>BSBK01003272.1:2364434-3756368 GCA_027943335.1 Chamaecyparis obtusa
CTCAGCCAAGTCCTGTGGCCTGGACTCGGACGCGTCCAACCACTTGGAAAAAGCAAAAAATAATAGATTTTAATTATTTTTAAGATTTTCTTGGTAACATGTTGTCATACCTGGTCATTTTTTTAGCTTCGGGGCAGGAGGATTTATACAAATATAACATTTAAGTATAAGTGACATTTTTTCCTTTCTTATACTTTAAGTTATATTTATATAAATACTGTCAAGATGTTTGAGATAGGTTTCAACTTCATAGGAGTTAAAATGCAAATTCTAGATTTTGGGGGTTTTCAAAAAATTCCAGACTTAGTCAAATTTCAGGATTCAGCATGCCTTTAGCAGTGTTATCTCCCACAACCTGTCTTGGCTTTTCGAGGGCAAATTGAAGCTGGAGCAAGGATTTTTTAATGATTCTAAGACCTAAAAAGGTCATTCCATCATTTGCAAAGACTTAAAAGAGAGCAAAAAGGCTCGGGAGAAGAATATAGGGGTTTTAGAAAATAGATTAGCAAATTGATTGGCCAGAGCACGAGGAGACCCAGTGGAGGACCTTGAGGCTGAGAGTGAGGGATTTGAGGATGATGATGATTATGAGGAGGATGAGGATGCCACTGAGGTTGAGCCTCAGACACAGGAACAGAAGATGGTTGCAAAATATTCCATGATCTATCTTAGGCGTACATGTAGGAATACATAGGGCCTTAGTCTTCTAGGCTCTAGCTTTTATTTTGATATATGTTTTGAACTTTTCATTCCATGGATTTCATATTCCATGAATATTGTAGACTTTTGACAGTGACACTATTTATATTTCAGATTTCTAATGTGTTATTTAGTAACTAGTTTAACAGTTAACTTATTTCCTTCTGAAATTTGCATTTATACTTATTTGATCAATGTAAACTTGTTTATGTGTGCAAAGTAGCTTCTATTTATCCCAATTATTGTGTCTTTGATGTTAATTGATTGAATGATGCATGAAAAAAGTTTTAAATCCTTAAAAATCTTTGAATTTCTTGGGTTATCAATTTGTCAAGTCCTTGCTGATTTCGGGCGCCTATTTGCACACCGGCGGGTGGAGACTTTTTTCAGGGACATGTGGAGTGCCTGTCTCATTGACAGATAGTGGTACTGAGTTTCAACATCCTGAGCTTGATGTTGATGTTGTGGATAGGGTGAGAGTGGAGGATGTTGTAGATACCACTATGGATTCTGACACCCTAGATGATGGTGTTATCTTTGAGGACTGCGAGGAGTATATGAGCTCTGACAGCTCTGATGTTTATGACAACAGTTGCAGTGTGGAGTCAGTACAGGAGACAACAGTCTTTTCCTGTATTGAGGATGTGAGCATGGAGCTACCCAGTGATGACACTCATGATGGGAGTGCTACAGATGAGTTTGGTGACAGATTCATGCCATAGTGTAGGTGATTCATGCGATGAAATTGAGTCATGTATGCAACCAGAGATAGTAGAGGGTTTCAGATAGATGATGTTGATACTGGCATCACGGATACCTCTAATGTTAAGAGTGAGGATGATGGGTGCTAGAATGTTTTTGGTTTTTTATATCGGACTTTGTGTGTGGACTTAACGTTGTCATCTGGTGGTGGTGGGTCCCAGAATCCTTTGTTATAGGGAATCACGAATGAGGATGGGGAAGCATATGAGTGGTAGGAGTTTGTTACAGCCAGGGTTCCACTTCTTTAGATGAGGTTACTTTTTTGATGACTCATGAGGTTGACTCTACCTGCAACGAGTCATGCTTGATTTATCAGACCCTGGAGGAGGACTCTGAGTTGTTAGTGAGTGAGGATGGGTCGCAAGATCTGGATTGTCAGGTGGTTGCAGAGGACGAGGTAGCTGAGAATTGTGACGAGTCAGATTCAGCAGTAGCTTCCTCGGGGGTAGATGAGGATGAGTCTTATGTCAGTACTCAGTTTGTAGATGTGTGCTCGAATGACAGTACACAAAGATACGGTGATTTTGAGGGGAGTTTGTTGGATGCAGCTTCCTTCCATAGTGTGGACAGTTTCGTTGAGATTGTACATAGGAGGCTCATTGTGCAGAGTCATCATGTGACTAGCCAGTTGAGAGTTGGTGAGAGAGATATTACTTCTACTCTTGAGCATTTTGATGCCGCTTGTCAGTTGTTGGTTGTTTATGGTTGGGGTCCTCCTATGATGGATGAGCACAGTGGTGGTTACCTTTCCTTGACAAAGATTCATTCCTTGCGTGAGGCTGTCAGGATTTTGAGACATGATTATTTACAGTTGGTAGGTGACCAAGATCACTTAGTTGAATGGGGGAGTACGACATATGAGGCATTGATGGACAGAGAGGAGGAGGTGAGTGAGCTTACTCAGGAGCTCATAGCAACTTTTGAGGCTTTAGAGGGAACTCAATGGGCTTTTCAGGAGTCGCAGTTGCAGTTGGGAGAGGTGACTGTGGAATTGGAGTGGATATAGTCTTTGCCAGCCATAGATCCAATTCAGTTGCATATAGTGGTGGTTGGTGGTGAGTTAGCTTCCACAGTTGGCAGTGATGGATGTGCTGGAGACACAGTTACATCCATCCTTGGGTCAGATGCAGTAGACATAGAGGAGGTGACTACTTCAGTGGAGGATTACCAAGAGGATTTTGTGGTATCGGGTTCTCCAGTTGTTAGCACGATGACAGATGATACATATCAGTTTGTTGAGAGTCCTGAGGTAGCAGGAGAAGATTTGCTAGAGAGTTGTGTGTCATTTTCTGACACTACTACCATTGATTGACAGGACATGGACATGGTATCATCTGGTTTGGGGACAAGCTATCATGGTGCTTTGTTTCCTTATGTTGAAAGAAAATCTATTTCTTCTTCTCATATAGCTGATAGCGATCAACAGTTGGCAGTGCCACAGTTCCTGAGGGATCAGTTGTGGATTGCAGGCGAGTAGGTTGATGCTGCTTCTTATAATTTCTATTGCACAGAGTCTTTCATGGAGTACTTGCTTGAGAGTCCGATTTTGCAGGAAGGACCTTTCAAAACTTTTGTGGGTACTCTCATCTGGGGTTCTCGCAGTATTCAGCTTTTAGTGAGGAAAATTGTAGATACCTTGACTACAATGCTTCCTCATAGGGATTTTGTGGTTGAGTTTGCTGAGCGGGTTATTTAGGATCCTGCCCCCCAATTGTTCAGAGTCAGAGATTGGAGCCAGCTCTTGATTCTCGGATTGTTGTTGACGAGCCTCTATCATAGATTGGAGCATTTAATCATGATTACATAGTGAGGAGCGTTCATCATTTCTCTTTTGACCCATTGGTTGAGGACTTGGTTGTACATCGGTGTGGGTTCGCCCTAGGTTTATATCATCCGTTATGGGATGGGTTTTCTCCATCTGCAATTGATAGAGTTAGTTACTGCAAGTTAGCAGGAGGTGACTTGTAGGGGCAGCATACCTATGATGATTTTGCAGGGGGTGAATATCAGGAATATGGGAGTTCTTGTTCCTGTTGCACAAATGAGCTTCATCCTTAGAGTAGATTGGTAGGGTGTGCAACGAGATTTGATCTATCAGTTGATATTGGATATCCATTCTTTTTGCTTGTGGATGGATGTGAGTTATGACTCTACTAGGATCCAGGTGGAGACAGGCTTAGCACTGTGGATTGGTTGAGTCATCATCGTTGGCATGGTGACAATATGTTCAGGATAGCTCTATGGATAGAGTTATCATCACAAGAGATTGCAGGTGATGCCAGGGACATTATACATATTTATCCTTGAGATCTGGGTGGATTGTTGTGTTTTTGTGATTCCTGTGATTACTTGAGGACAAGCAATCTTGGGGAGGGAGGACTGTAATGTCCCCTTTTTAGGCTGACCATGACTATGGATGGATTAGCCTATCATGTGACCCTCATAGGCTAATGGGGATGGACAGAGGGTCTCTTTCAGTGGGCATCTACTTAAGGATTCAGTATGCTTTGGTTTGGCTTTCGTTTGGCATCATTTGGACTTCATTTGCTATAGTTTTGCCATGTTTACTATTTATAGTCAGCCTGATGCTGTTCGAGAAGGACCCTTTCTATTTTTGGAAAGTGTGTTTGGTCACGTGGGGAAATAATAAGTGTGACTCCTATTTCAAACGACATATTTAAAGGATAAGTATTTTGGGAGTTATTATTATTTTGGTGGCCAAATTATTATTAAATCATTAAGTGGCTTATCATAAAGTTATAATTTAACTTTATAATTTCACTTAAGTTGAGGGTTGAGTCATCATTGGAAGGGGCCATTTATTCAATTAATTCATGGAAGCTTAAGCCAAGGTATTAATAAAAGTATTGGAGTAAATGAATTATTAAAAGGAAAAAAGTAATCTTTTATCCCACATTGGTAAGGAATGTGTTTGAGCTCTCACAAGAAAGAATATAAAGGGACTTTAGAGCTCATTCTCATATATGGAATTGATCATTTTGTGCTTTGATACTTGGTGAATTTTATGAGTTTCTCTAGCAAGGGTTCCAAATAGGCATTGCAAGTTTGGAGGCCATTATTACTCTGCTTTGAGGTGCGGAAAGATTGCACTGAGATTGCTGGTTGTGCTAACCATTGTTCTACATCAGCCTTTCAGAGGTTTGTGCATTTACAAGGGTCTTATTTGATCATTTGAGGATCGATTTGAAGACAATTAATTGCAGATTGAAAGAGTTTTGTCAGCAGTCATTATCCAAGGAAGCTGTCATAATAAACATAGAGGCTGCATTATCTTTTAAGGAACAGAAATTATACATTTTCAGATCTGAATAAACATTCAGTAATCTGGAAAAAAGCTACAATAGTCACCATTTGTGCCCAGATTTACAAATAAATGGTGAATTCTTCATTCCGGGTATGAATCTTTGCAAAGTATTGTTATACTTGTCATATGGTTGTATATTTTGAACTGCTGGGGAAAAATATAAATAAATTACATTTGTAACAGCAGTGACATAATTGTCATTAATTAGTTATATTTCATCGTACTTGCAATTTGCTTCATTTGTATAACTTTCACATTGCAAAAACTTTCAAAATTCAAGAAAACATCATCAATTGCATTAGTTAGAACTATTGGGGTTCTTACACAATGTTCACAATAAATCACTCAAGTCTTTATGATTAGCAATTTGCACATATTCAATTGCTGTTATGAATAGTAAATGAAATGCACCTCGAATTACAGCAATAATCTATGATGGAATGACATAAATGAAGCTTTTGTAATGACCCTTACTAATAGGATCACTAAAACCGCTAATATTGTACTATGAAATTTCGTCAAACACTTGGCATGCAATCTGAATTTATACTGCAGTAAGTAAAGACTGAATATGAAAATTGTTGAGCAACAAATCCACTCAACACAATAATGCAAATCAGTGCCAATATATATATATTCATTCAATGAAGATATTGACTCCCTTACAACAGATTGCAACTTTCAGATTTTACAAATTATTTGGCACCTTAGAATCTAAAATATGCTTGTGAGACACAAGGAATATTGTCAAACACTTCGTGTGCAACCTTCCAGCTTGCTGGTCTAATAATATCAGTCTGATATGTACTTTTAAATGACTATAGATAGCTTCCAATGCTTGAGAATCAACACTTCAAAACATAAATTATCATCGAGATGCTTAAATGACACTTTGGACCCTTAACCAATGCATAGAGATGGATTTTCAATGTTACATATGCACTTACAGCCAAGTGACATTTTGACAAACATTTGTCATGCAACTCAAGAACATCACGTAATTAGAATGCAGCCTTATCTCTCTGTGCAACTGAAGCATTAAACTGATTTCAAGAATATTTATCAAATGGCCTAGTTTCTTGACTTTCAACTACAAGTTTCAGAATTTTCTGAGTACAAAGACAGCCATGATTTCATATATAAACAACATTAAAACTTATTGAAATAAGTGCCAAATGAACCTGAAATGAAGCACCTAGGAGTGTGAATGAAGAAACAATCAATATCACTCCACTTTGAGCCTTCCTCTTGCCAAATTGAATTTTTTTTCAAATTCGCCCCTGTTCTGATATGAATGCCAATAATAAATAAATGCAGCAATAAAAGGTCTCCAAATTCGTATAGAAATGATTGCCAAGACAATAGCAATTGATTCCTAAAATACCCATAACCAAAGGATGCCTCCAAGTGAAGTTATGAACAAAAATGTGGGTCCAAGATGAAAATCGCAGTATGCTGGAAATGCCACAAAAACTACTGAAATGGTCTTCAAATAATGCCAATGCAATCCTCTTGATTAATGGATGAAAACAAGTCTTTTTGACAACTCAAATTCCAAACCCTCAATAAAGTCTGAGAACTTCAAAATATATCAAGATTCAGTCCAAATCTGAATACTCAATAATGCCCAGCATGAAATGGCTGAACACCACTTCCAATGTGTAACCTTTCAGAAGATATTTCACCTCCTCAGTTATGCAAACCCTTAGGAGTTTCCATTCCTAAAGATCAATTGAAAATTTGCAAACCTAGATGGTGCCACAAATGCTCCAAGATGAAAATGTAGTAGAATCCTCAAATCAAGCATGTCCAAATAAAAGCCCAAGCCCTCTATTTATTCTTTTCCTTGAGAAGTTGCTAGAACTTCTAGAAACATCCAATTATAATGTACTTTATAATAAAATAACATTATAATAATAAAGTACATTTCTCAACTCAAAATTATAACAATGTAGGCCCAAATGTCTCATAACTGAATGTAGGCCCAACTACAACTGAACGTAGGCTCAAGACTGAACGTAGGCTCACTCTGGATGTAGGCTTCACTACAACTGCATGTAGGCCCAAACTGGATGTAGGCTCTACCGAATGTAGGCTCTGTCAACAATATGCAATCAAATGATCAACATAATGATCCTCTCTCCAAACCATTTGCCTACGAGAGTCGATGATAGGCAAATCCGTCATGCCAAATGATGTCTGCCAAAATGGGGACATGACAGTCCGCCCTTCCTGAAATTGCTTGTCCCCAAGCAATGGCTAAACAAATAACCAATCAATCCACCTGGATCCCAAATGTGGTCATGATCTAAACTGCTGTCAATCAACGCAAGCTCCTGCAATATTCTCTGAAATATAATCAAGAGGAATCCATAATCAAACTGGCAAATACAACTCAACCAAACTCCAACATCACAACTGCTAGAGTCAGGAACCCACGAGAAACAAACTCTTGAAATATCAAAACCCAAGTAGAGAGGACAACTCAAACTGCCAACATAGTAAATATCACCAACACATCCCACTAGCCTATGTAGAGCACACAATCCAACTCTGCAACAACGGTGAACACTCCCGAATAAAACTGCACCAAGTATGGAGAATCCACACACTGTACAACTCCTGTAGTGAAAACAACTCTGCAAATCACTGACCACTGTCTCATAACCATAACTCTCATGTACCACTGATGGCGAATAGTCATCACATGATGGATAGCAAGAACTAGAACCCAAACCAAATCTGACGGCCATCAACTGCTCAACACATGGATCAAATGCAAACTGATGAACATATCCTGCAGTATAATGCTGATAAAAAAAATCAACCTCAGTCAATAGCTCACCATGCATAGGTAATACAACCCACTGTGACTGATCACCAACTAAGTTAGGAGATGACATAGCCAAAGGAGTAGAATCAATAACAACAACCGCTGAGGTATCACTCCCAAACTCCTGCTCTAAGTCATGCACTATCAAGATATCAACTGCAGAACCTATCGCCATGACATTCTCATCACAACTCTCATCCCGTGGCGTCAAACCATCCCATAACTGATGACAAGCACTAGGGACCAAAGTATATCTACGTAACATCATCTCATCAACATGGTCATCAAAGGTAAACTGGTGAGCATACCTCACAGTGTAATGCCGATAGAATGCGCCAATCTCAGTCAGTGGCTCAAACTGCAATCTAGATGAAACTAACTGCAACCGATCACTAACCAAGCCGAAACTGACTACTACCTCTGAAGACACCGCCAAGGGAGTAGCATCACTAGCAGGAACCATGCCAACTACCGGCTTATCAACATCAAACATGATCTCTGGTACAACATCACTAGTCTCTGTGCCATCAGTAGTAGAGACCACCACCAAGTCAAACATACCACAATGCTCAGCTGCAGCACCCAACTCAACTGAACCTGCCTCCAGTGGAAACGAACCAAACATGCCAATACTAGTATCGAAGACAGATATATCCTCATCTCCACTGCCTCTATCAACCTCGACCATGGACATCCTCAGATCAACAGACACCACGGTCTGTGACTGTACAGAATCTGGTAAAGACTGAAGTCGCTCTAACTCCATGGTCACCTCAGCCAAATGAAACTGTGACTCCTCGAAAGCCAATTGTGTACTCTCAAGAAACTCAGAAGTCACCTCGAGCTGTTGAGTAAGCTCACTCACCTCATCTTCCTTGACCAATAATGCGTCATATGCTGTACTGCCCCATTCCATAAGATAATCTTTGTCGGCTACCAACTGCATATAATTCTGTCTCAGAATTCGGATAGCCTCCCATAAAGAGTGGATCTCTATCAAGGAAAGATAACTGCCTCCCTGCTCATCACTAGTAGGAGAACCCCATCCGTAAACTGCTAACAACTGACGAGCAGCATCAAAATGCTCGCAAGCGATAGCAATGTCTCGCTCACTAACTCTCAGCTAACTAGACACATGATGGCGCTGACTAGATTGTCTCCTACAATCCTCCTCTACCACACTATCCAAAGGAGTATCCTCAAAGTCACTAATCTCTGGAGTACTACCATGCATACTCTGCAAGTCAACTCCAAAGCTCACATCATCATATGGAGTATCAAAAACTGTAGCATCACTGTCCAACTCCTCCGTACTGAAAGAAACTGGCGAGGAAACTAAGTCCTCAGAACTGTCCATTGCATCCTCCTGGATGTCAGTTGTAGCAACACGATCCTGGGACTCACTTGTAAACACTAACATCTCAGATGTGCCTGACTCATCACAAGCCCACTGCATCCTGAGTGGTCGACTGGAAATGCACACAACTCCCAACATCGGTGTATAAAAACTAATTCCAGCATCAGACAAGCTGCTGACATGGATGAGAACTACACCTGGTAAACTACTAATCAAGTCCATGAGAGCACCCGAACGATTACTGCTACCAATAGGTGATAAGGATCTCCAGTCAACATAATCCCAAACACCAATATCACAATCCCGAATCCACATCTGTAAACTAGAATCAGCTGGTAACTCAAGCAAACTCCTCACCTGAGTAATATGACTAATACCAACTAACTCCACATACATGTTTGATACTGTCCCCAAATCCTGGATATGAATGAAAGGTGTACTCTCACAACTATCATCCACCACATGTGATCTGACTGTAAAAGAAAGCTGAGTCCCTGCCATATGCGCTAACTCCTGAACTGAAGTCACCTCAAGACAAAGCTCGTCCACATGTCTCTCTGTTGCACCACTTTGATCAACTGTACTATCCTCAAATGTGACAGTATCCTCAACTACTGTAACATCATCAGGATCAACCGTACTGCAATCATCATCAGTGTCAATCACACAATCCGGTGTGCCTGTGATATCTCCCTGTATCAAATCAACATGTCTCTCAGAGTCCCGTGATGCCAAAGGAATACCAACCAAAGAAACTCGAGTATCCTCAAGCTCTCGAGAAAGCCTGTCAATCTCCTCCTCCTTCCTCCTCAAGGCATCTGAATAGACTCCGGCAAGGTTAAGAAGATGGTCACGATCTGAAAGAAGATGTGAATAACTCTTCTTCATCGATCTGATTCCTTCCCTAATCGCCTGTAAGTCAATACAAGAGGTCTGCGCCTGTACTCCCTTATGTCTACTTTGTGATTGAATCATCCAGATATGATCCTCCATCATCTCCCACATCCTGTCATGATGAGATAATGAAGTCACAATCCCATCCTCACTTACCCTAAGCTGACTGGACAAAACATGTGAAGTGCTATGTCCCTCAACCTCGTGTGATGTAGCGTCTAACTGTGCCTGATACTCTCTATCAGCAAAGTCATGAATACTCAATGTCTGCTCATTGCTGATATGTATCTCATCATCATGCACAACAACCTCCTCATAATCATCATCTGAATCCATTGTGCTGTAGTTACTATTCTGAGCACTTGTGACATCATCCTCAGGCAACCTGTATACAACTGTCTCAACTTGAGTACCAAGTTGACAGTTACTATCAATCCGCATAGTGTCCTTCACCACTTCCTCCTGTGGCTGAGTAGAAACTGAAACATCTGTCGGAATACTAACTTGTTCCTCAAAATCCTCATGAAGGTTTCTGGTAACTGTGTCAGCCGATCTTATGTTATCTCTCCTACGAGAAGATCTGCCAAATAAAAAACTTGACAACTTATTCACCTTGGCTGGGTCAGACAGTATATCATTCATCACACGGTGGTGCTTATTCCACTGTTCAGACAAGTTCTGGTCTATTCTCTTAAGTTCATCTCGAACGTTTGAATAACCATCATTCCTACTGTGTCTATCTGTTGCACACGATCGTGTCTTCTGAAACTCTGTACTATTCCTGTCCATACTGAAATCAATCAAGTGCTGGATACTCATGCAAAGACGGTTCTTACCCAACAGGATGGCAAGAAAACCGCTCTGATACCACTGTAATGACCCTTACTAATAGGATCACTAAAACCGCTAATATTGTACTATGAAATTTCGTCAAACACTTGGCGTGCAATCTGAATTTATACTGCTGTAAGTAAAGACTGAATATGGAAATTGTTGAGCAACAAATCCACTCAACTCAATAATGCAAATCAGTGCCAATATATATATATTCATTCAATGAAGATATTGACTCCCTTACAACAGATTGCAACTTTCAGATTTTACAAATTATTTGGCACCTTAGAATCTAAAATATGCTTGTGAGACACAAGGAATATTGTCAAACACTTCGTGTGCAACCTTCCAGCTTGCTGGTCTAATAATATTAGTCTGATATGTACTTTTAAATGACTATAGATAGCTTCCAATGCTTGAGAATCAACACGTCAAAACATAAATTATCATCTAGATGCTTAAATGACACTTTGGACCCTTAACCAATGCATAGAGATGGATTTTCAATGTTACATATGCACTTACAGCCAAGTGACATTTTGACAAACATTTGTCATGCAACTCAAGAACATCACGTAATTAGAATGCAGCCTTATCTCTCTATGCAACTGAAGCATTAAACTGATTTCAAGAATATTTATCAAATGGCCTAGTCTCTTGACTTTCAACTACAAGTTTCAGAATTTTCTGAGTACAAAGACAGCCATGATTTCATATATAAACAACATTAAAACTTATTGAAATAAGTGCCAAATGAACCTGAAATGAAGCACCTAGGAGTGTGAATGAAGAAGCAATCAATATCACTCCACTTTGAGCCTTCCTCTTGCCAAATTGAATTTTTTTTCAAATTCGCCCCTGTTCTGATATGAATGCCAATAATAAATAAATGCAGCAATAAAAGGTCTCCAAATTCGTATAGAAATGATTGCCAAGACAATAGCAATTGATTCCTCAAATACCCATAACCAAAGGATGCCTCCAAGTGAAGTTATGAACAAAAATGTGGGTCTAAGATGAAAATCGCAGTATGCTGGAAATGCCACAAAAACTACTGAAATGGTCTTCAAATAATGCCAATGCAATCCTCTTGATTAATGGATGAAAACAAGTCTTTTTGACAACTCAAATTCCAAACCCTCAATAAAGTCTGAGGACTTCAAAATATATCAAGACTCAGTCCAAATCTGAATACTCAATAATGTCCAGCATGAAATGGCTGAACACCACTTCCAATGTGTAACCCTTCAGAAGATATTTCACCTCCTCAGTTATGCAAACCCTTAGGAGTTTCCGTTCCTAAAGATCAATTGAAAATTTGCAGACCTAGATGGTGCCACAAATGCTCCAAGATGAAAATGTAGTAGAATCCTCAAATCAAGCATGTCCAAATGAAAGCCCAAGCCCTCTATTTATTCTTTTCCTAGAGAAGTTGCTAGAAATTCTAGAAACATCCAATTATAATGTACTTTATAATAAAATAACATTATAATAATAAAGTACATTTCTCAACTCAAAATTATAACAATGTAGGCCCAAAGGTCTCATAACTGAATGTAGGCCCAACTACGACTGAACGTAGGCTCAAGGCTGAACATAGGCTCACTCTGGATGTAGGCTCCACTACAACTGCATGTAGGCCCAAACTGGATGTAGGCTCTACCGAATGTAGGCTCTGTCAACAATATGCAATCAAATGATCAACATAATGACCCTCTCTCCAAACCATTTGCCTACGAGAGTCGATGATAGGCAAATCCGTCATGCCAAACGATGTCAGCCAAAATGGGGACATGACAGCTTTTTACAAATTACAAAGCTCAAGGCATCACTTTAGATGGGATGAGATTTTTTCTATAGTTTAATCAGTTATAATTGAGCTCTTTTTGTTTACATGGGACATGGTCAATTCCATATATGCCTAGTTGTCAACCATTTGTATACATTGATGTAGCAATTATGGTGGAGTTAGACGAGGAACCACCATACACAAAGAAGGAACTGAGTAAACTATCAAATTTTCTAATAAGCTTGAACACGTTCAACAATAGGTTCATGTGATCTTGTAGAGAACAATTTTAAAGTACAAGCAACAACATGATCAATATGTGGTTCATAATCTAGGTGGCATACAAGGTATTGTTGCAGATTAAGAAAGAAAGATCTCAAGAATCAAACAACAAAGTTAGGTCTTTTTGTATGGTTTGTAAACCATTGCTGCAGATGTGGATAATGATGCATTTGAGATAAACTTGCCATCTTGTCTAGGATTGCATTGAATGTTAAATATATAATTACTCTAGCCATACTTGCAGCCACTGTCAGACATTAAATTATGTGGAGCACAAAACTGTTTTATTATACTGCCACTCCAATCAATATAGACCAAATCATTGATAAATTAGTCAAGGAGATGAATAATGAGAGAATACCACAAATTGACTCTATTAGTTGGTGCAGGGGTTTATCCACTGCAAAATTCATATAAATATCCCTTATTTGGTTTAGAAACTAGAGTGACACAAGGAGGATGAATGATTAAATAAAAAATGTGATGCCATCCAAGCAGCTATTTTGGAGAGTTTTGAATATTAATTAAAATCTATTTTCATATTATTTTCTACATTTTGTGTTGTGTATTTTTTATGCCCTCTGGTGTGGAATTTGGTGATACAATATTTGTACCCTGCTTATGCCCAACTTAGATTATCTAGTACATTACCTAAGCTTTCAATGCATGTATGAAGTTTTTATTTAACTGATTGGTAGGAGTTTTGACCTTGACAAGGAGTACCAAATTAACTCAAAGAAATGTTTTTAGTTTTCTAATATGTTTGTCCTTATCTGATTGCACATTTCAACTTACAAGTACATTTGTAACTACCATTTGTGGCGTCTCTCTAATTTCTCCTTGAGAACATCAATTACTATTTTAAGAAAACTTTTGATTTCTTGTCTTCTAAAGTTCTATAATAGCTGCATTTGAGGTATGTACATGTGTAACTACCATTTGTGGTGTCTCTCTAATTTCTCCTTGAGAACATCAATTACTATTTTAAGAAAACTTTGATTTCTTGTATTCTAAAGTTCTATCATATCTGCATTTGAGGTAGTTTATCATAGTAGAAGAGATGCATGTATTCTATAGAGTTTTCTCATTTTGCAAAAGCTCTAAATTGAAATAAGAATCTTTTTGTTCAACTGCTTAGTTAGTTTTAAACTTGTTTTTATTTATTAGTTTTATATACTTGGTGCTTATAATACATTAAATTGATTAGCTAGTTTAGTGTTCTCTAAATCTCAAGCTTGATTTACATCATTTAAGAACCCTTTTCCACCTCAATTGTGTCACCTCAGTGAATGTTTGTTCTGTTGCATGGTAATGATTTATTTATGAAATGTTCAAACCTCATAACGCTTAAAGACATGTTAATTGCCTTAAAGGTCTAGTTTGTATGTTTGATGTCTTTAGGAAACTCTGTAATGAATTGAAGAAGAATTGTATATTGTAATTTTTTAGACTATAATCTGCAGTTTAATAACATTTCAACTTTTTTAACTGGTTCTATTTGATGTTTATTTCAACCTATTGAGGATGTTTTAGAGACATGGGGATAACTTATTAACGTCCTCCCTGTTAATATTATGGCCCTTTCGACTAAGATCAATTAGGACAAGTAAGTTGATAATAATAAATTATGGATATATATTTTTATTATCACACCTTTGGTTAATTAATATATATGTGGAAGTGCGATTTTATAATAATAAATAATAAGGCATTTATTATTTTTATTATAAATAAAATTAATTACTTGGGAGGGTCCAAGTCGGCCACCTTGAGGTGGAAGAGTTTATTTAAGGATGCTCATATATATTGGAGTTTTTGATGAAGGACAAACATATAAAAAACATAACATGTGAATGTCCTCTTCATCAATGCTTGGAGCAAATTAATATGCAGATTCAGTTAGTATATTATGGAGCGAATTAGTTCAGCATTATGGAGCGAATCAAACCAACATTTATGGACCGATCTACACCAGCCTTGGTGATGATAATCATCCGCACTATTAGCGAATCAGTTCTGCCCTTATAGTGCGATCTATACATACAAATAAGGCTTGAAATTTGGGTGGATTTGTCTATTAATGAGGTGCAGATCTAGGGCAGTTCTAGTGCAATCTAGGGCAAATATAGTACGATCTATACATTCAACGAACTAGGGCTGATCTAAAGCAATCCTAAGATCAGATTGGTGGCAAATTTGGAGCAGACCTTGATACTGAATTAAAGAGTAGATTGGAGGCTCCTAAGAGTAGAATTCAAGGGCAAATTAAGCAGCCCTAAAAGTTTGAATTAGGGCAGAATTGGCGCAGCCCTAAAAGAGCGAATTGAAGACCTTCAAGAGCTGATTCATAACAGTCTTTGAGGGCAAGATTGGAGGACTAATTTGAAGAATACAAGTACAAATTTGAAGCCAACAAAAGGATAAATTCAGACCTTCAAATCTGGGTATTATCTTTCTTTACTTGAGAATATTTATTATATCCTGTGTCTTAGTATTTGAAAGACCTCTATTGATTGTATATTCCTTGCTATAATTTGAAAATACTAACATGGTATCAGAGCCTAGGTTGAGGAAAGATCTATTTTTCAGATTTAGGAATTCAGTCTAACTCTTTCAAAACTAAGAAATCTCTGGCAACTAGGGGTTGGTTTGAAAATAGTTATTTAACCTTACATCTTATGAGGGTTTTGATTTGCATCAAGATCTAGAATTCTGATTATGCAAATTCATTGGTCTTTCAGCCTTCTACACCTAATATTAGTTTCTATGTTGTGAAACCATCTCATAATTGGCTGAAAAGATATGGGTAAAATTGCGTCATTACATTCTTGCATGTTTTGAATTTATACGATTGACCTTCTTAGGGTAGATTTCAAAATATCTGGAAACATACAATTGAGAGGAAGTGTAACCTTGTGGACATTATAAGGTAAACTTAAGCTTTAGAGGGAGAAGATAGGATCTGTATAAACCTCTCACCATATTGTTCCAAAGAGAGTAGATCATCTTGAGTGGCACAGGCCCCAGATATCATAGCCTGGTATGACTAATATGAATCATGGGCATTCTAACAGTTTATCCCTGTGTGGTTTCGTAGAAGGAAACCCACCTTAGTACTTGGCTTAAGAGGGAGTTTAATCATGGGCTGACTTAAACCTGGTTTTGTGGATCATTGTCATGGCCGTTTGACATAGATAGTTAATTGTTATTAGCTGATTATGAATGTGTAGGAAGCACATTCTTTTCTTTAGTATATTGTGATATACTTTACATCATTATGTATGTGTGACTGCATACTTCACTTTGGTATATGTTGAGAACATTAATTATTTTATATTGGATACATACATTATGATACCTTGACTTGCTGGATTTATGCATATATGAGGAGCATACATTATGCATGGATGCATACTTTGCTTAGACATATGTATGGGAACATTCACAGCAGATTAGCATAGCTGTTTCTTTGCATATCTAGCTGATTATTTGTCATTGGCATAACTGATTAATTAACACATATTTGTGAGGAGCATACATTATGTTGCAGCATATCTTACATTGACATATTTGTGTTATGTATGTGCATACTTTATGCACATGGCTGATTAACTTGATGTATGGATGGCAACATACATTGTTTTGTTTGTATGCATGGGAAGCATACTTTACATTGGCATATGTTTTACATTACCTTGCTTATGTAGTGGGAAACTATATGATATATGCTAGCATTGGCTTATGTTGGCATATGATTACATTTGCATATTTTATGTGCGGAAGCATACCTTCCTTATAGCTAAGTCTATATTCATGATATGATTTTAGTTTGGGCCTAGTTATGTTGGTTATTCTTATGCTTATGAGGATTCATAAAATAAGATTTATGTTGGTTATTCTTATGCTTATGTGGATTCATAAGATAAGATCTATGTTGGTTATTCTTATGCTTATGTGGATTCATGAGATAAGATTTTGCTTATATGATTTATTCGATTACACTTATGAATTGGAAAATATCATGTGTTTGATATTCTTCCCATGGATCAGGGATCCATTGTTGAGTAGTTGGTGGACATCATGGACTTGATGTCTGGAGACCATTGCTCTAAGCATTTGGTGAATATCATGGACTTGATATTCGTTAGACCAATGCTCATGATATCATGGACTTGATATCTCTTGGATCAGGGATCTACATCTGAGTAGTTGGTGGACATCATGGACTTGATGTCGATAGACAATTACTTCGAGCACTTGGTGAATATCGTGGACTTGATATTCGTTAGACCAATGCTCTAAACATCATGGACTTGATGTTACTTTGAATATCATGTACTTGATATTCTATCTCTTGAGTCGTGGAGACTCGTGGATCTAGGAAATCCACTTCCGGTTGGTAAGTATCATATGACTTGATGTTACCATGGAAAGATGATTCTCATATGGATATGAGATGAATGGTTAGGGAATGATGAAGAACACATGTGTTCTCATCTGGTAGATAAAGACCTACCTTCATACATGTGAGATCTATGATATTATTGGATAAGATATCCAATATGATTATGTTTTTGTTACCTCTATCAAAGATGATAAACAGGTTCAAAGGTTGAGTCCTATGGGTTGATCTTTTCCTCAAGTCCAAGAGGGAGTGTTAATATTATGGCCTTTTTGGCTAAGATCAATTAGGACAAGTAAGTTGATAATAATAAATTATGGATATATATTTTTATTATCACGCCTTTGGTTAATTAATATATATGTGGAAGTGAGATTTTATAATAATAAATAATAAGGCATTTATTATTTTTATTATAAATAAAATAAATTACTTGGGAGGGCCCAAGTAGGTCACCTTGAGGTGGAAGAGTTTATTTAATGATGCTCATATATATTGGAGTTTTCGATGAAGGACAAACATATCAAAAACATAATATGTGAATGTCCTCTTCATCAATGTTTGGACTCTTGGAGCGAATTAATATGTAGATTTAGATAGTATATTATGGAGCGAATTAGTTCAGCATTATGGAGTGAATCAAACCAGCATTTATGGACCGATCTACACCAGCCTTGGTGATGATAATCATCTTGACTATTAGCGAATTAGTTCTGCCCTTATAGTGCGATCTATACATACAAATAAGGCTTGAAATCTGGGCGGATTTGTCTATTGATGAGGTGCAGATCTAGTGCAATCTAGGGTAGATCTAGTGCGATCTAGGGCAGATATAGTATGATCTATACATTCAACGAACTAGGGCTGATCTAAAGCAATCCTAAGATCAGATCGGTGGAAAATTTGGAGCAGACCTTGATAGTGAATTATAGAGCAGAGTGGAGGCTCCTAAGAGCAGAACTCAAGGGCAAATTAAGCAGCCCTAAAAGGTTGAACTAGGGCAGAATTGGCGTAGCCCTAGAAGAGCGAATTGAAGACCTTCAAGAGCTGATTCATAACAGTCATTGAGGGCAACATTGGAGGACTAATTTGAAGAATACAGTTACAGATTTGAAGCCAACAAAAGGATAAATTCAGACCTTCAAATCCGGGTATTATCTTTCTTTACTTGAGAATATTTATTATATCCTATGTCTTAGTATTTGAAAGACCTCTATAGATTGTATATTCTTTGCTATAATCTGAAAATACTAACACTCTCTCCATCCCCTATCAAATTCTTTTTGGCTTTGGCACCTTGGGAAAGTCCAAGACATAGTTTGAAAATTTTGACTCGGCACGAACTGGGCAGCCCAAAATAGGAATCAGACTTGGGTCTCAGCAAAAAACTTGGCTATGACTTGGTAAATAAGAAAACCATAGTTTTATTAAAAAAAGAAATTAATGCAATTGAGAATATAAGAGCCATAATTTAAACATTACAAAGAACCTCCACTGTTTACTGCTATATCTGCTAAATTACATACACGGAATAATAATAAAGATGGCAGTGCGTACCAAATACGAGAATAAAATATATCTTCATTTGCCCATGAATAAAGGTTAATGGCAAGAGTGTAGACAATGACTCATATTGTCCAAAACCAAAGTTGTAGTTTACTTCAAAATTTAGATGGGGATTTAGGGTGTTGCCCCTAGTGGGGTCAAGGGGCAGTGTCCCTTGTGGGGGATTGTGGGAAGTGCCCCCAGTGGGGTCAAGGGGCAGAAAATAGGCGAAAAACCAAAAATATGGGTGTTAATTCTGTTTTGCCATTTTCAAGCAGTGCCAAGAGTCCATCAGGACTAGTGAGTCCCAATAGAGGACTCGTGTGAGTCCTTCACAAAAACTTGCGAGTCTCTGCCAAGGAATCGTCCGGAGTTGGCTTGTGAGTCGGTGGCAAGTTGACTTGGCAAGCCACGAGACTCATGAGTCTTGGCAAGTCCGCGATGAGTCTGCGGAATCTTTCATTTATGGTCCAAGAAACTTGGCAAATTTTGTCCCTGAGATGGTTGGGGACATTATGATGCCCCTAACCATCCTGGGGATAGCCAGTCATCCCCTTGCAGTTGCACTCAATTTAAAAAACGAAAAAGGCCCAAAATGAATTATAAAACATTCTATTGTTCTTTTCTAGCCCCCCATGCCGCTCTCAGCCTTAAATGAAAAATTTTAGTCTGCAAAATAAGAGATTAAGGAGCTCCTTACTGGTGTATGACAGTCACATGTTTGACTTCACAATATTTGAAAGCAATTTTCAGCTATTTCATTCTGCAAAATAGGCAGGTTTTTCAAAATAAAATCAGGCAAAACAATACCTAGGATTACAAGATCCATTTGTACCTCTCAAGATGGTGTTTTAGTCCCAAGTTGGTGATTTTCTATCCTTGAAAAGAATAATTTTTTGTTGTTTTTCCATTCACAAAATTGCATGTTTGCAGCACATCATGGCAGGTATTTCAATCTTATTATAGCAGCCTTCTTTCCAATCTCATTACAAAGTAACGTTTTGTCACTTGTTTCAACCTTTACAATCCTGAAACAAGGGAGATAGGCTCATTGATTGTACCAGTTCTTTGCAATCTCAAGGGTAGCAGGATATTTTTTGTTTTTATTTGTCATTTTGTAGTTGCAACTTGCAGCCTTTGGGTGTTTTGTTGTGAGCGTTATGTATTAAGGATCTTTAAAGTTTAATGAATGTGATGAATGCCTTCTCAATGTCATACAAATATTTGAAATTTTCATAAATTTTTAAAATTTCTCTTTTTTAATAGCTGTCCCCTTTTCTATCTCGTTCCGTTCCCTACAATGGCCTCCTTAAGATCTGCCCCTAAAATGTGCCCCCCATGCCATCATCCCTTTCTTGGAAATTTGGTGGAACATAGCTAGCATGAAAATTCTAATGTGGAATTTATAGAGTTGCCAAATTAAGAATATGTCAAGGCATTCATCATAGAAAATTAAGCTCATTTCTTAATACATTTATATGCTTTTTCATGTAAGATGGATTTCTGTACAGGTTGCATTACTGGCAATTTCTTTGCCTGCAATATATCATCTTTAAGTCTAGATGTTGTGGTTCTTCTGAAATTCATTTCTTTTATCTGGTACAATCTTGATGATTTGTGAACAGGGATATCCTGGGAAATTCTACTGCCCACGGATGAATAGCATGAACAAACCTGCATATGCTGCTATAGCAACTCACTCACCGTTGAAACCTGTACTTGTGTTTGTTTCCTCCCGCCGTCAAACTCGGCTTACAGCTCTTGACCTGATTCAGGTATAGCAGTGTTATTTTTATGGTTTGGATTATTAAAATTTTTGGTCTACTGTAATCACTGTTGGCAAACTTTGAATTTTCTATTTATTTATTTGGAAGTACTAATCACTGTTGGTGAACTTTGAATTTTTTTTTATGGCAGTTTGCGGCTGCTGATGACAAGCCTAAACAATTTCTTAATTTTCCTGAGGAAGAAGTTGAAATGCTAGTTGCACAGGTTACAGATATAAATTTAAGACACACACTGCAATTTGGTATAGGTTTGCACCATGCTGGTTTAAATGATCGTGACAGGTCTTTGGTTGAGGAATTGTTCTCGAACAACAAAATTCAGGTGAATACAGTATTCCGTATGTGTCTTTATCAAAAGTGACTTCTTTTCTATATTTAGCTCCTTTACCATTGTTAAAAGTGTGTACTATTTACATAAAATGGAAGGTTCTCGTCTGCACAAGCACATTAGCTTGGGGTGTAAACCTGCCAGCACACCTTGTAATAATCAAGGTAAGGATGACTAAGATTTCAATTTATAAATTTTTTATAGAGGTCAGAAGTTTTCTATCTTCTTATATTAAAATGCACAATCGCAGGGATTCAACTTATGCCTGAAGTTTGGTTTCCTTAAGCATGGTATATTGTATTTCTATTTCAGGGAACAGAATATTATGATGGCAAAGCAAAAAGATATGTTGATTTTCCTATCACAGACATCTTACAGATGATGGGACGAGCAGGGCGTCCACAATATGATCAGAATGGGAAGGCTGTTATACTTGTGCACGAACCCAAGAAAAGCTTTTACAAAAAGGTCCAAATAAATATAATAAAACTGAAAACATTTTTTTTTATATTTCCAAAATCCTTTTATAAAGGTAAAATAAATTCCAGTTAGTATGTATTAACATGTATAACTGTTTGGTAACTTTGGGTCGAGAAATGAATCTATTTGAGTGTGCTATTATTCAAGGAAAATCTTGTTTTATAATTAGAATTTTGGATAAGTAATGTATTAATTTTCCAAAAAAGAAACTAGAAAAAAATATCAAATGAAATATTTTTCTTTAACCTAGAAAGATTATTAGTAAAGCTCCTAAAATTTTGCATTTTTTGTTCTACGTAGTTCCTGTACGAACCATTTCCTGTTGAAAGTAGTCTCAAGGACCAGCTTCATAACCACATCAATGCAGAAATTGTTGCTGGAACTATTTCTCAAAAGAAGGATGCCATTCTTTACCTCACTTGGACATATTTGTATCGCCGCTTGGTATGGATTTAGCTTGAAATCTGCAATATTTGTTAACATGTCTGTGTTATTGCATTATAGATGTCAATGGAAACAATCACATGGCATAATTTTAAGCATGATATTATGATTTCATTGTGTTATTGCATTGAATGTTTCTATAGTTTTATGTATTTTCGATCAACAAGATTAAATAAGCTGAAGTCTGTCAGCTTGCAAGTGAGTTCTTGTTTAAAAGTCTATGAAGAGATGAATTCACTTGTCTTGTGCATGTAAAGATGGTATGGATTACTTCACATATCTAGAATCATATTTTTTTATCAACCAAGGTTTGCAAGAGTGGCATTTAAGTTTCATATTCATATTTGTTAAATCTTGTAAAACAGAGCACCTACAAAGGCAGATAAGGATCTGATACTTAAAGATTAGAGCAGATAATTCTGTAAGTTGAAAATGTCAAAACTGAGAATCAAATTGTATGAATATTGACATCTAATAAAACTGATAAGAAGATAGAAACTACCCAAGAGTATTTCTTTGTTTACTATTTTGTACAGAAGTGTTATTTCCTAGACATATTGACTTGTAATAAAACGTGTCACGCCCTACCAAAGAACCCTTGGAGAATAAGGTACAATACAAGCACAATAACTTTTTTTTGAACAACGATGCATTATTGACAATAAAAGCATGAGTACGCTAACATGATAGGCAACGCCACATTGAACATTAACATCCATGAAACGATTCATTTACTCTATCAGCATAACCTTACTGAATCGGTCAAGGCATGAAGACAAATCGTTCCCAAGGGTCCCATGGCCACAACGCAATGACCACATTACATGATGCCACTAGAGAGCTTAGACAGACTTTCATGAGCCTCTCAACTTGCCTTGGATCCCTAGACCATGATCATCGACTAGAAGGGAGGTTCACCATTTAGGCAAGGTTCGAATTCGAGAAATCCAATTGACAAACATTGAAAATGAGATCAAAGTCTGAATATGAATATGCCAAAATGTCCAAGAGGATAATGAATATCTGAAACATAAACTCATTTTTGCACAGGTCAAGCGGAACTACAAGCTGTTGTGAATGTGCAGAAATACAGTCAAGAATGCGCAATTACAGAGTGTATTGCGCAGGATCAGGAGACATTTGTGCAGGAATTCTTGCTGATATGCTTAGGGGCAGAAGACATATGCGCCAGTCTGCAAACAAATGCACAGCTAATCAGGGTAAATGAACAAGAGATTTAGATGTATGCGCAGAAGTAGAGCCAGGTTAAGAAACTTAAGGTGACAAGGTGCTTTCTCCTCAGTTTGATCACCAGAAGGTCATTTCCTGTTACGGAAGGTACTAGGGGCATACAAGGAGGGCATATAAACATCGTACAAGGGTAATGTACCAAAATCACATCATTTAAACTCAGTTACCGGATTCGCACCTCCAAGGCCTACCTCCGGATTCTGATGCGTGTGGGCACAGATTCAGAGGTGGGATGCGTTTGGATGCGAATAGGAAGTGCATCCACACCCTATGGATGCGTCTGATGTGCTGTGTGGATGTGCTTCCTGGGCGCATCCTCTAGTATCATTCTGTCCAAGATCCTCATGGTGCCAGGTAAAACTCTACATTTAAAACTGTACAGTAAGAATTAAAAATCCTGTGCTAAAATTTCATGATCTGATACAGCAATCACCTACCCTATGTTGCAAGGTCATTCTCAATGATGCTATTTCATAGAAGACTTTATCGATCCCATTAAAATATCTAGCAAGGCCATTTTTTGATCTGTATTCTATTGTACTCTTTCATTTCCTGCACATTGTAGAAAAGTAATTTGAGAGAACTATGATAAATATCTAAAACTTTTCATTCTGGGTTCATATGAAAAGACTAGTCAAGTAGTCAATGAACAATTAGGTTAGTCTCGTGCACAACATGCAACTGATGATAAAAAGAGAGGTGAATGCTTCGATAATTCTATTGAATAGCTAATGACTCAATTACCGGATTCTATCAAATGATTATCATACTATCAAATGATTTAATTTTGTATATTTCTTAATTTTTTTTGTATATATATAAATTTATAATATATATATATATATATATATATATTTAATATATATATACACGTACCCAAACACATCCACAACCCCCAATTTTTTTTTTCACATGTCTGGGTTTCAGGTTCTCATACCCGCATCCGCATTTAGATTCAAATTGGTAACTTAGCATTTAAAAGCATGAATCTATACTATACAACATAGAGCCAAATCAAGGTTCAAGATTACATAATGCTTACAACTGAGTTCATCAAGTCGTGAAAGATAAGTACATACATTTCATAGTTGTTGCCTACTTTTGGTACCCTTGGTCGAAAAACGGTCTATGAAAAATTTTGGTCACAATTAAAAATCTCTACCTTAGTCATTTTCTATAACTATCGGGATTTTGGGTTTTGGGTGCTCGTCGGGAATAAGTCTTCAGGAATGAAGGGTCTAGTCAGAAATACTGTTGTTTGGTTCGTCTATGTCAAGTCTGTCTTTTAGTTATCAGGATGGGCAAGTCAGGAGTCCTTCTATACTTTTCAAAAAGAAGTTGCGGGTTTTGCAGGTGTTCTAGAACATCATCCAATTCCGGCAAGTTCAAAGAACTTAGAAAAATGAAAAGAAGTGCAAAGCTCTCTTTTAAATTGTTGTCGGAAAATAGAAAACCATAGGAAGTACCATTGGGTTCCGAAGGGAAGAGAACTCAAAGGAAAGGCCGATAGAGAGCGAGGAAGTCATAAAAAAGGGCTTATTCGAAAAACAGAAAGTGCGTGAAGGGCCATCGGAATCCAAACATTAAGGAGAAACAATGAAAGCCAGTGAATATTCTTCGAAGGAGCAAAGTTTGAGAAATCACTATAGTTCCTACACCATCGTCGGATTCCGAAAGCATGGAAGGAAGAAGGAAACTTTCCTTTTGCTAAGTAGAATTAAAGAGGTGGAAAGGTAAAATGTTCTCGCACCACTATTGGATCCTGACGCCTTGAAAGAAAGCTAAAATAAAGAGAAGCGGGAAATGGAAAATTGCAGGAAGATTGTCGGAACTCGACTTTATTGAAGTCACTTACTCTAAAGGCGAAAGTTTGGCTTTTAAATGTGATGATGTGTTTGATTTTCAAAAAAGGCCATAGAACATTAAATGCTGATGTGACTGGTTTTAATGGCACGTCTTGTCCAGCATTAAAAGAGTGAATTCATACCGTTTGATGTGCATTTCAAGGTTGTTTTAGACATTTGTGTGGAGAAGCTGAACTAGGGCATCATTTCCATAGCGACTAATGACAAGAATTTGGCGAATTTAGCTCTTTGGAGTGACACGTCCCCTGTAGATATTGAATCGAACCATATTCTTTTCAAAAGCATAAAAATGGGATTCAAATATTTAGGTTATGATCATTTAAATGGGCTGGAGAGTGAATTGTGCGAAATTGGGGATACTAAGTTAAGCAGATTTGATCCAGACGATCTTCGCAGGAGAATAAACAGTGAGAACAACCACCCAATTATAGACAAATTGGCAGAGAGTGGTTTAATGGAAGTAGCCAATTTTCTTGTTGTTGTGCAATGCATTGAATTGATACTGGAATGTATAAACTGATACAACGCAGAGACCAAACAAATGAAGAAGTCAAATGAAGAGGTCCTTATCATGCTTGACAAGGAAACCATCCAGAACTTCTTTCAGTTACCTGTAACGGAAAGTTATGCCAACTGGGACTTTGCCCTATCACAGTCTCATTTCAGTGAGAAGAAAACTTTCTTCAGAGGTGTTATGGCCTAGGGATGGTTCAAGGAGAAAAGGTCAGGCCAATCTAAACTTCTGAAAATGATTTATGGCAAGAATCTAAAGGGAGAAATTACAAACATTCTTGTATTGTTGCGTAGATTGAGGGGAAGTGAAGAAGCCACGAATCTCGAGGAATGGATGTTTTTCTTTGTGTAGACGATGTGCTCTGGCGCGAAATCATGTAAAAGATTTCGAGGATGACATCCAAATATATGATTTTTACCCTTGTCTACAACTACACAAAAGTTATGCTGACTTTAGGAGGGTTAATGATGCTTTCATGATGAAGTTGACGTGAGAGCTACAAGGGTGCCCTGAGTGGAGAATTTCTCCGGAGGCAGCTGTGGTGATACTGGAATATAGTAGCTACTTCACCCAATTTCCGATGTTCACCTACATCAGAATAGGTGCATTCGATGACTTCCCATATAAATTGCCCGGTTACCCTGATGATAAAGTGATTTTGATTGAATTATGTAGAGAAGTTGTGGAAGTAAATAAGAGGTGTGCAGAGAGGAATAAAGCTGGCATTCCTTTTCCCATTTCTATTGGAGCTTATTCTTGTTCTTCTAGTTCAAATGCTATAAATGTTACTAAGGTAGCCAACAAGTATTGTTTTGAGAAGTATGAGTCTTTAAGGCCACATTTTGATCCTAGTGATTTTGTAAAAAACAACCTACAACTTGGTTTGGCATATTGCCATATGCCCACATTAGCAGATTATTGGGCTAATTGTGCTGATGACTTTGAGATGAGAGAAAGGTCACGGTCTAGATTGACCATTGAGCAAATTCAAGAGTACAAACTCTCTTTTGATATTGAAGGGAATACCGAAGATGGATTTGACTTGTTGGATCATAATTATTTGAAGAAAATTAAAGGGACTCCATTGAAGCCCATCAATTGGGATATTCCAGAGATAAATGACATAGACCCGAGGACAGCCCTTGTTCTCAAGAGAACCAGAGAATGGGTGGAAAGGAAGAAAGGTGGAAAGAAAGGAGCCACTTCATCCTAGGCCTCTTCAGCTCCTACATAGAGTTCTCCAGCTTCCATAATATCCACCACCACTGCATCAAATGTGCCTATTCAAACTACTTCACATGCTACAGGTGGAGGGGATGAGCCACTAGAGAAAGAACAGGGCACAAAGCCAACTTGCGGTTTAGGGTTTCTGCCACATTGATTTAACAATTGATGATGGAGCTGAGAAGCAGAATATAAAACCCCCAAGCGAACTAGAACAACAAGAAGTCCCAGAGCAATGGGAAGAAGCTCCAGAACAAGAGCAACTAAAAGTTCCAGAAGAGCAACAGGATGCTCAAAGGGAAAAAACAAAAAAACTTCAAGAGGAAGCTAAGCGAAGAAAAGAGGTAACCCAAGATCATCCTTCCTCTAGTTCCATAGTTTTTAATGTCTGTAGCGACAGGAAGTCTGTGGCTGTAGGAAGACTGTGACTATAGTATGAAAGTGCCCACATGACCCTCTCCTCAACACCTTGGCCTACGAGGATTCGATGATAGACCAAACTTTGTTATATCTGAGCACTAGTCAGAAGGGGACATTATAGAAAAGGAAAGAAAATGATGCTATCAGCAAAGGTGGAGAAAAAGAAGCCACATGACACACAACTTGGATATTGTTCTCTGTTTCATGCCAAGTTTCATTTCAATTACTTTATTGCTATCTTGTTATGTTTTATAAAGTATTTTAATGACTGTTATTTGTAACCGTCGGGAAGGCGAAAGGACTATTTATATTTGTCTTGAACTCTATAAAAAGGATCAACAATTTTGATTCAATTTTCCCACTATTGCTGTGACAATTGAGAGATACTTGAAACTTGAATTATGATTGTTGCTCATTAGATAGAATTTAGTGTTGAATGGGTGGATAGGTGATGAATGAAATGAATTAATTATGGGTATCAAACTGTGCTTTTGAATATGTGATTATAAGGTGATCTGTGAGTCACTATTTATTTCTTTCCTTTGTTATTCATGTTGTTTGACAAATTTACATTGCTTATGGTTAATCTATTGTATGTGATCTTTACGGTTGTGGAGGTGCATGTGTAGAGCTCGTTGTGGTGATTTACTGTCTTTTGGTTTTCACGGTTGTGAGAATTGATGCACAACCAATAGGGTTTAATTGCATTATTTGATTGTATTATTGATCGTGGATGTATCATGGTGATGAGCATTCATTAGAATCCTCTCCCGCTCTCTGGTTAAGACAATACCCCATTTATATTCAAATAATATCTAAACATATTCATTGCATATCTGTCATAGGGAGCTATACCTATAAAATTCAGAGATCAAATTCTTATTCTTTTATTTCAGTTTGTTCAACTGTTGTTAATAGAAGGGTCTTGTGAGGGTTTGAGTCAATATTATAAGAAGGCCAATCTATTAACCAACGATAGCATCACAACAAGCTTAATATGCCATTACATGTACACAATCTATGCTAACAGAATAAACACTAAGGTCCAATGTACAACTGAGCAAGGGTACAAATACCGGAATACAACAAAATGGTACAATGCAAGGAAACAATATAAGTGTACAACATCATGATGTCCTCAGTTTGAGAAGTGTGCAAATGTAACTTGGAACTGCTTAACACCTGTATGTAGGTCTCTGATGGCGGTTGATCACCCCACCTGATTGTGTTGGCTAAAAATTTTGTAAGCTGCTAAGACTACACTTACAAAATTGTAACTTTAGGCAACGATATAGTGAGATAAATATCTCCTCTTAGCAATAGGGAAGGCTCCCTTCTTACCGCAGGTGGCTTTAGTAGGACTTCAACAAAAATTAAACAAAGGGGTGATTCTTCCAATTTGTTCCTCTTTTTTCAGGAAAGATTCACAAGTAACAACTTTCTAACTCTACAAAGATCTCCTACTGCTACGATAATACTAATGACTCGGTAGTTGACGTAAGAACAACTACTAAGGCAACAATTATAATTATATTGGTAGATTAAGAACAAGGGTTCGAAGTCTCTTGCGGTTAATCCTATTTGAAGAATAACTAGAACCAATAGCGAGGCTCAAAGTCTCTCACTAATAATCTTGAAATTGAAATAAAACACTCAAAGCTGAAGCTCAAAGTCTTCAACTCCTTGTATTTGCAGCCACTATTAAACTATAGCAATTCTCGTCCTGTAGCTCAAAGTTTCTCAAAAGGCGAACTGAAACTCAAGTGTTTCAGATTGTTGGTGTTTGTACCATCGCTCAGATAAATAATATTGACTATATGATTATTATGAGAAATAATTTATTGTATATATATATATATATATATATATATATATAATAATTGATATTACTATATACATTGATATATATGTGTATATAAAGTTAGATTATAATTATTCTCATAATAACTAAAAAGTTAAATTGATAAAATAAATATTATTATTATTATGTAAATATTAGAGAAATTAATATAATACTCAAGAGATATTATATATATATAATCATAATTGTCATTATATTAATTACATAATAATGAATAGACATGTCCCATGAAGGGACATGTCTCTTCATAGCTCATTCTTAATATAAATGCAAGATATTGTTGCATTTGGAAAACACATACAATGAGAGAGCGCTATTACATTTGCAATGATCCTAAAACCTTAACATGGTATTAGAGCCAAGTTGCAAATGTAAGAGAGTAGTTTATTGATGGTGAATGTGTGACTGTCTCAGAAAATACAATCTTGGTACGAGGACCATATCTCACAAATGAACTGTTGGATTTTGCTAAATTTCGGATATGTTTGTGAAAACCAAATTTAGAAGAATCTCACCGAAGCGATTGGAAAGAAAGTGTCTGGTTAAAAAGTTATGATTGAATATGTACGAGTCTATGCAAAAATATGTAAAAGAGCGAGGTTCCTTCTTTAAAAGCCTAACTGCTTGAAGGGAGATCTAATAAGATTGAAGGTTGTGATAGTGTATAGAACCTTTGGATATTCAAGATATTTCATGTGAATAATTATGGTAATGTTTGAGAATGATCATGTCATTTTGTGAATTAGCATGATATTTTCTATATGGGCTCACCTTACAGAATGAAATACTTGAAATTTATAAAAGATAAGTATTTCATGTTTTATTAATGCACATAATTTTTGAGTTTGTAATTCATGCTATACTAATGGTTAGTAAAATCTTGTATGCTTCTATCATTGGTATTTCTGGTCGAGATAGTTAAGTGAGCTATTTGTAATCTCTCTTTGACATACCTTCAGAACAGAAGCACAAGATAATTGCATTCAAGAGAGAAAGAACTTGATGCTTGCAAACGAATTGATGATTGAGACTAGATGCAAAGGGAGTCTGACATTTCAAAAGAGGTCAAGAAGTTGATAAACTTGAGCTTCAGAGGGAGAAGATGGTTCAGTTAACTTGTAACAATCTTGATCATATTGATTGAGAGGGAGTTCACTATTGAAGGTGAAACACTTCTAAGGTAAACTTGATATTATTGATATTTATACTAATGAATCATGAATGTTTTTAATGGGCCTTTCACCTGTGTAAATCATGAGGAAGTGACGACTTCCAAATGATTATCACTTGTATTTGTAAAAGTTATTGGAAGGTGACGATCTTACAATAACTTGACCTTCTATTGTGATAGACATCTTGTGATGGTTGAAACAGATCATAATAGATAGAACTTGTGGATAGAATCACTGATTGAGGCAATCCACATTTAAAGCTCATGATTTTGTGGATAGAATCGCCGATGGAGGCAATCTACACAAGAGCTTGTGGATAGAATCGCCGATTGAGGCAATCCACCGAGGAACTTGTGGATAGAATCACCGATAGAGGCAATCCACACTAAAGCTCGTGAGTTTGTGGATAGAATCGCCAATGGAGGCAATCCACACGAGAGGTTGTGGATAGAATCACCGATTGAGGCAATCCACGCAGGAACTTTTGGATAGAATTGCCGATAGAGGCAATCCATACTAAATCTCGTGAGTTTGTGGATAGAATCGCTGATGGAGGCAATCCACATGAGAGCTTGTGGATAGAATTGCCGATTGAGGCAATCCACCTGGGAACTTGTGGATAGAATCGCCGATAGAGGCAATCCATACTAAATCTTGTGAGTTTGTGGATAGAATCGCTGATGGAGGCAATCCACATGAGAGCTTGTGGATAGAATCGCCGATTTAGGGAATCCACCTGGGAACTTGTGGATAGAATCGCCAATAGAGGCAATCCACACTAAAGCTTGTGAGTTTGTGGATAGAATTGCCGATGGAGGCAATCCACACGAGAGCTTGTGGATAGAATCCAATAATCCATACTAGAATAGCCAAACGTTGTCACACAACAACCGATGGGTATTTATACATATTGGGAAAACTGCTCTCCAAAAGCCAGAACGATGGCTGAATACAAGTTGGCCGCATGACTACCTCCATATTTAACCACTGTCGGGGTTATATATTTTATTTTTAGGCACACCCAAACCTGCCAATTCAGGTGAATTTGATGCTCGGTACCTGTCCATGTTAGTACAAAAGCCGAAGCACATATACATATATAAAATCAAACAATGACAAGTAGTGAATGGGGATCGAGACATCGTTGGGCCTCACAATTGAGTAACTATGACTTCACCCCTTTTCATACAAACACGTCAAATAGGATCCATAGGAACAGTAACATATGCATGCAGAAACTGAAACATCAATAACCTGTAAATAGGTAAATAATCATTATCATATATCGCAAGGAAACACATATACTAGTCATTTAACATAAACATGTCCATCACACAATATAATCATAATATCGTCAAATTGCTAACTAAAACAATTTCATTAATCCCATGAAACATCATGCATGTAAACCAATGAGTTCATCAACATAGCACAAAAGATAGTACACTAGATCATAGCAACTCAGGAACATTTTTACTTTCGAAGTCAAAAACAACATTTATAAATATATGAATGCATCCAGACATCATCATATAACATCATGGCCTCTACTGGCATACACATCATGCATATATGATCACTACTAAATTGCTAGAATATTGAACTACTCACATCAGCAATGACATCATATGGACAAAAGAATATATCAGTACTCGAGTGCACCACACAATAACATCTAAGAGTCTTGTTGGTTCCCAAAACCACAGATTGGAAATCCAAGAGCCTACCAATTCTCCAATAGGATTCCAAATTAGTTTTGGCCAACAAATGGGAATAATCCAAATTCCACTGCACTTTAGGCTTCGCTACACCTAGGCGGGTAAACCTTCACCTCGAACTTGATCAGTTTATTTAAGGTTTTTCTATAGTGAATTTAAGCTTATGAGTTCTTAGGTTGGCAAAGTCCTTAAAACTCAATCAATATAAAGTTTTGTGAATGCTTGAAATGATTTGAATGTTATATATAATGTTTATTAATAATTGATAAAAATTCTTGCAAGAAGGAAATATATAGATTTTTGACTTCAATTGATAACTCCAATAATTATGTTCCAATGATTTTTAATGACCAGTGCCTTAGTTTATTCGGGCAACAGAGTCAACTATTATGAAGATTATTATGTACAACTCTACGAGACAATATTTATTTTAAATATCATCAATTACCCCTGAGCTCTGCAACAGACAAATCTTATATGCAATTCTCCGTTAGTCCAAAAGGAATTTAACTTCTCTGGCTAGAAGTCCGATTACACAGAGATAAGGAAACACATATATATTTCACACTATCTTGATTGTCGAACAAAGAATGCAGGAAAATATCCAATTCAAAAATAAAGCCTTGTCAGGATAATCCAATAATCTCTTTATTAATCATAAAGGACAAATCAACATGCTAGTTGTAATCTCTTTGCCTTGAAAATAAACAAAAGGGCCTTTTATTTATTATTAAAATATAATATTGAAATTTATATTACAAAGTCATGCTTTAAGCTCCTTATTCCTCCTTACAAATATTCTTCTTCTAATTATAATGCTTCTTCGAATGTGTCTCTCTTTACATTTTACATTATGTATATATGTGTGTTTGAGTGGCTTTCACACCTCTTTACGGTGAAAAGACACAACCCTTATTACAAATTATTTTGAAAAACAATAAACTAACTAAAAAATAACTACCGAACTTTCGGATTTGGGTCTGGTCGAAAACCAAAACACCTCGTGGAAAGCTAAGATTTTTACTGAAGATAGGAAATTTGATTTCCCGAACTGGGTCGTTTTTAGATTTTTAACATGCGACCATCTTGAGGCTCTGTCGGCATGATCTTTGCGGCAGGTCAAAATTCCAGCATTTTCTAAAGGCTTCGATTAGTTAGTTCTATTTATTTGTGTCATAAAGCTTCCTTTCTTTGATTTTTTTAGTATGGAGAAACTTTCTTACTGATAATGGATTTGGACACTCAAAATTTAGGGTACCACCAAGTCTAGCTCAAATCAAAATAATAACACATAGGGGGATGCAGACATGGTAGGCACTATAAAACTGATAGAAGATAGAGACTATCTAGTAAAATTTCTTTGGCTATTATTTTGTAAACAAACAAATATCTTTGTACTCTTCTATAACCAAGAAAAGAGACAAATTGTACCATATACAAGTAATGTATTCAGCATTAGAGAGCCAAGAATCACGCTTCTGCTTGAGCCATGTCTACATGAAAAACCATGCCTGCAAATCTACTAATACAACACAACTTAGTGCTCTCAAGTTACAACATGCATTAATTGATCGTTATTGACAATATTGTGTCATGGCGAGGACCGGGGGTCCAAATGTTACAAAGTTCTTTAGTGCTGATTTCTTTTGTGAGTTTTGCTCATTAGCTTTGTCTTCGTGTGTTGGCGGTAATAATCAAGTGGTTAACTATTTTTTATTTGTTTTTTCTTCAGCTCTTTCCATGCTTTCTAATGTTTTTAATATGTATGATTTACTTTATAAAAATTGAATATTCCTTCTATTTTTATTGAATTTTTATTAAAAATTAACATTTAATAGATTTAAATATAATGTTATGTATTTTTTGATTATTAAATTATCATTTAATAGATTTGCATTTAATGTTTTTATTTTTTAATTTTAGTTTTAACCTTTAATAATTAAGATTTAATATGTAATATATTTCAATTTTGTGGATCTATTGTTATTTTTTAAATTAAATTCATAAGCCGAATTAAATGTTCATTTTTTTTTCCGAATTTTTTTTCCTTTTCAAACTTCATATGAATCTAATTGTTGCCAAACTCAAACTAGAATTTAAACCTTGTGACTTAGGTTACTGTAATATGAAATCTTGGGCTTCTCCATATAATAGGTTTATGCACCTACTTGCGTATTATTCTCAGTCATGTCTAGCTTAGGATAAATTTTAAGATCATGATGTTAAAATTAGATAAAACAACAATGCTAGTGATAAATAAAATCATGACTACACCAGATCTCTCATACACTATTGACCTACATTCTCAGAAGAGCATGGTTTCTAAAATATTCATAACTAAATAAAAATAAATGATGGACCAAAACCATGCATGTTTATAAACATGCATGGTTTTGGTCCATGGACATGGCAGAAAATATGGCCACACTTGTAGTATGATTGGAAGCTTGCTCTATATAACAGCTACAAGGCCTGACATGATGTTACTATATCACAGTTGGTTTAGTGGCAGGGTTTCAAGAAGCTCCAAAGGAAAGCCATGTTGATCCAGTAAAAAGAATATTGAAATATTTGAAGGGGACTATGGATTTCAGATTGTGGTATCCAAGAGGTGAACATTTTAGTCTTACAACATACGTGGATGCAGATTGGGCTAGCAATATTGATGAAAGAAAAAACACCAATAGAGGAACATTCTTTCTTGGCAGTCGTCTTGTATCTTGGCTAAGTAAAATAAACGCATCAGTTTCCCTATCTACAGCTTAGGCGGAATATATTGCCTCGGCAGCATGGTGTACACAAGTTGAATGGATGAAACAAACATGGAAAGAAATTAAGGTTCAGTATGAGCATCCCATTCCAATACTTTGTGAAATCCTGAGCTTCTTCATATAAGTGGTGTATGCACCTACTCATGTATTATTCTCAATCATGTCTAGCTTAGGATAAATTGTAAGATCATGATGCTAAAATTAGATAAAACAATAATGCTAGTGGTAGAAAATCACGACTACACTAGATCTCTCACATACTATTCGCCTCCATTCTCATAAGAGCATGGTTTCTAGAATGTCCATAACTAAAGAAAGATTAAATGATGGACCAAAACCATGCAGGTTTATAATCATGTGCATGGTTTTCGCCCATGGACATGAAAAACAATATAGCAACACTTGTATGATTGGAAGCTTGCTATATCTAACAGCTACAAGGCATGGCATCAGGTTGCTATATCCAAAATACTTGTATTATGATTGGAAACTTGTCATGTCCAACAGCTACAGGGCCTTATATCATGCAAGCAATTGGTTTAGTGGCACTGTTTCAAGCAGCTCCAAAGGAAAGCCATGTGAATCCAATAAAAAGAATATTGAAACATTTGGAGGGGCCTATGGATTTCGGATTGTGGTATTCAATAGGTGAAGATTTCAGTCTTACAACATACACATACACAGATTGTGCTGACATTATTGATGAAAGAAAAAGCATTAGTTGAGGTTGTTAAGGTTTCAGGATCGTTGCAAATGTAATAGTACTATCTGATTGTATGTGTTTTCCAAATGCATCAATCTCTTTGTATTTATACATGACAAGGACAAGAAGAGACATGTCCCTTCATGGGACATGTCTATTCATTAATTTATTTTATCAATTTAACTAGTTAGTTATTATGCGAGTAATTATAATCTAACTTTATATATATATATATATATATATATATATATAGTAATATCAATTATTTTATATATTGATATATGTATATATATAATAAATCATTTCTCATAATAATCATATAGTCAGTATTATTTATCTGACCGATGCTACAAACATCAATTCTCCCTCTTAGCTAGGGAGGATAAATCAATCCAATGTCAACACTTGAGACACTTGACAACATCAATCATATGATGTAAGCAATAAAGGCATCATCCTCAAGATGTAATCAATAGAAACATAGTCTTAATATCTGGATTGCCTCCATTGGTGATTATGTCCACAAGTTCTCAGGTGGATGGTCTCTGTCGGCAATTCTATCCACAAGTTCTCAGGTGGATTGACTCCATAGACGATTCTATCCACAAGTTCTCAGGTGGATTGCCTCCATTGGTGATTCTATCCAGAAGTTCTCAGGTGGATTGCCTCCATCGGCGATTCTATCCATTTGATATCTTGAGTATTGGCCTATCAGATTGTCAACACATGACATTCATCAAAAACTCTGAGTATTGGCCTATCAGAACATCAACATATGATATTCACCAAGTACTCAATAAGGTACTGGCTTGCAGAACATCAACACATGATATTCACCAAATACCTATCATATATCTATATAAACAACTCTTAGACCGTTAATTTAATGACATCTAACACTTAGTTGTTGATTTAAAAGATATATCTATACAAACAACTCATAGACCGTCAATTTAATGACATCTGACATTTAGTTGTTGATTTAATCCATCATGATCTATTTCAACATTATAAATAATGTATATCATGATTTAAGTTATTGTAAAATTGTCACATCCCAATAACTTTTGCAAATACAAGTGATTATATTTTAGAATTCGTCACTTCCTCATGATTTGCACAGGGCCCAAAATCCATTCACGATTCCTAGTCCTTTGACTATTATAGATTCTTGATCACTGGAGAATCCATCTCAGTATGGACTACTCCCTCTGAATCAATATGACCAAGTTTATCAAAAGTTGATTTAACCATATCCTCTATCTGCCCCCTCTGAAGCTCAAGTTCTTGTATCAACCTCGTCTTCTTTTGAAATGTTAGACTCTCTCTGCATTTGGTCTCAATCATAAATTTGTTTGCAAGCATTAAGTTCTTTCTCCCTCGAATGCAATTTTCTTGCGCTTCCGTCCTGAAGGTATGTCAGAGAGAGTACAAATAGCTCACTAAACTATCTCAACCGAAAATACCTATGATAGAAGCATACAAGAATTTACTAACCAGAAGTATATCATGAATTACAAACTTAAAAGTAATATGCATTAATAAACATGGAATACTTATCTTTTATAAATTTCAAGTATTTCATTCTATAAGGTGAGCCCGTATAGAAAATATCATGCAAATTCACCGAGGGATGTCGCCGTTCTCGAACATTGCCAAAATTCTTCACACGACCTGTCTTGAATATCCAAAGGTTCTATACACTATGACAACCTTCAATCTTATCAGATCTCCCTTCAAGCAGTTAGGCTTTTAAAGAAGGAACCTCGCTCTTACAGATTTTGTATAGACCCATACACAGTCGATCATAACTTTTTAACCCAGCACTTTCTCGCCAATCGCTTTGGTGAGATTCTTCTAAATTTGTTTTTCACCAATATCCAAAATTTAGCGAAATCCAACGGTGTATTTATGAGATATGGTCCTCGTACTGAGACTGTATTTTCTGAGACAGTCACACATTCACCATCAATAAACTACTCTCTTACATTGTCCGCTTGGCTCTAATACCATGTTAAGGTTTTAGGATCGTTGCAAATGTAATAGCACTATCTGATTGTATGTGTTTTCCAAATGCATTGATCTTTTTGTATTCATACATGACAAGAACAAGAAGAGACATGTCCCTTCATGGGACATGTCTATTCATTAATTTATTTTATCAATTTAACTATTTAGTTATTATGAGAGTAACTATAATCTAACTATATATATATATATATATATATATATATATATATATAGCAATGTATATAGTAATATCAATTATTTTATATATTGATATATATGTATATATATAATAAATCATTTCTCATAATAATCATATAGTCAGTATTATTTATCTTACTGATGCTACAAACATCAATAGAGGTGCATTCTTTCTTGGCAGTTGTCTCGTATCTTGGCTAAGTAAAAATAACATTAGTTTCTCTATCTACAATTGAGACCGAATATATATTGCAGAAGAAGCATGTTGTACTCAAGCTCTATGGATGAAACAAACATTGAAAGATATTAAGGTTGATTATGAGCATCCCATTCCAATACTTTGTGATAACACAAGTTCCATCAACATTTCAAAAATCCGTCATGCATTCAAGGACTGGGTATATTCTAATTAAGTATCATTCTTGAGCGAGCAAGCACTTGAGCAACAAGTTAAGTTGGAGTATGTTGCTATAGAGGAGTAGATTGCCAACATCTTTACAAAGCCTCTTCCAAGAGAAACCTTCGAGTGCCTATTCATTGTCTTATTCTGTTAGCCTTGGATACCCCCTTTTTTTTATGTCAATGGGGAAAGTTGAGTTAGGCGAAGCCTTATAGTCAGGGATAGTTGTTTGACTCAGTTTGTAATTTCCTCTTTTTGGAATGCAAATGTTTCCCTAGAATCACAAATTTCATTAATATAAGAAATGTAAGATAGAGATATACCTTTACCAATAAAACATCTTTATTAAGATAAATTTGGTTGAGCTCTTGCAACTATGTTAGATAAAATTTGAAATATAATTCATAAGACCCATTATTTCTATTAGGGCTAGCAATTGAATGGAGGGGCATGAGAGGTTGCCTGAAGCAATCCTCACACTAAGCCTAAAAGCGGACATTGGACATCCAACATGGGGAGGTCTACCTAGTGAGGTGCTTGTATCTACCCTCCCCAATCATGCGACATCTACATTCATTTTTAGCATTCAATCACCAGAGGGTTTGAATGAGGGAGCATGATAGGTTGGCCTAAAGCAATCCTCACACCAAGCCCAAGAGTGGCAACTCGCCCTCTTGCTAGCCCCAAGTAGTAGGCACATTGGACATCCAACATGGGGTGATCTACCTAGTGGGTGCTTGTATTTGCCCTCCCTATTCATGTCTCCTTATTCATTGCCTTGTGACTTTGACTTCTCCAACAATTAACCATCATGAGTAAATCCTCCTATCTAAGCCGAAGAGTTGACACTCACCCTCTTGGCCCCAACTTGTCGACATATTGGACATCCATCATGGGGTGGTCTTAAGCTTAGGGTGAGGATTGTTGTGGGTCAACCTATCATGCCTCCTCATTCAAATACTAACCCTAATAGATATAATGGGTCTTATGAATTATATTTCAAATATTATCTAACATGGTTGTAGGATCTCAACCAGATTTATCTTAATAAATATGTTTTATTGTAAAGGTATATCTCTAACTATCTTACATGTCTTATTTTAATGGAATTTGTGATTCTAGGGCAAAATTTAGGGTAATCTCAAAAAGGGGACATTACATAGTTGCATTCAAAAGATTAATCTTTTACAAAATTGCCATCAATGATATTGGGGGAGGTTGTTGGAATATTGTCACTGATGTCAAAGGGCCAATCAATGGTGTTCAAGTTGAATTATCTAAGGTACAAATAATATTTTATTTTGTATGATATCTTCATGTGCTTTTTGGCAAACCTATTTTTGTGTGAGTTGTTTTTTTGGGCAACCTATTTTTTGACAATTTGCCTTTTGGGCGACCTATTTTTCGCAAATTGTTTCTTGATCGACCTATGTTTTGCTAGTTTCTTTTTGGCCTACCTACCCTACTTTCTCGCGACTTGCTTTTTGGTTGACCTAGTAAGAAAAGGGAATTTTAAAGAAATAAAAATTGTTGTCTGATTTAGTTGAGGGGCCATAACCTTTGGTGAAAGGTTGCACTTGGAGGGAAATAAATAGAGGTCACTTGAAGTTCATTTTATCATCAATTCGCTGAATATCATTCCTACTTTAAGAGCGTACCTACAACAGAAGAATAGATTTATGAGAATAAATGATACATACTTGAAAGAAGATTTATGAAATAAAATAAGACTTCTGGAGCAGACATAAGGCACAATATTGTGAAGATATCTTTCAGACTTGAGAGCATTCATTGAAGATCCTATTGCAGATCTTAGTGGAGGTGTATTGCAGATTTAAGAGCAAGTCTCATAGGACATTTTGTTAATGTTGTGAGAAAATGTTTAAGCTCGTCTAGATCAGATCCAAAGGACTATTATTACCTTGCATTTCAAAGTTTGGAGCCTTCAATTCTAAGTGATTGAAATGTTGGTGCCTCTCCTTGAAAGAGATTGGAGTCTCTTGCTGAGTTGGAGCTCAGTGGTGGGGTTTGTTGTCTCCTTGTAATGCCCCATCCTTTATAGAAAAGCAATCTAGCATTAAAGCATATGTTTGATCAAGGCGCGACAGTCCTTGGACACTTCCAAGTAGTTAGCAAGTGGAAATAAGAATTGTACATAGGAATTAGAAGTTCAAGTTGTTAGATTTGCATATTCTTAAAGCCAATGAAATCATGAATGACATAATGATGAAAATTGAAGCAATGATCCTATCGAGGAAAATTGTCTTATTTATAAGACTTCATGATTTTCCATCCAACACCTTCATAAGGTGTCGAGTAAAGCATAGACAGTAAGATGGAGAATTGAGATTGTTGACCATAATGGATATGTATTAAACATGGCTCCCTTGACAACTCCCTGAAGCGACCAAGTGATCAAATATGCCCAATTTCTGCTCATCCATTCATATGATAGAGGTTTGAAGATATCGAGAAAACAAGCTTGATATTAAGAACAAAAACACATTGATCACCAAACAGAAGATGACAATATCAATATTTGACAATAAGGTTATGGAGTTGCAATACTGTTTTTCAATGTGACCACAAGTACATTTGATTATAGTCCATATCGATCAGTGTAACACCGGTGCTTGTGTATGTTGGGACGCCGAGACGCCGGGACGAGTTTCCGGGACAGGGAGACAAAGGGTCTCAATTTCGGGACGGCGAGGGGACGGTGGGGGGACGACGGCAGCAGAGTGAGGGGGGCAAGGGGGTGTTGTATACTATACATATAGAGAACTTGAAATGCTAGTTGTGAAATGATGTTTCAGTACAACATACCAAATTGAAATACTTGAACATAGCAAAATTGCAACACGAACCAGAACCATTGAACATTCAACATAGTAACATAGTACATACCCAATATTAACATTCAAAAATAAAAATTCAAATAGAAATTCAAGTACCCATCCCACCGGCGGCGTGGTTGCAGAATGGCAGAGGTGGGGGTACTTGGGTACTCCAAGTACCCGGTACGGGGACGTTTCGGGGACGGGTACTTCGAGGTTTTTGGGGGGGTGCGAGTCCCCGGGTTTCACTGATATCGATCCTTATCCAAGAACAAATGATGATATCAACAACATAAAGATCTATGGATTTCATCAAGATTATCAAACATTGTTGATAAAGAAGAATCAAATATTACATAGATATTTCCATCTAAGGTACCATAAGCAAGCCATCCTCATTGGAAAGACAAATATGATATCATCATTATTGTTCCCTAAGGAAGCATGATAGAGATTCGACTATTGCACTGGCAATGTCCATATTGATCAAGAAATGATATACTTAGCAAATAAACAAACATCACTTCCAAGAAGTTGTGTTATTGCACCAAATAGTGCTTACATCGATCAACAAGTAAACAATAACATATCATTATCACCACCAAGGATGTTTTTAAATCATAGTTCAAGTACTCTCCAGGATTCTCTGGGACCCTTCGAGTCTTGCCAAGTTCCGAGTTGAGTGACCCTAGCTAAGTCCCAAGGGCTCGAGATTCTCTAGAAACTCGCTCTAGGCAAGACTTGCTAGAAATTGTTATTTTGCCGAGTTTTTGTTGAGTCTTGTCGTTTTTTGCCAAGTCTCAAGTTGGGTCAGCCTTGCCGAGTCCACACCAATTCTGAGTCTTGTTTCTATGATTTAAGTCAACATTGACAATCATTGATTAGTTATCTCACATAAGGTGTGATGCTAAGAGGTGTGACAAATATTTGATCACAGATTGAATGAAGAGTTCATATTAAGGATTTGATGAAGAGTTTCCACCCTTCCATCCTTCTCATACGATATTTAAAGGGGGCTAATAGTCATTTCAAAGGCATTGAACATTTCTTATTTTATTTCATATCCAGTATTGGATCACTCATGTTTGAGCAGCAGCCGTACAAGTCTAGGACACATATATTCAGCAATATAGATCAGAAACAGCACTAATGGAATCACTATTTCAGACATCTGAGAGTCCCAACTAGTGCTGAGAGGGGAGGGGTGAATCAGCACTTCTAAAACTTCTTCCAATCTAAATCTGGTGAAGTAAACTTACAGCTAAAAGGCATTCAGATTTACGCATATAATAACAGTAAGAAAACAATCACACAGTGACACCAGATTTATCACGTGGAAACCCAATTAGGGTAAAAACCACGGTGTGAGGAGACCTCACAAATTTTGTACTCTTCTGGAGTACGCCCTGTAAGGAGCTTTCCCGGTTAAAGGATAATAGCACATTGTTAGGTGTGACCTGGTTAAGGGGTTTGTTACAATAAGGCCAGTTAGTGCCTGCCTGGTTAAGGACTTTGAACACCTTACAAGATGCCACCCTGTTAGGGGATTTGATACAAGAGACCTGTAAGAGTCCACCCAAATATTGAGATTTTAACTATTGTAATTGCTAGAAAACAATAGAAGAATGACATTTTACAATTGGCTTTGCATAGGCTAATAAGATCTCTGTTTGTGCTCAGCTGAGAATCGTCACCGGTCTCCGTAGGTGTGTTCTCCTCTACTAGTGTGCTTCTCTGCACACACTTCTTTCTCTTCTTCTCTTTTTGATTTACCCTAGCTTCTTTTGAGCTTTTCAGGTTCACTCTTTTCTCTGGCAGAATGAAAGCAACTTCTATTCTTTGTAGGCAAAAGAATATATAGTCTTAGCCCTAATTGCGTTCACTATGCATGACCTAATTACAGATCCTTATCGGATTCATAACTTAGTGGAGTACCAGTTCACTGAGGAAACATCCAATGCATGCCCTTGCTTTATCTGACTTATGAAGAAAGCAATAGTTGTGTGTCAAGCAACTTTCCTTCATAAGAGATAACGCTTTGTTTTAAAGCCACTGATTTCGGCTTTAAAACCTTCAAATGCGCCTCAGACCGATCACCAGTTTAACTCAAAGACTTCTGGATTTTTTGCAAAAAATCCCAGTTGATGAGTTGGTTGGAACAGGTAGTTGACTTTGACTTCCTCGGTTCACACCGCAGTCAATACTAGATCGGTTGAGATCCTGATGTAGTGAACAGGTAAGAGTGATTAACCTGTACTGTTCCTGCTTTGCTTACCGGTCGCAAACTATCCTCGGTTCCATTGTTGACACCAGTTAGCTGTTGCTTTCTTTGTACTTGACTATCCTGGTTGAAGCCAGGTCCTCGGTTGAAGGCTGAATTCTTCTTTATCTTGACTAAATATAATACCTGGTTGCTGATGCAATGTATAGTGACCAGTTCTGATATGTTGGCACCATCTACCAAACCATCCTTCCTTTTTACAGATCTCCTTGGATCTTTAGACAGTATAGAGATGACAAGTCTCTATATTCTTTTGCCAATCAATGACAACACTAGTACGGGTAGCAGGCTTACCGGTTACCATCACTTAATGCCAAAAAAATGATCAGGTCTTATTAGAGAAATCAGAAGAGATAACTTGCTTATTTCTAAAGTAATATCAGACATAGCAATCATTAAGACATCGCAACTTCTCAAGACATGTATCTGATAAGCGATCAGGCAGATCAGCAGGAGATCATTTGCATATATTTCCAGAAGATATCTGATACAGCAACTTGATCAATATATATTTGTATTGATATCATTAATGGTCTTGCAAATACAAGGATAAGTCATACTATCCTTATCATATCTATCTTGTACATCGGCATTCCATTGTAATTGGATTTCATTCAGTACATATCAGCATATTTGGATCTCTTATATATATCAGTATATATTGCAATTACATCCCACCATATATACCAGATCCGATACTTTGATCAGTTAAGGATTATACAATTGACATTGGTTGATCATAGAAATCACCACCTTTATACAAGAATTGTTGGACAATCTAATCCTTGCAGATTATCAATATAATTGACATTGAATTTGCCACTCTCCCAATTCATTTTGAGTATAAGTTTAATAGAAAGAAGTCTCTTGCAATTGAATTTAAAGAAATTAGTCCAAAACCTAAAAGATCATATAAGGGGACATTACACTACTGTGGGTTGGTGTCTTCGGATTTGTAAGAAGTTTCTTATAAAAATCAATATTCTGCCGTGGTTTTCTCCTGCAAGAGTTTCTACGTAAAATTGTGTGTGCATTTTGTGTTCCTTTTGTTGGATCTTAATTTTGTGGATGTTTTGTTCATAGCTTTAAGATTGCTTATAATTGCTAAAATTTTAAAGTTAAAAGATTGTTCTTATTATGATTAGCCTCCCCCCCCCTCCCCTCTCAATATAAGTGTGGGTGTTTTCTTTGCTTAAGATCTTGTAGTTCTGCTGGTAAATCTCTTTCAAACCAAATGATATCTCATTGTGTTGCTTGCATTTTTTAATCTTGTAGTTCTTCTGGTAAATCTCCTTCAAACCAAATGATATCTCATTGTGTTGCTTGCATTTTTTTATCCTCTACCTTATGTTCTTTTTATATCTCTTCTTATCGATAGTCACACCTCTTCAAATATCTTGACTATTCTTAAGCTGAACTTTTAATTAATTCTCTTTACTTGATGCTTCCTTAATTCACTTGAGCAGCTAGTAATTATAATCACACTCCTTTTCTTTATTATTTATGTATTTCTCCATAGTCTGATTAGTCTTCTTGTTGCATTGAATAAATTGGCTGGTATGTATACCCTTTGCCACATTGCAGACCACAGTGCCCTTGGGAAAGATCTCAAAGGCAAGACATCAATCTTCAGTCTCTCTTCTCTTAGTGGCTACCTGATCATGGCAAATTCTGTCATCTACTGGGAAAAAACTAATCCATTCCAATTATCCAAGGACCTTTCTTTTGGTACAACTTTTGGTCTTCTAAACTGTGTCCACTGCGTAAGTGATCACAATGAGGATGCAAATGATCAAGCTGTGGATTCTGGTTCATTTGAGAATACATGTCATCTCATTCATGATGTCTAGATCTTCCTGTTTCCTCTACTCAATCTTTAACCTTGACACGTGGATCTTCATTTTTTCTCTTCTCTTTTAAATGATCTTTATTAATACTAAATTAAGGTAGATCCCAAGTGGGGACATTACATTCCTTGATGATACACAATCTATTTAAATGGCCCGATGATTGCCAAGAGGATGCAACCATCAACCAACTGATGCTTATAACTACCTGAAGCTGAGAAACACTTAATACAAACATTCAATACATAGTCAGATAACCAATATCATCAAAACATAGTAACTGACTACAACTTGTATTCTGAACTTTTGTTTCACCCTTTTTGCATAGTACCATCCTCCTTTACGAATTGTTTGGATTGTGAGAAACCTTATAATAGCAAGAAATAGACTTCTTATGTAACTCCAGAGTTTTCATTTTAATTGCAGATCATGAATCCTAGCTACTATGATTTGGAGAATACCGAGAGCAGCACTGTAAATGCTTACTTGTCAAGGTAATCTTTTTTTTAATATGACATGTATTTTTAAATTGTATTTAAAGGAAATGACATCTGTTTGACATGCTACAATTACAGGCTAGTAACAGATACATTGCAAGACTTGGAAGATGCTGGTTGTGTAGAGGTTGATGAAGATAACTTTGTCAAGCCTCTTATGTTGGGCACTGTTGCTTGTCAGTACTATCTTAGCTACAAAACTGTGTCACTCTTTATAACAAATATTGGTTCTGACACTTCTCTCAAGGTAACCTACCCAAAATAGACATCAATCTTGACTACAATATTGCCCACTTTAATTTTTAAATTGTGGTATTTTGTTTGTAACATAGTATAAAGTTTGTCAAACACAGACATTATTCCATGTACTCTGTGGTGCTTCAGAATATGATGAGCTTCCTGTCCGCCATAATGAGGTATGAATACTTTACATCTCTTAAATTTCTATTTCTGATATCATTATTGTTTGTAGATATGCGGGTTTTAGTTGAACATATGAACTTCATATATATAGCATTGGCTTTCCTTATTCCAACAATTTAGAAAAACATGGTTATAGTGTGGTAATGAACTTTATCATATATTTTGAAATTCTAATTTGCAAATAATATTTAGGACGTTATTAACTCTTTTTCTAGTTTTATATAGAGACAAAAAACTTCTATGACAGTTCAAAAATCTTTTAGCCATTGTTTGGCCTCAGTATTTACTACCAAAAGTTCAATATTCTCATTCTTTATATAATATTGCCACATTTTTAGGAACATATTAATGAAGTATTGTCAAAAGAGGTGGAGTATGAGGTTGACAAGTACAGTTTGGATGATCCACATGTAAAAACCAATCTGCTGCTTCAGGTTGGTTACATTCAAAATGTAGTTTGTATCAGTAAATTGAAAAGTTTGAACTGGTAATGATTTAAGGATTTAGTTCATGCTGATTTCAAAGTTTTTTATGCTTTTTTGTGTGAAATGTTATTGTCGGACTCAGGCTCATTTCTCACGGCTGGAATTGCCAATCAGTGACTATGTCACTGACCTAAAGTCTGTTTTGGACCAAAGTATACGAATCATTCAAGCTATGATTGATGTATCAGCCAATAGTGGATGGCTAACAAGTGCCCTAAATTCTATGCATCTTTTGCAAATGGTTGTGCAGGTAAAGTTTTATGGCCTTTTCTTGGATTATTAACTAAGTTTCATCTGCTTATCTTACAATATTTGTGATATACTGTTCCAATTCACTCTTTATTTCACAGTTAATCCAAAGATTTTAGTCTTAGTATCTTTGGCTTGCTTCAACTTGTACATCATCATAACCATTTTGCTGGTACACAAGAAGAGTGATTTGCTTGTATTGATAACAACATGGTTTCTTTACAAATCACATGGTTGCCTTACAAATCACCATTGTTAGCAATTCAAATTGAGATACATCCATTCACTTGCACAAAATCCCCAGTGAAACAGGGAGTCATACCCAGAGAAGTAAAAATAGCAAAATGATAGCATTTAAAGGCTTAGAATAGAACGTCCTAAATATACATGTGGTTCAGCAAAGGTAATTAAATACAACCAGATAATGTCTTGATAAATGGAACATTCAATGGGAAAAGGTTGAATTAAATAGCATCGAGATAAGTTTGGAGGCATAAAATTAAGAGTTAGGGAGATGCCTTATGCGTTCATTAAAGTGTTATCAAAATATTTTGGCCAACTTGTAGAGAGGCTGACTCAGTTGCTAATAGTTCTAATCCCTAAATTTATTAAATCTTGTTTGCAGCTGTGACTTATTTTAATTCTGGGTTGTTTATTGATACTTGTTTGAATCTGTGACGTTATGTTTAATTCTGGATTGCACCGGAACATTTTTCTACTTGTTACATATGTGAAGTTAACTAGTAGACAGTACCATCCCCGTCTTGCTTAGAAATTCACTTGTGTTTGTGTGTACGCACCAGTATACAGTATAGAGTCTAGACTATACTGCCATACCAAATTTTAGGTTCATATGCATGTTTCCTATCTTTAGACCAATTCTTAGGTGCATTTTGCACCCTACTTGCAGACCAAATTTCAGGATTTGTACTAATGAAGAACCCAAAAAAGAACATCTTGGTCAGTATCAGAAAGGTTGATCTAACTACATGCAATTTATTATAGTTTGTTTGCAGTTGTTAACATTATCTTTGATCTTTAAATTATATTGGAATCATTTGCCTTTCAAAGATTTATACATTTGCAGGAGGGTAACTGGAGATGATAACTGCTGCTTACAATTTCACTTGTATTTGTGTATATGTGCATGTACTTGCATATATACACTTTACAACAATAGAAACCTTTTTGTTGTGTGTACACATTCAAGTCTACCCCATAGTTCAAACTTCATAGATTCAGACTCAGAGAGTACTTGACAAGCCCAAAATTTTTAACTCGGCAAATAGTCGACAAAAACAAGGTAAAAGCTTGGCAACTTAGAAAGTACTAAAGTTTGAAATATCTTAAAGAAACATATTTTTCTTTTGTAAAATTCAATTATAAAAAATGAATTAGATTTAAACTGAACATCTCAAAAGAGAAAATGCAAGGTTTTATAGTAAAAACATGTCAAAAAGGCATTTCAACCTACATTTTACCTGCGTTGACATTTTTACCTATGTTTTTTTTGCATCTATAAAAATGCGAGAGTTGAACTTTTGAAAACTTGCCCAGCCAAAAAAATAGAGAGTACTTGGCAACTCGGCGAGTACTTGCAGAGTTAGCAAAATATGGTCTACCCTACTTGCATACTAATTTTTAGGTTATTCCCTTGATTCGCCCATTGGGTAGTCATGTGATCTTGTGACAATGGTAGAAATCACCATGTGATAGATAATTTTCCTTTGTGTTTGAGTGGGATAGTTGTCTTGTATGACAAACTATTTTAGGGTTTTTGGTCTTTTCTACCGTAAAGTATGAAGGAAACAAAATAGGAAAGAATGGGAAAGGAAGAAGAACGAGTATATGCAAAATAAAATACAAATCACACTTCAATCCTATATACATGTTAAGTGAATAAGGGTTTAGTGAGTTTGAATTCACACAATATATACAAGAAAAAGATAAAGAAATGGATTTTACATAAAACTTAAAGAGTAGTATGAAATCCTTGAAGAAGGCGCAAAGTATTGTAAACATTTTCTTATTTCTTCAAAAGGAGAGCACCGTCTCCTCTACCTTCTGGTATTAAATTGTGCGAAATTGTGAAAAGTTCCCTTTATACTTGGTTTTATAATATATGTTCATAAATGACTTTTCTCATCCTTTTGCGATTTTTGTTTACTGTTATATCTGATAAATTACATACATGAATTAATAATAAAGATAAAAATGCATACCAAATATAGGAGTATTTGTCTTTATTCGCACATGAAATTATTACGATAGAAGACTAGAGATGATTAGCTAAGGATCGGAGTTGACTTGACTTGATCATACTACTTTCCTAGACAATACAATATGCATTTAAAGGACCCAACATTTGCCAAAAGGAACACAACCGTCAATCAGATGATGCTTATAACTACCCGATGCTTATCTACCCAAAACTAATAAACACTTAATATGAACAATTAATACAATGTTTGATAACCAATATTATCGAACATAATAATAAACTTTGTACACCAACTACATCATTCCCTTGAAAAGAAAAAGTCACTTCTAGATGACAAGTAAACTTCAAGTAATGCTAGGGAAGACTAATGACAATATTATAGAGAAGACTGATACACAAACTTGGACTTGTAGTGTACTTTGGGAATTAAAATGAGTGCAGTTAAGGGCAGCACCCCTTGTGGGGGTCAAGGCTAGTGTCCCTTTTTGGCCTCACCAAGCCCAAATAAAGATCATCAAAACCACACAAAACTCCACGTTGCACGTCATTTTCATCAATTTTTAAGAGGCCAAAAACAATGCTGACAAAGCCAAAAAATAGAGATTTTGGAGCATTTAGCCAACACATTATGTCGACCAGAGAAGTTGTAAAATGGTTGATTGACATGTGATGAAAAGTATCATGAATGATGTTGTACAATGATGTAAGGATGTTGTTGAGTGCTAAGGAAATTTGTCTGTTGCCAAATGATGAAATTGGTGTGTTTGGGAGTGATATGCCTCTGTGCAAGGAAGAAAAATAATATTAATTATATCAAGTAGACTGGGAAAATATATATGCAAACATGTTTTTATTAAAATAAAATTTAAAATTGTCTAAAGACTCTAAACACTACCCTGAGCATTGGCTCTCCAATATGGAGAGTGTTGTGACCCCTAGTATGGAGGTTGTGCCTCCATAGTGTTGTTCGGCAATATGGACAGTTAAGTAGTTGCACAACCGAGGGTAGGTAGTTAACGGGTGCGACAGTTCGCCTCGCACCCCCTCGGTCCCTACTTGTATGTAGTCTCTCGATGGAAGAGGGGGACTGTCGCACCCGTTAACTACCTACCCTCGGTTGTGCAACTATGCAACTGTCCATATTGGCGGACAACACATAGGGTGTAAACTTCAATATAAATCAATAATTATTATTTTTTTAGTTTATTCAAATAAAAATAATCCACTTTTGAGTACGATGCATAAACCCTGAATTTTTTGCTCAATATTAGGTTATAAATAGCTGAAAACCTTAGTTACTGGATTTGCACCTTGGACCCTCGAACCGGGTCCGAATTCGCGAATCGGTTTGCATTGGATTCGTGAACATAGATCAATGATCAAGTATTTAAACTTTTACTGTGTTAGCCATAGTCTGTTAATAATAATTATGTTGTGTTGTATCGGCAATGTAATGGCAGTTGGTTCTCGGGTAGTTGTAGGAGGTTGGTGACGGTTGATTCACTCAACCAACCGTCGACCAATTTATATGTAGTCTGTTGGCATCTAGAATGGATTATGGTTGTGATGACATTACATGGGAGTAAAGCATATCTTTTTGCCATATGTTGTCTAAAGTTATCGTGTTATCCTTCTGAGTGCTTTGTCATGTTATTGGCGATATGTAATGTTGCACTGCTATATTATTGTTATATTGCGTAGAATAATATGCCCATAGTAAGGCATCTAACATTTTGGCGTCGTTTCCTAAGTTCAAACCTGGCGGTCGAGGGAAGTAGGATTGACGGGATGGCGGCATAATGGGTTGTACCTTCGACCAACAAGTCCTAGTATCTGATAGCGACAGAGAAGACAATACCAAAGTAACTCGAGAGGACCAGTTAACACAAAACTAATCATGCATTAATTTGGTATTAATCACGCATCTAACATACTGTTTATCTTTGATATTTGGCATTGATCAATGATCAAGCATCATAGATTCATACTATGAAATGATTATTTAGTTTTACAATTATGTATATTTCTCTTATATTTTTGTATATAAATGCATATATATATATATATATATACATATATATATATATATATACATATACATATATATATATATATATACATATATATACATATATATATATATATATACATATATATATATATATACATATATATATATATATACATATATATATATATATATATTTATATGCATATGTATACACACAAACCCATACAAACCATAATGAAAAAATAAAATTTCTTGAACCCACGAACCAGGTTCTTATACTTGAACTCGTCCCCGAACTTGAACCTGAACCTGAACCGGTAACTTAGCTGAAAACTAACAATTAGATAACAAATTTTTTTCTGGGGTTTAATCAAATAAAAATATAGATTATCACACTCTGTAATAAGGCCAAAGAAGGCTGATTTCTTCTTGATATCATCTTTGTTTTTGCCTTCCTTTTTAAATCCGGGTTGTGGTTCTTTTCTTTTCCTATTGTCCTACATATAACAAAAGTTGTCGAATAAAAAATAACAAGTTCATAGATAGCAATAAGGATTGTATGAAAAGCTAGAATTATTTTTGCACGAACAAAACAAAAATTCATCAAATTTTCTTTCCGAAGTATGGGTTCTCAGAATCCTCTCTTCTTTCCATCAGGTAGTATCAAGAAAAGTGAGAGGGAAGAATTAGAATTAAATTCTTTTGTTTTCAAGATAAGGATATCTAGGGTTTTGATAGAGCCCTAGATTTAAGGGTTGAGATTAATTTCTTGCAGCAGTTGGATTTTAATGTACATCCCATTAATTCTAATGAGCCAATTAATTTTGTATTTTTTTTGTTTAATTGGTTAATTAGTGCCTTGGTAGGAGGCCTATGTTACTAGGTATGCATGATTAATTTTTTTATTTCCAATGTTCTTTTTCCCTTTATTTAATTTTCATAATGTTTATTTAGGAAATTTTTATTAGTTATTATGTTCATAATTATATTTAATCAGCTAAAATGATGTAAGTGGTTGCTAGTTAAATATTAAATAAATTATCGTGGTTAATAATTTTATTCAATTGTTTATTCCATATCTATAAAACTTCACGATTTTCTAGTAAGCATCTTCATAAGGCATCAATTGAAGGATAGACAATAAGATGGATTGTTTGAGATTGTTACCATAATTGATATGGATTAGGCATGGTACCATTGACAACTCCATACATGGACCAAGTGATCAAATATGCCCAAGTGCTACTCATCCATTCATATGATCAGGGTTTGAGTCAAGTCAACTAAACCACAAATACAAATAGCTATGAGACAATGGGCAGATGATCTTGATATTAATAACAAAATATATTGATCACCAACAGCAGATTGCAATATCAATATCTGTTGTATCCGACAATAAGGTTATGATATTGCATTAAGCAATCCATATATTGATGACTCCACAAGAGCAAGTGATTACATCGAGCAAGTATGGTATTACTAGCAAACAGCAATTCTTATGTGTCTAAGCCTCCATGAGAAATTTTATCGAATATGATATAAGCAAAACAAACATTAATGCCACCATTATCTCTGCCAAAAGAACTATAAAAAATATTTTTAGCTAATCACCCTTAGTTATCCATAAGATGCGATTACCATGAAAAGTCAAATATTCAAGTGATGCGATTTGTTAAGAATAATAAAGAGTTGCACCCATTTGTATTCATATCCCTCCGATGCATAGTAAAGGGATATCAACATCAGTCTACATTCATCAATAAATCTGTAATTCATTCAATCAAATTATTCCTTCAGATTCAAGTGGAAGCAATCCACTACTGGTTAGGAAACCAGACCGCATGAATATAGAGATCCCTATCAGGAATGGTGATATAATCATCACAGAAGCATTATATCTGAAACAGTGATAGTACATTCAGATCAGCCATCATTGATCATCGCCACTATAAAGGATATTGTATCAGACAAGCTGACAGAGAATCCTTCAAGTTCTTTACAGACTGATCAACATTAAACATATCATATTAATGTAAAGAAAGATATCAGACACAACAACCGATATATACTCTTTCAAATCAGTATAGTTCAAATTGCATACACATCAATGAAGATATCATAAACAGCATATACTTTCAAATCAGTATTGTTCATATCACATCTACATTAAGGTACGAGAAATCAGAAAGCACAATTACTTTGTCTTGCAGATTGCTCTAAGCAATTCAAATTATACTACTTGCAGATCAGTAATATGTTAGTGAACAACATTAGATCAATACGATCTCTTGATATCAAATCAAATACTTTACTAGAGCCATATTTCCAACTTTGACATGTAATCCTTGTTTGAAGCATAGTTGGAAAACTTGAACTTGGCAGCCCAAAAAATTGGATGCGGACTCGGAGTCAGGACAAACTCAGGAAAGGACTTGGCAAAAGAAAAAACCCATAGTTCTACAAAAAAAATAAAAATTAATAACAAAAAGAAATAAATAACCCTAGAGACCTGTTTTGAGCAATAACAAATCATAAAAGTGATGAAAAGTGATATTTTTTTTTTTTTAATGTTTTAACCATGGTTGGGTGTTCTCAGCAAATGTCGAGAGCTTTATTCAAGGACTCCTGAGTCCATGGCCAAGTCCTTGAAAAAAACTCCCGAGTCCAATCCATTGATTCTCCCGGACTCGACTCGGGAGTCCGTGGTGAGTCCGCAGATTTTTCCAACTATGGTTTGAAGCACTTCCCATCATCGATATTTGATTGGATTGAGAAGTTTTCACCAAGTTGCTTCCATTGATATTGAAAGGGTTTTGGTTATCAAATACAGATTGAAGATATATATAGCAGAACTATACCTTGCCAAAGAACTCTTTCATAACATCAAGATAGTCAAAGTTTGCATTAATCTATCTTTTCCTTAAGATATTGTTATTCTACTTAATTGCAAGTTATATTAAATACATATATCAATCACAAACTTAGACTGGATAGAAAGGACTCTCTTGCATTTTTAGAAATCAGGCAAAACCCACTAAGAAATTGCATAAGGGGACATTATAGTTCTAAAGCTCCATTTCTGCATGCGGGAAGAAACTGACGAAGGTTATGGAATTCGGCATTATGCCTGCCATTTGCATCTGCTAAAAAATCGCCAAAACCATTTCAACAAATTCATTTTGAGCATATCTTGTTCTTTATTTCTTGGCCGACCATTTATTTTGCTCTTATGACCTATGATGTGGATTGTTTAAGTGCAATGTCCCTTCATGCCGCGGGTCTCACAGGCAAAATATTATTACAAGTCAACTCCTTTCACAACATGATATGTATATGCCATAGAACAACATAAGAAAGGGTGATTGCTCAATATCTTTCCTTGAATGCTTCGTACAACCTAACTCCACAAAAATACTAGAAGACTGGCTTGCCCGTGCTTAATAGTTAAGTGACTCCCAAAATACAAATAAACTGGAGAAGGCTTGATACTATTTAATCTGATATATTAAGCCTGATAGGTTCCTCGTTGATGTTTGTATAATACAACCGAAGCTCTCTTTCCTTCTTTCACGGGAAAGCATCGAGCTAGTTATTAATCATGTTGTAATGAGAATATATCTTGGCTGCATCCTCTGAGCTTTGATTAATGTTCATAATCCACTCCAAAACTCCATTTCACGGGCAGGAAAGAAACTGCCAAAGGTTGTTGAGCTCGGCTTTATGCTTGCAACTTTGCATTTGCTTGATAGTTTTAAAAGTCATTTCACCAAATGAATCGAGCAAATATTTTAGGGATTTTTCGAATTAGCTACAACAACTAACTCCCCCACAAAGGATGCACCACTGCTTTAATAAACTTGGACATGTTTTATAAATCACCGATGAATAAGTAGTGAGAACACATTGATGTTTTAATCAACCTAGCCAATATCTTCAATCTGCTGAAAAATAATAATTAGCTTTTTTGTAAAAATGCATCCGCTTCTTTGTTCATCATGCAGACTAATTACTTTTTCTCATTCGGCAGTTTTCATGACTTTGCCAACTTCTTGAAGCGTATAGACTTGTTGATAATAACTAAAAAGCCAATAATATGGTGTGTTTGGTAAAATGACTAATCATCCATATCAAAATTTACCGTCAGTTTAAGTCATTTCTAAAACTCTCTAAAGGTGCTTTGAGTGACCTATCAAAATTGAATTGCCAACTTCTCCTTGTTTGGTGAATTCCTTAAGTTTGGCAACTTCTTAACATGTACCAACTTGCTGATGGAATTTTATTGCCAATAGACTATTCTCGCTGATGATATTAGAGTGACATAGTGACCTTTTCATTCAGCATTTTTGATAATCCAACTCATACATTTTCTTAGGTGTTAGAGATCAAAACAAAATCTCATTAGGCATTTTCGATATTCAAGCAATATTTTTGGAATGGTTGATCAGTACTATTAGTTGTTTTGGCAACATGAACAAGTTACCAATCAAACACAATCATCACATTCAATGAAATAGCATATCATCAAGATATTTAAATTTATCAATTCGACTATTTCAATGGAAATGTTCCTTCATTCGTCATACTGCATATTACTTCAAAGCAAGTAATAACATCACTGATAGCTTCCTTAAGACCATAGTATCTATATGAAATGATGAAAACTCACATTTCTAAGAACAATTTCTTCAATCATAATAATAGAGATGGATCAAGATGCATTGTAGAAGTCAAATCGTACTCAAAAGGCAATTATGGAGAATCATCTTTTAATGGACCAATTGCGATTCTTAACTTTTCAGATAATGATTATTGTGTTCCATGAGATGACATTTCTTTGTCATATTAGCCATGCGTTTTTTCCATGCTACCTGTTGATGTGAGTTTTATGCCACTACAACTTGCAAAATCAAGTACTTAGTATTCCAAGGTGAAACACCAAATCTCCAACTCTCTCTTGAATATGGAAGCTCATATGCTAAACAATGTACATGGATTGTGTGATCAAACGAGACAACCTCAAGGTTCCTTCTTATTGTGGACTTTCACTCAGTTATAATGATGTGATATGATGGGTATCACAAAGGGACTTATGCCGTTTATTTCATGGATATCAACTACTTCAACTACTTTAACCAAACAAACTGCAAAGGGAAAGGGTTTAGGAAGATCTAATCTACTCCTAGAATGGAAGAGCCTATGAATGTCTTTGTGACTCTACTAGACTTAGTTTAGCCATCAACATCAACCAAGTTAGTACAATCTCGTAAGGTATATGTAAGATGCTCAAACTATCACCATTCAATTAACACCATCCATTGATACATATCAATGTGCAAGCACTAATCAAAGTAAAGCTCATGAGTATGTCATTTAACCACGTCAGACAAACTTACAATCAATAAGCAGCTAGTGGTTTGGTCTAAGCGAGTTCACCAAAGATGTATTAACAATCACTTCCATTCAACTAAACACTACTTCTAAACAACATGAAATTATATCCTAATCTAAGCAAGGAAATGTGAAAACCTTGCAATACTCCAAAATGATACAAATAATTCACCATGAAGACCAACAATGAATTAAGGAAAATTTGGTAGTATCATAGCAACAATTTCAACAAGTCTCTCCCTTTACAAATGAGAGGAGTGGGGTTTATATAGGAGCCCCAAATACAATGATTAGCCAAGATTAGTTTGAAACCAATGGCCTAGTTTAACTCATAGAAAATCCTAAGTAGGATTGCTACAAATATTAAATGCATGTCCAATAAGAATGAGGTACCACCCTCTGGGCCAATGAGAAAATTCAAAAATAGGAGAGCCAATAGGAAGACGCTTAGCCATCCAACACCTCTTTCTTTTGCAATCTTTATTTTAATTCCACTTCCTTATCCTTAGGAATTCTTCATTGTTCTTGGAATTCCTTCTCCTAGATGTCTAGACGTTGTAGTAGCTGAATTCTTGGCACTTGGACCTTTATTGTTTGGAATTCCTTGTCTTCATCTTCAGACTTGATCCTTGGGCCAATCACCCCACATTGCTTAGGATCACTAGTCATCTTCATCCTTAGGAGGATCCTTCCTATTGAACTCATCCCTAAACTTGGTCCTGAATCTTAGCTTCCTTGGAGTGATTAGTTTCTTCCTGTTGATAATAGACTTGTACATTTTTATGTTCTTAGATGTTTGATGATGACAATCTTTCTCATTTGTAGACCTTTCCTCCTTGCATAATTTGATCATCTTTGTGTCGTGAAGTCTTCCTCTCCCATTGTTTGGACATTCTTGATACCTTTATCCATTACCCCCTTGGTTCAGAATCCTTTAGCCTTGATCGCTTATAGGGACAAATTGGAGTCCCTAACTTGTCCTTGAATTGAATTCTGTTTGATCCTTACAGAAATTTGATGTGAATAGGAACAAGTTGATCTCCCTATAAGATAGTCCTGATTCTCCAAGCTTTTTATCAAGTGAAAAGTTGACTTACATAGGGACACATGAATGTCTTTGTAGCCCAGTCCCTGTTTTGCGCATCTTAATTTCTAAGTGGAAGATCAACTTGTGTAAGGACTTTGTGATTTACTCAAAATTCCCTTGATTGTTCCATCCTTGTCCTCCTTGCTTATCAACGTCTCACATGATCACTCTTGCAAAAGAGAAGAAGACATGAAGTCAATGATTTGTAAGGAAAACCTTAATTTCTTGATTTTACCATTAATTTGGAACTTTATAGCTTAGAAAAATTGTATTCGAAGGCTGCAAATGAAACTTGGAACCAAATATGAGAGATTTGCAGTCTAAAGACAAGTTTGAAAATTCTGAGGACTTATCTGAAGACAAGCCAATTTAAGAGCACAAAATAGTCCTTTGTACTGCCACAAACTTGTAAAAATCAGAATCTTGAAGTCATGAAGTTTGAGAAATTTTTTGAGAACCCATGTCTAAAGATGAAGTCTGAAGACATGGTCTGCAAATAGGTGCAATCAGACTGTTAGGACATCAAAATCATGATCAAATTGATTTATTTGAACTTCCAAATGCACAGATCAGAGCCCCCTACTAATGCACAAACTTCAGTTTTTCTGAGGACAGACCTGCAACTTGTCTAAAACGTTAGAAATTAATGCAACACCTTGCTAAATATCCCCCAAATGTGTATTGTGAGGTCTGATAATGTAGAATGTGTATTTGGATCAGACTGGTCTTCGAAACAAATTTTGAGGGTAAGTCTGAAGACACCCCCCATTCTCAGAACTAGAGAATTGAACTTCACCAAATCAGATTATTAATTGACAACAGCATTGCAATGGATGTATTTAAGGATTAAGAGCGAAAAACCAAACCCTTCATGGTAAGATATAAACCTGGTCTCTTCGGACAAGTATGCTTTGCCTTGATGATTCTTTCTTCAAAATGAAGTGATTCTTTCATCAAATTGTCCCCTAAGGACCCTGCAATACATCCCAATAGGGATGGAGTATTGTTCATAAATGGGAATACTGATTAATGATAATAGGCGAATAGATGAGAATGGCAAACTTTTTGAAGTGGAAGACCGCCTGACGATCGACTTCCATGTCGCACTCAGCGCGGCCATTGAAACTTTTGTACAAAGGGAGGCCACGAGGGCCACTGTACAAGAAGACATTGTGTGGGACGCACTCAACGTGAGCCCGGCTGCTAACCGTCTGCTGCATCAACTTCCCAAGCTTCTAGCACAAGCTACGCTCGCACGGAGACTCCGCCAGGAAGAAATCACCCGAGAGGAACGAAGGTAGGAAATCCTTCGGGAGTACCATGAATGGGTCAACAAAAGACTCCAGGAGGAACATGATGGGAAACGCCATCGGGAATAGTCACATCTGAAGGTGACGAAAGGAAGGACACTGTAAAAATAAGAATGACAAGATCATTCATGAAGAGATTGTAATAAAACATGAATAAATAAAAGTGTCCCTTTGTTTTTATATTGTGTAGATTGTTGGTGTGAAGGAAGGCATTTATGCCCAACCAATTAAATAAGAATAGGAATTTAAGGAAGGAACCCGAGGAAGAACAAGTTTTTTGAAAAGCAATACTCGAACAACAGCAAGCCGAACGAAGGGAGAGGTTCAGGAGATGTACCGATAGACTACCGGAGGGGGTAAGTGAAGGCAACGGTCTAGAGGAACCTAACCAGGAGGGAGGCGAAAGTGATGACGAGGACCTGTTAGAGGAAACAACAAACTTGTTGGGGACCTTAACTTTAACACCAAGGACAGAAGCCCGAAGGAAGGCAGAAGAGGAAGCCGAACGTAGGAAGTAGTGTGCAATTGCCGCGGAAAGTGTCGAAGTGATGGAAAGGCACGCGGATCACACTACTCTGAGTAGTTCGGGAACATCTGTTAATGGGGAAAACAGTTCCGGAGGACTGACAGGAGGAGGACCGACGGGAGGAGCACCCCAACCTGTGGTACAACAAGCACCTCCGGCGAACCAAGCGGCTCAACCGGCAGCGCAACAGGTAGTACAAACCACTGTCCCACCCCTAAGGGTGAATATGGCTACGAACAAAGAAAAGTTACCCAAATTCCACGGTGATGGAAAAGAAGACCCTGTTCGACATTGCCGCACGTGTGAAACAATTTGGGTTGCAAATGGAGTTGCTGACCAGGCTGAATGATGCAACAGTTCCCAACAACCCTCCGAGGGGTAGCAATTGATTGGTACTCTGACTTAGACAAAAGCGGAGTGACCACACGGGACCTTTTGAAGAAGGCATTTGAAAAAGAGTAGGCTTTTATGAGATGACAATGAAATCGTCACTAAAATCTATGGAACCAAGCAAGGGAAGAAGGAGACCGTGCGGACCTACGATCGCTGATTGAAAGAACTTGTGGGCAAGATGGAGAGTCTGCCAGCCGACGGCTTGAAGAAGCGATGGTTTGTCGAAGGGCTGAAATCAAATCTGCGGAGGAAGATGAAGATAGTTCCTCCCACTTCGTATGTCGACGCATATAACTAGGCAATAGACCTGGAGAGTGAACAAAAGACATTGAAGAAAAAGAAAACCCAGTCCTTCTCGTCAGACGACGATAACACTTCGGGGGAAGATAGCAGTAGTGATGGAGAAGCAAAGAAGAAAGTCACCGCACTACAAAAAGACATGGAAAGCATGCTCAAAGAATTTAAATATATGAAGGGAAGCACCAGTCAGAACGATGAAGGAGACTTGTGGTGCACTGACTGTAAGGAGGCCGACCACACGAAGGGCGCGTGCCCAAAGAAAATGTTCTGCGATATTTGCCAAATGGCGGGCCATTCCACAAAGGAATGTCCGTTCAATATGAAGACACGGGGCCAACAAGTCATGTTCACACAAGAAGCCTCAGCCTCCGAGAATACACAAAACACGGCATCCTCCGGCGGCTATAGGAACAACTGCCGTGGAGGAAGGGAAACAACAATAATAACACCAACGGAGTACGAAGCCACCTCCAGTACGATGCAAGCGGAAGGCCGATAATTCAATGCCACACGTGTAACCAATGGGGGCATTTTGCCAGGGAGTGGCCGAAGGGAGAAAAGTCACAATTTCTGTGCAAATGGTGCGGACCCGGAGACCACAATGACACGAAATGTCCAAAACCAGGTGTGAACTTCCTGAATATTGAAGGCAATGAAGGGGAGGTGTTGGCAATCACTCGAGAGCAAGCAAAGAAGGCCACCTACCCACACTCGGAGACTGAGAAGGAAAGAGTACGGGAGGCCAAAGAAGATATTGAGAGAGAAATGAGGGCCGAACGGAAAGAAACACGACTTTGCAGAAACCTCCCAAGGTGGCCACACCGAACAAAGAATATTAAGGCAAATAATGCAGACATAAATCCCAATACAACTGGGAGACATCCTTGCAGCCATGCCACAATTACGAACAACTCTCCTTAACATGGTGCCATCTCCAAATATGCCGAAGGTGACTAGGACGAAGACAAATCCCCTCGGGAAGGGAAATTCTGTTGAGGACCCCATGCTGTTAGCACTCAACACAGGAAGGCATCCGGCAGTAGTGAAAATGGGAATTCTGGGCACAATACTCACGGACACTATCATTGATGGAGGATTGGGTGTCAATGTTCTACTTGAAGAGACATGGAGGAAACTCGGACGACCAACACTATGGCCGCCAATCTTCCAACTGGTAGTAGACTAGCATGGGATCAAACCCATAGGTACACTAATGGCATAGAGGGTGATGATTGGCACTCAACCATTTGTGATGGACTTTATTGTCATTCCAGTAAAAAAGAAAGGTTACGACGCTCTCCTAGGGAGAGGATGGCTAGTGAAAGCAAAAGCTAAGCACGACTGGAAAAGGAATGTGATTTCAATGGAGAGGGATGGCCGAAATGTAATGACCCTTACTATAAAGGCCACTAAAAACCACTAATACTGAACTGAGAAAATTCGTCAAACAGTTGGCATGCACTGAATACACTGCTGAAAGAAAAATACTGAATATAGGAAATTATTTTGCAATATATGAGTTCGCTGTCCCAAAAATTTCAGAATAATAGATAGCAACCAAATACCATCTAAAACACTATCAATGATGTAGGAAATTGCTCAAAACCATATGCCATTCATATATCAACAATTTGCAACAATGCCATACATTTTTCAGTCAATGATATGATCATCATTGAAAATTACAATGCCCTTCACTTGCAAAATCCTAGCCTTCCTTTGTTACCAATAATGCCAAATGGCAAACAAAGACAAGTACAATGTAAAATAGTAAAGTGCTGAAGCTATATTTTGTACTCAGCTGAAAACATACATTTCTCAGAAAATATGCCAAATGCCAAATGAGAAATGAGGAACCTGATTGTAGATGGCTGCAATAATTTTTCGAACTGCTTTTTTCGGACTGCTTTTTTCGGATTTGCTTTTTCGGATCTGCTTTTTCGGATCTGCTTTTTCGGACAGCTTTTTCGGATCTGCTTTTTTCGGATTGCTTTTTCGCATCTGCTTTTTTTCCTCTTGCAACCAAAACTCAAACCCTCAGGTAAATCTGAGGATTCCAAATAAGCTCAACTTGAAATGGCTGAATACCACTTCCAAACTTGCAACCCTTCAGTAGATATTTCACTACCTCAGTTATGCCAATCTAGGGGAGTGATTCGTTCCCAAAGATCGAATAGTATTTGCAGACCACAAGGCTACAAATTGCTTCACAATGAAGAAGTAGAAGAAATCCCAAATCCAAGCATGTCCAAATGAAAGCCCAAGCCCTCTATTTATTCTTTTCCTTGAGAAGTTGCTAGAACTTCTAGAAACATCCAATTATAATGTACTTTATAATAAAATAACATTATAATAATAAAGTACATTTCTCAACTCAAAATTATAACAATGTAGGCCCAAATGTCTCATAACTGAATGTAGGCCCAACTACGACTGAACGTAGGCTCAAGACTGAACGTAGGCTCTACTACAACTGGATGTAGGCTCAAACTGGATGTAGGCTCACTCTGGATGTAGGCTCCACTACAACTGCATATTGGCCCAAACTGGATGTAGGCTCTGTCAGCAATATGCAATCAAATGATCAACATAATGACCCTCTCTCCAAACCATTTGCCTACGAGAGTCGATGATAGGCAAATCCGTCATGCCAAACGATGTCAGCCAAAATGGGGACATGACACGAAAATTCACAATTGATTTGAGAAGTCAATTGGTTAGTGAAGATCTGGCATCTTCCTCGGGATTGGACACAGAAGAAGAGTTCGACGAAGGGAGACGAGCCGAACAAGGAAGGTGTACTACAAATAGAAGGGTACTTCGACGATGACATGGATTCACTAAACGAGCTCTTCCATTAGCAGATGGAAGATTATGAGTTAAGGCACTGTAACATGTTGCAGATAGAAGAGGAAGAGGAAGAGCAGATAGGCGACGAAGAAGAAAAGCCTACCTTTCCGCCACAATACGGGGAGTACAAAGAGGGGGAGCTTCAAATTCGGGAAACCCCCGCACACCATTTCGACAAACAGAAACCCATTAAGTATGAAGAACCATCAGTGAAGACCATGAACCTGGGAGACGAGACAAACCCAAAGAACATTTTCGTAGGGGATGATTGGAACCCCGTTTTGAAAACTGCCGCATTTAAAATCTTCACAGAATACAAAGATGTATTCGCTTGGACCTACAAAGACTTGAAGGGGGTACCGCCGGAACTATGTGTGCACCAGATCCCACTGGTAGAAGGAGCTATACCTATACGGAAACGTCCCTATAGAATGAACAAGAATTATGCAGAGCACGTCAATGAAGAGATCGAAAGGATGCTTGAGGCAGGCATCATATTTCGGGTGCAAATGAGCGAATGGGTATCACCGATCGTGATCTCGTTGAAAAAAAACACTAGCCAGATAAGAATATGTGTGGACTTTCGGTGCTTAAACACTATCACAGTCAAGGATCCCTTCCCAATTCCCTTCACAGATACTATTTTGGAGGTCGCTGGTCATGAAATCTACTCCTTCATGGACGAATTTTCTGGATACAATCAAATCTCCATCACCGAAGAAGATAAGTTGAAAGCAACGTTCATAGTGGAGAACGGCGTATATGCTTATAATCGAATGCCGTTCGGACTCTGCAATGCCCCGGCTACATTTCAAAGAATAATCCTGCATATATTTGACAAGATGTTCGAAGGCAACTTCAAAGCCTTTTTGGACGACTGGTCTATCTTTAGTGCCAAAGATACCCACGTAGTTGCCCTTCGGGAATGCATGGAAAGGTGCTGACGGGCACGACTCGCCCTCAACCCCAAGAAATGTTAGTTCATGGTACCACAGGGGAAATTACTTGGACACATCGTGTGTAAAGCTGGACTAAAAATCGATGCAGACAAGATAAGAGTGATTCTCGAGATGAAGCCACCTACGGATGTTACAGGGCTCAAATCATTCCTTGGGCATATAGGATACTATCGAAAATTCATCAAACAGTTTGCTCATGTATCTCGTCCGATGGAACAACTAACCCGGAAAGGAGAACCTTATAATTGGGGATTAGAGCAAGGGGATGCATTTGAAGACCTTAAGGCAAGGTTGGTAGAGGCACCTATCCTAGCATACCTTGACTGGGATAAAGAATTCCATGTGCATGTGGATGCATCCAATTTTGCGATTGGAGCCACCTTGGCACAGACGGATGACCACGGATTAGATCACCCCATATACTTCGCAAGCAGGCTCCTCTCAAGGGCAGAGAAGAACTATAGCACGACGGAAAGAGAAGCGTTGGGGATGGTGTATGCGGTGCAAAAATTCCGACATTACTTACTCGCTACCCCATTCACTTTTTTTGTGGATCATCAGGCCTTAATGTACCTGGTGAATAAACCACTTATCCAGGGCCGAGTAAGCAGATGGTTGCTCCTGTTACAAGAATTCACCTTCAACATCATAGTACGACCCGGAAAAAGCCACGTGTGTGCAGACCACTTATCACGACTCAAATCCAGGGGGCCGCCTGAAGGAGTAAATGGTGACTTTCCCGACACCCACCTTTTTCGTATTGCTGTTCTTCCTCCATGGTATGCAAGCATTGGAGAATTCTTGTCCGCAGGACAATTTTCAGAGGGAATGTCGCCAGGAAAGAGAAGGAAACTGGTATTGAGAAGTGGGACCTTCCAACTCATCAACGGGTTATACAAAATGGGACCCGACGAGATACTCTGTAGATGTGTGATGGAAGAAGTACAAGGTGTTCTGAGGGAGGCCCATGAAGGTCCCGTCGGAGGGCATATGGGACCGGACACGATAGCACGAAAGGTTTTACTAGCAGGACTATGGTGGCCTACGTTGTATAATGATGCACAGGAGTGGGTGACGAGCTGTGACACTTGTCAAAGAGATGGGAAACCTCTCAAGCGGGATTTTGTGCCATTAAACCCATCCAACGCTCAAGAATTGTTCGAGCGATGGGGCCTGGATTTCGTAGGACCGCTCAAAGCAAGCAAGAGACGGAGGTGTCGATACATTGTGGTAGCAATTGAATATCTTACCAAGTGGGTCGAAGCCAGAGCCTTACCAGACAACTCTGCAGTAAGCACGATGAGATTCATTTATGAGTAGATAATCACACGGTATGGCATACCTATTCAACTCACTAGCGATCGAGGCAGGCATTTTGTTAACCATGTGATACGGTTGCTCACCACAGAATTCAAAATTTTTCACTCACTCTCTAGCCCCTATTATCCGAGGGCAAATGGGCAGGCGGAAGCAACTAACAAGATACTGGTGTGCGTGTTTTACAAGTCCTGCGGAGTAGAAGGCGAAGACTAGGAAGAGCGACTTCCATCGGTACTATGGGCATACCGTACGACATATAAAGTTACTACCGAACATACTTCGTTCCAATTGATGTACGGACAAGAGGCGGTGGTCCCTGCAGAATTTATGGTGCTGAGTCTCCGCATAGCACTCGACAATAGACTGGGCGACATGGAGAGCCTCCGAGAATGTTTCTATGCCCTCAACAAACTTGATGAATGACGGATGTGGCGCAATGGGCAACGGACATGGCCCAACAGCGTCGGAAGCATTGGCATGACAAACACCTTCGCCGCACCAGATTCGCTCCAGGTCAACTCGTACTGAAATATAATGGCTGGAACGAGATCAAACCCGGAAAGTTCAAAGTGAAATGCTTAGGTCCTTACCAAGTTCGGGAAGTCAATGCCAACGGAGCAATTAAGTTGTCATCGATAGACGGGGTACCCATAACAGATGCCGTCAACGGATCAAAGCTGAAGTTGTACCACGATCGGGGCCACCATGCAGCATCGAGCGAGAACCAGAGAGATAATTGAAAATATATATATGTATATATATAAATTTAAAAAATAAAATAAAATAAAATAAAAATAAAAAAATAAAAAATAAAAAGAAAGTTTTTGGCGGTAGACCACCAAACGGTGGAACCACCCGACGGTGGGACCACCGTCCCCTTAAAAACTCTCAAGCCGCGGTGAGGACAAATAAAACTCCAGAAACGCACGAGCGGGGAAGGGAAGAACAGTGCTGAAGGGAAGATCAGTGCCGAAGGAAGATTGCCATGCGGTGAAGGTTGTGCGGAGGCAAACAAACATAATCACAACAGAAGAAGGCACCACTGTGCGGAGAAAGAAGACTACGGAGCGAGGAGAAATAAAGAAACATAGTCGTGTGGAAGGGAAGATCACGTTCGGAAGAAAGTGTGAACAACATCTGTGCGGAATGAACATTACAGTGCAGAAGGAAGATAGTGCACGAGTGAAATAGGAGGCGGAGGAATACGAAGCGGCATCTTCCGAAGGAGACATCCCCAAATAGAGGAACACGAAGGTACGATTCAGGTAGAAAGAAAGACACTGCTGTGGGAACAAGATTGAAGGCAGCAACCAGTGACTTATCCAACGAAGGAAGAACATATCCCGCAGGGAGGAGGAAAATACACCGTGTGAGGGAGATACCACCGTACAGAGTATACGAGCAGGGAGAAATAAAACTACAACTACAAGACATGCACAAGAGGGTTGGAAATTAGTACGACAATTTTTATAACGAATTCTTGAATTTAAAGAAATGGTTAAGATGCATTCAGCCGGGAAGAGAAGTAATTGGAAAAATCAGCTACAAGGAGGGAGTCTAGGAAAAACAACCATGAACAAGAAGGCTACCATTTTGCCTTCCGGAGTGAAGGTTGTAGGTCACAAACAGGCAAGTGGAAATAGCGTGAAGAACTTCAAGTCTGCACAGGAGGACAAAGATGCTGTCACCTACCAGACGGTAGCATTTGAAGGGCTGAATGGACTGGAATGTAGGAATTGGTGGAAGGAAACCCTAGAGGACGATGAGGTAAAGAAATTTTTATGGTAGGCGGGTGTCCATTTGGCTATCCAAATGCCCTTGTTCCCTGTACGTAACTTCGAGAACACCTTAAGGGTAATGATTGAGAGTTTTGATAGGCAGACAAGGAAGAGTACGTTTGTGTACCGGAATCACCGGATTATCGTTTCATGTGGCGCCGAGGACTTCACATGCGTCTTTGGCATCGCTGGACGCAACGGGCGAAAGTTAGACACTACAAAGCAGAAAATGCCTGCTGATAGGAAAGAGACCTGGATAAAGCGTGTTTGCCGTCCTCTCAATCCAGCAGAGTTAGACAACGTTGTAAAAGCCACCAAAGCAAGGGGCTTGAGGAAGGAGTTTGTAGCAGAAGGCGCCTGGCGTTGTGTTCTCGATGTCATTAAGAGCAGGTTGACCGTCTCTAGTCGCACTTCTGACATTGCTCTTCCATAGATTGTATACATGCAGGGATTAATGAATGGCGTAGTATATGATTGGGCCTCAGTGTTGGCGGACAGGATACTGGAATTTATTACGTTACAACATCGAACTTTTTACATGCCCCATTACACCATTGGATTATTTCTCGAGGCCGCACTTGGACAGATGCCAGTGGACGAGTTGGAGCTCAAGCCACAAGGCAAGCTCACAGGAGGAGCCCCGCTTGTGTTCTATTGGCTCTATTTGGATACTAGAGGTGTAGTAAGTGGACAGAAGCGATGACGGCAAATGGTGGTAGAGTTTGACCGAGATGACATTGACAGTGGCCGGGAAGCGAGTGGAGAATCTTCTGACACAGACTCGGACGCAAAGGATGGAGATATGACAGTTCGCATGGAGGCAGTGACATCCACCACGGCAACCCTTGTGGTTGAGTTTGCAACACCAGTGTTGTTACCTCAGCCCACTTGACTTCGGCACGGGTGGTGAGTTCCACAGTTCCTCTAGTTGAGTTTCCACCTGAGGAAGCAGTCACGGACGTTCTAGCTAAGGGGGATTCCGAACCTTCGACAGAGGTAGCAGTAGCAGTTGCAGAGGAGGAAGTACTCGGAGGCACCGAGGACATTGGCGAGGGTCAAGTCCGGATGGAGGTGATAGGGTTGGATGCCGTAGTGACAATGGATACGACACTTTTGGAGGATCTCTCACCACCTCATGACCCTGCGCAGGTGGGAGCCATGTGTTCTTGGATCAGTCGACGGTTTCAGTTGGTTCCTGCTCCACCACTAGCAGTAGCTCTTTCTCCTTGATGGGAGGACTTGCCAGAGGTTATTGGTGTAGACTTTCTAGATGCCAGATTGGCAATAGATCGTTCCCCTTTCTTTGAGGAGGATGGGGTTGTGGCAGGGGGCGAGGTGGCCAGGGAGGCACCTTGTGGAATTGAGTTGGCTCGCCCAGCAGCCCTTACTGGTCTTGGGCCGTTGGAGGGAGAAGACGTGGAGACCTATTTAGTAGACATGGTCACTCGAGGACATCGATTGGTGGCTGTAGTGGAGTTCTGGGCTGTGGCAACTGTAGTTCAGGATTTGAGACGTCTTTTAGCCTTTGCGAGAGTAGGCTATGGTGCAGCATTTGCCACTTGTTTTGAGTAGTGGTTATGGCCTGATGGAGAGACTACCGAGATGTTGGCTGCTTGGGCCGTTCCTACACCAGTTGTGGAGAGTGAGGCGGCATCTCTCGTTCAAGAGTTAGAGTAGACATTCAGGGAGGGGTACTATGCGTTGAGGCGAGTTGAGTATGTCTCGTCGGATCGGGAGACTGCATTGGTGACCGCACAGAGAGCACAGGAGGAGTTAGGCACCAAGTTAGAGGCAATGGAGAGAGACTTACTCCAGCATACCCAGGAGTTGGTGGCTGAACAGGCAGCACAGGTAGCTCTAGAGCAATAGTTGGCAGCAGCATAGGCAGAGAATGAGGCAAAGGAGAAGTAATTTTTGGAGGCTGCCATGATGATTAAGTCTGCCTTGGAGTTACAGATGGTAGCTGAAGCACACTTGCAGACCCGGACTACACAGGTGTATGAGCTTCGGGCTCAGTTGGGTTCATCCACCACACCAGTTCCTCCAGCTGAGCAACACGCTTCCTCATCAGGGACGCTTCCTCTACCCCACTCTACTTCTCAGTCTTAGTTTAGTAGTTCATCATTCCTATTTTGTTGTTCTGTCTTGGACATTTTGTTTTGTTGTCGTTTGGAGACGACTTTTCTTTAGGGGGGGATGATGTTAGACATAAAGTTGTGTTACCGTCGGATGTTAGTTGCCGACGGTTGAGAAGGGTGACGACATTTGGTTGCACCTCTTCAGATTGTATATGAACATTGTACTTCTCTGGAAGCATCACTATTTTTGTAACCATTGTGAGTGATTAAGGAAAGCTTTGATATTTTCTGATCTATTTCTATCTCTGCTAGTTACATTTCCTGTATAATGTCTGTGCGTCAGTAAACTAGTCTACCCCCACAGGTAAACAACCACTCAAGACTGTTTTTGATTTTTCATATAAAAATCGAACTTTCCTTGGAGTCTTCAGACTTAAGTCTGAAAATAACCACTTATAGCTCTTTTAAGCACTGGGATTGGTGTCTCAGATTTTTGCACAATTCTCCTCAAAAACCTTTATCGCGTGTCTTTTGTAATCTCTGATTTTCTTCTTGCAAAATTGTAGCTCCCTTGGGGGTTTTCAGATTTCGAATATGCAGAACTACCTCCTTTAGCCGCCTTTGCCTCTCTTTGTGGTGTTCGAACTTCTTCCTTGCTGATGACGATTTCTTATGGGCTATCGTTGGGATTTCAGACCTTCACATTTAGTGCTGGTTGACTTCCATGATGGCTGTAGCTGTGTTTTATGAGACTACACTTCTTGGCAGCCTCTTGTCAACTTGCTTTCACCTCTTTCTTTGACTCCAAGCTTAGTCAACTCCTTTATTACATTTTATTTGCTGCTGTAAGTGGTCTTTTAAAGGTGTTTTTGGCTTGGATCCCCTTCACACAGCCAATGTGAGATTAAAATTGCATTTTAAGAATTGATTTCAGGACTCGTGCATAGTTGAATGCAGCCCCTGGGAATTTGTGCAAAGTTGACAAATTTATTGAATCTGTTGATTATTCAATTTCCACCTCAAATCCTTCATTTTTTTTATTTGCTTCAGATTTATCCATGTTTTTCATTCACTTCTAGAGGTGGATTTTTTATTTAGAGGAGAATTGCTTGCATTTTCATGGATTTTTTTCTTTAGATGTTCAACTTCATGGGGCTGGTGGAAAAATGACCTCCACAAGGACAAGTAAAATCTTTAAAATTTCCCTCCTTGAATTTGTCTAAGTATCCATGATGGAAAATCGATTGGTAAGGGGACTATTCCCACTTTCATACTTTATATCTCCATTAATTCATATTATGTTCCCAAAGGGGAAAATCGATTTGCCCATGGGCAATTAAAATCCCCCAAATTTCTTTCATCTCCTTAATTATCCATCAAAAGGGAAATTCGAATGCCTCAAGGACTCACATTTTATTTAACTCCATGTCTATAAAAAGGAAAATCGTCTCTCATAGGGACAAATCCAATCCAAGATTTCATGTTTTCACTCACTCACAAAAGGCCCTAAAGGGGAAAAACGACCCTCTCAGAGACCGAGGGAAATTCTATATTCACAAGGACAAAATGGAGATTCATTAACCACAAGGACTACCCATTCATGCTCAAAAATATTATAAGTCTGGGTCTAGTGGAAAATCGACTTGCTCGGGGACTTCTATTTTGTCATCGTTTCTATGTCCATAAGGGGAAATACGATCCCTGTGAGGAACTTATAGTTTTTTCACTTGTTCATGTTCTCTAGGAATGGAAAAATGACCTCTTTAGGGGATTTTATAATTTCTAAAGTGGAAATTCACCATTCACAAGGACTTTATTCATTGCCGGAGTGGAAACCCACCCCTTATAGAGACTTTGACAATTTTTACAGGGGAAACTCTATTTTCATAAGGACAAAGTCTATTTCGGAGTGGAAATTCTATTTCCATGGCGACACAGTGCAATTATGGAGTGGACCTACCCTAACCTTGATACTCCTATCTACACTTACAACTTGAACAATTTAATCCCTTAACCACTCGTCAACTTCTGAACTTAGAATTGTTAACACAACTGCAAAAACCTCACAACTACAAGCGAAAAGAGGGGGTCCCCATTTGCAATGGGGCGATGGCATGAAAACCTCACAACACTACCGAGAATAGAGAAGGATGATGTGTTTATAGTTCCACACTTCACAACCAAAATTCCGGTAGTTTGCAGGAGAAAAACTCTGATAACTTTTCAACCGCTTGCTGTGAAATTTTGCTAGGATGACCAGAATGTAATCATGTGCAAATCCCATATAAATAAGCTCCTTAAGAATTGCAAAAATCCGGATATAATTAGTTTTCGGAAAAAGGTCCCCAAAAATAAGAGCTTTTAAGTCTTGGAATCTGCCAACTGGGTCAACTTGGAAATTGTCCATGTCACTTGAAATATTGTCAAAACGAATCCTATCAACTGATTTGATGAATTAAGTCAAAATTTTTAAGATACAGTCGTTTTTGCACCTTTTGTCAATGTCACCTGACTTTTAGGACCAAAGAACACCCTTTAATTCATGGCAATCCAAAGACTTTAATGCTGACATCATATGAATACAATCATGACAATGCTTGAGACACACATCTATCAACTCACTTAGGTATAGAATCTTATCTGAGACATTTAAAAAATTGTAGGCCAAGTTTGAAAATAGGGTAACTAATAGGAAACCGCTAGGTTGTATTAGTGTAGATGAGGGAAATGGGAATCTGAATCAGAGATTCAGATTTGGTCCATCATCCAACAATGGAGGCATTTTCACAAACACACCTTCAAAACGTAAACAAATGAACACACACATGCATTTGAAACAAGACCTCTCCATTGCACTCCTATCAATCAAGATCTTGTTCTTAAGGATGAATGCTCTCAGAAGCACATGCACAAGCAACTATGAAGAATGGAGATTCAAAGATAAATGATGAAAAGATGCAAAATGCAAGAGAAACTAGAATGCAAAGATTGCTAAATTGCTATAATGGATGCTAAGAATGCAAACGATTGATGTAAGCAAAGAACGAAGGATTTGAAATGAGAAGGGTTGTTTAAATAGAATTCCTCGGGATGAATCCCTTATTAGGATGAATGTGGGATAAAAGACTAGTGTATGAACTTATAAGTGTTAATCCAACATGTGGCAAGTGGATGTAGCAAGTGGAGGTGGAATATGATAAATAGAGGATAAAATGGATGTGAGAGGGATTTATGAGTTTAGATGAAATAATAATAGAATATGCACTATTTAATAAATTAAATGAAATAATAATAGGATATATATATTTATTTAATGAGAATAATGGAGAATGGAATATTTTATTAAATTGATTAATGGTATAATGGAATATATATTTATATAATGGGAATAATGGAGAAATGAAATATTATAATATAGTGAATAATTATAATTGAAGATATGATTATTGAAATGAATCCACCCGATTAATGGAAAAACTGATATTAAATTAAGAGGACAATTTTAACATGTCTACAATTAGAATACAGTGGTATAAAACCATGCATCAATAAACCACCTGTAAAACCCAGCAATGGCAGGATATAGTGTTTAAAACATGCTAACTATAACACACATCTCCAACATACTATAAAACCAAATACGTATTTATTCTCATCCTTAGGTTTTCAAGGAAATTAGTGAAATAAAATTTGTGTCTCACCATTTATTTTTTGCCTTGCTTCACATTCATATATCCTTAAAATACTCTTGATGTGTCAAGCTTCATCCATTGTTTCAATTTTCGGGAGAATTGTATCAGCTGCAAATTGCACACATGGTATTTCATCTATGTTGAGTAGACTTGGATCCCTTTTATATTCCTCTTCCTCTTTTGCTGATCTTCCTAATATGTTTGCTAGGAATAAGTACACAGAGATTTGGTTTTCTTGCCTCGGGCCTCTGCTTGCTGGGAAGTACCTGGCTGGGAATTCATTAACTAAGAGAAAGAAGTTGACAATGTAAAAACTTGTTAACGGATCCCTGCAATCTTTGGCGATTTCTTACTTTTCAAAAACATTTACGAGGAACCTGCAATCTACCCTGTCATATGCCTTATTCATGTCTACTGTAATTATTGTGCTCTTCCTTTTTGATGTTTTAGGGAGTGAAGGGCGTCATGCGCTATTGTTATTGGATATGAGATCTATTTAATTCTAAATTGTACCCTTTCTCATTAGATATTAACTTCCCCATGTGCTGTTTTACATTAACGGTTTAATACTTTAGTTATGATCTTATAAACTGTGTTTCAAAGGGCAATGGGAATAGGATTGGGGGTACTGTCTTTCTTTTTTAGAGTTAGGGGTAGTATGGAAGCACTCCCTTCTTTTGTAGCTGCCATTTTTCCTCTACATTTCTTCTGCCCTCTTCTACACATTTTTCCCCACAATAAGCCAAACATTCTCTAAATAACTGCCTAAAAACCGTTTAGTCCTGGAGCATTTTTTTCCCGTAGCAGACAACACTACTTTCACTTCCTCTTCTGTGATAGACCTCATCAAATTAATAGTATCTTACTTCAAGGTGATTGGAGGTATGTTTTGAAGTAATTTTCTTTGGTTTATGATCTGCCTTCGTTAGCTTCCATTGATAAAGATTCATGGTTGTGCACCGTTTCTCTTAAATCTCCTCATTTCCTTAAATGTCAACTCAAGGAGGAGATAATATTTTGTTCAGTTAATCTTTTACCTTATTACAGTTGAAGGATGGAAGAACTTTGTATTTCAATCTCCTTTCATTAGCAATTTAATTTGTCTCCCATTTCCGAAAGGCTTCTCCCATTTTCTTGGTGTCCTTATAGAGTACTCACATCAGTTTATCTTTGTTTGCAATTGTACTACTGATGCCGAAATCAGAAATTTTTGTTGAATTTTTGCTAGCTTCTAAGGCTTTCCTTTGGAATAATTTTCCAAATTATTTTCAATTCCATTTTCTCATGTCCTTATCATTCTTCAGTTTTGGTTGTAACACAATACATTTTGAACCTTTTTCTTGTGCCATAGCACAATCTTAGAAGTCTTTCTCGTAAATCTCAATGGATTTGATTAAACAGTTAAACAGGTGCAGTTGTTTGTAATATGTATCAACAAGTTGGATAATTGTAAGGTTTTTCCACTTGTTTGTAATATGTATCAACAAGTTGGATGATTGTAAGGTTTTTCCACTCCTGCTTATCTTGTATGTTTTACTTTCTCTTGCAGGGGTTATGGTTTGAAAAGGAGTCCTCCTTGTGGATGCTACCAAGCATGACGAATGATCTAATGAATGTTTTGCGGCAGGAAGGGATTACAGAATTGCAGCAGTTGTTGGAGTTCTCAAAACCTTCTTTATGGAAGAATGAGACAACAGAGCTGCAGCAATTACTGCAGTCAGTTCTTACCAAACCTGAATTGGCAGAACTCTTCCAAGTATGTAGTTTTTGTAAATAGGAAGTTTTAGCTCACAAAAATATATTTATCACTCTTTTCTTATCTTGAGATACAAAAAGGAAATTTTCTGCTTTTGTTTTTAGTTTTTGGTTGGTCTTCCAGAAGTTGTTGATATTGTCTGTGAGGATAGATGCATTTGATATTAATTTTAGTCCACCTAATTCTTTCTCAGGTCTTGGGACAGTTTCCTCAAATTCAAGTGGATTGGAATCTTGAAAAGGGAGAAAGAAGTGGTGAAAAATATTATATTCTTGAAATCAAATTAAAAAGAATGAAAAAGGGATCAAGAGCTTTTGCACCTCGATTCCCAAAGGTGAGTATTTCAAGCTCCAATATCTGGATTTTCTTTAAGAACCTGCAGTTTATTTATTTCTTGCAGCCTTCTTGTCTTTGACTCTTACCAGATAAAAGAGGAAGCGTGGTGGTTAGTTCTTGGTAATATAGAGACAAATGAGCTATATTCCTTAAAGAGAGTAAGCTTTTCTCAGAATCTAATTACTAGTATGTTCATATCACCTGATCAAGTTAACCAGGAGGTAATTTTCTTTGAAGCTATGCTACTGATTGTCTTTTAACGTTTAGTATTACCCACTACCTATCTATTAGATTTGCTACTAACAGTCAAATATGAACAGGGAACAAAGCTTTTTCTGGTGTCAGACTGCTACCTGGGTTTTGAACAGCAGTATGCTCTTGGAAGCACCGATCGTGATGGCCAGATGGCTGTGCAATAGCCAGAAGATGCCAGTATATACTTGCATAATGAATTTTGCATTCTTGATAGTAGAAGTTAGTGATGCTGAATTCATTCAGTCAAAATATTTATCCAGGATCTTAACATTGCAGAACACTTAGTGGAGCTTACATGTGTGCAAGGTTACCCCAAGTTTCTGGGATTGCTACGGCAGGGGACAAGTTTCCAGGACAGCAATTTTGGGGACGGCTAGGGGATGGCAAACGGGATGGCAATATAAAATCAGGGAAAATTAAAATATGTAGGGACATTTAAACTATTCATATGAAAACATGGGTAAAGCATGCACTCGTACATTATAAAACTTAAAAATATAAGAAATAGCAAAATTCTTATGCCAAATTTGTGTTATTTTGAGAGTCAAAGTCAAAGTTTGTCTAGAATTGGAAGTCAAAGTTCCCTAGGTGTCCCCTATCCCCGGGATGTTTTTGGGATGTGGACAGCTGAAAACAAACCGGGTATGTGTCACACCTTTTGTGGTGCAGCTTTATGCAATACATATTTTGATTATGATAACATAATCTCTTGCTTTCTTTTCGCATATACCTGTCAAGATCTATGTCACAAGGTTCGAGTTCGAGTTGGGCTACAATTTAATTCAGATGAAGTTCGACAAGGGGAAAAAAATTGTGATTAAATTCGTCTTATATAAATTTAATTTAAAAAAATATAAATAATAGATATTTTCCCAAAATGATAAAAATAGTCTAAAATTGATAAATATATTTAGATTTGTCCATATATATATAGAGAGAGGGAGAATCACATGCATAAATGATAGTAAATTTTAAACACATACAATAAATAACAGGTATTATGTATATATTAAACAAAATGACCATATACTACAAATGTGAGCAATTAGTAGATGCGACTTTCACAGTTCGCAACAACGAGCTATGAAAACATTATTCACAAATCAATGGCAAACAAATTCCATAGAAGGAAATGGATTTGTAAGAACAATTCATTGCGAATTATGAAAAATTTATTTACTAATCAATGACAGACAAGTTTCACAAAAGGAAAATGGATTCGTAGGAGCAATTACTACAATAATCACAACTTGCATTTCATGGGTTAATAGAATCTTGATTGGCAGAGGTGGATGAAATGAGTTACGGGAGAAAGAATATCACGTGAAGGCCTCTACCAAAAGTAGATGATTGAATGATGGATATCCTAGAAAACCATCAGCACATATATAAGTAATTTAGAAATAGGGTAATTGGAGGCAAAGAGCAAAAAGGGAAACTAAGGCTTTCGTTATACCTGCAAAAGTCATGAGTCCAATTTAGGAACATTACAAAAATCACAACTCTTCACAAAATGGAGTGGACTAGAGCACATACACTAAGAAATCATAAACTAGTGGAAATATAGCTTCCAAGCCTAGGTAAGTAGAAAAACCCTATCTAAAGGATTTTTTCTTATTGATTGCAAGGATACAAATCTTAAAAATGAAGTTTTGAATGGGGAACCTCTAATTTACAAGGGTTTTAGTTTTCACTGCATAAACTAGGAACCTAATTTCAATCCCAACACATATAAACCCAAAAAATTCCCTAGATGGATTAAATTAAGTAATCTTCCTAAAATAAAATTGACATATGGAAACCGTAGAAATCATAGGGAATGCCTTATGCTCATTCATATGGGTGGAATAAGCTTTCCTTACCAGAACAAATGTAAATGAGACAAATTTTGGTTATTATTGATTCATATATTAAAACCCTAGAATTCTTGAGATAATAATTGAAGGACAATGGTTTCTCGAATCGGAATTCTATAAAGGGAAAATTAATGGGGTATGTATCAAATCAAAGAAATGAATAAAGAGTAACTCTTAAATCTAATAATAAAAAAAATCTTGTATTTGTCTTGTCTCCCGCTATGTCTCCCACTCCTAGGGTTTCTTGTGTTGATGGCATGTTATCTCCTATGTGTGTTGGCGACGACCTTCCTTTTGCAGACAAGGGTGCAGAGTCCTTGAGTGGTGGCTTGGCTGCTCAATCTGTGAGTGCCAAGCATGCTTTGATTGGGCCTTCTCCTACAACAAATTTGTCCAGACTTCTTGTGACCGTTTCTACTAAGGCTCCTTCGTTGGCACCTACTTTATCTCTCGTAGTTGCCACTCACCCTTCTTTTTTGGTTGATGCCCCCACGACTGCTTTGGGTGTCTCACATGCGACTGTTCCCTCTGCTCGTGTGGTCTCTGATCCAGTGGGTTCTCCTTTCCCGCATTCTCAGACCCCCGCAGTGGTTGGTTGTGGTGTGCTGTCAGTTGGAAATGGTAGTTCTTGGGCGGCCTCTATTCTTTCCTTGGCTACTCTGGAAGGTCTGGTTAGGGCTTCAGATGTGTAGCACAGGGCCCCTATTCCTATGTGTGAGTCTTTCGCCCTTAGATTTTCTACAGATATAGAGAAGGAGATCGCTCACAATACCTTTGTTTTCCTGTCTCACAACTTGATTTGTCGATTTTGGGGTTTTTGGCCTAGCCTTCCACAGTTGCATGCTTTGATTATTGAACACTTGGAGCCTCTCCTTACAAGTTATATTCGTATGTACCCTATGGCTAAGGGTTACTTCATTGCTCAATTCAATAATGTTGAGGATAGAACTAAGATTTTATGTGATCACTTCTTCTGCCAGGATGATAAGTTTTTGTTGATGGTTAAACCTTAGCATCTAGATTTTAATCCCTCTCTTGAGAATTTTAATAGGATTCACATTTGGGTTAGGCTCCCTAAGCTTCCCCCTCATCTATGGACTGACTCCCTGTTAGAAGAAGTGGGTGAAGCTTTGGGGGGTTTTTGATGATGGATAAAGACTCGTGATATTTTTTCACTCCACTTATGTTCGGATTTTAGTTGACATGGATGTTTCCAAGGGGCTCCCTATTGAGATCTCGCTCAAGTCTTCTATGGGTTCCTAGATTTAGCCGCTTGATTATGAAGGCATTCCCTTTAGATGTTGAAGATGTTTCAGAATTGGGCATGTCTCTGCTTATTGTGAGTTAGAGAAAAAGAAAAGATTTGTCTGTTGGTGGAAGGGTGCTTCCTCTGATCATTATTTTGTTTGGAAGAAAAGCTTTTCCCAGGTGGTTTCATAGGATTCTCCAAGTGTTGAGGCTTGTCGGCCTCAACTTACTGGTGAGGGTACTGTTGCTAGCTCTTCAAACTCTGTTGAGGTTCTGGCTATTGATATTGTTCGTGTTGTGTTGTTGCTAGTTCTAATGAGTGTTTGATTGTCGGTTCTTTTGTTGATCAGGTGACAGTTGATGGTTGCTCCCCCTTGCTTGTTGTTAATCCCGCTTCTAGGACTTCTGTTGGACCTATCTTGGGTCTTGCTACCTCTCAGGCTTCTGCTAATCTTGTACTGCAGGCCTTTGCTGGCCCTGCCTTGGGTTCTTCTATTGATCTTTCTTCCCAAGGTGGGGGTACTTTTGTGTTGGATTCTATTTCTTAGCAAAATTTTGTTGCAAAGGTGGTAGAGGGTTGGATCACGGTTAAAAGTAAAAAGTCTAAATCTCTTCAGGCCATGTTTGATATAGCCCTTCGATCTCATAAGGGTAAATTAGTAAGGAAACCTTAAGTTGTTTTGAGCTGCTTGGGCTGCATGTGGGACTTTCATGGCCTTTTCTCATGCACCCTCTTGGTTTGTTGGGGGAAGTTCTTTGGTTTTTCTCCCCTTTCTTGGCTTTGCTCCATTTCATCTTTGTTTTGTTTCAGATAGTGTGTAGTCTTGAATATCTTAAGTCTAAGTTTCAGGTCCCTCCAAAACCCGCTTTGTTCAAGGTTTTTGGTCCCTTCAAAACATATTTTCACTTAATAAAAAACTCTTAAATCTAATAATGAAATAAGAAACAATCAAGAAGAGAAAGTGGGAATAATAATCAAGATAGACAATGAGCAAGGAGGATTTCAAATTGAATTCCTGGAAGATATTATAAAAGGAAACAAGATAGGTCAAGGGATCATTAACATAGAAGAAAATGAAATTTAGATTCCTAAAAGATCATAGGAACAATTAAGAGAAACTCTAGTCTCAATTAGAAAGTCTTATATCAATTACTGGAGAAATCAAAGGCCTTTGAGGAAGAGGTCAAAATGCATTTGGCAATCATCAATGCAATGATTATAAGAGAGGAAATAAGGAAGCCATCAATTGAGGAAAAGGGGGCCAAGAATATAAGCTCTAAAAATCAAATAGAGGAATTAGAAGCTCAAGAAGTAAATCTCATCTCAATTAGAGAGGAGTCAAAATATCCTGATGAAAATATGCCAAAAAATATATCAGAGGATTCAATGACCCCTCTAATATTAGAAGCAATATGTGATCTTATAGGGATTTCTCATCCACGAGGAAGAAGATGAGGAAACCTTGAAAGAGGAATAACTTATTCAAAAAATATTGGAATATGAGGAAACAAAAGAGGCAAAGCACTTGCTATTTGGGGTAACAAAACATCAAATAGAAGAGAATATAGTAAAATAGGAGAAAATATTCGGGATAAGCCTTAACTGCTGCAACAAGGAATGCCTAGAGAGTGGCAAGACACTAGGGAAAAAAAAAAAGGCAAGTAATCCTTAGCAGAATTAAGATTAAAAGATGGGCTTACAAGTGATCAAACTAAGATAAATTTTCTTTTGAATGCAGGTAATTGGAAGACCCTACACAAGGAGCCATGACACTCATAATTTGGAATGTTAAGGGCATGGATGCCCCTAACAAACAATGTTTGGTTAAAAGCTGCATTTTCTCAAATAAATAAGAAATTGTTACGCTTCAAGCATTCAAAAGAAAATTGGGGAATTGGAGAGTAGATTCAATTCTAGCAGAACGTGCATCCAAATGATTAGCTATTTTTTGGAACCAAAGTATGCTTTCTTTTGAAAATCTTATGAAAAGAGATCATTGGTAGGGTGGAGTAGTTAGAAGCATAAGCAATTGTTTGAAGTTTGTTTTGATAAATGTATACAAATCCACACCAAACAATAAGAAAAGGGAGGAATGAGTAGAAATATAAATATTTATGAATCAAAATCTAGTTCTTAATTGCATAATAGGAGGAGAATTCCATGCTATTTTACGTGTGACTAAAAAGGGGTGGGATTCAAAGAGAATGTCAATCACAAATAGGTTTTAGAAATTGGATAAATAAGAACAATCTATTAGATATAAAAATTGAAAATGAGATAAATACTTGGAATGATAGAAGGATAGGATTTAGCCACACAGTAGGAAAGCTGGAAAAACTCTTCTTAAAAGGGAATTTAACAATATTTCCTTTTGGGTTTAATTCCTCAATCGTGACTAACTCAGGACGAAACCAATTTCGTGTCTGATTAATCATAACGGGGGATAAGAAACCTCTAAACCGTCTCTTTAAGTCTGAAAAAATGTGGATGAAAGATGATAAATTCTATGAGTTAATTAAGAAATGGTGGATAGAAGAATAATTCATAAGATCCAAACTATTATGCTTTGTATATAAATGGAAAGCTATTAATTAGAGACTTTTTTACAGTCAAATAAGGAACACTTGAAGAACATCTGTATTTATCATTACATGTTGTGTAATGTAAAGTACCACTTTTACACAGTATTGATAAGACTCCCGCTTGTGGAAAACTGTATTTCGTATGACTATTTTTGGGGGAGGATGGATGAATGATTTCACCCAACTGACCAAAGAGGCATATTTCCTACCTCTAAAATGCTCTGTGCTAACGACAATTTGCCCTTACCTTTTTAAGACTCACAATTTTCATTTTAGAGTTGACCTTGTATATTCTGTTACTATTACGAGGGGAGATCGCAACCACATAGAGTTGGGGAAACTAGATGAGTTCAAAAATGACCCCACAGTTTTGCAAATTTGTAGAGAAGGTGTGGTTGCATATTTTATTAAATCCATTAATGGGTTTGATGAAAGTCTGTGTATCCAATTTGTTATCTCCTTGGATAGCATGAGGGTTTTGGTGGCCCTTTAAAATTAGCGAGGAAATCATTGCCAAGGCTACAAGGTTGTTGGAAAAAGGAAGGAAAGAGAAAAAGATCAGTTGTATTGTGGATAATAAAAGTCTCAATAGATTCTTAAGGGGAATGAGGCTCTAGTGAAGAAGCAAGGAAGATATGAGAGGGCCGAGCCACCCTCTCCTTGGAACCGAGTATGTTATATGATCATGAGGTGCTTTACTCGTGAAGGTTGTTTTCAGGTCTATTATTACTACTATATTTCCTTCTGGACTACTTTAGGAATCACGATACTATTCTTTTTATTTTTTTGTATTAAATTCTCTTTGAGAGCTTTGTGTTTGAGGCCAGAGATTCCATCCATCAAGGAAAAAATGTCTACCTATATTAGGGCCTCATTTTCATACTTAACAATTTCCATGTGGCTCATTGTCACCCCTAAAATCTATCATTGTTTATGAGGCCCTTGTGCATTAGTCTCCCTGCCCGTCAACAATATTGACCTGCCTAGTTAGAGAAAAAAGAAGGGTAAAAAAAACTAGGGATTAGTAAAATTGTCTCCCACCCAAGCACTCTTGAAATTCTCAATTCAGATGTCGTGGCCCTAGAACTAGGACCCAAGGGAAAAGACTCTTTGTTGTCTACTTCTAAGAGAAAAGGAGAAAAACCCTCACCTACTATAAAAAAAGGCCAAATTTATGGTGCAAGAGGTCAATATTGAGGGTGAAGAGGAGATGGAGGAGCATAGTACTCCTAGAAGGTCTAATTGCCTAGTTATTAGGTTCGCAAAGAAGGGGAAGAAGCTTTTGGTAGACTATGACTCTAAGGACACAAAGTAGGGTAATCAGGCATTAGACAAGGAGAGTGCAGAAAAGAAGAACTTTGTAGAGGAAGAATTGGAAAAGGATGACAACAGTAACTTGAGCAAAGATACTTCAAACAGTTCAATCGACATCTCCGTCAAAGTGAAGCAAGGACCTACTGCCAATGACATTGATATGCTGCCAATTGTTGTTGAACCAATTCAGATTGTCACGGCCTTGGCCATGGAGCTGGTTGGCTTACATAATGAGATAAGTAGCTTGGGAAACAAAGTTAGTGAAGTGGAAAGAAACTTGTGGAGCATCTCTAGGTTTAGTCTTTGTGTTATGCACAACTTGACAACCTCTATCTGCTTGATGCAACACAAAATTCTGGGAGAGGATGAGAAAGAGGAGGGCAACTATAATAAATTGTTCAAATTCCTTACTAATGACTAGTCTCATGTTTTGGAGCAGTCGGCCTATGATATTAAGACTCCACAAAAGGTCTAGTGGACCTCTATCTTATCACCCTGATGGGGTTCTTTTGTTGTTGTTTTTCCTTTGTAGCCTTCATGGCTTGTCGATTTGCTTTTTCTTCTACCAGGTCCATGACAAGGCTAGTAGGATATGACTACATTAGTTTGTTTCTTGATAATTCATCGTACCAGATACAATGGTGGTAACTATCATGGTTATAGGTATCTCACCTATAGCCTTTGTTTAACTTTACTTTTCTCCACTTTAGGCTTTTGTTGATGTTTTTGTGATGTTAGTGTGTTGTATTTGTATGCCCCCGCACTATTGTTTTGTAAGCTACTGATTAATATAAAAAACAAAAAATATAGTTTAGAAGAGGAAATTGAGAAATTGAATGCAAAGGTTATTCAAGTAGGAATGGATCATACAAGTTTCTAAAAGAAAAGGAACTCCTTAGTTAATATGAAGATTTAATAGTAAAAGAAGACATCTTTTAGAGTCATAAGTTGAGAAAATCGACTTGCTAAAGGAGACAAGAATTCTAAGTTTTTCCAGAATAGCACTTAGCAAAGAAGAAACATCAACAAAATACTAACAATTAGAAATAATGAAGATAATATCATTGATGAACTAGAAGAAATAGCCAAAGAAGTAGTTACATTCTTTAACAATATCATAAATAATTTGGATGGTTGTGACCGTAGCATCCAAACAAACATGGCAACAAATATTCCTAGGATGATAATGGAGGAACAAATAAGATGCAACTGCCACTCTTCGGGATGCTTCATCGGGTGCCTCCCTTTCTCTAATCCCTCCTTCTGGTGGAAGGGAGTCTTTGCCTTCCTGTGGTGCGACTTCTTCTATTTTGGGGGCTGCGTTTGGCGTGTCGCATAGGGGTCCTTTTGTAGCTTCTGCCAAGATTGTTATGGCTGCTTCTGCTGAGGGTGTGGATGGTGCCCGTACCTCGAGTGTGAAGGCCTCTTTTCCTAAGCGTGTGGGTGGGGTCAAGGGCCCTCAGGTGGTTTTTGCTGAGCCCTCCTCTGCTTCTAAGGATGCTATGTTGTTAAATCTGGGGGCAAATCATGGTCCTGTTACTGTCTCTAATCCTTTATCCATTGTGGTGGATCGAGATGTAGAGGAGGATTTAGATCACAACATCTCTATTTTTTCTTCCTATGCCTTGATTTGTAGGTTTAGGGGTTTTGGGCCTAGTCTACCGAAGCTTCATGAGTGGATCTCTTGTCACTCGGAGCCTATCCTCGAGGATACAGTGCACATCTTTCCCTTGGCTAAGGGGTATTTTATTGCTAAGTTTGAAGATGTTTCAGATAGGAATAAATTGTTGTGCGATCATTTCTTCAGCTGGGAGGATCGTTTTATGCTCATGGTTAAACCTTGGCATATCGATTTTAACCTTGTCTCAGACTCTTTCACTCGGTTCCCTATCTGGGTTCGTCTTCCTTATCTTCCTCTGTATCTTTGGATCGATTCACTTTTTGAGGGGATTAGAAGTGCTCTTGGGGAATTTTTGCTGGTGGATAGTGATTCTTCAGATATGTACCATTCTACTTACGTTGACATGCTTGTTGATATTGATCCTTCTAAGGGTCTTCTTGCAGAGATAGTGATCAACTCATCAAAAGGAAGCTGGACTCAGACCCTGGATTATGAAGGGATTTCCTTCAAATGTCGAAGATTCTTTAAAATTGGGCATATGGTTTCTCAATGTGGATTGGGTAAAAAGAAATCTGTTGCGTCTTGGTGGAAGGGTGCTTCAGATCATCACTATTTGGTGGAGAAGAAGCCTGTTTCGCCGAAAACCTTCTCCCAAGTGACTGCGCAGGTCCCCCCTCCTTATGTTGGTCAGGATTCAACTCCTGTTTGTCCTCCTGTCTCTCCGGTTGCTTCGTTACCCGGTTTGGCAGGGGAGGCAACGCCTTTGTCCTCACTTGGTAGAGTGGGGGTCATGGTTGCCAGTGATTATGTGGTCGCTTCTCCTATTTGGTCTACTGGTATTGTGGCTGCCTCTACTGGTAGCCAGGATTGCTCTGGCTTGGCTGATGATAGTCTACGTTGGTAGGTTGAGGTGACTAGAGTTGAAGAGGGTTGGATTGCTATCAAAGGAAAAAAAGTTAAGAAGTCCTCCTCTTCGTTTGATATGACTTGTTGTTCCCATCAAAAAGGTGTTATAGGAAAATCCTAGTTTTGGATTATATCTAGCTAAGGTTTGCATGAAGGTTGTTTCATGCTTTGAATCATCTAGGTTATGGGTGCTTGTTGTAAAACCCTCGCTTTGGTCTTGACCCATTCTGTTTAGTGGGATTTATTGAATATCTTTTGTGACCATGATGTACAGGGTTTTGGGGCCCCTTCAAAACCTGTATTTACCTTAATAAAAAACAAATAAGATGCTCACAAGAAAATTTACAAGTAGTGAGATTGAAAGTGCACTTAATCAACTTCATTCAGATAAAGTACCCGTGCCAAATGGATTCCCAACATGCTTCTTTCAGAAATGTTGGCATATTATATGAAAGGAAATGTTGGATGCATTGGATAATGTGAGAAACTTAGGAAGATTCCTAAGATAAATAAATAATACTTTAATTACATTAATCCCCCAAAAGGAAAATGCATAAAGTCTAGATGACTATAGACTTATATCTCTTTTCAATACATTGTATAAGGTCATGGTTAAAGCCCTGACCAATGGATTAAATAAACCATTACCTCACATTATATTAGAAGATAAAACACGGTTTGTGCCAGGTATATCTATATTTGATGGGGTAATAATAACACAAGAAATAATTAACTTAGTACAATAAGATAGAAAATTAGGCATGATATTTAAGTTGGATAATTAAAAAAACACATGATAAAGTAGATTGGAGATTTATTTACAAATGTTTAAAAGCCTTTGGATTCAATAAACAATGAATAAATCTCATTTATTATTGCATCTCCAACCCAAGAATCCTAGTTTTGGTGAATGGATCCCCAAGGGTTTCTTTGAAATATCTTAGAGGGCTACACAAAAGGGATCCAATATCTCCATTTCTATTTATAATAATGGCAGAAGCTCTTAGTAGAGCCATCAACAACGCTCCAAAGGATAAGCATATTAAGGGAATTATGATTACTAGTATGATTTCGACTATTTCCCATCAACAATTCACAAATGACACAATGCTCTTTGGCAATGGAAATAAGCAAGAAGCTAGACAATTTAGGAACATTCTAAACATGTATTCTAAAGCATCATGACAACTCAAAAACCATGAAAAATCTGAAATATTTTTTTTCCATGCCAATGCCAAAATTGAATTAGATATAATAAACATATTATGGTTCAAACCAGGAAAATTGCCTTGCAAATATTTGGGATTACCACTTGATAAAGGTATTAGAACAACAAAAATATGGGATTAAATTAGCGAAAAAGTGGGAAACAATAGAATCATGGAAAAACAAATGGTTATCATGGGCAAGTAGAGCTTCCATGCTTAAAGTAATCTTATCCTCTATGCCCATTTATTATATGTCTTGCTTGCCTCTTTCAATAGGAGCTAATAACAAACTAGTAAAGAAAATGAACAATTTTTATTGGCAAGGGATGACAAAAAATAAAAAGATGACATTGATTGAATGGGACAACATATGCAAACAAAAAAAAGAGAGGGTTACAGGGCTAAGAAATTAGGGCTAAACTGATATGGAAGATGTTTAGATAACCCCATCTTAAAAGGGCTCATTTATTACAACATAAATATCTCAATGGAACTAGTCCATGTGGAATTTTACAAACACCCAATCCCCTAATGGATCTAGGGTACAAAATTTCATGATTAAATGCAAAGATATTATTACAAGAAACAACTAACATGGCACATAACAAATGGGAATAGAGCCATATTCTAGATTGATTCTTGGGGAGGGAAAACACCTATTGACAGAACTATAAATAGTAACATGATCAAAACTTATCTAGAACAAGAATGGAGAGTACATGTTAAAGACTACATAGAAATACTTGGTGGCGATCCACCCTTAGGATGGAAATGGAAGTGATTTGAAAATATTTCATTTCCAAGAACAAATATAGAACCAGTGAAAAACATTCTACAAAAAAGAAAGCTAACTTTATGCAATGGTGAAGATAACTTAGTTTAGTGTGGATATAAATAAGGATAATATAGCTCTAAGGATGAGTATACGTACTTGATCCAAAAAAAACAATTTTATACGACATAAATAGCTATACACCTTTGCTGGGATAAAATATGTTTACCAAAAGATGGAATGTTTACATGGGTAGCATTACAAAAAAGAGTTTTAATTGTAGATTGGTTTTTAAAAAATGGGGTTTGCTAGCCCATATAGATGTGTTTTATGTGAAAATGAAGAAGAAACATTAAATCATATTTTCCTTAACTCCCCTTCACCCAATAATGTTGGTCTTGGTTGTGTGCTAAATTAGGACAGATTACAACCCTACGCAATGACATTATGAATTATTCAAATGTTGGCCTAAAATGAACAATAATAGTCTATATGGAATTCTATGGATCACCTCACCTTCATTAATAATGTGGAAATTGTAGAAAGAGAGAAATCAAAGAATATTTCAAGGTAAAAAAATGGCATGGGAAACCTTGATCAATAAAATTGAAGTGGCAATAATAGAAATTGTCAATAACAAACTAGCAAAATATTTTCCTAAGGAAGCTCAATTTACTATTTGGGATGGGAAGACTAGGAATCAATGGTATGGATTGAAAATACCTCCCTTCTATGAAAAATAGGGAAAAATAAACAAACAAACTAGAGCTAAAAGCACATGGGTTCTACCAAAACAAGGATTCTACAAATTAAACTTTGTTGTAGTCTATCGTGGAAATCCTATAATTGCAGGTATTGGATGTGTGATACACAATTGGGATGGCTCAATTGTAGCTAGGCTAACCAAATCCATAGGAGAGCAAATTAATAATGTGGCAAAAGTGAAGGCAGTGGCATAAAGCCTATATCTATGCAAATATTTAGAAATTCAAAAGGTCAAGATTGAAGGTGATTCTGCAATAGTTATCATTGCCATGAGAACAAAATCAACACCAAATAGGAAATTGAAAACCTTATTAGGTAGATCCTTAGATTTCCTCAATTTTTGTGACACAATAACAATTAATCATATATATAGCGAGGCCAATGAGGCGGTTGATCGACTAGACAATGTGGGTGCTAATGGAATAGAGTATGAAAAATTGGACCTAAAGATTAGGCATATTGAAAACTAGAAAACAGATAAAAATAGAAAGAAAGAATAGAGTAGGACTTAACTTGTTGAATTTATGTCTACGTGGTTGTTGAGGTCAGCATTGAACTGCTTACAACTAGAACGGGTTTAAATAAATTATGATGCCATACCTTAAGAGAAATGCATCATTTCAAAGTTAGGTCACTCGTTCAAACTTAGCAACTTGTTGGAACAACCACATACTCATATGAATATCATACAAAAATCATGCATTTATAACAATGATTTTTAAGGCATGTACTAAAAGAAGATTATCTTAACTACTCCAAACTTAACTAAACATCAAATAAAAGGTTTGTGGCCAATAAAGTTGGTGGTAGTAATCAGAGCTCATACTGCTATAGAAAAAAGTACATAGTGGAGTAGAATTCCTTAGAACATGCATTTATTAGCACTTCATTCAAGATATCATAAATATTGGGGGAGCTAGATAAAGTCATGGAAAACATTAATGAGGAATTAACAATTCCTCATCCCAAGAACTACAAGGTGATTTCCATAGATGGGAGGCCAATAATTAGAATGTCGATATTGACTATTAAAGACCCAAAATAGTTTGAAGTTACGAAAACTTATGAGACTAAAAGAGAACAAGGGAGGATCCTGAATGGATGATGAAATAGATGCGAGAAGATGGTATAGATGCTAGTGATGAGGAGGAGAGATGAGAACTTTGAGTTGAAGGGCTACCATAGACTATAGAAGCGGACATCCCAGGGCCAAGCAATAGGGCAAGGCCATTGTCTTGTAATGAGAATAATGTCAAATAGTTTAGCATGTTTTAAGATATAGATGATGCTATAGTAGTTAGTTCTTTATAGATAGTTTCAGAAGTTTTATGCAACTCAGATGTTGTATGGACCTAAGTATATAAGAAATATAGTTGATGTTTTGTATAGATACACAAACATAAAATAGGGGAAATTTTGGTATAGTGGTCTGTTTTGTTTTGCCTTAAGATGGTTAGGGAATGGGCATCGATATTGGATAATGCTCCTACCATTGCCTATTTTGACCGTAGACGTGAAATTCTCCCAAATAGAATATCAGAATACGAATGTATATATTGACTTGATATTACTATACTCCGACTTTGTAAATATAGATTTAAATGGGGAAAAATTGTTAGCTTAGATTGTTTGGATAAATTTTAGATGCATGGACGATGGTAAACGATACAGGGGAATTCTTCTTGATAACTGAAATATAGATTTAAATGGGGGCAAATCTGTTTGATTAGATTATTTGGAAAGTCTCAGAGGAACGAAAGATGGGTAATGATTCAGGGGAATTTTTCTTGACTCATTAATTTTGACAGAATAGATGGAATAATCCCAAGGTAAACGACAGATAAATAAATGAATTCGATAATATGAAATTAATATAAATTTCTCAACATCAACCCTTTATCAAGAAAGAAATGGACCACAAAATTAAATTAATAATTTATAAATTAAATAATATTAAATTTGAAACACATACAATATTATAACAATAAGTTAAAAATATTAAACTTTATATATAACATTTTAAATATATAATATTATATTTATAAATTGGAAATATTAAACTTTTAATAAAAGTGTATTAAATATTAAAGCATGATAATAATGAATTCTTCAATTAATCATAGTACAAATTTGGTGTTTCGATTGTCTTAGTTTTTACTTGATAACAAACATTCAAAAAATCATTGTAAAATACAAATTATTTCTTTTTATCCCTAGATCATAAGTTTGCAAAGTAAAGAATTCAATTTGATTTCAAATGTAGTAAAAAACCAATCCAAGTTTTGAAGGTTGCCATACTTTCGAATATCTATGTGATGGTCGAAATAAGGAGGGAAAAATCCTAATGAACTCTAAAGAAGGTAGAGAAAATCCCAACAAACTCTAAAGGAGGAGAAAATCCTAACAAACCCTAAAGAAGGAGGAGAAAATCCTAACAGATCCTATAGAAACAGAAGTCAAGAAAAAAACTTAATCTTGAAAAAATCAAAAAGAAAAAAAGAAAAAAGCCATTTTTTGAAATATGTTTTATTTTATAAAAGCTACACCATTTTTCAAGTATGTGAAATGGATTTTCACAAATTTTAAGTAACTCATGACCAAAATTTGGCAAACATTGTGACTTAGGTAAGGATGCTATCTTACCAAAATATTTTTATGGTTTACATTAGCTCCAATTAAATGTATTATTAGCCCAAACCTTTATAAGAAACAACATACTATTTTGCATGACCACATATATGTATAGAGATTCAATGAATTTAACATCTTTTGATCTATAAAGCATCTTTGCGATCACTTCACAAAAACTACATCTAAGAATTTAGTTCTCTTTAATATATTGCTTTCTTTATCTTTGGAGTTAATAATTGGATATATTCATTATGCCCAATACATTTTAATCATTTAATAACATCTAATTTGGGAATGTTGCCTTCTTGTCAATCCATCGTAATTTTGAGGGATTGTGTACATAGTAAATATTTTTTGATGATTCCTAATTATCAAATAGAAGTAATGTAATTAAAATGCAATGCCTAATGTTTAGGGGTAATTATTTCAGTCAAATATATCAAGAACAAGATCCTTTTGTGTCATAATTGAGTTATGCCAATCACTTTTAAAACCCATTTTATTGAGTCTTTATGTAACACCCCACTAGGGATCTTGAGAGAAATTAACCTAAAACATGATACTAAGTTTAAATCCTATAATTAAATCCTTAATCCACTTTAATATAAAAAACACCAAAAAACTACATAACATGCAATGAGAAGGAAAACCGACCAAATCAAACCGCAATAATCAAACCTAAAGGAGGGCTCACGAATTCATGTCACCTTGACGTATTCAGATAGGTAGAAAATCAAATACTTGTCCACTTTTTTCAGGATAATTAATGGTTTAGGTTGGGATTTGGACCTGTATTTTATCTCCCCTCTCTTACCATTGAGATATTACAATAGAGCACAATTATCTTGGCAATTCAGGGAAGTCGATGCCTGGTACTTGCAAACCTATCATCATAAAGTCGAACATGTGCATGCATATAATATACAAACAATGGTAGGGATTGGTCAATCATGTGGATCTGTGTCTAGAATGCATATAATGTCTCATTTCCATGCTAGAACAAGATTAGGTTTTAAAAGCCCTGCTAGATGTTGGTGTTCTTCCTTAACTCTCTAACACCCTAGACATCGTGCCACAAAATTAGCAATGTCACATTTCATATTAGACCAATGATATAGTCGTCGAAGATCCGCATGTGTCTTCTTGATACCTGGATGTGCCGAGTAAGGTGCACGATGAGCCTCAGATAAAACCAATGCACAAAGATCATCTTATGGTGGTACATATATCTGACTCTTGTGTTGCAAAAGACCATCTGACTCCAAAACATAACCTAAAAATCTACCCTCCAAAGGTCTACCTGACTTAACCTCTGCACTCACTTCTTGGTACCAAGTATTTGTAGGAAGTGCTTGGAGTATGCGACTTTGCAAATCCACACTAAGAGTCAATGTTGATATATCATTTCTCCTTCGACTCAAAGTGTTGGCTACCACTTATTCCTTACCCTGAATATACTTGACCTCAAAGTCGTACTCACAAAGAAATTGCATTCATCACCTCTATGTAGCATTCAGATTGGGCTGGGTAAAGATATATTGTAGACTTTAGTGATCACTATGAAGATCAAACTCGTATCCCAATAGAAAATGTCTCCATCAGGCCAATGCATGAACCACTATTGCTAACTCAAGATCATGTTTAGGATAATTTAGTTTGTGATCCTTGAGTTTTAGAGATTCATAAGCAATGACACGTCCTTTCTACATAAGGGCTACTCCAATACCTTCCAAAGAAGCATTAATACATACCATGAAATCTCTCAATGGGTTAGGTACTACTAGAATAGGTGCACTAGTCAAATACTCCTTGAGGTTTTGAAAAGCCTCCTCACACTTCTCTATTCAAATGAACTTCTTCCCTTTCCTCTAAAGAGAAGTGATAGGATGTGCAACTCTAGAGAAGTTCTGAACAAATTGATAGTAATGTCTAGCTAATCCCATGAAACTATGAACTTCAGGCACATTGGTGGGTTATGGCCACTCAACAATTGCCTAAATCATCGAGGAATACACTGAAATATATTCACCTGTAATCACATGGCCTAGGTATCATACCTCTATTTGAAAGAAGTCACACTTTTCCAAATTGGCATATTGTATATAATTGATTATCTTGAACACACTGCAATACCTATTGTATACTAGGGAAAGTATCTTCATAGAATTAAGGTTGAACAATAAATGAAATAGTAACTAAATAAACCACAATAGAGAAACTATTTAGCAAATTAATGATCAATTGAGCATCCTATGGCTCTCTAACTAAGAATGTTAATGCAAAGCTATCAGCAAGCTTCCATTAATGACAGTCCTAGAATGAGAATGATAAGATAAACAAGTTAAAGCTAACAATTATATCAAAGTAAATGCTAATTAAGCTCTCAAATGCCTTTCTAAACTCAAATTACAAGAGGTTCAATGCAATTCTCAGATGTGTGGTTGATAATAATGAAGGAATTTAGTCTTCCTTTTATAGATTTTCCAATGGTAGGGGGTGTAGTTGTGTTTGATCATGATTAAACCTTGGTTGAGTCCTTGGTTCCACCCTTTGAAGACAATGCAAAGTTTGTGTCCTCAAAACTTGGGACAAGTAGACAAGATCAATAGACAAGATTCTCTTTCACTTGAGTGATTGAGATTGAATTTGGCTTGATCCATGTGAATGCCTTTCCTCCACTCTCATTGGTTGATTGAATTTCCTCCCTTTGTGGTTGTTGAGAGTAATTAAGATTTATTAATTGATTTAAATGAATTTGTTTAGCCATGTACCCCTTGAATGGGTTGAATTTAATTTAATCCAAGACTATACAATTAATTGATTTAATTGTATTTTGATTTGATTGCACTTGATTAAAATGCTCTCAATTTTGATTGACTTCGAATTAAGACTTGATTTTCATTTTGATTGGCTAATTATGCATTGTGATTCAATTACTTCAATTTTGTCCTTGATTTGCTTTGATTTGATCTTTGTCCATTTTTAGGTGATTACACCTATTGTAAACATCCTTCATGGTCTTATGTGGATTTATAATATATCAATATGTCATCCAAGAAGACAAGAATAAAATGATCGAGATAGGAATGGAATACTCTATTCATCAAGTATATGAAAAATGATGGAACATTCTTCAAACCAAAAGGAACTACTATGAACTCATAATTTCTATAGCCAGTGTGGAATGTGGAATGCAATCTTGTGAATATCTGCATCCTAGCTACGAAATTTATGATATCCTGATTTGAGATCTATCTTTGAGAACACCTTGACTCCCTTAATCTGATCAAATAGATCATCAATCCTTGTAAAAGGATACTTGTTCTTGATCATTACCTTGTTCATCTATCTGTAGTCAATACACAAGTGTGAATATGCATCTTTATTCTTAAAAAAAGAGTATATGCGCTCCCCATGGGAAAAAACTTGGTTGAATGCAATCATTTTCCAAAAGATCCTCTAACTAAAGTCTTAGATCACTCAACTATTCAGTGGTCATTTGGCAAGGAGATTTAGAAATAGGCTCTTCTCCTAGAAAAGGATCAATATAGAATTCTATGTCACGCTTTGGTGGCATACCTAGAATGTCACTTAGAAAGACATTTGCACATTCTTGAAAAATAGGATGATCAAGAGTGTTTTCCTCAGTCTGAGCTTCATCTATCTTATTAATAGTCACAACAAATACTTGATAACCCTTTTGCATGCCACACTTGAGTTGCATGGTATAATTCATATGAAGAGATATCAGACGTTGAATACCTACAATCTTAAAGTCTTTGCCAACATCATCCTTGCACTTCACAATCTTTTGTTTACACTCGATACTAGCTCCATGAGGTCCTAACCAATCCATTCCTAAGAACAACATATAATCTCAAAGGAGTCACATGAAGATCAACCGAGGTAGTGAATTTTCCCAAATTCAACTCACAATTATGCACTTGAGAGTCTGTTGTCACCCAAGCCCCATAGGCTAACTCAACTTTCCATCCTATGCCTTACTTTATTGCCACTAGCCCACATTGTTCTACTACAAAAGGAGATATAAAAGAATTTGTAACTCCTAAATCAAGTAAGATAGAAAGAGAAATACCTCAAATAGCACTTGAAGTATCTATCACTATGCCCTAGTGCTCTGCCTAATGATGATCCACTACTGTAAATAATCTATGCAATCTACCATATTCTCTTACTGTAGGCTCAGAAGCTGCAAGCCTCTATCCTAATAACTATGAAGCACATCAAGGAAAATTTGATGGAATGTGTCCAAACTATCCACAAGAGAAACAACTAGTACCTCTTCCAAAACCCCTCCTATTGGAGGGTGCACTAGACTATTGAATACTTCCTTTGCTAGTCGTTAGATGTGTTCTTTGTGCAGGCTAACTAGGTTGATGGCGCCTACAGTTCACTAACCATTATGAAAGTTCTTAGAATAAGAACCACCTCCCTAAGCTATAGGAAAGGACCTTTTTTGCTGCTGACTCTGATTACCTCTAAACTAGGTAGGAGGTTTCCTAGCATTACCATTTCCTTGAGATTGATTACCTCTAAACCATGAAGGTGTAGGGCCACCAATCTGAACACCCATCTGACCACCATGACCCAAGGTCAAATTCATCTCCACCAATGTAGCCTTAATGAACACCTCCTTAAAGGTCTTAGGTTTGAAAACCTTAACTCTCCCAATGATGAGACCATTAATTACTCTAATGAAATTCTATAACATCAGGGATGAATCATGACCAAAACTTGCATACTATTTGAGCTCAAAGAAATGATGCTCATACTCTTGAATAGTCATGGATAACTACCGTAGATTGTGGAACTCATCTATGTGATGTTTCCTCCATTGATAAAATAAGAAGCATTCCTGAAAGTTCTCGAGAAATAGCTCCCAAGTGATAGTATCCATGTTAAGATCAAGTTTATGCTCCTCAATCTTTTACCAATTAGCTACAAAGTTTGTGAGGTGCATGATAAAACACCTTGCCCCATTATTTCTACCATAAGGATGCATAGCGAAACATCAATTCAAACCAATAAGCCAAGTATCTACCTCAAAGCCACTACCAAGACCATTAAACGAAGGAGGTCACGATCTAAGGAGGTCCCTCATGTGATTAGCTATGATGGCCTCATGGTCAACTGAAGCGTTCCTCCTTCTAGGACACTTGAATTTCTGTCTCTCCTCATTCCCAAAATGATGAGACTCATCCCAATCTACCCTATTATGAACAGGTAGATGATCAATAATAGCCTAAATTATCTTCCTAGTATGAGGTTCCTCTGGCTCAACATATTGCTCTCCACTACGCTCTTCCCTATTTTCCTCATGAACACTCTCAAATCTGATACTCATAGAAGGGAAGTGAATCATATCCCTTCTACGTCCTCTACTATGACCTGAACATTGGCCTCTAGCAATAGATATAGTTTCAGTAGGCATCATACCTACAACATCCAAACAAGAAGAATGATATCTCAAAACAAGACAAAAAAATGAAGACGTGATGCATAGTCAAAAAAATAATAGTCTAAAATACTACATAGTTATATGTCTAAGTTTTCATTTCAAGTTTCAACTACTAGACATCTAATGGGCGTACAAGATTCCCAAAGTTCCTAGTGTATAAACTTGGTTTTGATACCAGAAGTAACACCCCACCAGGGAACCTAAGAGAAATTAACCTAAAACATGATACTAAGTTTACAAAATAATTTTTTTCTTAAAAGTTTACAAAACACTAATGAGTAACAATGCACAAGCAATATAATATAAGACAATACATACTCATAAATGAAACTCAATCGCTAATTACAAATCCCAAGGGTTCCATGATGTATAATTATATATGTTAATTAATTATTAAGAATAAATACAAGTACAAAATTGCACATATGCAAATGAATAAAAAGTACATCATCATATAAATGAGAACATATAGATACAACTAAAATATTATAAATTACATAATGAACCAACATCCACTACAAAAGTTGCAAGGTATGAAATAACAAATCATATATAAAGTACAAATATAACATCCTGAATAGGTATCAAAATTGATACACTGATACAAGTATACAACATAATAAGATACAAGTAAGTCTCCACTGGTGAATAAAGAGAATATAACTATTATAAGGGTCATCCAACACTGGTACAAAAACATAGAAATCTGAAATGGTAATAGAATTACTACCACCTGACCACATGGAACCTAGAGGTCCACTCCCACCATGCTGAGGAGATAACATCAAACCCCACTCAAATATCAACCACAAAGTCAACCACAACATAAAACCTAAGTAAGAGATCCTACAAGCTCTCTATCTCAAGAATTACTACTCATATTGAAAAGGTGATACACACTAATCCAGAGGCAATCAACACATGTAAAAAACCTAAGATGCATACATGGAAGTGTCATCACATACATCTAACTCTTGAGTTTCATCTTGACATCCTCTCTGGACCCCAACACTCAAGTGACTATATATGGTATCAATAAACCTCTGTTGTGGTATTAGTAAACCTCTCTACTGACAAGGCTACTAACAATGTTAGAGCACACACCACTCTAGATAAACAACATAATCTCATCCTCCATATTATCCTATACTAGTGCTCAAGCATGAGTAGGTACATAAGTCTTATTAATTTATTTTAAAGCCCCATTTAATATATTATGTTATTACTTTATTAAGTTACTTACAATTTAAATGATCTTGGTAGGCACTTGTAGGCCCCGACGCTTATTTCAAGCCACTCCCATCTATACACCTAGATAACCTACCCTAAGCTCATAAACCATATAAAAAATAATGATCACAAATCCAGCTCCACCAAAAGCATAAGGAACAAATAATGGTTCTCAAAACCATTGCATTACAGATAAACTCTCAAGTGTTCACAAAAACCATGAGGTTAAGACTGAACAAAGGTTGAATAGAAATGAATGAAATGATACAACATCACATTGCATGCAACACATATGCACCAACAGAAAATAAACTCCAAGCCTTTGATATTCAACTTCTAAAGCCAACTTATTTTCCCAAATACATAAAGTCACCAATGCCACACAATCATTATGATTCATGAATTACAAACAACTGATTAAATCAATGATTGGTTTAATTTGTATATCTTTTCCAAAAAAAATTAATTAACCAATGTTGATGAAGCATCGAGTTTGTTCAAACAAAGGAAATCCTTTAATAAAAATCAACCCTCCATATTAATTAAATGGTATAAATATATATACTATATCTCTTATATCATTAATTAATTAACCATCATAATAACCTTGGTTATTATTAATGATAAACCATATATTATTAATAATTAAATTAATCAACAAACAATATTAATAACACTATATATTATTAATATTTCATATAACAAATATTAATAATAATTAATACTAAATATTAGTTAAAATTAATAATTAATAATTAATAATTAATATTAATGAAATAAAACATAATAAATAAAACTTTAAATAGAATAAATTTTTACTTATTTATTTTTTTAAAAACAAACACCATACCAAGATAAAGTGTGGGGGAGACGTAGTCACCACAAGTGTCTCTACAACTTGTGGGCTCGTAGGTACATGTAGTGTACCATAAGTATTAATTGTGGTACCCGCAAGTACCAAACCAATGGTCGTGACAAGGGGTGGTGGCCCCTGCCATAATTAAATTTTTTTTAATATATATTTTTTCTGGTGAATTTGTTTTCCAATTTCTTGATAAGAAATATATATCCAAATACAAGTCTTTGTAATTGGAATATGATAGATTTTGAAATCTAATTGACTATATATATTTCTGGGAATTCTCTACCTTAAATCAACAAAGCCCTAATCATATGTTTACCTGATTCATTTGCTTGTAATTCTCTCTGAAAGAATCCTAGTGTTTAACAAGAATTTCTCCACATAAATTAAACTCAATAGTCTTTTTTTTAATTTCACAAACAAGGCAAGAACCATAATACAACACTCCAAAAATTATCAACCAAATTTGGCAAACAAAATAAAAATTATTTTTTCAAAAGGAAAGATTTACAAGAGTTTTTAAACCCTACCTTAATCCACAAACTAGTATGCAACAATGAAGAACAAATCCAAACTTTAAAAATCCCAAGCTTAAAAAAATTCCTTAACTTCAAAATCTAGACCCAAAACTTGCAATCTCATAAAACCTCCCTAAAATGACTAAAAAGAACTCTAATAAAGAAACCCCAGAAATCAGAGTTGAAAACATGCAACTCTAAATCACAAAAAAAAGAACTCAACTTCAACCTTGTTTTTATCAAACTTTTTGCATGATTTCTTATAATTAATAATAATATGCAACTCAACATCAAATATCACTTAACTCCCTTTTTAACTCCTTTTTTATTTAAATGACATAATTTATATTTTAATTAAATTAAAATTCCTAGCATATTCAAAACATGCAATTTAAATATAAATATTATTTTATATAAATAATTACATATTTAGTTTTTAATTTGGATTTGATATTGAATTAAATCTTCAATTTCTATAATTAGACTTTTTAATTAATTTCCTTTAAGTTAAACAAAGGTATTTAATTTGATTCTTATTAATTAAATATCTATATATTTAATAATCTAATATTTTGTAAGGTATAATTATTTAATCTCATAATTAAATCCTTAATCCACTTTAATACATAAAACACCAATAAACTACATAACATGCAACAAGAAGGAAAACCAACCAAATCAAATTGCAACAATTAAGCCTAAAGGAAGGGTTCACGAATTCATGTCACCTTGATGTATTCAGATAGGTAGAAAACCAAATACTTGTCCACTATTTCATGACAATTAATGGTTTAGGTTGGGATTTGGACGTTTATGTTATCTCTCCTCTCTTACCATTGAGATATTGTGATAGGGCACACTCATCCTGGCAATTCAAGGAAGTCGATGCCCAATACCTACAAACCTATCATCACAAAGCCAAACATGTGTCTGCATATAATATATAGACAATGATAGGGATTAGTCGATCATGTGGATCTTGTAAGAAAGTAACTACATCTTTGTCCCTTACCATATTAAAAAAAAGTAAAACATACAAATGATCCATGTGAATACAGATATGGGGTCAATATGTTAGTAAATTCATAAATATAAGTGACATCATAACATAAATAATCACCATGAAAATAACCAAAATCATCTAATTGTAAACACATTATATTACATAACTATCCAATGGCTCATAAAATATCGAATCACAATGTAATGTCATACATCAATATCCTCAAATACTTCTTAAATAACCAATGCACACATGAAAAGTGGCCTAAAAGTGTTTGGCAATATAAAATGAAAAAAATAACTATAGGTGGGTATTACACCTTAGAGGTACAAATATTTTTTGTATACTTAGTGATTAATGCCAACATTTTAGGTTGGTGTCTTGAGTTTTTCTACACATTATTAGGAGAAGCTGAATAAATAGAGAGTTTTACCTCACCTATTTATTCATGATTTGATATAGATTTGAGCATTTAGAGCTTTGAAATGTCAGTTGAGTTTGACATCCATTTGAACTATAGGATAGTGTTTCTTCTTGTATTATTTATTTCATACCCATCATACAAATTTAATTTTGAAGGCTCTACAAAGACATTTCAAGTACATTGCTACATCTGGACTAACTAGGTCCTTGGCCCACCCCTCATTTACACATTAGCTTTATATGGCATTTCAAAGATGATATTGTTGAAGCTAGAGTTGGTTTGGGAAATTATTGTCATAACCTCCCTCCAGTCTTGTGGAACACCATAAACTTTACTCCTAATTGTATCATGTTTACTTCATTCAAAAAAATGCTTCTCCTTTGTCCTAGAATATATATTCTCTGAGAGGAATAAAATGGGAATACTACCTTTTCATCATTTCAATCGACATTCAGTGGGAAATCATTCGAGTCCTATTTGTAATAAAAAAACATGAAATCATTCCATACTAGTTTTCAACATTCAACTTATGTTTCAAATGTGGTTTTTTCATGGCATTCATTATTAAGGTTCCTAGCTACTTAATTAAGGTTTTCAATCTATCTCATAAAGGTTTTGACCATTAACAACACCTAGGGTTTTGAATCATAAATCCTCTTTGTTTTCATGGAAGACATCATATTTGAGTTATCACGTCAAATTGGTAAATTTGATAGAGAATTGAGGGTGACCAAGGTTCTTCTAATTCGGTTTCACTATCTTCTTGTAGTTTTAATTTTCTCATAGGCCTTTCAGTAGCCTTATTTTCTCTTATGTAACTTTTAGGCTTCGGTGGTTCTATCTTTGCCTTCTTCTTCTCACTTAGTGTGGAGAAAGACCTTGTTGATGGTCTTACACTGATCGGACTAGGGGTCTCTTTTGTCATTTTAACCTTCTTTCCCTTTACCTTTGATGGTCCATCTTCATATTCTTCAATAAAAATTCCCTTGAATTCTCTGATAAAGTAATAATCATTCTTCTATTTTTCCTCAAGGCCTTAGTTATCAATATACCTAGTTTTATTTTATTATTCACTTCCTCATAAGTTCCATACTAAGTGGCTCTTATGTCAATAGGTTTCTCTAATAATCTTTTAATTTGTATACAAGCGGCACAAATATCCATTTCATAGACCATAGGTATTAGCCACATGGTTCTAGGCTCCACAAATCTCACTATACATGTATCAGTATCTACTTCAAAACATAAATCATCCTTGTATTCTTCCACTAGCTGGGGTGGAATCCTGTACTTCTTATGCATCTTAGTTTGAAAATTTGTAAAGTAATCATTCATCACCATGTCAAAATTGTCTCCTAAAATTTTAATAAACTCATTAATTTGATAAATTACCGTCTTGTCTTCATTCCACACTACTTCACCAATTGTTGGAAATAAGTTTTGAAATTAGAAAATATGCACACCAATAGTGATCCGAACTCCAATGTGTTAGTCTTCACCATCCTCATTGTATTCATGTTATCATCAAGTTGTTTAAAAAAGATCTCACATAGATCTATCTTCATTTCCTTCTTTACAATCTTGTAAGCTATGTCAATAGATCTACAAGGCACACTGTCTACTTGAGATGACTGGAAGATTTTGTAAGATATTACATTGCACACAAATCTCATCTCGGGATCATCAACGATAGACAATTTCAAACCTCTATCATCTCATTTAGCTTGAGTAAGCTCACACAATTTTTTCTTATATGTTTTCTTGTAGGCTCTCGTTCTATCACCAATCAGATAACTTGTGACAATGTGTAATACATCCTTTGTGATTTTCATAGGTGCATCAAGCCATGTAAACTGATCATGTACTCAGCTTAGAATAATCCTCATCCATTCCTTCTTGAATACTGTTGGTACATGCATAGCATGGACCAAACCCTTGGTGTCCAAATGTGTGTGATCATCTTTCAACTTCCCATTTATGCACAAATTCTTGTAAGATGTATCAATCTCTTCTTGAAAAATATCTTGTATCTTGTAGTGTATGAAGGCATGCACATCTTCAATAAGAATGACTCTTGGTGGGATTGAAGATAGGGCTCCATATTTATCAACTTCAACTGCTATGACTAGTGGTAGTTTATACTTAGGATTGACAAGGTCAATCTTCTCCAGAACAATGGGCTTTTGTACTTTGGGTGTCATTGATTCTCAGAAATGATCTTTTAACTAATAGGATTTTGATTGAATAGCAATTTGATTGCATTAACACAGTTCAGTAAAATATCAGAAATACCTTGAATTCACTAGACAATGCTTAGATTTTCTTGAATGATCTCTCAGATGATCTTGGTGGTCTCGTATCTGTACAATGCTTCAAATAATCTAAAAAATGTAAGGTAAAAATGAAATAACAAGGGGTCTATTTATATTTTTTCCTTGATTAGGGTTTCTAACGACTATAATTTTAGCATTAAATGATCTTTACTAACTCCCTTTTCATTGAATACCAAATGCACTTCCTTTCATCAAATGGAACATAATAATTTATACTCTTACCGATCATAATATGAAATGTCAACTTCAATCATATATCCAAATGCATCTTAATATGCTAATATGGATCCCTGCCCAAATTCTATGGATTGATTTAAGATAGAATTTTATTTATCATCTCCTACACATACCTTTGACCGATTAAGTGAAGATAGGTGCACCCAATCCAGAGGATGTGGTGCCATCATTTGTTCTAAGCTTAGTTCCATCATCTTCAGACTTCCTTCTCCACATTCTATTCATCTAATCTCTTATCTCATTAATGTTAACTTGAGCATTTTCATTCAGTTGTTCCTCAGTTGGGGCTTTTCCCCGGTACCTATAGTCTTTAGCTAGGTACTGACCTTGTGACAATGAAAACAAGTCATTCTAGAATTTCTTCATGACCTTCTAGTGTTCCTTCCATGCATCAACATGCAATTTGCATCAATGTGATCAAATCTCCCACATGTTGTACAAGTAATTCTTGTATTGTAGTCCCGTGGTATTGTTGATCCTTGTCGGTTGTTTGCAGTATCTATTGGTTAGGTACCCATTTCTCATTCTTTCTTTGTGACCTACATTCTTAATTAGCCTAGTGACCATATTTGTTTCAGTTATTGTATTAGCCATCAAAACTTGGCTTCCTGGTATTGTTAGCAATCCTTGACCTACACTCAAATGCTTTGTGCCCATACTTAATGTAATTGTAACAATAACCATTGAACTTAGGAATGCTTTGTGGATTACCTCTTTTTCTCTTGTAGACATTAGCTATGTATCTTGGTTTCCCACAATGATAGCAAGTACACTTCTTAGTCTTCACTGGGATAGCTGCATTATCTCAATTTGTTGCCTGATTAGACAACTCTCCCTTCTCGGTGGTGTTGTCTACATTGAATCCAAGTCCAAAAGTATCTCTCAGTTGTCTCTGACCTCTTAGTTGTTCATCGAGTATCCTCAGTGATTATTCATTTATTTTCAATACTTCATTAGCATATTTTTCATATTTCAGTTCATTCTTCAAATGTTCATTTTTTGATCTCAGTTCAACAATCTCTCCAACTTTCCTTGCAACTTCTTGATTTTCACAGACTAGTTGATCTATCAAGTTGTAGTGAATTTGTGTCAACCTCAGTATTTCCCCACATTTCTCATTCAATATTGCATTAATTTCCCTTCTCTCATCTTCAACCATTCTTTTGTCATCTTCAACTTTTCTCTTTTGTTCTAGGACTTCACACAACATTACTGATTGAGCTTCTTGTTCTCTTTTAAGTTCTTTTACCTGATTAGTTAGGTTTTTGTTCTTTTTAGTCAGTTCTGATATTGTTGCTTCAAATTCATCATACTTTTCTCTGATTGTTCTTCAATTTCTTCAACTTGATTGTGTGTGTCCTTCAATTGATGTGCTATCTCCTTTCTCTTGTTGAGTGAATGCTTCAATTTCCTACTCAATTCATCAATCTAATCATTAGCCATCCTTAGTTCCATGTTCATTCCATCAATCACCTTTTCATACCTATAAATTTCCATCTCTCTAGATCTTTCCTCTCAAGTGGTTAAACTTCTGAATAAGAGAATTAGCTCTAACACCAATTGTTGGATTAAGTATGGAAAGATAAGTACTGAGAAGGGAAGGGTGAATCAGTACTCCAAAACCTTTTAACTAACTTTCTTAACCATTTACTAAAGTCATAAATTTGCATGCATCTCATAAAACATATAAATCATTAACATATAACTCATAACACAATCATTTTGGTATCACATAAATCCTTGTTAGAGGATAAAAACTGTGGTGGGGATGATAGCCACAAAAATTCACTACTGTAGTAAAAAGTCTTCTCAGTTAGAGCTATAATGATAGCTTACCCTATTAAGATTATTAAACCTGTTAGGAGTCTAAAAACCAGTTAAGTCTAACTTTCTAAAGGATTTTACAATTTTAATCTAATAACTATATCCTGTTAAGGGATTTACAAAATAAGATCTGTTAGGATCTTCTTAGTTAAGAGACTTTACAATTTTGATTACACTTTAATCAGTACACAAATATGTTTGTAATACTTGCATAAATCTTATGCTTATCAGACTCAATATGCTCACTAATTGTTTACCTCATAAAGTTCTTCACTCACAATATCAATTTTGTACTCGGTAACCTCAATTATGAATCACATTAACAATCTTCTCTTTACTACTCTATTAGTTGGTAGCTTCACTGCTCATCTCTTTCTTTTTGCAATTTCTCCTTTGCACATGCACTCTCTCTCATACTGTGATCTTCACATTCTGATCCATTTATACTCAATTCTAGAAGCGGTGCTAGAATTGGTTACTCCTCCAATGCACATATCTCATTTAATTCTCATTGGTGAATCTCACCTTCTAATCATGCATAATCATTATGTTTAAATATCCAATGTTCTGTCAGATAATATCCTCAAGATTTTTAAACTATTTTCTTCTCGGTATCCAAGTTCAATGTATCTGTAGATTCTCCTTGTGTCAGCCTGTCATGCTCGGTAATACATTTTTCCTATTTCTTGATAACTGTATCTTCTCTCAATTTAGTAGATGTTGTACCTTGATACAACTCGGTGATCGATGCTCAATTTGCCTTTATCAGTGTCTAAACTCCTTTGCCTTAATTGAAATCTATCTTTCCTTTATTTCCTTTAGTGACTATCTTGTTGCTCTTCTTGACTTGACTTTCCTTCTTTACTGAATAAATTTCTTTCTTTACTGAATGAATTTGACAACCAATATGACTTTATCATAACTAATGACAACAAAACACCTCTATAGGAGTATCACTATCCCTATTAGGAACTGATTATTACATTCAGTAGAAGTCCCTGTTAAAGGAAATACCATGTTAGGAGTCTTTCCAACCATGTTAGGATTTGATTATAAGGACAGGCTCACTACCCAAGAACACTACTCAAAGTGAAGGTTAAATCCACCTTCTGGATCCACTATCTGAATAAATGTACATGAGTGTACAATAACATTAATGAACTGACTTACAACAACTAGCTTTACCCAAATATTTTCAATGAAGTGCTTAATGAATTACCTCTGATCTACATACAATAGACCTTCCAACAACAAGTTCAAAACTACTTCTCAATCATTGCATCCATGTATATTTTTCTAAGAAATCAATTTCCTTTATACAAGTTATAGTAAGAAATTAGGTCGACTTGTTAGGACTTCCTCAATGGACAAATAAATACATAGACCCTTGCTAAGATCCACATGATATCTTAAACAAGTACACAATAATTAAAAATCATGAAAAACATGCCAAGATCCATAATCCATGCTATAAAGGCTTCTAAACATGTTATCTCCTCCGGTCGGCCCCAAATAGGTCTTTGCAAGATCACACGCTTCATCAAAAGTCACCTAGATCCCAAAAACCCAAGAGTCTCAAAGAATGTTCTTCTATGTGTATTTTATCAATCCTCAACTTCGCATACCACAATTCATGCTCACATCCAATTACTCCTAAAAAATCAGAGACCATCTCTGTCATTATTCTTTGTTACGATACTATGGCCAATCTTCACTAAAACAATCATAACTCATGTATTTGAACAGATAATGATATATTACTTTAGACATAAGGTCCAACACACATCTTTCATCACAAATCTAAGCTCACATATCCTGGAATGTTGTATAATGTCTGTACCATTTTGTCATACATTCATGTTCCTGTCATAAGCAGTCTGTCTGATGAAACTAATTGAAATATATGTTGACATCAATGACGATATAAATGTCAACAATTCAAAAAAAAATTCCAACAATCTCCCCCTTTGGCATCGATGGCAACATATGTGAAAAAACATCAACCCAAAAGATCTTCTCAATGACCCTTTCAACGCTCTCCCTAACATAGTAAGGGTTTTTCATCTGTAACACTCCCCCTTTGACATCAATGGAAAATGGTGCTAAGTTTCTTCTTTTTCTCCATCTCTGCACATACCACCTCTACAAGGTGTAACTTTTTCAAATCTTCATGAATACAAAAAATCAAGTGCTTGATCACCCAAGTGTGTTGTTTTATGTTTTGTAATCACTCCCCCTAAGGAGTACATTCAAGCATCAAGTCCAGGGAATGATATAGCTCTGATATAATAGAATGATATATTATTGCATCATCTAGTTCATACGAGGAGGGGTTCTCACCCAAAGAATACCTCTGAGATATTCAAAGGTATCTTTTGGAAAAGGTTTGGTGAATATATCTTCTATTTTCTTCTTTGTACTGATGTACTCCAATCTAACTTCCTTTTTTGCAACCTTGTCTCTCAAAAGTGATATTTGATTGAAATATGTTTATTTTTTTAATGCATACCAAGATTCTTTGACATGTTCATTGTTCTTGTATTATCACAATGAATTACAACAGGATCTTCAAATCTTACTCCTATATCCTTCAATATTTGCTTCATCCACATAATTTGTGTACAATTTATAGAAGTAGCCACATACTCTGACTTAGTGGTAGAATGAGCTATACAATCCTATTTTTTACTCAACCAAGAGACCAACCTTTTCCCACGGAAAAAGGCTCCACTACTAGTTCTCTTCCTGTCATCTACACTTCCTACCCAATATGCATCAGTATAAGAATGCAATATAAAATCATCAGATTTATCATACCATAAACTATATTTTACTGTTCTTTTTAGATATATGAATATCCTTTTAATGGAAGAAAATGAATCTTCTTAGGATCAAATTGGAACCTTGCAACAATTCCAACTACACTTGCTATGTCTAGCCTAGTGTGTGTCAAGTACTACAAACCTCTAATCATGGACCTATACTTTTTCTGAAATACACCTTTAGAAACTTCAGTATTTGAAAAATTACACCCAATCACCATAGGTGTCCCAACAGGTTTTCAATCCTCCATTCCAAACTTCTTTAGCAACTCCTTAAGATACTTGGTTTGTGAGATTAAAATACCATGTTTATTTTGAATTATTTGAAAACCAACGAAGAATTTCATTTCACCAATCATTGACATTTCAAACTCATTTTTCATTTCTTCGGAAAACTTATTGCCCATCTCATCATTACCTCCAAAGATAATGTCATCCAAAAATACCTCAAAAATCAAAATACCATCTGTACTAGTTCTCAAATATGGACTACTATTTGCACTACCTTTTCTAAAACCAAGATGCAATAAATACCTATCAAGCTTAGCATACTAGGCCCTTGGTGTATTCTTTAGCCCATACAAGGCCTTCTACAACCTAAAAACTATGTCTCTATCTTATGTCAAAGGAAATCCATGAAATTGTTCTATGCATACTTATTCTTCAAGATCACCATTCAGAAAAGTAGACTTCACATCCATTTGATATACCTTGAAATCTTTATGTGCTGCATAAGAAAGGAACAATCTTACTACCTCTAATATTGCAATAGGTGCAAAGGTTTCTTCAAAGTCTATACTTTCTTGTTGTGAATAGCCCTTGTAGACTAGTCTTTGTTTATTCCTCACAACTGTGCCTTCTTCATTCATTTTTTTTTTTTTTTCTGAAAACCCATTTGATTCCAATCAAATTTTTTTTCCTTAGGCCTAGGAACCAATTCCCAAGTGTTATTTTTTTCTATCTAATCCAACTCTTCCTTTATTTATTTAATGCATGATTCATCTTTACAAGCCTCATTAGTAGTTCTAGGTTCAACTTGCAAGATTAAACATAGATCATTTATAGATTTAGACCTTGTTGGCATACCTTGATTAGAATCACCAATAATTTGATTTTCAAGATGGTTCATCAAAACATACCTTGGTACTCTAGGAGATTCCTTTTGTTCACTTAAGAAAATATATACACCATTTTCAATTTCAAAAATTTGTCCTGCCTCTTTATTACCAGTCTTATTCTTAGGGATTGGATCACAGACATACACCCTTTCTTGAATCTAAAAATTCTCATCAATCTTCACATTAACACTTTCAATTATTTTCCTCAATCTCAGATTAAAACTATTAGGAATAGGAACATTGAGAGGGGGAGTGAATATGTGTTCTACAATATTTATTTTTGATCACTTGAAACTTAACTTAATAAATTAAATGTTGAACTGAATATTAAAGCATGTAAAGTAAACAACCGTAACACATAACACCATATATGTTTATGGGGAAACCTTGTCCAAAGGAAAAACCCTGGTGGAAATTAATACCCACTAATAATTGTACTTGTGTATTATGAACCTATTAATGTTCCTTAGCCCTGTTAGGAGCTATTATTACAATGCTTAAGTACGATGACCTTGTCAAGGGTCAGACACTATTAGGAGTCTTCAATAACAAACCTTGTTAGGGGTGGTTAGCTCACTATCAAGAGCTCACTGCTCATAGAGAAGGCTGCAACCTCCTGGATATCAGATACACACTATATCTACAATGGTGAACTACTACTGTGACACTGCTTGTCTAATCAGTTCCTTATGTGCACTTATGCTTTAACCTCTTGTAAAGCTATATATAATTATTACTACTCTTCACATAATTTTTATCTTCTATATCCCACATTATATCTAAATACAAAGGCACATGTCTCATTTACATGCGCAAACAAAACTATTCACTAAGTCAGCCTATAGCCTATTACATAAAACACTTCCAAATGAATTGGATCAAGCATGTTTACATACAATGATATTAACAAGTCTATAACACTTTTAAAATAGGTGCATGGCCTTTACAAAACAATAGTATACACAATAACCAAAATACTAATAGTTAGCTCCATGCTCTGTTCTGTTCTGTCACTCATTGTCCGTGTCACTTCAACTCATTGTATCTTCATCATACTAACTCATCTGACCATGCATTCTTAGACTTAGAATAGTAGCATACTTACAAGCTAAACTTCAAGGGTGTGTACCATAACTCAGTCATACACATGTGCACTGATGCTCTATTCCTCAGGTGCTATACTGACGGTCTTGTCTTCCATACTTGGCCATTTTTCTAATCTTCTAAGTTATGCGCTGACACCAAAAATTCATATGAATTTGTTTCCATAATGATAAAACTAAATCTTAGTCATATACATCAGTATAGTCAACTTTCCAACAATCTCCCCCTTTGTCATTAACGAAAACAAAGGAATATGGTGAAGTTACTAAGTTGTATCTTACACAAAAACATTCTCTTATATTTTATCTCCCTTATACTATATACTCTATTCCCCTTTACATCATATAAACTATTCCATATTTCTCCCATATTTCTCTACTCCCCCTTTGACATTAATGATAAAGGTGCTCAAAAATGAAACTTCAAGTACTTACACTTATAGTACATCCAAGTATGCAATCTTCAAGTTTGCAATTTCTTTCTACCAAAATGCCTGTAGTGTATCTACTATTTGGAGATGGGTGCATAATGCATAAGTTAACTTCTCCATCTTCTCCAATTCTATACATGGGCCTTGATCATATGTTACAATGACCTAGCATCAATCACCTTGATATTCTAATTCAACACATCTAATGAGGGCACAAGTGCATGTCTTAACTGTGCTTGCCTAGCCCTTATCTTGGCTATCTCTTTCTCTACCTTCTTAATCTTGTCTAACTGACCTTGATAGACATTGTTACATGTGTTTACATCCTAGGAGGGATCTAGCACTGACTTTCTCATAGCTTCCATCATGGATTCATCTTCCTGAATCTTCTTGGTAAGATATGATGTAAGCCTATCTTTATCCTTATCCATACACTCGACTATTATTTTTATTCCATTTGCTGCAAACTCCTTCAACTTAGATTGACCAAATTTTAGTGAAATAAGGTCAAGTGTGAAGTTACCTATCAATTCACTCAGCCTTTTCTTGCTGTAATTCTCTTCTGCAATCTGGGATGCTGATTCCTCAAGACTTGAGAAATTTTCTTTGAAGCTTGATAGGATGGCACTGACATCATCTACTGAATCAACATTTAACAGTTTCTTGTTATGAGGAAGTAGGATTTTCAGTATACTTATTGATTCAACAAATAATGGATTCCTCATTACTTGTTTCTCCTTTTCTTTCTCCATTCCTAGCACACTTATTTTCATCAGGTCTTCTTCTCCCCATGAATCCAAACTTGTTGTGTCAAGGGTCAAACTTGACAACAATAACATTGAGGGCTTAGGGGTAAGGAGTGAACTTTGACTAACATCCATTACCTCAGTCTTCATTGGAATTTCAATAGAGGTCTCATCTTCCTTGTCTCCTTCCTTCTCACTTTCATGTCTTGTCAGGTCTTCAACCTGAACTTCTTCTTGATGCTTAGGTGAATTATCACCGCATAGTATTTCAGCCTCTTCTGTGCTTACAAAAGCTTCCTCAAACTTATCTAAGTCTTTATCTGTGGCTGACATTGATATTTCAACATTATCAATCATGATAGTGTCATCCTTTGTTTCAAGCATGGACACAGACTCCATTTCTTCACTAGGTGCTGTCACTGTGGGCACCAAATCTTGTAGACCTATTATAGGTGAATTGGGGACCTAAGATGCTCTTTCTTCCTTGGATGGAACTTGGGTTGTAGGCGCAGTAGGAGGATACATGTGTCTATCTAGGAATACTTTCTCAAATGCCTTTTTTGTTTCCTTGGCAACCAACTCATAGTCTTTATTCATGAACTGCAGAGTTCTCAGCTTGGTTCTTAGGTGCGGCTTCACCAAATCCAATAAAAATGATTTATGTTCAAATGAAAAAATAGGGAGGCTTTCATCTAATATCTTTTCCCTTATCCTGAAGTCTTCTTCAATAGCTAGTCTCTTCAAAAAGTCTAAAATGTTCTATACACCATCTAGAATGACTGTCTTAAGTTCCAGGACTATCTTCTTGAACTTAATCATTTATTTTATGATCATAGAGTGGATATCTAATTTGTTAATCTCATTGTATTTATCATAAAACTTAGCTATCTGATCAATTCTTCCTTCATCAACTATCCTAGTTTTCAACTTGTAGATTCAGTTTGAATCCTACCCCTGGAGGTGCTTGAGTGTTCTTTCTTTGACTTCTGGTTATCCTAGAAGATGGGTGGCTTGCACCAGTCTGCTTCTTCATCTTAGGCATCTTTCTATACTTAGGAGGTGGTGTGGACTCTAGATCAATTGTATATGTGGGTGCAGGAGTGATATCATTTGTCTTACTCTTCTTCTCCTTGGGATCATCTATTTTCTCTATTTTTACTTCTATAGAGGGTGTGCTCTCAAGTTGCATTGCAATCTTCGCTTCCCTTGCCTTGTCTAGGTCTACTTGTGTTACACCATGGATTTTCATTATTTTAGAGGTTATCTTTGATGCTTTCCTTTTAGTTGCTGCACTGTACAAGACTGATTCAACCTATCTTGTCTTCTCCTCATATGTACCCCATCTTGGTTCATTGGGATCCTTAGGTGCTGATAGTAGGACTTGTGCATATGCTTCCAGAATGTATTCTTCCACTTCATAACCAAGTGGATGGATCCACTTAGTCCTTGGCTCCATTGCTTCCATGCAAGTGATATCTGTCTCTACCATGAAACAAATGATATCCTTGTACTTCTCCACAATAATTTTAGGTATTTTATACCTTCTCTGCATCTTGATTCTGAATGTCTTGACCTCCAATTCCATGTAATCCTTCAAGGTACTCTTTGATGATGCCTTGAATGAAATTTGAGGCATTGTGGGTAGACTCTTGTCAAGGTAAAGATATGAAACTTTACAAACTATATGAAAGTGCATATAGATGATTAGTGACCCAAACCTGAATATTTTTCTCTTATCATGCTTGATAGCCCTTATGTTGTCTATCAACTATGTGCACAAGATCTCACACAAGTTGAAGTCTGCATTTTCCTTTACAATCCTTATGGCTGCTAAAATAGTGGCTGTAGACACACTATTAACTCTGTTTGCATGCTGGAATTTATAACCAAGTATCATCACCATGAGCTTGATATCATTTTCCTCAATTGGCTCTATGGTCATGCTGCACTTATCACTATGTGACTTACAAGCATGCTCCAACATTTTCCTGACATCCTTACCAACAGGAAGAATGGTTCCTATCTTAGGTAGTCCTGTCATCTCATGAATGAGATCAGTAGTTATCCAAATAGGGACTTATCCAATCCAGAACAAGTCATCATGAATTTTTCTCAATAGAATCTTAATCCATTCGGATTCATAAAACTCATATGTAGTCGCATACTCAATAATAGGGTTATTTTCTAAGTGTGAAAAATCATCGAGGAATGTCATGTTTGGTTTCATCATAAATTTTAAGTGTGACCTAATCCTATCCAATTCAATAGGTTCCTTCTTGCAATAAATGTATGTGCATATGTCCTCTACGTGCATAACTCCCATTGTAGTCCTAGAGAATGCTCCTTCTAGGTCATCTAGGACTGACTTGAATGGATGCTTCTTAAATATGTACCTCTTCCTTTCAGTAACATCAAACACAACTGGAGTAGCCATAACTTACTTTATTAATCACTCAAATAGGTTTCCAAGGGTTTCTGAACCGTCGCGATTGAACAAGGGTTCCATAAAATCTTAACTTCCTTCTGCTCATGAAATCAACTGCAATCTCTCAACACAAACTTCTTTGATCTCCTGTGCTCTCCAAGGACTTGATCTTGAATGCAAATGTGTGAATAAAAGATCTCCGGTGACTTTAAAAATAGTTTTCTACCATTAATGCTTGCCATGTAAACATGGATTGCAACAGAGAATTCCAATCTTCATTTCTGCTAATAATCAAGATGTGTGCTCTTACATATATCATTAACTCATCTTCAAACATCTAAAACAAAAGGTGCATACTCCGAGGGTGAGTATACCAGCCATGCAGGGGTCTAGAGCTAATCTAGCTTCCCCTATAACCATGAGGGTCATTCATCTAGAAGTAGAGGGTGCATCCATTATGGATGCATCCAATACATACTCATAAACTTTATTTTTCTTTACTTCTATCCAAATCAAGCTTGCATCCTCTGTGGCTTGCACAAACTTGACTTCTTGTGCTTCATCTAATATTGATCCTTGAGGCTTTTTAGGGCTTTCTTGTCTTTGAGATTTTGATCTAAAAAACTTTGAGATGTGTCCAACCTTGTTACAAGAGTGAAAAATAATTGGAGGCCTTATATTCCTCAGTGCATTGATGTGAGTTACCAATTTGTATTGTCTAGCTGTATGACCATTATAATTACATATCTGACATGTAATGTTATGAGGACTTCTAACATTTTGCTGTGGATGAATTCTATGATTTTTTTGAGTTTGATTTCTTTGATTTGATCTATAATTCATAGCTCTATGACCAAACTTATTGCATGAATAACAGTAACCATTGAAAGGTCTTACCTCTTTATAATCTCTTGCTATGTGACCATGCTTGTTACAGGCATAACAAGTTTTTTTTACTGGCTTGCGTTCATCCTTAGGCGGTTCAGCTTCAACTTCAATATTATTTCCACTCTTCTTATCTTCTGTAGATACTTCTGATGCTTTCTTTCTTTCTTGCATGTCATTGATTTGGTTTTGTGCTTCATTGAATCCAATACCAGAGGTATCTCCTTTAATCTTTTGTGAATACAACTGTGAGTCTATCAGATCCTTGCTTGTGTGCAATTTGTCAATATGATTCTTTGCTTCAGTCAATTCAGATTCCACCCACTTCCTGATGTTCTCCAACTCCAATATTTTCATGTTTGCTTGCCTCATTTCTTCATCCAACTGCTTGTTTTCATTGACCTGATCTTCATAGGCTTCTTGATTGTTGAATAGCTTTTCATCCAATTATTCAATCTGATCCTTCAGAGATGTGTTTTCCTCATTCATCTTTTTGACCATTTTTCCTAAATCGCTGTTTAACCAATCTTTCAAATCTTTTCTCAGTTTCTTGATGAATACTTGAGAACCACTAACCTTCAATTTCAGTTCTTCAATTTATTTTCAAGATCTGTCAAGATCTTAAGGAGCTACTTCAATATTTTTCTTTAGATGTTTCACTTCTTTCGAACCCATGATATCCTCAAGTGGTTAAACTTGTCTTCAAAGGACCTAATAAAGGGTGCTCCCCTTAATACCACAAACACATAATAGAAACAGAGAAATAACAACAATATGCAAGAACAAAAAATTGGCTTCTTATTATCTCCACAAATGTGGAATTACAAACTTTCAGAATTATAATATGCAAAGCCACATGGGCATTCCCTTACAATATTCTGTAGGACAAAGCCTTGAATCAATACTAGAGCTACTACCCAGAACTGTCCCAAACTACTTAAGACAACACTACAACCTTCCTTATATAGGCAATTTTCCACCACCTAGGAAGGGTCCAAAATTTTTAGCCAACAAGGCCGACCAAACCTAGAATTATTTTATTTTTTATTTTATTACATCAAAGTCAGCTCAAAATAACTTTTGAAACCCAAACAGAAATTTTGAAGGAAAATCATTTTCTGCCATTTTAGGTGACCCAACTTCCAGAGACCATAAGTCATCACTCGTTGACTCGATTGACTATTATAACTCCATTTCGGAAAGGGCATGAGGAGCTCTACAATGCTTAGATCAAGCAAGCTTCATTCAACCAAAAATTTGACCTCATCCGAGGCCTCTAAAGCCTTCAAAATTGAGTTCAAAGTTTCTGTACCCTATTTCCAAAACTGAAAAGTTTCAATATCTTCAAAACTAGACTTGATCTAGCAATGAAACTTTATAGGTAGGCTAATATGACTAAGATGAACCTCCAACTGTGAAATCAGAACATTCTAAGATCGTATGACCAACTTACTAAAAATAGCAAGTTTCCATAAATAGCAGCTCTACACAAGATAGCCCTTATTGAAAAGAAACTAGAAATATTTTTGGGTGATGCAAGATTGCTCTTACACCTAGGACGCTCCTGCATCAGACACCCGGGGTAATTTGAGAAGTGACCCTATCACAACTCAAGTGTGAAGAAGGAAACCAAGACGGTTAACCTCCTACTTTGTTAGCTATGATGAATCTTCAACAAGTCATCCTTTACACTTGACCATATATTCTTCATATGTCATGTTCCTTGTGCTTCTACCAACACAACTATCTAGTATATCCTCAATCTCCTTAGTATTTGAACTAGTTGCTGGAATACTCCACTGTGCTACTATGATCTCATCTTCAACACCTCCTTCATGATACTCTGTCAAATCTGAAATGTTAAACACTAGTGAAATATTCAGCTCAGTAGGCAATTCTACCTCATATGCATTTCCTGAATCATGCTTCTTCAGTATCTTACATGGCCCAAACTTCTTCATTTTCAGCTTGTTGTATGTACCAACTAGAAATCGCTCCTTTCACAAATGAACCATGACTTCATCTCCAACCTAAAATTCCTTATGCCTCCTTTTCTCATCTGCCTTAGCCTTATACTACACATTCATCTTGGTAATGTGCTTCCTCACCTCCTCATGGATGTTCTTCAAATGTTCTGCAAAATCCTCAGCTTCAGCAGTACTTATTTCTCCTTTATCTATCTTCCTCAACTCAGATGCATTTCTGGGACTACTTCCATATACAATCTAGAATGGTGATTTACCAGTGCTCCTATTGATAGAATTATTATATGCAAATTCCGCCTATGGTAAAATCAAATCCCATCCTGTTGGCTTATCTCCAACCAAACATCTCAACAAATTCCCCAAACTCCTATTCACCACCTCTGTTTGTCCATCAGTCTATGGATGATGTGATGAATTGAACTTCAAATCTATCTTCAACTTCTTCCACAATGTATGCTAAAAATATCCAACAAACTTAGTATCTCGATCTGAAACTATGGTCTTTGGAAAACCATGTAGTCTTACTACTTCTCTGAAAAATAATTCTGCTACATGAACAACATCATTAGTCTTCTTACAGGGAATAAAATGTGTCATCTTTGAAAATCTGTCAACCACCACAAAAATTGAATCATGTCCCCTCTGAGAACTCAGTAAACCAAGAACAAAGTCCATACTGATATCCTCCCAAGGCTTCTCTAGTATAGGTAATGGCTGATACAACCTTGTATTCTACTTCACTCCTTTCACCATCTGACATACTCTACAACTCTATACAAACTTCTTCACATCTTGCTACAACTATGGACAATAATAATTCTCACTAACCAAAGCAAGGAATTTATCATGACCAAAATGTCTAACCAATCCTTCGCTATGCTTCTTTTTGATGATATTCTCCCTCATAGAACTTCGTGGAATGCACAACTGACTCCCCCTGAATAGCATATCATCCTGAATGATAAAATCTAACCACTTCATTCTGTCTAGAGTAACAGGTTCTTTACAAGCTTTCCAAGCTTCACCAAAATCAGGATCCTCTGGATACAAATTCTTGAGTTCCTTGAACCCAAGCACCTCAATCTACATCTTTGTCAACAATAGTTGCCTTCTGCTAAGTGCATCTGCAACCCTGTTAGACTTTCCACTTCTGTGTTTCAAAACAAATGTATAACTCTGCAAAAACTCAACCCATTTCAAATGCCTTTGATTGAACTTTTCTTGACTATTCAAATATTGCAAAGCTTGATGATCAGTATAGAAAACAAACTCCTTAGGAAGCAGATAGTGTCTCTACTTCTTCAATGCTTGAACTATAGCATAAAATTCCTGATCATAAACAAAATATTTTCTCTTGGCATCATTCAACTTCTCACTGAAATAAGAAATAAGTTTACCTTCTTGGCTCATAACAGCTCCTATTGTAGTACCACTAGCATCATAGTCTACTTGAAACACCTTATTAAAATCTGGAAGTGCTAAAATAGGCTATTCTGTAACTTTCTATTTCAACAGTTTAAAACTCTTATTTGTCCCATTAGTCCACTTGAACTCTTTTCTATCCCCTCTCATTATTTCAGTCAAGGGTCCACAAATACTGCTAAAATTTTTGATAAATTTTTTGTAAAAGCTAGCCAAACCATGAAAAGATCTTACCTCAGTAGCACTCCTTGGAGTAGGCCATTCAAATATAGCTTGTACTTTCTCTGGATCCATTTTTTAACCTTCTGCTGAAACTACAAATCCCAAATACACTAATTCCTTCTTCACAAAATTGCACTTCTTCAAATTAATCAACAATTTCTCATCTCTCAACTTCTCAAACACCATAAAAATATGCATCATATGTTCCTCCAATGTCTTGCTAAAGATCAAAATATCATCTAGGTAAACAATGACAAATTTACCCCGAAATTCTTTCAGCCTTGTTCATGAGCCGCATGAAAGTGCTCGGTGCATTGGTTAGCCCAAAAGGCATGACTAACCACTCATACAATACTTCTTTTGTCTTGAAGGTAGTCTTCCATTCATCTCCTTCTCTGATCAGAATCTCATGATATCCACTCTTCAGATCTATCTTTGAGAAATACACAGCCCCACTCAAAGAGTCCATAATATCATCCATTCGTGGCAATGAAAACCGGTACTTGATTGTGATCTTGTTTATTGCTCTAGAATCTATACACATCCTCCATTCTCCATTCTTCTTTGGTACTAATACCGCTGGTACAACATAGGGACTCAGACTCTCTCGAATCAACCCCTTCTACAATAACTCATGTACTTGTCTGTTCAACTCTTCACTTTCTGCTGGTGTCATTTTGTGTGCTACCTTATTTGGTAAACTGGCTCCCAAAATCAAATCCATCTAATGACTGATCTTCCTTACCAGTGGTAATCCATCAGGTACATTATCGGATACAATATCCTGAAACTCATTCAACAAATCTACAACCTCTACAGGTACATCCTCCATTTCCTCTTTACCAACTTTTGAAATTAAAGCAAAACACACAAGCTCATGCCTCATACCATCTAGGAATTTTCTTCCATCAACAAAATTTATTCTTGTATTACCACATACCTTTTCTTTGGTTTCCTTCAATGGCTTTAGCTTATGTCGCACTCCATCCTTTGTTAGGGAATAGGTATTCACATGAAAATCATGTACAACACATCTATCAAACTACCACGACCTACCCAACAACATGTGACATGCATCCATAGGTATGATATCACATAGTACCTCATCATGGTACCCACCAATCTTAAACTTTACTAGGCACTGTTCACTAACCATGACCTTGTGGTCATCCTGCACCCAGGCAATCCGATATGGTTGTGGGTGTTTCTATCTCTTGAGCTTCAAGTTTGTCACCATCTCTTCTGACACCAAATTGTTAGTGCTTCCACTATCAATAATCAAATCACAACATTTACCCTCACACTTGCATCTAGTGCAAAACAGGCTCCTCCTTTGTTCAGGTTTATTCTCACCACTCAGCATGAATCTTTTGTGAATCAATAAATCTCCTCTTTCAACATCTTTAGAATTTGAGGATCTGGCATCTTCATCTACATGTGCCACTCTGGCCTAGCCTTCATTCTTCCTATCCATCCTTCCTTGGCGTTGAGGACATTCAAATGCCTTGTGACCTTCTTTTCCACAGTGAAAACATGTTCCATGGAAACCTCCTCTTCCTGAACCTTGTCCTCTTCCTCTTCCTCTTTGATCTCTATTGATCTAATATTGGAAATGATTAGAGTTGTTTCCTCTCTGATTTTGACTACTACTAGCCTCATCCTTCTTTTTTAGATCTTCATTTCGGCCTTCATATGACTGTCCACCAGATCATGCACCACGACCTCTTCCATTTTTTCTGCTCTTGAACTTCTTGTTTAGCTTTTCCTCTACTTTTAGGGAAAATTGGTATGCCTCTTCAATATTTTTAATTCAAACTAGATTCAGCTCCTAAATGCTTGGCCTCAACCCATTAAGGTAAGGGGAAAATTTCTCCTTATCAGCTTTTGCATGGCCTATTTTGATGAGGATTCGATAGAACTCCTCTGTATACTCTTGAACAGATCATCCCACTTGCTTCAAACTTTGTATTTTGTTTAGTAGGTCAAGCTCATAATCAACAGGGATGAACTGTCACTTTAATTTATCCACCATCTGATCCCATCTTGTGATTTTATCTTTCCCTCTTCTATTTTTCTCCAATTGAATCTCTTGCCACTAGATCTTCAAATGACCTTTTAGTCTGACCTTCACGAATTTGACCCTATCAGGATCCTCAATATCTTCATACTCAAAAGATTCTTCACATTCATTGATTGAATCGATCAACTCCTCTGGGTTAAGATTTCCTGAAAATGTAGGAACCTCAATCTTAGGTCTTTTTCTGATCTTGAAAATGGCCCGAAAAAGTCTTTCTTCCTCCTAGTTTACAACTTTGACTTCTCCTTCTTGATCTTCTTTGGCTTCATCCTCGCTTTCGTCTCTGACATTAAGATTCATTCCTCTGTGAATCTCTTCATGCAATGCTCGCACTTGTCTCTGGAGCACTCTAACCTCAGGTGTTACAACACCAGCTCTTCTACCATGTTCCCTTTATGGAGGCATTTTCATGATGCACACTGAAACCCTAACCACAGTCCTGGTGCAAACTGCCTCACAGTTAGCGATCTGTTTACACAGAAACCCTAACCCACAGTCCTGGTGCAAACTGCCTCACAATTGACAATCTATTTACACACTTAGGAGCTCCTGCTCTGATACCACTTGATGAAGGGTGCTCCCCTTAATACCACAAACACATAATAGAAATAGAGAAATAACAACAATATGCAATAACAAAAAATTGGCTTCTTATTATTTCCACAAATGTGGAATTACAAACTTTCAGAATTACAATATGCAAAGCGACATGGGCATTCACTTACAATATTCTGTAGGACAAAGCCTCGAATCAATACCTAGATCTACTACCTAGAACTGTCTCTAACTACCTAAGACAACACTACAACCTTCCTTATATAGGCAATTTTCCACCGCTTGGGAAGGTTCCAGAATTTTTAGCCAACAAGGCCGACCAAACTTAGAATTATTTTATTTTTCATTTTATTACATCAAAGTTGGCTCAAAATAAATTTTGAAACCCGAACAAAAATTTTGAAGGAAAATTTTTTTTTGCCATTTCAAGTGACCCAACTTCCGGAGACCATAAGTCATCACCCATTGACCCGATTGACTATTATAACTCCATTTCGAAAAGGGCACGAGGAGCTCTACAACGCTTGAATTGAGAAAGTTTCATTTAGCCAAAAATTCAACCTCATCCGAAGCCTCTAAAGCCTTCAAAATTGAGCTCAAGGTTTTTGTACCCTGTTTTCAAAATAAAAAAGTTTCAATATCTTCAAACCAGACTTGATCTAGCAATGAAACTTTATAGATAGGCTAATATGACTAAGATGAACCTCCAACTATGAAATAAGAACATTCTAAGATCATATGACCAACTTACTAAAAATAGCAGCTCTACACAAGATAGCCCTTATTGAAAAGAAACCAAAAATATTTTTGGGTGATGCAAGATTGCTCTTACACCCAGGATGCTCCTGCATCAGACACTTGAGGTAATTGGAGAAGTGACCCTATCACGACTCAGGTGTGAAGAGGGAAACCAAGACAGTTAACCTCCTGCTTTATCAGCCATGATGAATCTTCAACAGGTCATCCTTTCCACTTGACCAGATATTCTTCATATGTCATGTTCCTTGTACTTCTACCAACACGACTGTCTAGTATATCCTCGATCTCCTTAGTATTTGAACTAGTTGCTGGAATACTCCATTGTGCTACTGTGATCTCATCTTCAAAACCTCCTTCGTCATACTCTGTCAAATCTAAAATGTTAAACACTAGTGAAATATTTAGCTCAGTAGGCAATTCTACCTCATATGCATTTCCTAAATCATGCTTCTTCAGTATCTTACATGGCCCAAACTTCTTCATTTTCAGCTTGTTGTATGTACCAACTAGAAATCACTCCTTCCACAAATGAACTGAGACTTCATCTCTAACCTAAAATTCTTTATGCCTCCTTTTCTCATTTGCCTTAGCCTTATACTACACATTCATTTTGGTAATGTGCTTCCTTACCTCCTCATGGATGTTCTTCAAATATTCTACAAAATCCTTAGCTTCAGCAGTACTTATTTCTCCTTTATCTATCTTCCTCAACTCAGAGGCATTTCTGGGACTACTTTCATATACAATCTGGAATGGTGATTTACTAGTGCTCCTATTGATAGAATTATTATATGCAAATTCTGCTTGTGGTAAAATCAAATCCCATCCCGTTGGCTTATCTCCAACCAAACATCTCAGTAAATTCTCCAAACTCCTCTTCACCACCTCTGTCTGTTCATCAGTCTGTGTATGATGTGATGAACTGAACTTCAAATCTATCTTCAACTTCTTCCACAATGTACACCAAAAATATCCAACAAACTTAGTGTCTCGATCTAAAACTATGGTCTTTGGCAAACCATGTAGTCTCACTACTTCTCTAAAAAATAATTCTGCTACATGAACAACATCATTACTCTTCCCATAGGGAATAAAATGTACCATCTTTAAAAATCTATCAACCACCACAAAAATTGAATCATGTCCCCACCGAGTCCTCGGTAAACCAAAAACAAATTCCATATTGATATCCTCCCAAGGCTTCTCTAGTATAGGTAATGGCTGATACAACCCTATATTCTGCTTCACTCCTTTTGCCATCTGACATACTCTACAACTCTCTACAAACTTCTTCACATCTTGCTGCAACTGCGGTCAATAATAATTCTCACTAACCAAAGCAAGGGTTTTATCAGGACCAAAATGTGTAGCCAATCCTCCACTGTGCTTCTCTTTGATGATATTCTCCCTCATAGAACTTCATGGAATGCACAACTGACTCCCCCTGAATAGCACATCATCCTGAATGATAAAATCTAACCACTTTGTTCTATCTAGAGTAACAGGTTCGTTACAAGCTTTCCAAGCTTCACCAAAATCAAGATCCTTTGGATACAAATTCTTGAGTTCGTTGAACCCAAGCATCTCAATCTGCATCTTTGTCAACAATAGTTTCCTTCTACTAAGTGCATCTACAACCATATTAAACTTTCCACTTCTGTATTTCAAAACAAATGTATACCTCTGCAAAAACTCAACCCATTTCAAATGCGTCTGATTCAACTTTCCTTGACTATTCAAATATTGCAAAGCTTGATGATCACTATACAAAATAAACTCCTTAGGAAGTAGATAGTGTCTCCACTTCTTCAATGCTTGAACTATATCATAAAATTCCTGATCATAAACAAAATATTTTCTCTTGGCATCATTCAACTTCTCACTGAAATAAGCAATAGGTTTACCTTCTTGGCTCATAACAGCTCCTATTGCAGTACCACTAGCATCACAGTCTACTTGAAACACCTTATTAAAATCTAGAAGTGCTAAAACAGGCTGTTCTATAACTTTCTGTTTCAACAGTTTAAAACTCTTATCTGCCCCATTAGTCCACTTGAACTCTTTTCTGTCCCCTCTCATTTTTTCAGTCAAGGGTCCACAAATACTGCTAAAATTTCTAATAAATTTTCTATAAAAGCTAGCCAAATCATGAAAAAATCTTACCTCAGTAGCACTCCTTGGAGTAGGCCATTCAAGTATAGCTTGTACTTTCTTTGGATCCATTTTCAGACCTTCTGCTGAAACTACAAATTCCAAATACACTAATTCTTTCTTCACAAAACTACACATCTTCAAATTAATCAATAATTTCTCATCTCTCAACTTCTCAAAAACCATACGAATATGCATCATATGTTCCTCCAATGTCTTGCTAAAGATCAAAATATCATCTAGGTAAACAATGACAAACTTACCCCAAAATTCTTTCAAAACCTCATTCATGAGCCGCACGAAAGTGCTCGATGCATTAGTTAGCCCAAAAGGTATGACTAACCACTCATACACTCCTTTTTTCTTGAAGGTAGTCTTCCATTCATCTCCTTCTCTGATTTGAATCTAGTGATATCCACTCTTCAGATCTATCTTTGAAAAATACACAACCCCACTCAAACAGTCCATAATATCATCCATTTGTGGCAATGGAAATTGGTACTTGATTGTGATCTTGTTTATTGCTCTAGAATTGGTACACATCCTCAATTCTCCATTCTTCTTTGGTGCTAATATTGTTGGTATAGCATAGGGACTCAGACTCTCTCGAGTCAACCCCTTCTGCAATAACTCATGTATTTGTCTATTCAACTCTTCACTTTCTGCTGGTGTCATTCTGTGTGCTACCTTATTTGGCAAACTGGCTCTCGGAATCAAATCCATCTAATGACTAATCTTCCTTACCGGTGGTAATCTATCAGATACAATTTCTTGAAACTCATTCAACAAATCTACAACCTCTACAGGTACATCCTCCATTTCCTCTTTACCCACTTTTGGAATTAAAGTAAAACACACATGCTCATGCATCATACCATCTAGGAATTTTCTTCAATCAACAAAAGTTATTCTTGCATTACCACATACCTTTTCTTCGATCTCCTTCAATGGCTTTAGCTTATGTCGCACTCCATCCTTTGTCAGGGAATAGGTATTCGCACAACCATCATGTACAACACATCTGTGAAACTACTACGGCCTACCCAACAACATGTGACATGCATCCATAGGTATGATATCACATAGTACCTCATCATGATACCTGCCAATCTTGAACTTTACTAGGCATTATTCACTGACCATGACCTTGTGGTCATCCTGCACCCAGGCAATCCGATATGGATGTGGGTGTTTCTGTCTCTTGAGATTCAACTTTGTCACCATCTCTTCTGACACCAAATTTTCAGTGCTTTCACTATCAATAATCACATGATAGCACTTACCCTCACACTTGCATCTAGTGCGAAATAGGCTCCTTCTTTGTTCAAGTTCATTCTCACCAGTCAGCAGGATTCTTCTGTTAATCAATGTTTCTCTTCTTTCAGCATCTTCAAAATTTGGGGATCTGACATCTTCATCTACATGTGCCACTCTGGCCTAGCCTTCATTCCTCCTATCCATCCTTCCTTGGCATTGAGGATATTCAAATGCCCTGTAACCTTCTTCTCCACAGTGAAAACATGTTCCATGGAAACCTCCTCTTCCTGAACCTTGTCCTCTTCCTCTTCCTCTCTGATCTCTATTTTTCTAATCTTGGAAATGATTGGAGTTGTTTCCTCTCTGATTTTGACTGCTACTGGCCTCATCCTTCTTTTTTGGATCTTCATTTTGGCCTCCATATGACTATCCACCAGATCATCCACCGCGACCTCTTCCATTTTGTCTGCTCTCGAACTTCTTGTTCAACGTTTTCTCTACTTTTACGGCAAACTGGTATGCCTCTTTAATACTGTTCATTCATACTAGATTCAACTCCTCCTGAATGCTTGGCCTCAACCCATTAAGGTAATTAAAAAATTTCTCATTATCAGCTTCTGCATGGCCTATTCTAATGAGGATTCAATAGAAATCCTCTATATACTCCTGAACAAATCATCCTGCTTGCTTCAAACTTTGCATTTTCTTTAGTAGGTCAAGCTCATAATCAATAGGGATGAATTGTCTCTTCAATTTATCCACCATCTGATCCCATCTTGTGATTTTATCTTTCCCTCTTTTATTTCACTCCAATTGAATCTCTTGCCACCAGATCTTCACATGACCTTTCAGTCTGGCCTTCACAAATTTGACCCTATCAGGATCCTCAATATCTTCATACTCAAAATATTCTTCACATTCATTGATCCAATCGATCAACTCCTCTAGGTTAAGATTTCTTGAAAATGTAGGAACCTCAATCTTAGGTCTTTTTTCGATCTTGGAAATGGTCTAAAAAAGTATTTCTTCCTCCTAGTTTACAACTTTGACTTCTCCTTCTTGATCTTCTTCTTCGGCTTCATCTTCACTTTCATTTCTGACATTAAGATTCATTCCTCTACGAATCTCTTTTTGCAATGCTCGCACTTGTCTCTGGAGTGCTCTAACCTTAGGTGTTACAACACCATCTCTTCCACCACATTCCCTTTGTGGAGGTATTTTTGTGATGCGCACTGAAACCCTAACCACGGTCCTGGTGCAAACTACCTCACGGTCGGTGATTTGTTTACACAAAAACCCTAACCCAGGGTCCTGGGGCAAATTGCCTCACAATCGGTGATCTCTTTACACACTCAGGAACTCCTTCTCTGATACCACTTGATGAAGGGTGCTCCCCTTAATACCATAAACACATAATAGAAATAGAGAAATAACAACAATATGCAATAACAAAAAATTTGCTTCTTATTATCTCCACAAATGTGGAATTACAAACTTTCAGAATTACAATATGCAAAGCCACATGGGCATTCCCTTACAATATTCTATAGGACAAAGCCTCGAATCAATACCTAGATCTACTACCTAGGACTGTCCCGAACTACCTAAGACAACACTACAACCTTCCTTATATAGGCAATTTTCCACCGCTTGGGAAGGTTCCATAATTTTTAGCCAACAAGGCCGACCAAAGTTAGAATTATTTTATTTTTCATTTTATTACATCAAAGTCAGCTCAAAATAAATTTTGAAACCCAAATAGAAATTTTGAAGGAAAATCATTTTCTGCCATTTCAGGTGACCCAACTTTCAGAGACCATAAGTCATCACCTGTTGACCTGATTGACTTTTATAACCCCATTTCGGAAAGGGCACGAGGAGCTCTACAACACTTGAATTGAGAAAGCTTCATTCAACCAAAACTTTGACCTCATCTGGGGCCTCTAAAGCCTTCAAAATTGAGTTCAAAGTTTCTGTACCCTGTTTCAAAAACTAAAAAGTTTCAATATCTTCAAAACTAGACTTGATCTAGCAATGAAACTTTACAGGTAGGCTGATATTACTAAGATGAACCTCCAACTATGAAATCAGAACATTCTGAGATCGTATGACCAACTTACTAAAAATAGCAAGTTTCCATAAATAGCAGCTCTACATAAGATACCCCTTATTGAAAAGAAACCAAAAATATTTTTGGGTGATGCAAGATTGCTCTTACACCCAGGATGCTCCTGCATCAGGACCAAAGCTATGATACCAATTTTTAGGAATGGGAACACTGAGAGGGGGGGGGGGATGAATCAGTGTTCTACAATATTAATTTTTGATCACTTAAAACTTAATAACATAAATGTTGAACTGAATATTAAAGCATGCAAAGTAAAAAACCATAACACATAACACCAGATATGTTTACGAGGAAACCTTGGACAAAGGAAAAACCCTAGTGGGAATTAATACCCACTAATAATTGTACTTGTGTATTATGAATCTATTAATGTTCCTTAGCCCTATTAGGAGCTATCATTACAATGCTTAAGTACAATGACCTTGTCAAGGGTTAGACCCTATTAGGAGTCTTTAGTAACAAACCTTGTTAGGTGTGGTTGGTTCACTGCCAAGAGCTTACTTCTCATAGAGAAGGCTGCAACCTCCTAGATATCAAATACACACTATATCTGCAATGGTGAGTTGTTGTTGTGACACTACTTGTATGATCAGTTCCTTATGTGCACTTATGCTTTAACCTCTTGTAAAGCTCTATATCATTCTTACTACTCTTCGCATACTTCTACTCTTCTATATCATCTTCTATATCCCACATTATATCTAAATACAAAGGTACATGTCTTATTTATATGCGCAAACAAAACTATTCACTAAGTCGGCCTATAGCATATTACATACAACGCTTCCAAATGAATTGGCTCAAGTGTGTTTACATACAATGATATTAACAAGTCTATAACACATTTATAATAGGTGCATAGCCTTTACAAAACAATATTATACACGCTAACCAAAATACTAACAGTCGGCTCCATGCTCTGTTCTGTTCTACCGCTCACTGTCTGTGTCACTTCAACTTATTGTATCTTCATCATGCTAACTCATCTGACCATGCATTATTATAATTAGCATAGTAGCATATTTGCAATCTTAACTTCAAGGGAACATACCATAACTCAGTCATACGCATGTGCACTGATGCTCTATTCCTCAAGTGCTATACTGACTGTCATGTCTTCCATACTTAAGCCATTTTTTTGATCTTCTAAGTTATGCACTGATGCCAAAACTTCATATGACTTTGTTGCCATAATGACAACACTAAATCTTAGTCATATACATCAGTATAGTCAACTTGCCAACAAAAACATCTATATACCTTAATTTTAATGGAATACCCAAGAAAAACACCTTCATCACTCCTTGCATCAAACTTACCTATATCATCGTCTCTTTTGATATAACACTTGCTACCAAAAATTCTAAAATACTTCACAGAAGGAGTATGACCAAACCATAGTTCATAGGGATTCTTACCAGAACCCTCTCTGATCTGAATGTAGTTTAAGGTGTAGACAATAGTGTTAATTGCTTCCCTCCAATGCATGTGTGCCACATTGCCTTCAATCAACATAGTCCTCGCAACATCCAATATGGTTTTTTTCCTTCTCTCTTTTATCTCATTCTGTTGTGGAGTTCTAGGTGCATAAGTTTGTCTATATATGCCATGATCTTTACAATATATTAAATGCATCAGATATAAATTCTCCACCTCTATCTAACCTCAACCATTTTATCTTTAGACCTGATTCATTCTCAAAATTTTCCTTATAAATATTGAACTTATCAAAATCTTCAGACTTTTCTCTAAGGAAAGAAACCCACATCATGTTGGAATAATCATCAACACAAAGAATGAAATACCTTTCACCATAGTAGGACCTTGTCTTTGTAGGACCACACAGATCTATATGTACTAGATATAACTTCTCCTTTGTTGAAAATTTTTTTTCTCTAAAATTTGTTCTTTGTTTATTTCCCCATTACACACTTTCTGCACATAGTGCTAGTAGGTTTGATAATCCTTGGCAGACCTATGACTACATTTGTGTTATTGGCCTTCACAATATTGTAAAAATTGATATGAAAAAATCTTCTATGCCACAACCAAATATCATCTATCTTAGCCGCAAAGAAATTATCTTTTGTAGTGATCAATTGAAACACATTACCTCTTGTCATTGTGCCTGATGCGATCAAGTCTCCTATCTCACTTTTGAAAGTACATTTCCCATCCTTGAACTAAAAGTGGTAACATTTATCTACAAGACATGCAACACTCAAAAATTTATGTTTAAGGCCATCAACAAACAAAAAATCATCAATGTTAGTTTTTCCATCAAGAGAGATTGATCCTCTACCAATGATTAATCTAGGAGTGTTATCACCAAATCTAACCACTCCACCATCATATTTGTTTAGCTAAAGAAACTTATCTTTATCACTAGTCATATCATGAGAGAAACCACTATCTATAATCAATTTTAATTTATTTTCCATATGTGACTCTAAATATTTCTCTTCATGAATAGGTTCTTTATCCTTAATTGCAACAAATCCAATCTCATCTTCATCATTTGCAAAATCATCATAAACAACATCACGAGCATAATAAATTTCCTTATCCTTCTTGAAAAACTTAGGTTTATGATTAGGAATCCTAGTACAACATCTGTATGCAAAGTGACCAATTTTATTGCAAGAAAAACTCTAATGTCCTTGCCAGAGAACCCATAAGGAATCAGGTCATAATTGCAAAAGTACAACTAACAAATTTTTTTTAACATTACTAACATTTCATTATTTATATCTACAAAAGAATATTCCTTAAAGGTTCCATTATTGAATTCATTCACCAATTTAAAAGCCTTTGCATTTCATTACTTATCTAATTGTATTCATTTCCTTTTTTTGTTTACTTTGCATTTTAAGAATTTAAAGAAAGGATAAGAACATAATGTTTCATTCTTAACTATATGAATATATCTTTTACTTTCCATTCCATTTTCAATCCTTCTTACCTACACATTGAATAACTAGCCTTTACAAATTATAATTAAACCTTCACATTTGAGATCTTACTTTTCATTCCAAACATAGGAGAGATACAAGAAAGAATACAAGATTACATTTCTTTAATACAACTTTTGGTTCTTACATAAAACATCCCTTGAAAACTCCTAAAGCTATCCCTCCCTGATTACATTGCTTTATCCTTTCAATTTACAATGATGAATACAATTACATTTAAAATTACATCAAATGGCCCAAAGGATTACAAAGAGGTCTTTTACATCTTGCATTAAAATACAAATAGTACATGGTACAAAATGATAAGTCTCTATCACTGCATAAATCTGAACACATCCAAGCCACAAACCATGAACAATACCTCGAAAGGTATTTTCCAATCAACCATGTGAAATTGGTGATGTTCCACCCCCCGTTGTAGGAGATAGAACCAAGGTACTCACAAGGCCTAAAGAAAGCTAAGGAATTACACAACATTCAGTTGGAACCAAAAGAAAAAGATTAAAAAATATATCATACTAATCACAAAGGTCAGGTTTCTAGCATACCATCTAGGTGAGTGTCATCACACAACCTGTATATTGGGATCCTCCTTGGAAACCATGTAACCCCGGTCCCCTTTTTATGTGAAGGATCCACTTTGGTGGTTACCCATGGTCCTGATACTCCAACAGGTCTATGTGGACTTAAATTATATGTCTTTCATTATCTTTTGAAACCCCCCTTTTCCCAAGTTTATTATTAATTTTATCACTTGTTTACCAATGCACCCATAGGATCATCTAACAACCACTTCGGGTTCCAACAACTATGGTGAGCCACTCACCTAGGGTACCTAGTCCCCTACCCACACACAAGCCAAAGAAACAATAATGCATTTCAAATGGTTTAATTTGCAGGTCTAGGGAACCCTCATGTGCTCTCAGGTCCTCAGGATGAGTCCTAGCCTAATCATATGCAAAAATGATCATAAGGAAAGAATTCCAAGCACCCAAACACAATCTAAGCAAGATTTTGATATTCAAAGATATGAAAAGTTGTAGACCAGACTTAGAAACCAATTGTAGAAGCCATATGCCCAATTCCAAGCCCAAAAATGGAAAATTGAAAACCCTAGGACCCCATAAGTCCCATACAAGTATTATCATAGGTCCATAAAAGTATTCCCATAGGCCCATATGATTATGCACCCATAATCATATGAGTAAACAGGTTCAAGGTTGTTTTCTCGTACGAGAACTACCCCAAAAAGGCTCAGAATTGCCCGAAAATAAAAATTTAAAGGGTGGAGAGTTCCTATGGAAGGTTCACTAAGGTACACCTATTTTAGGTACCTTAGTACCACATCAAAAACACTTCTTCATCACACCATTTAACTTGAAATAAAATCAAATGATCAAAACTATGAATTGAAAACTAAAATCTACATATTCCACATGAAGGGAAAACTTACTACCAGCCTTACTAACCCTCCCAAACCTTCCCTAAACTTCCCTAAACCTTCCTAAACCACACAAAGATAGACATATACAACAAATAACATTCATAATTACATTTAGAAGATTTCCAGAAAGACATTGAAAGAGAAAACTTACATGTACATTAATAAAACTTCCTGTATACATATCTTTTTACAATGAATAAGCAATCTAATATTTCTTGTCATTTCAATAGTTTCACCTTCATTATACATATCAAATATACATACAAACAAGAAACACACACATGAAAGAAGGTCATTCTTCCTAGTTCTAGATCCTACCTAGAGTCCTGCAAAGAATCCCTTATAGAATTTGAGCACACCACAACAACCCTCCAATCTTGAGTGATGAAAGCCTTCCCAGATGTTCTTCCCTCTGAGAGAAATCTTTCTTTCTCCTCCGAGACTCTTCCAAACACCCTTATAGAACTCTAGCGATGATAAAAAAATGCAAAAAAACTCCAAATTTACACTTCTAGAAAACTCCTAAACTTCTCCAATCTGTCTAATCTCCCAAAAATCCTCCCCTATGAATAATTTATCTAAAAATATATGTCATTGGGGGAGTTTCTTTATGGGAAGTAACTACTCTAACTACTATAGTTGGTTGTATTTAATTAATCCATTCCAGTAAGCAACTTAAAAGTTTTTATTATTATTTTATTAACTTATTCACCTAGCTAAGACCATAACAAGAAAAGGAACACAAGAGTTCTCAAATAACACACATAGTCGAATTAGAAACGAGCTAGCCTAACTTCTAGGAGGTCTTGGGTTCAAATGTCCTAGGTAGCTAGTTTTACCGAAAAGAGCTTTATTTTACTTTATTATTATTTTTATTTACAAACCATAAATTACAACATAGAAATATAATTACACTTTCAAGTAAAAGACATAGTTAATAATATTTATATATGCATAGGTATATATGTGTGCAACCATATATATAAATACATATATAATATACATCTAGTATATAATACAAATAGAAATACACACACACACACACACACACACATATACTCATACAAGAGATAAATCCAACTTAAAACTTAAATCTCAATACAAAATTCATATCACTGCACAAAAATCCCCAACTAAGGTAACCTCCTAAACAAGAACCTAAGTTAACATGAATTCCTTGAGAGTAACTTGGTAAAATCTCCACATAACAATAGTTCAAGGATTTTGAAGGCATGCTCAGACCTGTGTAGCTAGGTGGAGTCAATTCTTGGTACCTATGTCCTGCAACACTAACTGAGTACATCAACATGTATATATATATGCACAAATAGTGGAAAACAAGGAGGGAGAGTGTGACATCATGTGGATCTCCTATAGGAGTAACTATGACCACCTCTCCTCATCCTACACTCACATCAGAAAATTAAATCAACAAAGCATAGTGTGTTTAGTATGGTTAGATCCATCATAACCATAATAATATAAATCAAGTATGAATCTTTTCACAAATAGTATATCCCTAAAAATACATCATTTCATGTAAAATCATTAATTATCTCCATAAAATAATTCTATTAACCATTATATACTCAAATATCTCATCATGAAATGAAAATACTCCAAACATATAATCCAAAGTAATAAATTAATAATCTCGTCAGTCCAAAATATGAAAGTACTAGGGTGGGCATTACATCCTCTCCCCCTAGAATTAGGCTTACTCCTGGAAGCCTACAAAAAAGTATGGATATGAAGATCTGAGCCTGCTATCATCCTCCCAAGTGGTTGAGGTCTCATTATTGGGGTCCCATAGGACCCTTACCTACTCTATCTTGCAACTCCTGAGGGTAAAAGTCCACTACTAGATTATATGCACTGGCTCCAAAGATAGATGTCCATCCTCTACCTATAAAGTGTTCCAATCCAAAACATGAGTCAAATCAGGAATATACTCTCTAAGAATGGATACATGAAACACATCATGCACATGTGTGAGGCTAGGTGGTAGGGTGAGTCGGTAAGAAAATGGTCATATCTTCTCAAGGATCTCATATGGACCCACAAATCTAGGTGCCAACTTAGAACCTTTTCCATAAAGGATAGGGCTCTTATGCGAGAGGACTCTCAAAAACACCTTATCTCCAACTGAAAACTACCTATCAATCTTGTGAGTATCAACATACTTCTTTTTCCTATCCTGAGCTGTCACAAGGTACTCTCTAATTCTTTGTACCTTCTACTCCATATCCTATAACATCTTAGGTCCAAGTAGTACTCTATCCTCTAATTGATCCCAACTCAGAGGGGTACAAAAAAGGGTGATCATAAAGAGCCTAAAAAGGTGACATACCAATATAATTGTGATATCCATTGTTGTATTCAAACTCTACTAGGTAAAAATAATCTTCCCAGTGGGTTTGTCTATCCATCACTTACATTCTAAGCATGTCCTCAAGAACCTGATTAACCCGCTCTATATGACCATCATTCTCTAGATGATATGCCAAACTAAAATTCATTTGAGTCCCCAAGACATTTTGTAATGAGGTCTAGAACTCTGAAGTGAATACCAGATCTCTATCAAAGATAACCTTTCTAGGAACACCATGCAACCTAACTATATCCTTCATGAAAAACTCTGGCTACTGAGGTGGTAGTATAGGATGACTGCATAGGAGAAAAATGTGCTATCGTAGTTAACTTATCCACTGTGACCATGATAGCCTCATGTCTCTGATAAGTGACTGGAAGTCCCAAAATAAAATCCATAGATATCATATCCCATTTCCACTCGGGAATCAAATGTGGTTGAAGGAGGCTTACTGGGTGATGATGCTTAGCCTTGACCCTCTGACATTCTAGGTACCTACCACAAAATCTACTATATCTCTCCTCATACCTAACCAAAAGTATAACTCTCCCAGATATGAATGCATATTCTTGACCCTTGGATGAGTTGAGTAGGGAGCACGATGAGCTTCCACCATGATGACTTTCTGAAAATTTCTTGAAAGTGGTACATAGATTCGGCCTTGTTGTCTTAATATCTCATTTGATTCTAGTGAATAACCTAAGAACCTTCTTTCTAAGGCTCCTCTTGATTCTATCTCATCCTTAAGTTCTTGATACAAAGTATTTGAAAGAAGTATCTACAAAATATGACTCCTCAAGTTGGTAGAAAGAGAGAGCATGGACAGTTCATGTCTCCTCATGCTCAAAGCATCTTCTACCACATTCTCTTTTCCTTGGATATATCTGACCTAAAAATCACACTAACAAAGGAACTCCATCCACCTGAATTTCCTTGCATTCAGATTTGGTTGTGTAAATATGTATTAAAGGCTTTGGTGATCAGTTTGTAATTCAAACTGATGCCCCAATAATAAGTGTCTGCAATGATTCAAGGCATGAGCTACAGATGCCAACTCTAAATCATACGTAGGCTAGTTAAGCTCATGGTATTTAAGTTTTCTAGACTCATAAGTAGTAACCCTTCCTTCTTGCATTAATATTTCTCGTATGCCTTCCAGGGAGGCATTTGTAGAAACCACAAAATTTTTAGCGGGGTCAGGTACCACCAAAATCGGGGCACTGGTTAGTTTCTCCTTTAAGATCTGAAAGGCTTTTGCACGTTTCTCCATCCAAATAGACTTCTTTCCCTTCCTTTTCAAGGAAGTGATGGGATGAGCTAACCTCAAGAATCCTTGGATGAAGCACCTATAGTAACCGGCTAAACCCATGAAACTAAAAACTTCTGAGATGTTGGTGGGGGTTGGTCATTCTACTACAGCTTGTATCTTTGTGGGGTTAACTGCTATGCCTTCCCCTGAGATAACATGACCAAGATACTTAACTTCTATTTGGAATAATTCACACTTCTCCAAATTTGAAAACAATTGATTCTCACGAAGGCATTGTAACACTTGTCGAAGGTGGTGTTCATGTTCTTCCACTCATTTAGAGTATGCCATAATGTCATCCAAAAATATTATGAAAAATTTATCCAAGAAGGTCTTGAATACCCTATTCATGAGGCTCATGAACACCGAAGGTGCATTTGTGAGACTGAAAGGTACTATGGTAAATTCATAGTGTCCATACTAAGTACGAAAGGTTGTACGATGAATGTCAGCCTCATGGATTCTTAACTGATGATAGCCTGACTTAAGATCAATCTTGGAGAATACTTTGTCTCCTTTCATTTGATCAAACAGGTCATCAATTCTTGGTAAAGGGTGCTGATTCTTGATGGTTACTTTGATGAGCTGATGGTAGTCAATACACAACCTAAGTGAGCCATCCTTCCTCTTTACAAAGATAACTGGACCTCCCCAAGGTGACATGCTTGGTCTGATGAAGCCTTTTTCCAAGAGTTCTTCTAACTGCACTTTTAACTCACCTAGCTCTTGGTTGGTCATGCAATAAGGAGCTTTAGAGATGGGTTTTGCACCTGGTACCAATTCTATGTGAAAATCAATGTCTCTTTTAGGAGGCATTCCAAGTATCTCTATTGGATGAACATCAACATACTCTTGAAGCAAAGGGTGTTCAAGTGTGATATCTCTATCTTCCTTTTCAACCAAGTCATTAACTAAAACTATAAGAAGTTGACATCTCTTTCTCATACATTTCTTGAGTTGTATTATCAATATCATCTGAAGTGATATGGGTCGTTGGATTCCAAAAATAGTTTTATGACCCCCCAAATCATCTATGCAATGAATGAGCTTCTTTCTGCAATCTATCATGGTCTCATGAGCTGCTAACCAGTGCATTCCTAGGACAACTTCATAAGATCCTAGAGGAATTACTCAAAGAATAAATTTGGTAGAGAAAGGTCCTAATCCCAAGTCGAAATTTTGACCACACAAATATGTGTTCATTTTATCCCCAGAGGATAGCTCTACCTACCACTTAACTCCCTACCCTACAACCGCTAGCCTACACTTTTCTATGAAAGAAGGAGATATGAAGGAGTCAGTTTTTCCTAAATCAAAGAGGATAGAAATAGGTTTACCCTATAATGAACCTAAAGTCTCTATGACTGTGTTCTAGTAGTCATCTTTTCTATGCTCTACTATGGAAAACACACTATGGGACCGACCAACATCCCCCACAGTTTGTTCTGACGCTGCTTGATTCTAATTGGCAAAGTTAGTGTGTTGAGGGAAACAAACTGCAATGTGTCCTTTCTGTCCACAAGAATAACACCCAATATTTCTTCCAAAGTTATTTGTAGGAGGTGCATTGGATTGCTGATAACCCCCTTTATTGAAATTTTGAGAATTTTGGGATGGTTGAGGAGTAATCCTTTGCTGGGTTTAGTTATTGCTACGGTTTTGGGGTTGTTAAAACTTTCCATTTCCTTGGTTGTTATTCTAAAATTTATTTTTGTGGAAGTTATGTCCCCCTTTATAAGAGGATTGTTGGTTCTTGGAGTTATAACTTCCTTGGTCATAGTTTCCTTTAGAACCTGATCTAGTATTGTATGTTTGGCCACTAGAATAGCCACCCTTTACCTTAACCTTTCTTTCAACTAGGAAGGCCTTAGTGATAGCATCCTAGAGATTTTTGGGTTCCAAGACTGCCACATCTCCTGATAAGTGGTCATTCAAGCCTCTTATGAAATGCTATACAAGAATGGGGCCATCATCTTTGTAACCTGAGAAGGGCTTAAGTTCATATAATTTCCTCTCATATTATTCCACCATCATGTTTGCTTATTTAAGGTGGTGAAACTCTTCTGCCCTTCCCTATCTCCATTAATCGGACATGAATCGATCCTTAAAGATTTCTAGGAATAATTCCCAAGAAATAGTATTAATGGTGACTTTTAGTTTGTCCTCTTCCATGTGCCACGAGGTAGACACAAATTTCCTCAAATTCATAATGGCACACCTATCCTTGACATTAGTGTTAAAAGGGTGCATAGAGATACATCTCTCAAGGTCGAACAACCAAGTTTCTATTGTGGATCCCCCTTCATTTCCATTAAAAAAGGGGTACCTTGACCTTGAGTAAGTCCCTCATGTGAGACGTATCCCTATCCTCAAATTCTGGCATAGATTGTCTTCTCCTAGGGCTTCTATCTATTTCCCTATCTTGATGGTGAGATTGGTTTCCTTCCTCAAAGTTAACCCTATTTTCAAGATTGTCAAGTCTTTGCAAAATTTATTGCATAATTTGACTTAATTGGGCTCCTTCTGAGTCATTACTTTGACTCTCATTCGTATGGTTGTCTTAATGTTTTTCTCTTTCATATTCCCCATGGGAACTCTCTAGACGAGATCTAGAGGAATATTCCTAAACTCTTTCCTTAGCTCTTCTGGGGGTGACAGGAGGCATCCTACAAGAGTGGTGCAACATAAGTTTTAGGTAACTAGTTTGATGAATATTCAATGTGATGAAAAAGGTTAAGTTTAAACGTAAATAGACCCTTGAGCTCCTAGTATAGAAACCTTGGATCTGATACCAAATGTAATGTCCCCACCAGGGAACCCAGAAGGAATCAGGCCATAATTGTAAAAGTACAACTAATAATTTTTTTTAACATTACTAACATTTCATTGTTTATATCTACAAAATAATATTCCTTAAAGGTTCCATTATTGAATTCATTCACCAATTTAAAAGCTGTTTCATTTCATTACTTATCTAATTCGATTCATCCTTTTTTATTTTACTTTGCATTTTAAGAATTTAAGGAAATGATAAGAACATAATGTTTCATTCTTAACTATATGAATGTATCTTTTACTTTCCATTATTTTCAATCCTTATTACCTACACATTGAATAACTATCCTTTACAAATTATAATTAAACCTTCACATTTGAGATCTTACTTTTCATTCCAAACATAGGAGAGATACAAGAAAGAATACAAGATTACATTTCTTTAATACAACTTTTGATTCTTACATAAAACATCCCTTGAAAACACCTAAAGCTATCCCTCCCTGATTATATTTCTTTATCCTTTCAATTTACAATGATGAATACAATTACATTTAAAATTACATCAAATGGCCCGAAGGCTTACAAAGAGATCTTTTACATCTTGCATTAAAATAAAAATAGTACATGGTACAAAATGAGAAGTCTTTATCACTGCATAAATCTGAACACATCCAAGCCACAAACCACAAACAATACCTCAAAAGATATTTTTCACCCAACCATGTGAAACTAGTGAAGTTCCAACCCTCATTCTAGGAGATAGAACCAAGGTACTCAAAAGGCCTAAATAAATCTAAGGCATTAAAAAGAATTCACTTGGAACAAAAAGAAAAAGATTAAATAACCTATGGTGAGCTGCTCACTTAGGGTACCTAGTCCCCTACCCACACACAAGCCAAAGAAATAATAATTCACTTCAAATGGTTCAATTTATAGATCTATGGAACCCTCATTTTCTCTCAGGCCCTTAGGATGAGTCCTAACATCATCATATGCACAAATGATCATAAGGAAAGAATTCCAAGTACCCAAAAACCTTAGATACAACATTATAACACAATATAAGAAAGGTTTTGACATTCAAATATATGAAAATTTGCAAACCATACTCAGGAACCAACTGTAGAAGCCATATGCCCAATTCCAAGCCCAAAAATGAAAAAATGGAAACCCTAGGACCCCATAATATGAGTATTCTCATAGGGCCATACAAGTATTACCATAGGACCATTTGAGTATACACCTAGACTCATATGAGTAAACATGTTCAGGGTTGTTTGCTCATAGGAGAACTGTCCCAAAAAGGCCCAAAATTGCCTGAAAATACAAATTTAAAGGGTGGAGAGTGCCTCGGGAAGGTTCCCTAAGGTATACCTATTTCAGGTACCTCAATACCACATCCAAAACACTTCCTCAATACACCATTTAACTTGAAATTAAATCAGATGATTAAAACTATGAATTGAAAACTAAAATTTGCATATTCCACAGGAAGGGAAAACTTACTACCAGCCTTCCTAATCCTTCCTAACCTTCCCTAAACTTCCCTAAACCTTCCTAAACCACACATACATATACATATAAAAAAAATAACATTCATAAGTATATTTATAATATTTCCAAGAAGAGATTGAAAGAGAAAACTTACAGGTACATTAATAAAACTTCTTGTATACATATATTTTTACAATGGATAAGCAATCTAATATTTCCTATCATTTCAATTATTTTAACATCATTATACATATCAAATATACATACAAACAAGACACTTACATAGGAAAGAAGGTGATTCTTCCTGGTTCCAGATCCTACCTAGAGTCCTGTGGAGAATCCCTTCTAGAATGTGAGCACACCACAACAACCCTCCAAGCTTTGTGATGATAGCCTTCCCGGATGTTCTTCCCTCTAAGAGAAATCTTCCTTTCTCCTCTGAGGCTCTTCCAAACACCCCTATATAGCTCTAGTGATGATAGAAAAATGTAGAAAAACTCCAAATCTACACTTCCAAAAAACTCCTAAATTTCTCCAATTTTTCTAATCTCTCAAAACTCCTCCCCTACAAATAATTAATATAAAACTATATGTGGTTGGAGGATTTTCTTTACAGGAAGAAACTACTGCAATTACTATAGTTGGTTGTATTTAATTGATCCATTCCCGTAAGCAACTTAAAAACTTTTTTTATTATTTTATTAACTTATTCACCTAGCTAAGACCATAACAAGAAAAGGAACACAAGATTTCTCAAATAACACACATAGCCTAACTTCTAGGATGTCTCAGGTTCAAATCTCCTAGGTAGCTAGTTTTATTGAAAAGAGCTTTATTTTACTTTATTATTATTTTTATTTACAAACCATAAATTAAAACATAGAAATATAATTACACTTGCAAGTAAAATACATAGTTAATAATATTTATATATGCATAGGTATATATGTGTGCACCCGAGTGACCCCACAATAGTGGGTTACACTTTTTTAAACATGTTATTTTTGCTGAAATAACACATTTTTAATAAAATATGATGATTTAAGCCTTGAGAGGTTCCATTTGAAGGAATTAATTACAAATGGTTATCTCAAAGCCTCTTAGATAAAAAAAAACATTGATATAACATGTATACTCCTCTTTCATACCTACACTAGAGTCTCCTTCACACCTATTAAAATGCTGACAAAAAATCACTTCAACTTTATCTTTTGATAGATCAAATGAATCCATTTGACAAACCTATCTATGTAGTAAGGTACTACTGAGAAAAATCTTTTCAATGATTATAATGTTATTATATATTAAGTTTATTATGACTTTGTATGTTTAGTTTTACTAAACATAGATATTTCACCGTATGTCTACCTCTATGTTTGATGCTTATGGAAAAATAATAAATGAGAGAAAAAAATTCTAAAAAATATTTATGCCCTAGGTATTGAAGTTCTCTTTCTATAAAAAAAATAAAAATGAAATTGGACAAATACACGACAAGTTATAAGCTATGTTGTCCAGGTATGTCAAAATTATGGTTTAGTCAACTCCAAACATTAACAAAATAAGCAATAATAATGATAATGACATCAAACCGATTGCATGCCATTTGTATGGATGTTAAAAAACTAAATTCGAAAGAAGCACATTGATATCTATTTTAGAAAAAAAAATTATGCTCTATGAAAACAATGTAACTCTTTGAAAATGACGTTTTCAGTAACATAATAGTTTTTGTGGGAGAAAGAAAAAACCATTAAAATCAATTCAAAAATAAAAATAAAAAAATTATTTAGAATCTAGACATAAAATTCTAAAAGACTCTAACTTACTTCATCTTCTTATTTCAAATGGTGTAACGACAATATGCATCTGAATCTTTTTTTAAAAAAAATATAGAGTTCAGTGTCCATTTAGGCAAAAAAGTGTAACCCACTATTGTGGGTTCACCTACCCATATATATAAATACATATATAATATATATACAATATATATTACAAAAATAAATAAATAAATAAATGTATATATATATATATATATATACACACACACACACAAGAGATAAATCTAACTTAAAACATAAATCTCAATAGAACAATCATATCATTGCACAAAAATCCCCAACTAAGGTAACCTCCTAAACATGAACCTAAGTTAATAGGAATTCCTTGAGAGTAACTTGGTAAAATCTCCACACAACAATAGTTCAAGGATTTTGAAGGCACGCTCAGACCTATGTAGCCAGGTGGATTCAATTCCTGGTACCCTGCATCCCACAACACCAACTGATTACACCAACATATATATATATATATATATATATATATATATATATATATATATATATATATATATATATATATAGAGTAACTTGGTAAAATTTCCACAGAACAATAGTTCAAGGATTTTGAAGGCACGCTCAGACCTATGTAGCCAGGTGGATTCAATTCCTGGTACCCTGCATCCCACAACACCAACTGATTACACCAACATACATACATACATACATACATACATACATACATACATACATACATACATACATACATACATACATACATACATATATATATATATATATATATATATATATATATATATATATATATATGCACAAACTATGGAAAACAAGAAGGGAGAGTGTGAAATCATATGGATGTCCCATATGAGTAACTATGATTGCCTCTCCTAATCCTACACTCACATTAGATAGTGAAATCAACAAAGCATAGTGGGATTAGTGTTAGGATTAACAAGACATAAATAAAGTTACATGCAAATATAACCAATATCAGGAAATAATAAACCACAAAGAAGAGAACACAAGACACAAATATTTAATGTGGTTCACCCAATCCTTGGGCTACGTCCACCAACAACGAGTCTAATATTATTATTATTATCCAGTGATTACAACTTGATTACAATCTGCAATCCCTTACAACTCAATACCAATGCAAGAAGCTACTAAAACATACATCATCCTGAAATCCCTAACCCTAAGCGATTATAACAAGACTTATGTTGGTTAACAAGTTAACCCTAAAATACTTGATGAGTCAGCCTAGGGAAAAACTTGATGAGTCAACCTAGGGAAATGCTTGACGAGTTATAGTACAAATGAAAAGTGTATAGTACTTCCCTGAATAGTCACCATAAGACAACAATCTCCCACTTGGGGACTGATTAGGCTCCACACAAAACAATAATCTCCCACTTGGAGACTGATCCTATAGCTAAACCACTACCTTGTGAAGATCCCACTAGATCCAATCACCCTGGAATCAGTTGTTCCTTTATTCTATTTAGTCTAGTAGACCAAATGAAGTTGAATAGGAGTTCAAATTCTCACTTGTTACTACCTTTGTAAAAATATCTACTGGATTATCACACTAGCACATTTGACGCCAAATTCTGATAGCCATTTGTCAGATTTTCAATGCCTATTTGTCCACATTTTGACATATGTGTCCGTCGGCATTTTTGTGCTGGAAATTATGATGGAAGAGGTAAATGTCAATTTTCTGACACCCCATTTCATCAAAAAATTGCCCATGAATGCCAGCTTTGCTACGCTATTTCTTATGATTGACCTATCGAAATTCCGACGGCCCATTCAGGTTTCCCATTGAGACAATATGTCACAATACCGATGGGTAGGCAATAATTCTCTAACAGGAAGATCCATCAAAGATATGACATGGCTATCACAAATAAGTATGTTCCAACATTGTAACTATTGCAATAGCGATAGATCTATAGTGACAGTTTGATAGATAGACCTATCGATGGCATAGCATACCAGTCAGAATATCGACGGTATGGTAGTATATCTCTGATAGGTATGCCTGTCGGATGTATAGCATTCTTGTTGCAATGGTTTGTCACAAAGTAATTATCTCTGACATTGTGTCTATCAGAGAAGCGATAGGTGGAAGTAGACTTTGATGGGAGAGTCCGTTGGATGTATAGCACCATTGTCGAAACTATTTTCTTTAGTGTCAAAAAATTGATGGATATGCACATTAAAGATAGCAAAGCTCAAGAGACCATCATAGGTTGTCTCTTTCTTCAGTCTATATTATTGATGTTTTACCTTTCATTAGCTCATCAAATCTGGGGATTTGAAAGAATTTAATAGAATATTTTCATGATAACATATATTATTTAAGTTGACGTTGCATGAATTTATCTACTTCACGCACTTGTAGACTATGAGGAGGGCGATAAAGAAGCATCTCCTCCCATGGCCTACATTACTGAAGCCACAGGAGGGGATGCTTCTTTATGGCCATCCTCGTAGTATATAATTGCGCTAAGTATATAAATTCGTTTAGCGTCAAACTAAAATAATGTACATTATACATGAAAATATTCTATTAAATTCTTTCAAATCCCCAAATTTGATGAGCTAATGAAAGGTAAAACATTTTGTCAATAATATAGACCGAAGAAAGAGACCAACTATGATGGTCTCTTGAATTGTGTTATCTTTAGTCCTAGCTACCGGGTAAGGCCTAGAAGACTTATACTTGTCGATCGTTGAGAATAATCACCGCCTTTCATTTATGTACACTGCAAAGTATCTAATATAATTGATCCTAGTCTCGCAAAAACATTTTACACTTGTGCAGCTCATCAATACTGGAGGCCTGAAGTAATTTTATATGATCACTAGTTGTAGGACCCCTCCATTTCCCTCATCTTGGTAAGAACACTCTAATAAGCACTATTGTTATTTCTTGCAAAACTTTCCAGAGATTTTATGTGAGGTTATTAGATATCTTGACTGTAGTTCATCAACTTATTTAGAATAGATTTCATTTTCAAATGAATTCATGGAATATGTTAATTTAAGACATAGTTTTGAAGTAATATTACCTTTAGTTAACTATTGTGGTATTAGAACATGAAGGTGTAAACCTGTGCTTACATGATAGAATTAATATTACTCTAAGATGCTTGGAAATTCCATCTGAAACTAAAATAAGGGAGCTTACGTGGATTAGAATATTTCCCTAATGAAAAATAGAATGAGTCAAATTAACTAACAAAGTTTTGAGACATTTTAAAATAAAGACAATCAATGGTAATTAGCAAGTGAATAGTAAACCTAATAGAATCTTTAAGTTATGTGGCAACATTATATGTTATGATGTCTTAACTTAGGTAAGGATGATGCACACGCATAGATGGTTTGTAATGATCTCTAGAAGTGTAAAATTTATGTTAGAGTGATAGGTGCATGCATCAAAATATAAATTTAAGAAGGCTTCAAATAAAAGTAAATTTTTTGTGATAGAATTGAGCTATGCAATTTAATTGGCCCCTACCATTCTCCCTCTATGTGAGACACTTTTGTGCATAAGGTTGGGAGACCATTAGTCTTTTAACCTTGTTGAGCCCTACTAGAACATATTACCTTGGTGAGAATCCTTGTAATGTGATTATGTAAACCACTTCATACAAAATAATGAATTGTACAACAATAGTGTTGATGATTTGATTTCACTAGCATAACCAAGACTAAGTTAAGCTTAAGGAAGTATAGAAACCTTATGAGTTGACATGTCCACACTATTAACCAGTCTGATTAGTGAGATTGTAGATTAAAAGACCTTATAGGATCAACAATTAATTATGAGATGGATTAGAAATGACCTTGAGTTAACCATCTTCATGAAACATACTAGAAAATTAATAAAGAAGGAATCCATGGCAAAATTGTATTATGGGGCAATTGCATATTAGGTGTAGTGGTAAGTATGTTGTTAGGATCAATGTTTAACATTGTTTAAGGACCGTCTTGTTTTAAGATAGCATTGTGTAATCTAGGATCTAAACTTGTTGATTTTGTACCATGTGTTAAATTAGGATAATGTTATTACAATATGATACATTCTGACATGATTTGATGAAAGGCCCTAGTGCATTGGTATTGCATTTTACTTGGGTTGTGTTTTGCTAGCTCATAGTTACGATCTAAATGAAATGATAAAGAGTGAAGAGCTTGAATCATATATTGGTATATGGGACTTGTTCCAGATTAATTGAGGTAATTTATATAAAAATGGAATTGTGATATGCTTTAGAAATAGAGAATATAAATGAATATGGTCTATTAGGAATTAAGTTATGAAACCTGGTTAGGAGATATTTTCAATTTACTATATATATATTGATCAATTTTGGATTTGAAGAAATGTGGATTTAAATATGTGAATGAGGTGATGTGGTATGTAGACGTAATTGATGTATATGTACAAATGGGTTCATATGGTGCTTTACTTGGATTATATACATAACTCATTCTTGGAATTACTGATATTATCTTGAGTGTGTGAGTGTGCATGGATAAAACCATAGAATTTAAGGGGAATGAAGCCAACATGTTATTATCTCTATGACACCAAGGTCATGTCCCCAAAGAGATACAAGGCCTCCCTGTGACATAATCTATTTTGTAAAGTATGTGGATGTGAAAGTATTTAAGTTGGTTTGTTTTATTAAGTTGTTTAGTGGAAGTGCCAAGTGTAATTGTGAATGTGTTGTGGTGTCAATTGACACATGTGTTTGTATTTTGAGTTGGCAATGGACCTCATGGAGTGAATGCATGTCACCATCTAACCCTAGTACAATTTGTCTTCCCCACACCTTTGCCTTGGTTAGGGCACACATGAGTAGTCACATCCTCTCTAATTTCGAATTTTGCCTTTGGGATGGGTTTTGAAGGGTCAAATTGACCCCTAGGGAGTTATTTTACACAAAAATAGAAGGCCCATGGGTTATACCTATGGGTAAGGGTCCTTTTTAACCATAGGAAACCCTAGAGCCACCTTGGGAAGCCCTCCAAAAGTGGGCTTTTTTCAAATGTCGAAAATCAAACTCACATGAGAAACTTCATGAGTCAAAAAGCTTCCAACTCTCTTCCCCATTCACCTTTTTGTAGTTCCACTTTAGGAAAGTTGTAAGGTTTTGGGTAGGTCACCCAATGGGAAGCTCACAACTCTCCCAAGGGCATGGGAGAGTGTGAGAGGCCTATTTTAGTGGAAAACTTGGATTGTGTTGCCTAATCACCCACTCTCCAACTTTGGAGACAATCTAGGAGCTTGGAGAAAATTAGAGAAGAAAAAGGGAAGAAAAGGGAAGACTCACTTCATCTATTTACCATAACTTCAGGTGGAGGTATGTGCACCTCAACCTCCATTAATGGAGTTTATGCAATTTATGAGTTCATATGAATATGAAGGTATTTCAGTTTGGTATATGTGTGTTGTGAGTTGTTGTTATGCTTTGTGTAAGTCCTTGAGTTCATTCATGAGAGTATTGTGTGGGAAAAGTGTTTTGAATCTCTTATGCTGTAGTGATAAATGTGTATGTTATGTGAGCTAGTGATGAAACAAGGGTGTTTTTTCTTAAAGTTCTTATTTTCTACTTGTTGAGTGGGTCTTAGTAGATCCTTGTTTGTGAATGGCCATGTAAGAAAAGTTTTTGTTGTAGATCCTTGTGTGAAGGCAAGAATGATGTATGTGTTATTGTTTCATGAAGTAATGTGATGTGTGCAGTATTTGAGGGATGTATGGGTGTTTTATGTTGGCTTGTTTTCCCCTTGCTCAGGAGTTGGCTAGGACCTATGGGGTCTCATGATGCCATATGGTAGGGATGAGAGTATTCCATGGAAGAGTTGTTTTATTTTCTTGCAAGTTTTTCAAGATATCTTGGTTGGACCAGGCCAGGACTATGAAAGAATGTTGTGTTTGTGAATCTCCTCAATTTGGTATTAGGTGTAAAGTGTACCTTGCAAAAATGTAATATAAGTCTTTGTATCATCTATTTCTTCTTGTAAAATCTTGTAAGATAGTCTTCTTGTAAAGTTTTGTAGTGTTTGTAAAAAGTGACATGTTTTCCAAGTTGTAAATAAAATTTAAAAAAATGTAACTTGTAGGAAGATTAATGTACTTTATTTATTTATTTTGCTTTGTGATAATCTATCTATTCATGTGCTTGTACTGTTGTTGTAAAATGAGTTGTAAAAAAAATAAAATTAGTTGTGTTTTTGCCTAAGGAAATCTGGGCATGACACTAGCACATTTCATGCATGGATGAGAAATAGTATCCAAAGTTTCTAGATTCTGAGAAGAGGTATGAGTGGAGGCCAAAGAAGGGATATTTGTGAAGGTTTTATAGACATAGGTTACTAAATCATCATCTCTACACTGGTACTCAATCTGGCCTCCACTCCATATACATTTTCTCAAAATGTAAAAACTCTCCATCATTTATTCTCGTCATTTTTTCAACATTTCCATGGACTGAGACCTTAAATTATTGAGCTTCTCTTTGTTTCGAGAATAGTTTAACATTCTCTACTTAACAGGGCCAACCATGTGAAGGTGGAAGCTCATTTGGCCCCTCCTAGGAGCCTCTTATGACCCTTTACGACATTTTAAGACCTCTAAGATGTATTCTTAGGGATCGTAAAGGGTCATAAGGGGTCCTAGGACACAACAACTAAGAAACATAAATGTATGCATCATGGTCAAAATTTTTTGGAGACACAACATAATTGAGTGGTATACCCAGACAATGCAAAGCAACCACTACTCCTCTGGTTCTGAGTTGACACTGCAGGATCCAAAAACCATAGATCCTTATCTATGGTTTTTGGATCTTGCAGTGTCAACTCAAAACCAGAGGAGTAGTGGTTGCTTTGCATCATCTGGGTATACCACTCAATTATGTTGTGTCTCCAGAAAATTGTGACCATGATGCATACATTTATGTTTCTCAACTATTGTGATATCTACATCGCAGTCTGTAGTTGTTGCAGCAGTAGAGCCTATCCACAATAGAAAGGAAGACATCTTTCTAGCCTGGGTCTAGATCCTACCCCAATTGTTGAAAATTACAGGCCTAGGCTAGAAAGATGTCTTCCCATTCTGTTTAAGTCATATTCCTTGATCTTGTTAAACTTCCTTGGTACGGTAGGCCTGCTCTCTGCAGTAGTCTTCTTCAATCTTTATTCAATGCTAAGCATCTTATTCTTCTTCCTAATTGTAGCCAGAGCTTCCTTTTCATCATGATTCAACTCCACTTCCCCCATCTCATCATCCTCATCACCCTCAGCTTCCATCCTAAGCCCTTCTTCCCTCTCCAGTTCTTCAAGCCTCTGCAAGATATCTAGATCAATAAAATCTGCAACATTGTGTCCATCCATGATCTCAGGAATATCATCATCTTTCCAGTCTTCATTTTCCAAGATATACCACTTCTTCAAGCTTGCAGAGTAATCTTATTAATAAAATAACTCTTTCCAACATTAGGGTACCCATAGATCAAAATAGTTGATGTTATTGGTGCTTGTGCTCAAGGATATCGATTCACTATTTTGAAATGGCCAAATCATTTTTATTTCAATTGTAGAGAAAAGGAGTGGAGAAAATGAGCGGGTGAAAGCTGATCGAGCATGAGAGAAGGCATTGCATTTTATTTGATCTGGAATGCTCTCTGAAATGACCAATCATGTTTTCTATTCGATTCTTTTTGGTGCTTTTTTTCCTATATTCAATAGATAAAAATCATGGTGGTGGCCACTTAGCCATCTTTTTGATGTTCCAAGTATTTTACAAAGATATAGGTATGTGGATTTATCATTCAGTTGCTTGCAGTTATTGGTCAAATGCAAATATTTTGTCAAGTTGAAAGGGCAAGATATGAGTTTGGTATTTTCAATTTATGTTAAAAGTTGATATGGTAAAATACTCAAAAAACACACTACATGTTCTAAAATGTAAAGAAGTTGAATGTTAAATGTAATATATATATATATATATATATATATATATCTCATCTATAGTAATCAAAAGAAAGGACATGAAACTTATAAGGAGATTTACCAATCCAAAAATATAAGTGAATAGAAAACATGATTGGTACCTTATGAATTGGTTTTTGAGGTGCACAATCTTCATCAATCTCCTTAGAAGAAGACCCCTCACAAAAAATGCATTTAACACAAAAATTTTTTTTACAAATCTGAACCAATGACATGTTTAGACCAAAGAAATAGAATGATAATAATATGTTGAAAATTCTATTCTGATTAATACAGGCCAAAGGACCAGTCCCAACAATTCTTAAACATACTTTATCTGATATGATAATAACATGCTAATTAAACTGATAAAAGTGTTATTTGCATTTAATCTTCCAATTACTAATTACACAAAAATCAAGTTTACAAAATTGAACCAATGGAATGTTCTTCGTGTGGTACAAGAAATATTTGGCTACCAAAGCTTCCTTCGTAAAAGATGAGCGTGAGAGAAGGTATGTGATTTCTTCATCTTTGATTGGTATTTTTGATGGGCAACGTCTTTCAAGCCTCTGGCATCATATTCGACTGCAAATTTCAAATGCATTGCATTTTTTGATCATGAATGCTCACTGAAATGACCGCATTCTACTAGTATCATGCCCTAGCTCGTGCTTTATCTCCATTATTTGATGTTATTGGTGCTTGTGCTCAAGGATATCGATTCACTATTTTGAAATCTTTGGATCATTTTGGTCGTGATTGTTCCTGTACACAGTCAGGAAATGTAACAGTCTAATGATTATATGTAATGTTGAATGGATTAAATGCTTTATTCTTGGTAGAAGTGAATGGAAGGAATAGTGTTGGTGTTAGGTTTCATGTATTATTGAATTCAATGGTTTCCAAGATGTGTTGAGGAGTTTTTTCCTTGTTTAATGTTAACTGTTCCTACACAATCCACTCATACAATAGTGAAATGCTATGTGATTGACAATTTCATACAACTGGTTCAGTTTTGTAAAAAAAAATTAGTGTTAAATTTTTTTTTTCTATTTTTTCCATTTGATAACCACAGTCAACATTTCACAATAGTGAATCGATATCCTTGAGCACAAGCACCAATAACATCAAATAATGGAGATAAAGCATGGGCTAGGGCACGATACCAGTAGATTAAAACTGAACCAATGACATGTTTAAAAAAAGAAATAGAATGATAATAATATGCTAAAAATTCTATTATGTTTAATACATGCCAAAGGACCAGTCCCAACAATTCTTAAACATACTTTATCTGATATGATGAATTGTTAATAAAGGTTGAATTCTATAGACTGCTATCACAAAGGATGATTTGACCTAGCCATTTATCTTTCTTGTACCACACAAAAAATTGTGTGATAACTATGTCTACTCCAACCTTAATTGTTTAAGAGTTCATCATATTTGATAAAGTATGTTTAAGAATTTTTGGGAGTTCTATTAGACCTTTGTTGTAAACGTGCCATTGGTTTTCAAATGTTTGGATTCATTAAAGGATACAAAACCCTTCATTTTGGGGTTATTGTGTGTAGATTCAAATGTAGGTTTGATTTGGTTAATGTTTAGAAGAGACCAATAAAGTATTTAAAGACAATTTTACATGTTTGGAGAGGTTTGAGAGGCACTTATCATGATTGTACCCTCACAAACAGTGGCATAGATTGGTTTTACTAAGTTTCCTTTCTCTATTTTGAGGTTTCCTTTCTCTACCGCAGAGGTACAGTCAGAGGGTTCATTGAAAAAATGATCCTTTGAATGGTTACTATGAATATGAATTATTTTACTATGAATATGAATTATTTGATATAGCATATTGCTCATTTTACTTGAAGTTTGGAATAGCTTGTGCAAGGGTGAAAGTACTTTTGATCATTTTGGTCGTGACTGTTCCTCTACACAGTCAGGAAATTAACTGTCTAATGATTATATGTAATGTTGAATGGATTAAATGCTTTATTCTTGGTAGAAGTGAATGGAAGGAATAGTGTTGGTGTTAGGTTTCATTTATTATTGAATTCAATGGTTTCCAAGATGTGTTGAGGAGTTTGCTCCTTGTTTAATGTTAACTGTTCCTGCACAATCCACTCATACAATAGTGAAGTTACAAAACTGAACCAATGGCATGTTTACAACAAAGAAATAGAATGATAATAATATGCTGAAAATTCTATTTTGTCTAATACATGCCAAAGGACCAGTCCCAACAATTCTTAAACATACTTTATCTGATATGATGAATTGTTAATAAAGGTCTAATTCTGTAGATTACTAGCACGAAGGATGAGTTGACCTAGCCAAATCTTCCTTGTACCACACAAAAAACTATGTGATAACTATGTCTACTCCAACCTTAATTGTTTAAGAATTCATCATATCCGATAAAGTATGTTTAAGAATTGTTGGGAGTTCTATTAGACCTTTGTTGTAAACATGCCATTGGTTTTCAAATGTTTGGATTCACGTTTGTTGATATTATTGGCATGTTTAATGATGCCATTGTATATTGCTAAGATGCTCACTAAAATGACCTCATTCTACTAGTGTCATTCCCTAGCCCATGCTTTAACTCCATTATTTGATGTTATCAGTGCTTGTGCTAAAGGATATCCATTTTTTAAAAATGTTGATTGTGGTTATCAAATGGACAGCCCGCGAGCTTCTAGCTAGGCACCATTTGTATTGGTAGCTTAGGGCATCAAATTTATTGTATCATTGATAGTTTAGAATTTGTTAAAAGGAAATAGGACAAAGAACTATTTTGATTTATTTTCTCTATTTTGATCCCTAAGTGGCTTACAACCCTAGAGAAGTATATGCAGATTTACAGATGTAGTTGCAGGATACACAATAGCCAATAATTCACAAGAAATCCATGCATCCAATTTGAATAGCAATTAATACAAAGAAATAGGGTCCTCCAATGGCCCAATCATCTGGACCTTGACTGTCCCCTCAACTAGTGACCCTTCAAAATTGGGTTATCATGCAATCAGTGAGTGATCCTTCATTCTCCTGGTCTACCCTACATCCAAACATATTGGAAATACACAATACAATGATAAAAAGTCTTTCACAATCCCCCTTCCCTCAAGGAACACTATCAACCATCTCTTCCACATAGCATTTCACTATTGTATGAGTGAATTGTGCAGGAATAGTTAACATTGAACAAGGAGAAAACTCCTCAACACATCTTCCAAACCATTAAAAGGAAAAGAAATCAGTTTGGAGACCTTTGTTGTAAACATGTCATTGGTTCAGTTTTGTAAATTTGTTTTTTTGTGTTAAATGCATTTAAATGGAACAATAAGCATAGTAATAATATACTTAATCTATTAGTAATTGGCATATTAAATGCACATAACACCTTTATCAATTTAGCATGTTATTATAAGATACTAAACCCATCGAAGATATGGCATGGCTGTCAGAGAAATCTTCACTGTCCCCCACAATGAAGACAATGAAGATTGACCTCCTACCCCACAACAAAGAACATTGTAATAAGAATAAGATATAATATAGTGTTAGAATAAACTTTGAACAAAGACATGTAATGCTTATGTTAATGATCTAAAAAGATGTAAATATAGGAATCGAAAAAGAAGATATTGCCAAGAAACATTTTCACAAATATGAAATGTGAGGAAAAGTAATAACATTAACAATGCCAAGATTCACAACATTAAATTTCACCTGCGGATGAGTTTCTGCAGTGGGTTTCCCAGCATCAAAAATATGTTGAGTTGCATTTGAGCCGTAACTAAGAGTATCATGTAGAACATACCCTAAACTTTGAAAGCATTCTCCAGCCTAGCAATTCAAAATTCAATCTAGGCAAGCATCAGTAAGTGAAATAAATTATAGACATCAACATCAACATCATCATAATCATTAGACATAAATTATAGACATCAACATCAACATAATCATAATCATTTGGAGGGTATTCATTTTGGATAGTACTATGTTTATTGAAAGTTTTTGTGATGCTTCTAAACTTTAAAGACATATTTTATGGCTTAATGATAATATAGATTAGTGATTTGTTTTTTGATGTAAAATCTTTTCAATATAATCATGGAATGTTGTTGATCATTCATGGTATTGAAGAAACTTTTCTTCTATTTGATGTATCTTGAATTCATTGAGTTCTAGTACAGGTGAATTGGCTAGATTGAATCACAACCAAAGACTTGGTTGATCAGCATACACAAATAGTGATTACCCTTAGGAAATAATGATCATCAATATTCATTAATGGTGGGTGGTGATTCTTTGGTAATAAAGGCATTGACAACATTCATCATCTTAACCAAGTTATTTGGTTCTTTGTTTGAGGCTGGGTTCCAGTTCTACTTTTGTTCTCCTCTAGGTTCAACTTGGGTTCTTTTGGTAGGAACTTGGGTGCCTGGGCCAATCCCAAGTGTACCTGCAGTATTATAAATATGATACATGAGGTATTTTATTCATAATTTTATAGGCTAACTCATTATTATGGTAACATGGGTATGACCACAGTCCATGCCTAATGGTACCCGACATGGAGTGTGGTTCAAATGAAGTTGAACCAAATGCTGACCGTGATGGCTATGATCATGATGAAGATGAATATGAATATTAAATCTACAATATGGCTTGAAATTTGAATTTTCATTGTGAATGAAGAAACTATAGATTCAAGTTAACTCATTCTATGTTGTAGTATATTTGTTCCCTAGATCTACCATATTATATATGTGTAGCCTATAAGAGACATCTTCTACTCATCCATGTATCAGAGTTTGGTAAGAGTTCTTAGGAGAAAGACAAGATGTCAGTGGGAGATGAAGAAACTAGTCTCAAAATGCCATTTGAAGCCTTGCAATGTTGAGAGTGGGATAAAGGCTACACTTGAGACCCTATATAAGGAACAATCTTATTGAGCTTCACTTTGTTTCGAGAATAGTTTTATATTCTATACTAAACAGGGCCAACCATGTGAAGGTGGAAGCTCATTTGGCCCCACCCCCGCTAACATCACTCTAAATTCCTCATTAACATCTAATATTCATTCATTATTTCATCCATTAATAAAATGTAACATTCATTAATTAGCACACGATAACATTCATTAACATTCATTAACACATTAATAAAATGTAACATTCATTAATTATCACATGATAACATTCATTAACACATTATAAAATTTATGAACATTCAATACCACATAATTAAATTCATTGGCATATAAAAATCAGTCATTTTCAATTAAGGTGCAGAGATGACAATCATTTCTTTTTTTTCTTTTGATTTCTAGTTTTTAAGAAGTAATCGCTAAGAGGAGCATCGATTTCATCATGATCATCTCCCCTCTCATTAGATCTCAATGCACGCCTAGTTCTGTATTGATGCAAAGGGGGGTCATCTGTAATAACATATAAAAGGGTTAAATTAAAAAAAAATTATTATAATTAAAAACATTAAAAACATTCTAAAGTATTTCAGTACTTTAAAGGCCATAATCTTATAGCTCTTTACCTAATCTAGTCACATCATCAACATCGAGGTCAGTTTGTCTGGCCTCGGCCTCAACCTCAACCTGCTCATTAACAACGGCCTCTACACTCTCTATAGCTGCAATACAAATTGTTACATTAATCCAAACACCAATTGCAATTAAATTTGTATTACTACACCAATCAATTTAAGATGTTTACTTACATATTACTCTGATGCACATCCTCATTGTCATCAACACACACAAGTTCTGTGCGGCCAGAATCGGCAGGCTGCATTTCAATTTCATACACATTCATGTTATCATTGTTTTCTTACTTAAAACAAATTTACTCATTTTATGTTGGAACTTAACAACAAATAAACTAATTGGTAAATAATTAAATTTGAAATATCATCTATTTAGCTTACTTACCATGATGGATCCATCAGTAGAACCTTGTGCACTTCTTAGTCTTTCGGCCATGACTTTATAGCCTTGTTGGAAGCCAATTCTCTTGTCCTCTTCTGTGAGACTTATATTGAACTCCGCGCCCTACATTTTTTCTTGGTATCATCAAATTTTATTTTATTTTTCATCAAAACAAAAAAGATTTCAAATTATAAATAAATATTATAAAGATCAAAGTATTATTTTAAGTGTTAAAAGCCATCTATAGATTTAATTTTTCCTCATTTAATTTTGACAATATTAACACTTACAACTCATGCAACAAGTTTGGAATAACCACCAGAGCCTAGCTTGTGTTGCCCATGCTTTTGTATTCTTGCCTTTGTTGCCTTTGATGTGTCAGGCAATCTATGAAGAGATTGAAATATGCTAGTTCATATAAATATGAAGTGTATTTAGTACACAATTACATTCTTAGCAGTCTCACATACCTTCTTTTGTTCTTTGGTGGTGTATTCCCCTTTTTTATTTTAGTTTTCTCATTCGCATCCAGAATAAGAGATTTCCACTCTTTATCAGGAATGCAAGGGGGGTGCTAGTAATTTGGGTTTTTGGTTAATGTACACCTGTACTGGTCCCTAATATACCTCAAACATAACCCGGATCTTTGAAGGAGCTTACCCTTGTCAAATGCATGAGGTCCAAATTTTTTTGTCATACTCTCTACGAGAGCATTCCTTAACTTTTGATTTTGAATTTTCCACCTTTTAAGAAAAAAAATAGTGTTAGATTCAAAAACAAAGTGAAATTACCTTTAATATAGTTTAAGAAATAGATGTAATGATAACTATCCTAGCAATGATATGAAATCAAAATAGTGGATTGGGGTTTTAGTTTGGATATGATGTTCCACCCTGTATAGATGGCGGGCCCGAATATCTGCAAACACTCATCATTAAGTTTACTATAAAAAACATCATTCCCTGCAAAATAATCATGGGATCATTAGTCAAAGGATATAATAGTATAAAATAAGAATACAATAGATGTAAGCTTCTCATATTGAATGCAAAGTGTAATTAACATATGATTGTATAGTAAAAGAAAGGTCCAATCTTTAAAGTACCTGGAAGTTTTTCTATTTTCAAGGGAACTCCTTCTTCGTCGCTCACAAGAAATATGAAATCCTTCACCGTTATCGTACTAGGAATACTAGTACATCTAGGAAAATCACCATAAGGTGATGCATCCCCTGTTGCATAAATTGAATCCATTACGAAATGGCCCTAAGAAAGAACACTTCAAGGGAAATAAACATATATATAATGACAGAGAAAATAAAATCTATGTACAAGTAGGTGGTGCCATGGCATCTATGGCTATGCTACGTATTCCCAACATTGCAGGACATAGTACATCTGAGCCTTCCATTGTATGAGGCGGCAATAGTAAATGATCATTGACACGTGTTGAAGAATAACATTGTTAGAGCACAATAAAAGAAATGATTAGCAAGTACAATATTGTTAGAGTAAAAAAGAAATAGTCCAACATGCAATCTACCTGAACTAGTTGCAGTACCCTCATCATGGCCGTGAGAATCAAAATTACAAAAAAAAGCTATAAAAGCAACACATCCGCTTATTTTTTAATGACATAAAAGACTAGTATAACATAAAAATAATTATTGAACTTTTGTTATAATTAAAAATTACATTAATACTTACTCTGTAATTTTGAGATAGGTGCATCAATTTAGTTGCCCTCTTTTGTGACTCAGCAGTCGGAGGGAATATAGATGCCAATTCAGCCAATATTTTTCCAATTTTCTGGAGGCATTTTTTAATTGTAGAGGTTGGCTGATTACAAGTACCCAAATCAACAACTAGGTCATCGTCAAAGGACTCCTCTTAAGGGACTGCAGGTTCCTTTCCCTTTCTATGCTGACCACCTATCTGTGACAACAATATTACTAACACTATTAGAATTAATCTGAAACAGTGATGAAAAAAATATAATAAAAAACACTATTTAACATTTTTCTTCTATTTAATTTGTAGTACAATAACAAAGAGATTTACTTGCTGGGAAGAAGTGCATGCAGGATCATCATTGTCCCCTCTACATGGTTGCTCCATATTGTGGCCCTATGTTATTATTTAAAGTTAACCGATAATTAGAAAGGACTACATTAATAAATTTCATTAGAAGATGATGATGGATATGAGGTGGATGGTGAGGAGACTCTTTAAATGTGGTTGGAAAAAACACTCAATTATTTAATGGTACATATTATGTACATGCACCCCCATGATAGTGACATCATTTGTATCTATGTGATTCAAATTGTAATCAATAAGAAACTCTTCCCCTGCACTTATTGATTTTATTGCACATACAAATACATGATTTCCCTTGCACACCTCAAATATGCAATTGGGTTGCTTAATAGTTGATAGAGGTCACGTGCTATTTATAAAATCTACAATATTCCCTGATGCTTTTGGCCTTCTGTCAATGTATATAGCCACTCTTTTACTTTGCTCATTGTCTTTTTGTTGAATATAATTTGCCGAGAGTGCATACCTACGCATAATTTTTTTTATATTGAACAATTCGCATCGAACTTTTGTAATCGTAACAAGGTCCAATATACTCCATCAATTTGACAACTTTGTTGTAAGAGACCTTTATGCCATCCATGGAAAATAGGCCCAAACCATGTATTGACAATGGTGCAATGTGATATATCTTGCCTTTAACACTAAAATTGGTGTTTATTGGAGGAAATTCCTTGGAGACCCATTTTTTTGTAGACTTTGGTACCTAGAGGGAACCTCGATGTCACCTTTTCTCTCATCATCATAAGAACATGACCCCCCTTGAGAAAGGAAAAATTTCATGTGTTTATTGAATTTCCTTCTAGTCTTTTGACCTATAGTTGATCTTCCTAATTCAGACATACTACATGATTCACTTTCTTCACTTGAGGAAGACACATCTAAAAAATACCTATTTGTTGCTACCTACACTCCGTCAAATTAGAGAGATAGCAAGTAATGCGAGATATTTTGAAAATTGTGAAATACATTAATCTCTATAGGGTGTATTGACTTATACCTGTCGATCCATGAGACTGTATGGGATGCTTGTAAAAGGGGTCCAGGTACCTACATATGTAATTCAATTATCTAATGTTAGCTAAAAAATTCATGATACATATACTCAAAACCATATACTAAGTACATTAAAAACCATAAGCATCCCATATGAATTAAAAACATTAAAAGGTACATCATGAATTAATTAGATTAAGCATTGATCACATAACTGCACATTTCTATCAAGAAATCAATATATAATAGATTAAGCAGTGATCATGTAACTGTACATTTCATTCATGTCATTCATCTTCTTCTTCATCCAACTCATCACCATGATCATCATTGGCATCAACATCATCACCACCACCGTCATTGTCATCGTCTTCATCATTGTCATCATCATCGGCATCAGCATCAACATCATCATCATCATCATCATCATCATCATCATCAGTAGCATCATCATCATCATGATGAAGGGTGCTCCCCTTAGTACCACAAACACATAACAGAAATAGAAAAACAACAACAATAATATGCAAGAACAGAAAATTGGCTTCTTATTATCTCCACAAATGTGGAATTACAAACTTTCAAAATTACAATATGCAAAGCCACATGGGCATTCCCTTACAATATTCTGTAGGAAAAATCCTCGAATCAATACCCAGATCTACTACCCAAAACTGCCCTACACAACACTATGGGCCTTCTTTATATAGGCAATTTCCACCGCCCGAGAAGGTTCCAGAAATTTAGCCGTAAGGGCCGACCAAACTTAGAATTATTTTATTTTACAATTTATTACATCAAAGTAGGCTCAAAATGAGTTTTGAAACCTGAACATAAATTTTGAAGGAAAATTATTTTCTACCATTTCAGGTGGCCCGACTTCCAGAGACCATAAGTCATCACCAGTTGACCCGATTGACTATTATAACTCCATTTTGGAAATGCCGAAGCGCTCTACAGGCTTGACTCGCACAAAGCACTTGGCACCCAATTTTTTGACCTCATCTGGGGCCTCTAAAGCCTTCAAAACTGAGTTCAAAGTTGTTGTACCCTGCTGCCAATACCAAAAATCTTCAATATCTTCAAAACTAGACCCGATCTAGCCATGAAACTTTTCTAGCAGGCTGATATGACTGAGATGAACCTCCACATGTAAAATTAGAACATTCTGAGATCGTAAGACCAACTTACTAAAAATAGCAAGTTTCCATAAATAGCAACTCTGCACAAGATAGCCCTTATTGAATACAAAAATAGAAATATTTTTGGGTGATGCAAGATTGCTCTTACACCCAAGATGCTCCTACATCAGACACCCAGGGTAATTTGAGAAGTGACCCTATCATGACTCAGGTGTGCAGAGGAAAACCAAGATGGTTAACCTCCTCCTTTGTTAGCCATGATGAATCTTCAATAGGTCATCCTTTCCATTTGACCAAATACTCTTCATATGTCCTATTCCTTGTGCTTCTACCAACATGACTGTTTAGTATGTCTTCAATCTCCTTGATATCTGAACTGGTTGCTGGAATAATCCACTATGCTACTGCAACCTCATCTTCAACACCTCCTTCATGATACTCTATCAAATCTAAAATGTTAAACACTGGTAAAATATTCAGCTCACTAGGCAAGTCTACCTCATATGCATTTCCTGAATCATGCTTCTTCAGTATCTTACATGGCCCAAACTTCTTCATTTTCAACTTGTTATATGTACTAACAGGAAATTGCTCCTTCCGCAAATGAACCATGACTTCATCTCCAACCTGAAATTCCTTATGCCTCCTTTTCTCATTTGCCTTAGCCTTATACTGCGCATTCATCTTGGTAATATGCTTTCTCACCTCCTCATGGATGTTCTTCAAGTGCTCTGCAAAATCTTCAGCTTCAACACTACTTATTTCTCCTTTATCTATCTTTCTCAATTCAGATGCATTTCTTGGACTACTTCCATATACAATCTGGAATGGTGATTTACCAGTGCTCCTGTTGACAGAATTATTGTATGCAAATTCTGCCTGTGGTAAAATCAAATCCCATCCTGTTGCTTATCTCCAACCAAACATCTCAGCAGATTTCCTAAACTTCTATTCACCACCTCTGTCTGTCCATCAGTCTGTGGATGATGTGAGGAACTGAACTTCAAATCTGTCTTCAACTTCTTCCACAATGTACGCTAGAAATATCCAACAAACTTAGTGTCTCTATCTAAAACTATGGTCTTTGGCAAACCATGTAGTCTCACTACTTCTCTGAAAAACAATTTTGCTAGATGAACAACATCATTAGTCTTTTTGCAGGGAATGAAATGTGTCATCTTCAAAAATCTGTCAACTACTACAAAAATTGAATCATGTCCCCGCTGTGTCCTCGGTAAACCAAGAACAAAGTCCATATTGATATCCTCCCAAGGCTTCTCTGGTACAGGTAATGGCTGATATAACCCTGTATTCTGCTTCACTCCCTTCACCATCTGACATACTCTACAACTCTGTACAAACTTCTTCACATCTTGTTGTAACTGTGGCCAATAATAATTTTCACTAACCAAAGCAAGGGTTTTATCATGACCAAAATGTCCAGCCAATCCTCCACTATGCTTCTCTTTGATGAGATTCTCCCTCATAGAACTTCTTGGAATGCACAACTGACTCCCTCTGAATAACATATCATTCTGAATGATAAAATCTAGCCATTTCATCCTATCTAGAGTAACAGGTTCTTTACAAGCTTTCCAAGCTCCACCAAAATCAGGATCCTCTGGATACAAATTCTTGAGTTCCTTGAACCCAACCACCTCAATCTGCATCTTTGTCAGCAATATTTGCCTTTTGCTAAGAGCATCTGCAACCCTATTAGACTTTCCACTCTTGTGTTTCAAAACAAATGTATAACTCTACAAAAACTCAACCCATTTCAAATGCCTCTGATTTAACTTTCCTTGACTATTCAAATATTGCAAAGCTTGATGATCAGTATACAAGACAAACTCTTTAGGAAGCAGATAATGTCTCCACTTCTTTAATGCCTGAACTATAGCATAAAATTTTTGATCATAAAAAAAATACTTCCTCTTGGCATCATTTAACTTCTCACTGAAATAAGCAACATGTTTACCTTCTTGGCTCATAACAGCTCCTATTGCGGTACCACTAGCATCACAATCTACTTGAAACACCTTATTAAAATCTGGAAGTGCTAAAACAGGTTGTTCTGTAACTTTTTGTTTCAACAATTGAAAACTCTTTTCTGCCCAATTAGTCCACTTAAACTCTTTTCTATCCCCTCTCATTGTTTCAGTCAAGGGTCCACAAATACTGCTAAATTTTTTGATAAACTTTCTGTAAAAACTAGCTAGACCATGAAAAGATCTTACCTCAGTAGCACTCCTTGGAGTAGGCCATTCAAGGATAGCCTGTACCTTCTCTGGGTCCATTTTTAGACCTTCTGCTGAAACTACAAATCCCAAATACACTAACCCTTTCTTCACAAAACTGCACTTCTTCAAATTAATCAACAATTTCTCATCTCTCAACTTCTCAAACACCATACGAATATGCATCATATGTTCCTCCAATGTCTTGCTAAAAATCAAAATATCATCTAGGTAAACAATGACAAACTTACCTAGAAATTTTTTCAGAACCTCATTCATGAGCCGCATGAAAGTGCTCGGTGCATTGGTTAGCCCAAAAGGCATGACTAACCACTCATACAGTCCTTCCTTTGTCTTGAAGGCAGTCTTCCATTCATCTCCTTCTCTAATCCGAATCTGGTGATATCCACTCTTCAGATCTATCTTTGAAAAATACACAGCCCCACTCAAACAATCCATAATATCATCCATTCGTGGCAATGAAAACTTATACTTTATTAGGATCTTGTTTATTGCTCTGGAATCTGTACACATCCTCCATTCTCCATTCTTCTTTGGTGCTAATATTGCTGGTACAACACATGGACTCAGGCTCTCCCGAATCAATCCCTTCTGTAACAACTCATGTACTTGTCTGTTCAACTCTTCACTTTCTGCTGGTGTCATTCTGTGTGCTGCCTTGTTTGGCAAACTGGCTCCTGGAATCAAATCCATCTGATGACTGATCTTCCTTACCGGTGGTAATCCATCAGGTATATTATCAGATACAATATCCTGAAACTCATTCAAAAAATCTTCAACCTCTACAGGTACATCCTCTACTTCTTCTTTACCAACTTTTGGAATTAAAGAAAAAAACACATGCTCATGCCTCATACCATATAGGAATTTTCTTCCATCAACAAATGTTATTCTTGCATTACCACATATCTTTTCTTCAGTCTCCTTCAATGGCTTTAGCTTATGTTGCACTCCATCCTTTATCAGGGAATAGGTATTTGCATGACCATCATGTACAACACATTTGTCAAACTGCCACGGTCTACCTAACAACATATGACATGCATCCATAGATATTATATCACATAGTACTTCATCTTGGTACCCACCGATCTTGAACTTTACTAAGCACTGTTCACTGACCATGACCTTGTGGTCATCCTGCACCCAAGCAATCCGATATGGATGTGGGTGTTTCTGTCTCTTGAGCTTCAGCTTTGTCACCATCTCTTCAGACACCAAATTGTCAGTGCTTCCACTATCGATAATCACATCATAGTATTTACCTTCACACTTGCATCTAGTGTGAAACAAGCTCCTCTTTTGTTCAGGTTCATTCTCACCACTCAGCAAGACTCTTTTGTTAATTAGCATTTCTCCTCTTTCAGCATCTTCAGAATTTGATGATCTGACATCTTCATCTACATGTGCAACTCTGGCCTGACCTTCATTCCTCTTGTCTGTTCTAACTTGGTGCTGAGGACATTCAAATGCCCTATGACCTTCTTCTCCATAGTGAAAACATGTTCCACGGAAGCCTCCTCTTCCTGAACCTTATCCTCTTCCTCTTCCTCTCTGATCTCTATTATTCTGATCTTGGAAATGATTGGAATTGTTTCCTCTTTGATTCTGGCTGCTACTGGCCTCATCCTTCTTTTTCAAATCTTCATTTCGGCCACCATATGACCATCCACCAAATCTTCCACCATGACCTCTTCCATTTTGTCTGCTCTCAAACTTCTTGTTCAACTTTTCCTCTACTTTTAGGGCAAACTGGTATGCCTCCTCAATACTGTTCATTCGAACCAGATTCAACTCCTCCTGAATGCTTGGCCTTAACCCATTAAGGTATCGGACAACTTTCTCCTTATCAGCTTCTGCATGGCCTGTTCTGATGAGGAGTCGATAGAACTCCTCTGTATACTCCTGAACAGATCTTTCTACTTGCTTCAAACTTTGCATTTTCTTTAGTAGGTCAAGCTCATAATCAATATGAATGAACTGTCGCTTCAATTTATCCACCATCCGATCTCATGTTGTGATTTTATCTTTCCCTCTTCTATTTCGCTCCAATTGAATTTCTTGCCACCAGATCTTCGCATGACCTTTCAATCTGACCTTCACAAATTTGACCCTATCAGGATCCTCAACATCTTCATACTCAAAATATTCCTCACATTCATTGATCTAGTCAATCAATTCCTCTGGGTTAAGATTTCCAGAAAATGTAGGAACCTCAATCTTAGGTCTTTTCTCAATCTTGTAAATCGCTCAAAAAAGTCTTTCTTCCTCCTGATTCACAACTTCAGCTTCTCCTTCTTGATATTCTTCTTCGGCTTCATCGTCGCTTTCGTCTTTGACATTAAGATTCATTCCTCTACGAATCTCTTCTTGCAATGCTCACACTTGTCTTTGCAGCTCTCTAACCTCAGGTGTCATAGCACTAGCTCTTCCACCACGTTCTCTTTGTGGAGGTATTTTCATGATGTGCACTGAAACCCTAACCACGGTCCTGGTGCAAACTACCTCACAGTCGGCGATCTATTTACACACTCAAGAACTCCTACTCTGATACCACTTGATGAAGGGTGCTCCCCTTAGTACCACAAACACATAACAAAAATAGAGAAACAACAACAATAATATGCAAGAACAGAAAATTGGCTTCTTATTATCTCCACAAATGTGGAATTACAAACTTTCAAAATTACAATATGCAAAGCCACATGGGCATTCCTTTACAATATTCTGTAGGAAAAATCCTCGAATCGATACCCAGATCTACTACCCAGAACTGCCCTACACAACACTATGGACCTTCTTTATATAGGCAATTTCCACCGCCCGAGAAGGTTCCAGAAATTTAGCCCCAAGGGCCGACCAAACTTAGAATTATTTTATTTTACAATTTATTACATCAAAGTCAGCTCAAAATGAGTTTTGAAACTTGAACATAAATTTTGAAGGAAAATTATTTTCTGCCATTTCAGGTGGCCCGACTTCCGGAGACCATAAGTCATCACCAGTTAACCTGATTGACTATTATAACCCCATTTTAGAAATGCCATGAAGCGCTCTATAGGCTTGACCAGTGCAAAGTGCCCATCACCCAATTTTTCGACCTCATCCAAGGCCTCTAAAGCCTTCAAAACTGAGTTCAAAGTTTCTATACCCTGCTGCCAATACCAAAAATCTTCAATATCTTCAAAACTAGACTTGATCTAGCCATGAAACTTTGCTGGCAGGCTGATATGACTGAGATGAACCTCCACATGTAAAATTAGAACATTCCGAGATCGTAAGACCAACTTACTAAAAATAGCAAGTTTCCATAAATAGCAACTCTACACAAGATAGCCCTTATTGAATACAAAAATAGAAATATTTTTGGGTGATGCAAGATTGCTCTTACACCCAGGATGCTCCTGCATCACATCATCATCATCATTAGTAGCATCATCATCATCATCATGTTCTTCTTCTTCTTCAAGAAAAGTTGTGTCAGGAACATCATCAACTAACTATTGTTCATGATCATCATCTACATCAGCTTCTAGTTGTTTGAAATCTTCTTCTTCCATCACATTATACCTCATCAGCCTTTCTCTTGGATCATGTCTAACAAAAAATAACCAACCTAATTTATGTGGAACCTCTGAGTAAAATACCTGCTCACATTGGCTTGGAAGAACATAGGGCTCATCCCCAACTAGCTCAAACCACCTTGTATTAATCATTGTAAATCCATTGTTATATTCAATAATAGTTCTATCAGGATCATTTTGATTAAGTCATAGCCTGTACCATCTGATGACGAAGAGAACTATTCTAAAGGAATTAAAGTCACACTCAAGTATATCATCCAAAATGCCATAGTATCAATTTTCAAACTCATGAGGATTTAAGTCATTTCTAGATGAAATATTGGTCACCTAAAAGACTACAATTATCCCAAAATCATAAGTTTTCTTTGTGTCATCCAAATTTTTGATGCGAAATTTATGACCATTGCAAAACATAGCCTTATGGTGTTTGACCTGCAAAAATATGTAAAACATGTATGAATTAATGCATCGAGAGTTCATAAACATATGAGTGATTAACAAATTTATATGTACCTAGAAATCTCTTAAACCATGTACTAAATCTATTTCCCTTTGCGTAACATTTGGATCTCCATTATGATGACCTTCATTAACCAATGAAGACACAACTTCCCATGTTAATGTGTGACCTAAATGATGACATCGTTCAATTCATACCATCATCCAATCTTGATTGTTTGCAATATACAAATGTATTGCATCCCACTCTCGAGCAGCGATACAAAAAATAAATAGATGACTTACAACTGATTAATTTTGAAGATTAAGAATTAATTAATAGCTACAATAACATCTTATAATTTATTACCTCTCACTTTCCTCATTCTACCTTTCCCCACCAAGTACTCCCCTTCGAATTTTCTAATGGTGTCGAGATTCTAAATGCGATCTATATGGATCTTTTCTGCAAGCTTAGGAAGATATTCAGTAACGTACACCATAGTCTAGTATACCATATATCTCTCCACCATAGAACCCTTAGGACGTGCTCTTTTCTAAACCAAAGCCTTAAAATTTTTTTAGGTTCCTCTCAACCATCCACATTGACCGAGTGTGTACGGGTCCACACATTTTAATCTCCTCAACTTGGTATATGGGGTAGTGTTCTTGTACATTGAAAAAGGTTGAAGGTAGACACTTTTGCATTTCATACATTAGATGAAAAATTCTTCTCTTCCAATATTTTATATCTGCTTTATGAATTTCTTTAGATGACAACCACCTACAAGACATTCAAGACACAAAAATATATAAATATGAGACTTTACAATATATACAACAAATTGAATAGATATCATTACTTACCTCATGTATTTTCCAAGATCATATATCACTTGTTTGATGTTATTGTCGAAGTTCTCTGGGAGAGATATGGGTAGCACATACTGCAACAATTATAAAAATAATCATGTCATTCTTTTCTCATATAATACAATGAGAAGTACATGCAGTTTATAAATATATTGTAAATAAAAAATAACATGACTTACCTTGATGAAGGTATGCCAGTCATGCATTTTCAACCCTGGCCCAAATTCACTTTTCTTTGATATGGTACTGCTTATGTTTGCAGCAAATCTTGTGGGAAATCAAATTTTTTGTATGACCTCTTTTATGGCATCACTTTGTTGTTCTGTTAATAACCAAGGAAGGGCACTTATATTAATCCATTCTCCATTTCTATTTGATTCAATGAAATTTTTCATTGCATGATTGGATTCATGAATGTCACTACAAATTTTGACAATTTTTTCTTTGTCACGCCTTCCATCCAATATCTTCCACAATGTCTTCGTTATATTCTTTCCAATATGCGTAGTATCAAACAAATGCACAATTTACAGCTACTCATAGTAGGACAACCTACTAAATTGTCTGGGATAACTTTTTAGTCCCTTTGGAAGGTGATCAGTAGTATTGCCTTGACGACATTCACGATCATCAATCACATAATCAACAAACAAAACACAATATAAATATACAAATTCCAAACATAAACCATTAGGTAGAATGGTAGTACCTTGACGATTAATTCTGTTATATTCCAACTTCCATAGGTGAGGTGTCATTCTCTGTGGCTTAGATGTAGTCTCTTCTTTCCCATTGAAAAGATGTTTTTCGGTAATTCAATAGTTATGATTTTTGTGGAGAAAGTGTCTATGCTCATCAAACACCTACTTTTAAAAAAATTTTGAATGACGAGATTTCATCTTTGGACCACAAACTAGACATGTAAATTTTCCCTTTGTTTGAAGATCTACAAGATAATGATACAATTGGATTAAATATGTTAATTTTTATTTTTAGAATTATCATGTGCAATTCACCATAACATACCGGAAAAATATGTTAGCCCTAGGGAATCATGTATTGTCCATACAAGCATTGCATGAAATTGAAATTGTCTGTCTCCTATTGGTCTAGAGATGTCATACATAGTGACACCATTACATAACTCCACCAACTCATTGATAAGAGGCTCAATATATACATTCATATCTTTAACTTGGTATTTACCTAGTTGAATGAACAACAACATTACATAATTATTGCAACCATTTTACTGCAAGATTTATAATTACATGAAGATAACTATTAAATGATCAAATACCTGAAACAATCATTGCCAACATAATGTGCTCCCTCTTTATTGACATCCATGGAGGAATGTTATTATTGATGACAAAAATAGGCCAAACAGAGTAAACAGATCTTAGTTCTCCAAGTGGATTGACACCGTCCGCTGCCATTGAACCCTTGAGATTTTGAGGTTCTTTGATAAAGTGCAGCCACTTTTCCTCTATGTCCTTAAATATAGAACCATCTGTAGGCATTCAAATAATGTCATCTCGACTCCTATTGCGTGCATGGTAATCCATAAATTGTAGCAAGCTACTACACCTGAATAATATTTATAAATATGGTATAATGGGGATGTAACGAAGAACCTTGTGAGCCACATTTTTTGTTATTTGATTTGTTTGATATCTACTTGTATGACATTCAGGGCATTCTATTGCAAATTCATATTCTTTATGATAAATAATATGATCATTGGGACAAACATCTATTGCTTGATAATCTATTCCAATATCTTTCATAGTGGCACATAATTCTTGGTATGAGCGAGGGAGAATATTCGATGGTGGTAATAAAAAATCACCTATCAATCTATAGAAAAGAATATAAGTTATTAATATTAATAATATTTATGGTATATGTTTCACCCTTTAATTACTATAATGACATATATGACATACCTTAGCATACGTGACATTGTTGTGTTGGATAAACCATTCATAACCTTCAAGCTCAACAACAACAATACAACAGAGAGAAGAGTTATTTGGGAGCCTTCATAAAGGTTCATGGCTGCCTTCTCAAGTAGAGGTATATCATGGATGACATCAACATCATCCTGATCATCATCATCAGTTGCACCAATACCAAATGTGTCATGGATCAATGTATTAGTACCATCATTTGGCGCATCATCGTCATCTTCTATGGGATCATAATCTTTAGCTCCAATATTCGCACCTCCATGATCCTCCACTTCCAAAGCCATATTCTCCATATTCACACCTCCATAGTCCATATCATGTACTCCCCTAGGGAGGTCGACCTATATAAAAATGATGAACACAAATAAACCATGATAATGATCTCATCATCAAGTGTTATATATATATATATATATATATATATATATATATATATATATATATATATTAATTGTTAAATAAATATAATGAAAAACTGACCAATTCATGATAATCAAACCCTCCTTCAATGTGACCATTATCCCTACAATGTCTCTTAGTTGTTTTGATTAGCAATCTTCTAGTGTTTAAGCCCTTACAAATATTGCAGGGACAATAAAATTTTCCATCGCCTTTTCTTTTCAAGTTAGACCACAATCTATTGATTGTATCCCCGTTACCTTCTTCACTTGGATTGTCTAACACGATCCTTCTTCACTTAGATTATCTATAACCTAATCAAAATAAAATATCATATATATTATACACAAAATATTATCCCTACAGTGCATCAAATTTGACCAAGCACTACTGGGAGCTAGACTCAGCAACAAATGGACTTGTGAAGATTTTCACAATAATACATTTGTTGCAAGGTATAAGGTCCTAGTAGTGCTTAGGCTAGGAAAATCTACAAATCTGCTTGAGGGTGGAGGGAATAAAAAATGGAGGCAACTTGAGACCACAAATGGAGGCAAGTTGTTGATTGAGGGTGCAGGGAACAACACCTGTTAGTATTTTTATCGAATTGTAAATTTCAATTTTGAACCATTATGTGAATATAGAACATGGATGTAATCTCAGAAAATAACAAAATGTAGACACGACAGATTACTTATTTCGTTATTCTACATTACTTACTGTTTGAGTGCACGTTCCACCTACAACTTGATCAAGTCTTGTTTGATGCTTCAATTTTGTGTTCACTGTCCTGTAGAAGTACACAGTTTTGTATTTCCCCAATATGTTATTCAAAAAACAACAATATAATAAAATACATGTTGAGAAAGATCATTATAGGAGTATTAGAAACTCAAGATCCAAAGGTAACTCAACATTATAAGACTCTTACATTCAACCGTCATCTCATGCACCTAATAAATAGGAGATAAAAATACATGAAATTGAAAAATTACATTACAAAACAATGAGCTAAAACTACCTACCAGTAGTTCTACAATTAAATCATCATAACTTTCTCATTACTTAATAATCACACATGGCACAGACTCTCTTCAAAATCACAATATGTTGCATGTGTAGTACAAAACTCATGAGGTTCTAAAGAAGGCCTCACTCTTAATCAGCCAAATCTTCTTTGTACCACACAAAAATTTGTGTGATAACTATGTCTAGTCCAACCTTAATTGTTTAATAATTCATCATATTAGATAAAGTATGTTTAAGAATTGTTGGAACTGGTCCTTTGGCATGTATTAAATAGAATACAATTTTTAGCATATTATTATCACTCTATTTCTCTGTTGTAAACATGCCATTTGTTTAGTTTTGTAAATAAAATGTGTTAGATGCATTTAAAATTATCTTCATTGTCTTCTAATTGTCTAAATGCTTCTTTATTTGTTAGCCAATTAATACATGCTACTATATAAAGAAGACAATTAGAAGACAATGAAGATTTGCCTGACAAAAATGAATATACTAAACTGAACCAATGGCATGTTTACAAAAATTATCATAACTCATAAGAAAAATTGAAACAATGGCATGTTTATAACTGATTAAGAGTGAGGCCTTCTTTAGAATCTCATGAGTTTTGTACTATGCTTGCAACACATTGTGAGTTTGAAGAGAGTTTGTGCCATGTGTGATAGAGCCTACTTTATCTAATATGGTGCATTGTTAAACAAATTAAGGGTAGAGTAGTTATTACTTAGTTTTTTGTGGGGGACAATGAAGACTTATCTGAAAAATAGTAGGTCTTCTTTAGTATTTCATGAATTTTTACCACATATATTGTTTCAAGCCTTTGAGTCCTGGAGAAGAAGATTGGTGTAAGTTGAATAGATTAGAGTGAATGGGGTGTTGAAACATGGTGAATAGACCATGATGAGATGATACTTGATGTTAGGATCAGGATCAAAAGCCTAGTTGAGGTGTATGCCAGAGGAATGGAGACAAGGTTAATGATAGATCAAAGATCATATGAAACTATGTAAACCACTTTTAGTAATAAAAAATGTAAATTTCATGTATATTGCCAGTCTCTGCCATAGGGGTATATTCAGAGGGTTCATTAAAAAAATGATCCTTTGAATGGTTACTATGAATATGAATAATTTTATATAGCATATTTCTCATTTTACTTGAAGTTTGGAATAGCTTTTGCAAGGGTGAAAGTGCTTTTGATCATTTTGGTCGTGACTGTTCCTATACATAGTCAGGAAATGTAACTGTCTAATGATTATATGTAATGTTGAATGGATTAAATGCTTTATTCTTGGTAGAAGTGAATGGAAGGAATAGTGTTGGTGTTAGGTTTCATTTATTATTGAATTCAATGGTTTCCAAGATGTGTTGAGGAGTTTGCTCCTTGTTTAATGTTAACTGTACCAGCACAATCCACTCATACAACAATGAAATGCTATGTGGAAGGGATGGTTGATAGTGTTCCTTGAGGGAAGGGGGATTTTGAAAGACTTGTTATCATTGTATTGTGTATTTCCAATATATTTGGATGCAAGGAAGACCAGAAGAATGAAGGATCGCTCACTAATTGCATGATAACCCAGTTTTGAAGGGTCACTAGTTGAGGGGAATGAAGGATCACTCATTGATTGCATGATAACCCAACCAAAAATTTTTTCCTTTAAGTTTCCACAATATCAAAAAATATGATCATTATTCTTTACTTTCTTCTATAAACAACTCATACACAATAAAAAAAAGACAAAATCAGAGAACAAACATGACTGCATATTACATCAAGTCATCTAAGATGTTATATTTGGGTATCTAATTACTTGGATGAAATTAAAGGCATAAGGATAGTATCTATAGGAGCTAGAGGTTAGTTTATCATCATTGTATTATGAGACTTTTGGAGGTTTGCCTCCTCAAAATAGTTTATTATTCTTAAGTATTATCAAGTACTTGCAGCATATATCCTATTATATTCTTCTCTTGTGCAAGTCATTTCATTACAAGTAGTATTATAACAACATGATCTTGGCATGCAGAAGGAAATAAATAAGGAAAAATAAATTTGAGTAGGGAGTTCAAATTGTTAATTGCATATCTCTCTCAATTTGGTGAATTCTTGCTTGATTTTTGGAGGGTTTTTGAAGGACACATTAAACATGCTACAATACATATTTGAGGTCAATTAGATAAGGTTTGAAGGATTTATCACGGAGTTAGGGTTTCCACCAAATTTTCTCCTGGGGTTGCAATTTAGTGATTTTTTTACCATATTCATGAAATTTGAACACCTACCATTATGATTTGAAAGTATTTGGAGACATTGCAGATCTGTCAAAAATGATTCCCATATTTCTTCAAGATCTATTTTAATCCTTATATTGCAATTTTGATTAGATTTGACCAATAGTTGATTTCATTAGTATTTTATAGCATATACTCCTAATGTGAATTGTGGAGAGAAAGAAAGAGACACACTAGGTATGAATTACACGATATACCCATCATCACTTAACACTTAAATAATAAATTATGGACAGGGAACAACCCCCTAACTTCTAGATGTTTGTTTCGTGTTGGCCTCTTATTATATGCAAAGGTAGGCTCATCTTAGGCTAACAACCACAGTGTAGGGGCCATAAATTATGGATCCCAAAATAGGGAACACTTGTATTAAATTAGGTTCACTATACTACAAGGGAATGGAAACCATGCAATAGTGCCTCATGGGGATAGAAGCAACCCTTCACCAAGAAGATGATTGTGTCTACAATATTTACTAGAGGTAAAGAACATAATTTGGTTCCAGCAATTACTCCTAGAAGATAATGGCACCCACAAAACACTTGGAAAAGATAGCACTCACTATATCTTTTATCACTCTTTTAAAGTTGGGACAATAAATCTCAAAGATAGATCAACGAATTCTTGAACACAAAGAACCATTGATAGTTATGATTCATGTGTACAATAACCAACAACCAGTTGTTCCAATCATGGTGTCCAATAATTATGTTAGAAAAAGAATCTAAAAATCCCTTACACAACCATAATAGATTCAAACCATGAACCATAAGACCCTAACAATGGGACTAACAAAGATACAGCCTAAACAAATCTTGAGAATATTCCACCATATTGTAAGGCTCATGAAGTAAATCTATCTTAAAGCTACACATTCCTCTAGATGAAGCTCAAAGGTCAGGTAGCTAAAGCATAGCAATACTTGAATGAATATAGGAATAATTTTATGTACAATCATTTTCTAGCTTGATTTATGGGTTTTCCACATAATATTTTCCCTTTAACCACATTTATAGTTTGAGAAAATTAGAAAAAATTGTTTCAAATTTATATTATCCTTTTGAAGTAGCACACTGCCATCAAAATGCATAATCATTGGTCATCTCAAGAAAAATCCTATTGATTAGTAGGATATCCTTATAAAAATTTGATGCATGGATTTATTGTGAATTATGGACTGCTATGTATCCTTCAACTATGAAAGGAATAGTGTTGGTGTTAGGCTTCATTTATTATTGAATTCAATGGTTTCCAAGATGTGTTGAGGAGTTTGCTCCTTGTTTAATGTTAATTGTTCCTGCACAATCCACTCATACAATAGTGAAATGATATGTGGAAGGGGTGGTTGATAGTGTTCCTTGAGGGAAGGGGGATTTTGAAAGACTTGTTATCATTGTATTGTGTATTTCCAATATGTTTAGATGCAGGGCATACTAGGAGAATGAAGGATCACTCACTGATTGCATGATAACCCAGTTTTGAAGGGTCACTAGTTGAGGGGAGAGTCAACGTCAGGATGATTGGGCCATTGGAGGACCCTATTTCTTTGTATTGATTTCTATTCAAATTGGATGCATGGATTTCTTGTGAATTATTAGCTGCTATGTATCCTACAACTGCATCCATAAATCTACATATATTTTTCTAGGGTTGTAAGCCACTTAGGGATCGAAATAGAGAAAATAGATCAAAATCATTCTTTTTCCTATTTCCTTTTAAAAAAGTTTCAACTATCAATGATACAATACATTTGATGCCCTAAGCTATCAATACAAATGGTGCCTAGCTAGAAGCTCATAGGCTGTCCATTTGACAACCATAGTTAACATTTCAAAAAAATGGATATCCTTGAGCACAAGCACCAATAACATCAACTAATGGAGTTAAAGCATAGGTGATGAAGGGTGCTCCCCTTAATACCACAAACACATAACAGAAATAAAGAAACAACAACAATAATATGCAAGAACAGAAAATTGGCTTCTTATTATCTCCACAAATGTGGAATTACAAACTTTCAGAATTACAATATGCAAAGCCACATGGGCATTCCTTACAATATTCTGTAGGACAAAGCCTCGAACTATTACCAGAACTATTCTGAACTGCCTAAGACAATAATACAGCCTTCCTTATATAGGCAATTTTCCACCGCCTGGGAAGGTTCTAGAATTTTAGCCAATAAGGCCGACCAAACTTAGCATTATTTTATTTTACATTTTATTACATCATAGTCGGCTCAAGATAACCTTTGAAACCCAAACAGAAATTTTGAAGAAAATTATTTTCTGCCATTTCAGGTGGTCCAACTTCTGAAGACCATAAGTCATCACCAGTTGACCCGATCAGCTATTATAACCCCATTTCAGAAACGCCACGAAGCGCTCTATAGGGTTGACCAATGCAAGCACTCATCACCAAAATTTTTGACCTCATTCGGGGCCTCTAAAGCCTTCAAAACTGAGTTCAAAGTTTCTGTACCCTGCTGCCAACACCAAAAATCTTCAATATCTTCCAATATACACTTGATCTGGCAATGAAACTTTACTGGGAGGCTTATATGACCAAAATGAACCTCCAAGAAAGAAATCAGATCATTCTGAGCACATACGAAAATTACCAAAAATAGTAACTTTCCATAAATAGCAGCTCTGCACAAAATAGCCCTTATTGAATATAAAAATAGAAATATTTTTGGGTGATGCAAGATTGCTCTTACACCCAGGATGCTCCTGCATCAGACACCCAGGGTAATTTGAGAAGTGACCCTGTCACGTTAGGTGTGCAGAGGAAAACCAAGACGGTTAACCTCCTCCTTTGTTAGCCATGAGGAATCTTCAATAGGTCATCCTTTCCATTTGACCAAATACTCTTCATATGTCCTGTTCCTTGTGCTTCTGCCAACACGACTGTCCAGTATGCCTTCAATCTCCTTGATATCTGAACTGGTTACTGGAATACTCCACTGTGTTGCTACAACCTCATCCTCAACACCTCCTTCATGATACTCTGTCAAATCTAAAATGTTAAACACTGGTGAAATATTCAGCTCGCTAGGCAATTCTACCTCATATGCATTTCCTGAATCATGCTTCTTCAGTATCTTACATGGCCCAAACTTCTTCATTTTCAACTTGTTATATGTACCAACCAGAAACCGCTCCTTCCGCAAATGAACCATGACTTCATCGCCAACCTGAAATTCCTTATGCCTCCTTTTCTCATCTGCCTTAGCCTTATACTGCGCATTCATCTTGTTAATATGCTTCCTCACCTCCTCATAGATGTTCTTCAAGTGTTCTGCAAAATCTTCAGCTTCAGCACTACTTATTTCTCCTTTATCTATCTTTCTCAATTCAGATGCATTTCTTGGACTACTTCCATATACAATTTGGAATGGTGATTTACCAGTGCTCCTATTGACAGAATTATTGTATGCAAATTCTGCCTGTGGTAAAATCAAATCCCATTCTGTTGGCTTATCTCCAACCAAACATCTCAGCAAATTTCCCAAACTCCTATTCACCACCTCTGTCTGTCCATCAGTCTGTGGATGATGTGATGAACTGAATTTCAAATCTGTCTTCAACTTCTTCCACAATGTACGCCAGAAATATCCAACAAACTTAGTGTCCCGATCTGAAACTATGGTCTTTGGCAAACCATGAAGTCTCACTACTTCTCTGAAAAACAATTCGACTACATGAATAGCATCATTAGTCTTCTTGCAGGGAATGAAATGTGCCATCTTTGAAAATCTGTCAACCACCACAAAAATTGAATCATGTCCCCGCTGAGTCCTCGGTAAACCCAGAACAAAGTCCATGCTGATATCCTCCCAAGGCCTCTCTGGTACAGGTAATGGCTGATACAACCCTGTATTCTGCTTCACTCCTTTTGCCATCTGACATACTCTACAACTTTGTACAAACTTCTTCACATCTTGCTGCAACTGTGGCCAATAGTAATTCTCACTAACCAAAGAAAAGGTTTTGTCACAACCAAAATGTCCAGCCAATCCTCCGCTATGCTTCTCCTTGATGAGATTCTCCCTCATAGAACTTTGTGGAATGCACAATTGACTCCCTTTGAATAGCATATCATCCTGGATGATGAAATCCAGCCATTTCATCCTGTCTAGAGTAACAGGTTCTGTACAAGCTTTCCAAGCTTCACCAAAATCAAGATCCTCTGGATACAAATTCTTGAGTTCCTTGAACCCAACCACTTCAATCTGCATTTCTGTCAGCAATAGTTGCCTTCTGCTAAGAGCATCTGCAACCCTATTAGACTTTCCACTCCTGTGTTTCAAAACAAATGTATAACTCTACAAAAACTCAACCCATTTCAAATGCATTTGATTCAATTTTCCTTGACTATTCAAATATTGCAAAGCTTGATGATCAGTATACAAAACAAACTCCTTAGGAAGAAGATAATGTCTCCACTTCTTTAATGCCTGAACTATAGCATAAAATTCCTGATCATAAACAGAATATTTCCTCTTGGCGTCATTTAATTTCTCACTGAAATAAGCAACAGGTTTACCTTCTTGGCTCATAACAGCTCCTATTGCAGTACCACTAGCATCACAATCTACTTGAAACACCTTATTAAAATCTGGAAGTGCTAAAATAGGTTGTTCTGTAACTTTTTGTTTCAACAATTGAAAACTCTTTTCTGCTCCATTAGTCCACTTAAACTCTTTTCTATCCCCTCTCATTGTTTCAGTCAAGGGTCCACAAATACTGCTAAAATTTCTGATAAAATTTCTGTAAAAGCTAGCTAGACCATGAAAAGATCTTACCTCAGTAGCACTCCTTGGAGTAGGCCATTCAAGGATAGCCTGTACCTTCTTTGGGTCCATTTTTAGACCTTCTGCTGAAACTACAAATCCCAAATACACTAACTCTTTCTTCACAAAACTGCACTTCTTCAAATTAATCAACAATTTCTCATCTCTCAACTTCTCAAACACCATAGGAATATGCATCATATTTTCCTCCAATGTCTTGCTAAAAATCAAAATATCATCTAGGTAAACAATGACAAACTTACCCAAAAAAATTTTCAGAACCTCGTTCATGAGCCGCATGAAAGTGCTCGGTGCATTGGTTAGCCCAAAAGGCATGACTAACCACTCATATAGTCCTTCCTTTGTCTTGAAGGTAGTCTTCCATTCATCTCCTTCTCTGATCCGAATCTGATGATATCCACTCTTCAGATCTATCTTTGAGAAATACACAGCTCCACTCAAACAGTCCATAATATCATCCATTCGTGGCAATGGAAATCTGTACTTGATTATGATCTTGTTTATTGCCCTAGAATCTGTACACATCCTCCATTCTCCATTCTTCTTTGGTGCTAATACCGCTGGTACAGCATAGGGACTTGGACTCTCACGGATCAATCTTTTATGTAACAGTTCATGTACTTGTCTGTTCAACTCCTCACTTTCTGCAGGTGTCATTCTGTGTGCTGCCTTATTCGGAAAACTTGCTCCTGGGATCAAGTCCATCTGATGACTGATCTTTCTGACTGGTGGTAATCCATCAGGCACGTTATCGGATACAATATCCTGAAACTCATTCAATAAATCTACAACTTCTACAGGAACATCTTCTACTTCCTCTTTACCAGCTTTTGGAATTAAAGCAAAACATACATGCTCATGCCTCATACCATCTAGGAAATTTCTTCCATCAACAAAAGTTATCCTTGCATTACCACATACCTTTTCTTCGGTCTCCTTCAATGGCTTTAGCTTATGTCGCACTCCATCCTTTGTCAGGGAATAGGTATTCGCACGGCCATCGTGTACAGCACATCTGTCAAACTGCCATGGTCTACCCAACAACATATGACATGCATCCATAGATATGATATCACACAATACCTCATCTTGGTATCCGCCAATCTTGAACTTCACCAGGCATTGTTCATTGACCATGACCCTGTGGTCATCCTGTACCCAGGCAATCCGATATGGATGTGGGTGTTTCTGTCTCTTGAGCTTCAACTTTGCCACCATCTCTTCTGACACCAAATTGTCAGTGCTTCCACTATCAATAATCACATCACAACATTTACCTTCACACTTGCACCTGGTGCGAAACAAGCTCCTCCTTTGCTCAGGTTCATTCTCACCACTCAACAGGACTCTTCTGTTAATCAACATTTCTCCTCTTTCAACATATTCAGAATTTGATGATCTGGCATCTTCATCTACATGTGCAACTCTGGCCTGGCCTTCATTTCTCTTGTCTGTTCTGCCTTGGCACTGAGGACATTCAAATGCCCTATGACCTTCTTCTCCACAGTGAAAACATGTTCCACGGAAGCCACCTCTTCCAGATCCTTGTCCTCTTCCTCTTCCTCTCTGATCTCTATTATTTTGATCCTGGAAGCGATTGAAATTATTTTCTCGCTGATTCTGACTACTACTGGCCTCATCCTTCTTTTTCAAATCTTCATTTCGGCCACCATATGATCGTCCACCAGATCATCCACCGCGACCTCTTCTGTTTTGTCTTCTCTCAAACTTCTTGTTCAGCTTTGCCTCTACTTTTAGGGCAAACTGGTATGCCTCTTCAATACTGTTCATTCGAACCAGATTCAGCTCCTCCTGGATGCTTGGCCTTAACCCATTAAGGTATCAGACAACTTTCTCCTTATCAGCTTCTGCATGGCCTGTTCTGATGAGAAGTCGATAGAACTCCTCTGTATACTCCTGAACAAATCTTCCTGCTTGCTTCAAACTCTGCATTTTCTTTAGTAGGTCAAGCTCATAATCAACAGGAATGAACTGTCGCTTCAATTTATCCACCATCCGATCCCATCTTGTGATTTTATCTTTCCCTCTTCTATTTCGCTCCAATTGAATTTCTTACCACCAGATCTTTGCATGACCTTTCAATCTGGCCTTCGCAAATTTGACCCTATCAGGATCTTTAACATCTTCATACTCAAAATATTCCTCACATTCATTGATCCAGCCGATCAATTCCTATGGGTTAAGATTTCCAGAAAATGTAGGAACCTCAATCTTAGGTCTTTTCCCAATCTTAGAAATCGCCCAAAAAAGTCTTTCTTCCTCCTGGTTCACAATTTTAACTTCTCCTTCTTGATATTCTTCTTTGGCTTCATCATCACTTTCGTCTCTGACATTAAGATTCATTCCTCTACGAATCTCTTCTTGCAATGCTCGCACTTGTCTCTGCAACTCTCTAACCTCAGGTGTCACAACACTAGGTCTTCCGCCATGTTCTCTTCATGGAGGCATTTTCGCGATGCGCGCTGAAACCCTAACCACGGTCCTGGTGCAAACTGCCTCACAGTCGGCGATCTATTTACACACTCAAGAACCCCTGCTCTGATACCACTTGATGAAGGGTGCTCCCCTTAATACCACAAACACATAACAGAAATAGAGAAACAACAACAATAATATGCAAGAATAGAAAATTGGCTTCTTATTATCTCCACAAATGTGGAATTACAAACTTTCAAAATTACAATATGCAAAGCCACATGGGCATTCCTTACAATATTCTATAGGACAAAGCCTCGAACTATTACCAGAACTATTCTGAACTGCCTAAGACAATAATACAGCCTTCCTTATATAGGCAATTTTCCATCGCCTGGGAAGGTTCTAGAATTTTAGCCAATAAGGCCGACCAAACTTAGCATTATTTTATTTTATATTTTATTACATCATAGTCAGCTCAAGATAACCTTTGAAACCCGAACAGAAATTTTGAAGAAAATTATTTTCTGCCATTTCAGGTGGTCCAACTTTCGAAGACCATAAGTCATCACCAGTTGACCCGATCGGCTATTATAACCCCATTTCAGAAATGCCACGAAGCGCTCTACAGGCTTGACCACCGCAAGTGCTCGTCACCCAAACTTTTGACCTCATCCGGGGCCTCTAAAGCCTTCAAAATTGAGTTCAAAGTTTCTGTACCCTGCTGCCAACACCAAAAATCTTCAATATCTTCCAATATACACTTGATCTGGCAATGAAACTTTACTGGCAGACTTATATGACCAAAATGAACCTCCAAGAAAGAAATCAGATCATTCTGAGCACATACAAAAATTACCAAAAATAGTAACTTTCCATAAATAGCAGCTCTGCACAAAATAGCCCTTATTGAATATAAAAACAAAAATATTTTTGGGTGATGCAAGATTGCTCTTACACCCAGGATGCTCCTGCATCAATAGGCTAGGGCACGAAACTAGTAGAATGTGGTCATTTCAATGAGCATCTTAGCAATATACAATGGCATCATTAAATGTGCCTGTAATATCAACAAACGTGAATCCAAACATTTGAAAATAGTGAATCGATATCCTTGAGCACAAGCACCAATAACATCAAATAATAGAGATAAAGCACTGGATAGGGCATGACACCAGTAGAATGCGGTCATTTCAAAGAGCATTCATGATCAAATAAAATGCAATGCATTCGAATATGATGCTAGAGGCTCGAAAGATGAAGAAATCACATAACTTCTCCCGTGCTCAGCTTTCGCTCCTTTTCTCCTGCTCCTTCTCTATCCAATTGAAATAAAAATGATGAGGCCATTTCACTTTTTTTTTTCCATCTATACCCTGAATCTATCAGAATTACGATGGTCAATTAAACACCCATTGGAATACCGACACCATCGGGGCCTATTACAAAAACAAAACACAAAATTCATAATAAAAAATTACCCGTCGGAAGCTTCTGTCAAAATTTGGCCTCAAATGTAGTAGTGTCATCTGTATGTATTTTTTCTAGCTTTACTACCCATCATCCAAAACTAACCGAATGAAATGGTACTGCAACTGTATGTGTTTTTATCTTTGAGTGAAAAGTAGAATTCCTTGCAAGATGAATGATGCTCTGGCTATCTGTATATAGATAATTATCTATTTGTGGATGTCCCAATTCTTCTATGAAGAATTGAAGCCATATCATCTACTTAGCTACCTCTATAGAAGAAACATACTCTACCTCTGTAGTGGATAAAGAAACTACCTTGTGTAGTCGAGAAACCCAACTCACTATTGTCCCACTAATAGTGAATACATAGTCCATAATACTCCGCCTACTATCTATATCTCCTACCAAATCTGAGTCAACATAGCCTTGTACAATAGTAGTAGATCCTCCAAAGTGTAAACACTTACTAGATGTACCTCTCAAATATATGAGAATCCATTTGACTGCATTCCAATGCTCAATCCCAGGGTGACTCATATATCGGCTAACGACTCCCACTGCATGTGCAATAACTAGCCTAGTACATACCATAGCATACATTAAGCTCCCTACAACTGAAGCATAAGGTACCTTGGACATTTTAGTCTCCTCTTTTGGTGTCTTAGGACACATATCCTTAGCCAATTTCAAATGACTAGGCAAAGTTGTGCTGACAACTTTGGCATTCTCCATAAAGAAATGTTGCAACACCTTCACAATATAATCAGCCTGAGATAAAGTCAATTTCCTATTTTTCCTATCTCTACAAATTTTTGTACCAAGGATTTTTTTTCTGCCCCTAAATCCTTCATAGAAAATGAATGTGCTAATTGTTGTTTCAACCCCTTAATGTGATCCATGTTAGACCCAGCTATAAGCATATCATCAACATATAAACACAAAATAATGTAGCTATCATCATTTAACTTCTTAAAATAAAAACAATGGTTAGAATGATACAGGTTGTATCCATGCTCATTCATAAAATTGTCAAATTTAATATACCATTGCAGAGGTGCTTGCTTCAAGCCATATAAACTCTTCTGCAATTTGCACACTAAATTATCCTTACCCTTGACCTTGAATCCTTGTGGCTATACCATATATATTTCTTCATCCAAATCACCATGAAGAAATTTTTTTTTAACATCAAGCTGCTCTAAATGCAAATCTTCAGTAGCCATAATACTTAAAACAATAGGAATAGAAGTCATTTTAACAACTTGAGAGAAAATCTCATCAAAATCAATGTCCTTTTTCTGTGCAAATCCTTTTACAACTAACCTGGCTTTAAATTTTTTCTTACCTCCATCCTCTTCTTTCAGCTTGTAAACCCATTTATTCTATAAAGCCCTTTTACTTGCAAGTAACTTACATAAATCCCAAGTTTGATTTTTCAGCAAGGAGTCCATTTCCTCTATCATGGCAGACTCCCACTAAAGCTTTTTATCCACTTGCACAGCTTCATTATAAAATTTAGGTTCACCAACATCTGTTAATAAAATATAATACAAAGAGGGAGAAAATCTTTCTGGAGGTCTACTTAGCTTTGTTGACCGTCTAACATTCATTTGGGTTTGTGGTATTTGTTGTTGTTGTTGTTGCAGAGCATAAGGAACTACTAGAATATCATCTTTTGGAGTATCATCCAGTACTACATAATCATTTTCTTTCTTCTCATGCTATTGCAACATATCTTGTACAACACTTTCTCATTGAATATGACATCCCTGCTTCTTACAATTTTGTGATTTTACAAATCCCAAAGCCTATAACCAAATTCATCAATTCCATATCCAAAAAATACATATTTCTTTGACTTAGCTTCCATCTTGGTTCTATTTTTAGAATCTATATGTGCAAATGCTTCACAACCGAAGGTTTTGAGAAAAGAATAACTCACCTTCTTACCAGTCCATGCTTCCTCTAGAATACCACAATCCAAAGGAGTAGAGGGACCTCTATTGATTAAATAAATAGTTGTATTTATAGCCTCCATCCACATGTTTAAGGGAAGCCTAGCATGCAACCTCATACTCCTTGCACACTCCATTATTGTCCTGTTAATGCTTTTAGCCACTCCATTTTCATGTGGAGTCCTTGGTATAGTTTTTTGCCTACGAATACCATTAGAGAACAATAATATTCAAATTATGTTCTATAATACTCACCACCATTATCAGATCTAAGACATTTTAGCCTTTTACTAGTCTCATTCTCAACCAAGCATTTCCATTTCTTAAAAGTTTGAAATATATCAGATTTATGTCTAAGGAAATAAATCCATGCTTTTCTTGTTGCATCATCTATAAATGTAGCATAATATAGAGAGCCACCAAGGGAAGATACTTGAGCTAGTCCCCATACATCTATGTGCACAAGCTGTAATTTCTCATTTTTCTTTTCCTTCCCACTCTTCACAAAACTAACTCTCTTTTGTTTTCCATACACAAAACTTTCATAGAAATCCATATTGACACATTTCAGACCAGGTAAAAATTTCTTTGAATGAAGTAATTTCCTACCTTTTTCACTCATGTTCCCAAGTTTGTTGTGCCAAAGTGCTGTGTCAGAATCTACAATAATTGTTTGATGTTCTTCCTACTCAACTGTTCCTTAACATTCATTTTTCTCTAAAATAATTAAAGTAGAAGGAACACTATGACCTGTACAAAGATATAAGGTGCCTAATTTCACACCTTTTTCTACTACTAAGGAACCTTTTGAAACCTTCCAATTTCTATCATTAAAAGTAATTGTGCAACCCTCATCATCTAGTTGCCCTACTGAAATTAAATTCCTACTTAGCCTTGGAACATGCCTCACCTCTTGTACTAGCCAATGATTCCCATTCTTTAACTTAATCTTAATTTTACCCTTTCCAACAATCTAACAAGGTTCATTATCTCCCAAATAAATTAGCCCAAAATTCCATTGGACATAATCAAGGAAATAACCTCGATGAGGTGTAGCATGAAATGAAGCCCCAAAATATAAAACCCATGAATCATCAACACTTTCTAAAGAAAGAAGCAAAGCATCCTCTTCAGATTTATTACTTACCACATTTTCCTTCTTGTTACCATCTTTTTTGCCTCCTTTATTCTTTCGAGACCAGCAATCTTTCTTCTTATGACCTAGTTTTTCACAATACCAACAATCATTTGGTCCTTTGGATTCAGACCTCTTTCCCTTTGATTTTCCTCTTGATTTCCCATGATTTCTAGAATTATTTCCTCTCTCATTGGTTTTGCCTCTACTTTGTGCATTCAAGAAACTTCCTGATGTAGATCCACCTGAGCTTTTCCTACGAGTTTCCTCACTCAAAATCACACTAAAAACATCATCAAATTTTAGGGTATTAGAACTAGAAACAGAGTTACTAACAACCATTACCAAACCATTCTAGCTTTCAAGAAAAGAACATAGAATCAAGAGAGCCCTAATTTCTTCATTAAAAATAACATTTACAGAAGATAATTGACTAGTAACCATGCTAAACTCATTTAGATGATTAGTAATAGATCCACCTTCTACCATCTTCATATTAAACAAAATCTTCATGAGAAATACCTCGTTAGAAGCAAAGGGCTTTTCATACAACTTCACTAGGGTTTGCATCAAATCTCCAGTCATCTTTGCTTGTGTAATATTGAATGCCACTGATTGTGCCAGGCATAATCAAATACTACCAAGACCCTTTATATGAAGAATATCCCAGTCCTCATCAATTATTGTTGATGGTTTCTTAGATTTTCCTTCCAATGGCCGCCATAGATCCTTCTGATAGAGATAGTCCTCCATTTTCATTTTCCATAACTGAAAGTTCTACCGATTAAAACTCTCAACCTTCAGTCTACCCTCATTTTTCATTGCTCCCACTCAACCGTGAGACTCCCAATAAACTGTAAGTTCTTCCTGCAGAGGATAACTGAAAAAAAACCTTGCTCTAATACCACTTGTTAGAATTAACAAGACATAAATAACAGTTACATGAAAATATAACCAATATCAGAAAATAATAAACCACACAGAAGAGAACACATGACACAAAGATTTAATGTGGTTCACCCAATCCCTAGGCTACATCCACCAACAACGAGTCCAATATTATTATTATCTAGTGATTACATCTTGATTACAATCTGCAATCCCTTACAGCTCAATACCACCACAAGAAGCTACTAAAATATACATCACCCTAAAATCCCTAACCCTAAGCCATTATAAAAAAACTTATGTCAGTTAACAAGTTAGCCCTAAAATACTTGATGAGTCAACCTAGGGAAAAAAATTTATGAGTCAACCTAGGGAAATGTTTGGCATGTCAACTCAAAAATGCTTGATGAGTTAACCCCAAAAATGTTTTTTGGGGTGATGTCGTGAACCCCATGATGAATGAAAAGTGTACAGTACTTCTCTGATTAGTCACCACAAGCCAACAGTTAGTAGGGTTAGCTCTATCATAAACATAATAATATAAATCAAGTATGAATCTTTTCACAAATATTATATCCCTAAACATACATCATTTCATGCCAAATTATTAATTATCTTCATAAAATAATTTTATTAACCAATATATGCTCAAAATGTCCCATCATGAAATGAAAATACTCCAAACATATAATCCAGAGTAATAATCATGTCAGTCCAAAATATGAAAGTACTAGGGTAGGCATTACAAAAATATTTTAAGGGAAACTTTCCTTCAAACTTACCCTTACCTCTCTTTTACCTCTTTGCGATTAGAGCCACAAGCTCATCCATATTTCTCTCTTCTTCCTTTATTTTAGACCAATCATCAACGTATTCTCCAAGATCTACATGTCTGCTACCTCTACTAGTGCTCGCAAGGCTAGATAATGTCCTCTTGTCATTATGCACAATAGTCTTAAATGTAGTTTCCACTTTAGGTAATGCTTCTTGTAGCTTTGTGGTCTCAAAGGTGGTTAATTTAGAAATCAACATTTCTTTGTTGAAGTTCACAGTGAATTGAATGATTTTCTCAATCACCTAAACTTTTTTCTTATAAAATAGTGTCAAAGATCTCAGAATCTTTGCGATCACTTCTTCCTTAGTGTATGTGCCTCCAAAATTTCTAATTCATGTAACAACTTTAGTTACCCTCTATACATATGCTCTAACATTCTCATCATCTTGCATTCTCGGGTTTTCCATGTTTTCTTTCCAATTTTGTAACTTTGCCCTTTTAGTGTATTGATCTCCTTCATACAAAGATTCTAACCTTTTCCAGATCTTGTGTGCTAAATCAAGTTCTTTAACCTCAATGGATTCTTCTTTTGAAAGTGCATTGATCAATACTTCCCTCACATCCATGTTACAGTGAAAAAATTTCTTCTCATCTTCAGTAGCATCAACTATTTTAGATTCTACCTTGAGCTCTTCATTCCTTTTGATAATCATCCAGTAATCAAATCCCATGCAAATTAGATGAGTACTCATCTTGTTCTTCCCATTGTCAAATTTCTCAACATAAAACTTAGGGATCTCCTCAAGTGGTTAAGCTTTCTATCTGAGGACCAGAAGCTCTGATACCAATTGTTAGCAATAAAAATACACCAACACAACTGAGAGGGGGGTGGATTAGTTGTGTGCCAAATCATAAAATTAAATTCCTTTATAAACTGATTACTTTAAACAAATTGAAATAGTAATGTAATCACAAGAGAATATAAAAATCAAAACACCATAACACAAATATATGTTGTCGAGGAAAACCTTGTTAAGGGAAAAACCTTGGTAGGGATGGAACCCACTAATGATGCACTAAAATATTGTTTCCTTGTTCAGATACCTATCCTTGTTAGGGGATGATCATTAATGATGGAAGGGAGTATGGGGAGAGGGGCCAAAGGCACACCCTAACCAGATCCACCTTGCAGAACAACACACATGGAAGAAACAACACACAACAATGAGAGATAGAATGCAGAATCTTTCATATATTAAATTCAATTTGATTCATACATGTTGGGTTGTAATGCCTTCCTGGTTTAGGCCAAATATTATGATCAAGTACATAAGTCCTCCAACATGTGAGGATGTGCCAATCTCTAATCTTCTATCTTCTATCTAGTCTCTTCTAACTTCTATCCAAAAACTCACTGCCTAAACTCTAACCAAACAACTACATTTATACAAGAGGCTACCGAATCAAGTCAACCTTCAAATCCATAATCAACAGAAGGGATGACTAGATCTAGGTCCACACACTTCCCAATGATGGATACTAGCATTAAATCCATGACCAAAATTAATTGCAAGAGTCAGCCTCAACAGGGACTCAAAGTAAACAACTCGGTAAGCAAGGATAACCAAGCACTAGACAAGCATCACTGAGTGCTAGGGAAATTCACCAAACGCCAGAGAGATAACTGACCAACACTGGTAAACAAAGGAAACTAAGAAGTACCGAACCAACTTGGTCAAAGAATGAATCAAGCAACATAGACAAACTTCAAGCATCTTTTGGTGACATAGGATTGCCAAGGACCTGAGATTCTCTTGCATCAATTACATTTAGTACAAGCTCCTATTAAAGGAAAAACCTTGTTAGGAGTATTTCCAACCCTTTTAGGAGTTGATTACAAGGGTAGGATCACTGTCCAAGAACACTTCTCAAAGTGAAGGTTAAATCCACCTTTTGGATCCACTGTCCAAATAAATGTACAAGAGTGTACAATAACAGTAATGAACTGACTTACAAAAACTAGCTTTTCCCAAATAGTTCCAATAAAGTGCTTAATTAATTACCTATACCCTACATCCAACAAACCATCCAACAACAAGTTTGCAACCACTTCTCAATCATCCTATCTATGTCTATTATTCTAAGGAATGACTTTCCTTCATGCAAGTTATAGTACGCAATTAGGTCAGCCTGTTAGGAATTCCCCAATGAAAAAATGAATACATAGACCCTTGATAATATCCATATGGTATCTTAAACAAGTACATAAAAATTAAAAATAATGAAATGTGTGCCAAGATTTGTAATCCATGCTAGAAAACTTCTAAACACATTATCTCCACTAGTCGGCCCCAAATAGGTCTTTGCAAGATCACACACTTCATTAGATGTCACATAGATCCCAACGACCCAAGAATCTCATAGAATTTTCTTCCATGTGTATTCTATTAGGCCTTAACCTGACATACCACAATTCATTCTCACATCCAAGTAATCTTGAAAACTCAGAGACCATCTCTTTCATTATTCTCTGTTACTACACAGTGACCATTCTTCACAAAAATAGTCATAAATCATTTATAAGAATAGATAATGATCTACAACTTTAGACATAAGGTCTAAATGTAAGATTTTATGAAAAAAAAATCTATTAAGCCCAAGAAACCTGCATGCAAAAACTTGTCACAAGGAATAAATTTGTAGGAAACAAACAAGGGTTTTGCTCTGACAATATGAAAGTTTATTATCAACCAAAAGAATGAATGCAAATATACAATGGATCAATCCTTATAGAAGGAGATCAAAAAAACTAAAGGGAAACCATAATAGGTAAATAGGCATTTAATAATTAGATTTCATTATTAAATGACTAATGCAAGTGCATAAAGGGAAATCTTAAGAAGTAGTAAAGTTAATTTAATCAATGTAATTAAATTAATTCTTTACTCTAACACCCCCCCTTAAGATGAGAAACAATGTAGCTACAAACAATGCAAGAAATAAGAAAAGGAACTACAATGCTAAATGCAAATTTGGGTCCTAGCAACATGGCCTGATGAGGTACCCAATCACAACCAAATCTCTACGAAACATAGAAACAATGAAAACCACATGGGAAAAACCCTCCTCCAAAAAGAGATAGAAAGATGCAGAAGAAGAAAAAAAAAGAAAGGAAGGTAGGCCTCATTGAGACCCCCCAAGGACAAATTTCTTCACCCCAAGCATAGAACATAGTTGAAGATACTGTGGGGATGCAAAAGGCTTAGTGAAGATGTCAGCAACCTACTCCAAAGTGGGAACATACTCGAAGCTGAGAGAACCGTCCTGAATCAGCTGCTTGATGAAATGCATATGGATCTCAATGTGCTTGGTCCATTGATGCTTGACTGGGTTGCAAGAAATATGAATGGCACTCTGATTGTCACACTAAAGAAGAGTGGGACTATCAGGAGGAAACCCAAACTTTGTCATCAATTGTCGAAGCCATAAAACCTCCTGACTAGCTAGCACAGCTGCTCGATACTCTACCTCTATAGATGATAATGCAACAACAGTCTGATTCTTGAAAGACCATGTGATAAGACCAAAACTGAGACAAAAAAAAAAGCCATAAGTAAACTTCTAACCATCTATATCACCACCCTAATCGACATCTGTGAAACCAACAATGTGAGGATATCTTGATGTATAGTGAATGCCATATGAAGTAGTGCCCTGAATGTACCTCAAAATACATTTGGAAGCTTGCCAATGACTCTCATGAGGATCATTGGAGAATTGAGAGACAATTCCAACCACAAAGGAAATTTTAGGATGAGTGTGTGTCGAGTACAAAAAACTACCCACAAGTCTCCTGTATAAGGTGCAGTCCATAGAAGGAGTAGAGCAAGTGGTAGACAAAATAACACCTGACTGAAAAGGTGTGGGAGCAGGCTTGCAATCAAGCATGTTGAATCTCTAAAGCATGTCAAGAGCATACTTCTATTGGTGTATGGAAATCCCATCCAAAGATTGAATAACCTATAGGCCCAAAAAGTAGTGCAGAAGTCCAAGATCTGTCATCTCAAACTACTCCATCAATGCTCTCTGAACACTCTGAATCATAGAAGATGAGCTACTTGTGATGATGAGATCATCAACATACAACACAAGTATCAAAAGATCAGCCCCATGACACTAAATGTACACTGTAGGATCAGAATGATAGTGGGTGAAGTGTGAGGCTAGCAAGAAAGAGTCCATCTTCTCATACCAAGCCCAAGGGGCTTGTTTGAGACCATATAATGACCTCTGAGGTCTACACATAAGAGAAGAGTCCTGCACAAAACCTTGAGGCTATTCCATATAGATATCCTCATGTAGATCCCCATGCAAGAATGCACTCTTCACATCCATCTAATACACTGTCCAACCCTGTGAAGCTACAAGAGAAAGTACCAGGTGAATAGAATTCATCTTGGCGACAGGAGAAAAGGTCTCAGAGTAATCAATACCCTCCACCTGTGAAAAGCCCTTCGCAACAAGATGTGCCTTATACCGATCAATAGAACCATCTGCAACATACTTAGTATGGTACACAGACTTACACTAAACTAGCTTTCTTCCTTTTAGAAGAGTACAAAGATCCCAAGTGTTATTCTTCATCAAAGAAGAGTACTCCTCATACATAGCCCTATCCCACTCAGGATGTCCTATCGCCTCTTAAAACTTTTGAGGATCATTTGAAATAGCATGACTCAAAAGACCAGTACCAAATCGCTGAGCATGAGTATGATGGGTATCTAAAGGATCTCCTGCCAAAGAACTAGCAACACTGACTATATCCTGAGCCCACTTGGGCACTCGCAAAATATCTAGTGGAGGAGGGGAAGGTGGATCATCATCTAAATCATCCTCAAAGGATATATAATCCTGAAGAGGAGAAGATGAAGTACTAGGCAGTGAGGGAGAAGCTGGTGATGGAGGCTCCATCTGAGGATATCACTCATCAAATTGGACATCTTGCCCAAACAAGACCTCTCTAGAATCAAGATCAAATAACGTATACACCTTCATATCCTCACAGTAGCCAACAAATAGCATGGTCTACTCTTCCTCTCCATGGATTTCCTTTGAGCATCTGGAATAAATGCCCAAGCCTCACTGCCAAACACTCAAAATGTAGAAACATCAAGCTTGACATGGGACCAAGCCTCCTTAGGAGTCAAATGTCATAATGCCTTATGAGGCATCTGATTCTGAATGTAGTTGGAAAAATTCACTGGCTCTGCCCAAAAGGAAGGATGCATATCTTGAGACTGTATCATACAATTGTCCATCTCCCACAATGTTATGTTCTTTCTCTCAGCAACACCATTCTATTGAGGGGTATGGGGAACTATCAGCTAATGTAATATACCCTGCTCAGTGCAAAAATCATGAAAAGACTGATTCATGTATTCCTCCCCATTATCAGTGTGTATTCACCTGATAGAAAGACTAGACTGCTTCTCCACAAATGTCTTAAAGACTCGAAATGAATCAAATACATCAGACTTGTACTTCAAGAAGTACACCCATGTGCATCTAGAGAAGTCATCAATAAAGGTGAGCACATAATGAGCACTAGAAAAAGGAGTGGTCAATGACATGAGATCACTATTTATCAACTCCAATAGTGCCTTAGCACATGAGGATCTACTTGTCGGAAAAGGATCTCTATGATGTTTTCCAAGTGCACAACCTTGACAAACACCATCAGTGCAAGAGATCTGAGGAAGCCCAATCACTAACTCCTATGTACTCATCTGTTGTAGATATCTATAGTTGACATGGCCAAAATGCTCATGCCAAAGCTTGCTCACTGTGTCTGCATGAGCAACAATAGAAACACATGTATAATTAGAGCTCTCAAATCCATCAAACCTGTATAAGTGAGACTCTGAATCAACACTCCTAGTAGCAAAAACCAAATCAAGATCATGGAGGTCTTGAATACCTACATCATGTGGAGAGAACTCAACTATCTTACCAGAACTAGAATGGAAAATCTGATAGACAGATAGAAGGTTCATAGAAATGGAAGGAACCAAAAGAAAATCTTGTAGAGAGCCACCATCCAATGAAATAGTACCGGAACCTATAACTGAAATTTGTGCTGAGTCACCAACTACAATCTGTGTAGTAGCACTCTAAGCAAGTGAGGTAACCAAACTAGGTGTGTGTGTGTGTGATATGGTGCGAAGCACCTGAATTAATGATCTAAGTAGCAGTGGAAGATATTGCTCATGCAGGAAGAGCATGACCTTTCCCTATGGGAGTAGGTGAAGGCTATGGAGAAGCAATACTATGCTGTTGCAAGGCTTCCTCTAGAGCCTCAAGGCATTTCCAACACCTGGAAACCTTTCCATAAAAACTACAAGGTTCACCTATGAACTTCTTAGTCTTGGAGGAAGACTCACCAGATTTAGATTTACCCTTAGGAGTGGATTTCTTAGACTTTGTTTTCTGAGGTGGCTTGGATAAATTTTCACTACCAATTGAATCTATTTTGGGCTTCTGCTTCTACTTCTATGTCCCCTTAGAAGTTTGAGCAACCAAAGCTTGGTTCTTAGTTCCAGATAAAGAATCCAACTATGTGAGCTTGGCCTGCTCTCTTGTCAACCGATCATAGAACACCTCAAAAGTGGGCATCTAAAATCTCTGACCCAATGCATCCATGGTAGAGTGGAAGGTGGAGGAGAAAATCTGAAAGTTTCCCTGAAGCTTTGACAAAATTAGGTAGATACACTCTGTGTCAGTCTTAGCCTTTCCACATCCTTGTAATAAAGACCTCTACTGCTTGAACTTCATCAAGAAGTCCTCAATGGATGGAAAATGATCTGGTATAAGAGAAGTAAGCTCTATCTCAATCTGAAGTTCCCTGAACTCATTCACTGTACCAAACAAGGTGTTAAGCTTGGTCCACATAGCTAGAGGTGTATTGCACCCATCAAGATGAAACTATAGACTATCTAATACATGTAAAGTAATCAACCCCATTGCCTCATCCATCTTGTTCTTGTGTTTCATGACCTTGAAAAGCCTCTATAAAACTAGTTGTACTACATCTAAACAAGACCACAACCCTTTTGACTGGAGAAGTCATGTCATCAAGGATTCCATGTGTGATAGTTATGAGGGGTTAGAAGTTCTAGACAAGAAGAGGTCTTGGCTATTTTTTTTGAAAGGTTTTTGTTTTGATATAATTTCAAGTTTACTAAAGTAAATTATAGAAAACAAGAAATAAAACACCCCCCACAATTTTAATAAACCGAACCCTAGAAGCTGGAAAATATTACTTACAATGAGAGAAAAAAATTCTTCAAATGAGTATCACATGTACCTTTGAATTTTTTTGATGAAAATATCCATAAATCTGGATAGCAATCATAGGTAGAAAAGCTTTCAATTCAAGGTACGGTGCCCGCAAGGGTTTGAAGTTTTGTCATTTTAGATCGGCCAATGCAGACATCGGCTCATGCACGATGGTAAATAGTGCTAGGAAGGACACCCAAAAAAATGCCCTTTCACATGCATGTGCCTGTAAAAAGGCTAAATTTCCTACAGAGAATACCAGATCTAAAAACTATAACCAAAACCTCTCAAATTAGCTGAAAAATCCCAAAGTTCTTCTGTCAAACCCTTGCTCCTTTTTTTCTTCAAACATGAATAAGCTACAACAGATCTAGCTCTGATACCATGTAAGATTTCATGAAAAACAAATCTATTAATCCCTTGAAACTTGCATGCAAAAACCTGTCACAAGGAAGAAATTTGTAGGAAACAAACAAGGGTTTTGCTCTGACAATATGAAAGTTTATTATCAGCCAAAAGAATGAATGAAAATATACAATGGATCAATCCTTATAGAAGGAGATCAAAAAACTTAAAGGGAAACCCTAATAGGTAAATAGGCATTTAATAATTAGATTTAATTATTAAATGACTTGTTAGTCCATTTTCTAGTCAATGCAAAATCCTATGAAAATGGCCTCTTCCCTGCTAATTTTGAAGTTGTCCCGCCCTGCTGCAAGCTTGTTTTAATGTGCAAAGAAAATCCATAATGTTTCATGGTTTGTGCTCTTAGCTCCATGCTCTTTAATGTATCACCTTGCTCCAGTTTAGATCGCATCTCCTAATTCATAAAACCCAGGGAGATATTCAAGTTTCAAGGTCTGCAGGAAATAATCTCAGAATATGCCTTAGTGTCAAAAACCCACAATGTTTTTGAAAACCCATGATGTTTTTGGTCTCCCTACTACCTTTTGGTCTGCATGAAAACCCTGGATGTTTTTGATCTCTCACCGAAAACCCTGTGTGTTTTTGACCTCGCACTTTTTCATCTTTATCAGCATTTCCTATCTGCGCAGCTGCGACCTATTGGTGGGCCCGAGTTTTCAAAAGTTTTAAATTGATTGGTTGTCACATGATCGCATGTCAGAGTTTTCTGACATGCGACCATGTGACTGGCTATTTCTTGTGTGGGGCCTGTTGGTGGGAAGGCAATGGTCCTGGTGGCAGGTGGTGATGTGGCATTTTTTGATTGGAAGTCCTCGGCAGTGTGTGCTGGTGGTTTGTCGCATGTTCGCATGAGTCATTTTCATACTATGCGATCATGTGACAAACCCTTCTCTAAGCGGTAGCGATTACGAAGAAGGTTAAAAGGGGTAGCCGTAGCAGTGTGTCGCATGTTTGCATAGCCCTTTTTATGGCTATGCAATCATGTGACAAACCCCTTGGTTGGAGACTTCTATGCGGTGGTGGGCACCATATTTTGATTGAAAACACATGGGAGGTTTTAAAAACAGTCAAACTATATATCCCACATTCATCCGGAATGGGGAGAATTTGATGGATATAACCAAATTCACATAGTATGAAAGTAAATTGAAGCAACACAGACTCTGCCTATGTGTGCTCATGCACCTGTCTCGATTTCTATGCCCGCGCTCAAGGAAAAGATAATTTTGCAATGATGCATGTGCTGACTAGTCAAGATGGACATGTGTCAAGTGGTCGCATGATCGCAAGGGCCAACTTCAGCCCTTGCAAACATGTGATAGGCTGACATGTGGCAGCTCGATGAGGTGGTGGTCAGTTCAGTGACATGGCAATGTGATGCAGAGTGGACAGAGGTGGCAGTGACTGGTCAGAAATGGACACATGTCAAGTGGTCGCATGATCGCAAAGGCCAACTTCAGCCCTTGCGAACATGCAATAGGCTGACATGTGGCAGCCCGATGAGGTGGTGAGGAGGCTCTCGATGGGCCCTTTGACTAGAGGAAATGTAGTGTGCGGTAATCTAAGGGTGGTCGCATGATCACATGGGCCATTTCTGGCCCATGCGATCATGCACCAAGCTGACACGTGGTAGGTTCGCATGAATTCACCAAATGGATTGCCCAGTTTGAAAATTATTTCGTGAATTAGAGAATGAAGCCTCTGCGTTCGCATGTTCGCTTAATCAAACCAAGCGGTTAGTGAAATATCTAGCGAATTCAAGAATGGAGTTAGTCACGTGTTCACGAGATAATTGGCGGCTAGCATTAAACATTCAGCGATTCAAAGATCTAATAGTCGCCAATTCGCCAGTTAAATTGGCGGTCAGTGTAAATCACTTAGCGAATTGGAGATTGAGCATGGTCGCCGGATGAGGTGGCAAGTGAGGTGCGCACTAGCTGGATGCAGGACCGATTAAATCAAATTTTGCAGAGTGGTCGCATGATCGCATGGGCCATTTCTGGCCCATGCGATCATGCGACAAGGCAACACGTGGCAGCAGTGATGAGCTGGCCAATCTGAGCTTGCCATGTATCACGTGGGTCCCAGCTAAAAATAATATTTTATTTCTTCCTGTGCTTTCAAAATTACAAAAATCAAAGTTATAAAGATATTTTAATATAGTTTGGACTATATTAAGAAATTCAAGTATCAAAGTTGCAGACATGGGAGATTTTTTTTAATGGCTGGGGGCTTTATTTTTCGCCCAGATAGTAAGTGTTATATACTGTCAGAAAGGTGAGCGAACAAGGAATCCATTTCTGAGGTCAAATTTGATGTAGGTCATGTTGGTTTCGAGTTATCTATAGTTGAATGAAACAAGGGGCTAGGAAGATATTTTAAAAATATCTCATTTGTTGCATCTGGTGACTCATAAGTCAGTTTGAGGAGATGAAAATAGGTGCTTTTAGGAGAGAATGATGCAGATCAGATTTTCAATTCAGAGCTAGGTGATTCATCAATAGGAGGTTTAGAGGATGACAAGTGTCAGTTTGTGGATGAATCTGGAGTTTTCTCTTCTCCTTCTTATTCTGATTTCTGAGTGTTGTAGAGGGTTCTGAATTTTGGTTCTCCCAGGGAGAAATCCAATGCAAGTTCCATTAATGCAAGTTTGGTTCTGAACTTACTATTTTAGTCTAGACGTAGTGTGAATTTGAGTCTACTGAAATAGGTTTTATCAATGAAATATAGCTAGAATCTCATTGCAAGTATTCTGATGTCTCTATGTGTTTTGGAAGTTCTTATGAATTGGATTTGTAAGGCAATGTTCAATTTGTTGTTTACAAGGTAGACTGTGAGTTTGTCCCTAAGTTTCTTTCAAGGAAGGAGTAAATCTGGTTGGATAATCTCTAAGAATTTCAATAATGCATAGATTTGATGATCATGTGTTTGCAGTGAAAATGGTAGTCTGTAAGGCATGGTATTGATTTCAGGTGTTTTTGAATTGATGAAGTTTTGTGGATGTTTTCTTAATTTGACTCCGCACCAATGGATAAGGCACTAGTTTTACACCAGACTTGCATCCAAATCTTTAAAATTTATTCAACTTTACTTTGTTGTTGTTAAGATTGTTCATGTTTGATTGTATTCAAGAAATACAATTCATTTGATGATTCCTTGAAGAATGAATCACTGGGTTAGCCTGCCTGAGCTCAAAGCTCGAAGAGAAGAAGGAGTTTATCCTTGTTGTCACGTTGGCCATTTTCCTAGTTCTTAGTAGATCATACAGGTGGGATCCTATATAAGACTGGTTGAGTCAAACTCCCATGTTTTATAAGTCTGAGAACTATCCACTATTTTTCATATCTGCATAAAGGGTTTTAGCTAGTGAGTTATAAGTATGTCGATCTTATCATGTTTTAGGTGCACCCGCCTGAGTGTGTGGAACTCGAAGTAGAAGGAGGATTGAATCCTCATTAATTAGTCTTTTCTTGCCCCTTAGTTTTCATGAACAAGTAGATTTATGTTACTAGACGAAGATCCCCGGGTCTGGTTTTCATATTTCTCTTTTAGAGTTAAGGGATACAAGAAAAGAAGCTAACATGACTAATGCAAGTTCATAAAGGGAAATCTTAAGAAGTAGTAAAGTTAATTTAATCAATGTAATTAAATTAGTTCTTTACTTAACACTAAACACATCCTTCATCACAAATCTAAGCTCACATATCCTGGAATGCTATACAATGTCTGTACCACTCTGTCAGACTTGTTTGTTCTTGTCATAACCAGTCTATCTGATGAAACCAACTAAAAAATCTATTGACATCAATAACAAAGCATGAATGCCAACACTTGAAACAACAAAAATTCCAAAATTTATGACCTTTATGGTCAAATAGGGTCAAATGGGTGATGAATTGTCTATTTGGATCACTTTGGATGTAATTAAGTTTTCAAATAATTGTCATGACAACTTTGCAACTTTGGTGAAAAGTTGTATTTTTTTTCCAGCAATCACTTCATTTAAAATATTGTTGGAAGTGGTTGCAATAATTGGGAATGAGTTTTTAAAACCTCAGAAGATGTTTTATGTGAAGTTGGGGGGTATATGGATGTAATTGTGAGAGAAGAGAAGCAATAATACAGTTGGAGTTTTTTGTATATTCACCTGATTTCTATAGATACTGTATAATTTTTTTTTATTGGAAAATATGAATAAGTTGTAGATTTACGAATGTAGTTACTTTTCATTTCCATTTGGTCTAAAATTATGAAGTAATGTCTACTTAATTTGGCAAACACATCTTTCTTGGGTGGTCTGAAACCTGCATAGATCTAGGGCCTAGTGAAATCATGAATTTTGAACTATCATCCTCCAGGCAAATTCCTTGAAACTGTGAGGCTTGATAGGTGTCCTATGCCTTGTAAAATTATGTTTCTCATAGGAGATTCCAACAAGGTGGAAATTTTTGGGAAGCAACCCTAGGCCTGGCATCTCAATGTGAGAGTCAAGAGGATGTATGTTCAACGATTGAAAATTTATTGAAGCGATTAGGGAAGGGGTTTGAATGTTGAAGAGACATTTTTTGGAGTGTATTAGTGTAGTTTGAGGCCAGTGATAGACTTCTTTGATCAGGGAAGTCAAGACTTGTTAGAAGACTTGTGGAAGAGGTCTAATTGAGTCCTATTAACCCTTTGGAAGCAATATTGGTTGGGTAGGTTCTAAATCGGTTGGGAAGCTATGATCAAGGGTTTGTTTAGAAACCTCAAAAGGGTATCTAAAAAACCCTTTATTTTGTCTAGATCTTTGGGGAGTCAAATTTTATTACCTGATTATCCAATCAAGAGCTCTAATTGTAATTAGGCCTATTCAAAGGGAATATGTGTCCACGTGTTGAAAGGCGGTCTTGTGTTGTAGAATCTAGTTTCTTCTATGTTGTGTAGTTGTAAGACCATCACTCCATAAATAAATTTGTTGGTTTTGTCTAGTGGGCCATTCAAACCCCTAAACACTTGTGTAACCCACTAAAGCACTCAAGGGAGTATCAGTCTTGGTGATTTGTGTTGGTAGTTGGGTTGGAGGACCAAGATAGTGAACTTGGTGGAGATCATAATACTTTTGGAACCCTTGTGTATAAGGATAGTTGGTTCGTCTACCCAATCCTTTTCCTCCTCATCAATATCCAACAAAGATCACAATCTACGAAACCAAATAAACCTCATAATCAAGTGAGAAGCAACACAAAGGGATGTTATTACACTCAATATCAAACTACAATGTGAATGAGATGATCTACATGATTGATGTATGAGGTCTTGATGGGTCTAAAAAACAAGGCAACCTCAGGTACCCATGCATAAATACAATGCAATGTAATCCTCACAAATAGAAAAAAGGAGAGATTGAACTCATTATAAGAATACTATTTTCACGACTATGAATTTTGTATATTTTTTTTATCAATTTTATTTGTAAAGATCATTCCTTTGGAACATTGAAATGGTCATTTTTGTCCGATTTCATTACAGTAAGATCAAGCTCCTAGGTTTTTATTTTCAAATTCAATTTTGTATATACAAATCCAATTTTATACTTCAAAAAGATGATTACTTGCCGAAATAGGTTGCAAATTTTATCCAGAAGTTGAATTAGAGGAATTCTTAGTGATATGCCATATTTTTAGGTTGAATGTAATGCATAAGAGTTTATTTTTTTTATATTATTTGGTGGTGCACAATTAGTTAAAAATTGCATTTTTTATCCTTAAAGAAAAGGATTTATGCAGCTATGAAATCCTAAAGACTAGAAGTTGTCGATATTGTTAATTTTTTAACATGCCCTTTGTCAAAAATTCTAATATGCCCTTTGTCAAAATAGGTTAAAATATTCGTGAGCATCCTTTAATAAGATAAAGATGCTAAAAATAAGTCTCTTAGATATGATATTTATATAGTTCATTGAATGTAAGTTTAATTATTACTTAAATACAATATTTTTTTGGATCTAGGGAATTTCAAATGAGTTTGGAAGCATGACTCCAAATTTTCCTCTAGGCCTTCTACTATAGCTCTCTTTCTTCTATTTCTTCCAATTTCTTTCCTCTAGAGTTTTTTATGCTATTTGTTATTATGATTCATTTACTCTTTACATATCTAAATTTTCCCCTTCTCCCCCTTCCATATATGTTGTTGAAGATGGGAATGCTTTGATGCAGGAGCTTTTAGTGGCTTTTTAATATTTTAGTGTTTTTTTGAGTTTTTTATTGGCAACCAACTTCTCTCTTCAAACTGCACAAACACAAACACATAAACACCAAACTCTCTTGCCCAGACCATCTGAGCTCTGATACCAAATGATGCAACACACATATACACATTCAAGCTAATTCGGTCATTATAGAATAAGAACAACCATAACTCAAGATGGATTTGAAAATTCTTATTTTCCATTCACCAAATCTACTTCAACAATGATCAAAATATCCTTAAATAAAATAAAACTCTCAAAAAAATAAAAAAAATAAAAATTACCTTTTTGGCAGTTTTCACAAAAATTAGTTTTTTGCCATTTTTTTGTAATTTTTAAAACAACTCTTAAAAGCTGATTTTTTCGGTGAAGCTTCCTAAAACTAAGATAAGATGAACTGCCAACTAACCTTTGAAATTGGAAACATTATTTTGAAGTTATTAACAAAAACAACTTTCTAAAAACTAAAAAAAAACCACTAAAAGCTCCTGCCATAGTGAGATTGCTCTAGCCTCACCAAGGCCTTGCAAGTCCTAATATTTTGTCTTTTTGACATTGTACTAGATGAAATAGAGAAAAGAGAGAGATACTCATCAAAGGGGAGGCATGCACATTGAGGAGTTGAAGCAACATATGTGAAGGAGGCCAAACGCCCAAGTTTGTTTGTGGAAGCTATACATACCTTATAATCACATTGTTTAGTAAAGTTTTCCTATGGTGATTCATGGCCCTTGCATCACTTTGTCAAGTGTAGTGTTTTATTTGCATATAGCTCAAGGTAGTCTGTGACTCTAGTATTGCTATATCTATGAATCACATTTCATTCATTCATATTAAGCTAGTGATTTTGATTCTAAAATGGTGCCAAGTACATTTTGATGGAGACCATTGATAATAATAGAAAATAATATTTCTAATAATACATCAAATGCTGGAATATGGTTTTGTAGGTATGAATTGATCATATGGCCAGGGATTTGGCAAGAACATTCCAGTCAATTTTTGTTGACACCATACAATCTTTACCACAACACTAATCGGTATATCATATTTGGGTTGTTTTCTTTTTACATGGTTATCTTAAAGTACATTATTTACTAATTGGGTTTGTGACGTAGCCCAAACCCTTCAAAACAATAACTCAGAAAATTACACAACGCAGAAGTTTCAGAACGCCAAATTCTTCATTAAAATTTTCCAACTCTACTCTACCTCTACAATGAAAGAAAAATAACTACTTATTACAAATTTGAAAATTACCATATTTGGCAGATTTTTGGGAAAAATAATTTTTTTCCATTTTTGGTAATTTTCAAAACCCATCCTACGAATCCTGATTTTTTCCAAGAAAAGCCCCCAATTAAGGCAAGATGAATTGCCAACTAATCTACGAAATCAAGAATATGATTTCAGATTTATTACAAAAACAACTTTCTAAAAAATTGGAAAAAAAAAACAAAAAAACATTGAGCGGCTCTATTTCTGTGCTCATGTGGATTCTAAACCTCTGCTAGCTCACCAATGAATATTTGTGCATTATGTGCAATTCTGTGGTATAATAAATTCGGATGTGCATGGATTTATTTGTATGTAAACTGATGATTACTGGACTAAGGTTAGAAGATCACAATAGGGAGTATAGATGGAATTTTGTTAATAAATAGGAGTTTGATAATATACAGTGTACAATAATTATTGAGCAGAGTTTTGAGGATATAGTTAGTTTAGAGAATAAATGGTCCTCATTCGCACTCTCCCTGTTTCTTTCATTCTAGAAGATTGTGGGTATGGAGCTATGTGAGTCTAGATTGTTCGAAGAAATGGTTTTGTAGATATTTCTAATAAAAAATTATAGGTAGTGCTTTCTCTATTTTTTAAAGTTAATATGTATTGCCTAACCTTAGCTATAAATCTCTTAGTAAATTGGATCAAGATCTAGGATAACTAAATTACCTGTGAGATAGTAAGGGAGTACAATAGCTATGATCTCTTCTGAGTAACTAATCATGATCTTAGTTTTCTTTGGTAAGGTCTTTCTCGAAGTATGACGACAGGTTTCCTCTGCCCTCATCTGTTGGAAGATAGTTTAGGTTCTATCTATTTATTATTATTTTTTTTTGGTACACTAACTATAAAGAAAGGAAAGTTTTTGGCCTTTTGACCTCTTTCAGGTTGAACTGTTCAATGGCGATGAGAGCAGCTCTCCTTTAAGGTTATGGAACGGATGCAGATTCTTGCATTTGTATGTGGAAATTGTAGCATGTAATGAAAGTACAAGAGAGATTTGTAAAGCTCTATGAGCAAGGTTAAGCAGTGGGTATGCCCACTTAAGACAATATATTATTCAAATTTAAATGAGGATTGAGGCATGGATTGCCAACAAAAATTGTACAGTCATTTAGGCAAGATCATCACCGACAAAGTTAAGTAGTGGGTATGCCCACTGAGGTCATTGTATGTATCAAATCTTGATTTAGATCGAGTCATGGGAATGCCCATGTAGATTTGTATTAGGATCCGGACTTATGTCCCGGGCATGGCTGGAGGTTTTCTCTACCTTGCTCTTTCCTACCAGTGCCTGCACTGAGCGGGGTTTGTATAACATTTTTGTTTGAAATATTAATAAAATTTGAAGGGCTTCAGCGTTTTACCGATCAATTTTTTTTTTTTTGGAAAAAAACACAAAAATCCAATTTCAAAGGCCAAGATGATATTTTAGGCTCCTGAAAAAATATTAAAATAGCCACCAATCAAGCTGATCTCATCAGCAATCCAAATAGCTCCTCCTCACGCAACTGCTTGTAATTTTTAGCCAAAACCCACATCTGAGTCAAAAGTTATGACCCTCAAGTAAATCTCAACCAAAACCCACATTTGAGTCAACAACCTTGATCCTCAGATGCTCCTGCATCAGTTTCTTAGCATGCAGAAGAGATAATGTTGAACTTTTACATGCTATGAATCTTGTATGATTGTATTGATGCATGCATTTCAATATTTTTAGTCATGTAAATGATATTGTTCCTATATTTTCATTTGAACTATTAGCTATTGGTCCCACCTTATTGAGAGAAGGTTTTTTCTTATAATTATGGTATTTGCTTTTCTTTTGTACAACATGAGATGGTTTGGGAGAAGGATATGGTATGTTAGGCCAATTTGAAAGTGGAAAACTATCGTATTAGTTGGGCAAAACAAGCTTGTAGCTAACATGGCCAAAAGCTTTTTAGTGATTCACTTGAAATGTTTGTTCTTATTTCATGTATTTTTGAATGATTGTTACACAAAATCTTAAATAGAAGTTAAAAATATATCCTATGATACACAAGGATATGTTCTTGGGATTTTTTTGGTTGTCCCTATCCTTGTGATTTTTTATGGATGTGGGTATGCATCATAAACGCCCATATCCCTCCATATCTGTCTCTTTGGAAGTAGCCCTGAAATGATTGTATGTAGTTCAAAGACATCAACAATATCCCTAGATAGTAGTCATAGTTCAAAGAAAATCTCAGTCAAATATTCAGAATTAAATTTGGGATCAATTTGGGGATGTTATGTAGTGTTCTATAATGCAATGACATAATAAAAGAATGGAACTATGAAATGTTGTCTCCCTTGTTAAAGGTATCCGCTGTTATATATTTTTCACCTTTCACTTGATTTTGTATTTTGTCGAAAAATATGTTTATAGGATGACATAGGATACTTGGTATGATTATTCTTTAAAGGATGCTAGCTCAATGGAAGAACATTTTATTTTTAAGCAGGAGGATGGTGGTTTGATTCCATCGTGCCCTAATATGACTAAATTTATGACCAGATGACAGTAAAATAATGACTAAATAAATGACTATCATGAATAAATAAATGATTACGATGACTAAATAAATGATCAGTCAACAACAATCAATGACTAAATTAATGACTAAATCAATAACCAAATTGATCAATCAAAACAACCAAATTTATGACTAAATTGGTTTAGCCACAAATTTGGTTGCAGTATGAATGATTGACAATAAATATCTAATGGTCACATGACCAAGATTAGTCATTTATAGACAATTTTTGGTAGTTTTTTTAGTTATTTATTATTGTTTTGTACTAGTGTCATAATAGTTGGGTATAAGGGAGGAGCATATTATTGTAGACAAAGTAGTCATAAAGGAACAATTGTAAAATAAATCTTTCTATTTTCTTTTTCTTTTTCTTTTTAGGAGGATGTTACTAGGCATTTGTTAGAGGGTTTATAATAGTTGTTCATTCATTTACACACACATATAAATAAGAAATGTTGTATATGTACAAAAGGATATGTGTGTGTGTGTGTGTAAATGACTATGTGTATACATACATACATACATGCATGCATACATGTACATGTGTATATGTGTGCATCCATGTATACATATGTATGGATATACATTTATATATATGCATACATAAATGCATACACATGCATGCATACTTATAAATATGCATATTTATGTGATATATAATAATTGTTGTATTTCAACTAGTTCAAATATAAGCACTGCAAAGTAAATCTTATTTTTTCATTAGACATGTGTTAAAACATTATGATAATTGTTCATCTATGTATGCATACATATCCTCTAACAAATGTATCTTTACATCCTCCATCACCCCCCCCCCCCCCCCCCCAAAAAAAAAAAAAATTAAATTAAATTTACCTTACAATGCTTACTTTTAAACCAGCTTGGGCTAGAGCAATTCATCTCCCTAGTTAACATTGATGTTGGGTTCACATTGAAAACACCCTCTCACTATCTAACTATTTGATTGGCGTTGTCATTATTTAGTTTGACATCGACATTGATAGACATTAGCCACAATAGCATATTATTTATAGATAAAATAATAGCATGTCTTCGATATGTTCGTTACTTTCGTCCTCATCCTAATGTACATTAATCTTTAATTTTGTAAATGTCATAGTCAAGGTAAGCAACAAAATGGTATAATCTTTCATTTTCATAGCTATTACTCATATCGTTACCTCCAACTCTTGCATATGTCATTTATTTTTGTAATCTCCATTATTTTTTATATATTTAGTCAAACAAATGGGCCTATGCTTTACTTACAATTTTTTAATATTATATTTATTCATGAAGTAGACAAATTTTGCCATCTCTTTATCTTTGACGTTGTGTGTATCACAAAAAATAAATTGGATGTGAAATTTAGGCGAGGAAAACTAAGTTGAATTGTTAGTTTCAAGACTAGCTTGTTGATATTTTCAATGTATTCCCTAATATTATAATTCCTTGTTCTATTCATATTTTCACTTCAAAATATTAGGAAAGAGAAAGCTTGTGACCTATATTATTTTATTTTAGAGAAGGATAAGCAAATTTTAAATTATAAATACTAGGGAAGCTCTGAACTTAATTTAATTTCAATTTTTTTCAAAGTAATAAATGTAATAAATAAATAAAATTAAAGTTTTAGTTGCTCATAACATGAGTCTATAGTTTCTAAAAAAGTGTTTGAGTTTATATATTAATAAGTAATTTAAATATATTTTAAAGATCAATTTGATTGGCTGGGACACTATTATGATATTATTATCGAGATTTAAGTGTGTAGTTTTCCAATCAAATTTATTGACACATGTTTCATGAGTAATGACTCACAAGAATTTATTTCTCATTAAAATGAATGGTACACTTAACACTTATTGCATAACAATATTGTTGAATACTTGAAATTTTTAATTGTTTCAATTTTACTTTTGACTATTTATTAGAACAATTGACTTTTTTATTGAAAATATTAATATAATCTTATTTTCTTACTTCTAAAAACAATATATTTAAATTATAAATATAGTTTAAAATATCGATCCATCTAACTTAAATAACTAGATTTTAATGCCATGTAATTTTTGGAGCTAAGATTTCATCTATTTTCAACTTTTAATCTACTATTAAAAAAATATGGGTTCAAGTATAAATTTTGATTTGATATATATATATATATACATACTTGTTTTATGTTTATGTGGAATTAAAAAAGTGGATTGGAAAAGAATTATTTTAATAATAGAATTTACAATGAAGTTTTAACTATATGTGTCATGTTGATATTGATGTGTAATATGATATAATATTTGTTTATTGGAAGAACTATTTTCAATAATGTTAATCATTTCTTTCTTATTTATGTTATATTATTATTTTTGAATTAATATAATATATAAATCAAGTTTATATTAAATTGTAATGATAAAAAAATTATATTGTATTTGGTTGTGACAAGTGTAACAATTATTATATAAGTTTATTTTTATAAAATTTAGAAAGTCATTTAAATTTTCATTAATTTTGATCTTATACCGGTTGATAATTGTTTTTTTTTTTTTTTGATAGGATAATTGTTATCTTTTTTACAATTTATCAATATATTATTTTTTTCCTTTCATAAGCATTAGAATAATGTAGTTTTAATATGTACAAATGAGTTTCACCCTTATTTCTTTAAGTCTTTTATTACTTCTATTTCCACATTCCAATTATCTTAATCTTTAAGTTATGGACTTTCTTTCAAAATCTAAGTATTGTTTTATCAACAAATTTGTTAAGTTTCAAACCCTTTATCAACCTACAAAGAGGATCTCACAACCCCATTGACTCTCACCAAAGTTGGCACAACCTTGTTAGAATTTGGTTATACTATCACATCATCTTTTGTTTTGGAAAATGGTAAAGGTTTCATTAAGGCATTGTCTAGTTAAAACTAACAATTGTGTCAAGTATTGATGAAGTATTGTTAACTAGTTTTAAAGATAAGAGATATTTTACAAAAGACATTGACAATTCTACATGGTTTCAAAACTCATTCTACAACCTAATGAGGTTCTCACTATCCATCTACATTTGAAATAGTTCCCACAACCATTTCAAAGTTCAAATCACTACTTAAAACCTCTAAAAATAAAGCAATGTGGAGAATTTGGAAAGATCTATATTTTTTATATTATCAACAACAAAACAAGGGTGTTATCCCTTAAAAAAAAAACAACCCGAAGGAATTCCAACCATCAAAAGTACAACATTAACATCACATTAATAGCTAATTAAAATCAAAACTAGACCATAGTTCAATAGCATAATAATACAAATTGTTGAAGTCTTAATAGTATAAGCTTGCAAACTACTTAAGGTCTTAACAATGTTAAACTTTAAACCACTATACATAAACATCATAAAGAAAAAAAACCACACTCAACAAGTCCGACTAGAGGCTTGTGTATCACATGGCTTTAGTATTTTGTACGAAACTTGAAGAGTTCCTTGTAGCTCCCCTCCTTTCATGGATAACCATTAGTGTTCCATTAAGGTGCTCACTAAAGGTGACTACATTGAAAGCATCTTGTTGGAGGTACAATTTTTTGTGACTTACCATTAATAATAATTTAAACATGTGTTGAACATGCAGTTATATGAGTCATACTTACTAAATTTAGTAAGTTTTTGCAATTAGGACTGTTAGAGTGGTCATATTATAGCTAATAATTAATTTATTTAATTATTAGTCTATTATTCTCTACACTTAAGTTAGACTTAGGCATCTTATTATTCTTTAGGGTTTTCTCCTTTAGGGTTTCGGTATCCTTTTATAAGGATTCTCTCTTTGTATTTTTCATTAACTCAATGCATTGTTCATAATAGATATTGTTCTTTTGAATGTGCATATGATGTCTCTGGCTTTTTGGCCTCCATAGATTTTTCTTGCTTTTTGTTCTTTGCTTCTTCCATGTGACAGGGTTATGCATGTAGGTGTTCTTGGGAGATCAGTCTTCCACCTAATCTAATATGGTATCAGAGCCTCCCTGCTGTTGCTTGTTCTTGTATTTTTTAAGCAATATTTTTCATTTCTGGTATTCTCTGCAGGACAAAAAAATTTTTTGGAGCATTTTGAGCAAAAAAAAATGCCACCATTGTGCTTAGAAGGCCCAAGGGAGTAAAAAATCATATGAAGTTTACATTTTTTGGCCTCCAGGGCTTTTGGGTGAATTTCCTAGCCCATTCAGGTCGTACGACACAAAAATTGAGAAAAAAAATTTAAAAAATCTTGGTTTTCATGCGCGTTTTAGGTTTTAATGAGGCACCACCAGTGCGCCACCCCAGCCCCATCACTGCCCATCCTCCGTGCCACCCAATGCCTCCACGCCGCCTGCCCGCCGCCTACTAGCCCGCCCACCGCCGACCACCGCAGCACCACCACTGGCCACCGCCCTCCCCAGCCCCGCTCTGCTCTACTGGCAGGTTCTTAACCCCCATGGAGGTCATATGGTGATCAGGAGCTTCGGCTCAGCCCCCTGCACATGCCATGCGCCCAGGGGCCTTTTTTTTACAACCCCAAGGGCTTAAAACATATTTTTGGAGCCTTTCTGACCCCCAGACACTGGTTTTTCTCTATTTGGAGCATATGAAGGTCTTTTTTGGACTTCTTTATATTGTCAAAAATCTCTTTCCGAGCTTTTTCTGATTATGGAGGTTAGAGTTTTTGGCTCTGTTATTTTAATAGTGTTTTTTTTGTCAAAGTCTGATGTTTGTTTTTGCCTTCCAGGAGCCATATCTCGCTCATCTAGACTCATTTTTGGGCTCACCAAATATCATCGGAAAGCTGGTTCAGTGAGTTTTTCAGTGGCAGGGGTCTTTTATCTAAATTTTTCTCCAGTTTCTTTCTCCTCTGAGTTTTGCACTTTTGCACTCTGGCGGATTACTTGGATTCTACAAGTCCTAGGATCTCTTCTTTTGTTCTTCTAGCTCACTCTTCTTTTTGACTTTCTGAGCATTGTATGCTTCTCTTATGTAGCATTCTCTTTTCTATAAATGCACTAAGATAAAGTGCCTGCTTTTGCATATCTGGGATTTCGAGCACCTTGTGTTTGCTTGTACTCGCACTCAGTTATAAAGTGCCATGGGGGGTTATGATGTTTTTCCTTTTGTGCTCATCCACCTTTGTCAAGTGAGTGTACCTTCCACAACATTAGCCCATGCTATGTGTCTATGACACCACCCTTTATCCTTTGTTTGTACCCTCTTTTGCACTATTGGTGTTCCTGATTATTCTTCTTGCAAATGTTTTTGGCATTGCATTTTAGTGTTCCTGTCACCCCTCTCCCTATTCAGCATTATGGGGGGGGTTCACCTGTTGGTTCTATTGCTTCCTTGGTTCAGTTGAGTGATCTACATATTCAATTTTTGTTCCTATGTACTAGGTGGATGCAGTGGCTAGGGACCTATGCATTTCGGTGAGATGGATCATTTACCATATATATACTCTTTTCTTTCCTATTTTTGGATGCACTCTTCCAGCTTTGATTGATAAGCTCTTCAGGCTTTTGGTGTTTATGCCATCTGTATCTTCGAGTTCAGGTGTTTGCCTTTGTTTGCCTCCTGATTTGAGTAGTGTTATTTGAGGGCAGTCATGCAAATTATAGTCTTCTCTACCTGGTCATATTTCATTGGAGGATCTTCAGATCATTAGTTTCTTCTTGATAGTGTTTGTAGTCTCATGCTTCAATGATGTTCTACATGTTCATTCTTGTTCCTATTTTCTGGAACATTCCTAGTTTTGGAGGCTTCTTCAGTCTTTCAGATTAGTTTTTGTCTCCTTTTGGAGTAGAGTTTTTCCCATGTGGTTTTCTCTATTTCTCCGCTTTATAGAGACTCTTTTTTGTACATGGGTACCTCATCAGGCCATGTTGCCGGGACCCATTTTTTGCTTTCAGCACTATAGTTTCATTTTCTTTCTTCTTGCATTATTTGTAGCTGCATCGTTGCTCATCTTAAGGGGGGGTGTTAGAGTAAAGTATTAATTATATTAATTAACTTTACTCCCTTCTTAAGATTTCAACACTTTTATTTTTAGTTGTTTATATTTAAACACATGCACTAGTTGATTCAAACTTATGCACTAGTTGTTTTAAATTTAAACTTGCATGCATTAGTCTTGTAATAATTTAACTAATTATTACATGCACTTCTACTTTTTAGGTTTTTCTTTCAAGGCTTTTGATCTCCTTTATAAGGATGATCCATTGTACATTCAATAAATTCATTAATTGAGGATATTTTCTTCTTCATATTTTGAGTCAAACCTTTGCCCTCTTCTTGTCTCTACTTCCTTGTAACAGGTTCTTGTATGCAGGTGATCTTCGGGTTTTGTGGATTTGTATTGCTCAAATCCTACGATTCACCTATTGGTTCTATTGCTTCCTTGGTTCATTTGAATGATCTACGTATTCTATTTTTGTTCCTATGTACTAGGCGGATGCAATGGCTAGGCACCTATGCATTTTGGTGAGATGGATCATCTACTATATAGACACTCATTCATTCCTACTTTTGGAGGTCACCTCTTCGATTGATCAGCTCTTCAAACTTTGTCTTCTCTACCTGGTCATGCACTATTTTAGTGGGGGTTCCAGCAGTTACTTCTGATAGTGTTTACAGTTTCATGCTTCGGCGATGCTTTACATGCTCTTTCTTTTCTCTTGTATTTGGGTACCTGATCAGGCCTTGTTGTCGGGACCCATTTCTCTTTCATGCATTTTTGTTTTCATGCATCTTTTAGTCCTTAGTTGTTTAGCTTCTCCCTAAGTTACACTTAAGGGGGGGTGTTAGAGTAGTCATATTATAGCTAACAATTAATTTATTTAATTATTAGTCTATTATTCTCTACACTTAAGTTAGACTTAGGCATCTTATTATTCTTTAGGGTTTTCTCCTTTAGGGTTTCAGTATCCTTTTATAAGGATTCCCTCTTTGCATTTTTCATTAACTCAATGCATTGTTCATAATAGATATTGTTCTTTTGAATGTGCATATGATGTCTCTGGCTTTTTGGCCTCCATAGATTTTTCTTGCTTTCTGTTCTTTGCTTCTTCCATGTGACAGGGTTATGCATGCAGGTGTTCTTGGGAGATTAGTCTTTCACCTAATCTAACAAGGACTTTGCAACTTAGTTCTTATATGCAGCTTGAAGTCATGATTTGAATATGAAAGATATTTTCTCATGGTTTTCTTCCTGGTATAATTTTACCAATTTTTTTCCATGAAAATCTTAGTGTTATGTGTGTTTGTTTTTGTGTTTAATTTTCTACAATTTTAAATTTCATAAAAACTGGCATCACAATGAGGTTATTTGTGTAGAAGTTGTTTGTTTTGAGTGGTGAAAAATGACAGGAGGTTTTGTTACCATATTTGAGGTGCAGAATATTAATGGTTTAAATTTTGTTCCATGGAAGCTTAAGGTTCAATCTTTGCTGGAAAAGGATGGATGTGATAGATCTCTTAAAAGGGTAACATAAAAAACTATGAATGTGAGCACAATAGATTGGAATATCATGGATAGCATGACCATAATACTAATTTAGTTATCTCTAGCATATTCCATTATGTTTAATGTTACAGAGGAGAAATTTGCTCATGATTTATGGAACAAGCTTGCAAAGCTGTATGATATGAAGTCATTGTCAAACAAAACTTTATTAGGAAGTAAGCTATATAGTTTGAGGACTCATGAAAATTCATTAGTCATATATCATCTGAATAATTTTAACACACTAACAAGAAATTTTTTTATACTACAATTGATTGAATACTTCAAAGGGAGAGATTGATGATCACCGAGCTACAAAGGTAAATGTGACACATTAAATCAATTATAATACTGTCATTGATGCCAACTAGTTTTGACTGTACTTATCATGATAGTTACAAACATCTGAAGAAGGTAATATTGGTTAAGGAATGAGATATTAACATGAAGATGAGATGTATGAGAACGATATGGATGTGATATTCATTGAGTAACTTATTGATGAGTCTATGACATTATGTTAGTGATTTGATTATATTACATAATTCTGTTAACAATTGAAGATCAAGAATGAACAAGTTTATGTGGTTGGTAAATGAAGAACTTAGTATACATCGAGTTGAGATAGTGTACACTGAGCAAGTGTAGTGTATACCAAGTACAATGTTAACTGAGTTAGAAGTCACTGACACATCACGGTGTTAACTGAGTGAAAGAAATAAATGGAACAAGTGAGTGCTGACTAAAGATGATGACTTGGAAGATTATGGATGATTCCAAGGTTAAAGATAAATTTTGTTATGAAGATCAAATGAATGAAAAAAATCAAGGATAATCAGATGATCTAGAATGAAACATATTTGAGACACAAATTTTGAGGAAGGCTAAAGAGGAAAAATCAATGGTGAAGATTAAGAGGCAAAATCTATGGATGAGAAGAAAATGGTTTATCATTTCTATAAAAGGAGACGAGATTCAAAATGATGATGCACGTGAGAAGATTGCATTCATGTGAAGCTGGTCAAATAGGTTAAAGACATAACAAAGTAATTTTGTAGACAACATCGAGTGTTGGAGAAATGAATTAACTAAGCATAACAGAGTTGGAGGATGAAGAAAATTGAAGAGATTATGATGACTAGAGGTATTTTGAGCTTAGCATAGATCTAAAAATTTTCAAAGAAAGTTGTATTTGAATCAGATCATTTACTATTGAATTCAAACCATTGCTACAGATAAATCTCTTAAGTGAGTGAAACTTAACAGTCTTTATTATTTCATTATGACATTTAATGAGTGTAGATTATTTTTATGTTGACCCCATAGTGAATGTTTGGTCATGAAGAACTGTTAGTTATAAATCCTCTAACAAGGTCACACCTTACAGTATGTTTTGTAACCTTTAACAAAATTGGCTCTTTACTAAGCTCACTTCAGAAGAGTGAAATTATTTTTGGGTGCTGGTCCCAGGTGGTTTTTCTCCCAATAGGGTTTCCATGTTAAAAATCAAGTGTTATATGTGTATGAATGCAATGATTTGTTATTTTACTTTACACATTACAATTACTGGTTTGATTAGGAAATACACTAGTTAATTTAATGGTATTCGATTAATGAATAGAAAGGCACATACAAAGTTTTACCAAGTTATTTTAATTGTTTGATAGATTTTTTTTATACATCTGGGAGTGTTTGGGACTATAGGATAACTGGACTTAACTAATTCACCCCCCCTCTCAGTTATCTAATGATTGGTATCAGAGAGAGAGTACTTGAAGGAATAAGTTTGAAGGACTTAAGTAAAAGATCACAAGATGTATAAGAGAGAGGTGTCAAAGTTGAACAAAGACAATTTTTCAATATGGAAAAATTGGATGAAGTTATATCTATCAGGTATTGGTGATTCTGCAACATACTACTTGGAAAATGAGCTTATAACTCCTATTTCTCCTTTGACTGTCAACTAAATGAAAGAGAGACAAGAACATAATGCTATGATGATTGAGATTGCTTCTTCTTTATTAGATGCTGAATTTGAAGACATTGAGACATGTACAATTGCAAAGAAGATGTGGGACAAGATTACACTAGTTCATAGAGGAGATGTGAATGTGCTCAGGGAAAAAGATGAAAGTATAGGAGGAAAGTTTGATGATATGAAGATGAAAGAAGGTGAAAACATCACTTAGAGCAACAACTGAGTCAAGGAAGTTGTGAATTATATTTGAGGAGAAGGTGGAACTATTGATGAAGACACCGTGGTAAGTAAAATTCTTAGAACATTGTTACCTACCTATTCTATTAAAGTATCTGTAATTCATGAAATGAGTGCAACCCCTGGTAATAATATTTGACTTGATAGTCTAATTGGTAGATTGAGTGCATTTGAGCTTAATAACTATGACAAAAGTATATTACCTAAGGTAGAATCTACATTTATTTCATCTGGTAAAATTTGAAGATCAAGCAATAAACATAAGATAAGAAATGAAAGTGAAAGTGAAACTGAAGAAGATGAACTTGATGAACTTGAATAACTTAAAGCACAAATGGCTAGAAGACTACAAAAAGTCAAAGGAAGATATAGAGGTAAACTACCCTTGGTATGTTTTAAATGCAAAGAGATTGGTCATATTTTATGCAAGGGATGATAGGATGAGGGGCCAAAGACATACCCAAATCACCAACCTCCTTGCTAAAACATCACACATAAGCAATAACACAAGTAGGGAGAGAGATAATGCATAAAATTCATGTATTATTCATCAATAACTTCATACATGTTGGGCTATAAGGTATTCCTAATTACAGCCAAATATATTCAGAATTCAATTATAACAGTCATCATACATGTGAGGATCCAACTTCTAGATCCTCTCTTCTATCTCCAAAAAATTGATTCCTAAATCTAAAACATCTACTTTATTTATACAATAGGCTATTGAAACAAGTTGGTCTTCAGATCCATCATTGGAGAAGGAAATGACCAGATCTAGGTCCACATGCCTCTCAATGATCAATGTAACCATTAACTTCATGACCAAAATTAGCTGCACAAGTCACCCTCAATAGAAATCCAAAATAAACCACTTGGTGAACAAGGTTACCGAGAAATAGGAAATTAGTACAGTGAACCAACCGAGCCAACTTAGTGAATGAAGGGACCAAGTAGCAACTAAACCCCATCAGTGGAAATAAGAAAATGTCACTAAGAGCCCAAAAGTATCTACCAAGAATAACTAATAACTCTAACATATTTTTGGCGATACAAGATTGCCAAGAACCCAAGATTCTCTTGCATCAGACACCTGGGGTTATTTTGAGATGATTCTCTGAATCATGTAGTAGGTACAATGATACAGTGTGGGGTTGGATAATCCCAGAATGGATAGTCCAAGTCTACACCAGCAATAATAACAACAACAACCATAGTGAAAACACAAAAAAGTAATGCTCAAAGAGAATTTCATTCAACATGCCCAGTTATAAGGCCTTCTAGGTTAGGGCCAGGTACAATCAATCACAACAGTATTTCTACAACCTCCTAGCTAGTCCAGCTTTGTAGCACATCAAAAATTGGTGGAAAATACTAAGGCAGATCTAAACTTGAGCTCGCAAGCTAGCAAGCAATCTTTTTGTCTCCAAGCATGCAACCACTAGCTCTATTATTAAAAATATCAGACAAACAATTTGATCTTCAAGATCTTGTAAAATCTAATTACTATCCTTTTCCTTCACTGACTCTTTTTGAATGACTTCTAAATGTAAGAATTTGCAAATAGCAAATATTGAACCAAGATCAAGAGGTTGAAGAAAATCACAAGAGAGAGAAAATATGAATGCAAGGATGGATTAAATAGATCCAATGAATTAATGATATTCACCAATTGATTGCTTAATGAAATGATTACATAATAGGCCTCCTTATATAGGAAAGGTGATATGAGAGAATGATAAGGAGCTGATAAGCTATCTCCTATGTTAGGTGTAATCACATGTCCACCAAATGTGGATCATCCTCCACTATGCAATAAAGAATGTGCATTGGATTAGGATGATAATGTGATAAGAGCATGAAAGGTGTATCTCGCACACAACGAGGTATGTGATGACAACTATCACACCTAAAGTGGAATTTCTCCTACACCATGTGCTTAATTGATGAAGGGTGCTCCCCTTAATACCACAAACGCATAACAAAAATAGAGAAACAACAACAATATGCAAGAACAGAAAATTGGCTTCTTATTATCTCCACAAATGTGGAATTACAAACTTTCAAAATTACAATATGCAAAGCCACATGGGCATTCCCTTACAATATTCTGTAGGACAAAGCCTCGAACTATTACCCGATCTACTACCCAGAACTATTCTAAACTGCCTAAGACAATAATACAACCTTCCTTATATAGGCAATTTTCCACCGCCTGGGAAGGTTCCATAATTTTAGCCAATAAGGCCGACCAAACTTAGAATTATTTTATTTTACATTTTATTACATCATAGTCGGCTCAAGATAACCTTTGAAACCCGAACAGAAATTTTGAAGAAAATTATTTTCCGCCATTTCAGGTGGCCCAACTTCCGAAGACCATAAGTCATCACCAGTTGACCCGATCAGCTATTATAACCCCATTTTAGAAATGCCACGAAGCGCTCTAGAGGCTTGATTGGTGCAAGCACTTGTCACCCAAATTTTTGACCTCATCCAGGGCCTCTAAAGCTTTCAAAACTCAGTTCAAAGTTTTTGTACCCTGCTGCCAATACCAAAAATCTTCAATATCTTCCAATATACACTTGATCTGGCAATGAAACTTTACTGACAGACTTATATGACCAAAATGAACTTCCAAAAAAGAAATCAGATCATTCTGAGCACATACAAAAAAAAATTATCAAAAATAGTAACTTTCCATAAATAGCAGCTCTACACAAAATAACCCTTATTGAAAATAAAAACAGAAATATTTTTGGGTGATGCAAGATTGCTCTTACACCCAGGATGCTCCTGCATCAATCCTACATGGTCCAAACTTCTTCGTTTTCAACTTGTTATATGTACCAACTGGAAACCGCTCCTTCCGCAAATGAACCATGACTTCATCACCAACCTGAAATTTCTTATACCTCATTTTCTCATCTGCCTTAGCCTTATACTGTGCGTTCATCTTGGTAATATGCTTTCTCACCTCCTCATGGATGTTCTTCAAGTGTTCTGCAAAATCCTCAGCCTCAGCACTACTTATTTCTCCTTTATCTATCTTTCTCAACTCAGATGCATTTCTTGGACTACTTCCATATATAATCTGGAATGGTGATTTACCAGTGCTCCTGTTGACAGAATTATTGTATGCAAATTATGCCTGTGGTAAAATCAAATCCCATCCTGTTGGCTTATCCCCAACCAAACATCTCAGCAGATTTCCCAAACTCCTATTCACCACCTCTGTCTGTCCATCAGTCTGTGGGTGATGTGATGAACTGAACTTCAAATCTGTCTTCAACTTCTTCCACAATGTTCGCCAGAAATATCCAACAAACTTAGTGTCCCGATCTGAAACTATGGTCTTTGGCAAACCATGAAGTCTCACTACTTCTTTGAAAAACAATTCTGCTACATGAACAGCATCATTAGTCTTCTTGCAGGGAATGAAATGTGCCATCTTTGAAAATCTGTCAACCACTACAAAAATTGAATCATGTCCCCGCTGTGTCCTCGGTAAACCAAGAACAAAGTCTATACTAATATCCTCCCAAGGCTTCTCTGGTATAGGCAATGGCTGGTACAACCCTGTATTCTGCTTCACTCCTTTCGCCATTTGACATACTCTGCAACTCTGTACAAACTTCTTCACATCTTGCTGCAACTGTGGTCAATAATAATTCTCACTAACCAAACCAAAGATTTTATCACGACCAAAATGTCCAGCCAATCCTCCACTATGCTTCTCCTTGATGAGATTCTCCCTCATAGAACTTTTTGGAATGCACAACTGACTCCCTCTGAATAGCATATCATCCTGGATGATGAAATCCAACCATTTCATCCTGTCTAGAGTAACAGGTTCTGTACAAGCTTTCCAAGCTTCACCAAAATCAAGATCCTTTCGATACAAATTCTTGAGTTCCTTGAACCCAACCACTTCAATTTGCATTTCTGTCAGCAATAGTTGCCTTCTGCTAAGAGCATCTGCAACCCTATTAGACTTTCCACTCCTGTGTTTCAAAACAAATGTATAACTCTGCAAAAACTCAACCCATTTCAAATGCCTCTGATTCAACTTTCCTTGACTATTCAAATATTGCAAAGCTTGATGATCAGTATACAAAACAAACTCCTTAGGAAGTAGATAATGTCTCCACTTCTTTAATGCTTGAACTATAGCATAAAATTCCTGATCATAAACAGAATATTTCCTCTTGGCATCATTTAACTTCTCACTGAAATAAGCCACAGGTTTACCTTCTTGGCTCATAACAGCTCCTATTGCAGTACCACTAGCATCACAATCTACTTGAAACACCTTATTAAAATTTGGAAGTGCTAAAATAGGTTGTTCTGTAACTTTTTGTTTCAACAATTGAAAGCTCTTTTCTACCCCATTAGTCCACTTAAACTCTTTTCTATCCCCTCTCATTGTTTCAGTCAAGGGTCCACAAATACTGCTAAATTTTTTGATAAACTTTCTGTAAAAGCTAGCTAGACCATGAAAAGATCTTACCTCAGTAGCATTCCTTGGAGTAGGCCATTCAAGGATAGCCTGTACCTTCTTTGGGTCCATTTTTAGACCTTCTCCTGAAACTAGAAACCCCAAATACACCAACTCTTTCTTCACAAAACTGCACTTTTTTAAATTAATCAGCAATTTTTCTTCTCTCAACTTCTCAAATACCATACGAATATGCATCATATGCTCATCCAATGTCTTACTAAAGATCAAAATATCATCTAGGTAAACAATGACAAACTTACCCAGAAATTCTTTCAGAACCTCGTTCATGAGCCGCATGAAAGTGCTCGGCGCATTGGTCAGCCCAAAAGGCATGACTAACCACTCATATAGTCCTTCCTTTGTCTTGAAGGCAGTCTTCCATTCATCTCCTTCTCTGATCCGAATCTGATGATATCCACTCTTCAGATCTATCTTTGAGAAATACACAGCTCCACTCAAATAGTCCATAATATCATCCATTCATGGCAATGGAAATCTATACTTGATTGTGATCTTGTTTATTGCCCTAGAATCTGTACACATCCTCCATTCTCCATTCTTGTTTGGTGCTAATACCGCTGGTACATCACAGGGACTCAGACTCTCACGGATCAATTCTTTTTGTAATAGTTCATGTACTTGTCTGTTCAACTCCTCACTTTCGGCAGGTGTCATTCTGTGTGCTGCCTTATTCAGCAAACTCGCTCCTGGGATCAAGTCCATCTGATGAATAATCTTTCTGACTGGTGGTAATCCATCAGGCACGTTATCGGATACAATATCTTAAAACTCATTCAACAAATCTACAACTTCTACAGGAACATCTTCTACTTCCTCTTTACCAGCTTTTGGAATTAAAGCAAAACATACATGCTCATGCCTCATACCATCTAGAAAATTTCTTCCATAAACAAAAGTTATTCTTGCATTACCACATACCTTTTCTTCAGTCTCCTTCAATGGTTTTAGCTTATGTCGCACTCCATCCTTTGTCAGGGAATAGATATTCGCACGACCATCATGTACAGCACATCTGTCAAACTGCCATGGTCTACCCAACAACATGTGACATGCATCCATAGATATGATATCACACAATACCTCATCTTGGTATCCGCCAACCTTGAACTTCACTAGGCATTGCTCATTGACCATGACCTTGTGGTCATCCTGTACCCAGGCAATCCAATATGGATGTGGGTGTTTCTATCTCTTGAGCTTCAACTTTGTCACCATCTCTTCTGACACCAAATTGTCAGTGCTTCCACTATCAATAACCACATCACAACATTTACCTTCACACTTGCACCTGGTGCGAAACAGGCTCCTCCTTTTCTCAGGTTCATTCTCACCACTCAACAGGACTCTTCTGTTAATCAACGTTTCTCCTCTTTCAGCATCTTCAGAATTTGATGATCTGGCATCTTCATCTACATGTGCAACTCTGTCCTGGCCTTCATTTCTCCTGTCTGTTCTGCCTTGGCGCTGAGGACATTCAAATGCCCTATGACCTTCTTCTCCACAGTGAAAACATGTTCCACGGAAGCCACCTCTTCCAGATCCTTGTCCTCTTCCTCTTCCTCTCTGATCTCTATTATTCTGATCCTGGAAGGGATTGGAATTATTTCCTCGCTGATTCTGACTGCTACTGGCCTCATCCTTCTTTTTTGGATCTTCATTTCGGCCACCATATGATTGTCCACCAGATCGTCCACCGCGACCTCTTCCATTTTGTCTGCTCTCAAACTTCTTGTTTAGCTTTTCCTCTACTTTTAGGGCAAACTGGTATGCCTCTTCAATACTATTCATTCGAACCAGATTTAGCTCCTCCTGGATGCTTGGCCTTAACCCATTAAGGTATCGGGCAACTTTCTCCTTATCAGCTTCTGCATGGCCTGTTCTGATGAGAAGTCGATAGAACTCCTCTGTATACTCCTGAACAGATCTTCCTGCTTGCTTCAAACTCTGCATTTTCTTCAGTAGGTCAAGATCATAATCAACAGGAATGAACTATCGCTTCAATTTATCCACCATCCGATCCCATCTTGTGATTTTCTCCTTTCCCCTTCTATTTCACTCCAACTTAATCTCTTGCCACCATATCTTCGCATGACCTTTCAGTTTGGCCTTCGCAAATTTGACCCTATCAGGATCCTCAACATCTTCATACTCAAAATATTCCTCACATTAATTGATCTAGTCGACCAATTCCTCTGGGTTAAGATTTCCAGAAAATGTAGGAACCTCAATCTTAGGTCTTTTCCCAATCTTGGAAATCGCCCGAAAAAGTCTTTCTTCCTCCTGGTTCACAATTTTAGCTTCTCCTTCTTGATATTCTTCTTCGGCTTCATCCTCGCTTTCATCTCTGACATTAAGATTCATTCTTCTGTGAATCTCTTCTTGCAATGCTCGCACTTGTCTCTGCAGCTCTCTAACCTCAGGTGTTACAACACCAGCTCTTCCGCCACGTTCCCTTCGTGGAGGCATTTTCGTGATGCACGCTGAAACCCTAGCCACGGTCCTGGTGCAAACTGTCTCACAGTCGGCGATCTGTTTACACACTCAAGAAAACTTGCTCTGATACCACTTGATGAAGGGTGCTCCCCTTAATACCACAAACGCATAACAGAAATAGAGAAACAACAACAATATGCAAGAATAGAAAATTGGCTTCTTATTATCTCCACAAATGTGGAATTACAAACTTTCAGAATTACAATATGCAAAGCCACATGGGCATTCCCTTACAATATTCTGTAGGAGAAAGCCTCGAACTATTACCCGATCTACTACCCAGAACTATTCTGAACTGCCTAAGACAATAATACAGCCTTCCTTATATAGGCAATTTTCCACCACCTAGGAAGGTTCCAGAATTTTATCCAATAAGGCCGACCAAACTTAGAATTATTTTATTTTACATTTTATTACATCATAGTCGGCTCAAGATAACCTTTGAAACCCGAACAGAAATTTTGAAGAAAATTATTTTTCGCCATTTCAGGTGGCCCAACTTCCGAAGACTATAAGTCATCACCAGTTGACCCGATCGGCTATTATAACCCCATTTCAAAAATGCCACGAAGCGCTCTAGAGGCTTGACCGGCGCAAGTGCTTGTCACCCAAATTTTTGACCTCATCCGGTGCCTCTAAAGCCTTCAAAACTGAGTTCAAAGTTTCTGTACCCTACTGTCAATACCGAAAATCTTCAATATCTTCTTATATACACTTGATCTGGCAATGAAACTTTACTGGCAGACTTATATGACCAAAATAAACCTCCAAGAAAGAAATCAGATCACTCTGAGCACATACAAAAAAAATTACCAAAAATAGTAACTTTCCATAAATAGCAGCTCTACACAAAATAACCCTTATTGAAAATAAAAATAGAAATGTTTTTGGGTGATGCAAGATTGCTCTTACACCCAGGATGCTCCTGCATCAATCCTACATGGTCCAAACTTCTTCATTTTCAACTTGTTATATGTACCAACTGGAAACGGCTCCTTCCGCAAATGAACCATGACTTGATCACCAACTTGAAATTTCTTATACCTCCTTTTCTCATCTGCCTTAGCCTTATACTGTGTGTTCATCTTGGTAGTAAACTTCCTCACCTCCTCATGGATGTTCTTTAAGTGTTCTGCAAAATCCTCAGCCTCAGCACTACTTATTTCTCTTTTATCTATCTTTCTCAACTCAGATGCATTTCTTGGAGTACTTCCATATATAATCTGGAATGGTGATTTACCATTGCTCCTGTTGACAGAATTATTGTATGCAAATTCTGCCTGTGGTAAAATCAAATCCCATCCTGTTGGCTTATCCCCAACCAAACATCTCAGCAGATTTCCCAAACTCCTATTCACCACCTCTGTCTGTCCATCAGTCTGTGGGTGATGTGATGAACTGAACTTCAAATCTATCTTCAACTTCTTCCACAATGTTCGCCAAAAATATCCAACAGACTTAGTGTCCCGATCTGAAACTATGGTCTTTGGCAAACCATGAAGTCTCACTACTTCTTTGAAAAACAATTCTGCTACATGAACAACATCATTAGTCTTCTTGCAGGGAATGAAATGTGCCATCTTTGAAAATCTATCAACCACTACAAAAATTGAATCATGTCCCCATTGTGTCCTCGGTAAACCCAGAACAAAGTCCATATTGATATCCTCCCAGGGCTTCTCTGGTATAGGCAATGGCTGGTACAACCCTGTATTCTGCTTCACTCCTTTCGCCATTTGACATACTCTGCAACTCTGTACAAACTTCTTCACATCTTGCTCCAACTGTGGCCAATAATAATTCTCAGTAACCAAACCAAGGGTTTTATCACGACCAAAATGTCAAGCCAATCCTCCGCTATGCTTCTCTTTGATGAGATTCTCCCTCATAGAACTTCGTGGAATGCACAACTGACTCCCTCTGAATAGCATATCATCCTAGATGATGAAATCCAACCATTTCATCCTGTCTAGAGTAACAGGTTCTGTACAAGCTTTCCAAGCTTCACCAAAATCAGGATCCTCTCGATACAAATTCTTGAGTTCCTTGAACCCAACCACTTCAATTTGTATTTCTGTCAGCAATAGTTGCCTTCTGCTAAGAGCATCTGCAACCCTATTAGACTTTCCACTCCTGTGTTTCAAAACAAATGTATAACTCTGCAAAAACTCAACCCATTTCAAATGCCTCTGATTCAACTTTCCTTGACTATTCAAATATTGCAAAGCTTGATGATCAGTATACAAAACAAACTCCTTAGGAAGTAGATAATGTCTCCACTTCTTTAATGCTTGAACTATAGCATAAAATTCCTGATCATAAACATAATATTTCCTCTTGGCATCATTTAACTTCTCACTGAAATAAGCAACAGGTTTACCTTCTTGGCTCATAACAGCTCCTATTGCAGTACCACTAGCATCACAATCTACTTGAAACACTTTATTAAAATCTGGAAATGCTAAAACAGGTTGCTTTGTAACTTTTTGTTTCAACAATTGAAAGCTCTTTTCTACCCCATTAGTCCACTTAAACTCTTTTCTATCCCCTCTCATTGTTTCAGTCAAGGGTCCACAAATACTGCTAAAATTTTTGATAAACTTTCTGTAAAAGCTAGCTAGACCATGAAAAGATCTTACCTTAGTAGCATTCCTTGGAGTAGGCCATTCAAGGATAGCCTGTACCTTCTCTGGGTCCATTTTTAGACCTTCTCCTGAAACTAGAAACCCCAAATACACCAACTCTTTCTTCACAAAACTGCACTTTTTCAAATTAATCAGCAATTTTTCTTCTCTCAACTTCTCAAATACCATACGAATATGCATCATATGCTCATCTAATGTCTTACTAAAGATCAAAATATCATCTAGGTAAACAATGACAAACTTACCCAGAAATTCTTTCAGAACCTCGTTCATGAGCCGCATGAAAGTGCTCGGCGCATTGGTCAGCCCAAAAGGCATGACTAACCACTCATATAGTCCTTCCTTTGTCTTGAAGGCAGTCTTCCATTCATCTCCTTCTCTGATCCGAATCTGATGATATCCACTCTTCAGATCTATCTTTGAGAAATACACAGCTCCACTCAAATAGTCCATAATATCATCCATTCATGGCAATGGAAATCTATACTTGATTATGATCTTGTTTATTGCCCTAGAATCTGTACACATCCTCCATTCTCCATTCTTGTTTGGTGCTAATACCGCTGGTACATCACAGGGACTCAGACTCTCACGGATCAATTCTTTTTGTAATAGTTCATGTACTTGTCTGTTCAACTCCTCACTTTCGGCAGGTGTCATTCTGTGTGCTGCCTTATTCAACAAACTCGCTCCTAGGATCAAGTCCATCTGATGACTAATCTTTCTGACTGGTGGTAATCCATCAGGCACGTTATCAGATACAATATCTTGAAACTCATTCAACAAATCTACAACTTCTACAGGAACATCTTCTACAGGAACATCTTCTACTTCCTCTTTACCAGCTTTTGGAATTAAAGCAAAACATACATGCTCATGCCTCATACCATCTAGAAAATTTCTTCCATCAACAAAAGTTATCCTTGCATTACCACATACCTTTTCTTCAGTCTCCTTCAATGGTTTTAGCTTATGTCGCACTCCATCCTTTGTCAGGGAATAGGTATTCGCACGACCATCATGTACAACACATCTGTCAAACTGTCATGGTCTACCCAACAACATGTGACATGCATCCATAGATATGATATCACACAATACCTCATCTTGGTATCCGCCAACCTTGAACTTCACTAGGCATTGTTCATTGACCATGACCTTGTGGTCATCCTGTACCCAGGCAATCCGATATGGATGTGGGTGTTTCTGTCTCTTGAGCTTCAACTTTGTCACCATCTCTTCTGACACCAAATTGTCAGTGCTTCCACTATCAATAACCACATCACAACATTTACCTTCACACTTGCACCTAGTGCGAAATAGACTCCTCCTTTGCTCAGGTTCATTCTCACCACTCAACAGGACTCTTCTGTTAATCAACGTTTCTCCTCTTTCAGCATGTTCAAAATTTGATGATCTGGCATCTTCATCTACATGTGCAACTCTGGCCTGGCCTTCATTTCTCCTATCTATTCTGCCTTGGTGCTGAGGACATTCAAATGCCCTATGACCTTCTTCTCCACAGTGAAAACATGTTCCACGAAAGCCACCTCTTCCAGATCCTTATCCTCTTCCTCTTCCTCTCTGATCTCTATTATTCTAATCCTGGAAGCGATTGGAATTATTTTCTCACTGATTCTGACTGCTACTAGCCTCATCCTTCTTTTTCGGATCTTTATTTCGACCACCATATGATCGTCCACCAGATCGTCCACCGTGACCTCTTCCGTTTTGTCTGCTCTCAAACTTCTTGTTTAGCTTTTCCTCTACTTTTAGGGCAAACTGGTATGCCTCTTCAATACTGTTCATTCGAACCAGATTCAACTCCTCCTGGATGCTTGGCCTTAACCCATTAAGGTATCGGGCAACTTTCTCCTTATCAGCTTCTGCATGGCCTGTTCTAATGAGAAGTCGATAGAACTCCTCTGTATACTCCTGAACAGATCTTCCTGCTTGCTTCAAACTCTATATTTTCTTCAGTAGGTCAAGCTCATAATCAACAGGAATGAATTGTCATTTCAATTTATCCACCATCCGATCCCATCTTGTGATTTTCTCCTTTCCCCTTCTATTTCACTCCAACTTAATCTCTTGCCACCATATCTTCGCATGACCTTTCAGTCTGGCCTTCGCAAATTTGACCCTATCAGGATCCTCAACATCTTCATACTCAAAATATTCCTCACATTCATTGATCCAGTTGATCAATTCCTCTGGGTTAAGATTTCCAGAAAATGTAGGAACCTCAATCTTAGGTCTTTTCCCAATCTTGGAAATCGCCCGAAAAAGTCTTTCTTCCTCCTTGTTCACAATTTCAGCTTCTCCGTCTTGATATTCTTCTTCGGCTTCATCCTCGCTTTCATCTCTGACATTGAAATTCATTTCTCTATGAATCTCTTCTTGCAATGCTCGCACTTGTCTTTGCAGCTCTCTAACCTCAGGTGTTACAACACCAGCTCTTCCGCCACGTTCCCTCGTGGAGGCATTTTCGCAATGCACGCTGAAACCCTAGCCACGGTCTTGGTGCAAACTACCTCACAGTCGGCGATCTGTTTACACACTCAAGAAAACCTGCTCTGATACCACTTGATGAAGGGTGCTCCCCTTAATACCACAAACGCATAACAGAAATAGAGAAACAACAGCAATATGCCAGAACAGAAAATTGGCTTCTTATTATCTCCACAAATGTGGAATTACAAACTTTCAGAATTACAATATGCAAAGCCACATGGGCATTCCCTTACAATATTCTCTAGGACAAAGCCTCGAACTATTACCTGATCTACTACCCAGAACTATTCTAAACTGCCTAAGACAATAATATAGCCTTCCTTATAGAGGCAATTTTCCACCGCCTGGGAAGGTTCCAGAATTTTAGCCAATAAGGCCGACCAAACTTAGAATTATTTTATTTTACATTTTATTACATCATAGTCGGCTCAAGATAACCTTTGAAACTCGAACAGAAATTTTGAAGAAAATTATTTTTCTCCATTTCAAGTGGCCCAACTTCCGAAGACCATAAGTCATTACCAGTTGACCCGATCGGCTATTATAACCCCATTTCGGAAATGCCACGAAGTGCTCTACAGGCTTGATTGGTGCAAGCGCCCATCACCCAAATTTTTGACCTCATTCGGGGCCTCTAAAGCCTTCAAAACTGAGTTCAAAGTTTATGTACCCTGCTGCCAATACCGAAAATCTTCAATATCTTCCAATATACACTTGATCTAGCAATGAAACTTTACTGGTAGACTTATATGACCAAAATGAACCTCCAAGAAAGAAATCAGATCATTCTGAGCACATATAAAAAAATTTACCAAAAATAGTAACTTTCCATAAATAGCAGCTCTGCACAAAATAACCCTTATTGAAAAGAAAAATAGAAATATTTTTGGGTGATGCAAGATTGCTCGTACACCCAGGATGCTCCTGCATCATTAATAGATGTGCACACTCCTAGGTGTCTCAATCACAAACTACTATGCAATGCATTAACCTAAGTAAGATTAAGTAAAGTGTAATTAGGAATAATTAATTACACCAACACCCCCCCTTAAGTGCAACTTAGGGGAATGCACTTAAACTCACAATGCAAGATGGGTCCTGGCTACTAGGCCATGTTAGGTACCCATGTACAAGATACATGAAATGCATAACTCTCATAAAGTGGAGAAAGAGGGAAAACCTCATGGGAAAAACCCTCCCCCAAAAAGAGAGAAGAAAACAAGATGAATGGATGGATGGAGTACTCAAGACCCCCCAAGAACTACATACATCATGTATATACAAAGAAGTATCCCCCCATAGGAAGGATAGTTGGAGACATGATATCCCCCCCATAATGTAGAAGCTCCCATGTTGATGAAGAGTACCTGCAAACAATAGATAAGCCAATGCTTACAAGAAACATGTCTCCCCTTAGGAAGAAATAGATACATCAAATGATGAAGAATCCAATCCTTGTGCAAATGGAAGGAGGAAGAAGATGTAGGTCTCCATGAATGAATCTCTAAAGACTGAGTAGGTCTCTCCAAGATCAAATAATCTATCACCTCATGTGACAAATCAAGTGAAGAAGGAGAAGAATCAAGTACACCAATCTCCAAAGAAAGTGAAGAAGTATCCCCATCTATGATGAAACTGTCATCAAGGGAAAGAGAAACCCCCTCATGTATGTCTTCCAAATTTGCATCATGAGAATCAACAAATGCTGAAGATGCATCCAAGTAGTCATCACACTCTGCAAGATCTGAAACACTATGATCATCCTACTGAATAGTAGAGCCCTTGTCTAAAGAAGCAGGAGGTGGAGGAGTAGGAAGCTCAACACTTGTCTCAACAACAAAATGATTCAAGTGCCCAAAATTCTCCTCATAATTATCCCTTGGAAAAGGGATGGGTACATCATGAATATCATCATCATTATCAACAAAAGTGGAAAAAGAATACAAGCAGGATGTATGATCAACAACTCCCATAGCTATGACATCTCTAGTCTCCATGTCCCTAATGTAGACATAATCAAGAGTGAACTCAACAATTTTACCTTGTGCCCCATGTGTGATTTGGTAAATAGAAATGAGATTAGTGGTCAAGGATGGTACACAAAGAACATCGTTAAATGTCCCTTCTCCCATAGGAATAGAACCTTTCCCACAAACTCTCATGAATGTGTTGTCACCCATCAAAATATTAGGAGAATTAAAAGGCTCAATAGAAGAAAACATATCCATAGAAGATGCCATATGATGTGATGCACCTGAATCAAGAAGCCATTTACCTTGCTCAGGATGTGTGGAAGCCATGAGTGCTTGTCCTTTACCTTTATATTTGGATGATGATGGAGATGTAGAAGCTGCTGATTATGTAGAAGGAGGTAGAAGGATTAGACACTGATGAGGGAAACTTAATATTATGTTTCTGAATAATGTGATTTAGCTCATCAATCTTCTTTTGAAAACACTTATGCTCATCATGTCCTAACTTTTGACAATATGCACATTTATCTCTCTTTCTTCTAGATGATTCCTCTCTTGAAGAGGACTTGGATTCAGTACTTTTTGGTGAAGAAGATTCATTACCTTTGTCATGAGGCTTAGGATCCTTATTGTGTTTCTTTCCTTTTCCATTAGAAGCCTTTGAAGTAGATTCACTTGCAATCAATGCTTGATGTGTGGAAGGCTTCAACTGACCCATGTGTGCCAACTTTGCTTGTTCCCTTGTGAGCTACGCTACAAATTCATCAAGAGATGGCAATGTGTATGCACTACCAAGAGCATCCATAGTAGCATAGAATGTAGAAACAAAGATAGAATAATCAAGACCAAGCTTGGAAAGAATAGAAAAGATCAATTGTTCATCCCCTTTAACAATGCCACATGAAGAAAGCTCCAATCTAATAGTATTGAACTTAGAGAAAAAATCTTGAATATTGTCAAAATCACTAGGATTAAGACCTATGAGATCATTCTCTAATCTGAATTTTCTCATCCTATCAGGTTTACCAAAGAGTCCTTCCAATGTGATTCAAGTATCATGAGGATGTGTGCAAGATGCAATATGAAAGTGCAAGTCACGAGAGATGGATGATCTAAGAGAGCCAAGTGCTTTATCTCTTCTATCAAACCATTTTATCCTTTCTACAACACCTGTTTGAGGTTCTTGATCCTACCCAGAGTCATTCTAAGCAATCCAAGACTCAAAAAATGATCACTTAAAGATACTTTCCATTCATGGTAGTTATATGGAGTGAGGATTTTAACCTTTGAATTATCCATATTAACACAAAATAATGACTGATAACTACTGATAACTCCTTCAAATGACTGATGCAAATCAGAAAACTGAAATCCAAGGATTAACCAAGTGTAATTATAGCCCCAAAATAGCCTATTGCTGAAAGTGATATGTCTACCCAAAATCACTCAAATCTAATTGTAGATCTGGAAATTACACAAAAAATTATGCACTTTCAAAAAAAATTTCACCTCAAAATGTTACCGTATGTGCCCAAACGAAGCCCTGGAAGTTGCAAAAATCAGGAACATACAGGAATAGTCACCAAAAACTGCAATTTATGACAAATGTGGCCACCAAAAAACCAAAATAATACAACCACTAGATTCTTGATGAAATTTTACCCAATTTCAAAAAAATTGCTCGAAAAAAGGAGCAAAAATGAGCAAGTTATAGCCTTCTCAAGTTGGACTATCAAAATGAAAACTTCAATGGTGAAGCCTGGGAAATTTCAAACTTGGATGATGTCAGCATAATGCGAGGCTAAATTTGACGGTTTGTAGGATGTCAAAAAAGCCTAATTTGGCCTGTTGTGACGGCAAGATAGCTGTCAAATTTAAGACAGCAGAAAGCTGACGTCAGCAAAAAATGAGCCTCTTCGTAATGTGTTTGCTGACTCATCTATTCATACAAATCCATACTATACGGTGCTGGGATGACATGGTACTATGGTTGTAGGGGTTGGGTGCTGATTGGGAAACCCTATGGCACTGATGTGGCATGATTTGTAGTGCCGCGTGGGCACTGATGACTGGGTGGAGGGTCTGCTAAGGTGTCTTTGGCATCCGCATGGTGGGGTCAGTGGAGGTGGTGCCGCATGGCACCTTGTTGGTGATCATGTGGTGGCGGATCTATAGGCAGATCTGGCCACTTGGGTGGCACCACTGGCGCAGAAGGGGGCGGAGCACCTTGGAGGTGGTGCTGCTGTGTAGGGGCCATGGAGCGGCGCTTGTGGGAGGAGTGGCGGTGTGGGAAATTTATCCCACATGTGCCATGTTAAGGGTATTAAGACCCTTTTTATATGCAAGTCTGCAGAACATAAACCAAAGAAGAAACCTATGGTTGAAGTTTGGGTTTGGTCTTAAATGCTTGCACTGCTGACGTCACTCTGTGGTAATCGCAGAGAATGTTCTCTGTTGTATGCAGAGATCTTAGGGGCGCACTTACCAAGCCTGAAAAAAATATTTTTGCAAAGAATATTTTTGAAATTTTTTTTTGAAAATAATACTGGAATAATTTTTTTTTTTTTTTGAAAAATCATACCGCAGAGGCAAATCAGGCCGTATGGTCCGATTTGCAAAATTTTTTTGCCTCGATTGGACTTTTGCCAAATATAGTTGAGTTTATAGTCAATTTTAATCAAAACAGCCTCTCGAACACAATGGTGAGGTCAGATTTGCTCCAAGATGCCTCTATCATACGCTAGTCGCTAGATCTGAGATTTGGACCTTCAAACTTGCAAGTCTCTCCAAATCAGCTGATCTAAATGCTCCAATGGCTCTGGTACCATGTAAGAATTTGCAAATAGAAAATATTGAACCAAGATCAAGAGGTTGAAGAAAAGCACAAGAGAGAGAAAATATGAATGCAAGGATGGATTGAATAGATCCAATGAATTAATGATATTCACCAATTAATTGCTGAATGAAATGATTACATAATAGGCCTCCTTATATAGGAAAGGCGATATGAGAGAATGATAAGGAGTTGATAAGCTATCTCCTATGCTAGGTGTAATCACATGTCCACCAAATGTGGATCATCCTCCAATATGCAATAAAGTATGTGCATTGGATTAGGATGATAATGTAATAAAAGCACGAAAGGTGGATCCCACACACAACAAGGTATGTGATGACAACTATCACACCTAAAGTGGAATTTCTCCTACACCATGTGCTTAATAGATGTGCGCACTTCTAGGTGTCTCAATCACAAACTACTATGCAATGCATTAACCTAAGTAAGATTAAGTAAAGTGTAATTAGGAATAATTAATTACACGAACACTAAATAACTACCCAAACACTCCTTAAATACATCTCTTCAACCACAAGTTGGCTAGAAGAAATAATTAACTCCTAAGCCAAGTCAACTTCTACTACAAACAAATATTAAATGCAACAATAGTTGGCTCTCAAATAGCCTTATAAATAAATTAATTCTCTATGTCGGTCTCTAGATCCACCCAATAGAATACAACACAAGATACCAACATTAAATACACTAAGTTAGCCAACCAAATCTCCATGAACTCTAGTCGGTAAGCTAGAACTACTGAGCGCTAGTAAAACAACCGAGCCAGCTAGGCATCACCAAGAAATTATGTCAGTCGAGCACCACAAACATCTCTGAGTACAAGTTTTGTCAATCGTCAAAGTTTACCGAGTTCCTTTAGTGACTGAGCCTCCTTCAATGATTGAGATCCTTAGTCAAAGCTATAACTGAGTAACATAGAACCACTTCAACATACCACCATGCAGGTTTACCAACTACCCTAGAATGCCCCTGCATTAGACACCCTAGGTTTGAAAAGATATTCTCTAAGGATGGAAGAACATCTTTTGGGATTCAGCACATAAACCCCGAACTGGTTCCTCACATACAAGTCCTTTGATTCTTCACCTTGGATACTCTTCCACTTCTATTTTATCTATCTTCTCAAGTCTTTCCTGAACAACACATAGGTTTGTTCTCCATACTGATCATCAATCCTTTCAGAATCCTTCAACTCAACTCAACTCCCAAATCTCAGGTTTCTCCTACTGAGTATTATATCTAGCAAAGGCATCAGGGAAAACTTCCTTTCATTCTTCTCAATAGTAAAAATATTCTTGACACATTCATGCATAACCCTACAATCATACTTCCAAGATCTACCGAGCAATATGTGACAACTACTCATGTTCACAATATTACACAACACTTGATCCTTATACTGGCTAATCTAAAAATCAACAAGACATTGCTCCCTCACTTCCAGAGCATGAACATCTTACAACCAACCAATCCTATAAGGATAAGGATGTCTCATTCTCTTTAAACCAAGTTTCTGAACCATCTCCTCAGCTACAAGGTTATTAGTACTACCACTATCTACAATCATATCACAAAGTTTACCTCCTGACTTGCACCAAGTTCCTGAACAAATTACTCCTCTGACAAGGTTCTACCTTAGTACTAAAAAATGTTCTTCAAACCAGCAAGTTTTCTAATTCTACCTCAGGTTCATTGAGTATGTTCTCATTCACCATGATATTCTTTCTATTATTGAGCTTCTTATGTGAATATTCAAAAGATCAGTGTCCTTCTTCACCGTAATTATAACAAGTACCCTTAAAGATAACCCTACCTATCCTCTTCCTTGGTTCAACAAGCTTGAGTTCATCTTCAATAGTAGATTTATCCTTCATCAAGAAATCAAGCTTCTCCTTCCCTCAGGAATTACTATGTTGTCTCCTATTCAACTTATCTTCTACCTTCAGAGCATACTAATAAGTATCTTCAACCAAATCAATCTTCAAGATACCAAGCTCATCTTGAATATTGAATCTCAAACCACTCAAATACCTAGCTACCTTTTCCTTACCAAGTTCTCTGTGTCCAGACCGAATAGTCAACTTATAGAAATCCTTGGTATAGTCTTCCACAGTCAAATATTTTTGCTTCAAATTTTGCAATTTATTAAACAAGTCAAGTTCATAATCGGCAAGTATGAACTTAGCCTTCAATTTAGTCACCATCAACCTCCAACAAGTGATCTTTGTTTCACCTTCATCTTCTCTATCTATTTGCAATTCCTTCCACCAAAGAGCAGTATGTCCTTTCAACTTAGTCTGTGCCAATCTTACTCTAAGAGGATCTTCAATTTCTTCAAGCTCAAATAAATATTCTAGATCACCAATCCAACCAATCAAATGCTCAGGTCTCAAAGTACCAAAGAAAGTAGAAACTTCCATTTGGTAACTAGTACTTAACCAAGCTCTAGATCTATGCAACCAACTAGTTCTATCTTCATTAGATCTATCCCTCTGATCATCTCCACTAGATCTAGTAGCTTCAAAATATTCAGCAATTTCCTCATAGTCATCTTCAGTACCAAGATTCCTCGACATACCAGCAATAGCCCTCATGATATCGACAATCATGTCATTCTTCATTAGTTCCATCTTAGATCTGAAATCTATTTTAACCTTCTCTGTAATCTTTGATTCCATAGCATCATAGAGATCCACAATTTGCATAGGGTCCAATCTTCTTAGAGGCATCCTTCAAGATCTTCAAAAACCCAAGGCAACAAATCACCAACCCAAAGTCTTGGTGCAAACTACCTCAACTTGGCGGTCTATTTACACACTCAAGAACTTCAAGCTCTAATACCACCTGACGTAGTGTAGGTTGGATAATCCAAGAATGGATAGTCCAAGTCTATACCAACAAAAATAACAACAACAACCACAACGAATACACAAAAAAGTAATGCTCAAAGAGAATTTCATTCAACATGCCTGACTGTAAGGCCTTCTGGATTAGGGATAGACACAATCAATCACAATAGTATTTCTGCAACCTCCTAGCTAATCTAGCTCTATAGCACATCAACAACTGGTGGAAAACATTAAGGTAGATCTAAACTTGAGCTCGCAAGCCACCAATAAATCTCCTTGTCTCCAAGCATTCAACCACTAGCTCTGCTATTACAAATATCAGATAAACAATCTGATCTTCAAGATCTCACAGCATCCAATTACTATCCTTGTCCTTCACTGACTCTTCTTGACTAACTTCTAAACAACTACCCAAACACTCCTTAAATACATCTCTTCAACCACAAGCTGGCTGGAAGAAATAATTAACTCCTAAGCTAAGTCATCTTCTAATACAAACAAATATTAAATGCAACAAAAATCAGCTCTCAAATAGCCTTACAAATAAATTAATTCTCTATGTTGGCCTCTAGATCCACATAGGAGAAAACAACATAAGCTACCAACATTAAATATACCAAGTCAACCAACCAAATCTCCAAGAACTCCATTCGGTAAGCCAAAACTACTGAGTGCCAGTAAAACAACCGAGTAAGCTAGGCATCATTGAGAAAGTATGTCGATTGAGTACCAAAAGCATCACTGAGTACAAGTTCTGCTAAGTGCCAGAGTTTACTGAGTTCCTTCAATGAATGAGCCTCCTTCAATGATCAAGATCCTTAGTCAAATCTGCAACCAAGTAACATAGAACCATTTCAACACACCACCATGCAGGTTTACCAACTACCCTAGAATGCCCCTGCATCATACAACTTGTGCTGAATCCAACTCAGATTATGTGATCCACAAACTATCTTCAATTTCTCTATTCTTCCACTTTACCAGATATTCCATGTACTCTTTTACTCTTGTACTTCTGCCAACTCTTTGTTCTAAAATCTTCTCAACTTCTTATGTCTTCTTCTTAGGATACTCATTCAGTACTGTCATTTCTTCATTAGATTCATGATACTCATACATGTCTGTAATGTTGAATATAGGTGAGATATCCATGTCATCAAGTAACTCAATCTCAAAAGCATTTCCATTGTCAAACTTCCTCAATATCTTGTAGGGACCAAATTTCTTAATTTTAAATTTTTTATAGGTTCCAATAGGAAATATGTCTTTCTTCAAGTGTACCATTACTTCATGCCCAACTACAAAAGTCTTATGTCTTCTTGATTTATCTGCTTTATCTTTGTATTTTTTATTACTATGTTCCAACTTATGTTTCACTTCCTCATGCAATATATTCATGAACTTAGTAAATTCTTCTCCTTCAATACTTCTCTTTTCTTCACCAACAATGTTCTTCAAATCTGATATACCTCTTGATTGTATGCCATTAACAATTTCAAAAGGTTTTTTCATGGTACTCCTATTCACTAAATTATTGTATGAAAACTCTTCTTTTTCCAACATAGAATCCCAATTACTCAGTTTATCTCTAACTAAGAATCTCAACAGGTAACCTAAACTTCTATTTACAACCTCTATCTATCCATTAGTCTATGGGTGAAATGTAGAACTATACCTCAACTTGGTACCCAACTTCTTCCATAGAGTCTTCCAAAAGTATCCAACAAACTTACTATCTCGGTCAGAGATGATACTCTTTGATTTTCCACGCAATCTGACAGTTTCCTTAAAGAGAAGATCTATTATATGTACTACATCTAATGTTTTCCTACAGGGTATGAGATGCATCATCTTAGAAAATTTATCCACAATAACAAATATAGAATCATTACCTCTAGTTGTCCTCAGTAAGCCAAGAATAAAATCCATACTGATATCAATCAAAGGTTTCTCAAGAACAAAAATCGATGTATACAATCTAGTATTTTGAATTACTCCCTTTGCAACTTGACAAAATCCACAACTTCTCACAAATTTAAGAACATCCTTATACAATTGTGGCCAAAATTATTTCTCAAGTAAATTCAATGTTTCGGCAATGCCAAAATTTCCATCCAAACCATTACTATGTTTCTCCTTTATCAAATTAGTTCTCATTGATCCTCTCAGTATACAAAACTAAATACCTTTAAACAACATACCTACTTGAATGAAATAGCCTTCCCATTTAGTACTCAATTGATCTTGAATAGGTTCTATGCACTTTCTCCATGGCTCAGAAAAATTAGGGTCAGTTTCATACAAATCTTTCATGTAATCAAAACCAAGAACTTCAATTCTCATCTTGGTCATCAAAGATCTTCTTCTACTCAATGCATCAAAAACTCGATTAGTGACTCTAATCTTATGTTTTATCAAAAATGTATAACTCTTCAGATATTTAACCTATTTCATATGTCTCTGATTCAACTTATTCTGACTACCTGAATATTGTAAAGCCTTATGATTAGTATACAATACAAATTCACTCAGTATCAAATAATGTCTCCATTTCTTTAAGGCTTGAACAATAGCATAGAACTCTTGATCATACACAAAATATTTTCTTTTTGTATCATTCAATTTCTCACTAAAGAAAGCAACATGTTTACCTTCTTTACTCAACACAAATCCTATTGCACTACCACTTGCATCACATTCAAATTGAAATACCTTATTGAAATCAGGTAAAGCTAACACATGCAATTCAACAACCTTCTACTTCAGAGTCTCAAAAATTTTATTAGCTCCATGCATCCATTTGAATCCTCTTTTATCTACTCTCATAGTCTTAATCATAAAATTACAAATTGAATTAAAATTTATGATGAACTTTTGGTAAAAGCTTGCTAAACCATGAAATGATCTTACCTCACTAGCATTTTCAGGTGTAGGCCAATTCAAAATAGATTCAACCTTCTCAGGATCCATTTTCAAACCATCAGCTGAAATCACAAAATCCAAATATACAATATCTTATTTCATGAAGGAACACTTTTTCAAATTAATCAACAACTTTTCTTCTTTCAATCTTTGTAATACTTGTTTAATGTGCAACAAATATTCTTCTTTGGTCTTATTGAATATCAGAATGTCATCTAGGTATAAAATCACAAATTTACCGAAGAATTTCTTCAAAACCTCATTCATCAATCTCATAAAAGTACTTTGTGCATTAGTTAAACCAAAAGGCATAACCAACCACTCATAAAAACCTTCTCTTGTCTTGAAAGTAGTCTTCCATTCATCACCTTCTCTGATTTTGATATGAGGATATCTACTTTTCAAATCAATTTTGGTAAAATACTTTTCTCCACTCAGGCTATCATTATGTCATCCATTCTCGATATAGGAAACCTATATTTCACTATTATCTTGTTGATTTCTTTGGAATCAGTACACATTCACCATTCTCCATTCTTCTTAGGTGCCAATATAGCTAGTACTACACATGGACTCAAACTTTCTCGGATCAAATCTTTCTGCAACAATTCTTGGATTTGTCAGATAAGTTCTTGATTCTCGATAGGTGTTAATATATGTGATGTCTTGTTTGGTAAGCTATCTCTAGGAATTAGATCCATACAATGATAAATGCTTTTGTTTGATGATAAACCATCAAGTACATTATCAAAAATGATCTCTCTATACTCAGCGAGTATCTTATCAATCTCTTCAGGGATACTATCCACTGTTTTCTCACTTAGTTTGGTAGGGATCACAACAAAATATACATCATTATTCTTTAAATCATTAACAAACTTTCACAGATGTACAAAAATTACTAGAAGATTCTTCAATCAAAGGTAACAATATTTGTCTTCTCCCATGAGCCCAAATAGTATATTTATGCAATCTTCCATCATATATAGAATGTATATCATATTGACAAGGTCTATCCAACAAAATATGACAACAATCCATAGGCATGATATCACATAACACCTTATCATAGTACTTTCCAATTTTAAAATTCAAAGAACATTGTTCACTTACCAATAATGTATGCTCATCCTTGATCCATGAAATTTGATAAGGCTTCGAGTGTTTCAACCTTTCCAACTTCAAATTTGCAACCATTTCCTCAAATGCCAAATTATCTGAGCTTCCACTATCAATGATTACCTTACACACTTCATCAACAACTCTGCATCTGGTCTTTAACAAAATTTTCCTTACCGAATCTTCCTTATTACTTTCACTCCATAGTGCTCTTATGACCATCAAGTTATTTTTCTTCTTTGGCTCAATTGGTGAGTCTTCTTGCACCAAAGCATTTCTACTATTACCAACCTTATTAATTGCATATGTACACTCAAGTGATGTGTTTCCTTCTTCTCCATAATTGTAACAAGTTCCTCAGAATCCACCTCTGCTATAGCCACCTCAGTAGTTATTGCTTCTTCCTCTAGAAGAAATTTGACCTTTCCACTCAGTCTTGCCTTTATCTTGATTTTTTTTTGTCTTGATCAAATCTATTATTTTCACCATATTATTCCATACCTTGATTTTTTCTTTTCCTTTTCTTTTTTTGTCCAATTGTAGATGATCCCACCATAAGGATGCATGACTTTTCAATTTTATGCTTGTAATTTTTACCTTCTTTTCCTTGGGGAAATTTTCATATTTGAAATATTTCTCCATCTTGGTTATCTAATCCATCAACTCATCTGAATTAAGCTTTCCACTGTATTCAAAAGGATTGAAATGTGGTGTAGACTTCAAATTTTTCAATGCCTTCAAAAGTCTTTCTTTACCTTGATCCATCAAAGGTGCAGGTTCTGCTTCACCTTGTTCATCTTCGACTTCTTCATCACTAACATCCTCAAGATGTCTTCCTCGGTGCTAAGCCATCTCAATAGCTTCTAACCTAGCAGCAATTTGCCTAAGCATGTCTACCAATCCTGGATCTTCATCTTTCCTCCCAAAAACCATCTTGAAACCCTCTACAATTATAGGTCAGATCACAATCTTCCACCCCATAACAAATATCGCTAGGGTTTTCAAGAAGGAACCCTCAACCTAAATTCAAAAATTTAGATCTAGATCTAACCTCTCTCTAATACCACCTAACACAAGGGAGGATAGGATGAGGGGCCAAAGACACACCCAAATCACCAAACTCCTTATAGAAACATCACACGTAAGAAATAAAACAAGAAGAGAGAGAGAGAGAGAGAGAGAGAGAGAGAGAGAGAGAGAGAGAGAGAGAGAGAGAATGCATAAACTTCATGTATTATTCATCAATAACCTCATACATGCCAAGCTGTAAGGCCTTCCTAGTTACAACCAAATACATTTAGAATTGAATTACAATAGTCCTCATACGTGCAGATCCAACTTCCAGATCCTCTCTTCTATCTCCAAAAAATTGATGCCTAAAACTACAACATCTACTTTATTTATACAAGAGGTATTGAAACAAGTCAGCTTTTAGATCCATTATTGGAGAAGGAAATAACTAGATCTAGGTCCACACGCTTCCTAATGATCAATGTAACTATTAAATCTAGGAACAAAATTAAATGTACAAGTCGGCCTCAACATAAATCCAAAATAAAACACTTGGTGAACAAGATTACTGAGAAACAGGAAATTAGCTTGATGAACCAACTGAGCCAACTCAGTGAACGAAGGAATTGAGTAGAAACTGAGCCCTAGTGGTAGAAATAGGAAAACATCACTGAGAGCCCAAAAGAAGATACTGAAAACAACTAACAACTCTAACATATTTTTGGTGATACATGATTTCTAAGAACCCGAGATGCTCATGTATCAATAGAGACAACCAAGACTACATAAATAAAGGAAAGAAGACATATTACCTAGTTAAAGATGAATATGATGAAACTAAGAATAAAATTGATGAAGACATAGAAGTGGTATTTGTGGCATTGAAAGAAGATAATGAAGAAGAAGAAAGGTATGTTGAAACAACACTTATTTGTAAGGTTAGGAAGAATGATACTTTGATTACAGATAGTGGATGTACACATCATATTGTTAGATAACTGAGAGAGGGGGTGAATTAGTTAAGTCCAATTATTCTATAGTCCCAAACACTCCCTAATGTATAAAAAATATATTTCAAACAATATAATCAACTCGATAAAACTTTAACTGTGCCTTTCTATTCATCTACTGAATACCAATAAATTATCTAGTATGTATACCGATCAAACTAGTTATAGTAATGTGTAAAGTAAAATAACAATTCATCACATCCATACACATATAACACATTGATTTTTAACGTGGAAACCCTCTTAGGAGAAAAACCACCTAGGATCGATAACCCAAAATAATTTCACTCTTCTGAAGTAAGCTTGGTTAAGAGCCAACCCTATTAAAGGTTACAATAACACACTGTAAGGTGTGACCTAGTTAGAAGGTTTATCACTAATAGTTCTTTGTGACCAAAAATTCACTATGGGGTCAACTATAAAATAATGAACATTCATTGAATTCCATAATGAACTATAAAGACTGTTAAGTCCCACTCGATTAAGATATTTATCTGTAGCAATGGTTATAATGAAACAATAATGATTTGATTCAAATACAACTTTGATTTGAATATTTTCAAATCTATGCTAAGCTCAAAATACCTCTGGCTTATATACTCAATTCAATTTCTTTTGTATCCTCAAACTCTATTATGCTTGGTTAATACTTTTCTCTAATGCTTGGTGTTGTCTACAGAATTACTCGATTATGTCTTCAACCTGTTTGACCATCTTTGCATGAATGCAATCTCCTCATTGCATTCCATAATTAATAATGAATCTCTTGTCTCTTTTTATAGACATCATAATCTATTTTATTTTTAGCCATATATTTTGCCTCTTAATCTTCACCGTCATTTGATAATCCTTGAATTTTATCAGCGATTTGATCATCATAACAAACTTTATCTTTAACCTCAGAATCATCCATAATTGTCTAGCTCATCATTTTTAATTGGCAGTCATATGTTCTATTTATTTCTTTTACTCAGTCAATACAATGATGTGTCAATGAATTTTGGCTCGGTTAACACTATACTTGATATACACTACACTTTCTCGGTGTATACTAAGTTCTTCATTTACTGACCACATAAACTTGTTCATTCTTGATCTTCAATCCATAAAAAAATTATGTAATACAATCAATCACTAACATAATATTATAAAATCATCAATAAGTTATCCAATGAATACCATATCCATATCTTTCTCATACATCTCATCTTCATGTAGATATCTCATTCCTTCATCATTATTTCCTTCTCTAGATGTTTGTAACTATCATGATAAGTATAGTCAAAACTAGTTGACATCAATGACAATATAATAACTAATTTAATGTGTCGGTACATATACCTTAGTATCTCGGTGATCATCAATCACTATCTTTTGAAGTATCCAATTAGTTGTCAAACTCTTCCTTAAGATATTCAATCATTTGTAGTCTATCAATCTCTCCCTTGGACATTTATGGCAATACAATATGAAATATACCATAGAATACCAAACATCTATTCTACAACTCTATATGTAAATTTTGTAACTCGGTAAGCTCTCCCTAGCTTATACATTTAATATGTTTAATAACTACACATCAATACTCTCCCTTTTGGTAATCTCTCTCCCTATGGATAGATATTTCATTTAATCTCTCCCTTTGACATCAATCCCAAAAAGAAAATAATCATATCTTCAATAGCCAAATCAATATCTTTGTTGTTTGGTTCAAATTTTATTACCTTACATGTACCGATATGTAGTTTTAGCTTTGTCATGCATCTTTCACAACCTTGGGAAACCCAAAGTGTGAACATTATGCATCAACATCATTATATATTATGATAAAGTATAGGTTTATGCAACCTCCTATCACCTTAGTGACTATTAGATAGTGGATGGACCCCTAGTATACTCCTCAAGTACTTAAATGTGTCCTTTGGTAATGATTTAGTAAATATGTTAGCAAGTTGCTCTTGTGATTTCACATACTCCAATATGAATTTCTTGTCTTGAACTTGTTCCCTCAAGTAGTGATACTTAATATAAATATGCTTTGTCTTTGCATGAATCACTAGATTCTTAGAAATATTAATTGCACTTGTGTTATCACAATAGTTTATCACTGGATCAATGATCTCCTCATTCATACCTTCCAATAGTTATTTTATTCCTATAATATTTCAACAATTAGCAACAAAAATAACATATTCTACTTATGCACTGAGAAATGTATCCTTGTTTCTTACTTATCTAAGTAACCAATCTTTCTCCTAAAAAGAATGCTCCACCAATAGTGCTTTTTCTATCATCAAGGTTTCCATCTTAATCTGCATTAGCGTAAACTTTTAGTTCAAAATTGCCTTCCTTCTTAAACCATAAACCATAAACTATAGTTTTTAGTAATCTTCAAGTATCTCAAAATTCTTTTCACAGCAGCCATGTGTTATTCTTTAGGATTAGCAAAGAATCTTGCTACAATTCCAACCACATGTGCAATATCTAGTCTATATGCACAACATACATCAATTTTCCAATCATTGATCTATACAAGGTTTGATTTACCTTGGTTGACTTGTCATCCTTTGTTAATTTTCATCTGGTGACCATAGGTGTACTGAATGGTTTTGAATCTTCCATACCAAATGTCTTTAATACTTCTTTGATGCATTTGGATTGTGTGATGTATATCCCTTCAGTCTATTGTAATATTTGCAATCCAAGAAATTTTTTTATCTTACCAAATATTGAAATTTCAAATTCTTTTCTCATTTCATCAGCAAATGATTTACATAAGTTATGATGTCCTCCAAATATAATATCATCAACAAATAATTCAGCAATAGGAATCTTGTCATCAGTTTCACTTTTCAAATACAAATTTTTGTTGTCACTTGTTCTAATAAATCCAATACTTATAAGATAGGAATGAAATCTTTCATACCATTCTCTCAGTGCTTATTTTAGTCCATATAGTGTTTTGTGCAACTTAGATACCATATTCCTCTTATTAGGATCAAGAAAACCTTCAAGTTGTTCAATATATACCTCTTCCTCAAGTATCCCATTCAAAAATGTAGATTTTGTTAGGAATGAATGCTGAAGCTTTTGGCAGTCATTCTGTAGCAGTGGTTGTTGCATTCATGACTATGATTGTCATTGATGTCAACACAGTGATATTATGGAGTTTAGCAGAGAAGGAGGCACAATTTTGTTTTGCACACATGTTATATTGCAAATTGAGTTATGCATAGTTGATGGTATTTTCTTTGGTGTGTTATTATCCTATGGTTAAGAGCGCAAAAAGAAATTCATTTATTCATGAAAGTTATAAGCATTTTGGTGGAAGCAGTATTTTGGCAGTGTTCCTGAGTAGTGGTTTTTGGTAATCGGAGGATATCTCCTAATCGGGATGGAATTTGATTCTGTGTAGTTAAAGGGAAGTTTGAGACTCATTGGTGGTGATGTGGTTCACAGTGAAAACTTCAAGGTCACATAAGTGGAAAGTTATTGTATCTGGAAGCCGATAGTTTTATGTAATTTTGATGTAGCATGTTGAAATTATTATTTTGTATTTGCATGCCAACTCATTTGTAATTATTTGAGTGTGGTATAAAGGAAGGAATGGTTTCCTTGTTGTAAGAAGGGATTGTAATAGTTGTGATATAAAATTTAGAAAGTTGTGATGCAAATGTATGCATGAAGTGAAGAAAAGAGTTAATTTAGTGATGAAGGAAGACTTGCGAAGTACAGAGATCTAGATTTGTGATCTTGTGTAGTAGAGAGTGTGGTTTTGGCATAGTGTGAAGGAGGTAACATATTTCATATTATTCTATTGAATAATCCTAAGATCTGTTGGACAGTGAGTTCAAAGATCTTGCCTTGAAGCTATTTGGGTAGTGGGTCCTTCTGTCTTCCATAACTCCTAATAGGGTTAGAATCTTTTAATAGGGATTCAAAATCTCCTAATAGGGATTCATATGTACTAAATGTATTTCATAAGACTCCTAACAGAGTCCATCCTCTAACAAGGAACTTTCATATTAGTGCATCATTTTGTGGGCATCATTCCCATCGAGGTTTACTCTTTGATCAAGAGGTTCCCTAGTTAACATATCTTGTGTTATTGTGTCATTGTGTATGATTATCTTTCTATGGTTGCTTACTGCATTAATTATATGGTTTAAAGCTATTGACGTTGATATTGAAGTTGATAAATGGTTTAATTATCAGATAACTGATTCACCCCCCCCCTCTTAGTTATCTTGGGGATCTTTGCTTTCTAACAATTGGTATCAGAGTGGCAGGTCCTTGAAAGAGAAGTTTAACAACTTAAGGAGATCTATGACGAATTTTAGGAAAGAAAGCCCTAAGTTTGATGGAGTAAATTTTGACAGCTAGAAAGAAAAGATGAAGACACATCTCTTGTGTTTAGGACCAGGTTATTGGTTGATTACAAAGAATGATAGAACTATAATTGAAGAAGACAATCTTGAAACAAGTTCTAAAGATGAGGTAGATCTATTCATGCGTAACATACTTGCAAAAGAAGAACTTTTATCAGCACTTCCGGACAATGAATACAGTCAGGTAAAAGGTTTAACTAGATCTTATGATATTTAGAAAGCTTTACATTCTACTTTTGAAGGTGATGAACATGCAAAGAAAGCTAGGTTACATAATTGGATTTGTGCATTTGAAGACATAAGAATGATGGAAGATGAATCTGTTAGAAGCTATATTGGTAGGATGTCAGAAATTATTGCAGGAATAAAGTCTTGTGGAGGTGAAAAGATAGAGAATGAAGTAATATGGAAGATTTTGAGAACATTGACACTAGTATTTAGGTAGACTACACAAATGATTGAACAAGTGATACCTTGTACACCAAAATTCTCAAGAGAGACTCTTCTTGGAAGAATTGAAGAAGCAGAGATGAATTTGAGATTATCAGGAGAACTACCTAGAGTGGAGACATTCAGTGCTCTTAACATCAGACCTACTTTGTCTAGAAGGACAAGTGTGAATGGAGATTATGCCAGCAGTGGCAGATCCAAATCTGATGAAGATAAGAAGATTGAAGAAGGTATTGTGTTACTTGTGAAAAGAGAACCAGATGGTAAGAAAATCTTTAAATGTTGGACATGTCAAGAATATGGTCATTTTGCATCTAAGTGTCCTAAGAGAGTTAAGAAGTATAGAAACAATTTTAAGCCTAGAAGACCTAAAGAATGTTATTATACATATGAAGAAGAAATTGAAAGACATTTGAGTGACAGTGATAATGATAACTTTGATGACATAGGATTTGTAGCAATTAAGGAAGAGAATTTTGAATCTAATGTTAAGGAAGGGAAAGCCTTAGTTTCAAAAGTTGAAAAGAAAGTTGATTGGATTATAGATAGTGGTTGTTCACATCATATGACTGGTGATAAAGGAAAGTTCATAAAGTTTAACAATTATGATGGAGGATTTGTTAGAGTTGGTAACAATGCACCTTGTTTGATTAAACGTATAGGATCTATTACTCTTGATGGAAAGACTAATACTGATGAAGTTTACTTTGTTGATGGATTGAAACATAATCTTTTGAGTGTTGGACAGTTAGTGGATAAAGGATATCAAGTTTTGTTTACTGAAGAAACTTGTGTGATTAAGGATAAAGATGGAAATTTGATTGGAATGGGATCTAGAACTAGAGGTAATGTATTTCAGTTGAACCCTACTGAGATGACATGTTTGATGACTAAGATTGATGACAGTTGGTTATGGCATAGAAGGTTTTGTCATATAAACTTTGATAATATTGTGAAAGTGAGTTCTACACTTGCAGTAAGAGATTTACCTAAGATTATGAAGCCTACTAACATGATTTACAAAGAATGTGTGATGGCTAAGTAGAAAAGGAGTTCATTTCCTAACAAGAAGTTCACATCTACAGAAAGGTTGGAGATTGTTCATTTAGACTTGCGGGGTCCTACTAGGACTAGAGGATTCTATGGAAAAAGGTATTTTATGATTCTTGTTGATGATTTTACAAGAATGATGTGGATTGCATTTTTGAAAGAAAAATCTGAAGCATTTGATAAGTTTAAGGTCATGAAGAATAAAGTTGAGAATGAATCAGGAATGAGGATTAAATATTTGAGATCTGATAGAGGTGGAGAATTTACATCTAAAGAGTTTAACAGCTTTTGTGAAGTAAATGGTATTAAGAGATAGTTTTCAGCCCCTAGAACACCTGAACAAAATGGTATTGCAGAAAGAAGGAATAGATCAGTGACTGAAGAAGGAAGAGCTATGTTGTTTGAAGGTGATTTGGCAAAGACATTTTGGATAGAAGCAGTGAATACAACAGTATATACAATGAACAAAGTACAAATTAGAGCAGACATAGACAAGACACCTTATGAATTGTGGTTTGGACATGCACCCTCAGATAAGTATTTTAGAATTTTTGGAAGCAAATGTTATATTAAGAGAGATGATGATATAGGAAAGTTTGATCCTAGAAGTGATGAAGGAATTTTTCTTGGATATTCTTTGAAAAGAAAAGCTTATAGATGTTACAATAAGATAACTAAGACTATTATTGAAAGTGCAAATGTAAAAGTTGATGAGAAGTTTAAAATTCAGGAAAGAATGCTTGATTATGAATCTGATGAAGGAACTAACCCTTAGCCTAACATTGAAACTACTGAACAATTTTTTGAGACTGATAGTGAATTGTTGAATGAAAGTCATGTTGAAGAAAATAGAGAATAATCTATAGTTGAAGAAAGATCAGTGACTATGACATCTAACAGATATATATCAAGACATCATCCTGTTGAGCAAGTTATTAGAAGTTTGGACAGAGGAGTTATGACTAGAAAGAAGGTACATTTATGTTTGATTTCTCAAATTGAACCTAAGTCTACTAATGAAGCTTGTGAAGATGAACATTAGATTAAAGCTATGAAAGAAGAATTGGATCAGATTGAAAAGAATAAGACATGGGAATTGGTCCCTAGACCTAAAGACAAAAATGTGATTGGAACTAAATGGGTATTCAGGAACAAGATGAATGAACAAGGAGAAGTAATTAGAAACAAAGCAAGATTGATATGTAAATTAAAGAAATCATTTTTGAATGGTGAATTAGAAGAAGTCTACATTGAGCAGCCTGAAGGTTTTCCTTTGACTCAAGAAGGAGACATGGTATGTAAATTAAAGAAAGCATTGTATGGACTAAAGCAAGCACCTAGAACTTGGTATGCTAGATTGGATAAGTATTTGTTAAAATTGGGATTTACAAAAGGAACAACTGATAGTAATTTGTATACAAAAGAAATTGAGAATGGATTGTTAGTTTGGTTATTTTTGTTGATGACATTATTTTTGGAGGAGAAGATGAAGCTAGTGACAAATTTGCTGATGAAATGAAGACAAAATTTGAAATGAGTATGATTGGAGAAATGAAATACTTTTTGGGATTACAGATAACACAAAATAAAGATGGTATCTTTGTAAGTCAGACAAAGTACTTGAATGATTTGTTGAAAAGATTTGGTATGGAGAATTGTAAACTAGTTTGAACACCTATGGTTATAGGACATAAACTATCTAGTAAAGATGAAACACTAGCAGTTGAGCAAAAGAAATACAAATCTATGATTGGTGGATTACAGTACTTGACACACACTAGACTAGATATACAACATTCAGTTGGAATGGTAGCAAGATTTCAAGCTGAACCTAGAGAGTCACATTATGCAGAAATAAAGAGGATATTGAGATATCTTAGAGGCATAATGGACTATGGATTGTGGTATGAAACTTCTGATGATTTTACCCTATGTGCATATATCAATGCTGATTAGGGAGGCAATGTTGATGATAAGAAAAGCACCAGTGGTGGAGCCTTTTTTCTTGGAGGAAGATTAGTTTCTTGGCTGAGCAAAAAGCAGAATTGTATCTCACAAAGTACAGCAGAAGCAGAATATGTAGCAGCAACAAACAATTGTAACCAGATAATTTGGATGAAGAAAATGTTGAAGGACATTGGAATCAAGTTTGATGAGCCTATTGTCATACATTGTGACAATACAAGTACAGTTAATATGTCTAAGAATCCTATTTTACATTCTAAAACTAAGCATATAGAGATCAAGTATCATGTTGTAAGAGAGAAAGTTGCAGATAAAGAAGTCAAATTGGAGTACATTAGCACAAAGGAATAGATAGCAGACATATTTACTAAGCCCTTGCTGAAGGATACATTTGAGTATCTACTAGGTATGCTTGGGGTTATGCCCCAACCTACTCTTGAGTAAAGATGTAGATGGTTGCATCCATCCAGTGGAATATGGTCCTCTCTATTTTCTAGATTGGATGTTGGTACTTCCTCTATGGGGGAGTATCTGTATCTGAGTTGAGTCATGAGGACTCTTGTGAATGTATTTTTTGAGCAGTGTCTTTTGACATTGAGCTATTGTTTGACATAGTGATGGAATTTCTATAATTGATGTCAATGGGGGAGAAAATCATGAAAAAAATTGAGGAACTACATTTGTTGGAGAGATTGAATAGGAAAATGAAGCAAGATTTGATTGATGAAGAGCAGTAGAGTAGTTGAGCAGCAGTGATTGGATTTTTTGGAACATTCGATGTTTTTCATCTATGTTACCATCAATGTCAATGGGGGATATTTTTAGGAATGAATGTTGAAGCTTTTGGAAGCCATTTTGTAGCAATGGTTGTTGCATTCATGACTATGATTATCATTGATGTCAACACAATGATATTCTAGAGTTTAGCAGAGAAGCAAGCACAGTTTTGTTTTGCGCACATGTTATATTGAAAATTGAGTTATGAACAGTTGATGGTATGTTCTTTGGTGTTTTATTAGCCTATGGTTAAGAGGGTAAAAAGAAATTCATTTATTCATGAAAGTTATAAGCATTTTGGTGGAAGCAGTATTCTGGCAGTGTTCTTGAGTAGCGGTTTTTGGTAATCAGAGGATATCTCCTAATCGGGATGGAATCTGATTTTGCATAGTTAAAGGGAAGTTTTAGACTCATTGGTGGTGATGTGGTTCATAGTGCAAACTTTGTGGTCACATAAGTGGAATGTTATTGTATTTGGAAGCTGACAGTTTTATGTAATTTTGATGTAGCGTGTTGAAATTATTATTTTGTATTTGCATGCCGGCTCATTTGTAATTATTTGAGTGTGGTATAAAGGAAGAAATGTTTTCCTTGTTGTAAGAAGGGATTTCAATAGTTGTGATATGAAATTGTGAAATTTGTGATGCGAATGTATGCATGAAGTGAAGAAAAGAGTTAATTCAGTGATGAAGGAAGACTTGCGAAGTATAGAGATCTAAATTTGTGATCTTGTGTAGTAGAGAGTGTGGCTTTGGCATAGTGTGAAGGAGGTAACATATTTCATATTATTCTATTAAATAATCCTAAGATCTGTTGGACAATGAGTTCAGAGATCTTGCCTTGCAGCTGTTCGGACAGTGGGTCCTTCTGTCTTCCATAACTCCTAACAGGGTTAGAATCTTTTAACAGGGATTCAAAATCTCCTAATAGGGATTCATATGTATTGAATGTATTTCATAAGACTCCTAATAGGGTGCATCCTCTAACAAGGAACTTTCATATTAGTGCATCATTTTGTGGGCATCATTCCCACCGGGGTTTACTCTTTGATCAAGAGGTTCCCTAGTTAACATATCTTGTGTTATTGTGTCATTGTGTATGATTACCTTTCTATGGTTGGTTACTACATTGATTATATGGTTTAAAGCTATTAAAGTTGATATTGAAGTTGATAAATGGTTTAATTATCAGATAACTGATTCACCCCCCCCTCTCAGTTATCTTGTGGATCTTTGCTTTCTAACAGATTTAACATCCATATGATAAGCTTTAAAACTTTTGTAAGAAGCATATGTAGGATAAATTATTACTCCTTCAAGTATAGAAATAGGTACAAAAGTCTCTCCATAGTCAATTCCCTCTTCTTGTGCATAACCTTTCCATACTAGTCTTTCTTTGTTCCGAGTGACATCTCCATTCTCATTCAATTTTTTTCTGAATATCCATTTGGTTCCAATTATATTCTTGTATTTTGATCTCAGTACCAATGTCCATGTCTTGTTATTTTTTATTTTTTCAATCTCTTCATTCATTTCCTTAACCCATTCATCATTCTCTAATGCATCTGTAATAGTTTTAGGCTCAAATTCACAAACTAAACATGTATTTTTTCTTAAGTTACTTCATGTCATCATTCCTACTCTTTTATATTCAATTATCTAATCTTGTGGATGGTGTCTCCTCACATATTTTGAAAGTACATGTTCAGATATGTATTCTTCAATGCATTCTCCACTCGGTGCATGATCAACATCTTCATCGATAACAATTTTTTGATTCTTGGTTTGTAAAGACTGTTGCTCGGTAGCATTACCCTCTTGCTCGGTAATGCCAGACTATTTCTCGAGTAGAGTTTCAAGTTCTTCAATGTAAACAAATCTACCATAGAATTGCATTTCCTTTTTTATTTCTTCATCATTATTCTTTGCAAACTCATCAACTCTCACATTTTCACTTTCAATCATCTTGTTAGTAGCCTTGTTCAAACATTTGTAAGGTTTTATTTTATTAGAATATCCTATGAATATTCCTTCAACAACTTTTGAATCAAATTTACCATTTCTATCATCTTTCAGAATGTAACATCTACTTCCAAATATTCTAAAATAACTCACATTAGGTGTGCAACCATACCATAATTCATAAGGTGTCTTGTTTGATTCTTTCTTTAGTTGAACTTGGTTCAGTGTGTATACAACAATACTAACAACTTCTCTCCAGTACATTTGTGGAACATATTTTTCAATCATCGGTGTTCTAGCACAATTAACAATTGATCTATTTCTCCTTTCAACAATACCATTTTGTTAGGTTGTTCTTGGTGCAAATACTTGTCTCTTAATTCCATGCTCATTACAAAAATTAATGAACTCATCAGAAATAAATTTACCACCTCTATTCAACCTTAAGCATTTCAATTCCTTACCACTTTCTTTTTCCACCTTTTTTTTATACCATTTAAACATTTTGAAAGCTTTAGATTTTTCTTTTAAGAATATGACAGTCATCATTCTAGAGAAGTCATCAACAAATAAGATAAAATATCTATCTCCATAATAGCTCTGAGTTCTCATAGGACCATACAAATCAGTATGAACTAACTCCAAAATAGCATTAGATGAATAGTGTCTTCTCTTAAAACTAGATTTTGACATTTTGCCCATTTGACATTGTTGCACATTACATGATTAGGTTTAGATAAGCTCGGTAAACCTCTAACTCTTCTTTTCTTACTGATTTTAACCATGTTGTCAAAGTACACATGACATAACCTCTTGTGCCATAACCATACATCTTCATTTTTAGCCAATAAATAAGTTTTAGTGTTGTCAAGATAGAATAAGTTACCTTTTGACTGTTCACCAGTACTGACCAACTTTCTAGTCTCATCATAGATTTCACCTTTCTATTGTCAAATGCAACTTGGTGACCTATATTATTTAGTTGTGCTACACTCAATAGATTATTGTTAAGTCCTTTCACCTAATATGAATTCTCACATCTAATCTTATTATTCATTAATACAGACCCTTTTCCTTTCACTAAACAAGGTTTATCATTTCCCATTTTCACAGATCCACCATTATAATGTTCAAGGTATTCAAATTTCTCTTCATCACTAGTCATATGATGTGTACAATCACTACCTATAATCCAAGTATCATTCTTGCTAACTTTAGAAATAATTGTTGTTTCAACATACCTTTCTTCTTCTTCTTCAAAATCTTCTTTCAAAGACACAAATACCACTTCTATGTCTTCATCGGTCTCAGTTTTGGTGTCATCATCTTTATCTTCAACTAGTTAAAATGCCTTCTTTCCTTTATCTTTGTAGTCTTTTTTATCTCTCTTGCCATACTATTGGTTGCCTTTGTGATCTCGGTGATCTCTTCTATTATTATTCCTTTCATTGGATATTTCATTTGTTTTCTCATCTTCTTTCCTATTAGGACATCTTACAACAATATGACCAATCTCTTTGCATTTAAAACATACCTATGGTAGTTTACCTCTATATCTTCCTTTACCTTTTTGTAATGTTCTAGCCATTAATGCTTCAAGTTCATCAAGTTCATCCTCTTTACTTTTACTATCACTTTCATTTCTTATCTTATGTTTACCACTAGATTTACCAATTTTTAGAGATGACATAAATGTAGATTTAACTATAGGTACAATACTATTATCATAGTTATTAAGCTCAAATGTAGTCAATCTACCGATTAGACTATCAAGTGAAATATTATTACCAGGAGCTACTCTCATCTCATGAATTGTATGTTAGAATAACTGAGAGGGGGGTGAATCAATTATCCATAGTCCCAATTCAAAATGTATAATCCAAATACTTAAACTTTTTCAGCTCGGTAACATAAAATACTATACTTTCTGTGCTTTTACTGATTACCAGTCAATAACATATAGTGATTACCGATCAAATCCAACATGCAATATGTAAAGTATGATAACAAACAATCACCAAAATGAGCACATAACACAAAATATTTAACATGGAAACTCTGTGAAGGGAAAAACCACCTGGGACCTACAACCCAAAAATTGTTCACTCTTCTGAAGTGAGGTCAGTGAAGACCCAACCCTGTTAAAGGTTACAAACACATTGTGAGGTGTGACCTTGTTAGAAGATTTTAGACCAATAGTTATTGTCCAACCAACATTCACTATGGGGTTGACAGGATAACAAATGTACATTCTATGAATGACATTACAAGACTTTCAAGTCCACTCGATTAAGAGATTTGTCTATATACAATGGTTAAACTGTAACAATAGGTGATGTGATTACAATACAACTTCAATTGTAGATGTTCAGATCTATATTATGCTCATTCAAATCCTCTGATCAATATATCAATTCTGTATCAACAATAATCAATGACTTACTATCTCTCAGTAATAGCTTTCAGACACTCGGTAAACTCTGTAGTTTAGTTCTCCTTAACCAGTTTGATCAGGCATGCATGAAGCTTGTTCATGCGATAATTTTGCAGTCTCCTTCTGGCATAAGTTTCATAATGAAACCCTAGTCTCTTAAATAAACAAGTAAACCATTTTCTTCTCCTCCATTATATTTTTCTTCTTATTCTCCTTCGTCCATTTTGCCGCTTAAAATTTTCTCGACTGATGTGTCATTAACATGTTTTAATTCCATCCTTTAGATCTTCCTTAAATTTTGTTAGTCGTCGATCTTCGCAACAAAATTTATCTCCATCTCCTATCATGGGGTACTTTACAGCTCATCAATCCTTATCAGCTAAACTAATCATTTAGTTCCTTTCTCTTGCTTGATTATCAAAGAAATATGTTGGTGCACACAAGCTCGGTCTATATGGTGCTCGATATACACTACACTATGTCGGTGTATATTGTGATGCTTCATCAACCGACCACACTACCTTGTGTCTTTCAACGCTTTTCCTCATCATAGATGAAAGAAACATAATCAAGTCAATAACATAAGGTCATAGACTCATCAAGTTACTCAATGTATTCCTTATCCTCATTTGTCATAGACATCTTCCTCATGTAGATATTTATGTTCTTCATCTCTTTTACTTCTTTTCTACAGATGTTTAGGTATTGTAACTTACAAGATAAGTTCTATCAAACTAGTTGACATCAATGATAACATATTACTGATTTAATCATATTACATATCTAATTAACAACTCAGTGATCTCTAATCATAGATCTTCAATTAGATTCTAAATTAGTTGTAGTTCATCATTGTAGAAACTCTTATAGCATAGGAAGGTAACAAGGTTATGAGAATTTTTCTTACCACAGTTTCTTCATCAATATTTCCACTTGCTCCTCAGATAGCATTCACATCCTCCTTGACTTGGTTGTTGTACTAAGTGATTTTTTCACCTTCTTTCATTTTCATGTCAGTAAACTTTCCTCATAGAATTTCATCTTTATCCCTTAGCACATTCACATCTCCTCCATGAACTAGTGAAAACTTGTCCCACATCTATTTTGTAGTTGTACATGTCTTAATGTCTTCAAATTCAACATCTAATTGAATAGTGGTAATTTGGAATCACCACTATTTGTGTATGTGTGTGGGGAAAATGTAAGATTCACTCCAAAATCCAAATTCCCAAAGGAGAGATCCAATTTGATAAACCAAGAGGTTAATACACAATCAAATCTACCTATGAAGAATATGAAAGAAAGAATAAATCCTATACTTCCCTATAGTTGGATTAAGCTTGAAATAATTGAAGTACCAATTCTAACCTTGAATTAGGGAAGATCTAGAAAATGTTGAATTCTGGCTTTTGTATGAACTTTCTGAAGATTCTGTCACTTGTTCTGGACTGGAAATGCCGAGGCGGACAAAATCCATAAATCTTTTCTCCAAATTCACACAGGTCAACTTTGACCTTTTAAAAGGTCAAAGACCACATTATTTATTTGAAGTCCGATTCTGATTCTATTCACAGATCCTGAAAGATTTCCAAAAAGGGTATCTAAATTCACTCTCAAATCTGAGATTCCACACTTGTACCTGCAAGAAAAATGGTTTTGTTTATTATATGGGGGGTTTGCCTTGGTCAAACCCCAGTTTGGAATCAACCTTAATATTGAAATTGAAATAGGAGAATGATAGCAAGTAGTAGAAATGAATCTAACAATGAAGCTATGCAATTCAATAGATATGCTAATGTATTTGGAATGTAATCGAATATATTGATATGAAAGCTTGAACATAACATTATGAAACCTCCATGATTGTATGCTTGAAATCCACCTTGAGGAAACAATGATATGGATCTTGAAGATGAACAAAGGATCTTGAAGGAAGATCACACCGCCATGGTGGCTAGATCTAGGGTTTGAATGATAGATCTTGAACGCTTGAGCCAAATCCCTTCAATAGATTGAATGCTTTAAATCCTTGATCTTCAATGGAGAACTTGGATGAAGAAGAAGACTTGAATACTTGAATGAATGCTTGCTTGATCACCTTGAGAACTTGAGAGCTTGATTGCTTGAGATGAGATGTGAAAATGAGAGAGGAAGGCCTCCTTTTATAGTGAACTAGGGCACACTCGGAGGTCCTCACCTTTAGAAAATATACCTTGATTAAATACCATTAAAGGATTTACCATTTTAGAGCCCAAAACAGCTGACTCGGAGGTGGAGAAATAATTTTCTCAAAAGCCAAATTAGCGGGAATTAACAATTTGAAATCTTGGTAGGAAGGGGTCAGGGTCAAGGTCAACCCTAACCTAGTTAGGGTCAAGGTTGACCCTAACTTGGTTAGGGTCAAGGTTGACATTGACCTCAAACCCTAACTTGTTAGGATTTGCAGAAAAGGTTCCTGAAGATGCTAGAAACTTGGAAATTGATGTCAGATCAGGACCTAGTGTCTAGAATAGATAGAAAATCCTTGAAATGATATGATGAAGGACTATGAGGTCTCATTTCTGAACCCTACCTAGAAAATGAAACCATGGAAAGAGGAAAATTAGGAAAGTCCTTAAGACCTTAACCCTAATTTCACCTAGAATGCAGAAATCAAGTGCAGAGAAGAAGTGGAAGACAAGGGAGAATGAAAAGATGCCAATCATGACCCTAAAACACTTAATCAAAGGGATAAATGCTCTTAACATGGAAGTGCTTCCATTTTAAGATGATACATTAAGCCCCCACTTTAGCAAGAGTATGGATTCAATGCAAACTCTTGGTAAAGGAGAAGATAGAAGAGATCCTAGTGGATTCAAAATGAGATAAAATAACACTTAGTTAAAGACACAAGCCCCCAGACCAAGGATTCTAACTCAACATACATACATGAGAGTGTACAAAAGAACAAGGGTTAATACTAAACAACCCAAATCAATTAGCATAAGAAACCTTGCTAAGAAATATTTCTCATACCAATATCATATTTGGAAAGCTATCATAATAGCATAAATGATTACATAAGAAAGACAAGAGAAACACTATAGACAACATAGATTCATGATCCAGTCCTACTATCATGAAAGCAAAAAGAGAGAAAAGAGAAAGTGATTACCTCGCCTGGTAAGATGTCCACCTTACCGTGAATCACCCTGGAGGGAGAGCCCAATAGGTTCACCCATAAACTGTGCTTGCAATTGTAATGCATCTTCTGATGGCTTCTAGAATACCCATAGATCCACCTTCTTGTATCACTATGAATATAAAATGTGTGTCTTCTCAAGATTTAGCAACTTATGTGCATTACCTTCGAAAGATTTAGCATATAGGTGAATGTCTTTTTAGGATTTAGCAACTTATGTGCATTACCTTCCAAGATTTAGCATATTTGAAATTGGAAATGCATGTCCCTTCAGGATTTAGCAACTTATGTGTGTTACCTTCAGAGGATTTAGCATATTTGAAATTGGAAATGCGTGTCCCTTTAGGATTTAGCAACTTATGTGAGTTACCTTCAGAGGATTTAGCATATTGAAAAATTTGAAAAATGCATGTCTCCTCAGGATTTAGCAACTTATGTGCATTACGTTCAGAAGATTTAGCATATAAATGCGTGTCTTTTCAAAATTTAGCAACTTATGTGTGTTACTTTCCAAGATTTAGCATATAAAAATAAAAAACTATAGTACAAGGGAGGCCCTATATATGCCCCCCTCCTTAAGATGGAAAAAACATACTATTTTGGCATGTTAAGGAAAGAAAGAACAAGGATAAAGCCTTCTGCAACATCAAGACAATATCCATAGACAACACCCAGTCCAAGCCAAGAAGGTCATAGCTCCTATGAGGCCATGGAAGAGATAAATGTAAAAGATATCATGCAAGAAGTGAAAAGGAAGTAACCCTTAATGAGAGATAGCACACTATTTAGTTTCCAAAGTGAGAGATGTATCAACCATGGAAACCCCATGTCAATCAACAAATAAGGTTTATATAAAGGACATAGATCCTCAAATGCAAACCATAATTTTCATGTATGATTGGATATCACATAATAGATAAATACTGCTTAACCAAGGAAAGAGGTGAATCCCTAGAAAAGAAGAGAATACTGAATGAAATAACAATGTATAGATGTGAATAAGATAGAAAATCATACCAAGCCCCCAAGGCTAAAGTACTTCTACCAAACTTACAATCCATATTTGTGACTCCATGTGTGAATGTTTGAAGATAGAAAAAAAGGATAAGGCATCTTTTCCCCCCAAGTGTAGGAACAAAGATGGAAGAGGATACCTACTTCACAAAGCAAGGAGATATCTTGTTTACAAAAATGTATAGTATATCCTTAGCAAGAGATATTGACCCCTACATCCAAGAGTATAGATAATTGTGAAAAGAATATGTCACTTATGGAAAAGGATCCTCAAGGAAAGAAATCTTATCACCAAGACCTCCACCAAAGAGGAGTGCATGTAAATAAGACATCATCTTTCAAAAAGGTGGGAATAAAGATTCAATCATCAAGCCCCTGGTGAAGAAGAGCAAGAGGAATCTTTGGAATGAGGGAAACAACTCTAACACTAAAGCAAGGGTGAGAGTTTATAAAGAACATAATTTGCAACATAGAGAAGAAGTGACGACTTAGGACAACAAATTCTCATGTAAGAAGGTTATCCATACTTAAAATATCTATCAATATGATGAAATAATATTGCAAGATAAACAAATACCACTAAGCTAAGGAAAGAAGTTCCCCTAGAAAAAGAGAAAGAAGAACCTTGCCCCCCGAGGGATGAAAGACAAGGGATATTTTTACAAAACACATGTCCTAGCAAAGATTTCTTAAGAAGAAAATATAATTCCTAGGAATGGATAAAAACATCATGCAAGACTATGGAAGAAGGAAACATAAAGAATACCAATTAAATCTTAATAAAAAGACCTAATGGATCCTAAGAGACTGGATAAAATGATGCCTCTTGCCCCCCAATCATGAGACAAGAGGATAGGAACATTTAATCCAGCTCTAATGGAGGGGAATCCCCTATATCAAAATTATGAAGAAGTTGTAATACGACATGAGAAAAAGGTATAATACTGCATGCAACCCTATCCCTAACATATAATTTGAAGTTATTACAATCAGCAAGAAAATGAGTATTACGGTAGTGGAAAGGACATTTAAATTTGTACAAAGCATCAATAGGCATAGGTCTAAATCTTTCCTTCTTAGAATTCATTAGCTCCACATATACTGTCTTAGCAATTTCTTGACGAGTGTTAGGATTATCCATTAGAGGTGTAGAGAGATGAGTATTAAGGAGAGGACAAAGATCCACACCACTTAACTTGACTTGAGATTTAGAAGTTCCAACACCACACATATCTAGTTTAGGAGGTAAATTAATGGGAAATTTAATACCATGTTCATTAACTCCTAACCCTAAACCTTTATAGCCTTGTTTAGTCACCATATTATATCCAGTAGTCTACATATCATGCAAAGCTTCTACGGGAGGTGATTATTTATCATGTTCATGAGTAAAGGTCATATAAGGTGGGATAATAGGTTTGGAAGAAGTTTCTTTACCCTTTCCTTTAAGATCATCATGATTAGGAGGAGAAGGTAAATCAAAGAAATCTTGCACATCTGCATCCTGCACTATAGCTTGAATCCCATCATAAGTATGGGAAGAGTGAGGATTAACAGATGGATAATTAGGTATCAGAATAGGAAGATTAGGATGAAGAGGAGGATTAGGAAGATTAGGATTGATAGGATTAGGATTAGGAAGATTAGGAGATGGGGTATCATCTACCAAATTCTTCACATAATCCAAAAGATGAATAAGGCTACCACATAAATCCTTAAGAAAAGTTTTAAATGTAGGTAGGCTAGTATCAATCAACTTCACAAAAGCATAAGCAAGAGAAAAGTGAAGGGTCATCAATGTTATGAAATGAATAATACCCTCATAAACATCATATGCATTATAAATAGATGCTAGAAGAAGAGTAATAACAAACATGATTATGCACCAAAACATCTTAACAATCTTCATGATAAAAAAAAAATGTTTTTGTATTTTATTCACTATATAGATTTTTTTGAATTTTTGAAGTATAGATGCAAGAGCACAATGCAAATCTAACACCAAAAAGAAAGAGATTAAGCTATTCGGGTTCACCAAAATGAATAGTGGTAATTTGGAATCACCACTATTTGTGTATGTGTGTGGGGAAAATGTAAGATTCACTCCAAAATCCAAATTCCCAAAGGAGAGATCCAATTTGATCAACCAAGAGGTTAATACACAATCGACTCAACCTATGAAGAATATGAAAGAAAGAATAAATCCTATACTTCCCTATAGTTGGATTAAGCTTGAAATAATTGAAGAACCAATTCTAACCTTGAATTAGGGAAGATCTGGAAAATGTTGAATTCTGGCTTCTGTATGAACTTTCTGAATATTCTGTCACTTGTTCTGGACTGGAAATGCTGAGGTGGACAAAACCCATAAATCTTTTCTCCAAATTCACACAGGTCGACTTTGACCTTTTAAAAGGTCAAAGACCACATTATTTATTTGAAGTTTGATTCCGATTCTATTCATAGATCCTGAAAGATTGCTGAAAAGGGTATCCGAATTTGCTCTCAGATCTAAGATTCCACACCTATACCTACAAGAAAAATGGTTTTGTTTTTTGTATGGGGGGTTTTCCTTGGTCAAACCCCGGTTTGGAATCAACCTTAATATTGAAATTTAAATAGGAGAATGCTAGCAAGTAGTAGAAATGAATCTAACAATGAAGCTATGCAATTCAATAGATATGCTAATGTATTTGGAATGTAATTGAATATATTGATATGAAATCTTGAACATAGCATTATGAAACCTCCATGATTGTATGCTTGAAATCCACCTTGAGGAAATAATGATATGGATCTTGAAGATGAAAAAATGATCTTGAAGGAAGATCACACCACCATGGTGGCTAGATCTAGGGTTTAAATGATAGATCTTGAATGCTTGAGCCAAATCCCTTCAATAGCTTGAATGCTTTAAATCCTTGATCTTCAATGGAGAACTTGGATGAAGAAGAAGACTTGAATACTTGAATGGATTCTTTCTTGATCACCTTGAGAACTTGAGAGCTTGATTGCTTGAGATGAGATGTGAAAATGAGAGAGGAAGGCCTCCTTTTATAGTGAACTAGGGCACACTCCTCTAGATGGGCCACCTTAGAGAATTAAATCCAAATTAGGTCCTCACCTTTAGAAAATATACCTTGATTAAATACCATTAAAGGATTTACCATTTTGGAGCCTGAAACAATAGACCCGGAGGCGGAGAAATAATTTTCCTGAAAGCCAAATTAGCGAGAATTAACAATTTGAAATCTTGGTGGGAAGGGGTCAAGGTCAAGGTCAACCCTAACCTAGTCAGGGTCAAGGTCAACCCTGACCTAGTTAGGGTCGAGGTCGATGTTGACCTCAAACCCTAACTTGTCAGGATTTTACAGAAAAGGTTCCCGGAGATGCTAGAAACTTGGAAATTGATGTCAAATCAGGACCCAGTGTCTGGAATAGACAAAAAATCCTTGGAATGATATGATGAAGGACTAGGAGGTCTCATTTCTAAACCCTACCTAGAAAATGAAACCATGGAAAGAGGAAAATCAGGAAAGTCCTTAAGACCTTAACCCTAATTTCACCTAGAATGCAGAGATCAAGTGCAGAGAAGTGGAAGACAAGGGAGAATGCAAAGATGCCAATCATGACTCTAAACCACTTACTCGAAGGGATAAACACTCTTAACATGGAAGTGCTTCCATTTTAAGATGATACACTAATAAAGAAGAAGCAATCTCAATCATCATAGCATTGTGTTCTTTTCTTTCTTTCATCTGAAAAATAATCAGAGGACCAATGGGTAAGATAAACTCATTTTGCAAGTAGTACAATGTAGAATCTCCAATCTCTAATAGATATAATTTCATCCTTCTTTTCCATGTTGAGAAGTTGTCTTTTTTCAGCTTCGGTACCTCTCTCTTATACATCTTGTGATCTTTTACTTAAGTCCTTCAAAATTTTCTTTCAAGCTCTCTAGCTCTGATGCCAATTGTTAGATAACTAAGAGGGGGGTGAATAAGTTAATTCTAGTTATCCTACAGTCCCAAACACTCCCTGATGTATAAAAACAATCTTTCAAATAATTTAATCAACTCGATAAAACTTTAACTATACCTTTCTATTCTTCTATCAAGTACCAATAAATTATCTAGTATGTATATCAATCAATGTGTAATGTAAAGTAACAATTCATCATCCATACACATATATAACTTTTATTTTTAACATGAAAAACTTGTTAGGGGAAAAACCACCTAGGACCGATAACCCAAAATAATTTCACTCTTTTGAAGTGAGCTCAATTAAGAGCCAACCCTATTAATGGTTACAATAACACATTGTAAAGTGTGACCTAGTTAGAGGTTTTATCACTAATAGTTCTCCATGTCCAAACATTCACTATGGGGTCAATTAGAAAACAATAAACATTCATTGAATGTCATAATGAAATAGTAAGATTGTTAAGTCCCACTTGGTTAAGAGATTTATCTATAAAAATGATTAGAATGCAACAGTAATGATTTGATTCAAATAAAACTTTGATTTTCATATTTTTAGATCTATGCTAAGCTCAAAATACCTCTAGCCAATGTAATCAATTCAATTTTTTTGTATCCTCCAACTTTGTTCTTCTCGATTAATACTTTTCTCTGACACTCGGTGTTGTTTGCAGAATTACTCAGTTCTTTCTTCAACCTGTTTGACCAACTTCGCATGAATGCAATATCCTCTATGGATTCCATAATTTATAATGAATCTCTTATCTCCTTTCATAGACATCATAAACCATTTTATTTCTAGCCATATATTTTTCCTCTTAATCTTCACCATTGATTTTTCTGCTTTAACCTTCCTTGGAACTTGTGTCTATAACATGTTTCATTCTCCATCATTTGATCATCCTTGAATTTTATTAGTCATTTTATCATCATAAAAGACTTTATCTTTAACCTCATAATCATCCATAATTTTCCAACTCATCATTTTTAGTCGACAGTCAAATGTTCATGAAATCAACAAAATAGTAAAAGAAGGAGACAAAATTTTTTGACACAGTATTTCCTGCAATGCTCTTTGTACTAATCTCTTTAAGAAAGATACATTCACTATAACTCTCTTTAATACTATTCAAAATTACTTAAAGACAAATACCAACATCTTCCTTCATTAAAGCTTAGAATCAAAATTTCTGTCACTATACATTTTCTAGACCGACCTACTAGGACACAAAAGTGCTTTCAAAATGAAAATTCAGATTCTTCTTCTCAGTCTTGGAAACCCTTTATAGAATAGGGTTGCAACAAGCCTCAAAACATGGGAAGGTACACTTGTCATACCACAATTAGTTACAACTTCCTTTTCCACAAGATGACAAGAGGTCACTATCAAAAATTCTCCACTAACCAAAAAAATAGGTTGCCATAGAAATAGGAGCATCATTCTTGAACTGGCTCTGGTCCCACCTGGACACTTGTTGCCTCTTGACTGAACTTTTCAACCCACTCATTGAAAATAACATCATATGGCTACCCAAACTGCAAAACCTTATGTTCCTTTTCAATTAGGTGCTTACACCTAGCCCTAAGAAGTTTGGCTCTCTTCTCAAAAGATTCAAAGTACATCCTTGCAGTCATAATCTCCTTAATTACTTTACCAAACAAATAGTTATCATCATTGACAAAAATAAAATATATCCTTGATGTGAGGGTTGAATCCAACTCCTCCATCCATTCTTCTCAGTTCTTGATCTTTTTGAGGCTCTTTAATATGCAAGGAAATAAATGAAAACTCTTACTTAAATATTCCAAGAGGAGGAATCTAGCCTCATTTTGCACTGACTCCTTGGAAATTGTTAGCTCCAACTCCTTGATGACAAAAATAAAATTTATCCTTGATGTGAGGGTTGAATCCAACTCCTCCATCCATTCTTCTTAGTCCTTGATCTTTTTGAGGCTCTTTAATATGCAAGGAAATAAATGAAAACTCTTACTTAAATATTCCAAGAGGAGGAATCTAGCCTCATTTTGCACTGACTCCTTGGAAATTGTTAGCTCCAATAGACCTAAAATGTGGTCATATGTCTTCTCCAAAGTAGCATCATCTTGTGCCTGATCCTTAGTTTCTCCTAGCATTTCCTCCAACTTATTCTCTCTACTAGTCCATTTATTATGAATCTCATCTAGTTTATTTTTATCTTGATCAAAAGAATTCAAAATATTAAAAAAACTTTGAGATTCTATAATAGACAAACCTAGTATCAATACTGCTGAGAAGGTGAAAAATTGTGCCATTTATCTTCTCTTCATACCTTTTAACCACCTCTATTTATAAGGCCTTTAGCTTAGCCTTCTCATCCTATAGGGATTCTTTAAACTGGGCATCAGGGAGCATAGGGGATGGGGGAACAAATATTATGGGACTTGTGCTAGGAGGGGGTAGAGGGGATGATGCAATCATTCTAGCTGAAGATACACCAATTTCAAACTATAAAGGTGTTGTGTCTCCAACCTGTATGACCCTTACCATCAATTCACTATTTCTCCTTTTCTCTGCATCATAAGCTTCCATTATTTCCTCACATTTGAGCTTAAGATCATCAATGATATATTGGTCTTTAATTGTAGTAGCCTTGGAAAAACCTCTAGCCTGTAGTGTCAAATATGTATCCTTTACTGCTAAGGCCTCACTCACCCTTCTAACCATCAAGCCACCAACAAGATCAATGCTTTTTCCCTCATCCCTCTTTGTTTTCCTCTAATTTTTTAGTGACCACATGACAAGAGTTGCATGATCATCACTGAACACAACTCCCTTTGATGCTACCACAACCTCCTCCTTTGTGTTATAAGTAATGTTGGTGCTCTTCATAACTACACCAAATACTATAGCATCTACTATATCCTATTCTTGTAAGATCGGGACACCAACATCCATGATCATTTTTCTTCCCTCTTTAGGAGTGATCTTAGAAAAAATATCAAAAATATCCTTTTTAACATCATCCTTAGTGATAGATTCCTCTTTATCAGGTTGTTCTGCCTTTACTCTCTCACATTTTCTTTCAAAGTCTGCTATACTCATTCTCCAAGAAAATTATACAAAGGCCCTAGATTTCACAAAGTTATCATCTGATAAAAACCTACCACAAGATTCTTTAATTATTAGATCAATTTATTTACCTTTTGAACTCTACTACTATTAGATCCATTGGAGGGGAAACATGTTCCTTTGGGACTCCCTATTGTAGCTTAGCCACTATCAACACAATGCCACCCTAATTTTCTAATTGAACCAATTGTTCAGCTACCTTCTCTGCATTCACAAATTTCAATGGGAACTAAGAGGATGAATATGCCTCCTCACTAGAAGAGAAAAATGAGAAGAGAAGAAGTTAAAAAGAGAGAGAAAAAGAGAAAGAGAAAATTTTAAATATAAACAAAAAAGAACATATATATATATATATATACATATATATATATATATATATACATATATATATACATATATATATATATACATACATATATATATACATATATATATATACATACATATATATACATATATATATATATATATACATACATATATATATATACATATATATATATATATATACATATATATATATATATATCTATATATATATATATATATATGTATGTATATATATATATATATGTATATATATATATATATATATAAGAAAGAAAAGAAGGAGAATAGTACAGTCAGTATTTTGGACACTTAGTCATTTTTCGCTAAGTGTTTCCATCAATTCCAAAGTGATGCAGGAGCATCTCGGGTCCTTGGAAATCTTGTGTCACCAAAAATATTTTTGAAGTGTTTATGTGTTGTTCAGTTTCTTCTTTGAACAAATTGGTTCGATGTTTCTTAGTTTCCTTTGTTTACCTGGGTTGGTCGATTATCTCTTTGGCACTTAGTTAATTCCCTGGTGCTCAGTGATGCTTGTTTGGCACTCGGTTATCCTTTCTTACCAAGATGTTTGTTTTAGTTTCCTATTGAGGCTGACTCTTGCAATTAATTATGGTCATGGATTTAATGCTAGTAGCCATCATTGGGAAGTGTGTGGACCTAGATTTGGTTGTTCCTTTTGTTGATGGTGGATCTGAAGGCCAACTTGTTTGGTAGCCTCTTGTATATAATGTAATCTTTGGTTGTAGTTTTAGGAGAGACATCAATTAGGACATCAGAGATAGAAGCTAGGAGATAGAAGATTGTTTTAGATCCTCACATGTTGGAGGAATTATGTACTTGAATTGTAATATCTGGCCTAAACCAAGAAGGCCTTATAGCCTAACATGTATGAATCAATTGGAATAAATATATGAAAGTTATCTGCATTCTCTCTCTCACTTGTGTATTATTGCTTCCTTGTGTGATCTCTACAAGGTAGATCTGGTTAGGGTGTGCCTTTTCCCCCTCTCTATATCATCCTTTGCATTAGTTAGTATTTGAGTGAGGTGAGATCTGGATCTAGGTTTGTGAATCTAGGTTTGAGGGTTCCTTCTAGTCAAACCCTAGTTGATTTTTTGGGGGGTAGCAGATTGCAATCTGGCCTGCAATTACATAATGTTTCAAGATGGTTCATGGGAGGTGAGATGCAGATCTAGGATTGGCAGACATGTTGAGACAACTTGCTGCTAGATTAGAAGCTGTTGAGACATCCTAGAGAAGAGGAAGACATCTTGAAGATGTTAGTGATGATGAAATTGAGGAAGAACAAGGTGATGTAGAACTTGCACCTGTGATGGATCAAGGTGAGGAAATATTGTTGAAGGCTTTGAAAAATCTAAAATCTACACCACATTTCAACCCTCCTAAGTATAGTGGAAAATTATATTATGAAGAATTGGTGGACTGGATCACTGAGATGGAAAAGTACTTTGAATATGAAAATTGCAAGCACAGAGTTGAAAAGTCATGCATCCTTGTGGTGGGAACATTTGCTTGGATAGAAAGAGAAAAGGCAAAGACAAAATAAAGGTATGGAATAAAATGGTAAATAAATTGAAAGGAAAATTCTTACCTTGTGATTATCAGATTAACCTAGTTAGGTGAATGAAAAGTTTGAGATAGAAAGATAGCTCGGTAAAGGATTATACTTGGGAATTCTATAGATTTGATATCAAAGCTAGACATGATGAAGATGATGTGGAAAGAATTGCTAGGTACTTGAATAGATTGAGAGTTTCCATCCAAGAAGAATTCAATTTGGTCAAATTGGAGAACATTGAAGAGACTTATCAATTTGTATTGAAACATGAAAAATTGAACAAAGGACATGAGAAAAAAAAAGAGGTAGAGGTGGTAGATTCCCTAGGGGAAGAGGTAGATCTTATGGTGAAAATAGTAGATCTAATTTGGAAAAGACAAATTAGGATAAAGGAAAGACTGAGTGGAAAAGTGAAATTTCATCTAGAGAAAGAGGTGATAACTATCGAGGTGGTTATAATAGAGGTGGTTTCCAAGGAACTTGTTACAATTGTAGAGAAGAAGGACATAGATCATTTGAGTGTAAATGCAAGTAAGAAGGTTGGTAGTAGTAGAAATGCTTTAGTGCAAGAAGAGTCATTGAATGAATCTGAGAAGGAAAATAACTTGATGGTAAGAAGAGCACTTTGGAGTGAAAGAAACAAGGAAGATCTTGTAAGGAAAAGTTTATTCAAGACCAGATGTAGAGTTTCTAAAGAAGTGTGGAAGGTTATCATTGACAGTGGTAGCTCAAAGAACTTGGTGATGTAGAGACCCTAGGTGGACTTGCAATCATTCATGCTATGAGGGACTTCACAAAGGTTTCTACAAAACCAACTAACATCTTCATAGGATCATTCTCCTTGATCCAATCAACTCCAAACCTTATCAGAGTGAACACAATGATTTGTGCCCCCATAGGCTCTAAATCTCATTAAAAATCACCAATGTCCCTTAGCTAAATTAATGTCTTCATCCAAACAACTATCTATCCCTCAGCTACATTAGTGTCTTCATCCAAACAACTATCTATTACTAAGTATTCACTAACCCAATCACCCAAAATATGCCTCCTTGCTGTCTCTAGATAGACTCGTACACAAATGAGTGTAACTTTCTAATAAGAGAAAAAATTCTTGATCGCTCTAGTGAGAATGGGAATAATTATTTTCTCACTAACATAATTCAATCTTAGAAAGATCCAATGGTTCAATTGGGAGATATGTCCCCCATACTGAGACTGATTTTTCTATGACAGTCATTCCTCAACTTTCTTCAACATTGTTTAAACCTTTCTTTAATCTCCCATCCATCCCTACAAACCTTGCATAAAAACATGTATGGATACATTTATTACATGTTTTAGACTCTCCCCATAGTCACATTAACCATAGTAAGTGGGGGAGTCTAATTCTTTATTGAAACTTCAAATGAAACTTTTGATTGCACACTAAAATCTGGTAGGAACAGTCAACAAAATGACTGTGATTCTTGGCTTTACAACTCACAAAACCATAAGCCAAAGCATGGGAATGAAAAATAATCAAACCATTACTATCATAATTCATTCCCAATCAATAAAGAATCCAAACAAAGAGTTTAACAATCCAAAACAAGGGACTGTTCCCTCACGGCAGCAGCCTGACAGTTTGCAGCAGATTTAGATTTTATTGATCAAAAACTTCTTTTACATTGTCACTTCAACACAAAACACCAAAAAAAAACTCCCATACAATATCCTTACTCTTCCCTCCCTAAAACACACACTCAAACCCATCTAATAACCTACACACTAACCGGTTAACTACTTGTAACTGTTCTTTAACCGGTAACAGTCAAGTAATGACTGATTAAAAACTTTAGTTTATAATTTCAATTTGACAACAAAGTTGTCAATTCTAAAAATTCTTATCCCTTTTCTTTTATAATACTTATCCAATTTATTTTTAGACTCCTTCATTTATTCTAAAGTCTAAAACCCTTCTAAACCCTTACATAGCCTCAAAAGACCTTATTTTGCCAATATGGGCAAATTACAACTTTAACACCTTGAGTGCTTTTGATATCACATTTAAGGCTCTATTGGCCATTTACAAATGTTGTAGACCATATATGTCATCATTTAAGTTCTATTAACCTAGGATCAACTTGTTCTTCCCTAATGACCCCTACGTACCCTTATCCTTTCTTAATGCCATTGAAGGCTTACAAGTTTGATCTTCAACAAAATGATCAAATGATTACAAAACATATTTAAAGGACCATTACATGGTCTTATTACATCCAATGACCTAGCATTGTCATATTGATCTCTTGTTGCCCCCTAGGATCTATGAGTGACCCTAGTGTCTTCATAAGTCTTCATCCTTGGTCCTGGTGCTCTTGCACCACTTGGCATCTGAGGAAATGGTTACAAAGTTGTACTTGAAAAGATTGAAACATTTGAAGCCCTATCAAATTTCATGGATCAAGGATTAGCATACACTCTTGGTAAGTGAATAATGTTATGTGAATTTGAAAATTGGAAAGTACTATGATAAGGTGTTATGTGATATCATGCCTATGGACTGTTGTCATATTTTGTTGGGTAGACTTTGGCAATATGATATACATGCTATATATGATGGGATATTGTATAAATATACTATTTGGGCTAATGGGAGAAGATAGATCTTGTTACCTTTGATTGAAGAACCTATTAGTAGTGTTTGTACATCTGTGAAAGTTTTCTTGATGGAAGGAAGATATTTTGTTAAGGATTTGAAGAAGAATGATGTATGTTTTGTTGTGATTCCTAACTAACCAAGTAAGAAAACAAAGGGTAGCATACTTGAGCAGATTGATAAGTTACTCACCAAGTACAGTGAAATCATTTCTGGTAATGTACCTGATGGTTTAACACTGAAGAGAAGCATTGATCATTGCATGGATCTAATCCCTGGAGCTAGTTTACTGAATAAGGCACCACATCAGTTGACACCTACCAAGAATAAGGAATTGAACCGATAGATTCAAGAATTGTTGTAGAAAGATTTAATTTGAGAAAGTTTGAGTCCTTGTGCAGTACCTATTGTATTGGCACCTAAGAAGAATGGAGAATGGTGAATGTGTACATATTTCAGAGAAATCAACAAGATAACAATGAAATATATGTTTCCTATACCGAGAATGGATGATATAATGGATCGTTTGACTAGAAAAAAGTGTTTTACCAAAATTTATTTGAAAAGCGGGTATCATCAAATTAGAATTAGAGAAGGTGATGAGTAGAAGACCGCTTTTAAGACAAAAGAAGGTTTCCATGAGTGGTTGGTTGATGCAGGACCATCCTGGGTGTAAGAGCAATCTTGCATCACCCAAAAATATTTCTGTTTGCTTTTCAATAAGGGCTAACTTGTGCAAAGCTGCTATTTATGGAAACTTACTATTTTTTGTAAGTTGGTCATATGATCTCAGAATGTTTTGATTTCATAGTTGGAGGTTCATCCTAGTCATTTTAGCCTACCAGTTGAGTTTCATTACCACATCATCAATATTGGTGAAGTTATTGAGGTTTTTGGGTACAAAATCTTTTAGGTCAATTTTGAAGGCCTTAGAGGCTCCAGATCGTGATCAACCCTTGGTTGACTGGTGTTAGTGCATGTTAGGTACTATAGATCTCGTCATGGCATTTCCAAAAAGTGGTTACAATAGAAAAATGGAGCTACGGTTAGAAATTTATGGCCTTTGGAAGTTGGGTTACCTAAAATCATATTTTGTATTTCTTTTGAGCCAACCCTATTATAAAAATTGTGAAAATAAAATAATTCTATGTTTTGTTAGCCTAAAGGGCTAAATTTTTGGAACCTTCTCGGGTGGTGGAAATTGCCTATATAAGAAAGGTCTATAGTATTGTCTTAGGCAGTTTAGGACAATTCTGGGTAGTAGATCTGGGTATTGATTTGAGGCTTTGTCCTACAAAATATTGTAAGGGAATGCCCATGTGGCTTTGCATATTGTAATTCTGAAAGTTTGTAATTCCACATTTGTGGAGATAATAAGAAGCCAATTTTCTATTCTTGCATATTGTTGTTGTTTCTCTATTCTTGTTATGTGTTTGTGGTATTAAGGGGATCACCCTTCATCAAGTGGTATCAGAGTAGGAGTTCCTGAGTGTGTAAACAGATCATTGATTGTGAGGCAGTTTGCTCCAGGACCGTGGTTAGGGTTTCAATGCGCATCGTGAAAATGCCTCCATGAAGGGAACATGGTGGAAGAGTTGGTGTTGTAACACTTGAGGTTAGAGTGCTCCAGAGACAAGTGCAAGCATTGCAAGAAGAGATTCACAGAGGAATGAATCTTATTGTCATAGATGAAAGTGAGGATGAAGCTGAAGAAGGAAATGATGATCAAGAAGAAGAAGGCAAAATTTTGAATCAAGAAGAAGAAAGGCTTTTTCAGGCCATTTCAAGGATCGGGAAAAGACCTAAGATCAAGGTTCCTGCATTTTCAGGAAATCTTAACCTAGAAGAATTGATCGGCTGGATCAATGAATGTGAAGAATATTTTGAGTATGAAGATATTGAGGATCCTGATAGGGTCAAATTCATGAAGGCCAAACTAAAAGGTCATGCAAAGATCTGGTGGCAAGAGATTCAATTAGAGAGAAATAGAAAAGGGAAAGATAAAATCACAAGATGGGATTGGATGGTGGATAAATTGAAGTGACAGTTCATCCCTGTTGATTATGAGCTTGACCTACTGAAGAAAATGCAAAGTTTGAAGCAAGCGGGATGATCTGTTCAGGAGTATATAGAGGAGTTCTATCGAATCCTCATTAGAATAGGCTATGCGGAAGCTGATAAGAAGAAAGTTTCTCATTACCTTAATGGGTTGAGGCCAAGCATTCAGGAGGAGCTGAATCTAGTTTGAATGAATAGTATTGAAGAGGCATACTAGTTTTCCCTAAAGGTAGAGGAAAATTTGAACAAGAAGTTTGAGAGAAGACAAAATGGAAGAGGTCACAGTGGATGATCTGGTGGATGGTCATATGGAGGCTAAAATGAAGATTTGAAAAAGAAGGATGAGGCCAGTAGCAGTCAAAATCAAAGGAAATAATTTCAATCATTTTCAAGATCAGAACCATAGAGATCAGAGAGGAAGAGGAAGAGGACAAGGTTCAGGAAGAGGAGGCTTCCGTGGAACATGGTTTCACTGTGGAGAAGAGGGTCATAGGGCATTTGAATGTCCTCAATGCCAAGGAAGGATGGATAGGAGGAATGAAGGCCAGGCCAGAGTTGCACATGTAGATGAAGATGTCAGATCATCAAATTTTGAAGATGATGAAAGAGGAGAAATGTTGATTAACATAAGAGTCCTGCTGAGTGGTGAGAATGAACCTGAACAAAGGAGGAGCTTGTTTCGCACTAGATGCAAGTGTGAGGTTAAATGTTGTGATGTGATTATTGATAGTGGAAGCACTGACAATTTGGTGTTAGAAGAGATGGTGACAAAGTTGAAGCTTAAGAGATAGAAACACCCACATCCATATCGGATTGCCTGGGTGTAGGATGACCACAAGGTCATGGTCAGTGAACAATGCCTAGTAAAGTTCAAGATTGGTAGGTACCATGATGAGGTACTATGTGATATCATACCTATGGATGCATGTCACATGTTGTTGGGTAGGCCGTGGCAATTTGACAGATGTGCTATACATGATGGTCATGCAAATACTTATTCCCTAACAAAGGATGGAGTGCGACATAAGCTAAAGCCATTGAAGGAGACTAAAGAAAGGTATGTGGTAATGTGAGAATAACTTTTGTTGATGGAAGAAAATTCCTAGATGGTATGAGGCATGAGCATGTGTGTTTTGCTTTAATTCCAAAAGCTGGTAAAGAGGAAGTAGAGGATGTACTTGTAGAGGCTGTAGATTTGTTGAATGAGTTTCAGGATATTGTATCTGATAATGTACCTAATGGATTACCAGTGGTAAAGAAGATCAGTCATCAGATGGATTTGATTCTAGGAGCCAATTTTCCAAACAAGGCAACACACAGAATGACACCAACAGAAAGTGAAGAGTTGAACATACAAGTACATGAGTTGTTACAGAAGGGATTGATTCAAGAGAGCCTGAGTCCATGTGTTGTACCAATAGTATTAGCACCAAAGAAGAATGGAGAATGGAGGATGTGTAAAGATTCTAGAGCAATAAACAAGATTACAATTAAGTATAGGTTTCCATTGCCATGAATGGATGATATTATGGATTGTTTGAGTGGAGCTGTGTATTTCTCAAAGATAGATCTGAAGAGTGGATATTGTTAGGAATAAGGGGTCTCAACCTTGGATAATTCCTATTCTTATTATTTGTTTTGTAAATGTATTTTTTTGCAAATAATGTAATTAAGTGTGAGTGTACATGTCTAGTTGGCATGTTGATGTGTCACTCCAGTTGATGTGTCGGCATCTTGTGCGTAAGGAGATCATGACTGAAATGGTCATGACGGATTCCTATGATGCGTAAGAACTATTTAAGGAATGTGCTATGACAAGTGTAAGAGCATCTTATGACTTGGGCCTATTTGGGTGCCCAAGAAGAAGTGGTTGGTGTGTGTAAGAGAATATGCCAAAAATAGGTTGGTATGACAGATTCTCTTAAACTTCTCTTGTGACCATTATTTTTGGTGGATTCTATGACAAGCTATCATAGTCTATTCTAGGGATGGATGCCTATTCTTGGGATTGCATGTAACAACTATGTACATGTGGCTTTGTGCATGGGTCTTGGTGGTTGTGCCTATTTTTGGGTCCAGAGGAGTCTATATATATGATGCTACTCCTATGGGAGAGATATAATAGAAGTTTAAGTCTTGTTGGCTTTGTCTCTCATTTCCTGAAAGAACTTGCATTGCAAGTGTAGTGTAATCTTTGTGTTGAAGATAATACATTGTGCAGGTTTTGGAGTGCTGGGGTTTTTTACCGAAAGGTTTTCCCCAGGGTATATCATTGTGTCATTCTCTATTTTTTTGTATGCATTGTATGTGGTTGCAATATCTTTGTTAAAGTAGTTAACGAATCTGAAATTGTAAGGATTTATAAAAATTTGCACAATACTCTCACTTAGAGATTAGCGTAGGACGCTATTTCTGCACCTGAGTTTCCTTACAAGTGGTATCAGAGCTTGATCAACTTTTGATCCTAGTTGTTGGGTAAGGTTTTTTTTGAGCTAATCTCAAGTTTGAGTGGGAGATATTTGCAGAGTATTCTGAATCTTATTTCACTAATACATTTGGGGTGAAATTGCGACGGCCATTTGCGACGGCAGGCAAATGTCATGTGGTTTTGCCCTTTTTTTTTCAAATATAGCCCAACACCGTCGCAATTTGCGACGACAATACATTTGTCACTGTCGCAATTGTGACGTTGTCGGGATATAAGCGCAAAATTTAAAAGGAACGTTGTCATGTGTGTTTTCAACAGCGCCGTAACCCTCCGCGAAATCACATCAGGATATAAGGGCAAACAAAATAAGAACGTTGTCATTTGTGTTTTCAACAGCGCCGTAACCCTCCGCGAAATCACATCGGGATATAAGGGCAAAAAAAACAAGAACGTTGTCATTTGTGTTTTCAACAGCACCGTAACCCTCCGCGAAATCACAGCTAGAATTTCTGAGTACGTTGGGTTTATTTTTCTTTTGTCATTATTATGTAATCTGGTATTCAGCTGTTAGAGAGCTAAAATACCCAGAAATGAGGACATATCTATGTTGAATTTATTGTTAGCGGCTTTGGTTATTTAGAAGTTTAATTTTATTTGTTCATCTTTCAAGCACAAACATTTTGTGGACCGTAACGTCTTCATTGTTTCGGGTATGCAGTGAAATAGCCCTAACTTGCAATTGCGATGTTGTTGGGATATAAGGGCAAAAAAAAAAAGGAACGTTGTCATTTGTGTTTTCAACAGCACCGTAACCCTCCGCGAAATCACATCGGGATATAAGGGCAAAAAAAACAAGAACGTTGTCATTTGTGTTTTCAACAGCGCCGAGAGAGATTCCCTCCGCGAAATCACAGCTACAATTTCTGAGTACGTTGGGTTTATTTTTCTTTTGTCATTATTATGTAATCTAGTATTCAGCTGTTAGAGAGCTAAAATACCCAGAAATGAGGACATATCTGTGTTGAATTTATTGTTAGCGGCTTTGGTTATTTAGAAGTTTAATTTTATTTGTTCATCTTTCAAGCACAAACGTTTTGTGGACTGTAATGTCTTCATTGTTTCGGGTATGCAATGAAACAGCCCTAACTTGCGACTACCTTCACGGTACTTGTGTACATTATCATGTTGTCTTTACAGTGACTATCCTCATTCAAGTGGCAATTACACAAGGGACAGTCACTGTGAGATGTCCTCATTTGTGACAAGGATAGTCACACTTAGGACATCTCATAGTGATATTCCCTTGTGTAATTTCCACTTGAATGTATTGCTATTGAACCACATTAATGCTTTTCTTCTTCAACAAATGAGGACAGTCACTGTAAAGACAACATGATAATGTACACAATTACCAAAAAATGATCTTGTTAATTGATGTAACACTTTGTCTTGCTCACTCCCTATCCTTCACTAGGGTCTCTTTAGGCCAATGTTTTGACTTGATAGGGTACTTAACTATCCCTACACTCTTTAGGTATCTCTACCCAAGATCCCACTCCTTCAACTAGTGCACACCAACAAGAAATACAACGAACTCTGCTCAATACCAATCTAGCTACTAGGACACTCCTAGTCTTGTCTTCACAAATTGAAACACATTCAACTAGAACTTTACTCCATGGAGAGGCTGGCCACTAGGACCTCTATTGGTTTCAATATTACTCCTTCACCTATACTTTTCATCAGTACTTCAATCCGGTTCATCAAACCATGCATGCCAATTGCACCCAAAAATAGGCTGCTAGCAATTAGGCCTTTGTCAAGCCTTTTTGTTTATATTAAGCCACCTAAAGGGCTTAGGATTCAGATGCCCTTTATTGAGAACTCCAAGATATCTAAGGTCTTCTCCTCCTAGATTTTTTGTACACCAACTGCTACAGCCATGCCTGAAAACAAGTATTTTGACACAACTTGGACAGTCTGACTAAGAGTTTGTTTTCTTAGCAGCCAAAGAAACTCACCCAATCTTCTAATTTGACTTGGGGCTTCTTTAGATGTGTGTCTACCTCTCCATGAGATTTTAGTTGAAGCAACCAATGCATTCAACTTGTTGTAATCTTCTTGTAATGATTTGTCATCCCTAACTGTGCTCAACTGACTCACCTAGGACATCATTGCAAACATAGAAAATGAGCTTCCCAGGGCCCCTCCTTCCAAACATATAGTACATGGAGTCTCCTCACCCATTCCAAGAGCCCGTACAAAATTGACAATGGAATGATGAGCTAAGACTCCATTTGTTCAACCTGCCTGGTTCAAACCAATGATAGGGTACTTAACAAAAGAATTAACAAACTAGTTGGAATGCTTCAAAACTCAAAAAAAACACAACACAGAATAAAAAAACAACTTGTACTAACTTTTCCAATAGACACTGCGAGCTATCTAATCCATTAATCAACTGAAAACAAAGAAACAAAAAAACTCAAGAATTCACTAAAACCGTGTTACTCTACAAATCTTCTTAATTCCAAATGTTTTTCCCCCCAACCTTTTTCACAGATCGATGGAGGCCTCTTATAGTTGATCTGATGCCTAATTCAATGGTTTCATATAGTTACATAACCATCTTACTCAAAAATGCTCCCTTGCACAAATGTTGTCAATGTTGTGAATGACAACATTGACAACTTGTTACAACCTTTGGGATTTTGGTTCAAAACTTATTGTTCAAACACCATAAGACCCTAACCATGACTTAGTTAGGCTATTTAGACCTCAAATAGGCCACTTCTACACTTCTTTGCCCAATTTGACCCCTAAATGCTTCATTCCCACTTTTGCCACAATATTGGTAACTTGGGTACAAATTGGCACTTGCCTTCACAAAGGTCACACATGAGGACATCTCACAGTGATCGATTGTCCCTTGTGTAATTGCCACTTGAATGTATTTCTATTGAACCACATTAATGATTTTCTTCTTCAACAAATGAGGACAGTCACTCTAAAGACAACATGATAATGTACACTCACTGTAAGGAGAGTCACAAATGAGGACATCTCACAGTGACTGTCCCTTGTGTAATTGCCGCTTGAATGTATTGCTATTGAACCACATTAATGCTTTTCTTCTTCAACAAATGAGGACAGTCACTCTAAAGACAACATGATAATGTACACTCACTGTAAGGATAGTCACAAATGAGGACATCTCACAGTGACTGTCCCTTGTGTAATTGCTGCTTGAATTACACAAGGGACAGTCATTGTGAGATGTCCTCATTTGTGACAAGGACAGTCACACATGAGGACATCTCACAGTGATTGTCCCTTGTGTAATTTCCACTTGAATGTATTGCTATTGAACCACATTAATGCTTTTCTTCTTCAACAAATGAGGACAGTCACTCTAAAGACAACATGATAATGTACACTCACTGTAAGGATAGTCACAAATGAGGACATCTCACAGTGACTGTCCCTTGTGTAATTTCCGCTTGAATTACATAAGGGACAGTCATTGTGAGATTTCCTCATTTGTGACAAGGATAGTCACACATGAGGACATCTCACAGTGATTGTCCCTTGTGTAATTGTCACTTGAATGTATTGCTATTGAACCACATTAATGCTTTTCTTCTTCAACAAATGAGGACAGTCACTCTAAAGACAACATGATAATGTACACTCACTGTAAGGACAGTCACAAATGAGGACATGTCACAGTGACTGTCCCTTGTGTAATTGCCGCTTGAATTACACAAGGGACAGTCATTGTGAGATGTCCTCATTTGTGACAAGGACAGTCACACATGAGGACATCTCACAGTGATTGTCTGTAATGTCCCCTTTTTGGCTAACTTGGAAAACAGGAACAATTACTCCACTTCTCAAACTTACTCTATCAGATACTTACAATTAAACTAAGTAATGGAGGTTACTTAAGATATCAACCGCTATTTCAGATTCAATCACAATATGTGTGCAAGATGATATTGATACCAATATGTTTAATAGCACTGTCGGATATAATGATATGAAATATGCTATGAATATGATGTTTCCTATCACTTATAGTGATAGTATAATGATGGTATGTCTGATATAAACAATATCGATATACAATCAATAAGTATTGCTTACAGCAATGTATTTGCTGTGTCTGATATGATGATGTAATTATGCAAATGTGTAATATCGCTATGAGTGATATGTTGCTATTTCAGATTCTGAATTATATGCTTGCAACTTCAAATATTGATGCTGTTTCTGACTATCCTTTCTATCTGTGCAATCATGGTGTTGTCTCTGATCTGCAATGATAAACTTGAAACCAAACTGCCAAAGGCAGATGCTCTATTGAGTATATCCAAATATGGATAAGTAAATAAAGTTCTAATGATGCCTTGAGTGACTGACGAGAATGCATTCTTATATTGTCTTTAACAAATGAAGAGATGCTATGAATGAGACGTGTCTTGTTTCTTCCTCCATGTCCCTTTGTTAAGCACACCTTTCCATAATCCGACAGTTCACATAATATTATTTCATTATTTTCTGATCATAGATAACTCCCAGATTGACTCAATATCAAATCTTTTTATGAAGGTAATCTTCCCTAATTGGTAGTGCAACCAGTAGTTAACATCCATTGTGTTTGTATTAGTTTGGTCTAACTATCATTAGTATTTAGTCAATCGATATTAACTCTTGCCTTATCCCATATTGTTATGATGATATCCAATCTTTCTACTCTAATATAAGTCGATATCATTTTCTGATAATTGTCCATTTATTGGTTGATTACTGGTAATGGAGTTTGATCTTCAAATTGACTTCCATTCCTGTTAATACTTAAGGATACATTGTACTTATTATCCATGGCTGATGCCTCATTCATCAATAGCTTGTGATATAATCACTGATGCTTTTGTGTTTCTACAAGATGTGGTTTATCTCAGACAATCGATAATCTTTCAATCCTTTAGTCGATATCCTCCTATGTGGTGTCTATTGATATAGATAGTAGAATTCAATCTAGTTTATGTTATTGTCATGATAACATAGGAAGTGATGGTGCATATTTGCTAGCGGGTCTTCATGTTTGATATTGCTTTATCGGATATGTCATTGTCTAAACTTGTGCAATTAATGATTATTTATAATATATGAATGGTTATCCTTCTTGCTTATCAATACATCTTCTGAAACACATAGCGACCTATCCCTTATTCATATCATGTTGATCTTGACTTCATAGTATTTGGTTCATTAATCATCCTCTCATGGTATCGATGTGTAATGACTAGTGATTGTTGTATCACTTCTTCGTTCCTCATCGTGATAGATAATGCAGATGTTTAATGTAGATGTATATCGATTACAGATATTCGATATTGCTTTAAACGTTATTATTATTATTATTATTATTAATGTTATTGTTATTATTAAATATTATAATTAATGATGTTAGTAATATTAATAATATTATAATAAATATTATTATAGTGATAACATATTGTTTTATATTGAGAGGTTTATTAATATTATTTATATATTAAAATTATTATATCAATAATTGATTTAATATTATTACTTAATATATTATTATAATATAATATATATAATTTATTAATAATTATTTATTATTAATTTATATTATAATTATAATCATAATTATATTATTTATTAATATTTTAATATTATTTAATTAACATATTACTTATTATGCTAACTATATATTATTATTATCTTTTGATAATAATTATATATTATTGTTATATACCGTTAATAATAGATTATTATATATCATCTAATCATTTTATTATTATACTAAGTTCAATATGTCACGGCTCATGACATTGTCCCTTGTGTAATTGCCACTTGAATGTATTGCTATTGAACCACATTAATGCTTTTCTTCTTCAACAAATGAGGACAGTCACTCTAAAGACAACATGATAATGTACACTCATTGTAAGGACAGTCACAAATGAGGACATCTCACAGTGACTGTCCCTTGTGTAATTGCCACTTGAATTACACAAGGGACAGTCATTGTGAGATGTCCTCATTTGTGACAAGGACAGTCACACATGAGGACATCTCACAGTGATTGTCCCTTGTGTAATTGCCTCTTGAATGTATTGCTATTCAACCACATTAATGCTTTTCTTCTTCAACAAATGAGGACAGTCACTCTAAAGACACCATGATAATGTACACTCACTGTAAGGACAGTCACAAATGAGGACATCTCATAGTGACTGTCCCTTGTGTAATTGCCACTTGAATGTATTGCTATTCAGCCACATTAATGCTTTTCTTCTTCAACAAATGAGGATAGTCACTCTAAGGACAACATGATAATGTACACTCACTGTAAGTGTACATTATCATGTTGTATTACAAATGGACCTTATGTTGGTCGGGATATAAGTGCAAAAAAAAAAAGGAACGTTGTCATTTGTGTTTTCAACAGCGCCGAGAGAGATTCCCTCCGCGAAATCAAGCGGGTTATCATTTGTGTTTTGAACAAAGTGGGTTGTCATTTGTGTTTTGAACAGCACTGAGAGAGATTCCCTCCGCGAAATCAAGCGGGTTGTCATTTGTGTTTTCAACAGCGCCGAGAGAGATTCCCTCCGCAAAATCACAGCTACAATTTCTGAGTACGTTGGGTTTATTTTTCTTTTGTCATTATTATTTAATCTGGTATTCAACTGTTAGAGAGCTAAAATACCCAGAAATGAGGACATATCTGTGTTGAATTTATTGTTAGCGGCTTTGGTTATTTAGAATGCTTCCCCACAATACTTAATTACACAAGGGACAGTCACTGTGAGATGTCCTCATTTGTGACAAGGATAGTCACACATGAGGACATCTCACAGTGACTGTCCCTTGTGTAATTGCCACTTGAATGTATTGCTATTCAACCACATTTATGGGCCCGTTTGGACCACGACACACAGTAGCATCTACAGAGAAGAATATCCCAGGTGTAACAAGTTGTAAGAATATACCAACAGTTCTAAGAAGTTCCCTAGCACGTAGTAGCATCTACAGAGAAGAATATACAACATGAGGGCAGCCACTGTAAAGACAACATGATAATGTACACTCATTGTATGTGTACATTATCATGTTGTCTTTACAGTGACTGACCTCATTCAAGTGGCAATTACACAAGGGACAGTCACTGTGAGATGTCCTCATTTGTGACAAGGACAGTCACACATGAGGATATCTCACAGTGACTGTCCCTTGTGTAAGCCACTTGAATGTATTGCTATTCAACCACATTTATGGGCCCGTTTGGACCATGGCACACAGTAGCATCTACAGAGAAGAATATCCCAGGTGTAACAAGTTGTAAGAATATACCAACAGTTCTAAGAAGTTCCCTAGCACATAGTAGCATCTTCTAATTGTCTATACCACTTCACAAGGTATTGTTTGCACACATTGTTTTTGGTTCTTTTGATGACCCTTGTTTTGAAATTGCTATTAGGCCTTGTAGCTTATATGTTTTGATTGCTGGAGAGCTTCTAAAGCTAAGCAAGAAGACCATTGCACAAGTTATAGCCGCGCGCTCAGGTTTGAAAATTGTATATTTTTTAATCTAATGTATATTTTAATCCTTTTGCCATGTCATGTAATATGTCTTGCCTTGTAGCTTATATGTTTTGAAATTGCTGTTAGGCCTTGTAGCTTATATGTTTTGATTGCTAGAGAGCTTCTAGAGCTAAGCAAGAAGGCCTTGTAGCTTATATGTTTTGTGTACTTTTGACAATTTTGCTTAGTCACTGAAAGTTGTAGACCGAAGTTTTCATAGCCCAATTTTTGCTTCCTACGAAGAACGATCATGTCAGATAATATAAGTGAAGAACAAAATAGGGAGACAATCACTAGATTGTGGTCTAACTTGAAAAGAAAAGGTGATGGAAAATGTTATTGTCCCTGCAAAATTTGTAAGGGCTTAAACCGTAGAAGATTGCTAATCAAAACAGTTAAGAGACATTGTAGGGAGAATGGTCATATTGAAGGGGGGCATGACTATCATCCACTGGTAAGTTGTTCATTATATCATTTTAACAATTTATATACATATGAAATCACTTGATGATGAGTTGAAGATCATGGTTTATTTATGTTAATCAATTTTATATAGGTTGATCTCCCCAGGGAAGTACATGATATGGAGGAACATGGGGGTGCAAATATCCAAGGTGAAGATAATGATCCCATGGAAGATGACGATCATGCGCCAGAAAACACAATTGAAGATGATGGTATAAATACATTGATCCATGACACATTTAGTCCAAGCGGATCTGATCATGATGATGATGATAGCCTTGATGTACCTCTACTTGAGAAGGCATACGAGCCCCTATACAAAGACTCCCAAACAACTCTTCTCTCTACTGTATTGTTGTTGTTGAACTTGAAGGTTATGAATGGTTTATCCAACATAACAATGTCACGTATGTTAAGGTATGTCATATATGTCTTTATAGTTAACAAAGGGTGAATAATGTACCACTAATATTGTTTATATTAACAACTTATATTTTTTGCTGTAGATTGATAGGCGAGTTTTTGTTACCACCATCAAATATTCTACCTCGCTCATATCGAGAATTATCTGCTATTATGAAAGATATTGGAATGGAGTATCAAGCAATACATGCTTGTCCCAATGATCATATTATATATTATAAAGAACATGAATTTGCAACACAATGCCCTGTATGTCATACGAGTAGATATCGAACAGATCGAATAAAAAAAAAGGTGCCTCACAAGGTTCTTCGTTACATCCCCATTATTCCACGGATGCGACAATTATTCAGGTGTACTAGCTTGGCACAATTTATGGATTACCATGCACGCAATAGAAGTTGAGATGACATTATTCGAATCCCTGCGGATGGTTCGGCATTTATGCACATAGAGGAAAAGTGGCAACACTTCAAAGAAGAACCTCGTAATCTCAGGCTTTCATTGGCAGCGGATGGTGTCAATCCATTTGGAGAGATGAGATCTGTTTGCTCGGTGTGGCCTGTTTTTGTTATCAACAATAACATTCCTCCGTGGATGTCAATAAAGAGGGAGCACATTATGTTGGCAATGATTGTTTCAGGTATTTTATCATTTGATAGTTATTAATTTACATGTACTTACAAATCTTACAGTAAAATGGTCACAATAATTATGTAATGTTACTGTTCATTCAAGTAGGTAAATATCAAGTTAAAGATATGAATGTATATATTGAGCCTCTTATTGACGAGTTGGTGGAGTTATGGAACGATGTCACTATGTATGACGTGTCTAGACCAATAGGACAAAGACAATTTCAATTCCATGCAATACTTGTATGGACAATACATGATGCCCTAGGGCTAACACATTTTTGTGGTATGTTATAGTGAATTCAAGTTGCGCATGATAATTCTAATTATAAAAATCAACATATTTAATAATCCAATTATATCATTATCTTGTAGGTCTTCAAACAAAGGGAAAATTTGCATGTCCAGTTTGTGGTCCAAAGATGAAATCTCGTCATTCAAAAAGTTTAGGAAAGCATGTGTTTGATGAGTACAGACACTTCCTCCACAGGAATCATAAGTATCTAAGTATGGAAAAACATCTTTTCAATGGGAAAGAAGAGACTACATCAAAGCCACGAAGAATGACACCTCACCTATGGAAGTTGGAATATAATAGAATTAATCGTCGAGGTAATGTCGTTCCACTTAATGGTTTATGTTTGTAATTTATATATTTCTATTGTGATTTTTGTTTACTAATTATGTAATTGATGATCGTGAAGGTCATCAAGGCACTACTGACAACCTTCCAAAGGGACTAAAAAGCTATCCCAGACAATTTAGTAGGTTGCCCTACTACGAGGACCTACAAATTGTGCATTTGTTTGATCTTATGCATGTTGGAAAGAATATAACAGAGACATTGTGGAAAATACTGGATGGAAGGCGTGACAAAGAAAAAATTGTCAAAATTTGTAATGACATTCATGAATCCAATCATGCACTGAAGAATTTCATTCACTCAAATAGCAATTGAGATCAGATTAATATAAGTGCCCTTCCTTGGTTATTAACGGAGCAGCAAAGTGATGCCATAAAAGAAGTCATACGAAAAATTTGATTTCCCACAGGATTTGCTGGGAACATAAGCAATCTCATATCAAAGAAAAGTGAATTTGGGCCAGGGCTCAAAATGCATGATTGGCATACTTTCATCAAGGTAAGTTATGTTCTTCTGTATTTACAATATATTCATAAACTACGTGTACTATTCATTATGTTATGTTAGAAAATAATGAAATGATTGGTTTATAATTACTGCAGTACGTGCTACCTCTATCTCTCCCAGAGCACTTCAACAATAACATCAAACAAGTGATATATGATCTTAGAAAATACATGAGGTAAGCAGTAATATCTGTTCAATTTGTTGTATATATTTATTATATTCGCGATTTGTTTTTCTTGCTATGTAATCTATTGTATATTATTTTGTAAAGTCTCGTATTTATATATTTTTTGTGACTTGAATCTCTTAATGTAGGTGGTTGTCATCTAAAGAAATCCATAAAGAAGATATAAACTATTGGAAGAGAAGAATTCCTCATTTATTGTGTGAAATGCAAAAGTGTCTACCTCCAACTTTTTTCAATGCACAAGAACACTACCTCATACACCAAGTTGAGGAGATTGAATTGTGTGGACCTGCACACACTAGGTCAATGTGGATGGTTGAGAGGCACTTGAAATCTTTGAAGGCTTTGGTTCGACAAAGAGCACATCCTGAGGGTTCTATGGTAGAGGGATACATGGTATACCAGACTATGGTGTACATTACTGAATATCTTCCTAAGTTTGCTTCAAATATCCATGTAGATCGCATTTGGGATCTCGACCCTTTTAAAAAATTCAAAGGGGAGTACTTGATGGGGAAAGGTAGATTGAGGAAAGTGACAGGTAATAAATTATAAGATGTTATTGTAATAAATTATTTCTTAATCTTCAAAATAAATCGGTTGTAAGTCGTCTATTTTTTTTTTGTACAGTTGCTCGAGAGTGGGATGCACTACATTTGTATATTGCAAACAATCTTGATTGGATGACGGTATGGATTGAACGATGTCAACATTCTGGTCACACATTAACATGGGAAGGTGTATCTTCATTGGTTAAAGAAGCTCATCGTAATGGAGATTCTAATGTTACGCAAAGGGAAATAGATTTAGCATATGGTTTAAGAGATTTCCAGGTACGTACAAAATTATTAATCACCCGTATGTTTATCAACTCATGATATAATAATTTTGACATGTTTCACATATTATTGCAGGTTAAACACCACAAGGGTATGTTCTGTAATGGTCAAAAATTTCGCGTCAAAGTGTTGGATGACACGAAGAAAACTTGTGATTCTGGAATAACTGCAGTCTTTCAAGTGACTAATATTTCATCTAGAAATGACTTAGATCCTCAAGAGTCTAAAAATCAATACTATGGCATTTTGGATGATATATTTGAGTGCGACTTTAGTTCCTTCAAATTAGTACTCTTCGTTGTCAAATGGTACAGGCTACGACTTAATCCAAATGATCCTAATAGAACTGTTATTGAACATGATAATGGATTTACAATGGTTAATACAAGGTCGTTTGAGCTAGTTGGGGATGAGCCCTATGTTCTTCCAAGCCAATGTGAACAGGTATTTTACTCAGAGGTTTCACATAAACCGGGTTGGTCATTTGTTGTTAGACATGAACCGAGAGGAAGGCCGATAAAGTATAATGCGATGGAAGAAGAAGATACCGAAGAAGTAGAAGATGATGTAGATGATGATCACGATCGACAATTATTGGATGATGTTCCTGAGACAAATTTTCATGAAGAAGAAGAAGAAGATGATGCTGCTACTGATGATGATGATGAAGATGATGTTGATGTTGATGATGATGATGTTGATGATGACGACAACGACGACGAGGACGAGGACAATGATGATGACGATGATGATGAGGATGATGATGATGATGATGATGATGATGATGAGGATGATGATGATGAAATTTAAAGGTATGCCATCAATCCTTAATGTATTTAATATTCATTTCTTGAGAGAAATATATTTGTCTTAAATGGTTACATAGTTTATTCATTATCTATTTAAAAGCTATAAGTGTTATAATGTGTACGTTTTAATGTTTTTAATTTTTATGTGATGCTTATGATGGATGTGATTATGATTATGATGTGATTATGCTCACGATAATTGAATTACATTTGCAGGAAATTGAACCCCTTTCAAGAGCATCCCGCACAGTCTCATGGATCGACAGGTATAAGTCAATACACCTTATAGAAAGTCTATTTAATACACTTATCAATAGTAAGATTGATGTCTTCTAAGATCTCTCCCATTTGCAGGTACCAGCAAATAGGTATTTTTCAGAAGTGTCTTCCTCGAGTGAGGGAAATATAGGAATAGAAGAGGAAAGTGAGACATGCAGTTTATCTAGAATAGGGAGATTAACTAGAGGTCAAAGGACTAGAAGGAAATTCAATAAACACATGAAATTTTTCCTTGCTCAAGGGGGGTCATGTTCTTATGATGATGAGATGAAAGGCGACATCGAGGTGCCCTTGAGGTACCAACATCTACAGAAACATTGGGTACCCAAGGAACTTCCTCCAATAAACACTGATTTTTGTGTTAATGAGAGGATATATCGCATAGCACCATCATCATTACATGGTTTGGGCCTATTTTCTATGGATGGCATAAAGGTGTCTTACAACAAAGTTTCTGAATTGATGGAGTATGTTGGACCATGTTACGATTACAAAAGTTGGATGCATATTGTTCAATATAAAAAAAGTATGCGTAGGTATGCACTCTCGGCAAATTATATACAACAGCAAGACAATAATCAAAGTAAAAGTGTGGCTATATACATTGATGGAAGGCCAAAAGCAATAGGGAATATTGCGGGTTTTATAAATAGTACACGACCTGGGTCAACTATAAAGCAACCCAATTGCATATTTGAGGCACGCGAGGGAAATCGTGTATTCATCTGTGCGATAAAATCAATACGTGCAGGGGAAGAGCTGCTTATTGATTACAATTTGAACCGCATAGATACAAACGAGGCTACTATCATGGGGGTGGTACATACTATTAAACCAACTTCTAATCAATGACTCCAACATACCATTTAGTTATTAAAATTTTGGCTAACATTTTTATACTTGATCTTTGACACAGGGGCACAATATGGAGCAACCACCCGAAGGTGATGGTGACGATATTCCTAGCTCATCTACACATGAGCAGGTAAAACTCATTGTAATTGTGCAAACTAGATAGAAGCAAAATGTTATTTTTTTTAATGTTATTTTCTTCATTGTTTTGGAGTAATTTTGATAATACTAATACTATTGTTCTCATAGAGGGCCGGTGGTCGGAGAGAGGGAAAGCAACCTGCAGTCCCTCAGGAGTCCCCCCTTGTGGACCCTTTTTTTATTGATTTAGCAGAGACTGATGACCCGATCGGTTCCATTAAAAAGCTGCTAAAGAAAATTGGGAAAGAACTTCTACGTTTGGTATCCATACATCCTCAGACTCAGGAAATAAAAGATAGGGCAGCTGAGTTGTTGCGCACTTCTGAAAACTTTAAAGTAAGTATTAATGAAATTTTTAATTATTACAAGAGTTCAATAATGGTTTTTATGTTATGCTCTTTTATGACATTAATTAAAATATGGATGCATTGTCTTTACAGAGTTATTTGCGTAATTTTGAACCCCATTCCCATGATGAGGCCGGTATTGCAAGTGGTTCAGGTAGATCACATGTTCCATTCCCCACTTGTGTTTTCCACTGAATATATATAGGAATGATCATAATCATTGACAATACATGCTTGAACAATCTTTTTTTTTAATGCTCTAACAATCTTGTCCATGCTAGTCCACGCGTTCTATATTTATGCATGCTCTAACAATTTTATTCTTCAGCTCCTTTCCATGATGATATGACAACGCCGCCTCCATCCAGGACAGCCACAAATGTCTTGCTGACTGCCATGTCAACAACACACAGCCTAAATGCACCAACTGTTGCACCATCTACTGGTACACAAATCCCTCTTTTTCTCTCTTTTGTTATGTGTTTAAGTGTTATGTGTTTACGATGTAGATCCCTTGATTGTGTTTGTGCCATGGGTGCTCTGCACCAATTTATTTCCCTTGAAGTATTATTTCTTGGAGGCATTTGATAATGGTTTTCATTTTTTGCAATAGGAGATGCAACAAGTCCCGATGCAAGATCATTTCCTGGATGTTCCCGTGTTCCTAGTACGGGAACGGTGAAGGATTGCATATTGATCATCAGCGACGATGAAGGCGTTCCCTTAAAAGTATCCAAACTTCTAGGTACTTTAAAGTTATTATTATTCTATAGTGATATAATAGTAATTTAGTTTTTGATCACTCTTCATCGACTAATGATCCCATGATTATTTTGTAGGGAATGATATTTTTTGGTGAAAACTTGGTGACGAGTGTTTGCGGATATTCGGGCCCACCATACGTACATGGTGGAACATCATATCCTAACTAAAACCCCAAACCACTATTTTGATTTCATATCATTGCTAGAATAGTTTTCCTTTTCATCAATTTCTTGAACTATATTAAAGGTAGCTTCTCTTCATTTATGAGTCTAACATGTTTTTTTTTACTTAAAAGGTGGAATAACCAAGATAAAAAGTTGAAGGATGATCTTGTACATAGTATGACCCAGCTTTTTGGACCTCGTGCATTCGAGAGAAACAAGCTCCTTGAAAGAGCTGGTTTATGTTTGAAGTATATTAGGGACCAGTACAGGAAATATTTAGAGGTTAACCCAAGGCATGAGCATCTGCCCTGTGTTCTTGAGGCTGAGTGGCAAGGTTTGATTTTGGATGGAAATTATAAAGCCGACATGAAAAAAGGAATTACGCCAGTAGAGAGTAGAGCAAGGTATGTGATACTTTTGAGAATGTAATTATGTACTAATTAACCTCTAAATTTTTCCTATACTGGTCTCTAACATATTTCAAACTTTTCATAGATTGCCTGACACATCAAAGGCAACAAAGGAGAGATTAGAAAAGCACGGGACACACAAGCTCGGCTCTGGTGGTTTTTCCAAACTTCAAGCACGAGTTGTAAGTATTAGTAAATGAAAACTTGTATCAATTTTTTTATATATTGCAAGGAAATTTTTTTTGATCAAACAATGCAAGTAAAATTCACCATACCAAGAAAAAATGTAGGGGTCAGAGTTCAATAGATGCCTCACAGAAGAGGACAAGAGAATTGGATTCCAACAAGGCTATAGAGCCGTGGCTGAATGGCTACAAGCTGAAATCAGTGTGCAAGGTTCAAATAATGATGCATCTGAGCCACAGGTAAATAAGCTAAATGAAATTTATTTCAAATTGAATACTTTACCAATTAGTCTATTTGATGTTAAGTTCTAATATAAAGTGAGTATATCTGTTTTAAGAAAGCAATGATAACAATGTGTAGGATATTGGAATGCAGCCTGACAATCCTTCTACACAATCTATGCATAATGAAGGTTCGCATGATGTGCATCCTAGTGGTGGAGGTATACATTTGCTATTAAAATTTTTATATGTAATTACAATTGGTGTTTGGATTAATGTAACATTTTGTATAGCAACTGTAGAGGATCGAGGGGTCGGTGCTCATGAGCATGTTGAGGTTGAGTCTAGACAAAATGATGTGGCCAGATCAGGTAATTAAAGAGCGCCACAGTTATGTTCTTTAAAATAATTAAATACTTGTAACAATTATAATTAAATATTTTAAATTTAACTCTTTTATTTGTTATTGTAGAGGACCCCCCTTTGCAGCAGCATAGGAATTTGAGATCATCAAGAACAAAGAACAAAACAACTGATGAGGGGGGTATTGATGATAACACTGATGCTCCTCTTAGAGCTTACATAGAAAAAAAAATTAGAAAGAGAAAAAAGAAATGATTGTCATCTAAATACCTTAATTGATAATGACTGAATTTTATGTCTCAATGAATTTAATTATGTGCTAATGAATGTTCATGAATTATGTGTTTATTTTCATATTGATGAATGTTGTGTGTTAACGAATCTAATGTGTTAATGAATGTTATCATGTGATATTGATTGAATGTTACATTTTATTAATAATTGAAAGAATGAATGAATGTTAGATGTTAACAGGGAATGTAGAGTGATGTTAGGGGGAGGGGGGTGGGGCCAAATGAGCTTCCACCTTCACGTGGTTGGCCCTGTTTAGTAGAGAATATTAAACTATATTCTCGAAACAAAGTGAAGCTCAATAAGATACTAAATGAGTCAAAATGGTTATTAATAAGATACTTGTAGTCAAAATGGTTATCTAGGTCCTCTATCCATTCCATAAGTTCTTCACCATTCAAACTTCCTCCATAACAAGGAATGTGCTCTAGGTTAGTCATGAAGCCTAGCATGGACTCTCTGTCAGATAGAGCCACTATTTCAGAGCTTTTTTTGTGCATTTCCTTCAAGCACTGTACAGTGTACGGATGTGAAAGGGAGGGCAGACCAGTGTGGAAGTTAGAGTATTTATATCTTATGCTTTGAGAGTTTATTTGGTAGATTCAAGACACCTTATATCAAAGTTATTCCTTTTTCTTATCTGTTGTTCTGTCAAACCCTCATTTTTTGGGTTATTGCATTCAAATGGCCTTAACTTGCAAATAAACCATAGGATATCCTCTGTTCTTTGTAAAATGCAAGTTAAGGGGGTTTATTTTCATATTTTAAAAGCTTTGGAACAAGATACTAAGCCAGAGAATTTCAAGAGCAAGCCCTAGGTCAAGAATCTCAATGTTCTTGACTAGGAGTTGATGGATTATGCAAGATCAGAGGGTAGCGGCAAGTAAAGGACCTCAAACCTTGTTGAATCTAGATCTTTAGAGCATGGTGGACATCTTCAAACTCTGATCTTGGTTTCATGCACCCATTTTCAATGCCTTGTTTTGGAACCCACACCCAAAGGCATGCATTAGGTCTGCGGACTCAATAAGGACATTGATATGTTGGAGTGGAGTCAAGGTCTGGGAGTTGGAGGATTGTTAGAACATCAAAAAGGGTACTCAACAAACATATAAGTTCATAAGGTCCTTTGTCAAATTGAAGAGTTATTGCTGCAGAACAGGTTTTGGAGACCTACTAGAGTCACTAGGTCTATTTGGACCCGTTTGGACCACGACACACAGTAGCATCTACAGAGAAGAAGTTTGGTATGCAATGGTCTTGAAACCTCCTAAGAAATTCTTGGTATGCATTTGTGTGGTGCAAAAGCTTCGTTGAAAGAGAAAAAGAAGAAAAGAATAGAAATGATTTTTTTTCTTTTTATGTCATATACTGTAACCAGCTACTTATAACTTGCAAAAATTATTATAACCATTTGAAATTGAAACTTAGTTTAATATGAAATTGAGAAATACTTTATTAGAGCTTTCTATGATTTAGATTCAGACATCAAGAACATTGTTTGCCTAATATTGTGATTAATGTTTATTTATTAATATCTCATACTGACAAACAATTGATAATTGTAGGGAAAACGTCATTGGGGGTCTTTGAGGATCCACCAGAAGCCAAGGAGAAAATGTATTCAAATGCTAAAGATGGTGTAACAGTCCTTACAGCTGTTGAACCTTGCTGTGTAGATCATCTCCGATTCTCCAAGTTCAACAGTACTGTGGTATTCCTTTGGATACTTCTAATGGTAAATTTCAGACATCAAGTTCTTTTCGTATGAAACTACTACATTTGTAATCTGTAGTTTTAAACTTTTAGTTTATAAATGTTCATCAGCTTTAGTTTGTATGCTGCCATTTCAAGTACGATTAATGAAGTTACCTTTATCACAGGATGAAAGTGAGCAGTCAGCATACTGGTACGGAGCTGGCAGCATTGATACGGTGACTAGGGCATCGTTTAATGGTGGTATTGTGTTTTCCCGTATTTAGGGCATCGGCCTTTTGAAGCATTGTCTTCATCTTTCTTAAGTCCGAGTTTTAAGTTTGTTTATCTCTCTCGGCGCTGTTGAAAATACAAATGACAACGTTCTTGTTTGTTTTGCCCTTATATCCCGATGTGATTTCGCGGAGGGTTACGGTGCTGTTGAAAACACAAATGAAAACACAAATCCCTTGTGTAATTGCCACTTGAAGGAGGACAGTCACTGTAAAGACAACATGATAATGTACACTTACAGCCCGTGTACATTATCATTGTGTCTTTAGAGTGACTATCCTCATTTGTTGAAGAAGAAAAGCATTAATGTGGCTGAATAGCAATACATTCAAGTGGCAATCACACAAGGGACAGTCACTGTGAGATGTCCTCATTTGTGACTATCCTTATAGTGAGTGTACATTATCATGTTGTCTTTAGAGTGACTATCCTCATTTGTTGAAGAAGAAAAGCATTAATGTGGTTCAATAGCAATACATTCAAGTGGCAATTACACAAGGGACAATCGATCACTGTGAGATGTCCTCATGTGTGACTATCCTTGTCACAAATGACTATCCTTGTAAAGACAACATGATAATGTACACATACAATGAGTGTACATTATCATGTTGTCTTTACAGTGGCTTCCCTCATGTTGTATATTCTTCTCTGTAGATGCTACTATGTGCTAGGGAACTTCTTAGAACTGTTGGTATATTCTTACAACTTGTTACACCTGGGATATTCTTCTCTGTAGATGCTATTGTGTGCCGTGGTCCAAACAGGCCCATAAATGTGGTTGAATAGCAATACATTCAAGTGGCAATTACACAAGGGACAGTCACTGTGAGATGTCCTCATGTGTGACTGTCCTTGTCACAAATGAGGACATCTCACAGTGACTGTCCCTTGTGTAATTGCCACTTGAAGGAAAAAAGCATTAATGTGGTTCAATAGAAATGTATTCAAGCGGAAATTACACAAGGGATAATCACTCTGAGATTTCCTCATTTGTGACTATCCTTACAGTGAGTGTACATTATCATGTTGTCTTTACAGTGACTGTCCTCATTTGTTGAAGGAAAAAAGCATTAATGTGGTTCAATAGTGATGCAGAGTAGTCAGGGCTTTTAGAATATACAAATATACATCCTTAACTCTCATTCCACCAAGGAAGAAGGAATTCCAATGGTTGAAACGTGAGTTAAGGTCTTTACATCAGTCAAACCCTGAAAATGAGGGTTTGTAAACAATGCACAGAAAATTTGAAATAACTTAGATATAAAACAAAGAGAATCAATCAAACCAACTTACAAAGCATCAGATGTCACTATTACAACTTCCAGGCAAATTTTATCATCCAACCACCATCCGTACAGCCGTACAGAGTTCATTTTTCACCAGAAATGCACTAAAACAGGGTTATTTTTATTTTTTATGAAAGCAAAATGATTACAATACTGGTTCTCTGTCTGTCTTCGACCATTTGAAGCCTAAAATAGGCTCTCCAAATGTTGGTTCAACCATCTAGGTGGTTAGAATAGTTTATCCAACAAATGTCAACTTTGCTAAGCAACTTTTAAAGTTGCATTACAACTTTGCAAACAACTTTGCCGAGAAGGTTAAAAATGTGTTGTGAAACTTTAGGAACCTTCTTAAAGTTATTTTGGACCTTCAAACTTCTTAACAACATCTAAAAGACACCTAATAAACACTTACTATGCTCATTTCATCCAAGGACTCAAAAGATGCCCAAGGTTTATAAGTCACCAAGGGGTCTTGTGTCAAACAAGTGGATGTTTATAAGGAGATAAAATCAATCCTTAATATTTATTACAAACCAAGAAAACATCTAAAACTCCTATTCTAATTTATTGTCATTCAAAAAGACTCTGATTTGTCAATCAAAAGGACCTTTCACCAGTCAATCCTTCAAAGCTCCAAGGTGAAAATCTTATGTTCCAATTGATAGGATTTGACTCCTTGGCTTCATGGCAACTTCCTTCAATCATGGTGTCTTTGGCTTGCATTGGGGATGCCCCTGCATCAAATAGCAATGCATTCAAGTGGCAATTACACAAGGGACAGTACATGCCCATTAAAGTTGGTGTTTTGTTATCTAGCATGACAATGGAGACAACATACTCTGTGTCAATTTTACTGATCATATTTTCCTCCGCCAGGCAAAGCAACAATCTGGGTATGATAAGGTGAAATTTTGTAGTCCTTTTGGGTATGATAACAGTTCCAGTTTCCAATAAGATGGTTCATTTTTATAATCTAGCTTCAATTTCTCTTGTGAAAATCTTTTTTTCATTTTATGGGTGGTAAAATATAATTATTATGCTAGAGGTGTGTACTTATGGATGATAATGAAACAAAATGATAAGATTTAAGACTCTTGTTTTTTTTTTAAATAGCAATTTAAGTTTCCTTCTATTATAAATTACTGTTTTTCTATTTTTTAATGTATCTTTCCAAATCTTTTATATCAATTTTATTTATGAAATATAAATATATTAATAATGTTTTAGTGTTTTTAGGATTAGTTTATATCAATTCTATGTATCATCATTCATCATTCAATTGTCAGTATTATTAATTTAGACTGTGCAATTGTAGAACTACTCGAATATGGGTTGGATGGATACTCAAGCAGGGGAACCCTCCTCAAATATCTCAAGCAGTGAACTTGGAAAAATGTGTCCTGAAGGAACCCTTTCCATTAGAGAGATAAAAGTACAAACAAGTAAAAGAAGCAGGCTCTGCAAATATGTTTTTGAGAAGAAAAATGATAGATTATTCGAGTATGGTTCATGAGGTATATCTAAAAAGACATTTTTTTTCTTATTATAATAAAAGAGGAAGTTGTGAATGTCAAAGTTGAGTGAAACAAAAATTATTTTCATCAAATTTTATTAGGCTTGCTTTTGGGAATAGTTTCTTACAATATTGCTATTAAGATTTTTATTGTGTAGTTTTTAGATTAGGTTTATAAAATTATATTTCATGAGTAGTGATTCATATTAATCAATTAACGATACTTTTGGAAGGTATTTTCAATGTGTCAAATTTTGATATTTTTACAAGAATTAGATTGTGTAATTTTTTTAATTAAAGTCATTGACTCATATTTCATAAATAATAGTTCTCATGAATCCATCTCTTATAAGATTGAATAGTCTATTTAGGAAGTATTTCTGATAGTATGTCAAATTATGATATTACTATTACCATTAGATTGCATGGCTTTGAAGTCAACCTCGTTGACCCATATTCTTCTCTGTAGATGCTACTATGTGCTAGGGAACTTCTTAGAACTGTTGGTATATTCTTACAACTTGTTACACCTGGGATATTCTTCTCTGTAGATGCTACTATGTGCCGCGGTCCAAACGGGCCCATAAATGTGGTTGAATAGCAATACATTCAAGTGGAAATTACACAAGGGACAGTCACTGTGAGATGTCCTCATGTGTGACTGTCCTTGTCACAAATGAGGACATCTCACAGTGACTGTCCCTTGTGTAATTTCCACTTGAATGAGGACAGTCACTGTAAAGACAACATGATAATGTACACATACAATGAGTGTACATTATCATGTTGTCTTTACAGTGGCTGCCCTCATGTTGTATATTCTTCTCTGTAGATGCTACTATGTGCTAGGGAACTTCTTAGAACTGTTGGTATATTCTTACAACTTGTTACACCTGGGATATTCTTCTCTGTAGATGCTACTGTGTGCTGGGGTCCAAACGGGCCCATAAATGTGGTTGAATAGCAATACATTCAAGTGGAAATTACACAAGGGACAGTCACTGTGAGATGTCCTCATGTGTGACTGTCCTTGTCACAAATGAGGACATCTCACAGTGACTGTCCCTTGTGTAATTGCCACTTGAATGAGGACAGTCACTGTAAAGACAACATGATAATGTACAAAAGTACCGTGAAGGTAGTTGCAAGTTACGGCTATTTCATTGCATACCCGAAACAATGAAGATGTTACGGTCCACAAAATGTTTGTGCTTGAAAGATGAACAAATAAAATTAAACTTCTAAATAACCAGAGCCGCTAACAATAAATTCAACACAGATATGTCCTCATTTCTGGGTATTTTAGCTCTGTAACAGCTGAATACCAGATTACATAATAATGACAAAAGAAAAATAAACCCAACGTACTCAAAAATTGTAGCTGTGATTTCGCGGAGGGAATCTCTCTCGGCACTGTTGAAAATACAAATGACAACGTTTCTCTACATTATCATGTTGCCTTTACAGTGACTGTCCCTTGTGTAATTGCCACTTGAAGGAGGACAGTCACTGTAAAGACAACATGATAATGTACACTTACAGCCCGTGTACATTATCATGTTGTCTTTAGAGTGACTATCCTCATTTGTTGAAGAAGAAAAGCATTAATGTGGCTGAATAGCAATACATTCAAGTGGAAATCACACAAGGGACAGTCACTGTGAGATGTCCTCATTTGTGACTGTCCTTACAGTGAGTGTACATTATCATGTTGTCTTTAGAGTGACTGTCCTCATTTGTTGAAGAAGAAAAGCATTAATGTGGTTCAATAGCAATACATTCAAGTGGAAATTACACAAGGGACAATCGATCACTGTGAGATGTCCTCATGTGTGACTATCCTTGTCACAAATGAGGACATCTCACAATGACTGTCCCTTGTGTAATTCAAGTGGAAATTACACAAGGGACAGTCACTGTGAGATGTCCTCATTTGTGACTGTCCTTACAATGAGTGTACATTATCATGTTGTCTTTAGAGTGACTGTCCTCATTTGTTGAAGAAGAAAAGCATTAATGTGGTTCAATAGCAATACATTCAAGTGGCAATTACACAAGGGACAATCGATCACTGTGAGATGTCCTCATGTGTGACTATCCTTGTCACAAATGAGGACATCTCACAATGACTGTCCCTTCTGTAATTGCCACTTGAATGAGGACAGTCACTGTAAAGACAACATGATAATGTACACATACAATGAGTGTACATTATCATGTTGTCTTTACAGTGGCTGCCCTCATGTTGTATATTCTTCTCTGTAGATGCTACTATGTGCTAGGGAACTTCTTAGAACTGTTGGTATATTCTTACAACTTGTTACACCTAGGATATTCTTCTCTGTAGATGCTACTGTGTGCTGGGGTCCAAACGGGCCCATAAATGTGGTTGAATAGCAATACATTCAAGTGGCAATTACACAAGGGACAGTCACTGTGAGATGTCCTCATGTGTGACTGTCCTTGTCACAAATGAGGACATCTCACAGTGACTATCCCTTGTGTAATTGCCACTTGAATGAGGACAGTCACTGTAAAGACAACATGATAATGTACACAAGTACCGTGAAGGTAGTTGCAAGTTATGGCTGTTTCATTGCATACCCGAAACAATGAAGATGTTACGGTCCATAAAACGTTTATGCTTGAAAGATGAGCAAATAAAATTAAACTTCTAAATAACCAGAGCCGCTAACAATAAATTCAACACAGATATGTCCTCATTTCTGGGTATTTTAGCTCTGTAACAGCTTAATACCAGATTACATAATAATGGCAAAAGAAAAATAAACCCAACGTACTCAAAAATTGTAGCTGTGATTTCGCGGAGGGAATCTCTCTCGGCACTGTTGAAAATACAAATGACAACGTTTCTCTACATTATCATGTTGCCTTTACAGTGACTGTCCCTTGTGTAATTGCCACTTGAAGGAGGACAGTCACTGTAAAGACAACATGATAATGTACACTTACAGCCCATGTACATTATCATGTTGTCTTTAGAGTGACTATCCTCATTTGTTGAAGAAGAAAAGCATTAATGTGGCTGAATAGCAATACATTCAAGTGGCAATTACACAAGGGACAGTCATTGTGAGATGTCCTCATTTGTGACTATCCTTACAGTGAGTGTACATTATCATGTTGTCTTTAAAGTGACTGTCCTCATTTGTTGAAGGAAAAAAGCATTAATGTGGTTCATTAGCAATGTATTCCCAGCATCTGTACATGCATCTCTCTTATATACTACAAGTTACTTGCCATCAGAAATTGCAGTTCCCTCACGTGACATTGATGGTGAAGTGTTCTTTTCAAAACCATCATCTGTGGTTACCAATGCTCCTATTTTAGGCAATAAGTTTGTTGCATTCCATGAGCCATTGGTCAAGTTTCTTCTACGAGCTTCTGATGCCTCAAAATCTAAGCAGCGCCTACGCATGCCTCGTTGTGGTTGATTATCATTCTGTACATGAATTATAATGAGTAATCAGTTTTGGGCCTTGGAATCTTGTATGTAACATGCACAGGCATTTCATGGCTAAATGAATCTATTTAAAAGCATCAAATTTTCTTACATGATGCTGGATACATAAGTAGAACAAGCGTATATCAAATTGGAAGCAATCAGAACTCCACAATGACATATTATTTAGAGTACTCTTCAGTTTAAGTAATAATGCATATATTGACACTGTAAAGACAACATGATAATGTACACTCACTGTAAAGACAACATGATAATGTACACTCACTGTAAGGATAGTCAAAAATGAGGACATCTCACAGTGACTGTCCCTAGTGTAATTGCCACTTGAATGTATTGCTATTCAGCCACATTAATGCTTTTCTTCTTCAACAAATGAGGATAGTCACTGTAAAGACAACATGATAATGTACACTCACTGTGAGTGTACATTATCATGTTGTCTTTACAGTGACTATCCTCATTTGTTGAAGAAGAAAAGCATTAATGTGGCTGAATAGCAATACATTCAAGTGGCAATTACACTAGGGACAGTCACTGTGAGATGTCCTCATTTGTGACTGTCCTTACAGTGAGTGTACATTATCATGTTGTCTTTACAGTGGCTGTCCTCATTTGTTGAAAGAAAAAAGCATTAATGTGGTTCATTAGCAATGTATTAAATTAATTTTTTTTTTTTAATCCACCCACGGGCGTCGCAATTGCGACGGAAACCCGTCGCAGGTGCCCGTCGCAATTGCTTGGGAGGTCCGTCGCGATTGCGATGGCCCTCCGAAGCCATGCGACGGGGGGGTGACGGCCATGCCGCTTCTTAAATCTTAGTCACATTGCGACAGGATATGTGTCGCAATTGCGACGGCTACCCATAGACGTCGCAATTTGCGACTAAAAAACAACGACGTCTATGGGTGTTGCTATTGCGACACATAGCTATCGCAATTGTGACACATAGCCGTCGCAAAATGACCCCAAATGTATTAGTGTTTGTAGATTGAGATGGCAAGTTCATCATATGGAAGAATGGAGGTGGAGAAATTTAATGGCACTAATTTTGAGTTGAGGAAACTCAAGATGGAAGACATGTTGGAAGATCGTGAACTATGAGAAGTGACTTCAAGTGCTACAAGACCAGAAACTATAGCTCAAGTAGATTGGGGTATCAAAGACCATAAAGCTAAGAGTCTCATAAGACTCTGTTTAACTGATGCAGTTCTTCAGAATGTTCTACATGAGAAAACCTTAAATAGTTTGTGGGAAAGACTTGTGGCTATGTATCAGGCCAAATCTCTGGTGAACAAGTTGTTCCTGAGGAAGAAGTTGTACTCTTTGGGAATGGAGGAAGGTGGATCGTTAATGGATCATTTAAATGCATTTAATCTACTGGCTACACAATTGACATTAGCTGGTGTCAAGTTAGAGGAGGAGGATCGTTGCTACACACTTTTGTGTTCTTTACCAGATTCATGGGACCATCTTGTGATGGCTCTCAGAAGCACTTTAGTCACCTTCAAAATGGATGATGTGGTGTCTTCACTGATATCAAAGGAGATGCAGAGAAAGGCTTCTGTTTCAGAAAAAGAAGCCCTTGCTGTTCATGGGAGATCCACTAAAAGAGGGAAGAAAAATGATAATAAGTCTGACAATAAGGGTAGATCCAAATCCTGTGGGAAGTCAAAGACTTCCAATAAGTCCAAGGCAAAATGTTGGAACTGTGATAAATCTGGGCACTTCCGTAAAGACTGCAAAGAGCCAAAGAAGAAGAAGAAAGGTTTAGATTCGGCTTCAGAAAGATCTCAAGAAGATGGCGATGCATTCATTGCAGATTTGGCAGCCCATGCATCTGATGATGTGTGGTTGGTTGACTTGGGTGCATCTTTTCACATGACCTCTCATCAAAACTGGTTCTCAAAATATGAAGAGTTCGATGGTGGAAAGGTGTACTTGGGTGATGATTCTCACCTAAAGATAGTTGGACGCGGAAGGGTCACTATCAAATTTCCTGATGGATGAATAAAGGGAATCAACAGAGTTATGCACATTTTGGGTTTGGCATGAAACCTATTATCTGTAAGTATGCTGAATGATGTAGGTGTGCAAGTTGTTTTTTCAAAAGAAGGATGCAAGATGATGAGAGGATCGATAGTGCTTGCAAGGGGTACTAGGAGAGGTACCTTATTTTAGCTAGATGCATGTATTCCTCTATGTAATAGTTCTTCATCCTCACCATCTGAACAAGCAGTGAAGAAGTCTATGGCTATTGGTTCCGATGGTAGTGCAAACACTTTGGAAGGTAAGCTTCCTGCAGAAAAGATAATGTTGTGGCATATGAGATTTGGCCACATTGGTGAAAAGGGTCTTAGAACCCTGAAAAATAAAAATCTCATTGAGGGGTTAAATGATTGCAATCTCGAGTTTGACTTCTGCGAACATTGTGTCTATGGTAAACAAAATCATGTTTAGTTTTACTCTAGTTCTCACAAATCTTCTGATGTTTTGGATCTTATTCATTCTGATGTATTTGGTCCTGTAAAAGTTCCTTCAATCTCCAAGTCTGTATTTTTTGTATCTTTCATAGATGATTACAGTAGAAGGACGTGGATTTATTTCCTTAAAAGTAAGACACAAGTCTTTAGTCAGTTCAAGGAATTTAAAGCTCTTGTAGAGAATCAGACTAGTAAGAAGATTAAGTGTGTGAGAACTGACAATGGTGGTGAGTTTTGCTTAGCAGAGTTTGAATAGTTCTGTAAAGAACAAGGTATCTAGAGGCATAAGACAACTCCTTATACCCCATAGCAAAATGGAGTTGCAAAGAGAATGAATAGGACACTGATGGAGAAGGCTAGGAGTATGCTTAGTGGAGCTGGTTTAGAACAAAGGTTTTGGGCCGAAGCTATGGCCACTGCTTGCTATCTGGTTAACAGATCTCCTACATCAGCCCTTGTTGGTAAGACACCCATGGAGGTGTGGTCTGGTAAGAAGCCTTCAATTAGACATCTTCATATTTTTGGTTGTGAAGCTTATGCACATGTTCCAAAGGAGAAAAGATCTAAGTTGGAAAACAAAGCCGTTAAATGTATTTTCATCGGATACAGTGCTGGTGTGAAAAGATACAAGCTTTGGGATCCTGTGACTAGTAAGGTGTTGTATAGTAGAAATGTTATTTTCAGAGAGCTAACATCTTCTCCTATTGTGCTACAACCAGATGAAAAAGAAAAGGAAAAAGATGTTGTTCAATTGCCTCCTACCCCTGAGAAGACTGAACAGAGAGACCATGTTGGGCCTAATGATGAGGAGAGCTCTAGTAGCTCTAATAGTTTAGAAGAAGAGGAAGAACAACCTCAATCACAGCCCTTGAGGAGATCCATGAGAGAAAGAAAGTAACCAAAAAGGTTTGGTTATTCTATGTTAGATTCTAGTTGTGCCTTTTCTTTGATTACTAACACTGATGAGCCTAGATCTGTGAAAGAGGCTTTGGGCATGGAAGATGCAGGTTCCTGGATTGAGGCTATGGATGATGAGATGACTTCATTGGAGAAAAAAAAAACTTGGGACCTTGTACCTTTTCCTAAAGGGAGAAAATCTGTTGGCTGTAAATGGGTGTTCAAGAAGAAATTTTGTGCAGATGGCAGTGTTGAAAGGTATAAAGCTAGATTGGTTGCAAAGGGGTATTCACAGGTAGAGGGAATAGATTATGGTGAAATATTCTCTCCTTTTGCAAAGTTGACATCCATTAGATTTCTATTATCTCTTGCTGCATCATATGATTTAGAGATAGAATAGATGGATGTGAAGACAACTTTCCTTCATGGTGATTTGGAGGAAGAGATTTATATGTCACAGCCTGAGCACTACATTGTTAAAGGTAAAGAATCCTTAGTTTGCAGATTAAAGAAATCTCTATATGGTTTGAAGCAATCTCCTAGGATGTGGTACCTTAAGTTTGATGCCTTTGTGTTGTCAATTGGATTTGTAAGATCAAAATTAGATCATTGTGTTTATTTCAGAGTTGAAAATGATTGCCTTCTTATTGTTGCATTATATGTTGATGATATGTTTCTATTTGGGAAGGGTAAGGGTATGATTTTTGATTTTAAATCTCAGTTGTCAGCATAGTTTGAGATGAAAGATCTTGGGGCAGCTAGGTACATCTTGGGTATCGAAATCAGTAGAGATAGGTCTAACAAAAAACTTTGGTTGAGTCAGAGTAAGTATGTGAAGTTTGTGTTGGACAGGTTCAACATGGTAGATTGTAGACCACTATGTGTTCCTATTTCTATGGGAACAAAGTTATCTATAGATGATTGTCCAAAATCTCTTAGTGAGGTGGAGGACATGAGTAGAGTACCTTATGCTAGTGCAGTTGGTAGTCTTATGTACGCTATGGTCTGTACTAGACTAGACATTGCCCAAGTAGTCAGAGTCTTGAGTCAGTTTATGGCTAATCCTGGATGGGTACATTGGGATGCAGTTAAGTGAGTGTTCAGATATTTGAGGGGTACATCAGATTACTCCATATGTTATCATGGTAACTCTTCTAGATCTCTGCATTCAGTTTGTATTCATGGGTTTGTGGATTCAGATTGGGTAGGTGATATTGACAGCAGGAGATCCACTAGTGCTTATGTGTTCACTATGTTTGGTGGTGCCATCAGTTGGATGAGTAAGCGACAACCTATGGTTGCTTTGTCCACTACAGAAGCTAAGTACATGGCTACTACTCATGCTTGTAAAGAAGCCATTTGGCTTAGAAGATTGTGTTCTAATGTTGGTGTTGATGCAAAATAGATTACTATTTGGTGTGACAGTCACAGCGCTATTTGCCTTGTAAAGAATCCAACTTTCCATGCCAGAACGAAGCACATTGATGTGAAGTTTCACTTTGTGAGAGATATGGTGGAAGATGGAAAGGTAAATTTGGAGAAGGTAGATACTGTGAAGAATGTTGCAGATGCATTAACGAAACCAGTGGGCACTGAGAAGTTCAGATGGTGTTCGGAGTCTATGGGCCTTTTGGCCTATAGTGGTTAAAGTTCTTGTTATGTTCATGTTGCTCTTACAAGGTGTTCGACAAGTGGGAGAATGTTAGGAATAAGGTGTCTCAACCTTGGATAATTCTTATTCTTATTATATTTTTTGTAAATGTATTTTTTTGCAAATAATGTAATTAAGTGTGAGTGTACATGTCTAGTTGGCATGTTGATGTGTCACTCCACTTGACGTGTTGACATCTTGTGTGTAAGGAGATCATGATTGAAATGTTCATGATAGATTCCTATGATGTGTAAGAACTATTTAAGGAATGTGCTATGACAGGTGTAAGAGCATCTTATGACTTGGGCCTATTTGGGTGCCCAAGAAGAAGTGGTTGGTGTGTGTAAGAGAATATGCCAAAAATAGGTTGGTATGATAGATTCTCTTACACTTCTCTTGTGACCATTATTTTTGGCATATTCTATGACAAGCTATCATAGTCTATTCTAGGGATGGATGCCTATTCTTGGGATTGCATGTAACAACTGTGTACATGTGGCTTTGTGCATGGGTCTTGGTGGTTGTGCCTATTTTTGGGTCCAGAGGAGTCTATATATATGATGTTGCTCCTATGGGAGAGATATAACAGAAGTTTAAGTCTTGTTGGCTTTGTCTCTCATTTCCTGAAAGAACTTGCATTGCAAGTGTATTGTAATCTTTGTGTTGAAGATAATACATTGTGCAGGTTTTGGAGTGCTGGGGTTTTTTAATGAAAGGTTTTCCCCAGGGTATATCATTGTGTCATTCTCTATTTTTCTATATGCATTGTATGTGGTTGCAATATCTTTGTTAAAGTAGTTAACGAATCTAAAATTGTAAAGATTTATAAGTATTTGCACAATACTCTCACTTAGAGATTAGCATAGGAAGTTGTTTTCGCACCTGAGTTTCCTTACAGATATCACCAGATTTAGATCAAAGAAGGAGATGAATGGAAGACTACCTTCAAGACAAAGGAAGGACTATATGAGTGGTTAGTCATGCCTTTTGGGCTAACCAATGCACCGAGCACTTTCATGCGGCTCATGAACGAGGTTCTGAAAGAATTTTTGGGTAAGTTTGTCATTGTGTACCTAGATGATATTTTGATCTTTAGTAAGACATTGGAAGAACATATGATGCATATTCATATAGTGTTGGAGAAGTTAAGAGATGAGAAATTATTGATTAATTTGAAGAAGTGCAGTTTTGTGAAGAAGGAGTTAGTGTATTTGGGATTTGTAGTTTCAGAAGAAGGTCTAAAAATGGACCCAGAGAAGGTACAGGCTATCCTTGAATGGCCTACTCCAAGGAGTGCTACTGAGGTAAGGTCTTTTCATGGTTTGGCTAGCTTTTACAGAAATTTTATCAAAAAATTTAGCAGTTTTTGTGGACCCTTGATTGAAACAATGAGAGGGGATAGAAAAGAGTTCAAGTGGACTAATGGGGTAGATAAGATTTTTAAACTATTGAAACAAAAGGTTATAGAACAATTTATTTTAGCACTTCCTGATTTTAATAAGGTGTTTCAAGTAGATTGTGATGCTAGTGGTACTGCAATAGGAGTTGTTATGAGCCAAGAAGGTAAACCTATTACTTATTTTAGTAAGAAGTTAAATGATGCCAAGAGAAAATATTATGTTTATGATTAGGAATTTTATGCTATAGTTCAGGCATTGAAGAAGTGGAGACACTATTTGCTTCCTAAAGAGTTTGTTTTGTATACTGATCATCAAGCTTTGCAATATTTGAATAGTCAAGGAAAGTTGAATCAAAGGCATTTGAAATGGGTTGAGTTTTTGCAGAGTTATACATTTGTTTTGAAACATAGAAGTGGAAAGTCTAACAGGGTTGCAGATGCACTTAGCAAAAGGAAACTATTGCTGATAAAGATGCAGATTGAGGTGGTTGGGTTCAAGGAACTCAAGAATTTGTATCCAGAGGATCCTGATTTTGGTGAAGCTTGGAAAGCTTGTAAAGAACCTGTTACTCTAGATAGAACGAAGTGGCTAGATTTCATCATTCAAGATGATATGCTATTCAGAGGGAGTCAGTTGTGCATTCCAATAAATTCTATGAGGGAGAATCTCATCAAGGAGAAGCATAGCGGAGGATTGGCTGGACATTTTGGTTGTGATAAAACCCTTGCTTTGGTTAGTGAGAATTAATATTGGCCACATTTGCAGCAAAATGTCAAAAAGTTTGTATAGAGTTTTATATTTTGTTGTTAGGAATGAATGTTGAAGCCTTTCAAAGTCATTCTATAGTAGTGGTTTTTGCATTCATGACTATGATTGTCATTGATGTCAACACAGTGATATTCTGGAGTTTAGCAAAGAAGCAGGCCCAGTTTTGTTTTGCGCACATGTTATATTGCAAATTGAGTTATGCATAGTTGATGGTATTTTATTTGGTGTGTTATTAAACTATGGTTAATAGTGCAAAAATAAATTCATTTATTCATGAAAGTTATAAGCATTTCGGTGGAAGCAGTATTCTAGCAGTGTTCCCGAGTAGCAGTTTTTGGTAATCGGAGGATATCTCCTAACCGAGATGGAATCTAATTCTACATATTTAAAGGGATGTTTGAAACTCATTGGTGGTGATGTGGTTCATAGTGCAAACTTTGAGGTACCATGATTGGAAAGTTATTGTATCTGGAAGCCGATAGTTTTATGTAATTTTGATGTAGCGTGTTAAAATTATTGTTTTATATTTGGATGCCGAATCATTTGTAATTATTTGAGTGTTGTATAAAGGAAGGAATGTTTTCCTTATTTTAAGATGGGATTGTAATAGTTGTGATATGAAATTGTGAAAGTTGTGATGCGAATATATGCATGAGGTGAAGAATAGGGCTAATTCAGTGATGAAGGAAGACTTGCGAAGTATAGAGATCTAGATTTGTGATCTTGTGTAGTAGAGAGTGTGGCTTTGGTACAATGTGAAGTAGGTAACATATTTCATATTATTCTATTGAATAATCCTAAGATCTTTTGGACAGTGAGTTCAGAGATCTTTCCTTGAAGCTTTTTGGGCAGTGGGTCCTTCTGTCTTCCATAACTCCTAACAGGGTTAGAATCTTTTAATAGGGATTCAAAATCTCCTAAAAGGAATTCATATGTACTGAATGTATTTCATAAGACTCCTAATAGGGTCCATCCTCTAACAAGGAACTTTCATATTAGTGCATCATTTTGTGGGCATCATTCCCACCGGGGTTTACTCTTTGATCAAGAGGTTCCCTAGTTAACATATCTTGTGTTATTGTGTCATTGTGTATGATTATATTTCTATGGTTGGTTACTGCATTAATTATATGGTTTAAAGCTATTGAATTTGATAAATGGTTTAATTATCAGATAACTGATTCACCCCCCCTCCCCCCTCTCAGTTATCTTGGGGATCTTTGCTTTCTAACAATTGGTATCAAAGTGGCAGGTCCTTGAAAGGAAAGTTTAACAGCTTAAGGAGATCCATGGTGAATTTTAGGAAAGAAAGCCCTAAGTTTGATGGAGTAAATTTTGACAGCTAGAAAGAAAAGATGAAGACACATCTCTTGTGTTTAGGACCAGGTTATTGGTTGATTACAAAAAATGAGAAAACTATAATTGAAGAAGAAAGTCTTGAAACAAATTCTAAAGATGAGGTAGATCTATTCATGTGTAACATACTTGCAAGAGAAGCACTTTTATCAACACTTTCGAAGAATGAATATGGTCAAGTAAAAGTTTTAACTAGATCTTATGATATTTGGAAAGCTTTACATTCTACTTTTGAAGGTGATGAACATGCAAAGAAAGCTAGGTTACATAATTGGATTTGTGCATTTGAAGACATAAGAATGATGGAAGATGAATCTGTTAGAAGCTATATTGGTAGGATGTCAGAAATTGTTGCAGGAATAAAGTCTTGTGGAGATGAAAAGATAGAGAATGAAGTAATATGGAAGATTTTGGGAACATTGACACCGGTATTCAGGTAGACTACACAAATGATTGAACAAGTGATACCTTGTACACCAAAATTCTCAAGAGAGACTCTTCTTGGAAGATTGGAAGCAACAGAGATAAATTTAAGATTATCAGGAGAACTACCTAGAGTGGAGACAACATTCAATGCTCTTAGCATCAGACCTACTTTGTCTAGAAGTACAAGTGGGAATGGAGATTATGCCAGTAGTAGCAAATCCAAATCTAAAGAAGATAAGAAGATTGAAGAAGGTATTTCCTTGCTTGTGAAAAGAGAACCAGATGGTAAGAAAATCTTTAAATGTTGGACATGTCAAGAATATGGTCATTTTGCATCTAAGTGTCCTAAGAGAGTTAAGAAGTATAGAAACAATTTCAAGCCTAGAAGACCTAAAGAATGTTATTATGCAAATGATGAAGAAATTGAAGCAGGAATTGAAAGGCATTTGAGTGACAGTGATAATGATAACTTTGATGACATAGGATTTGTAGCAATTAAGGAAGAAAATTATGAATCTAATGTTAAGGAAGGGAAAGCCTTAGTTTCCAAAGTTGAAAAGAAAGCTAATTGGATTATAGATAGTGGTTGTTCACATCATATGACTGGTGATAAAGGAAAGTTCATAAAGTTTAACAATTATGATGGAGGAGTTGTTAGAGTTGGTAACAATGCACCTTATTTGGTTAAAGGTATAGGATCTATTACTCTTGATGGAAAGACTAATAATGATGAAGTTTACTTTGTTGATGGATTGAAACATAATATTTTGAGTGTTGGATAGTTAGTTGATAAGGGATATCAAGTTTTGTTTACTAAGAAAACTTGTGTGATTAAGGATAAAGATGGAAATCTGGTTGGAACAGGATCTAGAACTAGAAGTAATGTATTTTAGTTAAGCCCTACTGAGATGACATGTTTGATGACTAAGATTGATGACAGTTGGTTATGGCATAGAAGGTTCTATCATATAAACTTTGATAATATTGTGAAAGTAAGTTCTACACTTGCAGTAAGAGATTTACCTAAGATTATGAAGCCTACTAACATGTTTTGCAAGGAATGTGTGATGGCTAAGCAGAAAAGGAGTTCATTTCCTAGCAAAAAGTTCACATCCACAGAGAATTTGGAGATTGTTCATATAGACTTGAGTGGTCCTACTAGGACTAGAGGATTCTATGGAGAAAAGTATTTTATGATTATTATTGATGATTTTACAAGAATGACGTGGATTGCATTTTTGAAAGAAAAATATGAAGCATTTGATAAGTTTAAGGTCATGAGAATAAAGTTGAGAATGAATCAGGAATGAGGATTAAATATTTGAGATCTGATAGAGGTGGAGAATTTACATCTAAAGAGTTTAACATCTTTTGTGAAGTAAATGGTATTAAGAGATAGTTTTCAACTCCTAGAACACCTGAACAAGTGATTGGAAGTTTGGACAGAGGAGTTATGACTAGAAAAAAGGTACATTTATGTTTGATTTCTCAAATTGAACCTAGGTCTACTAATGAAGCTTGTGAAGATGAAATTTGGATTAAAGCTATGAAAGAAGAATTGGATCAGATTGAACAGAACAAGACATGGGATTTGGTCCCTAGACCTAAAGACAAAAATGTGATTGGAACTAAATGGGTATTTAGGAACAAGATGAATGAACAAGGAGAAGTAATTAGAAACAAAGCAAGATTGGTATGTAAGGGATACTCACAGCAAGAAGGAATTGACTATGAAGAGAATTTTGCCCCTATGGCAAGAGTTGAAGCAATAAGAATATTTTTGGCTTATGCAGCATTTAAGAAATTCAAAGTGTATCAGATGGATGTGAAGTTAGTATTTCTGAATGGTGAATTAGAAGAAGTCTACATTGAGCAACCTGAAGGTTTTCCTTTGATTCAAGAAGGAGACACGGTATGTAAACTAAAGAAAGCATTGTATGGACTAAAGCAAGCACCTAGAACTTGGCATGCTAGATTGGATAAGTATTTGTTAAAATTGGGATTTACAAAAGGAACAACTGATAGTAATTTGTATACAAAAGAAATTGAGAATGGATTGTTATTTTTGGTTATTTTTGTTGATGACATTATTTTTGGAGGAGAAGATGAAGCTAGTGACAAATTTGCTGATGAAATGAAGAAAGAATTTGAAATGAGTATGATTGGAGAAATGAAATACTTTTTGGGATTATGGATAACACAAAATAAAGATGGTATCTTTGTAAGTTAGAGAAAGTACTTGAATGATTTGTTGAAAAGATTTGGTATGGAGAATTGTAAACTAGTTGGAAAACCTATGGTTACAAGACATAAACTATCTAGTAAAGATTAAACACCAGCAGTTAAGCAAAAGAAATACAGATCTATGATTGGAGGATTGCATTACTTGACACACACTAGACCAGATATACAACATTCAGTTGGAATGGTAGCAAGATTTCAAGCTGAACCTAGAGAGTCACATTATGCAGCAATGAAGAGGATACTGAGATATCTTAGAGGCACAATGGACTATGGATTGTGGTATGAAACTTCTGATGATTTTACCCTATGTGCATATACTGATGCTGATTAGGGAGGCAATGTTGATGATAAGAAAAGCACTAGTGGTGGAGCCTTTTTTCTTGGAGGAAGATTAGTTTCTTGGTTGAGCAAAAAGCAGAATTGTATCTCACAAAGTACAATAGAAGCAAGGTATGTAGCAGCAGCAAACAATTGTAACTAGATAATTTGGATGAAGCAAATGTTGAAGCATATTGGAATTCAGTTTGATGAGCCTATTGTTATACATTGTGATAACACAAGTACAATTAGTATGTCAAGAAATCCAGTTTTACATTCTAAAACTAAGCATATAGAGATCAAGTATCATGTTGTAAGAGAGAAAGTTGCAGATAAAGATGTCAGATTGGAGTACATTAGCACAAAGGAACAGATAGTAGACATATTTACTAAGCCCTTGCTGAAGGATACATTTGAGTATCTAAGAGGTATGCTTGGGGTTATGCCCCAACCTACTTTTGAATAATGATGTAGTTGGTTGCATTCGTCCAATGGAATATGGCCCTATCTATTTTCTGGATTGGATGTTGGTACTTCCTCTATGGGGGAGTATGTGTATCTGAGCTGAGTCATTGAGGACTCTTGTGAATGTATTTTCTAAATAGTGTCTTTTGACATTGAGCTATTGTTTGACATAGTGATAGAATTTCTATCATTGATGTCAATGGGGGAGATTATCATGAAAGACATTGAGGAACTACATTTTTTTGAGAGATTGAATAGGAAAACAAAGCAAGATTTGATTGATGAAGAGCAGCAGAGTAGTTGAGCAGCAATGATTGGATTTTTGGAACATTGGATGTTTTTCATCTATGTTGTCATCAATGCCAATGGGGGATATTGTTAGGAATGAATGTTGAAGCCTTTAGAAATCATTCTGTAGCAGAGGTTGTTGCATTCATGACTATGATTGTCATTGATGTCAACACAGTAATATTTTGGAGTTTAGCAGAGAAGCACACACAGTTTTGTTTTGCACACATGTTATATTGCAAATTGAGTTATGCACAATTGATGGTATTTTCTTTGTTGTGTTATTAACCTATGGTTAATAGTGCAAAAATAAATTCATTTATTGATGAAAGTTATAAGCATTTTGGTGGAAGCAGTATTTTGGCAGTGTTCTTGAGTAGCAGTTTTTGGTAATCGGAGGATCTCTCCTAACTGAGATGGAATCTAATTCTGCATAGTTAAAGGGAAGTTTGAGACTCATTGGTGGTGACGTGGTTCATAGTGTAAACTTTGAGGTCACATCATTAGAAAGTTATTATATCTGGAAGCTGACAGTTTTATGTAATTTTGATGTAGCGTGTTGAAATGATTATTTTGTATTTGGATGCTGACTCATTTGTAATTATTTGAGTGTGGTATAAAGGAAGGAATGTTTTCCTTGTTGTAAGAAGGGATTTTAATAGTTTTGATATGAAATTGTGAAAGTTGTGATGCGAATATATGCATGAGGTGAAGAATAGAGCTAATTTAGTGATGAAGACTTACGAAGTACAGAGATCTGGATTTGTGATCTTGTGTAGCAGAGAGTGTAGTTTTGGCACAATGTGAAGGAGGTAATGTATTTCATATTATTCTATTGAATAATCCTAAGATCTATTGGACAGTGAGTTTAGATATCTTGCCTTGAAGCTGTTTGGGTAGTGGGTCCTTCTGTCTTCCATAACTCCTAATAGGGTTAGAATCTTGAAACAGGGATTCAAAATCTCCTAATAGAGATTCATATGTATTGAATGTATTTCATAAGACTCCTAATAGGATCCATCCTCTAACAAGGAACTTTCATATTAGTGCATCATTTTGTGGGCATCATTCCCACCGGGGTTTACTCTTTGATCAAGAGGTTCCCTAGTTAACATATCTTGTGTTATTGTGTCATTGTGTATGATTATCTTTTTAAGGTTGGTTACTGCATTGATTATATGGTTTAAAGCTATTAAAGTTGATATTGAAGTTGATAAATGGTTTAATTATCAGATAACTAATTCACCCCCCTCTCTCAGTTATCTTGGGGATCTTTTCTTTCTAACATATGTCAGATGGTGAAAGGAGTGAAGTAGAATACAGGGTTGTATCAACCATTACCTATACTAGAGAAGCCTTGGGAGAATATCAACATGTAATTTGTTCTTGGTTTAACAAGGACATAGCGGGGACATGATTCAATTTTTGTGGTAGTTGATAGATTTTAAAAGATGCCACATTTTGTTCCCAACAAGAAGACCAATGATGATGTTCATGTAGCAGAATTTTTTTTCAAAGAAGTGGTGAGACTAAATGGTTTTCCAAAGAGTATAGTTTTAGATATGAAATGGGTTGTTTATTTGCAGAGATATACATTTATGATAAATCATAATAGTGGAGTCACTAACTGAGTTGCTGATGCATTGAGTAGAAGAAGATCTCTAATGACTGAGATGAGTATTGAAGTTCTTGGTTTTGATGACATGAGAGATTTGTATAAAACTGATCCTAATTTTTATGAGTTGTGGAGGAAGTGTAGAGAACCTATTCAAGATCAACTAAGTACAAAATGGGAAGACTATTTCATTCAAGAAGGTATGTTGTTTAAAGGTATTTGATTGTGTATACCAAGGGGATTAATGAGAACTAATTTGATAAAATAGAAACATAGAAGTGGTTTGGCTAAACATTTTGGTATTGATAAGACATTGAACTTGCTTAAGGAGAAATAATTTTGGCCACAGTTGTATAAGGATGTTCTGAAATTTGTGAGAAGTTGTGGAATTTGTCAAGTTGCAAAAGGAGTAAGTTAGAATACTGGATTGTATACATCGATTTATGTTCCTGATAAACCTTGGATTAACATCAGTATAGATTTTGTCCTTGGCTTACCGAAGATAGTAAGAGGTAATGATTCTATATTTATTGTTGTGGATAGATTTTCTAAGATGACACATTTTATACCTTGTAGAAAGACATCAGATGCAATACATATAGAAGATCTTTTCTTTAAGAAAATTTTCAGATTGCATGGATTACCAAGGAGTATTATCTCTAACTGAGATGGTAAATTCATTGGATACTTTTGGAAAACTCTTTGGAGAAAGTTTGGCACCGAATTGAAATATAGTTTTACATTTCACCCACAGATTGATGGACAAACAAAAGTTGTGAATAGAAGTTTGGGTAATCTTTTGAGATTTTTAGTTGGAGACACACCAAGTAATTGGGATTCTGTGTTAGCACAAGAAGAGTTTGCATATAATAATTCAATGAATAGGAGTAGTAGAAAGTCACCTTTTGAGATTGTAGATGGCATACAACTAAGAGGTATATTAGATTTGAGGGATATTGTTGATGAAGGAAGGAGAAGTGCTAAGGGAGTAAAGTTTTCTATGTACATGAACACATTGCATGAAGATGTGAAACATAATTTGGAGAAAAGTAATCAGAAATACAGAGATAGATCTGATAGATCAAGAAGACAAGAATTTTTTAGTCAGTGATGAAGTAATGGTTCATTTGAAGAAAGGGAGATTTCCTGTTGGAACATATGGGAGGTTTGAAAATGAAGAAGTTTTGTCCTTGTAATATTTTGAAGAGATTTGACACTGGAAATGCTTATAAGATTGAGTTACCTGATGACATGGATATATCACCTATTTTCAACATTGCTGATTTATATGAGTATCATGAGTCAGATGAATAAATGGCAGTACTAAATGATTATCCTAATAAACAAATATAAGAAGTTGACTAGATTTTGGAGAAAAGAATTGGTAGAAGTACATGAGGAAAATAGTAAATGGAATATTTGGTTAAGTGGAAGAATAGACTGATTGAAGATAGTTCATGGATTTCACAATCTAAGTTGGATTTAGCTCAAGTTGTACCTACTTTATTATTCAGAGAATCATTTTCAAATAACCTCAGGTGTATGATGCAGGAGATTCTCAGGTCCTTGGAAATCTTATGTCACCAAAATAATGTTTGAAGTGTTGATCCTGTGTTGTTTGGTTCCTTCTTTGACTAAGTTGATTAGGTGTTTCTTAGTTTCCTTTTGATGCAAGGGCATCCAAGGTTGAGGCAGGGGCATTTTGTGTCCTTGGTCAAACTGCATGGGTGTTTGTATTTTGGCTAGTTTTTTCTTAGTTGTAGCTTTGACCGATGGCCTCGGTCATTGAAGGAAGTTCGGTCATTGAAGGAACTTGGTAGTCTCTGATGCTTGTTGAAAGTGTTACTCGGTCATGCTTGCGGTGCTCAGTCGGCACTGGTGCTCGGTGATGCTTGGCATGCTTGATTAATTTATTGATTCTCGATAGTTCTGGCTTACCGACTAGAGTTCTGTGTGATTTGTTCAGCTGGCTTGGTGCATTTATTGTTTTTATCTTTTGTTGGATTCTCCTAAGTGGATCTGGAGGTTGACATGTTGAATTAAATATTTATATACAATCTGTAAGAAGACATGTATGGCATTTGATATTTGTTAGGAAGAGTTAAGGGTTTCATCTTGCTGACTTGTGGCTAATAATTAGTATTTAAGGGGCATTTGGGTAGATGTTTAGGGAGAACCGAGATGGAGATTAGAGGGACATGACTTAGTAGATCTGGATGATCATAGGTGAAGCCTGAAAGTTGAAGTTGGCAAAGGTGTGGAAAAGATCTTGCATGATCTTGCAGATTAGATTTCTATTTGATAGTTTGTAATAGCAGAGCTAGTGGTTTGCACACTTGGGAACAAGGAGATTTCTTGGAGGCTTGCGATCTCAAGTTTAGATCTACCTTAGGGTTTCCATTAGCTTCTAATTATCTTTGGAGATGAACTAGATAGAGATTGTATTGGATCTGGTTGTGGATCTTGCAGAATTATTTCTAATTGTAATTGGCCCTTACTTGAAAGGCCTTACAGCCGAGAATGTTAATGAAAATTACTTCAAACAATTATTGTGTTGAGTATTCTGCTGTGTAATTCTAAAGCTTCTCGACCTGATCTATCCTTAATTGGACCCTTCTAGCCTTGGTCTATGTCAGGTGGTATCAGAGAGAGAGTTGATCTTGTGGAGCAGAGCTAAACAAAAGATGACCTAGCAAGGCTGATCTTGCAAAGTTGATCTTGTTGGTGAAGGGATTGTATGATATTGGTTGCAGATTTATGACACTGAACTTGTGAAATTGTGCCCTAGTTGTTTGTAAGATTTTAGATTGTGATCTGACTTGCATGCAACTTGGAAATTGTCACAAGGTGGTTGGTGAAGGTTTGTTGTAGAGGTTTTATTTTACATATCTTTAAGGATTCCTCTGAGAAGATTGGACCCTAGAGTTATTTCTAATCTTTGTGATACTATGGAATCTCGGATCACAGAGAAAGTGAAATCAAATTTTAGATTTGAAATCGAATTGATGAAGACTGACATGGTCACCAAGATCATGAGAGCTATTACTGGTATACCTCAAAATGTTGGTACTAAGGATGACTATGAAGAAGCTACTGAAGAAATTGAATGTACTGGATCTAGTGGTGATGACCAAAGGGATAGATCTGGTGAAGACATAACTACTTAGCTACCTAGATCTGCTGCTCGATTTAGTAGTTATCGAATGGAAGTTTCTACTTTCTCTAGTACTTTGAAGCCCGATAATCTGATTCATTGGATTGGTGAACTTGAAGATTTGTTTAAGCTGGAAGAAATTGAAGATCATCTTCAGGTGAGATTAGCACAAACTAAGTTGAAAGGACATGCTACTCTTTGGTGGAAATAAATACAAAGAGATAGAGAAGATGAAGGTGAAATGAAGATCAATCGGTGGAGGTTGATGGTGAAAAAATTGAAAGCTAAGTTCATACCAGTTGACTATGAGCTTGACTTGTTTAAGAAGTTATAGAATCTGAAGTAGAAGGATTTGTCTGTTGAAGATTATACCGAGGAATTCTACAAACTTACTATTTGGTCTAGACATAGAGAACTTGGTAAGGAAAAGGTAGCTTAGTATGTGAATGGTCTAAGATTCAATATTCAAGATGAGCTTGGTATGATAAAGATTGATTCTATTGAAGATGCTTATTAGTATGCTCTGAAGGAAAAAGATAAGTTGAAGAGGAAACAACCTAGTAATTCTTGAGGGAAGGAGAAAATTGATCACTCAGTGAAGGATAAGTCGACTGATGCAGAAGATGAATAGAAACCTATGGAACCAAAAAAGAAGATAGGTAGAGTTATCTTTAAAGGTGCTTGCTACAATTGTGGAGAGGAAGGACACCATTCTTTTGAGTGTACATAGAAGAAGGTTGACTGATGAATTGTTGTGGTAAATGAGAACATTTAGAATGGACCTAAATCAGAGAACTTGTTGCTTCAGTGAACATTGCTTGGTACAAAGGATGAACCTTGTCAGAGGAGTAATTTGTTTAGGACCCGATGCAAGTCTGTAGGTAAACTCTATGATGTTATTATTGATAGTGGTATTACTAATAACCTTTTTCTGAGGACATGGTTAGGAAACTTGGTTTGAATAGAATGAAACATCCACATCCATATCGGATTGGATAGTTACAAGATGATCATGCTCTAGAAGTTAGAGAACAATGTTTCATTGATGTTCAAATTGGCCAATATAAGGATCTTATATTATGTGACATTGTGAAGATGAATAGTTGTGATATATTGCTCAGTAGACCTTGATAATATGATTGCAGAGCTATTTATGACTGTGTAAAGAATGTAATTATTGTTGAGAAGGATGACAAGAAGTTTTCACTAATGCCTTTGATGGATACAACGCTCGATAGGAGAAGCCTAAGTATTGGTTCCTGAGTTGAGTTGGTAGATCCAAAGAAAATGAATGATTAGTTTGGAGAACCAACCTATATATTATCTAGAAAAGACTTGAAGAGACAGAGGAAACTAAAGTGGAAGAATGTGCAAGAAGAAAAGATGGAGGACTTGTATGTGAAGAACCAGTTCGGGGTTTATGTGTTGAACCCTAGAAGATGTTCTTCTCACATATGAACATATTTTGGAACCTGGGGTATCTGATGTTGGGGCATCCAAGGTTGAGGTAGGTGCATTCTGTGTACTCGGTGAAACTGCATGGGTGTTTGTATTTTGGCTGGTTTTTGCTCAGTTGTAGCTTTGACTAATGACCTCAGTCATTGAAAGAAGCTCAGTCACTGAAGGAACTTGGTAGTCTCTAATGCTTGGTGAAAGTGTTACTTGGTCATGCTTATGGTGCTCGGTTGATATTGGTGCTCGGCGATGCTTGGCATGCTCAGTTAACTCACTGATGCTCGATAGTTTTGGCTTACTGACTAGAGTTCTATGTGATTTGTTGGGCCGACTTGGTGCATTTATTGTTTGTATCTTTTGTTAGATTCTCCTAAGTGGATCTAGAGGCCGATATGCTAAATTAAATTTTTGTATACAATTTGTAAGCCAACTTGTATGGCATTTAATATTTGTTAGGAAGAGTTAAGGGTTTCATCTTGCTGACTTGTGGCTGATGATTAGTATTTAAGGGGTGTTTGGGTAGATGTTTAGGGAGAACTAAGAGGGAGCTTAGGGGGACACAAATTAGTAGATTTGGATGATTAGAGGTGAAGCTTGAAAGCTAAAGTTGGCGAAGTTGTGGAAAAGATCTTGCATGATATTGCAGATCATATTTCTATTTGATAGTTTGTAATAGCAGAGCTAGTGGTTTGCACACTTGGGAACAAGGAGATTTCTTGGAGGCTTACGAGCTCAAGTTTAGATCTACCTTAGGGTTTTCATCAGCTTCTGATTTTCTTTAGAGTTGAACTAGTTGGATATTGTATTGGATCTAGTTGTGGATCTTGTAGAATTGTTTTTGATTGTAATTAGCCCTAACCTGAAAGGCCTTACAGTCAGGCATGTTAATGCAAATTACTTAAAACAATTATTGTGTTGAGTATTCCACTATGTAATTCTAAAGCTGGTCAACCTGAGTTGTCCCTAATTGGATCCTTCTAGCCTTGGTCTACATCACCTTTGTTTACCAGGGTTGGTTAGTTATCTCTCTGGTGCTCGATTATCCTTGCTTACCGATTTGTTTGTTTTATTTTCTTGTTGAGGTTGACTCTTACAATTAATTATGGTCACATATTTAATGCTGGTATCTATCATTGGGAAGTGTGTGGACCTAGATCTAGTCATTCCTTCTGTTGATGGTGGATCTGAAGGCTACCTTGTTTGGTTGCCTCTTGTATACAATGTAATCTTTGGTTGTAGTTTTAGGAGAGACATCAATAAGGACATCAATTATGACATCAGAGATAGAAGCTAGGAGATAGAAGATTGTTTCAGATGCTCACATGTTGGAGGACTTTTGTACTTGAATTGTAATATCTAGCCTAAACTGGGAAGGCCTTACTGATACAGTCAAGGTTGGTAAATCCAATTAAGGACAGACCAACCTAGTAGCCAAATCAAATATGCAATGGAAACACAAAATAAATATCAGGGATATGAAATGAAACAGTCTCTATTCATCAAACCACTGATTACAAGCAATGTGCCAGGTTGTAAGGCCTTCTTGATTACAGTCAATTACAAAATAGACAACAATCTACAAGATCTCGCAGGATCTGGATCTTTTCCACAACATCAGTGATCAGCTAGTCCAGGTCTATAACACATAGCACACTGGTAGGCACCCAGGAAAGATCTAAACTTGTACTCCAACTTCCAAGTAATTTTCCTGCTCCTAAGCTCACAGCTACTAACTTTCTCAACCACTTGATGATCCTTCCCTAAAAAACTACCCAAGCATCCTATATATATTGAATCCCAACCACAAGTTAGATGATGAAACAATTAACTCACCCAAACAAATATTAAATGCTAGAACATCAATCGGCTCTCAAATAGCCTTACAAAATAGATAAACTCTCCAAGATGGACCCAATAGTCATCAAATCTACATAGGAGAATGCAACACACTAGATTTAGGTCCCCACACATCTAACAGACAATCCATAACTCAAGGAGCATGACCCAAATTAAATGCACTAGTTGGCCAAGCTGATTTATCCAAATAATCTTGTCGGTAAGCAAGAACATTGAGCAACAGAAGAAATAAATAAGTGCCAGTCACTCGACCATGTCAAGCATGACCAAGAAATATAGTTATCACTAACACCTTAGGAAATTGATGCCTTCAGTTACCGAGCATTCCTTAGAGATCGAGCACCTAGGAAAATACTAAAACTGAGCAACCAGTCTCCCAAACCAAGCAAGAACTTCACTAAACCAAGATCAGAACTAATAATCTACCTTCAAAGAAAAACATATTTTTGGTTGATACAGGATTGCCAAGAATCCTAGGATGCTCCTGCATCAAACACCTTAGGTCAGAAAGATTTCCTCATAAGGAAATTAGGAACGCCTCAAGGGAATCAGAATAGGTATGCCAAATCTTTTCTTCACCTAGATTTCCTCTTGCCCTTCATAAGTAGCCTTCACTTTAGTCATTCCTCCCTACAGTAAGTCCTTCTTCCTTCTAATCCTCTTATCTTTCTGAGTAGTAACTGATAGTAACCGACTCTGACCACTACCGACCACAACAGTGTCTCGGTAAGGTTCCTCCTCCACAATCAACTTAGTATCATCTGCATCTCTCTATGTCACAAATGTAACCATTTTCTTAACCATATCCATCAGGAAAACCATCTGCTTCTTGATTTCCACAAACTCTTCAGATCTCTCATTCGCTTTCTTCTTTAAATCAAGCTTAATAGGAAAAGGTTTTTCCACCTTGTGCTCCTGAGGTTTGTTACAAGGACAACACTTGATGACATGACTGTCTTCTATAAAGGTATTACCTTATGCTAAGCTCCTTCATACCTAACCACATAAGTGTTAGCACGACCATCAAACAACACATTTCTATCAAACTGCCAAGGTCTACCGAGAAATAGATGACAAACATCCATTGGAAACACATCAAACAATATCTCATCATGGTAAGATCCAATCTGGAAATTAACCAAACATTGTTCCTCAACTCTAGCCTTAGAAACATCTTGAATCAAATTAATCTCATAAGGATTAGGATGCTTCCTCCTTTCCAATTTCAATTTACTAACCATTTCTTTTGAAACAAAGTTCTCAGAACTACCACCATCAAATAGAACATTACATACCTTATCTTTGCACTTGCATCTAGTCCTGAACAAATTCCTTCTTTACACTAGTTCAAAGACACATGCAAGCAATCTTCTAGTGACAAGACATTTACCTTTCTCTGGAACATTCTCAATGTCTTCTTTAGCAACTAATGAAACTCTTTTCTTAGGACATTGCCAACTTCTATGACTAGCTTCACCAAAGTTATAACACATACCAGTGAACTCATTCTTCCCCCTACCTCTCTATCCAGCATTCTTAGTAACTTGACCACTGCTAGACCCAACATCAGGTTTAGGATTCTCTGTCACATTACTTTCAGCAACTGACTCACCAGTCTTACCACCTCAGTTTCTATTGTTCTGTCTACCTTCAAACTTCTTATTCAGCTTCTCTTCAATCTTTAATGCCATCTGATAAGCATCTCCTATTTTTGTCATCTGAACAGTAAGCAATTCTTCTTGAATACTAGGTCTCAAACCATAGACATACCTAGCAACCTTCTCTTTATCAGCTTTAGAATGACCAGTCCTAATAAGAAGTTTTTAAAACTCCTCAGTATACTCCTACACCGATTTGTTATTCTACTTCAAAGCTTTGCATTTTCTTGAACATTTCCAATTCATAATCCACCGGAATGAATTTCTTCTTCAACTTGTCAACCATTTAGTTCCACTTAGTGATCTTTTCTTTCCCTCTTCTTCCTCTTTCTAATTGAACTTCCCTCCACCAAATATTTGCATGACCTTTCAACTTAGTCTTTGCAAATCTAACTCTATCAGAATCTTCTACTTCTTCATACTCAAAGTATTCATCAATTTCATTGATCCAATCAATCAATTCTTCAGGCTTCAAGCTTCTAGAAAATGTAGAAACTTCAATCTTAGGTCTCTTCCCAATCTTAGACATAGCTTTCAAGATTCTATTCTCCTCTATATCTCTAGCTTCTTCTATAGCTTCTTCAAAATGATCTTCTTCTTCAAATTCATCATCACTATCCCTCTTCAGGGTAGGCTTCTTCTTTCTTAATTTCTCTTGTAGGTCTTGCACTTGTTTCTGTAAAGCCCTAAAATCATCAAGACTAAATTCTCCAACAGTCTCTTCATCTCAAGTCTCACAATTTCTCCTTGGAGACATCTTAAAATCAAGATCTAGACACACAAGATCCACTCAGCTCTAACAGGAAAAAACCTCACTCAAACAAGAATACACTTTGCCCCACCAGATCAACTTGCTCCAACAAGAACACACCTCGCTCTGATACCACCTAATGTAGTCAAGGTTGGTAAATCCAATTAAGGATAGACCAACCTTGTAGCCAAATCAAATATGTAGTGGAAACACAAAATAAATATTAGGGATCTGAAATGAAGCAGAGTCTGTATTCATCAAACCACTGATTATAAGCAATGTTCCAGGCTGTAAGGCCTTCCCAATTATGGAAAATTACAAAATAGATAACATTCTACAAGATCTCATAGGATTTGGATCTTTTCCACAACATCAGTGATCAACTAGTCCAAGTCTATAACACACAACACATTGGTAGGCACCTAGGAAAGATCTAAACTTGTACTCCAACTTCCAAGCAATTTTCTTGCTCCTAAGCTTGCAGCTACTAAATTTCTCAACCACTTGATGATCCTTCCCTAAAAAACTACCTAGGCATCCTATATATACTAAATCCCAGCCACAAGTTGACTGATGAAACAATTAACTCACCCAAACAAATATTAAATGCTAGAACATCAGTCGGCTCTCAAATAGCCTTACAAAATAGATAAACTCTCCAAGATGGCCCCAATGGTCATCATATCTACATAGGAGAATGTAACACGCTAGATTTAGGTCCCCACACATCCAATGGTCAATCCATAACTCAAGGAGTGCAACCTAAATTAAATGCACCAGTCAGCCAAGCCGATTTATCCAAACAATCCCGTCAGTAAGCAAGAACATTGAGCAATAAAAGAAATAATCGAGTGCCAGTCAACCGACCATTTCAAGCATGATCGAGAAACACAGTTATCATTGACACCTTAGGAAACTGACACCTTTGGTTACCAAGCATTCCTCAAAGACAGAGCACCCATGAAAATAATGAAACCGAGAAACCAGTCTCCCAAACCGAGCAAGAATTTCACCAAACCAAGATCAGAACTAATAATCTACCTTCAAAGACAAACATATTTTTGGTTGATACAGGATTGCCAAGAATCCTAGGATGTTGCTGCATCACTTACAACTGACATGTATGAATCAATTAGAATAAATATATAAAATTTATCTGCATTCTCTCTCTCACTTGTGTGTTTTTTCTTCCGTGTGTGATCTGTACAAGGTGGATTTGGTTAGGGTGTATCTTTGGCCCCTCTCTATATCCTCCTTTGCATCACAAAGGGAGAGATTGTTAGGAAGTAATATTTTGAGAGAACTGATAATCAATTGAGGATTATCATTTATGGAACACATATGTCCTAATGATCGCAAGAAGTAAGTATGAGTGTTGGAGACATAGTCATGAAAATGACTAAGTACATAATCAAATTTAGAGTATACTAAAGTATTGTTTTAGTCAGCAAAGATGGTCTATGATATGTTATGGCTTGAAAACTTAGAGGAAGAAATTTTGAGATATGTATGAGCTTCAGTTAAGGTTGCACATGTTTTGGTTTTGATATCAGTAAGCTACAGTGATATGAAGGCATGCGAAGACAAAGGAATAGTGAAACATAGCATATGAATAGTCGTGATGATTAAGGGAAGGCTAGATGGAATGGTAATGTGCTAAGTTAGATGAATATTGTATATTATCGACACTTTGGTAATATAAGATCACCAACTCATTATTTATCATTTGTATAAATAATTATTATGTTTTATATAGTATTTGAGAGTCGACTGGATGATAAAATAGATATAAGTATAGATTTTTTTGTGGAAGCGATTAGTGTGAACTATGTGATGAGGTAATGGATTGAATTTGGGATATTAGTGATGACTAATAGTAGATGTGAGATCAAAAATTGATAGAGGCTATTGTGGATCTTAACTAGAACTATCAAAGCATAACAGATGCTTGTATTGTTCATTCTTGAAGAACACTTTTTGTAACAGAATTTTGATTGTAACAGTTGTAAGCTCACCATATCTTTAATAGGGTTGACATTCCTCTAACAAGGAAATGTACTATGTAATACTCAGCTCCTAACATGGCTAGATCTCCTAACAGGGATTCTATATTTTAGTACATAGTTGTGGGTACCATCCCCACCAAGGTTTTCCCTTGGCCAGGATTTCCTCAAAAACAAATAATGGTGTTATGTGTTTATGTTCTTTTTATTTCAGCATTCATATGGTTTATTTGCAATTGGTTTAAGTTTCATTTTAAGTGATGTAATATTGAATCACCCCCCCTCTCAGTATTACTTAATCCTAACATGGACCAGTTTATTGGGTAGAAGGTACATTAGTGGTAGTTCAAATGGAGAATTCTTCTAGGATGCTTGGAAATTAGTTTTTAGAGAAATTATGGGGATAATTTAAGTATTTTTAGAAGAGAATGCATGAGAGAAAAATGATTCCATTTCATGTTTTTGAAATGTATAAGGGTGATATATGTTTTATGGTTAATACAAATTCATGTCAAATGGAGGCAGTAGTCCCTAGGATTTCATGTGCCTTACCTATGGGTTATGTGATAGAATCTAAATTATGTATTGTTTATTTTGATGAGTTATTAAAGAACCCCATTGATCCTAATGCTAAGAGATTCTTTATGCACCAGTCATTGAAAAGAAAGTAAGAAAAGAGGTAGAGTAGTTCTTTCTGGAAAAAGGCTTCACCAAGGAAACTATTGATAAAGAAAGACAGAAGCATGAAGCTGAGAAAGCTGGATCCCAACCATTGCTACTTTAGAAGAATATATATAAGTTTTTTCTTCTACAATCAGTAGAGTCTTAACCAATAGACAAAAAAGAAGCATAATATTCAAGAAGGAGAAACCCTCTCCTCTTGGCAAGACTCTAGTAAAGAGAATTGTAAAGAAGACACAACTTGAGTGATCTAAGGAAAAAAAAGCTATTTTTGCAAATGTTGGTGGTAAAAGGAAGAAGGAGAAATAAAAATGGTACAAGGAAGCACAAGAGGAAGTAGAAAGAATAGATTTTGAACAAGAACAAAGAGAGCTTAAAGCACAAGGTAAGAAGTCTAAAGTGGTTGTTGCTCCTACCACTACAATTGTTAAGCTTGGTCTTATAATTTTATCCCTATTGATAAAATTATTAATGAAGTAAAAAAGTATTATGATGAGTTTAGTGAAGAAAATCAAAGGAAATTTGAAGATGTTATTGTAGAAAGTATGAATAAGTTTATTTAGGTTCTTATGCAATTGCAAGGAAAAATTCCTACTTCCCTATACAAAAAAAATTAAGCTATATGGAAGGGAGATTTGAAGAAAGAAAAATAACTGATTGAATATGTCTTGATGCATTTAAAGCCTAAGCTAAATGCAGAAGAGATAAAGGAAATGTTAGATAAAGTTAGACCATCTTTCAAGACTAAGACAAGAGTTACAAGGCTACTACTTGGTGACTTTGAATCATTATAGGATGAAATATATAATATTTTGAAGAAACATTTTGGCCTTATAGAGGAGAAGAAGGATGAAGAAAAGAAAGGAGAAGATAGTGAGGAAGAAGAAGTGATTTCACTTACTGATGATGGATGGACAATAAATGGTGTGAAGGTCACACTTGATAATGATATCCTAGATGAACCCAAGGATAAAATGGATACTAAAGGACATATTTTGGTCATGGAGATTAATGAGGAACAAAATGATATAATAGAGGAACAGGTGGAATCTTCAAAAGAAACGTTAGAGAGACTGGAAAAATAGACAGAGGATAGTGGACCTAGTCAAGATTTGACCTAAAATACATCAGCTAAGAAGCAACAGGAACCAGTAACAATGGAGACAACATGAGGAAGTGAAGAAGAAAAAAATATAGACAAGGTGAAGACTGCATACATGGAGACTGAAAAAGTAACCACTATCGGGTCTATGTATTTAAGTTTCATTGAAATGGATGAAGATATTCTTTCTATTAAAGGAAAATTTGATATAAGTTCATGAGCCCAAAATTGATGCAAGAGCATCCATGAAGACACCTAGGTACATGAAGACACCAAGTGATCAAAGCATGATGAAGAGCATGAAGACAAAATCTCTCCAAGTTAATTGGAAGATCTTAAAGCCTATAATGGTTTTATGCAATGAACAATTTAATGGAATTGGTAAAACTCCTAAAGGGCCTGATAAGGACCTTAGGAGAAAAATGATGTAAAATGAGCCATTAGTGCTCCATAGGGTTAAAATGAGTAATTAGAGCCTTAGATAGGTTGATTGATCTTATAATGTTGAAATCCATTTGATTGGATAGGCTTAAAGGGTTAATTTTTAATAAAATGTGAGTTAGAATTTGAATTTTCAAATCCTAATGGCTAGTTAGGAAAGGGAGGGAATTTGAGTTTAGAGTTGTTTAGGGACATCAGGGACTTACAACTGATTGATATTAGTTTGGGAAGTTAATATATTCTTATTTAGACTAGTTCCAATCCTAAGTTTGAGGGTGTGAAGGGATTGTACAAACTGATCAACACAAATGTAGGCTGTACATTATTTTTGAGTAATAACAAAGAAGATTTATTATAAATTTGTCATTTTCTTTTATGTTCCTTTGAATCAAATAGTGGATAATATTATTAGATGATTGTAAACTTGTTTTGAATTCATTATAAATAATTTTGATTGAGTTTTAAGCCCAAAAATATTGTCTGTGTTGTGACAGTCTAATGTTAGCCGAGTTGAGTTGATGGATCCTGAGAGGATTGGAGATCGCTATGGAGAACATACCTGTGGATGTTAAGAAAAGACATGAGAAGGAAAAGAAATAAGAAGTGGATTCAGGGTAAGAGTGTTGAAGAATTGAAGGACATGTATATGAAGAACCAATTTGGGGTTTATGTGTTGAATCCATAAGATGTTCTTCTAGTCTTTCAGAACATCTTTTCACACCTGGGGTGTCTAATGCAGGAGCATCCTTGGGAAGTTGGAAATCATGTATGTGGGTGTGTTATGTTGGAGTATTTCTCTATTGCTTGGTTGTAGTGTTGGCTAAGGAGCTCGGTCATTCAAGGACTCGTTTGCTGAAGGAACTCAGTAAAAATTATGGTGCTCAACATAACCTTTTCTCAGTGATGCCTAGCTTTCTCAGTTGTTTTACTGTCACTCGGTAGTTTGGCTAACCGAATGGAGTTCTTGGGGATTTGGTTGGCTGACTTGATACATTTAATGTGGGTAGCTTATGTTGTATTCTCTTAGGTAGATCTGGAGCCTGACATGGAGAATTAATGTTTTGTAAGGCTATTTGAGAGCCGACTTATATTTTATTTAATAATTGTTTATTATAGGAGCTGACTTGGGCTTAGGAGTTATTTCTTTCTTCCAGCCAACTTATGGCTGAAGAAGTAGTATTTAAGAAGGTTTGGGGTAGTTTTTGAGAGAGGGAAAGGTAGTGAGAAACATCTTGGTAAGCAGAGCTAGTGGCTGAGGCTTAGGAATAGAAAGATTTCTTGGTGGCTTGCAAGCACAAGTTTAGATATTATTGGATGTTTCTACCAGATTGTTATAACCTATTGTTACAAATCTAGCTAGCTAGGGTTTGAATTGAATCTTGAGGGATCTTGCATAACTCTTACTTGCTTTGTAATTAGTCATAGCCGGGAAGGCCTTACAACCCAACACATTGCATCTAATCAGTTATTTGATGAATAAAGAGTTCAGATTGTTACATAAATCATGTTTTGCTATTGGATTCCATTATGTGGTTGTTTAGATAGGGGCTTGGAAATCTCCTTTGGGGATTCTCTCGGCCTTGCACTACCCTCACAAGGGTTGGATTCAAGAAATACAACAAGATGATAAAAGTAAAAACACACTTGGGGAAACATGATCGAGTGAGATCCATAAGGAAGTACAATAAAACATAGCTCAATCAACCACTTTTCCAAGAGCATGGATTCCCATGGAATCCAAAAGTCATCTTGTTAGCAAATGAGGATGGCACAAAATGCCCTAAAGAAGACAACTACTCAAAATTCGGCATATCCGACAAGAACCAAAAGTCCACATTTACAACTAAAAGCACACTTTCAAATCAGGATATAAAATATCTTGGGATGTACTCTATTCATTTTGACTCTACAATCCTACTCTTTTTAGTAGAGGATACTGATAAAAAATCCAATTCAAGCCAAACAAGGTGATAGATAAATATTGGATGACATGCAAAACGAGTCAATGCCAAAAATAACCAAAATTCTAACATCTTAGAATTCGATGAAATCAAAAACCCACTTCCATAATATACTCAAAATCCCAAAAATCCAATAAAATTTCCATTCCGAGCATACACAAAAAATTCGGCAGCACAACTATGCAAAAACTTCAAAACCCACATGGGAAAAATACCAAAATGCTCAGACCCGCCCAACTGGATGGATAAATCAAACACAAACATGGGGGAATGATAATTATCAGCCCACGATCATATTGAAATTTATTTCATTCAAAATAAAAAACCATTTTAAAATGGTGAGATGCCCTACCTCACATGTATGGTAAAAACTAAGAAACGGAAAAGAAAATTGAAGACTACACTGAATCGGCTAAAATCTTTGGCAGAGCAAAGCAATCCTAGCATGAATCCAATGAACCACTCCACACACAAATATGACAAATGGATCAAACACAATGAGCCATCGAAGGATTTTCTCCAAGAGGGTTTGGAGGAAAAGCCCTCTAATTCTCATAACATGAGAATAATAAGTGAGAATAAAACTCCCTTTTTGGCATAATATAAGCATTTTTACAAAAGTGACTTATAAAATAGGTTATTAACCCATTTAATAATCTATTTTACCCTTTCCAAAATTAAATTAAATAATTTTAGGGACGTGGAATTCAACTATGGAAAATTAGCTAGTAAATAAAATAAATTAAATCACATCATTAAAATTCCCCCAATAAATAATTAAATCAGCATTAATAAATAATATTTTCCATGACAGCTGCAGAACCTTAAATGCATTGACATGCTCACTAGTCTAGTCACATAATGCATTATGAATCTGAATTTACCACATTAATCGAAGGGTTACCAATAATAAAAATAATATTACAAATACGTCGCCCATACAAGGACCACATTGGCTCAACATAAAAGGTCAAGGTCACTATCTCCTGGTGCCACTGTCAGGGATATAGGTACACACTTAGATCCTATAATTAGGGTGAATCTACATCGTACCTATTCAATAAACAAGAAAAAATCAAGTGCAAATGCTCAATAAATAAATAGTCAAAGCACAATCAAACACATAGTCACATTGAAACAAAATGAGACATCGTGTAGATCTCATGATAAAGTGAGCCTAAACGCAAACGCGAACCTAATCTTTGTATTACCTTTTACCCTAGTGAGATAATTAAAGAACCTCATGGTCCTCTTTATATTATTGCAAAATTTAATGATCTCTATTCTTGATGTGTCCTTATTGACCCTACTTCCATGGGGAATGTGATAACTAAATAATATCTTTTCAATAGACAAATGCAACATAATTTCTATGATAAATCTGATGTTATGATAAAAAATTGCAATGGTTTCCTTTATCCTACCTATAGTTCTATTACTTTTTCTATTGAAGTTGGTGGTAAAAATTTAGATGTCACCTTTATTGTCATCCCAACTTTTGACCAATTCCAAGTCACATTTGGTGTTCCTTAGATTACCTCCATGAAATCTATAGCCTCTCTTATCCATAATAGTTTGAAATTTCCCCATAATGGACAAATCAAGATTGTTAATCATAGTCTCTATCAGCCTTCTATACCTTGAGAGTCTATTGATCTTTATTTCTTGTGGCTCTCTATGTCTCAATCCACTCAACCCCATAGAGATAACCTCTATTGATCATATCAAGAATATAAAATCTAAAATATTTGTGATCTTAGAAATATTAAGGATATTCCTTCTCCTTTCTCTAGACCTAGAATTCTCCCTACTCTACCTACACCTCTTATATATGTGTTTCTTCTACCTCCTATATATTATAAATGTTTTGTTGATGCTATCTCTCAACCTAGCGAGGTTCCTTTTGTTCTTCCTCCTAAGGAAGAAAAGGGCCATATGTTTATTTATCCTGAACCAAAACCAATTTCTAGCAAAACCAAGTGTAAATATTGTTCTCATGACCACCACCATAAACATCATGCTAGAGCCAGTCAACTTGCTTCCAAAAACCCTTCTTCACCTAAGACACCTATTGATGCTTTGATTTCCTTTTATTAGCCCATGCATAGCCCAAACGAGGAAGTTAAATTGAAAAAGATAAAATTGAACGAACATGATAATTCTGTTTGTATCTTAGATTCTATTACAATTAATTTGGATGAAGAAGATACTCTTTATGATGATACTTTTCATGTTCCTAATGCAACTAATGATGATATTAATCCTAGAGATTCTAGTGATATGTATGAGCTTATTGATGTTAATAATAATTTACCAACTATGTTTTCAAAATAATTCTCTTATTCCCAGTGACAAACAAAGTGACCCATCCTCATAGCATGGTCCCTTTTTGGAATTGATTATTGTTCCATCTACTATTCTTTATGTTTCTCCTTTTGTGTTTTGCACACCTTCCCTAAACACTATAGACCACGATGGGGGAGGCAATATTCTTGAACAAATCCTCTTGTCCAATGGATTTCACATGTTTTCCTATTTTAATGTGCTTCCCCTGTGATATGCTTCTTGACATTTTTTTTCTAGATTTCTTTAGATGAACCTTGTTTCTCTATTGGTGAAAGGTGATAAATAAATTGATCTATCATAACATTCCTCTATTTTTATCTCACTTCTTCTATATATTGCTACATGTTATGTTGTACATGTGCTATTTTTCATAAATTTTTCTTGTGTTGTCTAATAGGGGATGATGCAAAATGATAGCTACCTATTATTTTTGGTCTCTACAGTTTAAGCCCAAAAATATTCTTCTTCATAACTCTTGTGTGATATTCTTCCATTATGTTTGTAGTTCTACTACATTTTAGGGATGACAACATTTCATTTTGATATAATATCACATGTATTATCATATAATCATACTAACCCCAGAGTTAGTAGATCCCTTTTGCAATCTCTTTTCCCATTTGTTTATTTCCTTTGGTTTGTCCTTTCTTGGGGGAAATTTATAGTGGAGACATTTATTATGGGTGCATGTATTCTCTATTAAAGGCATTTCTCCCATTAAGGTATTTTCAATCACTTTAATGTGGGGGCATACACTCTGCTCCTTATTTCACATTTTGCACACACACAATGATTCAATGTAATATCTCTTGCATATGACCAAGGAGATAATTATTTCCTTAAGGACCGATCTTCCTGCCTTTGATCCCTAAGGACGCAATATTTTCCTTAGCCCTGATCACTTTCATTTGATCCCTTAATAGAGACAATGCTTTCCTTAAGGATTGATCTTCCATCTTTTATCCCTATGGAGACAATTCTTTCCTTAGTCCTAATCACCCTTTTTTGGTCCTTTAATAGAGACAATTATTTCCTTAATGACTTGATGCAGGAGCATCTTGGGTTCATAGAAATCTTGCATCACCCAAAAAATCATTTTATTCTTTATGTTCTTGTTTCCTATCTGAGAGATTGTGTTGGCAGTTCATCATGCATTCAATTTAGTGTGTGTGGTCATAGAATCTTATTTCATACCTATCTTTTATCATTTTACCATTATTTCACTTCATTTGGATCTATGTTTCTCAAGTTATGATTCATCTATACTAGGGTAGCTTGTTCATTGCTTGTTCTTGATCGTTAGTGGAATTTTGATTGTGTGATGGAAATCAACAACTTGCGGTAATCGATGGCATATCTTTATATGTTCTTGGATCATGTGTGGACCTAAATCTAGGATCGCAAGGCTTGGCATGGTTTATGGACCAAATAATTAGGATTTAGGACTTCCCCTATTTTTTATAACATGTTTTCCTATTCTTGGGAATTGTAATATTTCTTAGGGCTGACCTATGTGTTGTGATGGTTGTATATTGTAACCTGATGTATTTATTGAGGAAGAAAACAAGGGATAGATGATTCTAGATCCATAATAGGTCAGAAGGTTGTTAGAGCTATATTGTAAGGCTGCAATCCGGTAGGCCTTATAGCCCAACATGTATGAAGGAAAATTGCTAATAGTTTGATCTCAGTCAATAGATTGGAAATTGTACTTCCTCTTCTATTTATTTTTGTTTCTTTCTTGTGTTTACTCTTGTTGTGAGGTATGAATGATCATCCTTTGGTCCTTCCTTCCTTGTTCTATGTCAAGTGGTATTAGATCTTTGTTGTGTTCTTTTGGGAATTGGTGTTGAAATAGATCTTTTTGTGAAACCCTAAGTAAATTTGGTTGTATGGGAGAAGAATGTCATAATTACAGAAGGTTACAAGATGGTTTATGGAAGGAGAGATGATTATCCCATTGTGATGGATTTTTTGAGATAGATTGCAGCTAGACTTGAAGCTGTGGAGACAACCCAAAGAAGAGGAAGATCTATTAAGGATGTTAGTAAAGATGAAGCCAAGGAATTTGGTGAGAAATTTATTGATCTAGAAAGAGGTGATGAAAGATTATTGAGATATTTGATAAGAGTGAATGCATATCCACATTTCAATCCTCTTAATTATGATGGCAAGCTTTATTCTAATGAATTGTTGGACTAGATCTTTGTGATGGATAAATACTTTAAGTATGAAATAATACCTATAGATAAGAAGGTGAATATTGCAAGAACAAAATTGAGGGGACATGCATCTTTATGGTGGGAATATATACAAATGGATAGAAAAAGTAAAGGAAATGAAAATACCAAAACTTGGGTTAAGATGGTGAACAAGTTAAAAGGTAAATTCTTATCGGGTGATTACCAAGTTATCTTTTTGAGAAAGTTTTATAAATTGAAGAAAATGGACACTACTATGAAGGAGTAGACTAAAGAATTCTATTGATTGGATATCAGATCTAGACATATGGATGATGAAGTTGAAAGTATTATAAGGTACCTAAATGGGTTGAGGACATCTATATAAGATGAAATCAGCCTGGTTAAGATGAATAACATTGAAGAAGCATATAAATTTGCATTGAAGGAAGAAGAGAAGTTGAATAAGATACATGAACATAGACAAAGAGGTAGAGGTGGAAAATTTCCTAGAGGAAGAGGTAGATCATATGGTGGTGGTGGAAGATCTCATGTTGATTAGAATAAGACAAATTAAAAAAAAGGCAAATTAGAATGGAAGGAAGATAATTCATACAAAGGCAGAGGAAGTTATTTAGGAGGAATTTACTCAAGAGGTAATAATAATTACAAGAGTGAAGATAAAAATTGGTTTAAGGGTACTTGTTTCAAATATGGGGAAGAAGGTCATAAGTTATTTGAATGTACTAATGGGAATTCAAGAAATAAAATTGGTAGTAGTAGTAGGAATGCACTTGTGTAAGAAGATTCATCTAATTCTATGAATAGACAGAAAGATAGAGAAAACCTAATGATTAGGAGAGCTTTGTGGAATGAAGAAACAAATGAATATTCTATGATGAGGACAAGCTTGTTCAAAACTAGGTGTAAGTTTGTTGGTAAATTTGCAAGGTGATCATTAATAGTGGAAACTTAGATAATTTGGCATCAAAGGAATTGGTTACCAAATTGTAGTTATCGAGGATGAAATACCCTAAGCCTTATCAGATTGCTTGGATTAAGGATGATCATAAGTTATTAGTAAGTGAACAATTTTTTGTGAAACTTAAGATTGGATATTATCACAATGAATTTTTTTATATTATGACGATGGATTTTTGTCACATCTTTTTGGGCAGACCATGGACATATGATAGATAAGCTTTGCATGATGGTAGATTGAATAGGTATAATATTGTGGCTAATGGAATGAGACAAGTCTTGTTACCTTTGATAGAAGAATCTAGGAATGTAAATCGCACTACTATTAGAGTTTGTTTGGTTGAGGGAAAATAGTTCACAAAGGATTTGAAGGATAGTATTTGTTATGCCTTGATTATTAGGAAACCTGAAAAGAGGACAAAGAAAGAACAACCACTCAAAATTGAATAATTGTTGATAGAATTTAAAGATATCATTTCCCATAATGTACCTGATGGATTACCTCCTATTAGAAGCATTCTTCATTGCATGGATTTGATACCAGGAGCTAGTCTACCAAATAAGACACCTCACCGGTTCACACTGATAGAGAATGAATAATTGAATAGAAAAGTCCAATAATTTTTGCAGAAGGTTTTGATCATAGAAAATTTGAGTCCATGCATTGTACCAACTGTGTTAGAACCTAAGAAGAATGGAGAATGGAAAATGCATACTGATTATAGAACTATAAATAGAATCACAGTGAAGTGTCATTTTCATTTACCAAGGATGGATGATATAATGGATTGTTTGAGTGGAGAAAATTAATTTACCAAGATTGATTTGAAAAGTGGTTATCATCATATCAGAATTAGAGAAGGAGATGAATTGAAGACTACTTTCAAGACAAAGGAATGTGTTTATGAGTGGTTGGTTATGCCTTTTGGTTTACCTAATTACCTAGTACTTTTATGAGTTTAATGAATGAAGCATTGAAGAAAATCTTGGGTAAATTTGTGATTATTTATTTGGATGACATTATAATATTTAGTAAGAGTACAAAAGATCATTCGTTGTATCTAAGATAATTTTTATTGAGGTTGAAAGAGGAGAATTTATTGATTAACCTAAAGAAATGTTCTTTCATGAAGGAAGAGATAGTGTATTTGGATTTTGTGATTTCAGTTGAAGGTTTGAAGATGGAGCTTGAGAAAGTTAAATTAATATTGGATTGGCCTACACTTGAAAGTGTTGGAGAAGTTAGATCTTTCCATGGTTTATGATCAAGGAATTTATGCTATTGTTAAAGCCTTGAAGAAGTGGATACATTACTTTCAATGCCTAAGGAGTTTGTGTTATATACTAATCATAAGGCATTGTATTATTTGGGAAGTCAAAGTAAATTGAATCAGAGACACATGAAATGGATTAGATACTTGTAGAATTTCACTTTTGTGTTGAAACATAGAAATGGACAATCAAACAAAGTTGTTGATGCATTGAGTAGGAGATGGAGTTTGGTGACAAAGATGAGAGTACAAGTACTTGGGTTTGATGATTTGAAGACCTTATATGAGACTGACCCTAATTTTGTAGAACCTTGGAAGGCTTGTAATGAAACAATAACAAATAATCAGAGTAATTGGGTTGATTATTTAATTCAAGAAGATATGTTGTTGAAAGGAATTTAATTGTGTGTACCAAGAGGATCAATGAGGGATAATTTAATCAAGGAGAAGCATAGTGGAGGACTTTAAGGACACTTTGGTATTGATAAGACAATGAGTTTGATTAATGCAAAATACTTTTGGTCTCAAATTCATAGGGACACTCAAAATTTTGTTAGGAGTTATAGAATTTTCCAAGTTGCTAAAGGAGTTAGTTATAATCTAGGGTTGTAAACATTGTTACATGTTCCTAGTGGATCTTGCGAAGACATTAGTATGGATTTTGTTCTTGGTTTACCGAAGACACAAAGAGGTAATGAGTCTATTTTTTTTGTGGTGTATATATTTTTTAAGATGTCACATTTCATACCTTATAGGAAGACATCAGATGTTGTGCATGATGTTGATCTATTCTTTAAGGAAATTGTGAGGTTTCCTGGGTTACCAAGGAGTATTGTTTCACATAGAGATAAAAAAATTGTGGGTTATCTTTAAAAAACATTTGGAAGAAGATGGATATTTATTTAAAGTTGAGTTCTACATTCCATCCACAAACTGATGGATAGAAAAAAGTTATGAATAGGAGCTTGGGTAATTTGTTGAGATGTCTAGTTGGAGATAAATTGAGTAATTAGGATTTGGTTTTGGCACAAGTAAAATTTACATATGATAATTCAGTAAATAGAAGTATAGGAAAGACACCATATGAATTTTCTACTAGCATACATCCTAAGGGAGTTCCAGAATTGAAGGATATTGGTCAAGAGGAGAAAAGAAGTGTTGAAGAAGATGGTTATGTTGAATTCATGAAGACTTTACATGAGGAAGTGAAGTATAAATTAGAACATAATAATCAATGATACTATCGGTAAGTGAAGTTTTGGAGCACTAGGTATCACTTAAGGGTTTTCATTTAGGGAAACACTTATGCTGGAGTATTTGCATGCAGAGAATTTTGGTACTGGAGTCACAATCATGAAAATGACTAAGTACAGAATCAAGATAACAGTATATTGTGTTACAGTTTTGGTTAGCGATGATAATGTATGATGTATTATGGCTTGCGTAGTTAGTAGAACATATTTTGGGATATGTAGGAACTTTAGTTAAGGTCGCATGTGTTTTGGTGATCAGATTAGTGATACAATATTGTGAAGGTATGCGAAGACATAAAATCAGTGTAACAGGGCATATGAGCATTTATGAAGATTAAGGAAAGGTTAGTTGGTACGAAAACATGCTAAGTTAGATAGAAGTTGTATATTGCCGACACTTTGGTAATATATGATCTCTGAATCTATGTTTAGCATTTGTATAAGTTTTTATTATGTTTTGTGATGTATTTTGAGAGATGACTGGATGGCAGAATTTGTATAAGTATAGAGTGCTTTATGAAAGCGATAAGTGTGATTATGATGATGATGTGATGATGAAAATTTGAGAAAAGAAAATAGATGTGAGATCACTATTTCCTAGAGCTACAACTGGAACTATCTAAGTATAGCTAGTGCTTGTATTGTTCATTTTTGGAGAACTCTTTTGAGACAGTATTTTGATTGTAAGAGTTGTATGCTCACCACCTTTAACAGGGTGTTTGTATACCCCTAACACTATTTTGTATTCCTCTAACAAGGAAATGTACTATGTAATAATCAACTCCTAACAGGGATATAATATTTTAGTGCATATTTGTGGGTACCATCCCCACTAGGGTTTTCCCTTGGCCAGGGTTTCCTTGAAAAAAAATCATGGTGTCGTGAGTAATGTGTTATGCATTTATGTTCTTTTCATTTATGTATTGTTATGGTTTATTTTCAATTGGTTGAAGTTTAAATTAAAGTGTTATAATACTGATTCACCCCCCCTCTCAGTATTACCTAATCCTAACAATTGGTATTAGAGCTATAGGCCCTTGGAGAGAAATCGTAATAGCTTAAGAGAGATCAGAATGGATTCAAAAATTTTGCAAGAGAAATTTGAAGCAGCACTTGATGACCTTGATAAAGAGAAGCCTAAGAAAGGCGTATTAAAATCCAAATTGAGAACAATAGAAGGTTTCATCAAGAAACTAAAGGAACGGCTTGAAACTTCAAGAAGGCAGAAATAAGACCTTATGGACAAGACCAAAGAGGATTTAGACAATGACACATCAGACCAAGTAAAGAAGCTAGAGTAGGAAAAAGAGAAAATCAATCTTCTGATGATTAAAGAGATTCAACAAGAAAAGGATGCAAGAAATAAAGTTGAAGAGTAACTAAAAGATGCAAATGAGAAAATAGGATAAATAAAGACCAAACTTGATCACTGCAAGGATATATATTAGGAATTGGAAAAGTACAATCAGATCATTAAAGGTGAACTCACTCAAGACAAATTACACATTGAGAAGTTGCACATGAGCAGTGATAAGATTGATGAACAAAGGGAAAGATAAAAACCTAAAGGAGGCATGACTGGAGTTGGATTCAATAAAGCAGAATGTTCTAAGACTAATGAAGAAGCAAATGAAGCAAAGACTAAAGAAAGACCTACTCATGAAGAACCTAAATAATAGATCAAAACTTTCAGAGTTAGATGCTTTGGATGCAACAAAGTTGGACACATGAAGAGAGATTGTAGAGGTAAAGGCCCTTTCAAACCCTTTTTTGGTTATTTCTGGTTATTGCAAGGTATTGGAAGCTAAAAGTAAATTAGGATAGAAGGAGACCACCTACATGTTACAAATGCAAAAATCTTGGAAACATGGCAAAGTTTTGTAGATACAATGGAGAGGACAACAAAAGAGGACCAAGATGACCAAGTGAACCAAGAGGACCACCTCTTGTGGTTATAAAGAAGAATGTTGGTGATAGTGGTAAAAGTCTTAATGAGTATATGAATGATTTTGAGAATCATTTCAAGAAATCAAAAGATAAGAAGGATGACAAGATATGGAAGGTGAAAGATTTCAATAAGGCATTGGTTCAAGGAGAGATAGTAGATGATATTATGTCTTTGCACAATGAGTTCTTTGAGACATCAACCTAGAAGGTCGCATGGCCTTAGGGGGAGCATTGGATGTAGATAATAGATTATATCCAGCCCCTAATTATGTGGAGTAATCTCATGTAAGCTTAGATTTGGTGTGTACAAACACTGTGGAGTTTATGTTTGAGAGTGCAACACTTGAAGATTCATTTTTCATGTTTGTGAGATTAGTGTTGACTGGACAACATGTGAAGTTGAGCTACCTGTGATTAATGCACTTACTCAGCTTGTTAAGGATAAAATATCTTGAAGGATATAATTTTTACACCATTTGTTGATCAACATACTAAGGAGAGCAGAGTTGTGAAGCATTGCAGTCATCTAGCAAACATATTATGTAATCATGTGAAGCAAAGTTCCAGATTTTAGCATGTTAAAGGTATTTAGACTTTATACTCTCTGAGAAGTTATAGATGCACTGATAATCTTTGATGTTGTGGATAGAACTAGGTATAAGTTTAAGAAACACCCATTCAAGTCTTGTGAGGATGATCCGGAAGGAGCATTTTCACAAACCCCTTATGGCGTATTCCATGTCAAGGAAATTAGGGAATATATTCATTGCAAGTATGAGATCATAGGAGATGTAAACATCTATAGTGAATTGGATGTAATTATAGAAGTAGATGGTAAAATGGTAGAAGAGTTTAAGCACCTAGAGGATCAATCTATCATCAAGCTAACCCTACTAGTGGAATTCACTAAAACTAAATATTTCAAGATAATCCTTAGTAGAATCCATGACTAGTTCATATGGATTGGAGAAAAAATAGTTGAAATATGTGCACAAATGATTCATGAAATAACTAGACTAGATAATGATGGAGCTCTCCTTGTTGCAGAGAATAATATAAGAAAATAGGTGGAAACCCTAACCCATTCCAAGTGGGATAAGAGAGAAATGACAGCTAATGACACCTATCACCAAGATGTAAGATTGGTGGAAATTATATTGGGTTACAAATTATTTTATAGTAGTAGACCTAACTCTATATCAGCTAGTGTTATCATGATGGCTTATAGAATGGTCAAAGAAAACAAGAAGTACAACCTTTGTGAAGTTCTTACACAATAGTTTTTGGAGAATGTAAAAGTTATAAAGAAAGACAACACTAAGACATTTAGGTTTGGATCAATGTTGGTTCATATGTATATCTACATTAAGCATAAGTTACCTAGCATGCACCCTAGGGGATGGAAAGATGATGTACCTACTGGAATTCAAATCTTTGAGAGCTACCATAGACATAGCAAGAATTGGGTAGATTGAGAATTATTTTCTATGACAAAAATGCTACAAAGGAAGATGAAGGAAAGCTATAGGATACTTGAAGATCTAGTTGAAAAATATAAGGACACTATATATTTCATGGTCGAAATTGATTGTGTGTTCTTTGAGGTAGTGGAGCCTAGGAAGAAATGGTGTTACCCTATGGGGTATAAAGTCAGTTATGAGATTATAACCATGTGAGTAGAGCATGTAATAGTAGTAGAAATAGACCCTTCTGAAGAAAGATGGGTAACATATAGGGAGAAGTCTGAAAAAGTTAGAGAAGAACAAGAAAAAGTGATAAGGAAAAGGAAAATTAATAAGATAGTTGAAGACATCACTACAAAGGTAGGAGTCACTAGGGAGCATTTGAAGAACATAAGATCAAAGATACAAGCATCTTCTAGCATGGATATTGATGCACCTATTGAAGCTAAGAAGTCAGTAAGCCCTACATTAGACATACTTGACTTATCATCTATACAAGAGAAGACTACATAAGAAATTGTAGCTACGAGCATTCCTAGAAGATCTACAAGATCTATCAAGCAAAGAAGCCCTAAGGAAAATGAGGTAGAAGTGGAAATGAAGAAGAAAGAAGACAAAGTAGTTGATAAGGAAGAAGAATAAGTACAGAAAAGACTGCAAGATCTGTGGAAGCTAGACATTCAAAAGTTTCAAAAGAGAGTCATAACATAGGTGATGAACTACAACTGATTTAGAACCTAATTGAAGGTCTATGATTAGAGATAACTGAGTTGTTGATTAGATATGTAATATGATTAAATTAGTAATATGTTGTCATTGATGTCAACTAGTTTGACAACACTTATCTTGTAAGTTACAATACCTAAACATCTATAGAAAAGAAGTAAAAGAGATGAAGAACATAAATATCTACATGAGGAAGATGTATATGATAGATAAGGATAATGAATACATTGGGTAAATTTTTTATGAGACTATGACCTTATTTTATTGACTTGATTATGTTGCATTCATATATGATGAAGAAAAGAGCTAAAAGACACAAGGCAGTGTGGTCGGTTGATGAAGCATCATAGTATACACCGAGTAGTGTAGTGTATACTGAGCATAGTATAAACTGAGCTTGTGTTCACCAACACATTTCTTTGATAACTAAGCAAGAGAAAGGAACTAAATGATTTGTTTAGCTAATAAGGATTGATGAGCTATAAAGTACCTTGTGATATGAGATGGAGATAAAGTTTGTTACGAAGATCGACGGCTAACAAAATTCAAGGAAGATCTAAAGGATGGAATTAAAATGTGTTATTGACACATTAGCCAAGAAAGGTTTAAGAGGAAAAATGGATGAAGGAGAATAAGAGGCAAAATCTAATGGAGGATAAGAAAATGGTTTATTTGTCTATTTAAGAGACTAGGGTTTTGTTATGAAACTTATGTTGGAAGAAGGAGACTATAGAATTATCACATGAACAAGCTTCATGCATGTCTGATCAAACTAGTTAAGGAGAACCGAACTGTAGAGTTTATCGAGCATCAGAAAGCTATTACCAAGAGATAGTAAGTCATTGATTATTATTGATACAGAATTAATATATAGATTAGAGGATTTGAATGAGCATAATATAGATCTAAACACCTACAATTGAAGTTGTATTTTGATCAGATCACCTACTGTTACGATTTAACCATTGTATATAGACAAATCTCTTAACCCAGTGGACTTGAAAGTCTTGTAATGTCATTCATATAATGTACATTTTTTATCCTATCAACCCCATAGTGAATGCTAGTAGGATGATAACTATTGGTCTAAAGTCCTCTAACAAGGTCACACCTCACAGTGTCTTTGTAACCTTTAACAAGGTTGGGTCTTCACCGACCTCACTTCAGAAGAGTGAACAATTTTTGGGTTGCTAGTCCTAGGTGGTTGTTCCCTTCACAGGGTTTCCTTGTTAAATATTTTGTGTTATGTGTTCATTGTGGTCATTGTTTGTTATCATACTTTACATATTTCATATTGGATTTGATCGATAATCATTATATGTTATTGACTAGTAATCGGTAAAAGCACAAATAGTATAGTATTTTACGTTGCTGAGCTACAGAAGTTTAAGTAAATTGTTTTGGATTATACATTTTGAATTGGGACTGTGGATAACTGATTCACCCCCCTCTTAGTTATTCTAACAATTGGTATCAAAGATGTGGTTTCTTGGAATAGAGTTTTAAGGACTTTAGAAAAAAGGTCTCAAAATGTTTAAGAGGGAAGTGCCAAAGCTAAACAAGGATAACTTCATAATATGGAAAAGCTAAATGAAGCTGCATGTATCTGGAATTGGTAATTCTTCCCTCACACTAATGGAGAATGGATACCTTGCACCGCCCATTGGTCCCCTGACCCTTTATAAACTAAGAGACATGCATGAACATAATGTCACTATGATGGAGATTGTTGTTGCCTATACAAATTCTGAATTTGAATACATCAAGGACTATACTACTACTAAGTAGATGTGAGATAAACTTGCTCAAGTTTATAGTGGTGATGCGAATGTCAAGAGAACAAGAGTTGAAAGCCTAAGAGGAAGATTCGATGACATGAAGATGAAAGAAGGTGAAAACATTGTACAGTACACAAACAGAATAAAGGAGGTAGTTCATGCTAATAGAGCATCAGATGGAGTTATTGATGAAGACACTGTGGTAAGAAAATTTTTAAGGACCTTATTGCCTATCTATGCCATCAAAATATCTACAATTCATGAAAATAGGTTAGCACCTAACAACGCACTCACTCTTGATAATCTGATTAGAAAGCTTACAACATTTGAACTGAACAATTATGATAATAGTGTTGTACCGAATGTTGAATCCACTTTCATGACTTCTCTGAAGATTGGTAAGTCTACTAGCAAAAATAATAAGGATGATAATGATAGCAATACTAATGATGAGCTTGATGAACTTGAAGCTCTTATGGCTAGGAGGTTGCCTAAAGGAAAAGGTAGATATAGAAGCAAATTACCTTTGGCATGCTTTAATTGTAAAGAAGTTTGTCACATTGCTGCTAGATGTCCACACAAGAAAGATGATGACAAAACCAAAGAATGATTTGAAGGAAGCTATGGGAGAAGAAATAATAGGAGCTACCAACACAACAACTGAGACAACTGAGACAATAATGATAGAGGCAAAAAGGTATGTTACATAGCAAAAGAAAATGAATCTGAATCTAACTCAAATGATGATGTAGAAGTAGTATTTGTTGCTATGAAAGATGATTCTAAGGAAGAAGAAAAACATGTAGAAACAAAATTGATTTCAAAAGTTAATAAAAATAATACATGGATCATATATAGTGGCTGTACACATCACATGACTGGTGATGATGATAAATTTGATCATCTTGAGCAATACAGTGGAGGATCTATTAAGATGTGTAATGACACACCCTATATGGTAAGAGGTAAAGGATCCCTAATGATAAATGATAGAATAAAATGTGAAAAGGCTTATTGGGTAGAAGGATTGAACTATAATTTTCTAAGTGTGGCATAGCTAAACAATTCAGGTCACCAAGTTGCTTTTGAGAGAAAGAAAGTGAAAATATTTGATGATGGAGGAAGACTAGTTGGAATTGGAGCACAAACTAAAGGAAATATATTTTATCTTGATAATGATGAGTCTTCTTTCTTGATGATGAAAAATGAAGATGCTTGGTTGTGGCATAAGAGGTTATGCCATGTGAATTTTGATAACATGATTAAGATTAGTAAAAAGAAAAGAGTTAGAGGTCTGCCTAACTTGTCAAAGCCTGATCATGTTATGTGTCATGAATGTCAGAAAGGTAAAATGACCAAATCTAGTTTCAAAAGAAAAGATTATTCAACAAAGAAGATACTTGAGTTGGTTCATACCGACCTATGTGGTCCTATGAGAACTCAAAGTTATTATGGAGACATATACTATATTCTTTTTGTTGATGATTATACTAGGTTGATGACTGTCATGTTCTTTAAAGAAAAATCTAAGGCATTCAAGATGTTCAAGTGGTATAAAGCAAAATTAGAAAAAGAGACTAGTAAATAATTGAAATGCTTAAGATCTGATAGAGGAGGTGAATTTATCTCTGATGAATTTACTAATTTTTGTGATGAGCAAGTATTAAAAGATAGCTCTCTGCACCAAGGACACCTCAACAAAATGGCATTGTTGAAAGGAGGAATAGGTCAATTGTTGACTTTGCAAGGACATTAATGATAGAAAAGAATGTTGCTCAAACATACTAGAGAGAAGCTATCAGTACATCTATTTATGTTTTGAACCAAGTACAACTAAAGAAGGACACTAACAAGACACCCTATGAGTTATGGTTTAGACACAACCCCACTATAAGTTATTTCAAGATTTTTGGAAGCAAATGTTTTATTCTAAAAGATGAAAGAAATGGAAAGTTTGACTCAAAAGGTGATGAAGGGATATTTCTAGGATATTCCAATAAAATTAAAACATACAAGTATCTGAACAGAGTTACTAATAAAATGATTGAAAGTACTAATGTTTGAGTTGATGAGTTTGATGATAAGAATGCAAAGGAAAGCAGAAAGGAATTGGAATACTATGGTAGAATCACTTACATTGAACAACTTGAGTATCTACTGAAGCTATAGACTGCGACAACCTATCAGGAGGAAAACAATACCAAGGAACAAGAAAGAGAAATTGATGAGTAGGAAGGACCTATCAAGCAAGCAAATGAACCTGCATGGGATGAACAAGAAAGAAGAGATCAAGTACTAGCAAGATTTGTTAGAAGACATCATCCTAAGACTCAAATCATTGGAGACAAATGAGATGGCATGCAAACAAGTAAGACAAGACAAGGTACATGTCTACTTTGTGAATATGAACCGAAGAATGTAAAAGTTGCATTAGAAAATGATGAATGGGTTAATGCAATGAAAGAGGAAATAGAATAGATAGAGAAGAACAAAACCTAGACCTTAGTACCCAGACCTAAAGATAAGAATGTTATCGGTACTAAGTGGATATTCATAAACAAGATGAATGAAAATGGAGAGGTAACAAGGAATAAAGCTAGATTAGTATGCAAGAAATATGCACAGGAGGAAGGAATTGATTATGGTGAAACATTTTCACCTATTGCTAGATTAGGAGTCAGAATGTTACTTGCATACATGTTGCACACAAAAATTTCAAAGTTTATCAAATGGATGTTAAGTCGGCATTTTTTAATGGGATACTTGAAGAAGAAGTCTACATAGAACAACTAGAAGGGTTCGTTGATCCAGACAAGAAAGATATGGTATGTAGATTACATAAAGCTTTATATGGTTTGAAGCAAGCACCTAGAGCCTAGTATGAAAGGCTGCATACTTATTTGTTAAGTATTGGATTTGTTAGAACTAGTGAGAACAATAATTTTTATATGAAAGGAGATACTGATGATACTATTCTTATTGCTGAAATATTTGTGGATGATATTATCTTTGGAGGTCAAGATCACATATGTAAATCCTTTGCTGATGAGATGAGAAAAGAGTTTGAAATGTCTATGTTTGGAGAGATTAAGTTCTTTCTAGGACTACAAGTGATTCAACAGAGTGATGGGATATTCATCACACAATCCAAATATATCATTTAAATAATGGGAACATTTAGCATGGAAGATGCTAAACCTGTTGGAACATCGATGGCTACTAGATGTAAACTAACTAAGGAAGATAAAACTATAGAGGTGAACTAGACACTATACTGATCTATGATTGGTAAATTAATGTATGTGGTGCATAGTAGACCAGACATAGCACATGCTGTGGGAATTGTTGCAAGATTTTATGCAAATCCTAGGGAGTCACACATGGTTGATACAAAGAGAATCTTAAGATAGCTGAAGAAAATAGAAGATTATGGATTATGGTATCCTAAGCAAGGAAAATTTGAACTCAAAGTCTATACTGACGCTGATTGGGCTAGAAATGTGGATGACAAAAAAAGTACCATCGGAGGAGCATTTTTCTTTGGTGAAAGACTTGTTACATGGACAAGTAAGAAGCATACTTGCATTTCTCAGTCTACAGCCAAAGTAGAGTATGTTGCTACTACTACAAACTATTCAAATATTGCATATATTAAGCAAGTGTTGGAAGGTATGAATAAGGTGATCACTGAACTAGTGTTATATATTGTGACAACACCAGTGCAATAAAAATTTCAAAGAATCCAGTGATGCACTCTAAAACAAGGCATATATCTATTAAGTATCACTACTTAAGAGAACAAGTATAGGAGAAGCAAGTGAAGCTAGAATTTGTTACATCTAAAGAACAACTTGTAGACATATTTACAAAGCCTCTACCGAAGGATACATTTGAATACTTGAGGACTAGACTTGGGGTCTGTCCCCTATCTATTAGTCACTAATGTGATCTAGATGTTGTGTCATCCTAATCTTATCAAAAGATCATTCATGTTGATGCGGCATAGTTCACACTTTGGATAATGTCTAAAGTTGTGAAAAGTTTGAAGAGCTAGAATAGATTGGCATATCAGTATATCAAGATATAGAGAATGCACCAGATAATAGAGAGTTATATGGATACTACAGAGCTGTATGTTTATTTGTTTCTTTGAAAATGTTGTCAAAAGGAGAGACAAATGATATGAAATAGTATGCACCATTGAGAACACTAAAATATCTATCTAAGGGAGAGACAAATTGAAAGAAAGGGAGAGCACTGAAGATTAGTTACTGAGAACAAAAGAAGGAATCCGAGAGCTAAAAAGATCATATCTGCAGACTGTTAATGCTGCATTGGTAATGTTGTTAAGTAATGTAGTGATTAAACATATTAAGCTAGGGAGAGCTTGTACAACATTTTTTCACACAGTTGTAGAATACATGTTTGGTATGTAGATGGTATATTTCATATTACTTGAGTTCCCATCAATGCCAAAGGGAGAGATTGATGAACTACAACTGATTTAGAACCTAATTGAAGATCCATTATTAGAGATCACTGAGTTACTAATTAGATATGTAATATGATTAAATCAGTAATATGTTGTCATTGATGTCAACTAGTTTGACAACACTTATCTTGTAAGTTACAATACCTAGACATCTATAGAAAAGAAGTAAAAGAGATGAAGAACAAAAATACCTACATGAGGAAGATGTAAATGATAGATAGGGATAAGGAATACATTGGGTAACTTTTTGATGAGACTATGACCTTATGTTATTGACTTGATTATGTTGCATTCATCTATGATGAGGAAAAGAGCTAAAAGACACAAGGTAGTGTGGTCGCTTGATGAAGCATCACAGTATACACCGAGTAGTGTAGTGTATATCAAGCACAGTATAAATTGAGCTTGTGTTCACTGACACATTTCTTTGATAACCAAGCAAGAGAAAGGAACTAAATGATTAGTTTAGCCAATAAGGATTGATGAGCTGTAAAGTACCTCGTGATAGGAGATGGAGATAAAGTTTGTTACAAAGATCGACGGCTAACAAAATTTAAGGAAGATCTAAAGGATGGAATTAAAACATGTTACTAACACATCAGCTGAGAAAGGTTTAAGTAGCAAAATGGATGAAGGAGAATAAGTGGAAAAATCTAATGGAGGATAAGAAAATGGTTTATTTGTCTATTTAAGAGACTAGGGTTTTGTTATGAAACTTATGCTGAAAGAAGGAGACTACAAAATTATTGCATGAACAAGCTTCATGCATGCCTGATCAAACTAGTTAAGGAGAACTGAACTGTAGAGTTTACTGAGCATCAGAAAGCTATTACCAAGAGACAGTAAGTCATTGATTATTGTTGATACAAAATTGATATATTGATCAGAGGATTTGAATGAGCATAATATAGATCTAAACATCTGCAATTGAAGTTGTATTATAATCAGATCACCTATTGTTACAATTTGATGATTATATACATACAAATCTCTTAACCGAGTGGACTTGAAAGTCTTGTAATGTCATTCATAGAATGTACATTTGTTATCCTATCAACCCCATAGTGAATGCTGGTTGGACTATAACTATTGGTCTAAAGTCCTCTGACAAGGTCACACCTCACAGTGTGTTTGTAACCTTTAATAGGGTTGGGTCTTCACCAACCTCACTTCAGAAGAGTGAACAATTTTTGGGTTGCTGGTCCTAGGTGGTTTTTCCCTTCACAGGGTTTCCATGCTAAATCTTTTGTGTTATGTGTTCATTGTGGTGATTGTTTGTTATCATACTTTACATATTACATGTTGGATTTGATCAGTAATCATTATATTTTATTGACTGGTAATTGGTAAAAGCACAAATAATATAGTATTTTATGTTGCCAAGTTGCATAAGTCTAAGTAAATTATTTTTGAATTATACATTTTGAATTGGGACTGTGGATAACTAATTCACCCCCCTCTTAGTTATTCTAACAATATGGAAATCTGAGAACAGTGGATAGTTACTATGAAAGGTATGACCTTGAAAATCAGGCAATTATTGAGGATACTATAATTGAACATCTATTAGTTTTTAAGAAAAACTTGTTGGAGATAGAAGGAAGCATTCCTAAGGAATTTTATAGTAATCTAGAGATTAAAAAATAGTTGGCACAGTCTAAAGATGAGAACATAAGGAACAAGGCCATAGAAGACATGTTACTTGTTGTTTATATACAAGGAAGGGAGAGGATAATCAAAGAAATAAAACCTTTATTGAGTACCAAGGCTACATTGGTGAAAATCATGGCAAGGAAATATGATGAAGTAATAGAGGACACTCAAAAGGGATTGGATCAAATCCTTATGACTAATATGCCAAAGAAGACTTTTACCTCCCAAGGTTACCAATCCTACACCTTTGGGATTGGGAGAAAGTTCCAAGATAGCAAATGTAAGTGAACAAACTAGCATGCAACCAGAATTCTTTGTCTCTGGTGTGCTTGTGACCCTTGACACTTCTCATGATGTAAATGATCCATTTTTGGAGAACTTAGAGAGAGCGATGAAAATTGAAGAAGAAGGGTAGATAGAGGAAGAGAAAATAGAGGATAAACATGAAGAAAAGGTATAGGAGAAGGAAGTAGATCAAGAAGAAAGGAAGGAAGAAGAGACTGGAGTAGAGAAAGTAGTTGAGGTAAGAGTTGAAAAAAAGAAAGAACTAGACACCTCCTCTACTCTATTATTGGCAAGTATGGACAAACCAGTGAGTGCAGATGTGGAGAGAATGGATGCAGATGAGCTCATAAGGCTATCATTCATGGATTTTTCTAAGGCTAAGGAGAGATCAATTCAAAAAGGAGATAGAAGAGTAAAGGTGATTCTAGGGTAGTGCAAATAGAAATAAATTACTCCCTACACCTATTATTTTTCAAGGTAAAGATGAGGCAGAGAATCTAGGCATGGCATTGGACAACATTGATAGTCACTATGTGTCACTGCTGAAGACCGCAAAAGATAAGGCAGAGAAGAACTTTTTGGAGAAGAAGTTGAAAGAAGTTTGTCAATCCATTTCATGGGACTTGGACATTCTTAAAGAAACTACACTTAAGGCTAAGATTTTTGTAGCACAAAGAAGAAAAATATAAAATTACTACATAAATCCTTATAGACATGTGAAGAACATTGAAGACATCATAGCCAAGGACAGGGCTACACTTGATAGTTTGATGGACACTTGTGAAACATCTTCACAAACTGTGGGATAAATAGATAAACATACATCCAAGATTTTGGATAAAATAAGTGTACTAAATGTGGAGAAAGGGAGAGTGGTAGACAGATTTGGTCTGCTAAAGAGTTTAATTACTCCTAAGCTATTTATTCTTGAATCTCATCTCTCAGAGATGGAGAAGATAGAAGGATCTATGTCTATATCTGAAGAGATGAAGGTAGCATAAATGACATCCTATGCACTGAATGGACTGATCCATGTCAGTGAACTTTTGATCAAGGCATGGGTTGAGGAAGTAAAGACCTTGGAAGATTCTTTCCAAGATATTCTAAATCTGGTGAGTAAGCACTATTGCCATTGATGTCAAAGGGAGAGGAAAAGAACAGAAGAGAAAAAGTAAGAAGAAGAAAAGGAAAAAATATATAAAAGAAGGAAAGAGAAAAGAAAAGAAAAGTTCTATGTATATAGTAGAAGGAAGTGCTTTTGACACTTAGTCATTTTTCACTAAGTGTTTCCATCAATGCCAAAGGGAGAGATTGTTGGAAAGTGATGTTTTGGAGCACTAGGGATCACTTAAGGGTTGTCATTTATGGAAACACTTATGCTGGAGTGATCACATGCAAAGAATTTTAGTACTAGACTCATAGTCATGAAAATGACTAAGAGTGATCAGATGCAAAGAACTTTAGTACTAGAGTCACAGTCATGAAAATGACTAAGTACGGAATCGGGATAATAGTATACTGTGTTACAATTTTGGTTAGCGATGACAATGTATGATGTATTATGGCTTGCAAAGTTAGTAGAAGGTATTTTGAGATATGTAGGACCTTTAGTTAAGGTTGCATGTGTTTTGGTGACCAGATCATTGAGATATAGTATTGTGAAGGAATGTGAAGATAGAAAATTAGTGTAACAGGGCATATAAGTAGTGTGAAGATTAAGGCAAGGTTAGTTGGTATGGAAACATGCTAAGTCAGATAGAAGTTGTATATTGCTGACACTTTGGTAATATATGATCATTGACTATATGTTTAGCATTTTCATAAGTTTTTATTATGTTTTGTGGTGTATATTGAGAGTCGACTGGATGACAGAATTTGTATAAGTATAAAGTGCTTTATGAAAGTGATAAGTGTGATTATGATGATGAAAACCTGAGAGGAGATAATAGATGCAAGATCATTGTTTGACAATAGAGTAATATTTAAGAAACCCCCCTCTTAAAAAATATATAATATCTTGGTGAATCTTTCATTTTCTTGAAAAAAAAAAAAATTTCTATAGGCGAATCTCTCAAATTTTTGAAAAAAAAAAGTACTCTTATTGGCGATTATTTTTTTATAACAATTTTTTTGTAGAAAATATTGGTGAATCTCAAACAATAAAAATAAATAGATTAATCACCATGGTGAATACTTCTATTTAAAAAAATAGAATTCTTATAGAAAATTATTAGGCTTAATGTGGAAATATTTGATGGGTTTAAGGAATAGACTCTGTAATAATTACTTGCTACCATTTATTTAAAATATAATCTAATAACCTCATTGTATTTTGTGAGACAAATTTATTAATATTTTTAAATACTAATGTGGCCCAACATTTCTTCAAGACCATTGATTTATATTGAGATCAACAATCCGAAAGAAATTTTAGCTCCCATAAGCATTACAAACCAAATAGTAACATTTTTACCTCATATAATATAATGAGGGTCACTAGATTATACGTTAAGTCAGTAATGGAAACTAAAAGTTGGTGATAGATCCCTACAGTAGCTAATAATCATGATATATTATTAGAGAATTAATTTAAATTTTTACAATAACCTATAACATTCTAGCGAATCAAATCTAATCATGTATCGAATATTGTGGCAAATTTTTGAGTTCAAGTTTTTAATAAAATAAATTATTTTACAATTTAAATATTTCTAAATCTAAATTTTTTTAAAATGTGGCAATTTAGGTTACCTTAAATCTTGAATTATTAGCCAAATTTGGATTCTCAAATTTCCAAAATTAGCCAATTGGTGAATATTAGCCACTAAAAATTACTATGTTTGACAGAGCTACAACTGGAACTATCTAAGCATAGCTAATACTTACATTGTTCATTTTTGGAGAACTCTTTTGAGACAATATTTTGATTGTAAGAGTTGTATGCTCACCACCTTTAACAGGGTGTTTGTATACCCCTAACAGGGTTTTGTATTCCTCTAACAAGGAAATGTACTATGTAATAATCAGCTCCTAACAGGGCTAGATCTCCTAACAAGGATATAATATTTTAGTGCATAGTTGTGGGTATGATCCCACCGGGGTTTTCCCTTGGCCAGGGTTTCCTCGAAAACACATATGTTTTCATGAGTAATGTGTTATGCATTTATGTTCTTTTCATTTTTTCATTGTTACATGGTTTATTTTTAATTGGTTGAAGTTTAAATTAAAGTGTTGTAATACTGATTCACCCCCCCCCCTTTCAGTATTACCTAATCCTAATAGATAGAAGGATACAATTGATAGAAATAGAAGACATAAGGATTTTGCAGTTGGAGATGAAGTCATGATTCATTTGAAGAAGGGAATATTTCCTATTGGAATGTATAGCAAGCTGAAGATGAATAATTTTGGACCATGTAAAAGACTGAAGAAATTTTAAAATGGTAATGCTTTTGAAGTTGAGTTACCTAATGAGATGGACATATCACCTATATTAAACATTGTAAATTTCTATGAATATTATGAGCCTGAGGATGATTTGATGTGAAGAAAGAATATCCTAAGGAGGAGAGGGATGAGATTGAGGAGATCTTGGCTCACAGAATTGGAAGGAGTATTAGAGAAAAGGAATACATGGAGTACTTGATTAAGTGGAAACATAGACCAGTTGAAGAGTTTACTTGGATTTCTTATTTTGAGTTGGATAATTTTAATTCTTCTCAGGTTGTGAAGAAGATCTCATGTAGGATCATCATATCTTATTAACCTCATGTTTTTGATGTAGGAGCATCTTTGGTTCATGACAATCTTGCATCACCCAAAAATAGTTTTATTCTTTCTGTTCTTGTTTCATGTCAAAGAGATCGTGTTAGTGGTTCATCATGCATTTGAGTTAGCATGTGAAGTTATAGAATATTATTTAGGACCTATCCTTGATCACTTTCCCATGATATAACTTAATTTAAATCTATGTTTCTCAAGTTATGATTCATATATTCTCAGATAGCTTGTTTGTTTCTTGTTCCTAGCCGTTGGTGGAATTTCAATCATGTGGTGGCAATCAACATCTTGTGATGATTGATGACATATATTTCTATGTTTTTGGATCATGTGTCGACCTAAATCTTGGATTGCAAGGCTTCACGCTATTTATGGACCAAATACTTAGGATTTAGGACTTTCCCTATTTGTTGTAACATGTTTTCTTGTTCTTGGGAAATGTATTCTTTCTTAGGGCTGACCTATGTGTCACAATGGCTAGATGTTGTAAAGTGATGTATTTCTTAACAAAAAAGGGGATATATGATTCTACATTTGTAATAGATCAGAAGGTTGTTGGAGCTATATTGTAAGGCTACAACTAGGTAGGCCTTATAGCTTGGCATGTATGAAGGAAAATTTCTAATAGTCTGATCTCAATTAATATATTGGATCTTGTATTTCCTCTTCTATTCCCTATTGGTTCTTTCTTGTGTTTACTCTTTTTTTGAGGTAGGATTGATCATCCTTTGGTCCCTCTTGCCTTGGTTGGTATTAAGGTTGATCCTTTTTTTATGGGTTGACAAGCATAGCATAGCTTGCTATACTTTCAATGCCATCTTTTGCTAAACCTTATCTTTGTGTAAGCCATACTAAGGAAAATCCTTACTAGGCTAGTGGTCATACTTTCTAAGTGATGCCTCTTTTATCTTGGTTTTAGATTTGATGAAGACTTAAGCCACTTGGGGACTTGAAGACTCTTGATGGCTTCCTTCTACTTGAATGATTGATGGGCTTGAATTCTTGATAATGAATGCCTTCATTAATGGATTCTTTCTTGGACTTGAATGCCTTAGATTCACAATATCTTTCTTGTATGTATGATTTCAATAATGGATGGATTATGGATGTGAATAAGAGAGAGGTCTAGTTTATACACATTTTAGGGCTCAGATCTTGCATGGCCAACCCCAATTAAATATCCAAGAGAAAATGCCCTACATTAGGCCTGGAGCCAACTAAATCATAATGCTCTAGGACAAGGTTGACTTAGTTGACCTATTCTAGGACTCGCTCGACTTAGTTGACCTAGTCTCGGCATACATTTTCCAATTTTTTTTTGGTACTTAAGGGAGTGTGTCATAAAGGGTTGGTGAATGCCACAACCTACTAGGAGGTTAGGGCCAATCCCAAAATATGAAAATTCATGCCTAGTACCTAGGTGGAATATGAATTATGTGATAGGATGAAAAATGGGAAATCATGCATATAAGTTAGAGCTATTATTGATTTTTGAACAAATAATGTTGATTTAAAGAATGCATAAGTATTAGAAGGACATGAAATCAATGTATGAACCCATACATGCTAAAATAGGGCTAAAAATGAGAACCCAATAGGGGTGCTTACTTTTTAGGATGGTACATTTAGCCCCCATTTTAGTGAGAGTATGAGCCCACCTCATGATAATAGTAAAGTAGAAAAAAGAGTGAGAACGATCATGGGAGAAATGCAAGGAGATAAGAAATCACTAAGTTTAAGGACATAGGCCCCCAAACCAAGGATCTTAACTCATACATCTATATACAAGGATAGAGAAATCAACAAAAAAATCCTAGAGCTTACTAAGGATTCCAAGTCAACTAGTTGAAGAGACCTCTCTAGTGAAAATGTCTCAATTGATAACATCATGCTTAGAAAGCTATTGCAAGAGCACAAGTGGTCACTTGAAAAGAGAAAGAGAAAACATCAAAGATAAGATATGACTCCATGATCTGATCAAATAGAAAAGTGTGTTATTCTATGGAAACATAGAGGAGAGATCAACATAATCATGAATGGTACAAGATAGGCAATTATGTTGCACTAGGAAATCCATGTGTGAGAGAGAGAGAGAGGTGTCATCACCTAGCCCAATAAGATATTTTATTAGTGTGAACCACACAAAGAAAGCACTATAAAAGATGGCATTGAAATTTCTATCATTTTTTGTTATGCTAGTTCAATCCATCAAGGATCTATCCTTAAGGAAAGTGTATCCAATATGTGATCCATAAAAGAACAACATGTCCTAAGGGAAGATAATCTTCCTTAGGGATAAAAAAGAGAAGCATCTATCCTTAAGGAAAGTGTATCCAATAAGGGATCCAAAAGTTTTTTACTCAAAGGACCAAATTTGTGTTGTCAATTTAAGGACAAAGAGTTGATGGTCTAGTAAATTGTGTTATTCTAGTCAACCAATGAAAAAGGATAGGTCAAATGGTCTATCAAAGTATGTTATATTAATAGTCAAAAAATCTTGGAAATAAAAAAGGAGAGTGATATAGCCCTAGAAAATTATGTTATGCTACTTCCTTCTACCTACCATGCTTAAAGGATATGTCAAATGGTTTAGAAAACTATGTTATGCTAGTCGACCAATCTTGAAAATGTGAAAAGGGAGAGTAATTGGCCCTAGAAATTTGTATTATGCTAGTGCGCTCTTTGTGTCATGATTAGAGGAAATAAAATATATGCAATAAGGAGGCCATGCATTCCCCCAACCCTTAAGATGGAAAAATAAGTACTATTTTGACATATAAAGGAAAAGATGAATAAGGATAAAGAACTTTTAACACCAAGAAGGTATCCACAAGAAAAACCCAATCCAAGAAAAAAATGTCACAACTCCTATGAGGTCAAGGAAGGGATGAATGCGAAGAGATACCATGCAAGGAGTGTAAATGGGACCCTTATGAAGTATGACACATTTTTAGTCTTGAATGTAAAGGATCTATTCTCTATAGAAACCCAATGAAAAACAATGAAAAAGGTTATGATCAAGGATTCATATCCATAATACAAACCAATATTTCTATGTAATAGTCGATGTCACATGATAGGAAAATACCACTTAACCAAGGGAAAATTGTATCCTTGAAGAAGATGAGGGAGATTAATATAATACCCTTTCCCCCCAAGTGTAGAGACAAGGATAAGGAGAAAGAGGACCTATTATGCTACTTGCAAGGTATGGTTACACCATACATGAAAATGAGCCCCAAAGGAATAGGCTAACAATTTTACATAGTGTGGAGAAATATAATAGGGACATAGATGTTATTAAACAAATCAATATTGTAAAATATCTCATTGTGACATGATATGTGAATAATATAATTATCAATGAGTTGTTTAATTTTGTAATGTGAGGCTTGACAAGAATTAGTAGAGTGGTCATGATATTGATGATACTTGTAGAAAGGAAGGCTCATAATATTTTGACTACATTTCTTTTTTCATTTGGGCCTAGTAATCACCTTAGCACAAAGAATGTTAGACAAAATGATTTTATTTTTAAAGGTGGATATAGGATAAGTTTTATATTATAAAGGAAAGGATATGGACAAAGAAAACTCAAAATGAAATGCTTCAATAGGTTTCTCACTATTCTCAATGCTTTTTGGCTCACACCCTAGACCATCTTTTGGATGAGGATTCACAATAGTGTTAACATTGAGAGTAACTATTTGTGATTTCTTGTAAGGATTAAATCTCAATCCATAAGAGTGTTCATGCCCCTCATTTTTAAAGGGAACTTGAATTCCTTATTCATGTTTTCCACATCCATTCCCATTGAATCCATGTTTCGCTAATAAATTATAACTAGGACCATAATGAAATGTCATATCAAAAGGAGTTAATGAAGCCTCATAGGTCAATATGTCATCATAATTAGGTAAAAAATGATTACTAAGATCATCAGAAAGAGAAGTTATTTTGATTCTTTATTAGGTTTAGATTGTTGAGTTTCAGACTTTGGAACTTTGTACTCTCCAATATAAGTAGGTGTGAAATCTAGGGATCCCTAATTGTCATCCAAAAGGACACTAGTAGAAGCAGGATCATCTTGAGATTCTTGATCTAGTTTTTCTTCAATAGACATAGGTTTATTGCTTGACTCAGTACTCAAACAACTATTAGGTCTATTATCTACAAGAAGGGTGTACATCAAATTGTTGTAGATAAACTTGACTTTTTGATGGAGAGTTGAAGGAACAACATGTATGGAATGTAACCAAGGTCTACCCAAAAGAAGGTTATAATTAAGAGGTTCAGGAATCACATGAATAGGAGTGTCTAGAATAACCAGACCTACTTTAATTAGTAATGTGATAATGCCCAATGTCTTCTTAGAAATATTGTCAAAGACACAAATAGAAATATAATCAAGTTTAATAGTTGAAATATCATCTTTGATCTCTTTCAACATGTCCATACTACAAGTATTTAGTCTAGATCTAGTATCAATAAAATTACTATGAATGATATTTCAATTGATAAGGAAAACTACCATAAGAGCATCATATTGATCTAGAACTTATTTAGAAGGTAAATCATCTTGAGTAAAGACAATTTGAGCTAGGACATGAGTAGCATGCATGCATTACAAAGGAATTGATGTTATCTTGAGGTGGGGTTGGCAGAGTGCTTAAAGAATTTTTCTAGGCTTCATGATATGTAGTATAATTTTGAAGAAGATACCAAATAGATATATTTCCAAGGGTATTGTGAAGTTTTTCTATTAATTCATATTACTTTCCAAGACTTTGAGTAGGATGGGGTAGAGGAGGAAGCATAGGTTGAGAAGGTGGGAGAGAAGTAGGAACAAATAGATTAGTAGGTTGAGGTTTGACACATTCAAGACCAATGAATCCCCATAGGAGATGTGTGATCATGTAGCAAAGAGTAAAACAAGGAAGAAACAACAACAAAAAAGAGAGAGAATGCATGATCCAATATATTATTTAGAGATCAAACAACATACATGTCAGGCTGTCAAGCCTTCCCAATATTTAAGGCCACATACAAATAAATGAATCTTAGATCCTATCACTGATCTTTCAAAGTCTCATATATAGGTTCCTTGAACCAAATATCAATCTAATAGCTCTACTTCTAAAGATACATCAAGCTATTACATATAGGAAACTCCTCTAAAGGTTAGCCAAGAAAGAATTACATTCCCCAAGAATAGGAAACATGTACAAAAAATAGGTCCAACCCAAAAATGAATCAGAGATCCATGAAAATGAAAGCACAAGGAGTGTGATCATAGGAAATGATCCATGAAAGATCCACAAACCACACGCTATGATCACAACAGTCAAAATCAAAATATTAGAAATTACACATCAAATCTCTAAATAAGTCCAAGAAAGCCACAAAAACATTACCCAAGGATATGAAATGGATCAAATATTGAACATTAGCGAACATTAGAAGGTGTGATCATAGGAAGATGATCCCAGATGGGTCTCAATCAAGATTTTATAATCACACATGCTATCTCGAACAAATGAATGATTAATTGGCATAATATCTCCACCAGTAAACAAGAACAAAAACACAAAGAACTTTTCTTGGGTGATTCAAGATTGTGATGAACCTAAGATGCTCCAATATGAGACACCTAGAGTTAAAAAATCTAATTCTCTGCATTAGAGCTGATGAAAAACTTGAGAAAAATCCAAACGATCCAATTGAGATTGTGAAATCTAAAGGGCATCCTCAACTAGTTTGTTCTTCCACTTAACCAAGTACTCCATGTAATCCTTCTCTCTCATGCTCCTTCCAATTATGTTATCCAAGACCTTCTCAATTTCCTGTGTCTTCTTCTTAGGATATTCTTATTTCATGTATGCCTCATCATCAGACTCATGGCATTTATATAAATCTATGATGTTGAATATAGGTGATATATCTATGTCAACAAGTAACTCAACCTCAATATCATTACCACTGTCAAACTTCTTCAGTATCTTACAAGGCCCAAACTTCTCAATCTTCATCTTACTATATGTTCCAATAGGAAATCTTCCTTTCTTAAAATGTGACATCTTTGAAAATATGTCAACCAAAAAAATATAGAATGATTACCTCTTTGTGTCTTCAGTAAACCAAGAACAAAATCCATCCTAATGTCTTCCCAAGGTCTACTAGGAACATGTAAAGGTGTGTATAACCCTATATTCTGATTTACTCCCTTAGAAACTTGACAAATTCTACAACTTCTAAAAAATTTATGAACATCCTCATACAACTAAGGCTAAAAGTATTTATCCTTAAACAGACTTTCTGTTTTATCAATACCAAAATGTCTTGCAAGTCCTCCACTATGTTTCTCCTTGAGTAGATTTTTATCTTATTGATCCTCATGGTATACATAACTAAATTCCTTTGAACACCATACCTTCTTGATTGAAGTAATAAACCCACTTACTCTTATTATCTGTGATCTATTCCTTACATGCTTTCCAAGATTCTACAAAATCAGGATCAATTTCATACAAACTTTTCAAATAAAAAAAATTGAGTACCTCAACTCTCATCTTAGTCAATAAACTTCTTCTTCTTCTCAATGCATCTACAACCCCATTTGACAATCCACTTTTATGCTTCAACACAAAGGTAAAATTATGTGAGTACTCAACCTACTTCATATGTCTTTGATTCAACTTATTTTGACTACCCAAATACTACAATGCTTTGTGATTGTTGTACAACACAAATTCTTTAGGTATCAAATAATGTCTCCACTTCTTTAAAGCTTGAACAATAGAATAAATTTTTTGATCACATACTGAATACATCCTCTTAGCATCATTCAATTTCTCACTTTAAAAAGAAACAAGTTTACCTTCTTGACTCAATACTGCTCCTATTGTACTTCCACTTGCATCACAATCAACTTGAAATACCTTAGAGAAATTGGATAAAGCCAGTACCGGTAATTCATCTACCTTCTATTTCAAGGTCTCAAAACTTTTGTCAGCTCCATGTGTCCACTTAAAATCCTTCTTGTCTCTTCTCATTGTCTTTGTTATAGCATTACAAATAGAACTGAAGTTCCTTATGAACTTTCGGTAGAAACTTTCCAATCTAGGAAAATATCTAACTTCACTAGCATTAATAGGAGTATGCCATTTTAGAATTGCTTCAACTTTCTTAGGATCCATCTTCAAACCTTTAGTTGAAATCACAAAACCCAGGTACACTATCTCTTCCTTCTTGAAAGAACATTTCCTCAAGTTAATAAACAACTTTCCTCTTTCAATCTCTACATTACTTGCCTCGGATGCAAAAAATCATCTTCCTTATTCTAGCTAAATATCAGAATTTCATCCAAGAAAACAATCACAAACTTACCCAATATTTTATTCAAAACATCATTCATAAACCTCATAAATGTACTACGTGCATTAGTCAAACCAAAATGAATAACCAACTACTCATACAAACCTTCTCTTGTCTTAAAAGAAGTCTTCCATTCATCTCCTTCTCTGATTCTCATCTAATGATAGCCACTCTTCAAATCAATCTTGCTAAAGTAGTTTTCTCCACTCAAACTATCCATGATATAATCTATTATAGGAAATGGAAACTGATATCTCACTATGATCCTATTTATAGCTCTTGAATCAGTACACATTCTCCATTCTCCACTCTTCGTAGGTACCAACACAGATGGTACTACACATAGACTCAAACTTTCTTTGATCAAACCCTTCTGTAACAATTCTTGAACTTATCTATTTAACTCTTCATCAGGTAAGCTAGTTCCCAGTATCAGATCCATGCAATGACTGATGCTTCTAATAGAGGTAACCCATCAGGTACATTAGCTTGAAATTCTATCAAAAACTCTTTAACTTCAATTGGTGAATCATATTCTTTCTTCACAACCAATCTATTAGGAACCAAGGCATAGCATACATCATTCTTCTTCAAACCCTTTTATGAACTATTTTCCTTTAAGAAAGAAAACTCTAATAGTAGTGCAATTCTTACTCTTAAATTCTTCTACCAAAGGTTAAAAACCTTATTTCTTTCCATTAGCCACAATAGTATACCTATTCAATTTACCATCATGCATAGCTTGTCTATTATGTTGCAATGGTCTACCCAACAAGATGTGACAAAAATCCATCAACATAATATCACAAAGAACTTCATCATGATAGTTTTAAATCTTAAATTTTACAATAAATTGTTCACTTAGCAAAATTTTATGCTCATCCTTAATCTAAGCAATCTGATATGGTTTAGGGTGCTTCATCCTTGGTCACTGAAATTTTGTAACCAACTCTTCTGATGCCAAATTATCTGAAATTCCACTATCAATGATCACCTTGTAACACTTTCCAACAACTTTAAAAAAAATTTGAATAAGCCTTTCCTCAAAGGTTCCTCATTAGTTCCTTCATTCTACAAAGCTCTCCTAATCATCAAATTTTCACCACCTTCTGGTTGGTTCAATGAATTAGGTGTATCTCCCTACACAAGTGCATTCCTACTATTTCTACTAGTCTTCTTACATTCAAATGCTCCATGTCCTTCTTCACCACACTTGAAATAGGTGCCCTTAAAATAGGTTTTGTCTTCTCTAGATTGTTAGGAATGAATTCTGAATGTTTGGCAATCATTTTGTAGCAATTGTTGTTACATTCATGACTATGATTGTCATTGATGTCAACGTAGTGATCTATTGGAGATTAGCAAAGGAGCAGACAGTGTTTGGATTAGCGCACGTGGGATATTGTAGATCGAGCTATGTGATGTTGAGGATTTATTCTTTGATATTGTATATGTTTATGGTTAAGAGCACAAACATTAATTCATTTATTCATGGAAGCTATGAGCACTTTGGTGGAAGTAGTATTCAGGCAGTTTTCCTGAATAGCGGTTTGTGGAAATTGGATGATATCTTCTAATCGAGATGGAATCTGGTTTTGCGTAGTTAAAGGAAAGTTGACATATTGATAGTGACATGGATGACAATGCAAAATTTGAGGTCACATGAGTGAAGAATTATTAGAATTGGAAGCCGATAGTTTTGTGTAATTTTGATGTAGCGTGTGGAAACTTTTATTTTTGTAATTGGATGCCGACTCATTTGTAATTACTTGAGTGTGGTATAAAGGAAATAATGTTTTTCCTTGTTGTTATATAGTTGTGTATGGTGATGGTGATGTATGCATGAAGTGAAGAAAAGAGCTAGCAAATTGTGAAAGTGAAATTGTGAAAGATGACATGCGAGGTACAGAGATCTGAAATTGAGATCTGGTGTAGCAGTGAGTGCGGTTTGGCACAATCAGAGAAGAGGTAACATATTTTTGAGATCAATAATCTTTTGGTATTATTCTATTGAGTAATACAAAGATCAGTTGGATAATGTGTTAAGTGATCTTAACCTAAAGTTGTTTGGGCAGTGGGTCCTTCTGTCTTCCATAACTCTTAACAGGGTTACAATCTTTTAGCAAGGATTCAAAGTCTCCTAGCAAGGATTCAAAGTCTCCTAACAGGGATTCATATGTATTGAATGTATTTCATAAGACTCCTAACATATTCCATCCTTTCACAAGGAATATTCATATTAGTGCATCTTTTATGGGCATCATTCCCACTGGGGTTTACTCTTTGATCAAGAGGTTCCCTAGTCAACATATTTTTGTGTCATTGTGTTATTGTGTATGAATATCTTTCTATGGTTGGTAATTATATTGCTTACATGGTTAAATGTTGTTGAAGTTGATAAAAGTTATAATTATCTGATAACTGATTCACCCCCCCCTCTCAATTATCTTGGTGGACTTTACTTTCTAACAATTGGTATCAGAGCAACAAGTCCTTGAAAGAGAAGTTTAACAGCTTAAGGAGATCCATGGTGAATTTCAGGAAAGAAAGCCCTAAGTTTGATGGAGTGAATTTTGACAACTAGAAAGAAAAGATGAAGACACATCTATTGTGTTTAGGACCAGGTTATTGGTTGATAACAAAAAATGAGAAGACTATTTTTGAAGAGGATAATCTTGAAACATGTTTTGGTGATGAGAGAGATCTATTCATGTGTAACATACTTGCTAGAGAAGCACTTTTGATAGCCCTTTTGGAGAATGAGTACAATTAGGTAAAATGTTTGAAAACATCTCATGAGATTTGGAAAGCTTTACACTCTACTTTTGAAGGTGATGAACATGCAAAGAAAGTTAGATTACATAATTGGATATGTGCATTTGAAGATATAAGAATGATGGAAGATGAATCTGTTAGAACCTATATTGGTAGAATGTCAAAAATTGTTGTAGGCATAAAATCTTGTGGAGGAACAAATACATAAAATGAAGTGATATGGAAAATTCTAAGGACATTGACTCCTTTGTTTAAGCAAACAACATAGATGATTGAACAAGTTATACCTTGTACTTTGAACTTTACAAGAGAGACTCTTCTTAGAAGATTAGAAGCAGTAGAAATGAACTTGAGGTTATCAGGAGATTTTCCTAGAATGGAGACAACATTCAATGCTCTTAGTGTTCACCCTACTTTTTCAAGAAGCATCAGTGTGAGCGATAATTATGTTGGTGAAAGCAGATCTAGAAATGAAGAAGATAGGAAGATTGAAGAAGGTATTGCCTTACTTATGAAGAGAGAACCAGATGGTAAGAAAATTTTTAAATGTTGGACTTGTCAAGAATATGGTCATTTTGCATCTAAATGTCCTAAGAGAGTTAAAAAATATAGAAACAATTTCAAGCATAGAAGATCTAAGGAATGTTATTATGCTAATGATGAAGATCTTGAAGCTATTATAGAGAGAACTCTAAGTGAAACTGATACCGAGAATAATGATGACATAGGATTTGTAGCAATTAAAGAAGAAAATCCTAAAATAGATGTTAAGGAAGAAAAAGCCCTAGTTTCTCAAGTTGAAAAGAAAGCTGATTGGATTACAGATAGTGGTTGTTCACATCATATGACTAGAGACATGAAAAAATTAATAAAGTTTAAAAATTATGATGGTGGAGTTGTTAAAGTTGGAAATAATGCACCTTGTTTGATTAAAGGTATAGGATCTATTACTCTTGATGGAAAGACTAATACTAATGATGTTTACTTTGTGGATGGTTTGAAACATAATATTTTGAGTGTTGGATAGTTAGTTGTAAGGGATATCAAGTTTAGTTTACTGAGAAAACTTGTGTGATAAAGGATAAAGATGGAAATCTGATTGGAACTGGATCTAGAACTAGAGGTAATGTATTTCAGTCAAATCCTATTGAGATGACATGTTTGATTACTAAGATTGATGATAGTTGGTTATGGAACCAAAGTTTTATTCATATAATTTTGATAACATTGTGAAAATAAGTACTACACTTGCAATAAGGGATTTGCCTAAAATTATGAAGCCTACTAACATGATGTGCAAGGAATGTGTGATGGCTAAATAGAAGAGAAGTTCATTTCCCAGTAAGAAGTTTACATCTGCAGAGAAGTTGGAGATTTTTCATACAGATTTGAGCAGTCCTACCAGGACTAGAGGATTCTATGGAGAAAGGTATTTTATGATTCTTGTTGATGATTTTACAAGAATGATGTGGATTGCATTTATTAAAGAAAAATCTGAAGCATTTGATAAGTTTAAGATCATTAAGAATAAAGTTGAGAATGAATCTGGAATTAAGATTAAATGTTTGAGATCTGATAGAGGTGGAGAATTTACTTCTAGAGAGTTTAACACCTTTTGTGAAGTGAATGGTAATAAGAGACAATTTTTAGCCCCTAGAACACCTGAACAAAATGGTATTGCAAAAAGAAGAAATAGATCAGTGATTGAAGGAGCAAGAGCTATGTTATTTGAGAATGATTTGGTGAAGATATTCTAGAGAGAAGTAGTGAACACAATAGTGTATACAATGAACATAGTACAAATCAGAGAAGACACAAACATGACACCCTATGAATTATGATTTGGACATGCACCCTCAGTTAAGTATTTTAGAATTTTTGGAAGTAAATGTTATATAAAGAGAGATGATGATATTGGAAAGTTTGATCCTAGAAGTGATGAAGGTATATTTCTTGGATATTCTTTGAAGATAAAAGCTTATAGATGTTACAATGAGAGAACTAAGACTATTGTTGAGAGGGAAATTGTTAAAGTTGATGAAAAGTTTAAAATTCAAGAAAGAATACTTGATTATGAATCTGATGAAGGAACTCATCCTAAGCTTAACATTGAAAACTAGTTGGAACACCTATGGTAACTAGACATAAATTATCTAGCACAGATCAAACACCGATAGTTGAACAGAAGAAGTACAGATCTATGATTAGCGGATTGCAGTACTTGACTCATAAAAGACCTGATATAGCACATTCAGTTAGAATTGTAGCAAGATTTCAAGCTAAATCTAGAGAATCACATTATGCAGCAGTAAAGAGGATAGTGAGATATTTAAGAGGCACAATGGACTATGGATTGTGGTATAAAAAATCTGATGATTTTACCCTATATGCATATATAGATGCTGATTGGGGAGGCAATGTTGATGATAAAAAGAGCACCAGTTGTAGAGCATTTTTTCCTTGGAGGAAGATTGGTTTCTTGGCTAAGTAAGAAGTAGAATTTTATTTCACAGAGCACATCAGAAGTAGAATATGTAGCAGCATCGAACAATTATAACCAAATAATTTGGATGAAGCAAATGCTAAAGGATATTGGAATAAAGTTTGTTGAATCTATTGTTATACATTGTGACAACACCAATAAAATTAGTATGTCTAAGAACCCTATATTACATTCTAAGACTTAGTATACAGAGATAAAATATCATGTAGTAAGAGAGAAATTTGTTGAGAAAGAAGTTAGACTTGATTACATAAGCACAAAGGAGCAGATAGCATAAATTTTTATAAAGCCTTTGTCTAAGGATACATTTGAGTATCTAAGAGGTATTCTTGGGGTTATGCCCCAGCCTATTTTTGAGAAGTGGTGCAATTGGTTGCATCCATCTAATGGTATATAAGCCTTATCTTTCTTCTGGACTGGATGTTGGTACTTCCTCTATGGGAGAGTACATGCGTATCTGAGCTGAGTCATGAGGACTCTAGTGAATGTATTTTCTAAATAGTGTCTTTTGACATCAGATTTGTTGTTGACATAATGATGAAATTTTCTATCATTGATGTCAATGGGAGAGAAGTGTACATGAAAAACCATTTGTACCATCTGTTGGAGAGAACTGAATAGGAAAATGAAGGAAGATTTGATTGATGAAGAGGACTTGAAATATTTTTTAGAGCAACAGTGTTGTAGTATTGGATTTTTGGAACATTGGATGTTTTTCATCTATGTTTCCATCAATGCCAATGGGGGAGATTGTTAGGAATGAATTCTAAATGTTTGGCAACCATTTTGTAGCAGTTGTTGTTGTTGGAGATTTGCCAACAAGCCAGTACTGACTGTATGTTTTTCATTGATGACAACATATGAAAAGTAGCATGCATGGAATTCTTATGTAGTAAGCCTTCATTATATGATGCATGGAAATGATATCATGGGTGCAGAGGTTAACTGTAAGTATAGACAGTTATATAGCAGTTTGTGTCAGCAGTGTTCCTAACAGAGTTACAATCAGTGTTCTGTGTATGGTTGTCCATACAATTGTCTTATGGGCATGCGCCCTAGGATATATGTTGAAGACATGTTAGTGATGTTTCAGTTATGAACACATAGTCTAATGATGAATGCAAGTGAAGTCATGTAGTCGCTATTCACCAATAGTAGTTTCCTATGTTTGTTCAGAAGAGCCAATAGAGATTTTATTGTTTCTTGAGTTGCACCTATCTTGAGGATATGCACCCTTGGAGTTAAGATTGGAGAAGTTTTATTTATGTTTAGTGAAGAGTGCATAAGTTAATTAAGCTTGAAGAGAAAGTTCTAGTTGTTTTGGTAGAGCCCACAGTGTGTCGCGTGTGTCTACAATTATTTTATTAGACAGGTCCCAAAATGAGTTGCGTGCATAATAGAGCTGACAGAATGTTTTTTGGAGTTTATTATGGTTTCTCTAATATGATTTCAAGGTGGTTCTAATAGGCCGACTTGATTATATCATTTGGAGGAAAGATATTTATAGGTAGTCATTTGTGATTACTGAAGTGTGGTTCATGGTTGATTACGTAGAGCAAAGCAGAGTCTGCAAAGTGTTGAACCATTAGAAGAAGGTCTATGTGACCAAGTAGAGAATGTGTGCTATTCATTGGAACTGATCCAGATAGTAGGTCAAAGTGCAGTTCACCAAGATCTAGATATAGTGTGTATCTATTATTCAAAAGGTTATAGCCTTCACCCATTTGAGCAATGAGCTCTCAGACAGTGCATCCTCTCCCCTAACATGGACAATTGTAAAAGACTCCTAACAAGGTCTGACCCTTAACCAGGTCTACTATACTTAATATATTATAAATCTACTCCTAACAGGGTAAAGGATATTCTAGCAAGGATCATTATACCTTAGTATAGAATATTAGTGGGTATCAAGTCCCATAGGGGTTTTTACCTATTTGGTTTTCCCCATAATCAAAATATTGGAGTTTTGTTCAAGTGTTCTTTCATTGTGTTTATGCTTTATGTTTAAGTATACTTAATTGGATAAAGAATTGAAACTTGTAGATAATTGATTCACCCCCCCTCTCAGTTATCGCTTGGGACTATTCCTAACAATTGGTATCAGAGCCAAGTGTCTCAGAGAGAAATTTTAATAGCTTGAGGTTGATCAAATGGCATACTTCAGCAAAGAAAGTCCTAAGTTCGATGGAGAGAATTATCTTGATTGGAAGAACAAGATGGTGACCCATTTGTAGTGCATTGCTTTTGAAGTTTTTAATGTAACCATCCAAGTACCCAAGATTCCTACATTAGAAGACCTTGCAAAACATGATGCTACTAATGCTCAAAAGAAATTGTTTCATCAAAATCCTATTACTAAAGAAGCCCATATCAGGACCCTATCTGATGGTGAATTTTCAGAAGTAAAAAAGATAGATACAGCCCATTAAATTTGGAAGCACCTTGAAGACATTTTTGAAGGAGACAAACAAGAAAAGGATGTGTGAAGAAAGACATGGAAGAAAAGATACAATGCATTAGAGATGCTTCCTAAAAAAAATATTAGAGCTTACAATCAGAGGATTAATGAAGCAGTTGCTGGAATCAGGAACAGTGGTGGAGAGATTTTTGAGGAAGACATTATGGACAAGTTGATGACTACTCTTACTCTAGAATATGAGAGCAAGAACAACATCCTTGATGAGAACATGTAGCTTACATCAAATTTCAAGAGAGAGACCTTGATAAGAAAAATCTCATCTTTTGAGATTTCAAGATTGAAGACAGAACCAAAGAGTGAGACAACTTTCAAAGCAACAGTTCATGGTAAGAAATCTGTAAACACTTCTGGTAATTTTGATGATGATGATGAAGATAAAAAACTAGATGATTTTATTGCTATGATTTCCAAAAGAGAAAAGAAAGGAAAATGAAAATATGAAGGTCAATTACCAATGAAAATATGAAGGTCAATTACCATTTAAGTGTTTTTCATGTAATAAGATTGGTCACTTTGCATCTAAGTGTCTCACTAGAGCTAGAAAGTTCAAAAAGGATTATAAGCCTAAGTATTCTAAGGAATGCTACTATGTTGGAGATGGAGTCTCAAATGAAGAATTGGGTGAAGAAGAAATTGGATTCCTTTCTATTGTAGACAAAACAAATATTAAGTTAGTTCCTAAAAATGAGAAAGTGAATCAAGAGCTAGCATTGATTTCCCAAGTAGATATAAGAACAGAATGGATTATAGATAGTGGTTGTTCACATCACATGATAGGGGATAAAGGTAGGTTTGTTCATTTGGAAAAATACAATGGAGGTATGGTTATATTTGAAGACAACACTCCTAAACCTATAGTTGGTAGAGGAGCCATCACTTTCAATGGAAAGAATAGTACTAATGATGTTCTTTATGTTGATGGTTTGAAACATAACCTTCTCAGTATTGGACATGTACTTGGTAAAGGCTATCAGTTGGAGTTTGAAGATGACAAATGCATCATTAACAACAAATATGGTGTTATGATTGCATCAGGCACAAAGACAAGAGGTAATGTTTTTCAACTCAATTCATAAGCAAGTTGTTTTGTTGCTAAAGTTGATGACAGTTGGTTGTGGCATAAAAGACTATGTCATATCAATTTTGATAACATAGTAAAGATAAGCAATGTTAAAGCAGTAAGAGATCTACCTAGCATAGAAAAACTAGTTGATACTATATGCAGGGAATGTGTGATGAGGAAGCATGTGAGAAATTCATTTAGGAGCAAGCAAAATTCAGCAGAGAACAAGTTGGATCTGATTCATATAGACCTATGTGGACCAATTCAAACAAGATCATACTATGGTGAAAGGTATTTTATTTTGTTTGTTGATGATTCTACTAGGATGATGTGGGTTGCATTCTTAAAAGATAAGTCTGAAGCTTTTGAGAAGTTCAAAATATTCAAAGCTAAGGTTGAGAATGAATCTGGATTAAAGATAAAATGTTTGAGATCAGATAGAGGAGGAGAATTCACCTTTGATAGATTCTATGAGTACTATGAAGAACATGCCATAAAGAGATAGTTAAGTACACCTATAACACCTCAATAGAATGGAATTGTAGAGAGAAGGAATAGGATCATTCTTGATACAACGTGCACCATTATGATAGAAGGAAAATTTGCACACACCTATTCGAGAGATGCGGTCAATACAACAGTCTATACAATCAATAGAATTTAGTTAAGACCTGGTGCTGATAAAAAACCTTATGAGATATGGTTTGGTAATGTTCCCATTATAAAATACTTCAGAATCTTTGGAAGCAAGTGCTACATCAAGAGGGATGAAGCAGTAGGCAAGTTTGATGCAAGAAGTGATGAAGGTATTTTTCTTGGTTACTCTACTAAAAGTAAAGCTTATAGATGTTTCAATTTAAGATTGAAAAAGATCATTGAAAGTGCTCATGTAAAGATTGATGAAAATTTTATTATTCAAGAAAGATATCATGATTACTCACCCATGATTGAAGAAGAACCTAGACCCTCCACTAGTGAGACAGTCATTGAGGAAATGTTTGACAGCATTGATGTGTTGTTCAATGACCCTAAGATAAGTGAAGAAAGTACTCCTAAGGATGATGAGTCAGCATCACCTAAAGTTCCAAAGTTTACATCAAGAAATCATTCCAAGAAAGACATCATTGGAGATCAGAGCGACAAAGTCTTAACAAGATCACAAGAAAAGAACTCAGCTAGCAGTGATGCGGTATGTTTACTATTTGAGATTGAACCTTTAAGTGTTGAAGATGCTTGTAAGGATTTAGATTGGCATGATGCTATGAAAGAACAACTTGATTAGATCATTAAGAATGACACTTGGGAACTGGTCCCAAGACCTAGTGATAAGAATGTGATTGGAGATATTCAGAAACAAGATGAATGAAGATGGTACAGTAGTAAGAAATAAAGCAAGATTAGTATGTAAGGAATATGCGCAAAGAGAAGGCATTGATTATTCAGACACATTTGAACCTGTGAGTAGATTAGAAGCTATTAAGTTGTTTTTGGGTTATGCTACAGTTAAAAACTTCAAATTTTATCAGATGGATGTCAAATCAGCATTCTTGAATGGAGACTTAAAAGAAGAAGTATACATTGAGCAACCTGAAGGATTCACCTTATCAGATAGACCTAATATGGTATGAAGATTGAAGAAGGTTCTCTATGGACTTAAGCAAGCCCCTAGAGCATGGTATGAGAGACTAGATGGATACTTAACAAAGATTGGATTCAAGAAAGGAGCAACAGATTGTAATCTATTCATTAGAGAGACATTTGAAGGTTTATTACTTGTAGCTATATATTTTGATGACATTATCGTTGGAGGTAATGACAAAATCAATGTTGAATTTGCCAAAGAAATGCAGAATGAGTTTGAGATGAGTATGATTAGTCCTATCAAGTACTCTTTGGGATTAAATGTGCAGTAGATAGAAAAAGGGATTTTCATTAATCAATCAAAGTATGTGAAAGAGATACTGAAGAAATTCAAGATGGATGATTGCAAGCTAGTAGGAACCCCTATGGTTACTGGATGCAAGGTTACAAAGGAAAATGACTCACCAATAGTTGATATAACATTGTATAAGTCTATGATTGGTAAACTCAATTATCTTACTTAGACTAGACCTAACATTTCCAATGCAGTTGGTATAGTTGGAAGATTTGCAATAGAGCCTAAACAAAGTCACCTCATGGAAATAAAGAGAACTTTCAGATACTTGCAGGGCACTATAGATTATTGTCTATGGTATCCTAATTCAGAAAATGTCGAGCTTCATGTGTACATGGATGCAGATTGGGCAGGATGTGTTAATGACAGAAAAAGTACTTCAGGTGGAGTAGTGTTTCTCGATGATAAACTTGTCACTTGGACAAGAAAAGTTGTATTTCTTAGTCAACAACAGAAGTAGAGTACGTTGCAACAACCTTGAATTTTTATACAATTGTTTGGATCAAGAAGATGATAAAATATTTTGGAATTCAGATTGATTATCCTATTTTTATTCACCGTGATAACACTAGCACTATCAATATGTCAAAGAACCCTATGATGCATGCAAAGACAAAACACATTGAGATCAAGTATCACTTCCTAAGAGAGAAAGTGCCAAAGAAAGAAGTCAAGTTGGACTATGTGAGTACTAAAGAATAGTTGGTAGATATATTCACAAAGCCCTTGCCTAAGGATGATTTTGAGTATCTTAGGGGGAAGTTGGGAGTAATTCCCTTCCCTGATTATGCTTAGAAGGAAGCATGAATGGCATCAGTCCTCAAGGACTGATGGAAGGTTGACTACTCTACCTCAGGAGTAGTACCAGTGCTTAAAATGAGTGGTGCCCTTTTCCATTAATGTCAAAGGGGGATTATATATATAGAGTCATGAAAAACAAAAGTAAAAAGAGGAGTAATATACTAAGGGGGTGCAACATTTAGTTATGATAGCAGTACAATTGAGGAAATGGAGAATATTAGAAATATTGTAGCAGATAGAGGATTCATCTTTGGGGAAGTTTTGAAGAGGAAATGCAGAATGTTATAAAAGAAATGTTCAGTTGGGTTGATGCTGGTTTTTCATTCCACATGTTGCCATCAATGCCAAAAGGGGAGATTGTTAGAGATTTACCGGTAGGCCAGTACTGACTATATGTTTGTCATTGATGAAAACATATGGAAAGTAGCATGCATGGAAGTCTTATGTAGTAAGCCTTCATTATATGATGCATGGACATGATATCAGCATGATCTCATGGGCGTAGAGGTTAACTATAAGTACAGACAGTTATATAGCAGCTTGTGTCAGCAGTGTTCTTGATAGAGTTACAGGTAGTGTTCTATGTATGGTTGTCCATATAGTTGTCTTATGGGCATGTGCCCTAGGATATATGTTGAAGAGATGTTAGTGATGTTTTAGTTATGAATGCAAGTGAAGTTATAGAGTCGCTATTCACCAGTAGCAGTTTCTTGTGTTTGTTCAGAAGAGCCAACAAAGATTTTATTATTTCTTGAGTTGTGCCTATCTTGAGGATATGCGCCCTTGGAGTTAAGCTTGGAGAAGTGTTATTTATGTTTAGTTAAGAGTGCATAAGTTAATTCATCTTACAAAGAAAGTTTCATTTGTTTTGGTAGAGCTGACAATGTGTGGTGTGCATCTACAATTATTTTATTATACAGGTCCCAGAATGAGTTGCGTGCATAATAGAGCTAACAGAATGTTTGTTGGAGTTTATTATGGTTTCTCTAATATGATTTCAAGGTGGTTCTAATAGGCCAACTTGATTATATCATTTGGAGGAAAGATATTTATAGGCAGTCATTTGTGATTGCTGAAGTGTGGTTCATGGTTGATTAAGAAGAGTAGAGTAGAGTGTGTGAAGTGTTGAACCAACAGAAGAAGGTCTATGTGACCAAGTAGAGAATGTGTGGTATTCTTTGGAACTAATCGAGATAATAGGTCAAAGTGCAGTTCACCAAGATCTAGATATAGTGTGTATCAGCTATTCAGAAGGTTGTAGCCTTCACCCATTTGAGCAGTGAGCTCTCGGACAATGCCTCCTCTTCCCTAATAGGGACAATTGTAAAAGACTCCTAACAGGGTCCGAACCTTAACCAGGTCTACTATAATTAATATATTGTAAAGCTAGTCCTAATAGGTTAAAGGATCTTCTAGCAAGGATCATTATACACTAGTACAAAATATTAGTGGGTATCAAGTCCCACTGAGGTTTTTACTTATTTGGGTTTCCCCGTAACCAAAATATTGGTGTTGTGTTCAAGTGTTCTTTCATTGTGTTTGTGCTTTATGTTTAAGTATACTTAATTGGATAAAGAATTGAAACTTGTAGATAATTGATTCACCCCCCCCCCCCCCCCCCTCTCAGTTATCTCTTGGGACTATTCCTAATAGCTATTGCATTCATGACTATGATTGTCATTGATGTCAATGTAGTGATCTACTAGAGATTAGTAGAGGAGAAGACAATGTTTTGATTAGCACACGTGGGATATTACAGATCGAGCTATGTGATGTTGAGAATTTATTCTTTGATATGTTATATGTTTATGGTTAAGAGCGCAGATAGTAATTCATTTATTCATGGAAGTTATGAGCACTTTGGTGGAAGCAGTATTCAGGCAGTGTTCCTGAATAGTGGTTTGCAGAAATCGGATGATATCTCCTAGTTGGGATGGAATCTAGTTTTTCATAGTTAAAGGGAAGTTTAAGACATATTGATAGTGATGTGGATGACATTGAAAACTTTGAGGTCAAACAAGTGAAGAATTATTGGAATTGGAAGCCAACAGTTTTGTGTAATTTTGATGTAGCGTGTGGAAACTTTTATTTTTGTAATTGGATGCCAACTCATTTGTAATTACTTGAGTTTGGTATAAAGGAAGGAATGTTTTTCCTTGTTTTTATATATTTGTGTATGGTAATGATGATGTATGCATGAAGTGAAGAAAAGAGCTAGTAAATTGTGAAAGAAGACATGTGAGGTACAGAGATCTGAAATTGAGATCTAGTGTAGCAGTGAGTGCGGTTTGGCACAATCAGAGAAGAGGTGACATTGTTGAGATCAATAATATTTTTTTATTATTCTATTGATTAATACAAAGATCAATTGGATAGTGTGTTCAATTATCTTAACCTGAAGTTGTTTGGGCAGTAGGTCCTTCTGTCTTCCATAACTCTTAACAGGGTTAGAATATTTTAGCAAGGATTCAAAGTCTCCTAACAACGATTCATATGTACTAAATGTATTTCATAAGACTCCTAACAGATTCCATCCTTTCACAAGGAATATTCATATTATTGCATCTTTTGTAGGCATCATTCCCACCAGGGTTTACTCTTTGATCAAGAGGTTCCCTAGTCAACATATTTTGTGTCATTGTGTTATTGTGTATGAATATCTTTCTATGGTTGGTAATTATATTGCTTACATGGTTAAATGTTGTTAAAGTTGATAAAATTTAATTATCTGATAACTGATTCACCCCCCCCTCTCAGTTATCTTGGTGGACTTTACTTTCTAACATAGATTATGATCATTACTTGTAGGGTAACTACCTCTTGTATATCCTCCTCTTCCTCGGTATGAAATTTCACCTTTCCACTTTGATTTGACTTTATCCTAATTTTTCTTATCTTGGAAAGATCTTCTACTTTCTCCATAAGATCTACCTCTTCCTCTAGAAAATATACCACCTCTGCCTCTCTACCTTTTCTAATGCCTCTTGTTTAGTTCCTCCTCTTCCTTTAATGAAAATTGATAGGCTTATTCAATGATATTCATCTTCACCAAACTAATTTCATCTTGTATAGAAGTTCTCAATCCATTCAAGTATCTTACAACTCTTTCAAATTTATCATCCATATGTCCAAATTTGATATCCAATCTGTAGAATTCTTCAGTATATTCCCTCATAGTAGTGTCCTTTTGTTTCAAATTTTTCATTCTTCTCAACAAACTAGCTTGGTAGTCACCCAGTAAAAATTTACCCTTCAATTTGTTTATCATCTTATCCCATACCTTGATCTTTTCTTTTCCTCTTCTCTATCGATCAAGATGTAAATATTCCCCCCACAAGGATGCATGTCCTTTCAATTTTTTGCCAACAAACTTCACCTTCTTATCCACTGGTGTACCTTCATATTCAAAATACTTCTCCATCTCATAGATCCAATCCAATAAATCATATGAATCCAAATTTCTATTATACTCAAGAGGATTGAAGTGTGGTTTAGCATTCAAACTTTTCAAAGCTCTCAAGAATATTTCCTCGCCTTATTCAATAAAAAGGGGCTTGTTCTACTCCTACCTCTTTAGCTTCATCTTTACTAACATCTTCAATCAGTCTTCCTCTTCTTTGGGTTGTCTCAACAGCTTCAAGCCTAGCATAAATTTATCTCAACATATCCAACAAATTGAGATCAACATATCTCCTTCCATGAACCATCTTTGCAACCCTCTACAATTGTAGGCTAGACTACAATCTGCCACCCTACAACTAAAAGAAACTTGGCTTTGATACCACTTGATGTATTCAAGACCAATGAATCCCAATAGGAGATGTTTGATCATGCAACAAAGAGTAACACAAGGAAGAAACAACAAAAACATAGAGAGAGAATTCATGATCCAATATATTATTCAATGATCAAACAACATGCATGTCAAGCTATCAAGCCTTCCTAGTTACGGCCACATACAAAGAAATGATTCTCGGATCCTATCATTGCTCTGTCAAAGTCTCATATCTAGGTTCCTTGAACCAACTATCAATATAATAGATCTACTTCTCAAGATACATCAAGTTATTACATCTAAGAAACACCTTTAAAGGTCATGCAAGAAAGAATTATATTCCCCAAGAATAGGAAACCTATACAACAAATAGGTCCAAATGAAAAAGGAATCAAAGATCCATGCAAGGGAAGCCACAAGGAGAATGATCATAGGAAATTATCCACAAAAGATCCACATACCACATGCTATGATTGCAATGGTCAAAATTCAAAGATTAGCAACCACACATCAAATATCCAAATAGGTCCAAGAAAACCACAAACATGTTACCCAAGGATAGGAAATAGATCAAATCTCAAACATCTACAAACATTAGGAGGTGTGATCATAGGAAGATAATCCCAGATAGATCTTAATCAAGGTTGTACAACCACACATGCTATCTCAAACAAATGAATGGTCGGTCAACATTTTCTCTCCACCAGTAAACAAGAAAAATACAAAGAACTACTTTTAGGTGATGAAGGCTTGAAATGAACCCAAGATGCTCCTACATCAAGGTTTATCTCTTGTACAATAGGTTTGAGGCACCACATGATAATCCTTAATAAAATCCAAATGGCTTCTACATTTTACTTTCACAGTTATAATTGTCTTATTTTCAAAGTTTGAAATAAATTTTTTTGATTATATCCTTTAATTGTAATCACAAGTGGAGTGAAATTTTGAGAAGAATGTTGATAATAACCTTTAACATTAAGCATGGGTTTTTTTTGGAATGAATTCAATTGTGTTCATCCTTTGACAATTATCATAGGATTATTAGTAGGTTGAGTATGTGAGACCTATCAGACAGTCACACTTTTGCTATTATGTTTTCTATGCTTTCAGTACTTATTTCTCAGACATATCAGACTATGTGGACACGTATGTATTTAAGGATCTGTTGAATCCTATTTTATATGTTCAGTACCTGATTATGTAATCAGGGTACACTTGGGATATTACATGTTATGTTTCAGTTTCAGTTATGGTTACATACATATGATGATTTATGATATTTTAAAACTATTGTGATGTAAAGACGGTTTATGAAACCGAAGTTATGCTTAGTTGAGTAATTTACAGACATAGTTTTAAACCATGCAGTTATGATGTATTATGTTTATATCATGTTTTATTGGACCTACTGATGTGTGCAATGAGTGTGCAAGATAAGTTGACCATGGAACTAAATTTGGGGATCCAATATTGAAATATATGTTTTTACCATGCATGCCAAGGTCCTCTTTGAATAAAGAGATGTGGACCTTGTTGTGATGTTTTTCATTTCGTAAATGTGGTTTGCATGTGTGTAATTAAAATAGATTTTGTATATGATCTAACCATGTCATTGTTTTAATTAATGTGCCAAATTTGGCAAATTGTGGCTTATGTGTTGGCATGGTTAAGTATGTTTATTATTGAGTGTTTTCGGGCCTAACCAGGGTATTACCTTAGAATGTGATCAACTAAACTTGGGTTAGGAAGTTTCTAGAAGTCAACCAAGACCCCAAATCCGTGCACAAACTTCAGGTGGACTTTAGGAAGGTCTTTTGGGCTCCTAGAAGGTAACCGGGGTCAGTTTTAGCTACCCAACTTGGTACCCAAGGGGTTAGGGGTCATTTTCAGCCATTAATAAGCCCCTAAACTCATTTATTATTCCCCTAAAGTCTCCATTTTGAAGTTGGACGGATTTGAAGAGTTGTGAGGTTTTGGTTAACCTCTCTTTTTCCCAATTTTGCATTCAATTCCATTTATGGTGAATGAAGGCAAGTGGGAAGAAGGGGATGGAAGTTTCCTTCTCTCTTCTGATTGGTTCCACCATTCTTGGAGGTTTGCCTATTTAGGAAAGGCCTTGGGCTAAGTTTTAGTTGATCACCCACTCTCTAGATTTGGAGACCAGAATTGTTGGAAAGCTTAGGAGAAAGCCAGCATCAAAGAGATTCAAGTTTTCAGAAACTCAACACACTTGAAGAAAGGTTGGGCCTTGTGTTATGTTTGTTATTTCATATTTTGTATTTGTTCTTTATGTATGTGTTCTTGAGCTTGGACCTCCATTAATGGAGCCCATGACTTTTATCTAGGTTTTTGTATGAAATTTTATAAAGTTTATAATTGTTTTTTTTCCCTTTTGTAATTGCAATTTGGGGATGGGTTCTTCAAGGTTTACTCACCCTAGGGAGGATGGAGTAACCTTGAAGGGGGTAGTAGGAAGTAAACCCAGGATGTGCAGAGTCTCCCATGTGTGGAGGGATAAACATGGGGTTCCACGATACCCATGATGCCAAACATAGCCTACGGGCACCTGGGGGTCATAAGGAGATTGAGACCGTATCTCTTGGAGATGGTCTACCCAAGTCCATGTGTGGCTTGGGATGTTTTATCATGTTGTGGTTTCTCCTCCTGGTAGTCCACCTCTACCCCGTTTTCAGTTAGACCTCAAGGAGGTCTCCCTATTGTTAAAACCTTGTTGGGAAATATGTTTGAGTGTCTTCTTGTTTTTGGATGTTTTTCTACTTGCATTAATGTCTGTTTGTTATCTCGTTTCAAATTGGATCCCCTAGCTCGGGGGTGGCCTTGCAAAGGCCTAGGTTGGGAGGTGAGCCTCCGTGGTCAACCTGGTACCTACAGGCAACCAGTGACGTAGGACTTGTAGAAAACGGTGGCTCAGAGAAATCCCAGTTGGAAATCTCATTTCAATATTTCTTTCATGTGTAAGTTTTTAAAAAAAAAAAGAGAATCAAGGATTCCTTGTAATTTCAACATTGAGAATTTTTTAATATTTTTTTAAGGAATTGGTTTATGAAAACTTCTTAGTTATGTGATATAGATGATTTGACACATGTATACTTGAATAGAATTATGGAGTACAATGCAAAGTTAGAAGATTATCTAAAAACTTCGTTATTAAATCATTGCAATTAGCATCTAAATAATTAAATTAATTCTACTTAGTATATGTTCTTGTAATATATAATTAAAAAGAGGAATTCTTTTCAAATTTATATTGCTTGGATTTTGTAGAATTGAATTACAAAAATACATATTTATGATTTTTAAGTGTAGATGTTAAATATTTCTTGAAAATTTTGGGTTAAAAATATTTATACTCAAACAAAATTTTGTTCTTCATTACATTTGGATCATATTTTAGAACAAATTTGTAAGTATATTTTATACTTAGAAATTTTTATAAATTATTTTTAGAAAAATTTATAGTGCTTGAATTATATTTTTTACCCATGCATATTGATAAGAAGGAATTATGGAATGAATTGAAGTAATTTTTATTTTAAAAAAAATAGGCCTTATGCCCACTGTTTGGAAATTCAGGGAATATTTTTCATCAGTAAATTAATATTTTTTTTAAAGACCTACAGCTAAATCATAATATTGATATAGTATATATATATATATATATAATGTTAAAATAACAGTAAACATAGTAAGTTTTAATAAAGCTTGACATTTCGACTTTACGTTTTTCTTAAAAAAAATCCGATACCGGTATGCTGTGGATATATTAAGTAAAAACAAAAAAAAAAAAATATAATAAAATTTAAACCCCGCAGGGTTGCGAGCGCGGGCTCGGCCTCCCACAGCGGTCGGCACCGTGGGAAGCACGGCCTCGGCCGTGCCCCCATGGGAACCGCCGGTTGTGGTGCCCCCACGGAGCGGCCACCATGGGAGCCGCCGGTTATAATTAATTTATTTTATAAGTTCATTTATTTTAATATTATTATAGAATAGATTTAATTATTTAAAAAGTATAGATTAAATGTCATTTTAATCTAATTGTTTAAAGAATATATATATGGATATTCACATGGGTTTAAATTTTAACCATTTAATATCAATTTAAATGTTAGAACTTATATATTGATCGTAGTTGATTTTATAAGGGTTGGTAGATTTAAATTGTTTTAAATCAGTTGTATAGAGACATAATTTAAGATAAATTGTTGATCATTCTTATTAACATTGTTAATAGATTGGCTTCTTTTACGAATGTTAATTTATCAAACGTTAAAGTTAAAACGTTAATTATTTAATTTAATTATTACTTTTGACCAATAACCTTAGTTGACGTTTTATCGATAAGGGAACCTTATCTATCCCTTAACTATGCAATTAATACCAAACATGGGCATTTTCGTTATCTTTGACCATCATCATGCTCGGCTAACTTTTTAGTCAACATTGGTCTAATGTACTCCGTTTACCTTGGTTTTCGAACCAGTGGTTCCCCTCGCACCCTAGAACCTAGGATTTCAGTATCGTACCATTTTGAGAGGGTTGACTTTTTGGTCAAACCTAGTTGACCTTTTTGGTCAACCATCTCAGATACATGTTCTATCATTACCAGTTGTATCAATAACCTTAGGATACTTGTTTAGCTAAATTTTGGCACAGTTGACTTTTTGGGTTGACTTAGTCAAACCTTGGACATCGCCTTGATTTGCATGTCCAAGTTAACCTTGATTTTTTTTTTTTCTTCCTTCCATCTTGATCGCACGTGTTCCGATGTGTAGTTGACTTATGGTTGACTCAGGTTGACTTTCAAGTCAACTATCTCGATTTACATGCCGGTTAAAGCTAGTAGCTTAGGAAACTTGGTAGCTTGTTTAGAGACTCGTGCCAGGATAGGACTTGTTCTCTAGTTGTGTAAGTGCATTTAGTATGTTAGTTAGTATGTTTAGGAAAAAAATTTGTGACTGTGTTTTTCTCAACTTTTGGGCATGACAGAGTATAAGAAATTACATTGACTTGATCCAGCTCTTGATTGTTCATGGGATCATCACTAGAAGGGAGAGTATTAGTAATGATACAATCCTCTTTTTCCAAGATTTCCTTATAACAGGGATTAGGAGTTTCCATTAATGCTTCATCTATAGTATTGTCAAATAAAGGTAATATGATATCAAGACAAGTATTTATAATGTCTCCCTCTTACTTTAAAATATCCTCATAAAGGGGGTATGTCCTAGGAGGAGAAACATCAAACATTAATGCATCATTTACAAAGGAAGTAGAAGAAATGTCAACCATGATATTATCTTATGTTATGAAGGTTGTTTCATGAGGAAGAGAGTAATCAATGTCATTATCCAAGGTTTCATCCCAAATAGGAGAATCGTCAAGGGTAGGAATATATATATGAATAAAACACAATATAGGAGAGGAATAGTCATAGTTCATTAAAGTTGGATCTGTAAAGGGGGGGGGGAATTCAAAGAAATAGAAGGTGAAGTATCGTCATCCTTAACTAAATTATCCTCATAGATAAGGCTTATATTAGAAGAAGAGTTAACATCAGTTGTCAACTATTATCCCTATTAGCTCATTTTCTTGCAGGATCTTAACACAAGCCTTAGCGCTTAATTGGAACTCTATGATTCCTAAAATCCTAACTCTAGAAAGAAAAGGCTAATTAAAAAGGATCAAATCCTTCTTCACTTTGAGCTCTTAGGTATAGGTGGGTTTACCTATTAGATTTAATTCTCTAAAAATCACAACAGTAGTTTGTACCCTTAATACAAACTTAGTCTTCTTAGCTCTTCAAATATGCATAAAAGTAAATAGTCATTCAATTTTTTGGTGATGATTAAATGTTTGTAAATAGAGAATAGACCAGTGCCTTACCCTAGGGAAAAGACTTAAAAAGAAAGCATACATCTACAAAAAAATTCTAAGTAAAATACATCCAAAATCTAGATGAAGTGCCTTGCAAATCACCCTCTTAAACACACTCAGTCATCAAATTCTTGAAGAAACCATGAACTCTCAGAAACTACCCTTAATATTTACCATTTCCTTGAAAGGAACTAGAGACTAATTCCAAAAATACCTTGTAAATGATGTATTAAAAATGCCTTGCAAATTTAACACATAAAAGCTCAAAATTCAAACAAGACAACAATAGAAATATGCAAGGGATTTCCAATATATTCAATTAGAATTTCTCTGTATCAATACATTCCAGATTGACAAATATTCCAAAGAACTCAACATTGATGCCAAAGACTTTCCTTACTGAAATTTTCACTACCCTTCCAAACAATGGAGAAAAAGAAGAGATAAAGGAAAAATCAAAGCCAGTTACACACAAACTGAAAACTGCCAATTTCCCACAAAATCTTCATCTTCCCTCCAATTTTGATCCTCTTCAACTTGGTCTCCTGCAACTACCTTGATCTTTTCAATCAATTCTCCCTCCAATTTGATCCTTTGCCTCTCATAAATGATTTAAATTTTCTCTATTTTAAAATGCTTTGTGAATGCTTCTCTCAACATTTTAAAATAAAATTCATTTTCAAACTATAGAGAAGACTACACAACTTATTTAAATCAGCATTTTCCTCTTTAAATTTGCATATTATACCCAAAACACACCAGATTTTGACAAGTGTCACTGGTTGGTTGCATGCTTAGTTTAACCCAAGCTTTAACCACCTAATTTGGAGATTGGGTGAATGCCTTTATCTCTAGTTCTCTAAATTCATCTTCTAAGTGCGATATCATCAAGAGATTGCGTGAATGCCTTGTTCTCCAAGTCTCTGAATGCACTTTTTTAACCATGATCACACTTGGAGATTGGGTGACCAAGCTCATTCTCTTAATCTCACAATGTTTTATCACTGACCATCGGCATCTAGCAATTGGGCGACTGAGGCATTCTCTTAATCTCACAATGTTTTCTTACTGACCATCATCATCTAGTGATTGGGTGACTGGGGCATTCTCTTAATCTCACAATGTTTTCTTACTGACCATCATCATCTAGTGATTGGGTGACTGGGGCATTCTCTTAATCTCACAATGTTTTCTTACTGACCACCAACATCTAGCGATTGGGCAACTGATCACCCGTTGAGTCACTTGATGTTTGGCTTAACCACTGGTTCATTGCACAATTTTGTGACAAGCCACCATGTGTCACTCACATTGCCCAGTCAACTACCATCTTCTACAAAATAATGAGGGTCTTTGTCCACTAACATGCTTCCCAAAGTATATTCACACACGTACATCTAGAGCCTCCTACTCTTTCTTCATATTACTAAGTGAGCACACTTCCATTTAAACATTTAAAATGTCCACATTCCCACCAATGTTGGACTAAATTTTTTGACATTTTTAAATACTTGCATTAAAATTTATATTTATATGCCCAACTGGAACGCACCCAAGCATGGGCCCATGAGCCAAGATGCCATCACATATGCCTCTTTTTACTTCAACTTATCTTTAAACTAGGTGTTTTTGGATTTAAACACCTCTCTATACCAGATTAGGGTGCATGTGGGATAAACCCACATGCACTCCCTCTGCATTTTACTTCACCTCCAGCCATGCACGCACCTAGCTTTGTTTTGTTTTTATCTCTTACCTTTTCTAGAATGCTATGCACCCCACATCCTTTGCTATGGCACACACCAATCCCTATAAAACTCACGCACTATACAATGCTTGGAACGCACCCCACTTGTTTTACTTTGCTAGCCAATGTATTCACAATGGTGCACACTTGATTTTCTTAGCATCACGTACCCTGTAGGCTTCACTATGGCATGCATCTTTGGAGTGTGCTACGAGTATGCTTAGTGCACACACCTTTGTGTTGGAGATTTGCCAACAGGCCAGTACTGACTATATGTTTTTCATTGATGAAAACATATGGAAATTAGCATGCATGGAAGTCTTATGCAGTAAGCCTTTAGTATATGATGCATGGACATGACATCAGCATGATATCATGGGCACAGAGGTTAATTGTAAGTACAGACAGTTATATAGCAGCTTGTGTCAGTAGTGTTCTTGACAGAGTTACAATCGGTGTTTTGTGTATGGTTGTCCGTATAGTATTCTTATGGGCATGCACCCTAGGATATACGTTGAAGACATGTTAGTGATGTTTCAATTATGAATGCATAGTCTAATGATGAATGCAAGTGAAGTTATGCAGTCATTATTCACCAGTAGCAGTTTCCTATGTTTGTTCAGAAGAGCCAACAGAGATTTTATTGTTTCTTGAGTTACACCTATCTTGAGGATATGCACCCTTAGAGTTAAGCTTGGAGAAGTGTTATTGATGTTTAGTTAAGAGCACATAAGTTAATTCAGCTTACAAAGAAAGTTCCAGTTGTTTTGGTAGAGCTGATAGTGTGTGGCGTGCATCTACAATTATTTTATTAGACAAGTCCCAGAACGAGTTGCTTGCATAATAGAGCCAACAGAATGTTTGTTGGAGTTTATTATGGTTTCTCTAATATGATTTCAAGGTGGTTCTAATAGGCTGACTTGATTATATCATTTGGAGGAAAGATATTTGTAGGCAGTCATTTATGATTGCTTGAGTGTGGTTCATGGTTGATTAAGCAAAGCAGAGTGTGCAAAGTGTTGAACCATTAGAAGAAGGTCTATGTGACCAAGTAGAGTATGTGTTCTATTCATTGGAATTGATCCAGATAGTAGGTCAAAGTGTAGTTCACCAAGATCCAGATATAGTGTGTATCTGTTATTTAGAAGGTTGTAACCTTCGCCCCTTTGAGTAGTGAGCTCTTGGACAGTGTGTCCTCTCCCCTAACAAGGACAATTGTAAAAGAATCCTAACAGGGTCTGACCCTTAACCAGGTCTACTTACTTAATATATTGTAAAGCTACTCCTAACAGGGTAAAGGATCTTCTAGCAAGGATCATTATACACTAGTACAGAATATTAGTGGGTATCAAGTCCCACCGAGGTTTTTACCTATTTGGGGTTCCTCGTAACCAAAATATTGGTGTTGTGTTCAAGTAATCTTTCATTGTGTTTATTCTTTATGTTTAAGTATACTTAATTGGATAAAGAATTGAAACTTGTAGATAACTGATTCACCCCCTCCCCCTCTTAGTTATCTCTTGGGACTATTCCTAACAATTGGTATCAGAGCCAAGTGCCTCGAAGAGAAAGTTTAATAGCTTGAGGTTGATCAGATGGCATACTTTAGGAAAGAAATTCCTAAGTTTGATGGAGAGAATTATCTTAATTGGAAGAACAAGATGATGACCCATTTGTAGTGTATTTCTTATGAAATTTTCAATGTAACTATCAAAGAAGCCAAGATTCTTACTTTAGAAGACCTTGAACTAGATGATGCTATTGATGCTCAAAATGAATTGTTTCATCAGAATGCTATTGCTAAAGAAGCCCTTATCAATGCCCTATCTGATGGTGAATTTTTAGAGATAAAGAAGGTAGACACCGCCCACAAGATATGGAAGTACCTTGCAGACATATTTGAAGGAGACAAGCAAGAAAAGGATGCACATAGAAAGACATGGAAGAAAATATTCAATGCATTAGAGATGTTGCCTGAAGAAAACATCAGAGCTTATAATCAAAGGGTCAATGAAGCAGTTGCTGGAATCAGGAACAATGGTGGAGAGATCTCAGAAGAAGATATTATGGACAAGTTGATGACTACTCTTACTCCAAAATATGAAAGCAAGATCAAAATCCTTGATGAGACCATGCAGCTTACATCAAATTTCAAGAGAGAGACCTTGATCAGAAAAATCTTAGCTTTTGAGATTTCAAGATTGAAGGCAGAACCAAAGAGTGAGACAACTTTCAAAGCAATAGTTCATGGTAAGAAATTTGCAAACACTTCTGGTAATTTTGATGATGATGATGAAGATAAAACACTAGATGATTTTATTGCTATGATTTCCAAAAGAGAAAAGAAAGGAAAAGAAAAATATGAAGGTTAATTACAATTTAAGTGCTTTTCATGTAATAAGATTGGTCACTTTGCATCTAAGTGTCCCACTAGAGCTAGAAAGTTCAAAAAGGATTATAAGCCTAAGTATTCTAAGGAATGCTATTGTGCTGGAGATGGAGTCTTAGATGAAGAATAAGGTGAAGAAGAAATTGGATTCATTTCTATTGTAGACAAAACAAATATTAAGTCAATTCCTAAAAATGAGAAATTGAATCAAGAGCTAGCAATGATTTCCCAAGTAGATATAAGAACAAACCGTATTATAGACAGTGGTTGTTCACGTCACATGATAGGTGATAAAGGCAGGTTTGTTCATTTGGACAAATACAATGGAGGTATGGTCAAATTTGGAGACAACACTCCTAAACCTATAGTTGGTAGAGGAGCCATCACTTTCAATGGAAAGAAAAGTACTAATGATGTTCTTTATGTTGATGGTTTGAAACATAACCTTTTCAGTGTTGGACAGTTACTTGGTAAAGGCTATCAATTGGAGTTCAAAGATGAAAAATGCATCATTAACAACAAATATGGTGTTATGATTACATCAGGCACAAAGACAAGAGGTAATGTTTTTCAACTGAATTCAGAAGCACGTTGTTTTGTTGCTAAAGTTGATGACAGTTGGTTGTGGCATAAAAGACTATGTCATATCAATTTTGATAACATAGTAAAGATAAGCAATGTTAAAGCAATAAGAGATCTACCTAGCATAGCAAAGCCAGTTGATACTATATGCAGGGAATGTATGATGGGGAAGCATGTGAGAAATTCATTCAGGAGCAAGCAGAATTCAAAAGAGAACAAGTTGGATCTGATTCAAACAAACCTATGTGGACCAACTCAAAAAAGATCATACTATGGTGAAAGGTATTTTATTTTGTTTGTTGATGATTATACTAGGATGATGTCGGTTGCATTCTTAAAAGCTAAGTCATAAGCTTTTGAGAAGTTCAAAATATTAAAAGGTAAGATTGAGAGTGAATCTGGATTAAAGCTAAAATGTTTGAGATTGGATAGAGGAGGAGAATTCACCTCTGATAGATTCTATGAGTACTACAAAGAACATGGCATAAAGAGACAATTAAGTGCACCTAGAACACCTCAGTAGAATGGAATTGCAGAGAGAAGGAATAGGATCATTCTTGATACAATGCACACCATTATGATAGAAGGAAAAGTTTCACACGCCTATTGGAGAGATGCAGTCAATACAATAGTCTATACAATCAATAGAATTTAGTTAAGGCCTGGTGCTGACAAAACACCTTATGAGCTATGGTTTGGTAATGTTCCCATAGTAAAATACTTCAGAATCTTTGGAAGCAAGTGCTACATCAAGAGGAATAAAGCAATAGGAAAGTTTCATGCAAGAAGTGATGAAGGTATTTTCCTTGAGTACTCTACTAAAAGTAAAGCTTATAGATGTTTCAATTTAAGATTGAAAAAGATTATGGAAAGTGCTCATGTGAAGATTGATGAAAAGTTTGTGAATCAAGAAAGATATCATGATTACTCACCCATGATTGAGGAAGAACCTAGTGAGACAGTAATTGAAGAAATGTTTGATAGCATTGATGTTTCATTCAATGACTCTGAGACAAGTGAGGAAGAAACTCCTAAGGTTGATGAGTCAATAATAGCTAAAGCTCCAAAGTTTACATCTAGAAACCATTCCAAGAAAGACATCATTGGAGATCAGAGCGGAAAAGTCTTAACAAGATCACAAGTAAAGAACTCAGCTAGCAATGATGCGGTATGTTTACTATCTCAAATTGAACCTTTAAGTGTTGAAGATGCTTGTAAGGATTCAGATTGGCATGATGCTATGAAAGAACAACTTGATCAGATCATTAAGAATGACACCTGGGAATTGGTCCCAAGACCTAGTGATAAGAATGTGATTGGTACTAAGTGGATATTCAAAAATAAGATGAATGAAGATGGTAAAGTAGTAATGAACAAAGCAAGATTAGTACGTAAAGGTTATGCGCAAAGAGAAGGCATTGATTATTCATACACATTTGCACCTGTGAGTAGATTAGAAGCTATTAAGTTGTTTCTAGCTTATGCTAGAGTCAAAAAATTCAAAGTGTATCAGATTGATATCAAGTCAGCATTCTTGAATGGAGATCTGAAAGAAGAAGTATACATTGAGCAGCTTGAAGGATTCACCTTATCAGACAGACCTGATATGATATGCAGATTGAAGAAGGCCCTCTATGGACTTAAGCAAGCCCCTAGAGCATGGTATGAGAGACTAGATGGATACTTAACAAAGATTGGATTCAAGAAAGGAGTAGCAAATTATAATCTATTCATTAGAGAGACATCTAAAAGTTTATTACTTGTAGCTATATTTTTTGATGACATTATATTTGGAGGTAATGACAAACTCAGTGCTGAATTCACCAAAGAAATGCAGAATGAGTTTGAGATGAGTATGATTGGTCCTATCAAATACTTTTTGGGATTAAATGTGCAGTAGATAGAAAAAAGGATTTTCATTAATCAATCAAAGTATGTGAAAGAGATACTAAAGAAATTCAAGATGGATGATTTCAAGCTAGTAGGAACCCCTATGATTACTGGATGCAAGCTTACAAAGGAAGATGACTCACTAGTAGTTGATATAACATTGTATGTCTATGATTGGTAAACTCATTTATCTTACCCAGACTAGACCTAACATTTCCAATGCAGTTGGTATAGTTGGAAGATTTGCAGCAGAGCCTACACAAAGTCACCTCATGGCAATAAAGAGAATATTCAGATACTTGCAGGGCACTATAGATTATGGTCTATGGTATCCTAATTCAGAAAATGTTGAGCTTCATGTGTACATGGATGCAAATTGGGTAGGATGTGTTGATGATAGAAAAAGTACTTCAGGTGGAGCAGTGTTTCTTGGTGATAGACTTGTCACTTAGATAAGTAAGAAAAAAAACTATATTTCTTAGTCAATAGCAGAAGCGGAGTATTTTGCAGCAACCTTGAATTATTCTACAATTGTTTGGATCAAGAAGATGATAAAAGATTTTGGAATTTAGATTGATTATCCTATTGTTATTCACTGTGATAACACTAGCACTATCAATATGTCAAAGAAACTTGTGATGCATGCAAAGACAAAACACATTGAGATCAAGTATCACTTCCTAAGAGAGAAAGTGCCAGAGAAAGAAGTCAAGTTTGACTATGTGAGTAGTAAAGAATAGTTGGTAGATTTATTCACAAAGCCCTTGCCTTTGGAGTTAAGCTTGGAGAAGTGTTATTGATGTTTGGTTAAGAGCACATAAGTTAATTCAGCTTACAGAGAAAGTTCCAATTGTTTTGGTAGAGCTGTTAGTGTGTGGCGTGTGTCTACAATTATTTTATTAGACAGGTCCGGGAATGAGTTGTGTGCATAATAGAGCTGACATTGGAGTTTATTATGGTTTCTCTAATATGATTTCAAGGTGGTTCTAATAGGCTAACTTGATTATATCATTTGGAGGAAAGATATTTATAGGCAGTCATTTGTGATTGCTTGAGTGTGGTTCATGGTTGATTAAGCAGAGCAGAGCAGAGTGTGCGAAGTGTTGAACCATCAGAAGAAGGTCTATGTGACCAAGTAGAGTATGTGTGATATTCATTGGAACTGATCCAGATAGCAAGTCAAATTGTAGTTCACCAAGATCTAGATATAGTGTGTATATGTTATTCATAAGGTTGTAGCCTTTGCCCCTTTGAGCAATGAGCTCTCGGACAGTGCATCCTCTCCCCTAACAGGGACAATTGTAAAAGACTCCTAATAGGTTTTGATCCTTAACCTCATCTACTGTACTTAATATATTGTAAAGCTACTCCTAACAGGGTAAAGGATCTTCTAGCAAGGATCATTATATATTAGTACAGAATATTAGTGGGTATCAAGTCCCACCAAGGTTTTTACCTATTTGGGTTTCCCCATAACCAAAATATTGGTGTTGTGTTCAAGTGTTCTTTCATTGTGTTTATGCTTTATGTTTAAGTATACTTAATTGGATAAAGAATTGAAACTTGTAGATAACTCATTCACCCCCCCCCCCCTCTCAGTTATCTCTTGGGACTATTCCTAAAACTTTGTTCTTTATTTGGTGTGTATGCTACCAATCACTTCATACAACCTTCTTTAAACATTTATACACCCTCCATTTAAACTTCTTATTTCACTTGGCACACACCCCATTAATCTCACACACCACCACTTTGTTTATGGCATAATATGTGCCTCTATTCCAAATGGTGTGCACCTTGTAGCCACACACACTTCTCCATTTGGTGCACTCCCCTTGCATAGAAAAGCATCCTCCAAGTTGGTGCATACAAGTATTATTTACTTGGCAAACGTGTGCAACCCCTTCAACTTGTATGCACACTCCACTACAAGCATATCATTCCTTTGAGTGTTTGGTGAAAACATGCTGGCATGCACCCTCCATTTCAAAGGTCAGCATCCCATTTCCCATTTTGTGCACTGCCCTTTCAACTCCTTTGTTCTATTTTGTGTAGGTGTGCATGCTTAATTTCCATGTTTTTGACTAGCATGCATTTGAAAATGTGTGCTGCAAGGAAAACCTCAGAAGCCTCCTCTTCTTACTTACACAATAACTCAAAGGCAACATGCATCTCCTCTACTAAGTGCATACAGTCCTACACCATGTGCACACCTTCCCAAACAAAGTGTGCATAGAACCAAATCTAAAATTTTGTAAAATAAAAGACATGCCAACACTAATTGGATATGCCATCATTTACTAGAGAGAGCACAATCACTTCATCCTTATGTGGCATGTTCATATATATTTAAAAAAGTGGCACGTTTAGTCTTTTGAAACATGAGTGCATGCAACACTTCAATAGAAAGTGGTATGCACAAGATTTTGTGAGAAAAGCATTAGCAAAGCTAGAGAAATGGTGCAACACTAGCATTTGAGTGCTCACAAATACAATTCTTTGCCCAAAATGAGCATCAATCTAGAAGCACAATTTGAAGAAAAATATCTCAAACCCCATATTTATATTCTACCCACCCAAAATCTAGCCTTCAAGTGAAAACAAACCACGCCATGCATCAAAGTTTTAATCATAGTTCACTTTTTCCATTTCTACAAGACTGCCCATTAACACAACTGGCCTCTGGAAACAGCCTTAAAAGCTGATCAAAAGGCCTAACACCAGCATAAAATTAGACACTTACATTCACTTCCAAAATGTGAGTAGATGTGCCAAAGGAAATTGCACAGAAATATTTGAGCCAAAAGATATTAATGATCAAATATGGCCTTTCACAAAACTGATTTTGTCTACATTGCCAATTTGCACAAATCACCCTCAAAACTGGCTTTGAAAACTTACCAACTGAAACCCTCGTGAGACAGAATCTTGGATATTGATTCACTCCCACACAAGGAAAATGAATCAATAATCATCTTTCTAAGAAGACCATAAGGTGAAATACCAATAAACACCAAAGTCAACTTATTAGAAACATTCTGAAATAAAATAGTGAAATATGTAGAAATTGGGTTTGGAATTGGCTTAGGAAAGTGACCAAAAGGATTGGTCAAGATCCAAAAATATTCAGCGAGGTACACTTCCAAGTCTAAAATGTAGAAAAACCTTCAATTCCCCTTGACCTTGAACCAGGTGCAAACTGGGAGACCTCAAAGTAGGTCATTTAGAAATCTGGACTATGCACACTTAGAGAAATTTAACAATTGGCAAATGAAATGGCTCTGGGAAGCTAACCAAATCAATTCATGGTGGGATAAAAATGGACATGGATACTCACTTACATGCCTAAAATACAATGCAAAAATCCCCATGCTATGAATATCAACTAGTCATAAAATGCAATCTTCCAAAGTGGGCCACTTTGTGAAATTCTAGGAACATACAAAATGTAGATTTTGGGAAACACCTCCAAATGGCCACTTCCAAATCATACATAATTGGAAACTGAAAGCTCAAACCCATTACATAATTCAAATGAAAGGTGACAAACACCTTACCTAAGTGGTTCTTCACAAAAATCAACATGCCCTTTTATCCATGCACCCAACCTTGGATTTCCACAATGATTTTTCAAGGGCACAACTTTATACTTAGGGAAGTTTTTAGAAAATGGACTCAAAAAAAATCTTGGATTTTTTGAGCTCCAACAGTGGCTCTAACTGGGGACGCATGCCCCATGCGGGCATGTAGAGAATTCATAATCTCTTGGTACAACAGACCAACCAAAGAAAACCATCCAAACTTTTCCTCTCTTCTCAAAACTTTGGAACCCTTTATTGAAAGAAAAAACACACACAACTGAAAGGAAAGCAACTATAAAAAGTTCATATTATTTACAAAAAATTCAAACTCTGACAATGAGGATCAAGATTTACCTTTATCAAAGATATAGTTCCCATTTCCACAAATCCAAGGTAATTTGAAAATATTAATTTCACTGACAAGATCAAACACATTGTCACTTATCTCCAGCATATCATAAAGAAAATAACTAGCACTTTCATTATCATTGAGCATTTGGTAACCACTAAAATTTTGAAAGTGTTGATCATTTTGCAACATAAAGTGTCACACTCTTTGAAATTTCTAACCAGCTGAGGAGAAAAACATTCTGACTCAACTACAAAGCTAGAAATATGTTGGCCCTTTTGAAGAATTACTTGAACATCAAAATAAATTTTTTGAAATTCAACTCCATGTATACCATGTGAATGTTCAAGCAAACCATTATGAACCACAACTCGTGGCTTCAAATTCAAATCACTCTAATAAACATCAACATGTTGGACTGGGAAGATAAAAGACTCAAATTTTGCTTGATAGCTGATACATTCTTCCTGATTCTTTTCAACCTCTTTTAAAAACAAGGCATCAACATTCATTTCATTACATTTTTGAAGAAACACACATACCTCTGGCTAAAAATAATCAGTTGTAAAACCTGAAACATCTTTCAGCTCTTCATCAAACATTTCAAGATGTGGTATGAACAAATCAGCATGCAGTCCATTGCATAAGTCCTCATTTTGGCACATGTTACCCAAGCACAAATCACTATCATAGGGAACATCGACAACATTGCTAATTTATGTTTGACAAGACATTGTCTCAATACCATTAACAATATCACAACTATCAATGTCTACATCAAATAAGCTCACTTCCATTTTCAGTGATGACTCATAATCAATGTCAATCTCATAACCATAAGAAATGCTTTCTTGAAAACTTTCATTAACTGGCTCATAAAAATTTAAAAGAAAATCCACTTCAACATTTTCAACTAAATTGTCACTTAAACAATTTTCACTTTTATTTTCAAAATTATCCAAATCAATAGAAGAATTTGGAAATACTGATACTGACTCATTATCACAAACTAAAAGCATCTCTGATATGACATCATCACTTTTAATAACATTAAATGCCTCAAATTTTAAATCATGAAAATTATTCAAATGACAAACATCACGCTGCAATTCAAACAAAGAAGGCATCACTCTAGGCTCATAGGAATGAACATATTTGTCAATCAAACAATCACAAAAGTCACTTGCAAGTTCTCTGATGTTATCATTATTTTCTACAACAACATCATCATACTATTGCCCTTGAATCACCATTGCTAAGAATTCATTTTCCCCCAAATTATTTGACTTATCATTATTCTCAAATTGGGGCTGACTATACGTATTGCAAACAACATCAGGCTCAGAAATTTGACACAATCTTAAAGGCTCAATCTGATTTTCATTAGTTGAAACTACATCAATTGGATCATAACATTCACCATGATTTTTACTTCTCACTAGAATCACTGACTTAGTACCATCATTTGGGAAAGCTACCTCATGAAGTCTTGTATTTTCAGTGTTGTGAAGTTTTGGCAATCCAAACTTCTTCATCCTTTCTATATTTGACACCAGATGAAAAGCATGGTATAAGTTTTGTGATTCATTGTCTCTCAACAAGTAACCCATATTACTATCAAAGGTAACCAAATAAATAACCAAAGACAATGCATCATGGGGTCTACAACTCTCAAGAATTTTCTTTAATAATTTCCCAAATCTAAGATTAAAATCACTAACTAACTCATCTTTTCCTATGTGAATGTGTTAGAATAACTGAGAGGGGGGTGAATTAGTTATCCAGTGTCCCAAAACAAAATGTATAATCCAAAACAAATTCTTCAACTTCTGCTACTCGGTAAACATAAAATACTTTCACTGTTTGTTCTTTTACCGATAATCAATCTAAAACTTATAGTAGTTACCGATCAAATCTAACATGTAATATGCAAAGTATGATAACAAACAAATATCACAATCAACACCTAACACAAGAGATTTAATGTGGAAACCCTTTGAATGGAAAAACCACCTGGGACCGGCAACCCAAAAATGTTCACTCTTTTGAAGTGAGGTCGATGAAGACCCAACCCTGTTAAAGGTTACAAACACACTGTTAGGTGTGAAGTTAGAGGATTTTAGACTAGAAGTTATCGTCCAACTAGTAGTCACTCTGGGGTTGACAGGATAACAATGTTCACTCTATGAATGAAACATAAAAAGACTTTCTTAGTCCACTCGGTTAAGAGATTTGACTATGTACAATGGTTAAATATGTAACAGTAGATAATCTTCCTTGATACAACTTCAATTGTAGTTTACAGATCAATATTCAGCTCATACAAATCTTTCTGATCAATATACCACTTCAGATTCAATACTATATCAACTTACTATCCATCGGTAATTACTCTCTATAGCTCGGTAATTGTTTTGCAGTTCGGTTCTCACTAACCAATATGATCAGAATGCATGAAAACTTGTTCACGTGATAATTCTGCAATATCTTCTTCTTCTAGCATAGTTTCAACAATGAAACCAATGTCTCTTATATAGACAAGTAAATCCTTTTCTTTTTGTCCATTAGATTTTGCTACTTAATCTCATTCATTGATTTTTCCACTTTAACCTTCTTTGACTAATGTGTCAGTAACATGTTTCAATTTACTCCATTAGATCTTCCTTGAATTATGTTAGTCATCAATCTTCATAACAAACCTTATCTGTTACGTCGATTCCATAAAATTTCCATCTCATCAATTTATCGGCTAAGCTAATCATTTAATTCCTTTCTGTTCTTCTTGGTTAACAAAGAAATATTTCAATGAACACAAGCTCAGTTAACACTATGCTTGGTATACACTACACTCTGTCGGTGTATACTGGAATGCTTCATTTACCGACAACACTACTTTGTGTCCTTTGGCTCTATTCTTCATCATAGATGAATGCAACATAATAAAGTCATTATCATCAAGTCATAGACTCATCAACAAGTTACTCAGTGTATTCCTTATCCTCATATGACATACACATCTTCCTCATGTAAATATTTTTGCTCTTCATCTCTTTCACCTTTCTTCAGATGTATCGATATAGTAACTTACAAGATAAGTACTATCAAGCTAGTTGACATCAATGACAACATAATAATGATTTAATCATCTTGCATATCTAATCAGCAACTCCCCAGTGATCTTTAATCATAGATTCTTCATTCAGGTTCTAAATCAGTTGTAGTTCATCAATCTCTCCCTTTGGCAATGATGGAAACTCAAGTAATATGAAGCGTACCATACACATACCAAACATGTATTCTACAACTCTGTGAAAAAATGTTGTACAAGCTCTCCCTAGCTTAATATGTTTAATCACTATGTTACTAAACAACATTATAAAATATAACTTTTTCATTCTGTAGATATGATCTTTTTAGCTCTCAAGTCCTATTTTTGTTCTTTGTAACTGATCTTCAATGTTCTGTTTCTATCAGATTATCTCTCCGTTAGATAGTTCTCATCGGTGCATGTTTAACTTTTCTTCCTCATATTATTTATCTCTCCCTTTGACAACAATGCCAAAGAAATAAATAAATAATCATCTCTGTAGTAGCTAAGTAACTCTCTGTTGTCCAATATAGTCTCTATATCTTTGTATACTGATATACCAATCTGTTTTAGTTCTTCAAACTTAATCACAACCTTGAACATTGTTCAAAGTGTGAGCTATGCTGCATCAACATGTGTGATCTTCTGATAATTTTAAGCTGATGCAACATCCAGATCACATTAGTGACCGATAGATAGGGGATGGACCCCAAGTCTAGTCTTCAAGTATTCAAATGTGTCCTTCGGTAGAGGCTTTGTAAAGATATCTACAAGTTGTTCTTTAGATGTAACAAATTCTAACTTCACTTTCTTCTCTTGCACTTGTTCTCTTAAGTAGTGATACTTAATTGATATATGCTTTATCTTAGAGTGCATCACTAGATTCTTTGAAATATTAATAGCACTTGTGTTGTCACAGTATATAATCACTGGGTCAGTGATTACCTCACTCATTCCTTCCAACACTTTCTTGATATATGCAATGTTTGAGAAATTAGTGGCAGCAACAACATACTTTGCTTCAACTGTAGACTGAGAAATACAAGCCTACTTTTTAATTTTCCAGGTTACAAGTCTTTCACCAAAGAAGAATGCTCCTCCAGTGGTGCTTTTTATGTCATCCACATTTCCAGCCCAATCAACATCAATATAGACCTTCAGTTCAAAATTACCTTTCTTAGGATACCATAATCCATAATCCTCTATCTTTTTTAGGTATCTTAAGATTCTTTTAGTAGAAATCATGTGTGATTCTCTAGAGTTAGTAGAAAATCTAGCAACAATTCCCACAACATGTGCTATATCTGGTCTACTATGAACTACATAAATTAGCTTACCAATCATGGATCGGTAAAGTGTTTGGTTTACCTCTATAGTTTCATCTTCCTTTGTCAATTTACATCCAGTAGCCATCGACATTCCCATAGGTTTAGCATCTTCCATGCCAAATGTCTTCAAGACTTCCTTTATGTATTTAGACTGTGAGATAAATATCCCATCACTCTGCTAAATCGCTTGTAGTCCAAGAAATAATTTAATCTCTCCGAACATAGACATTTCAACCTCATTCCTCATGTCATCAGCAAAAGATTAAAATACATGATCTTGACCTCCAAAAATAATATCATCAACAAATATCTCAGCAATAAGAATAGTGTCATCAATATTACCTTTCATGTACAAATTGTTGTTCTCACTAGTTCTTACAAATCCAATACTTAACAAGTATGAAGCCTTTCATACCAGGCTCTTGGTGCTTGCTTCAAACCATATAAAGCTTTATGTAATCTACATACCATGTCTTTGTTGTCTGGATCAACAAATCCTTCAGGTTGTTCTATGTAGACCTCTTCTTAAAGTATACCATTCAAAAATGTTGACTTCACATCCATTTGATAAACTTTAAATTTCTTGTGTGTAGTATATTCAAGTAGCATTTTAACTCCTTCCAATCTAGCAATAGGTGCAAATGTCTCACCATAGTCAATGCCTTCTTCCTGTGCATATCCCTTGCATATAAATTTAGCTTTATTTCTTGTCACCTCACCATTTTCATTTAGTTTGTTCCTAAATATCCACTTAGTACCGATAAAATTCTTATCTTTAGGTCGGGGTACTAAGGACCAAGTTTTATTCTTCTCTATTTGTTCTATTTCCTCTTTCATTGCATTAACCCATTCTTCATTCTCTAATGCAACTTTCACTTTTTTTGGTTCAAATTCACAAACTAGACATGTACCTTGTCTTGCTTTGCTTCTTATCTGCATGCCAGCTTGTCTATCTCCAATAATTTGTGTCTCAGGATGATGTCTTTTGACAAAACTAGCTAGTACTTAGTTTCTTCTTTCTTGTTCATCCTGTTCAGGTTCATGTGCTTGCTCAGTAGCTCCATCTTGTTCGTTGGTTTCTCTTTCCTATTCCTCAAGGTTATTTTCCTATTGATCAGTTATCACAGGTTGCGACTTTGGTAGATAATCAAGATGTTCCATGTAAGTGAATCTACCATAGTCTTTTGGTTCCTTTCTACTTTTGTGTTCTTGTCATCAAACTCATCAACACAGACATTAGTACTTTCAATTATCTTATTTGTAACCTTATTCAAACATTTGTATGCTTTACTCTTAGTAGAATATCCTAAGAATATTCCTTCATCACCTTTAGAATCAAATTTCCCATTTCTCTCATCTTTCAGAATAAAACATTTGCTTCCAAAAATCTTGAAATAACTTACAGTAGGTTTGTGTCCAAACCATAGCTCATAAGGTGTCTGGTTGGTGTCCTTCTTCAGTTGTACTCAGTTAAGCACATATATAGTTGTACTAACAACTTCCCTCTAGTATGTCTGAGAAATATTCTTTTGCAACATTAGTGTTCTTGCATAGTCAATTATTGACCTATTCCTTCTTTCAACAATCCCATTTTGTTGAGGTGTTCTCAGTGCAGAGACTTGTCTTCTGATACCATCTCATTATAGAAATTAGTAAATTCATCAGATATAAATTCACCTCCTCTATCAGATCTTAAGCATTTTAATTCTTTTCCAATCTCTTTTTCTACCTTTGCCTTATACCACTTAAACATCTTAATTGCTTCAGATTTTTCTTTTAAGAACATAACTATCATCAGTCTAGTATAGTCATCAACAAAAAGAATAAAGTATCTATCACCATAATAACTCTGCGTTCTCATAGGACCAAATAGGTCAGTATGAACCAACTCAAGTATCTTATTTGTTGAGTAGTCTTTGCTTTTAAAACTAGACTTAGTCATATTACCATTCTGACATTCATGACACATAGCATGATTAGGTTTTGACAAGTTAGGCAACCCTCTAACTCTTTTCCTCTTACTAATCTTGATCATGTTATCAAAGTCACATGGCATAACCTTTTATGCCACAACCATGCATCTTCATCCTTCATTAATAAACAAGAAGACTGATCAATATCAAGATAAAATAGATTGCCTCTGGATTGTGTACCGATTCTGACAAGTCTTCCTCCATCGTCATAGATTTTTACCTTTTTGCTCTCAAAAGCAAGTCGGTGGCCTGAATTATTCAGCTATGCTACACTTAACAAATTATAGTTCAATCCATCTACCCAATATGCATTTTCACATTTTATTCTCCCATTAATCATCAGTGAACCTTTACCTCTTACCATATAGGGCGCATCATTTCCCATCCTAACAGATCCTCCATCATATTCATCAAGTAGATCAAATTTCTCTACATCACTAATCATATGATGTGTATAGCCACTGTCTATGATCCATGTATCATTTCTTCTTACTTTAGAGATTAGTGTTGTTTCTTCATGCTTCTCTTCTTCCTCTGAGTCATCTTTCATAGCTACAAATACTACTTCTACATCATCATCAGTATCAGATTCAGATTCAATATCTTTGGCTATGTAACATACCTTTTTCCCTTTATCATAGCTATCTCGGCTATCTTTGTTGTTGTGTTGGTAGCCTATGTTCACTCTTCTCCCATAGCTTCCTTCAGATCAGTCTTTGGATCTATCATCATCTTTCTTATTCAGACATCTAGCAGTGATGTGGCCAACTTCTTTACAATTAAAGCACTCCTAAGGTAGCTTACCTCTATACCTTCCTTTACCTTTGGGTAATCTTTTGGCCATAAGAGCTTCAAGCTCATCAAGTTCTTCATTGGTACCACTATCACTATCATTATTCTTACTATTCCTGCTACTAGATTTACCAATCTTCAAAGAAGACATGAAAGCAGATTCAATAAAAGGTACAACACTGTTGTCAAAGTTATTCAATTCAAAGGTTGTAAGCTTACCGATCAGTGTGTCAAGAGTAAGGTTGGATGTAGCTCTTGTTTCATGAATTGTAGAGATCCTGATTGCATAAACTGGCAGTAGAGTTCTGAGAATCTTGCTTATCACTGTTTCATCCTCAATAATTCCATCTAATGCTCTAATAGAAAGTACTACCTCTTTTAGTCTATTTGTGTATTGCACAATGTTCTCACCTTCTTTCATCTTCATATCATCAAAATGACCTTTAGGCTTTCTGCTCTGGCTCTTTTAACATTCAAATCTCCAATGTATATTAGAGTCAGTTTATCCCACATGGCTTTGGCAGTAGTGCATCCCTTAATGTCTTCAAATTCAGCATCGGTATAGGTAGAAACAAGTTCCATATAGTAATATTGTGTTCATGCCTTTCCTTCAGTTAATCAAGTGTCAGGGGACCTGGTGTCGATTCAATGTAGCCATTTTGCATTAGTTCTAGTGCATAATTCCCAATTCTAGATATGTGCAACTTTATCTGGCTTTGCCATACCGCAAAGTTCTCTTTGTTCAGCTTTGGCACTTCCCTCTTATACATCTTGAGATATTTGTGCTGGAGTCCTTAAAACTCTATTCGAAGCAACCACAGCTCTGATACCAATTGTTAGAATAACTAAGAGGGGGGTGAATCAGTTATCCAGTGTCCCAAAAAAAAATGTATAATCCAAAACAAATTCTTCAACTTCTGCTACTCGATAAACATAAAATAATTTCACTATCTGTTCTTTTACCGATAATCAATCTAAAACTTATATTAGTTACCGATCAAATCTAACATGTAATATGAAAAGTATGATAACAAATAAATATCACAATCAACACATAACACAAGAGATTTAACATGCAAACCCTGTGAAGGGAAAAACCACCTAGGACCGGCAACCCAAAAATGTTCTCTCTTCTAAAGTGAGGTCGGTGAAGACCCAACCCCATTAAAGGTTAAAAACACACTGTTAGGTGTGACCTTGTTAGAGGATTTTAGACTATAAGTTATTGTCCAACTAGCAATCACTCTAGGGTTGACAGGATAACAATGTTCACTGTATGAATGAAACATAAAAAGATTTTCTTAGTCCACTCAATTAAGAGATTTGACTATGTACAATGGTTAAATATGTAACAGTAGATGATCTACCTTGATAGAACTTCAATTGTAGTTTACAGATCAATATTCAGCTCATACAAATCTTTCTAATCAATATATCACTTCAGATTCAATACATATCAACTTACTATCCATCGGTAATTACTCTTTGTAGCTTGGTAATTGTTCTGCAGTTCGGTTCTCACTAACTAGTATGATCAAAATGCATGAAAACTTGTTCACGTGATAATTATGCAATATCTTCTTCTTCTGGCATAGTTTCAACAATGAAACCAATGTCTCTTATATAGATGAGTAAATCATTTTCTTTTTGTCCATCAGATTTTGCTGCTTAATCTCATTCATTGATTTTGTCACTTTAACCTTCTTTGGCTGATGTGTTAGTAACACATTTCAATCTACTCCATTAGATCTTCCTTGAATTATGTTAGCCGCCAATCTTCATAACAAACCTTATCTGTTACCTCGATTTCATATACTTTCCAGCTCATCAATTTATTGGTTAAGCTAATCATTTAATTCCTTTTTGTTCTTCTCAGTTAACAAAGAAATGTGTCCGTGAACACAAGCTCAGTTAACAATGCACTTGGTATACACTACACTCCGTTGACGTATACTGGAATGCTTCATTTATCGACAACACTGTTTTGTGTCTTTCAGCTCTATTCTTTATCATAGATGAATGCAACATAATAAAGTCATTATCATCAAGTCATAGACTCATCAACAATTTACTCAGTGTATTCCTTATCCTCATCTGACGTACACATCTTCCTCATGTAGATATTTTTGTTCTTCATCTCTTTCACCTTTCTTCAGATGTATCGGTATAGTAACTTACAAGATAATTACTGTCAAGCTAGTTGACATCAATGACAACATAATACTAATTTAATCATCTTGCATATCTAATCAACAACTCCTCAGTGATCTTTAATCACATATTCTTCATTCAGGTTCTAAATCAATTGTAGTTCATCAGAATGCCCACAAGATCAACTAACAAACTATTCTCACAAATGAACTCTCCATAGGTTCCAATAAATGCTGATTCAAAATCCTTCCATGAACAAATAGAGTGGTGGGATAGAACTGAAAACCATTCCCTAGCATTTCCCACTAGTGATTGCACAAACAATCTCATAATTACATCTTCATGGATGACCTCAAAATCTTCAATCAAGTCCATGAATGCACTTAAATGTTTTTTAGCCAATTCTTCTTTTCTCCCACTAAATTTAGCTAGGAATTTTCTGATTTTGGGGGGTATTACATTTGGGTAGCTAGGAATGCCCTCACAATCTAGCAATGAATAACATTTAAAACTTATTTTATCTCTTGGATGGGATACTCTATGGTACATGATTACATTAGGAGATACACAAGGCTGAGAAAATTCAGAATACATCGTTACTTTCTTCTTACAAGCAACCACAACCTTGCACATGAAAACTCAAATAAACATCTCTCATGCAAATTTTATCCATAATGAAATTGACATATCCTTGTAATCACCTAAAAGTGGACAGGATCATTCATGTGAGTAATCAAGGCAAATCGAGGCCAAAATCAAGGCAATTGGATCAAAATGAACATTTAGCCAATCAAAATTAAAATCAAGCTTTAATTCAATTTAAATAAAAATCAAGAGCATTTTAATCAAATCAATGTGTATTAATTGTATAGTTGGGAATTAAATCAAATCAACCCATTCAAGGGGTACACCTGGCTAAATAAATGAAAAAAAATCAATTTATTAAATCCTAATTTCTCTCAACACCACATGGGAGGAAAAAGCCTCAACCAATAGGATTTAAGGAAACAAGCTCACATGGATCAAGCCAAAATGAATCTCAATCACTCAAATTGAAAGAACATCTTGTCCACTCATCTTGTCCTCTTCTCCCAAGCTTTGAGGACACAATATTTAAATTTTCTTCAAAGGGTGGAACCAAAGACTCAACCCCAACTTAATCATGATCAACTCTACTACACCCCCTACCCTTGCCAAATCCTATAAAAGAAAGGCTAAATTCACTCATAATTCATCCACAAATATGAGAATTGCATCTAACCTCTTGAGAATTATAGCTAGAAAGGAAAATATAAGAGTTAATTAGCTTTTCAATTTGGAATTGAACTATTTAGCTTGTTTTATCATCTACTCTCATTCTAGGAATGTCATTAATAGAGGCTTTCTGAGAGCTTCACCATTAACACTCTTAGCTAGAGATCCATAGAGTGCTTAATTGCTCTTTATTTGTTAGAATTTCTCTTCCTTTGTGGTAATTTAGTTATATTCTTCAATTATTTAGCAATACTAACCCTATGAAGGTACAATTCTAGTACACAAAATGGCACCCATCGTGGGGCTTTAGGCTTCACTTTCTTAAAAATCCAAAAATTTCATTTTGTTCAAATTTTTTCATGTTAAGTTCACTGTTTTGCAAGTGAAACAACACTTTTGAGACTTTAAACAACACATTTGAGAAATTTAACAATGCTTCTAAGCACTGTAACAACGAGTCCACGACAAATTGTTGCACCTTTGCATAGAGAAACAACGCTTTCGATCCTTTCTGGCTTCTGTCTAAATTTCTATCAGTGCTTATTCCCTGACTAGCCAACACGTTTGACTCTTTCTTGAGCATGTTTGATCATTTTCTAATGCCTTTTCTTAATGCTTTAGCACTTTTACTCTTTGTTTGTGCACTTTTAATTATTTTCTTTAGCGCTTTTAATTTGATCTCTAGTGCGTTTGAGCATTTAAAGAGCACTTTCAATAGATTCAATAGCGCTTTTGCTTAATTTGAAAATAAATAGAATATGACTATCAGAAAATGTTTTCTTTTTGTTTGCAGGATGACAAGTCATAAAAGAGTAAAAAAACCAGAGAGCAGATTCAATCAAGAAGGAAAAGCTTTAACAAAGAAGATCAAAGAGGAGAACATTGCTCACATTAAGTTGGTTCTTAAGGATTCTCAACAAGAAAGCAAGGTACATGAACATTAGCTCAAAGTTGTAGAAGCACATAAGGCAAAATTTGTTTCATTGAATTGGATTTTTTCACCTTAATCAAGTTTTGCTTAAATTTGGAAATTAAGGCTTACATTCAACTTTATCTTTTCTTTCTTCACTTTTGTTGGTTTTGTTGACTAACTTGTTAGAGGAAAAGCACATTGGAAAGGAACGATTGCCAAGGTAAGCATCAAAAATGAAAAATCAATCAAAAATGCCCCGAGCCTTAGCTAGCTTCGTTTGAAGGTAAGCCTAAACTTAGTCATTTTTTTAAATTAAATTGTGGCTTTGTTGTTTTCAAAATCTAGTAATTAAAAACAGCCTATCTTTGTTTGAGGAAATTTAACATTATGCCTATGCTCTTCAATTTTTTTAGTGAATCAAAATGCCAAAAGTGTTAAACTCTTTGATTAAAAAGAAAGGTTAAGCAAATCAAACACTAAATTGAAAAACCCCTTGTTTGTAGAAAAGAGTAGCAATACTCGATTCTTATTAGTTAGAGGGTTGGTAATTGAACATTGTTAATTGTGTTTGGGGATTGAGAAGTGGATAGGGATATGCTCTTCACCTTTTTGGTGAGTCAAACTCCCACAACCTATTTTTCTATTCCACTTTATTGCTTTCAAATGAACATGCTAGATCAATAGTTGGGCTCACCTCCCAAGATTTTCCTTAACAAGGTCTGTAAGAGGGACAACCCAAAGTTGGATACAATCACCTTTTTTGTGATCATCCAACCCACTATAAAAATAAATGCATGCATCCTTAATGGGGTGTGTGACAAAAGGGTGTTAAATTTTTTAACTTCCTCGAGTAGTCCTTTAGGATTGCACAAAACTCTGACATACCGGTGGTAGGAAGCCTCTTAATATACTTGGAGGATGAAAGTTTAATATCCATTTTGAACAGAATATTGATTAAAAATTTATTAACTTAGCAAAGACTACCTTACAGAGCCATGTTTACGAACCAAATCTTGAGCTAGGTAGATTGCTTGAAGTGTCTTTTTGTGCAAAAACCTGTGATAACATCCTACAAATTCAAACACTTTGTGTAGAGGGTTAAAAAGAACAAGTGTACTTGTGTTTGTTGTGTTTGAAAAATACACAGAACAAGTGAAAGAGATCCATTTGAAAATTTATCTTACATTTTTAAATCTCTTCATTAAAAATCAACAATTACCAAATTGAGGATCAATTCAAAATCATACCTTGTTGGATTTTGGTTTCCACACATTCCCATAAACTCAAATTATCTTTAAGAGAGGATGGAACCTGCATTGCTCAAGAAATCCCCAAATTTGAATACCAAACTCCTTTCAACGATTACAATTAAGGGGATAGTCTACCAAATATTTTTGAGAAAGAAGGTGATATAATGGATGGAAACTCCGCATTTCACAATTACAACCAAGGAGGAAACAATGACAACTTTAATAATGCTAATCATAGACCTAAATAAACCCTTGAAGAAATATTTAACCAAGCAGCTCAACATAATGACTTTCTTGAAGTCATGGATAAACTCATAGATAGAGATAGGGAGAAATTTTTCCTAAATCTAGCCCAAATAGGGGTAAAGCTCCCACATGACTATGATGTGGATCAACTAAAGAAAAGAAAAGAAGAGGAAGACCTGATGCATGCTATGACACAACAACTAAACATGTTCCAAACTCAAATAGACTTAATGAAAAAGGTCGCTGAGCAAAACCTTTCTCTATTGAGGCCTTGTGTCGATTCCCTTTCGATAAAAGCCTTGTCATGGCACCTTTTCCTATCAATACTATTTTTCCTAAATATGATAAATACATGGGTAAATCAAACCCATGGGATCACCTTAGGGAATTTTGTGCCCTAAGTATTGAATTTATGTATAACACCACGTACTTAATGATACTTTTTCCAAGAAGTTTGGGAGGGCAAACCATGGAATGGTTCTTTAAACTTCCGTAGGGGATCAAGACTTTTGAGGAATTAGCCTTTAAATTTGTAACCCATTACTCCTACAACATTGAACATGATATTACCATGCTAAAACTATGTGATACAAAACAAAAGGATGGTGAATCTTTCTTAGGGTTCCTTCAAAGGTGGAGGACCATTTTCCCAAGGTACCCATGAACTATCCCTGAAAAGGAGAAGATGGAGATATTTATGAATAATTTAAATTTGGAGGTGAACTATAGACTCCAACTTCAATGTCCTCCCACATTAGAAAAACTTATTGAGAATGGGATTAAGATTGAAGATGTATTGGTCAAAAGGGGTGAAATAAAAATTTTCAAAGACAAAAAACCCTCTACCAATAATAATAATAATCATTATATATCTAATTATACCAACAATAAAGGGACCTCCAATTACAATGGCAAACCTAAGCTATGGCTGAAAAATAATAACAAAGGTCTTGTGAATGATGGAGTTGTGGAAGCCCACAACTTGAAGGCTACCCCTTTTAATTTATCAAGTGGATCCAATTCAAACTATAATGTTAATCAAACTAATAAAGCTCCCTTTAATCAAGGTAATTCCAACAACAACAACAACAATTCCAACAATAATCCTTTTAACAATAATTCAAATGTTAACAATAATTCAAATGTTAACTAGCCTAAGCCCTATTTTTCCACTTATCAAAAGAGAAAATTCACCTTTTTAGGTGAACCATTGGAAAATTCCCTAAGGACTTTGGTGGCCAATAAAATTGTTATGTTACCCGAGTTGAAACCATATGAGCCACAAGTGAAACCAAGCTGGTGGAATGATTCACACCATTGTGAATATCATAGAAATAAGGGTCATAATACTAACAAATGCATGAAGTTAAAATACTTAGTGCAAGACTTAATTGATGATGAAATGATCAAGGTAGAGGGACCTCAGAACAATGAGGATCATACAACATTTAAAAATCCCTTTCAAAACCATGAAAATGGTGAGTCATCAAATGCTAATCAAAATAATAAAAGAAGCAATGAAAAGGTAAATTTCACCCACACTTACGATAACATGATTAATGCTTTAAATGGTGATGAAAAAACCATCAATGTTATAGTGGTGAAGGAGAAACCTAGGGAAGCAACATCTAATGTTGTGACAAGGGGGAAAACTTTGAAAATTACTCTACCTGGAAGTGCCCCTAAGATTGTTCTACCAAACCAAGCTTCAACTTCATCATCAAAGCAATATAATTTGGTTGATCAATTACAATGAACTCTTGCTCAAATCTCTATTCTTGAGTTTCTTAAATTATCACCAACTCATAAAGATATTTTGGAGAAAGCCCTCTTGGAGACCAATGTGCTTCTAAACTTAGAGGTAGATAAATTTCAAAACATGGTGGGACACCTCATTGTACCTCATTGTCTATCTTTTTATGAGCAAGATGACATGTCACTTAATCATCCTCAAAACTTGCCTTTGCATATAGAGGTCTCGATTCATAAGCCTAGGGTAAAAAGAGTCCTCATAGATGGAGGAGCTAGCATAAACATTTGCACCCTTAACCTAGTAAAAGCCCTAGGATTTTCTGAGGAGGCTATTGACCCTAAGAAAAAGATAACTATTAAAGCCTACAATGACGAAGAAAGAGCTTCCAAAGGAGTCATAATACTTCCTATTAGGTTTGGCCCAATGCAAAAAGAGACTATTTGTCAAGTCTTAGACCTAAAGCTGACCTACAATATCCTACTAGGAAGACCTTGGATTCATGAAATGCAAGCCATGCCGTCAACCTATCACCAATGTTTAAAATTCCCTTATCTAGGGCAAGAGATAATGGTAAGTGAGGGCTCAAACCCTTTTTAGTATTGTAATAACATGAAGCCCATCAATGATTCTCTAGTCCCATATAATGTATAAGGGTCCATACCCTTAAGAATTGAACAAGGTCAAATTTCTAAAGATCTTCCATCTTTAAAGGGAAAAGAAAAAGAGGAAGAAGAAATTGTGGTTGTTGAAAACCTTCAAAGTCCCACTAACTCATCTACATTGACAAAAGGGAAATAAAAGGTTAGTGAGGAAAGTAATTTTGAGAAGAAGAAAGAAGACCAAGCCAAATCTATGAAAATTTATACCAAGGAGGTCCATTACCAAAAAATGGACCATATGATGAAAAAATTTGAAGAACAATGTAAAATCAAGCAAAAGGGTGTAGGCGAATACTCCTTGTCAATGATGGACCTACCCTTATCTCCAAATTCATATGGAAGACCCTCAAATCTATCCCATAAATACAATGACAACTTTGTGAGGGCAAGAACATCATCCTCCATAGATGAAGAAGACAATGAAATCCTAAACTATTTATTCAAGGATGAAGAATCAAGTGCTCAAGAAAAATGTATCCAAAATATAAGCATTCCCACACATCAATATGGGAAGGGATTTCAGATAATGAAAAAGATGGAATACAAAGGCCAAGGACCTTTGGGAGCAAGAAATGAAGGACTCTATTGGAGCTCAAAAAATTTGTCTATGTTTTTGAGTCCATATCTTAAAATATTGTCTAATTGTCAGAATTGTGCTTTAAAGTCTTTGAAAGAGGCCGAGTTTGAAGGCATTGAAAATGGAGCCTATTTATTTTCATGAGAAGTCACTTGGTGAGGGTGTTCATCACCTATCATTTGATGTTTGTAATAGGTTCTAGGTCTCAGTTTTTAGTTTTGACATGTTCTAGAATTTCATTAAGTAGCCCACTTTGGGGGTGTGTATCTTTTTCCCTTTGATTGGTCATAACATGTCAGTTATGGCATCAAGCTATAGGCATGAGAGTGAGTCATCATGCCAATTTTTAGCCCCCCATGTTCTTGTTTCACCTATTTGTTAGAGCCATTCCATTTGTAATTTGTTAAAATCTCAGTGTTCTTTGTTCAGAATTCTAAGTGGCCTACTTTGTGGCTTTGTAATTTGTGCCCTGTTCGAGGTCTGGCATAATTGAAAGTTTTATCATATTCTAAACCTAGAATATTTGATTTTTAGGTCATTTCCAATCCATTTGATCACTTTTCCAAGCCAATTCCAAAGCCATTTTCTACTTATTTCCTTGTTTTAAATTTTGAATATGTATGACGGGCTAACTTTGGCATTTTATTGTAATCGGCCAATTGATATTTGGATCGTGAAAATGATGAATTCGTGTTCCTTGTATGGGGGTGAGTCAATGCCCAAGTTTTTAGTTTATGAAGGTTTCGGTCGGTTAGTTTTTAAGGACGGTTCCGGAAGCAACTTGTGAGTTTTTGCAAGTGTTGACAAATTTAGTTTCCAACTGGCCCTGTTCGACCATCAACAAATTCGGACTCAAATCTTCTGGCAGGTTCTCCTTTGACCAGCACACTATAATGTTGGGTGTAATCTTGTCTTCCCTGTTGCATGTTCTTGTGAGACTGTTTAGTTAGTTTTTGAAGCCGCTCCCGGAGGCTAGCAGATGTTATTTAGTGACTACAAATTTTGAAAAAGTGAACTATATGATCAAATTTTGGGTCTAGATTCACCAAGGCTTGGCTTTTCTTGGATAAGCAGAGGGACCTAAAGATACTAGTTTTCCACTTTGTTACACTGATTATTTTGACAGGTCAATGAGCAAACAAAATATGGTAAAATTGGATTTGCAAAAATAAAAGATGAAGAAGAAGTTCAGGGCACGTGATCTCTTTGCACCAATTTTAAACAAAGAAGTCATCATGTGTTAAGAAGGAAAAGTGCACTAAAGAGAAGCAACGGTGCTTGGTAGAGAGTCATTTAAATGAGTAAGAAATGCACAGAAAGTCTGAACATGAGGTTGCTATTGAGCGAGAGTTAAGCAGGCAATTAAGTGAATTAGAACTTTGTAAGAACTATATAGACTGTAAACCATCACTGAGGAGTTCAAGTTGGGATCTCAAATATTTGTTAGGAACATCAGGAAGGAGAAGCCTTCAAATTGAATTAGAGAAAGATCAAGTTAAGATTTTGGCAAAAACTACAGATCTAGGATCTACATCTAAGCATAGACAAAGGCATGTGAACTTTGGCCAAATGGATGATCTTGACTGTAACAAATCTATAACGTCTCAATCTGTTGGGGATGTCATTTCCATGGACTCTAAGGAAACTCAATTAGCAGCTTTCAACTACTAGAAGACATCACCAGTAGAAAAATTCAGGAAAGTGGGTGAGGCCGAGACAAAGGGCAATAGAGGTTTGAAGTGGTTTTCCAAATCTCTAAATGTGGGGGAAGAGAATGAAATAATTGTGTTGGGGAATCATGAGCGTCCATTTATAATTGGAGATCTGCCATTGTTTGAAGCTATAGTCTTTTACATGAGGCTTAGAGGCCTATTTTGGCAATGAAAAGTACCAAATGAAGATGTTATGGGATACACTAATTCATGTAGTGTGTGTCATTTGAATTGGCAAATGTTTTAAAAAGGGTGCATGAGAGGACTTGCATTTTGAAAGAATGAGAGGGAAGGCTCATGCAAGGGGAAGACTGCCATAATCAACATATTAAGATTCCCATCCAAGCATAGGCTTTCCTTGCATAAATAGTTGTGGACCCATGCAATGAACTAAGAGATCAGGGCTCATGCACTAGTAGCCCTGCGTGAGTGTTAAGGAAGGCAGTGCAAAGGCAACCTCCATGCAAATGTAAAAGGAAGTATATTGTGTAAAGTGGAGGGTTCACATGAGCATCCAAGCACATAATGTGCTCATGCACTAGATTACAAACACTAGTGTAAAGGCTAAGGAAGGCCTCACATAAATAATTAGTGGGGAGCCTTGCGTGTTTTGGTGGGCAAGAAGCTCACGCAAGAGGACTGCCAACGCACCGAGGAAAACCATGCAACAACAGGTCTGCCCTGTGAATGTGAAGGAAGGGCCATGCATTGGAGGAGCCTGTGAAATGTTGGAAGAGGCTTCATTGAAAACTAGAGGTCATTGAAGGGGTGATAGGACAGTACGAAGAGGGGCGAGCAAGAGGGAAACAATGGTAAGACTAAAGGCGATTTTGATGGTTTTTCCTCTATAACTCATTATCCCACATTGCCTACGATGGGATTTTCAAAGTATTTAAATACTTTATCAGTCACAATATGAAATAAGTAAAGAGACCAAGAGGCTCTTAGTGGGCCCTTGGCTAGGGGATTTAGTGCGACGGTGGGCCCCATAGATTTTGAACCAAAATGCATGCAAAGCTTTAAAAATCTCAAATCAATTGTCCCACATTCATGCAAAAATGGGCATTCAAGGTGTTTATATACAACTCCACTCACATGATGAAATAGATGAAGAGCTAGAGGCTTTGCTCACGCAAGCTTGTGAGGTCACCTTGGGAAGCATGTCAGCAAATGCACAGGTAAGGTTATTTTGTAGGAGAGTGATAGAGGTGATGAATGGAAAAGGTGGACACATGGTGGGCATTCATGAAGTTGCTGGATGAAGTCAGCGGTTAGGAGATGACTAGGAGATTTAGTGGGAAGTTGGCTAACCACCAGTTGCGTGATCGCCAGATGTTAGCGATTAAGGGCCAATGATTCTAAGATTAAAAGAGAAATGGTCGCATATTCTCCGAATGGTTGGCGGTTAGGAGATAGCATCTAGTGACCTAGAGGTAACTGCTAGTCATGTAATCACTAAGTCCCTAGCAGTCAAGGCAAGAAATTTGGAGATTAGGAGAATGGGCTCAGTCACCCATTCTCCAGATTTAACCCAGGGTTAAGGGCGAGTTCAGAGATTTGGAGAATAGCCTATTTGCTAGATTGCCAAGTTTAACCACAGTTAAGTCAAGTGTTTAGAGATTTAGAGAATGCGTGCAATCACCTAATTTCCCAATCAGGGGTTAAACCTTGAGTTAGTTTGAGCAACCATTCACATGTTGACAAGTGTCCAAATCTGGTGCCTTTTGAAGGAAAATGCAGAAATAAGTTAAAAATTGTAGATTTCAAGGAATTTAAAAGATTAATATAGACTACACATTTGAAATTAATTCAAAATTTAAATTACAGGGCCTGCTCATGAAAAAATGGCCTGGAGATTCATTTTTTATCAAAATATATGAGTGTTTTATGTTTTCAGAAACAGGAAAAGACAAGGAATTTGATGGCAATCATGATTTTCAGTTTTAGAGTGATGGGAAGGAGCAGTTTCGGTTTGAATTATGAGATTCAAAATTAGATTAGTTTGGGAAATGATTGCAGAAAGTGGATCAGTTCGAAAGAATCAGTTGCAGAATAAAGTTGTGGGAAAAACTTGGAGATATTTTATGCCAAGAATGGACAGCTGTCAGTGGGCTTTGAAGTGACCACATTCTCCTATATCTGGTTTTTTCTCCATTATAATGAGGATGTTGAAATTTATGCTACTAGGACAGCTTCTAGGCTTTTGAGTCTTAATTTTTGTGTTCATGGTCTTGTAATGTACAGTTTCAGATGAATTTTAATGAGAACAATGGAATTCTTGTTTAGTTCTTATTTGATCTCTTTGTATGTATTGTCTTAATTCTTGTGTATTGACTTGTAAGGCATGTTAATACACTATTTATAAGGTATTTGTGGGTTTGAATTTGAGTTTCTTTCAAGGAGAGAGTAAGTCTTGATTTAAAATTCTGAGAATTCTAGGTTTGCATATGAATTTGATGTCTAGGTATTGAAATGAGAAGAATGGTTGGCAAGGCACCTCATTCGGGTTTTTGAGTTTGGAGTTAGGGTTTTCTAGGAATGCACATTTGTATGACTCTATTGCCTAATAGATAAGGCACTGGTTTGTGCTTAACTGGCAATTTTCTTCATCAATCAGTAATTCAAATCTTTTATATTTCCAGTTTAAGAGCATAATTGTTTGGAAATTGCATTGAATAGTGTAAATGCTTTTGGTGATTCCTTGTAGAAGTGAATCTGATAGGTTAGCCTTCCTGAGCCTCCAAGTTTGAAGAGAAGAAGGGTGAATATCCTTGTTTTTACTATCCACTAATTTTCATGTCTCCATAAGGGGTTTTAGTGAGGGAGTGTTTATGTATGTAGATTTAGTATGTTTTAGGTACACCTGCCTGGGCCTGTGGAGCCCAAAGTGTAGGAGGATTAAATCCTTGTTAATTAACCTTTTCCCTATGAGAATCTAGAATTGGGAGTCTAAGATTCAAGCTTAATAGATATATAGTGATTCTACATGAAAAAGTGCTAACAAATTGGTGACTCTGCTAGGGAAAAAAATAAATGACAACAAGTTTAAGATGCCCATTCTTTGCTTGGTTGAATCATCCTAGAGTCTGGTTAAATGATCATAGAGTCAATTCTTTTCAAAAATTGTTATATCTTCTCACTAAATGTGAGTGGCGACTCTAAATCTATGTTTGATTAGTGTTTTGAAAATTGAAATTGCAATGAATTTTTTGATCTTGATAAACAATGCATCCTGTGAAGTTATTTTATGTTTGCTGATAAAGAAGGTCCAAGTGTGAGATAAAGGTTCTCAGCTGGTTCAAGATTAGTCCTTTGTAAATAGGTGGCGGCTCTACAAAGATTTGAAAGGTTAGTTGAGGAAGGCTTTAGATCATTATTTTACACCAGCAACAACACTTCCAGGTAATCTTTTATCAAAGTAAAAAAAATAGTCCCTAAATAGGTGAATCAGTCACCAAAGAAAAGCGAAATTAGTTTGAAAGTTCATGCCATATTTCTAGATAGAAGATTCAGTTTCTAAATAATATAAGAAATATGTTGATGTTTAATGAAGCTAGTGGTTGCATGAGTTCGGATAGAAATATTTTCATGAGAATAAGTTGTGTTATTCTGTCAGTGTGTTAAAATAGAGTTTCCAACTGTGATAAGTCAGGATGCTTCTAGATCTGAAAGTTTTCAGTCAGATTTAGAGAGTTATAATGATGAACTTCATTTGATAAATCAAAAAATTTAGCATAATTGCATTCAGATGTTAAGATGTGAAATAGGAGAAAGAAAAGAGGAGTCCACATTGTCTTATTACAAGAAATTTCTTGTTGCATGTGGTGAGCTTCTTGTGGGTCTTGATTTTCAAGAATCCCAATATGCTGAAATGTTTCTTGAACTTGGTATGCCTGAGTCAGTTAGTTGGACTACATCCCTAAAAATGAAACACTAGAAAGTGTTAAGGAATGGATGAGCTCTTTTGTAGATACTGATTCTAGTTGTGCTGAGGATGCTAGGTCTTGTGATGGTTATAGTGCTGGTTATTGTGCTAATAATGAAACTTATGAGTGTCAAGGAGTGGAAGATGAATTTTCAATTGATAGTGATTTCCTTGAGCTTGTAGATTTCCCTTTTTCTCAGCATGATAATAATGGTTCCTTGTTTCAGTTTAGTGATGTTTTATGTGAACATGAAAAATATGATAATAATAGGGATGATAGTTTCTGCAGTGGTTACTTCACACAAGCTAATGTGAGGCAAGTGAATTCAGTCTCGGTTTCAGATGGAAAATAAATTTGCAGCATCAACAGTGAGAATGAAGAGATGGAATGTAATGCTTAGTGCTTGCTAAGTTGTGAGCAGATCTCAGATCTCTTAGATGCTGATTTTCAAAGGTATACTCCCAAGTTTGTTTCTAGAATTCCATGCCTAGTGAAAATAAGTTTTGATGAAAGTGATTTGAGTGATGGCATGATGAGTGAAACATCTAGTGACATATTTTCTCCTATTTTAAATGAGCAGTGTGAAAGTGCATTTCATTGTGATGATTTTGATAATGTTGTTTTTTATGAATACAATGATGAATGTACTAGTGAGTATTCAGATTTGCAAGAGCCTGTTGTCTGTGGTTCTTGTGTACATTTTGATGTTGAATAATATGGTAAATTTGAAAGTGTATTCTCATATTTTCTAATGACTAATGAGTCACTCACTGATAGAGCTTGTTCCTTTCTAAATGATGCTGATGTAGTTTGTGATCAGCAAGATGTTTCCAGTTTTATGCAATCAGAGATTTATTTTGAGAGGTTCTACTTTAGTTTGCAAAGTGATGAGATATAATTATTTTATTCTTTTTTGCAAACTAATGATCAGAGTGATAATGTTTCCAGCCATGAAGTTGAGTTGGAATGTTTCACTTTTCAACATGATGCTGACAATGAAGAGTGTGATGTTTTAACATCACAAAATGATCAATACTCATGGCATCTTGATGGCTTTCCCTTGCCGGACAATGGTGAGTGTGTTGATTATTTTTCTTATGATATGCTAAAAGTGGATAAAAAAATTTTTGACCGACTGGATGAAACATGTAGTCTCAGTTTGCCTCTGTTGTATGGAGATGAGAATCATTTATTTGATAAAGGTAAAGACTAATTAGATTTTTAGGCCTTTGAGCCTTCGTGTAAATATTGTAAGTTCATGTATAGTCGCTTTCCTTTCAGTTGTCTGTCTTTTTTTTTAGTAGAGGGTTCCCTGTTCAAAATTTTTAGAAGAGGTAAAAGAAAGTTAAAGTTAATTCTCTTTGGGGTGGTCTGTTGTACCAAAGATTCTGGATTCTCTGCATGCCCGCATGGGGCACACATCTCCATTTAGAGCCACTTTTGGAGCTCAACAAATTTGTCTATATTTTTTAGTCCATATCTTAAAATATTGTCTAAGCGTCAGAATTGTGCTTTAAAGTCTTTGAAAGAGGTTGAGTTTGAAGGCATTCAAAATGGAGCCTATTGATTTTCATGAGAAGTCACTTGGATAGGGTGCTCATCACCTATCATTTGATGTTTTTAATATGTTCTAGGTCTTAGTTTTCAGTTTTGACATGTTTTAGAAGTGGTCATTTTAAAGTGTTCTAAAAAATCTGCATTCTGTGTTTCCAAAATTTCATTAAGTAGCCCACTTTGGGGGTGTGTATCTTTTGCCTTGTGATTGGTCATAACATGTTGGTTGTGGCATCATGTGATAGGAATGAGAGTGAGTCATCATGCCAATTTTTAGCCCCCCATGTGCCAGTTTGACCTATTTTCCAGAGCCATTCCGTTTGTAATTTGTTAAAATCTCTGAGTGTGCTTTGTTCAAAATTCTAAGTGGCCTACTTTGTGGCTTTGTAATTTGTGCCCTATGTGAGGTCTAGAATAATTGAGTGTTGTCTCATATTCTAAACTTTGAAGATTACTTACCTGATGATTTTAGGTCCTTGCCAATCCATTTGATCACTTTTCCAGGCCAATTCCAAAGCCATTTTCTACTTATTTTACTGTTTTAAATTTTGAATATATCTGACGGGCTGACTTTGGAATTTTATTGTAATTGGCCAATTAAAATTTGGATCATTCAAATGATGAATTCATGTTCCTTGTATGGGGGTGAGTAAATGCCCAAGTTTATAGTTTATGAAGGTTTCAATCAGTCAGTTCTTAAGGACGGTTCCGAAAGCAACTTGTGAGTTTTTGCAAGTGTTGACAGATTTAGTTTCCAACTAGCCCTGTTCAACCATCAACAACTTCAGACTCAAATCTTCTGGGAGGTTCTCCTTTCACCAAAACACTGTAATGTTGGGTGTAAGCTTGTCTTCTCGGTTTCATGTTCTTGTGAGACCGTTCAGTCATTTTTTGAAGCCACTCCCGGAGGCCAGCAGATGTTATTTGGTGACTTTGCAAATTTTGAAAAAGTGAACTATATGATCAAATTTTGGGTCTAGATTCACCAAGGCTTGGCTATTTTTGGATAAGAAAAGGGACCTAAAGATACTATTATTCCACATCATTACACTGATTATTTTGACAAGTCAATGAGCAAACAAAATATGGTAAAATTGGATTTGCAAAAATAAAAGATGAAGAAGAAGTTCAGGGTACATGATCTCTTTGCACCAATTTTAAACAGAGAAGTCATCATGTGTTAAGAAGGAAAAGTGCACTGAAGAGAAGCAATAGTGCTTGGTAGAGATTCATTTAAATGAGCAAGAAGCACACAGAAAATCTGAACATGAGGTTGTTGTTGAGCGAGAGTTAAGCAGGCAATTAAGTGAATTCGAGCTTGGTAAGAACTATATAGACTGTAAGTCATCACTGAGGAGGTCAAGTTGGGATCTCAAACATTTTTTGGGCACATCAGGAAGGAGAAGCCTTCAAATTGAATTAGAGCAAGATCAAGTTAAGATTTTGGCATAAACTGCAGATCTAGGATCTACATCTAAGCATAGACAAAGGCGTGTGCACTTTGGGCAAATGGATGATCTTGACTGTAACAAAGCTATAACATCTCAATCTATTAGGGATGTCATTTCCATGGACTCTAAGGAAACTCAATTAGTAGCTTTCAACTACCAGAAGATATCACCAGTAGTAGAAGTCAAGAAAGTGGGTGAGGCCAAGACAAAGGGCAATAGAGGTTTGAAGTGGTTTTCGAGATCTCTAAATGTGGGGGAAGAGAATGAAATAACTATGTTGGGGAATCATGAGTGTCCATTTATGAATAGAGATCTGTCATTATTTGAAGCTACAAGATTTTACGTGAGGCTTAGAGGCCTATTTTGGCAATGAAAGCACCAAATGAAGATGTTATGGCACACACTAGTTCATGTTGTGTGTGTCATTTGAATTGGAAAATGTTTTAAAAAGGGTGCGTGAGAGGACCTGCATTTTGAAAGAATGAGAGGGTAGGCTAACACAAGGGGAAGGTTGCCAAAACCAACATATTAAGATGCCTTCCCAATCATAGGTTTTCCTTGTGTAAATAGTTGTGGACCCATGCAATGAACTAAGAGAGGGCTCACACACTAGCAGCCCTACGTGAGTGTTAAGGAAGGCAGTGCAAAGGCAAGCTCCATGTAAGTGTAAAAGGAAGTATATTGTGTAAAGTGGAGGATTCACATGAGCATCCAAGCACATAATGTGCTCATGCACCAGATTGCAAACACCAGCGTAAAGGCTAAGGAAGGCCTCACACAAATAATTAGTGGGGAGCCTTGTGTGTTTTGGTGGGTAGGAAGCTCACACAAGAGGACTGCCAGCGCACTGAGGAAAACCACGAAACAACAAGTTTTCCCTACAAATGTGAAGGAAAGGCCATGCATTGGAGGAGCCTGTGAAATGTTGGAAGAGGCTTCATTGCAAAATGGAGGTCATTGAAGGGGTGATAGGATAGTATGAAGAGGGGTGAGCAAGAGGGAACCAGTGCTAAGACTAAAGGGATTTTAATGGTTTTTCCTCCATAACTCATTATCCCACATTGCCTATGATGGGATTTTCAAAGTATTTAAATACTTTAGCAATCACAATATGAAATAAGTAAAGAGAACGAGAGGCTCTTGGGGGGCCCTTGGTTGGGGGATTTAGTACGAAAGTGGGCCCCATAGATTTTGAACCAAAATGCATGCAAAGCTTTAAAACTCTCAAATCAATTGTCCCACATTCATGCCAAAATGGGCATTCAAGATATTTATATACAACTCCACTCACATGATGAAATAGATGAAGAGCTAGAGGCTCTTCTCACATGAGCTTATTAAGTCACCTTGGGAAGCATAGCGATGAATGCATAGTTAAGGTTATTTTGCAGGCGAGTGTTATCACTCAAAAAAAATTTCATGGTTTTTGGTCTTTCCCTTTGGTCTCTGCAACATTTTTCATGTCTCTGGCCTCAAGCCCTAGTTCAAAAATTTAAAAATCTAGCCGTTGGTGAAAACCTTTTAATTTACCCTGGCCCTATTCTATTTTAATGTTACTTTTTTGGGCCACTTAAATTTCCTAAGTTGCACGTGCTTAAATATTTCCTAGGTTCTACTACTGGGTGGGTTTAATATTTTCCTAAGTCCCAGCGTTAATTTTTCCTAATGTTTCAATCTTTTATTTCCTAGGCCTGACTCTCTGACACCATCTTGATCTAATGGTGGGTGCATGTTCTTATAGAGTGTGTAAGAGGTATGCGATCCTAAGATGACTGTCAATCCTCCTTTATGGTGTATCTTTTCAATAGAGCGGGTCCACTGCCATGTTGGCACAGTTGGCATTCTCTCATTGGTCGGTGTGTTGCTAAGTGGGATTCTGTCAGTGGGGCCTACAGTGAAGCCTTTTCAATCTATGATCGGTGCATGATCTTAAGGAATATTATTCCCCTTTGAGATCATGCACCATCCATCAATTTCAAATCTAACTTGGACGTGTTAGTAGGGACCTGGTTGCTAGCGTGTCTGTCAGTGGGACCTGACATCTGCAAAAAATCTATAGTTGGCATAAGTTCTCATGGAATTTGTTAGAGCCATGAGATCTTACGCTAGCTGTCAATTTTACTTTTCTCAAATGGCTGATGAGGGTGGGTCCTCTAACATTTGGTGCTGACATGCATGTTTTTCATTGGTTGAGGGGGTCGAGTTGTCAAAGTTTCTCAATGGGACCATTTGCCAGGTGGTGTAGAGTTGTTCAAATCTTATTGGTCGATGTGGATGATGTAGCAAGGTGGGGTCATTGTTAGAGAGGTTAATGATGAGGACAAGATCTACGGTCAACGTAAGTTCTCATGGGTGGTGTCAAAGCCATGAGATCTTGCACCTGCCATTCAATTAAAGGCTTCCATGCGATGGGTCCTTTGTTAGTGGTGACCGAGCATGAGTAGCGAATGATATGTTGACATGTGGCATGTTTTCAAGTGGGCCCAGGGTTATCAAAAGATCTAGTAGTTTGGATAAAATATTTGGTGGTTCTGATATATTACAAAGGTTTTTCTCATTCGCAAAGAAAAGTAGTGGAGTTCTAAAAGGTTGGCAATTTAGTGAACACTGTGTTCGCGTAACTGCTAAACTAAATGGCGGAGACATAAGGTATTCCACAAATTGGAGAAAGTCTTCAGTCGCCAATTCTCTAAATGTGATTGGGGTCTTTTTAAAAGATAAATCATAAAGCCCATGAAATATGAAGATCTGACGATCACGATATAAAGTTGACCCAGTTTTAAATGTGGACCGCCGATATACTATTGGCACCATGGAAATAACTGTTGCAGTTTGAATTCAAATTTTTGAGGGTTTCCAGTGACAGGAAGGACTAAAATTTATTGTTTAAGTGGCTAGATCTAGTAGAATTGGTTTTTTCGACTATTGCAGTGTGGTCCAAGGTGTTAGATGATCATTTGCAGGGATCTGTACTGTGTTCTTTGTGCTCGAGGTGTGTTGCAGGTGGCTGAGTAGGTTGATAAATTCAGGCTTTTTTTGTGGTTCTTAGTACCTTCTCAGTGATATTGTCATGATTGAGGATCACTCTAGGATCTGTCTTCTCCTGGTTGCCTAGGTTTCTTCCCCTGTAATAAATTTGTGACTATTTCTAGTTGGTCTGGTGGGTGAAACCCTAACCCTAGTCATCTATAGCTTGTTACATCTTATTTTGAGATTTCAAGATGACTAGGGGGTATATATTGTTGTATTTTTTATTTTTTAGGGGTTCCAAAACTTTCATTTTTGGTCCCTAGTTGTTGATTGTATTATACTGAACAAGGAGAGCTTGGATTTAGGGTTTTTGTTTCTCCTTGCATTTTGTTGTCTTGGTAATGCATTGATTCTGAAAGTTAATGAGAATACACTTGAATTCCTATCTCAAACTTTTGATTGTCTTCTTGTTCTGATTGTGGATTCATATATGTTAAGGTCGCAAAGTGGATTAGCATATGGTAAACTAAGAGTATTGTGAGATGAGCTTGGAGTTCCTAAAAAATTTGGGATTAAAGCCTTTAGGGTGATTTCAGTGGGTTCATTGTTGGATTAGAATTTGATTATCAGGTTTGGGAGTGAGGGGAGTAATAGGAAAAGCACTTACTTTGAGTTCATGTGTATTTGACTTAAGGTTTTAGTTGATATATGTTATTAAGTGACTCTTTGCCCGGGGATAAGGCACTGATCTATTCTTTGGAAGTAGTCCATCATCATTAATCACACACATATATAAATGATGAAATCTTTAATCAATTACTAAGGGGTATAAATGTCTATTAGTTAGTGATTCCTTTCAAGAAGTGAATCAAGGGTAAACCTGCCTAAGCATCTTGGCTCAAAGTGTAGGAGGATCTCTTTGATCCTTATTAATTGGCCCTTTTACTTGTAGACTTTGGAGTGGTGATAGAGTCAGTGCCATTAAGTTGTTAATCATAGTGTAAAACTACAAGTTGAAACCAAAAGGACAACCAACAAAATGGCAACTCTGCTGGGGAGAGTCTAGAGATAAAAGTTTTCAAAGTGCACTCTTGTTTTCCTATTGTATTTAGTTAAAAGATTTCCCACTTTTGTGGGTGGCGACTCAAAGGTTAGAACCAGTGTTATAGACTGCAAATCATGGACAAAAGAAGGAATACTAGGTCCTTTGTCAAGAAGAATCCAGAGGTTTCTCTGGAGCAATTGCCTAGACAGGAAAAGAAGAGTTGGATCAAAAGAAATGGTGAGTCTACTAGTGCTCCCATAAGAGAACAAAGAAATACCAGAGGTAGAGCACCACATGTTTCCTCAATTGAGGAAGGTTCAAAAACAGAAGTTCTAGATCAGATGGTGGTCACTCTTTAGATAAATTTTATGATACCCCAGAGACTGTATTTCAAGACAAGGGTTCATTGCCTGCAGGTCAGGATGAACAAGCTAGAGAAAGAGGTTTTGAAGCTAATGTAGATCTTGATGAAGATAATTTCAGAAGGGAACCCATGAGACCGAGACAAGTCCATTTCCCATATCAAAATATCACTAATATGGATGTGTCATCAGGTTCTGATGATATTATGATGGACCCACATGATTTGAATGCACTAAGGTTATAGTTGGCAGAGCAGGATGCCATACATAAGAGGTTACAAGAGGAGAGAGAAGCTAAAAAGGTGAATGCTCTAATAGAAAGAGAGTCTCTTCTAAGAAAGATTAATGAAATGAAGGAGAGAAATAAGATGCTTGCTTCTGCTCCTAAAACTTTGCAACATGATGTTTTTGGTGATCTTGATGTTTTAAGGAGTGAGTAGGAACGCTTGCTGCAGGATCATGAGTTTGATAGAGAGGGCCCTGTGGTTAGACAGGTTCAAATTTATACTTCCCTCCCTAAAGATAAAGATGGGCATGAGATCACTAGGCCTATTGTTGCCACTAGTGAAAGAGGAAAGCAAAAGATGGTGGGATATCAAACAAGAAAATCATTGACAATACTAAGGGTCCCACCACCCAATTCAAATAAAGACATAGAGATAGAGAGAAGAAGAAAAGAAGATGAGGACCTTGCAAGCGAATTAGAGAAGTTTGAAATTGAAGCCTCCATTACAGAAAAAAGAAGAAAGATCGAGTTCTTGAAGTATTCATTTGCAAACACTCTTGGTCCATCTGCTACTGAACTAGGTATGCCATCTATGACTACTACTGTTCCACTTAGTAATGCTACTACTAGTTTAATTCCTTCTTCATCTGCTAGGATAGGTGCTGATCCTAGACAATAGTCAAATGCACAAGTAGATGGAAATGTAAATGTAAATGTTGATCCTAGGGTTAACACTAGTTCAAGCTTTCAAAGAAGACCTATGCAATTAGAAGGCTATAGGAAAATTAGTTTTGATGGAATTCCTAGTTACCTGAATGCTTTTCCAAATGATATAAGAGATAAGATACCTAGGTTTGCTAGTAACAATGCCATTAGTTGTGAAGAACATCTGAGGTTATTTGTTGATATGCTAAATGATTATGAGGTAGAGCATGAGGATGTAGTCATGAAATTATTTGTTCAATCTTTGGTGGAGGATGCTAGAGATTGTTTTAAGAGACTCCCTGACCGTTGCATTGACACTTGGGATTCTTTTGAGAGATGTTTCAAGGAGCAATATGGTGACAAGCCTAATGCTAGTTTCATGTTAAATGAGTTCAACACCATAAGGAAGAATCAGAATGAGTCTGCAACTGAATTTAATATGAGATTTCAGAAGGGTATGCATAAGTTGTTCCAAGTTATGTGGTTAGATGACAATGTTTGTTTAACCACATACTTCAATGCATTTGATGGAAAAATGGGATACCTTTTGAGGGATAAGGAACCAAGAAATCTTAGGGATGCTTTTAGGATTGCTGTTAATATTGAAAATAATATGAAGATATCAGGAAAATTGAGTGGGAAAAGAGATGATCCAAAGTTGTTTGGAGACAAAAGATATAAAAGGGATAATGAAAGAAGTGTTGGAAATAAGAAGCAAGAGGAAGATAAATTGGATAAGGTGTTGAATGCATTAAAGGATTTAAGAGCACCTGCTAATAGAATTAATAATGCTCTTGCCAATGAAAAGCCTCAGTTCAATAATACTTTCAGTAGGCAGAATAGATTGCAGAATTATCCCTACAACACCCAATGGAAGGATGGAAAGCCTTTTGTCCCTGCTGCAAGAAATAATAATGATAGATTTGTCCCTAATCCTTTACAAAAATATTTTATAAATGTTATAGAGGACACACCATGGTGTGTTGCATGCCAGTTCCCTCATTCTGCAGAGCATTGTGTGGTTGCACAATCCATGTCAGCATATCAGGATGATGGTAATGATGAGGGATTAGATCAGGAGGAAAGTCATGATGATATTGGATGCAATATGGCAACTTCATATTTTGGATATGAAGATGATTCTGATATTGGTGAAGAAGCAGATGTATGCTCAAAGAGACACAATCAGGCACTTTTCCATCAAGAGGTTTTTTCTGATAATGATGACATTGATGAAAAGACATGTAACATGATCTCTTCCTCTGAGCCAGTAAATTTAAGGAGGCCTTCAAGGGAATAGATGGATAGAATTACTATAGAAATTATTGCTCAAGTGCAAACTAGAGGCATGGTAGCAAGGGATGCAAATGGGAAAGCTACAAGAATGTTTATAAAGAACACCAATTCTGGAGAACTAGGTGAGAGTAAATCAAAAAATGATCATATGGTAACGTTCAAGAATGTAAAGGGTAAGAAATGGGAACCTAAGGGAGTTGGAGTTGAAAAAATTTCTGATGAGATAGAGAAGCCAGTTAATACAATGGCTGAAGATGAAAAGATGAAAGTCACCAATACAACTAATGTATCAGATAAGCAAAAGGATACTAAAGCAATGCAGATTGAGGTTCTTCCCTCTACTCCTGTTGATATGTTAGTTGTATTGTCTCAAATAACTATTAAGGTTCCTTTGTCAGAACTATTGAGGATCCTTGAACATAAGGATAGGGTTTTTGCATGGGTAGATAATGTTCATCATAATGATGTTGCATGCAATGAATCTCAAGCTAAGGTTTTGAAAAGAGTAGAGGCTCAGGGATTGGAATCTCAAATTCCACCTATATACTTGGATAGTTCTGTCAATGCCAACCTTGAAAACATAGATCCATTCTTTTTGAGTGTCCTTGTAAACGGAATGAAATTGAGAAATTGTATGATTGATTCAGGTGCCTCAAATACTGTCATGCCTTTCAAGATTATGGAGAAGTTGGGCCTCAAAGTTGATATAGTTCAAGGAAGATGTTGTGCAATGGATCAAAGAGAGGTACCAGTCATTGGCACTATAAATGCAATGCCTTATAGATTGGCAGCCTATCCAGAGAAAGAATTGACCATGAGTGTTTTGGTAGTAGATATCCCTCCTCATTATGGGATGCTATTATCTAGAAGATGGAGTGCTGCCATGGGTGGAAGTTTACAATGTGACTTGTCTTATGCAACTTTCAAGATTGATGACCAGTTTGTCAAGATTGATTGAGAGCCAAGGGTATGCCACATGATTGAAAGGAATATTGACAATGAGACTACATGATTTGTGGATACTGACATCAATTCTTTTAGGGAAGAGATCCCTACAATTGAGAAGGAGCCTGTATTGCCATCTATTGCTGAAGAGGTAGGTTCTATGTTTGTGAGGGGTGATTTGTGGGTGATGTACTTTGATGGTGCTAGCTGCAAAGATGGAGCAGGAGAAGGTATTTTGCTCATTTCTCCTGATGGAAAATCCTATAAGTTCTCTTTCACATTGAATTTCTTTTGTACCAATAATATAGCAAAATATGAAGCATTTTTGTTAGGACTAAAATTGGCACAAAAGCATGGAATTAGATGCATAAGGGTTATTGGGGATTTTGAATTGGTGGTGTCCCAAGTCAGGGTAGTGTATGCTTCCAAGAACAAGAGGTTGAAACAATATAGGAATGTTGTGTGGGATTTGATTGAGTGTTTTGATGCCTTCAATATTGAATGGAAGGATAGGAGTAATAATAAGATGGCTGATTTGTTAGCCAATATAGCAATCAATCCCACTTATATTACTTTTTCCGGTCTCTCTAAAGTTGAAGTTCAGACTAGGCCAAGTATACCAGATAATGTTGAAAATTGGCAGGTTTTTGAGGATGACCAGGATATATTGAAATTTATGAAATGTGAAGATCAGTATCATGGTCAAGAATTAGATTGTTTAGCCTTGGTTGAGACTATAGAAGGAAAAGAGGTTGTCTTTGGCAATGAAGTTATTCAAATTAGAACTAACAAGGTTCCTAAGGGACTTGTTGTTCTTGAAATTGTATTTGACAACTAGGATAGAGTTCAGAAGGATAGTAAAAAGGAAGATCATATGGATTTAGAGGAGATAAATCTTGGAACACAAGAAGCACCTAAGAAGGTGTATATTGGTAAGGATATATCTCATAAAATAAAGAAATCTTTGATTGAATTATTAAGGAAATTCAGGCATGTTTTTGCATGGTCATATGATGACTTGAAGGTTTATAGAGAAGACTTATTTCAGCATATTATTCCTTTGAAAGAAGATGCTAAACCTTTCAGGTAGAAACAAAGGCCTATAAATCCTACTTTGGCACCTAAGATGCAAGAGGAATTAATGAAATTGAGAGATGCTGGCATTATCAAACCCATTAGGCATTCTTCTTGTCCTTGTCAGAAAGAAAAATGGTGACATCAGACTTTGTGTAGACTTCAGGAATTTGAACATCAGCTCGTTGAAGGATAACTATTGTTTGCCCAATATGGAAGCTATGTTGCAGAGAGTAATCAGATCTGAATTGATGTCTATGATGGATGGTTTCTCTAGTTACAATTAGGTAATTGTAAAAGAATTAGAACAATTTAAGATAGCTTTTACAACACCTTGGGGGACATATGTTTATGTGAGAATGCCTTTTGGTCTCACAAATGCTTGTGCTACTTTTTAGAGGGCAATGGATGTTGCCTTTTCAGACTTTATAAATGACTTCCTTGTAGTTTATCAGGATGATTTAACTGCCTATTCCAAGAAGGAAGAAAACCATTGTACTCATTTAGATAAAATATTTGTGAGGGCTTTGGAATATGGCATTTCATTAAACCCAAGGAAATGTGTTTTTGGTGTCACTGAGGGTAAGTTGCTTGGCCACTTGGTCAGTAAGCAAGGAGTCAGAATTGATCCTGAAAGGGTGGAAACCATTGATAAGATTCAGAGACCTAAGAATATCAAAGGAATTTAGTCCTTCTTTGGTCAGGTAAACTTCTTGAGAAGATTTGTAACAAACTTTGTTGAGGTCACTAGACCTATATCCAAGATGTTAAAGAAAGGATCTGCTATTACATGGGAAGGTGAGCCTAATGAAGCTTTCAAGAATATCAAGTAGGCTATTAAAGATTCACCTATGCTTAAGGCACATAATTATAGTATCCCAATGCATATCTTATCTTTTGCATCTTTTCATACTATTGCTGCAGTGTTGTTGCAGAAAAATAAGGAAGGTTATGAGCAGCCTATTGCATTTTTTAGTAAATCTTTGCAAGCTGCTAAATTGAAGTATGAAATCAATGAAAAACAAGCATATGCATTGGTCAAGGTAGTAAAAGCTTTTAGATGTTATTTGATGAGATCAATTGTGATTGCCTTTGTGCCAATTGCAGCAGTCAAGGATATTTTCTCACAACAAGAGGTGTTTGGGAGAATATGTAGATGGATCAATAGGATCCAAGAATTCAACATTGATATCCAAATTACCAAATTAGTTAGAGGACAAGGATTGGAAAAATTGATGGCTCAATCCAATCTTGATGCAAATCAAATAAATCAAGTTGTGGTTGATTATACTTTTGATATGGATGATTGTATTTGGTATCAGGATATCATCTATTATTTGAGAAATATGAATTGTCTAGTAGACATGGATGACAATAAGAAGAGGACATTGAATTTATAGGCCATCAGGTATGTAATTATGAAATGTAAATTATATAGAAAGAATTTAGATTGCATACTTTTGAAATATGTGGATGAGAATCAAGCTAACAAGTTGTTAAAAGAAATGCATGAGGGATTTTGTGGAGGGCATTATATGGGTAAAACTACTACTCATAAGATCTTGAGAGTAGGGTTTTGGTGGCCTACAATCTTCAAGGATGTAGAGCAGTTGGTAAGGAGATGTGATGCTTGTCAAAAGTTCTCTGGTAAGCTTAAATTTTCAGGTAATGTGCCCTTAAGGCCAGTAGAAGTACAAGCTCCTTTCCAACAATGGGGAATAGATTTCATAGGGGAGATACCAAAAAAGTCTAGTGGGGGACATTCTTGGATACTAGTTGCCACTGATTACTTTACTAAGTGGGTGGAGGCTATCCCTACAAGAAATGCAACTAGTAAGGTGGTCATTGATCTTCTATTGAACAATATTTTTACAAGGTTTGGTTGCCCTAAGATGATAGTGACAATGCAATGTGCTTCAGGTCTGCTGAATACAAGGAATTTTGCAAAGGTCTAGGAATTCAGAGGTCAAATTCCTCACCTTATCATCCACAAGGAAATGGACAGGCATAATCATCTAATAAGAGCCTGATGAAAATCCTAAGAAGGATTCTTGATAAGAATAAAAGAGCATGGAATTCAAAGTTGCCATTAGCTCTATGGGCTGATAGGGTGACTGTAAAGAAGGCAATTGGTTGTGCACCATTTGACCTAGTATATGGAATACATGCAAGAATGCCTTAGAATAATTTATTGGAAATGTACAAGTTTGTTCAGTTATATGATGATGAAATAGATGATGAAATGTAGTTGAGAATTGAGGACCTCATTAGGTTGGATGAAACTAGAAGAGAATCAGTTGCAAGAAATGCCAGGTTACAATTGCAAGTCAATAATTTGTATGAAAAAAGGACTGTTGATAGGAAGTTTGAGCCTGGTGACTTGGTATTAATTTGGAATGCTAGATTGGAGGATAGAGGGAAGCATGGAAAATTTGATCCAATCTAGTTAGGACCATATCTGATTCATGAAAAATGGGGCCAAGATTCATACATTGTAAAAGAGTTAAGTGGTGATATTCAAGAATTGCTAGTTCATGGACAATTCTTGAAGAGGTACTTTAGTTGAAGGTATCATTTCTTTCCATGAACAATAGTTAGGTCTGTACATTCTATAAATTTTTTAAAGTTGCTTGCCCCTATCCTATTTTGTCCTGGTCTGTAGGGTTTTGGTCTTGTGGCTCTTTGTTGTTAGTTTTTTCCAGTGGGATGGTCTACTTTAACTAGTGATTCTAGATCCTTACTATGCCTACAGGAGGCATACATCCCTAGAAAGAGCCACTGTTATCACTCAAAAAAAATTTCATGGTTTCTGGTCTTTCCCTTTGGTCTCTGCAACATTTTTCATGTCTCTGGCCCCAAGCCCTAGTTCAAAAGTTTAAAAATCTAACCGTCGGTGAAAAACCTTTTAATTTACCCTAACCCTATTCTATTTTAATGTTACTTTTTCAAGCCACTTAAATTTCCTAAGTTGCATGTCCTTAAATATTTCCTAGGTTCTACTACCCGGTGGGTTTAATATTTTCCTAAGTCCCAGCATTAATTTTTCCTAATGTTTCGGCCTTTTATTTCCTAGGCCCGGCTCTTTGAAACCATCTTGATCTAACGGTGGGCGCATGTTCTTATAGAGTGTGTTAGAGGCATGCGATCCTAAGATGACTATCAATCCTCCTTTATGATGTATCTTTTCAATAGAGTGGATCCATTGCCATGTTGGCATAGTTGGCATTCTCTCATTGGTCGATGTGTTGCTGAGTGGGATCCTGTCAGTGGGGCCTACAGTGAAGCCTTTTCAATCTACGGTCGGTGCATGATCTTAAGGAATATTCTTCCCCTTTGAGATCATGCACCATCCATCAATTTTGAATCTAACCTGGACATGTTAGTAGGGACCTGGTTGTTGGTGTGTCTGTTAGTGGGACCTGACATCTGCAGAAAATCTATGGTTGGCATAAGTTCTCATGGAAGTTGTCAGAGCCATGAGATCTTACGCCAGCCATCGATTTTACTTTTCTCAGATGGATGATGAGGGTGGGTCCTCTGATATTTGGTTCTAACATGCATGTTTTTCATTGGCTGAGAGGGTCAAGCTGTCAGTGTTTCTCAGTGGGACCATTTTCTAGGTGGTGTAGAGTTGTTCAAATCTTATTGGTTGACGTGGATGATGCAGCAAGGTGGGGTCATTGTCAAAGAGGTCAATGATGAGGACAAGATCTATGGTCGGCGTAAGTTCTCATGGGTGGTGTCAGAGCCATGAGATCTTGCACCCACCATCCGATTAAAGGCTTGTATGTGGTGGGTCCTTTGTCAGTGGTGACCGAGCATGAGTAGCGAATGATATGTTGACATGTGGCATGTTTTTAGGTAGGCCTAGGGTTATCAAAAGATCTAGTAGTTTGGATAAAATATTTGGTGGTTCTGATATATTACAAAGGTTTCACTCATTCGTGAAGAAAAGTAGCGGAGTTCTAAAAGGCTGGTGATTTAGTGAACATTGTGTTCGCGTAACCACTAAACTAAATGGCAGAGACATAAGGTATTCCACAAATTGGAGAAAGTCTTCAGTCGCTAATTCGCTAAATGTGACTGGGGTCTTTTTAAAAGATAAATCATAAAGCCCATGAAATATGAAGATCTGACGGTCACGATATAAAGTTGACCTAGTTTTAAATGTAGATCGTCGATATATTGTTGGCGCCATGGAAATGACCGTTGCAGTTTGAATTCAAATTTTTGAGGGTTTCCAGGGACAGGAAGGATTAAAATTTATTGTTTAAGCGGCCGAATCTGGTAGAATTGGTTTTGCCGACTGTTGCAGTGTGGTCCAGGGTGTTAGATGATCATTTGCAGGGGTTTGTACTATGTTCTTTGTGCTCGAGGTGTGTTGCAGGTGGCCGAGCAGGTTGACAAATTCTTTTTTTTTCATGGTTCTCAGTACCTTCTTAATGATATTGTCATGATTGAGGATCACTCTGGGATCTGTCTTCTCCTGGTTGCCTAGGTTTCTTCCCCTGTAATAAATTTGTGAATGTTTCTAGTTAGTCTGGTGTGTGAAACCCTAAGCCTAGTCATCTGTAGCTTGTTGCATCCTATTTTGGGATTTCAAAATGACTAGGGGGTATATATTGTTGTATTTTTTATTTTGTAGGGGTTCCAAAACTTTCTTTTTTGGTCCTTGGTTGTTGATGGTATTATACTGAACAAGGAGAGCTTGGATTTAGGGTTTTTGTTTCTCCTTGCATTTTGCTATCTTGGTAATGCATTGATTCTGAAAGTTAATGAGAATACACTTGAATTCTTTTCTCTAACTTTTGATTGTCTTCTTGTTCTGATTGCGGATTGATATATGTTAAGGTCACAAAGGGGATTAGCATATGGTAAACAAAGAGTATTGTGAGATGAGCTTGGAGTTCCTAACAAAGTTGGGATTAAAGCCTTTAGGGTGATTTCAGTGGGTTCATTGTTGGATTAGAATTTGATGATCAGATTTGGGAGTGAGGGGAGTAATAGGCAAAGCACTTACTCTGAGTTCATGTGTATTTGAGTTAAGGTTTTAGTTGATATATGGTATTAAGTGACTCTTTGCCCTGGAATAAGGCATTGATCTATTCTTTGGAAGCAGTCCATCATCATCAATCACACACATATATAAATGATGAAATCTTTAATCAATTAGTAAGGGGTATAAATGTCTATTAGTTAGTGATTCCTTTCAAGAAGTGAATCAAGGGTAAACCCACCTGAGCATCTTGGCTCAAAGTGTAGGAGGATCTCTTTGATCCTTATTAATTGGCCCTTTTACTTGTAGACTTTGGAGTGGTGATAGAGTCAGTGACATTAAGTTGTCAATCATAGTGTAAACTTGCAAGTTGAAACCAAAAGAACAACCAACAGAGAGCAACAAAGGTGATGACTAGACAAGGTGGACATGTGGTTGGCATTTGCAAAGTCGCTGGACAAAGCTGATAGTTAGGAGATGACCAGGAGATTCAGTAGGCGGTTAGCTAATTGCCAGTCGCACGATCACCAGATGTTAGTGGTTAAGGGCCAATGATTTTGAGATTTAGAGAGCAATGGTCACGTATTCTCCGAATGGTTGGCAATTAAGAGATAGCATATGGTGACTTGGAGGTAACCACTAGTCACGTAATCACTGAGTCCATGGTAGTCAAGGAAAGAAATTTAGAGATTGGGAGAATGGGCTCAATTGCCCATTCTCCAGATTTAACCTAGGGTTAAGGCCAAAGTCAGAGATCTAAAAAATAGCCTATTTGCTAGATTGTCAAGTTTAACCATGGTTAATTCAAGTTTTTAGAGATTTGGAGAATGCATGCAGTCACCTGATCTCCCAATTGGGGGTTAAACCTTGAGTTAGTCTGAGCAACCATTCACATGTTGACAAGTGTCCAAATCTAGTGCCTTCTGAAGGAAAATGCATAAATGAGTTAAAAATTACAGATTTGAAAGAATTTAAAAGATTAATATAGTCTACACATTTGAAATTAATTCAAAATTTAAATGGCAGGGCCTACTAAAAAAAAAATGGCCTAAAGATTCATTTTTTTATCAAAACATATGAGTGTTATATGTTTTCAGAAATGGGAAAAGACAAGGAGTCTGATGGCCATCATGATTTTCAGTTTTAGAGTAATGGGAAAGAGTAGTTTGGGTTTGAATTTTGAGAATCAGAATCAGAACAGTTTGGGAAATGATTGCAGAAAGTGGATCAGTTAGAAAGAATTAGTTGTGTAGACACCCTAAAATGGTCACCTAGACTTTGGGCCCCCATTCAGCAATTTATCAAATCCCTGAATCAGTATTTTAAAAAATCAACATTTTTCAAATATCAATTTCCTTGATCAAATTCTAGTTTTATCATTTATTCGATTATTTTCTATGGGCTAACCATTTTATCCTAAGTCTTTATTTATTAAAAGGAATTTGCTCTCCTTTTATTGAATAAAAAGGACCCACTTTTTCTCTTATCCTAAGTTGCACAAATAAAGCATTATTCTTATTTTATAAAAAGAAGAAAAGGCCTTTTTGTCTCATATGGACACAAAAGTCAACTCTTATTTTCTCATTGGAGGATATTTGTGCACATGGATTGATCCTCTTTGATGTTCCACCCTTGATTAAATCTTTTGCCTCTTAATCTCCATGGTCCATTCCTTTTCAATTCCTTTAAAAGGAGAGCTCTTTTCTCATTCTAGGATCCCCAACTTTGAATACTAATCTTATGTTGCAGGATTTCTTGGAGACTTTGGAGCTTTTTGGAGATCATTCTTGCATTCTAGCTTCATTCTTGCATCTTAGCTTCATGTTTATGCTTTCTAGCTTAGTTTCCTTTATGCTCTAGATTAGCTCACATAGCTTAATTAGCAAAGGTTTGTAATACTTTCATTTCCATAGCTTAGCTTGTATCTTCATTCTTAGCATAGTTGCATTGCCTTGCATCTTCATTGTTGATTCTTGAGGATATTGGCATTCTTTCCCTTGTCTCATTGAATCTTCCATTGTGTGGTTTACTAGCAAGGTTGCATGCTTCAATAGCTCTAGCTAAGAACACCATCAACATCCTTGTGACTCCCTGACTAGGGAGCTCTAGGTCGCTTTCTCAAGGTTTCCCATTCATAGATTCTCTTGGAAGTAATGACTTAGAGAAGTGCACTATTTAGTGTGTACATTTTTGGCACTGAGAAAACATCGTGCGATATTTTCTTCAGTAACAGTGTGATGATATCTTTGAATGTGATATTTCACATAGTATCACACAATGTTTCATCCAGTATCGTGCGATACTGGATCAAACATTGGTATGATACTATTTTGACCCATGAAGTATCACACGATAGAAGTTATCAAAGAGTGTGATACTTAGTAAATATCATATGATATTTCACACGAGGAAAATTTGAATTTTTTAAAAAATATTAAAAATGTGTTTTAAAATGAAATAAATGCTCATAAATGACCTACAAGGTGATTTTTTCTGAAAACATACCGGGGCACCATAATGCGGAGGCCGGTTATGCAACCGGGCATGCTTGAATTGATGCCTGTGAACTGGAATCACTGCTTGCTGGGCCATTTTATCTCTCTGAGCTCTTGAAATTCTCAAATCGTAATAAAACAAATGATTTTGAAAATGACCTTTTTTACCCCCTTTTATAGAATTTTGACTTTTTGACCAATTTTCAAAACACTTCAGAATTGTGCAAAAATTGCACCCCTAGATAATTTCGACATCCTGAATCCATTTTTAAGATTGAAATCAAAATTTGAGTTCATCTTGATAGTCAAAATCACATTTCAAACTTTTCACCCTCCTCTACGCAATTGGCTATTTGAGGCCTGATCCTTCGATCTTTGTTGGGGCATCTTCATTTCTTCATCCCCATCTCTTTCAACCTTCTAGTATTTCATTCATTTTCATTCGCTTCATCTCTCTGAGGTTTGACTTCATTTTTCTCCTATATCTTTCCCAGTCAAACCTAGTCAAACTAGGGCATATCTTCACTGCTTGATGGTTATCCTATCATCTCTCACCTTCGATTGTGATTTCTAGTGACTTGATCAAGTTTATCAATTTATTGTTCCTCCTCTACCTAATTTCAATTTCACTTCTGAGGGGGCAATACATGTTAGCTTCAACCCTTGATTCAAGTTATCAATCAAACCTTGCTTGAGATTCTTATCTCTTATTTGAGACTTGATTATCACCTAGCTATAAAGGTGTTGGTCTTGTCTTTCAGCTTATGCTTATCTTTGTCCTGATATGTTCCCATCTTTCGAACACATGTTTGGATTTTTTTGTGATCCCAAATCGATCTCACATTAGTAAAAGAGGGGCAAATGTATGCACCCTAAAATGGTCGCCTAGACTTTGGGCCCCCATTCAACAATTTATCAAATCCCTGAATCAGTATTTTTAAAAAATAGCATTTTTCAAATATCAATTTCCTTGATCAAATTCTAGTTTTATCATTTATTTGATTATTTTCTATGGGCTAACCATTTTATCCTAAGTCTTTATTTATTAAAAGGAATTTCCTCTCCTTTTATTGAATAAAAAGCCCCCACTTTTCCTCTTATCCTAAGTTGCACAAATAAAGCATTATTCTTATTTTATAAAAAGAAGAAAAGGCCCTTTTGTCTCATATGGACACAAAAGTCAACTCTTATTTTCTCATTGGAGGATATTTGTGCACATGGATTGCTCCTCTTTGATGTTCCACCCTTGATTAAATCTTTTGCCTCTTAATCTCCATGGTCCATTCCTTTTCAATTCCTTTAAAAGGAGAGCTCTTTTCTCATTCTAGGATCCCCAACTTTGAATATTAATCTTATGCTATAGGATTTCTTGGAGACTTTGGAGCTTTTAGAGATCATTCTTGCATTCTAGCTTCATTCTTGCATCTTAGCTTCATGTTTATGCTTTCTAGATTAGTTTCCTTTATGCTCTAGATTAGCTCACATAGCTTAATTAGCAAGGATTTGTAATACTTTCATTTCCATAGCTTAGCTTGCATCTTCATTCTTAGCATAGTTTCATTTCATTGTATCTTCATTGTTTATTCTTGAGGATATTGGCATTCTTGCCCTTGTCTCATTGAACCTCCCATTGTGTGGTTTATTAGCAAGGTTGCATGCTTCAATAGCTCTAGCTGAGAGCACCATCAACATCCTTGTGACTCCATGCCTAGGGAGCTCTAGGTCGCTTTCTCAAGGTTTCCCATTCATGGATTCTCTTGGAAGTAATAACTTAGAGAAGTGCACTATTTAGTGTGTACAAGTTGCAGAACAAAGTTGTGGAAAAAACTTGGAGATATTTTATGCCAAGAATGGACAACCATCAGTGGGCTTTGAACTGACCACATTCTTCTATATCTAGTTTTTTCTCCATTGTAATGAGGATGTTGAAATGTATGTTGTTGGGATAGCTTCTGGGCTTTTGAGTCTTATTTTTTTCTGTTCATGGTCTTACAATGTACAGTTTCAGATGAATTTTAATGAAAATAATAGAATCCCTGTTCAGTTCTTGTCTAATGTCTTTGTATGTATTGTTTAATTCTTGTGTATTGACTTGTAAGGCATGTTAATATACTAGTTATAAGGTATCTATGGGTTTGAATTTGAGTTTCTTTCAAGGAGAGAGTAAGTCTTGATTTCAAATTTTGAGAATTCTAGGTTTGCATATGAATTTGATGTCCAGGTATTAAAATGAGAAGAATGGTTTGCAAGGCAACTCATTTGGGTTTTTGAGTTTGGAGTTAGGGTTTTCTGGGAATGCACATTTGTATGACTTTGTTGCCTAATAGATAAGGCATTGGTCTATGCTTAACTGGCAGTTTTCTTCATCAATCATTAATTCAAATCATTTCCATTTCTAGTTTAAGAGCATAAATGTTTGTAAATTGCATGTAATAGTGCAAATGCTTTTGGTGATTCCTTGTAGAAGTGAATCTGATAGGTTAGCCTACCTAAGCCTCCAGGTTCAAAGAGAAGAAGGGTGAATATCCTTGTTGTTACTATCCATTGATTTTCATGTCTGCATAAGGGGTTTTAGTGAGAGTGTTTATGTATGTAGATTTAGTATGTTTTAGGTACAGCCGCCTGGGTTTGTGGAGTCCAAAGTGTAGGAGAATTAAATCCTTTTTAATTAGCCTTTTCCCTACGAGAATCTGGAATTGGGAGTCTAAGAGTCAAGCTTAATATCTATATAGTGATTCTACATAAAAAAGAGCTAACAGACTCATCAAACCCATTGAGATGACATGGCGAGATAGAAAAATGAAGACCAGATTAGGATACCTAGAACAAGGGTATACCCAAAAGTACTATCCCAAAGTCTATAATCAAATATTACAATTAGAGTCCCATACTAGTGATGAAGACTCAAATGATTGGGAATGGGATACATTAACCGATGAATCATGCCATGATAAGTGTATTGATGTTATGCATACCTACACTCCTAGTAAAGGGAAAGCATCCATTTCAGCACCAAATCAAAATCAAGCATCAAGTTCAAACCAAGTGGTCATAAATAATGTACCAAGTATAGAAATTGGGATAAATCAATAGGTAGGAGAACCCTACATACCATCATGGAGACATACTATAGAAGAATCAAATCATAGGTTTAGTCTACAAGATTTCTATCCAACAGAAACCTTAGAGGATTCTAGTGAGGGGGATTTTTATCCTAGTTCTCTAGAGCATCTTGAAGAAGCACACATCATAGATTTAAGTGATACAATGTATGAACCTTCAAATGAAGTCTTATCCTTAAACCCTATCGGCCTAAACCAAAACATTGATCCTTTAACCCTCATCTACTCGAAATTGATTGAATGGGATTTCATTGAACCTACCATACTCCCAAACTTTTTGAATGACAACATGGTATCCCAATACCTAAATGTGGTTGATCCTTCTTCTACCATGGAATATGAGGAAGATATGTCAAAGGAAGGTATGCAAACTCCTAATTCATTTAAAAATGAAAAAAATAAAAAAAATAAAAAGGGAAAGAATCTAATGTTGAAAACCACATTGCGGCAACATTAGATCAAAAAGAGAAAGAAGTAAAGAATGATTCCAAAGGTGAAAACCCAATTGAGGCACCTAAGGAAGGGAGTTTGGATACTTTACCTAAGTATTATGAAGAAAGATCTCCTATCTTGATCGAGCCAATAGAAAAGGTGAACATTGGATCAAATTCTGAACCAAGGATCATACACTTAGCATCATCTTTATCTAGTAAGGAAAGAATAGAATTCATCAAATTTTTCAAGGAAAAGAAAATCAATTTTACATGGTCTTATGATGATATGTCAGGATTAGATCCAAACTTAATCATGCATCACTGAAACATAAAAGGAGCAAGACCAATCAAGCAAAAATTGAGAAAGATGCATCCTCACATAGCTTTACTTGTAAAAGTAGAGTAAGAAAATTTGCTAAAGGTTGAGTTTATAAGAGCCATTGATTATGCCCAATGGATTTCAAGCATAGTACCAGTTTCAAAAGTAGATAAGTCCACCAAAATTTGCATGGATTTAGGGATCTAAATCTTGCATACCCTAAAGATGATTTTCCATTGCCAAGTATAGATGCCACAGTGGATCTAACAGTGGGACATTCCATGTTCTCGCTTATAGATGGTTTTAGTGGATACAATCAAATAAAGATAGAACCTAAGGACCAAGATAAAAAAACATTTACATACGCATGGGGGACATTCTGTTGGAATGTTATGCCCTTTGGTCTAAAGAATGTTGGGGCAACTTATCAAAGAGCTATGCCAACAATATTCCATGATATGATGCATAAGTTCATGCAGGATTATGTAGATGATATACTTGAAAAATATCATTCAAGAGATGAACATCTACCAATACTAGAGAAAATCTTTGAAAGATTGGAACAATTCAAAGTGAGGCTAAATCCTAAAAAGTGTGCATTTGGTGTTCAATCAAGAAATTTTCTAGGGTATATTGTTTTTGCAAAAGGAATAGAGTTATATCTAGCTAAAGTCAAAGACATTATGGAAATGGAATCACCTAGGAACATAAGTCAAATGCGGTCTCTCCAAGGTAGGATCAAATCTATATGAAGATTCATCTCTCAATTTGCAGAAATGTGCCATAATTTCACTCAACTCTTACATAAGGACATAGTGTTTAAATGGGATGAAAAGTGTGAAGAAGCCTTCACTTTATTGAAGAAATATCTAATGAACCCTCCAACTTTGATGCCACCTATAAGAAGAAAGCCTTTGATACTATACATTTCAGTGACTGAGCATTCATTAGGGGCACTCTTGGCACAAGAAGATGAATTAGGAAAAGAAAAGGCTATCTACTATATTAGTAGGACTTTAGTGAAATATGAGTTAAATTATACATTCATGGAAAGGGAATGCTTGGCCATAGTTTTTTCTTCCCAAAAATTATGCCATTATATGTTATCTCATAAAATTAAACTCATTGTAAAGATAGCTCCCTTAAAATATCTTCTTAGGAAAACAACATTGAATGGAAGGCTAGCCAAATGGGTCATGGTGCTAAGTGAATTCACATTGAATATGTTGATCAAAAATCAATCAAGGGCCAAGTCATAGCTGATCAGTTAGCAGAATCACCATTACAAGATGACCACCCAATACAAGTGGAATTCCCAGATTCAGAAATTATAAATGTTGAGGCAAAAAAATGGCAACTATATTTTGATGGTTCCTAAACACAACATGGATCAAGAGAAGGCATACTTTTAATTACTCCTCAAGGATATACCATTCCAAAATCATACAAATTTCTATTCCCATGCACAAATAATATAGCAAAATATGAAGCATTGGTCATCAGAATCAAACTAGCATTGGAATGGAAGGTGACAAAACTACAAGTCTATGGTGACTCACAATTAGTTATCAACCAAATCAATGATGAATATCTCACTAAAGATGACAAGTTGATCCCTTAAAAAAATATGATCAAGAATCTAAATAAATATTTCACTCTCATCACATTTGAGCAAGCTCCAAGAGAGAAAAATAAAGCAGCAGATGCAATGGCAACTTTGGCATCACTTCTACAAATACCAAATCAAAGTGCCAAACATGAATTCCTAGTAGAAGAAGTTGAGCAGCTCACATTTGACCCTACCCATCCTCACATCATTTGTTTATTAACTAAACATGACACCTTGGTATGGAGACATATATACTTATTTAAAAGACCAAATCCTACCCATAGACCAAACTAGGAACCAAAAGAAGAGCTTCATACGCCAATCCTCTTGTTATACCCTAATTTTTGAAACATTGTATCAAAAAAGTCTAGATGGAATGCTTCTTAGATGTCTAGAGAAAGAGGAATCAAGTAAAGCCTTACAAGAAATTCACAAGGGGATATGTGGGTCACATTCGAATGGTCTAAAACTAGCTAAGAAACTTCTTGGGATAGGATATTTTTGGCTGACAATGGAGAAAGATGCTTGTAACTTTGCTAAAACTTGTAAAAAGTGTCAATTTCATGGAAACTTGATACATGTACCCACACAAGAGCTTCATCTAATGACGACACCTTGGCCATTTTATTAATGGGGTCTAGATTTGATAGGAATGATTCATCCACCATCCTCAAATGGGCATAAATTTATTATCACTGCAACATAGTACTTTACCAAATGGGTGGTGTATACTAGCAAAAGTATCTTCATAGAATTAAGGTTGAACAATAAATAAAATAGTAACTAAATACAACCACTATAGAGAAACTATTTGGCAAATAATGATCAATTGAGCAGCCAATGGCTCTCTAACTAAGATTGTTAATGAATAGCTCTTAGCAAGCTCCCATTAATGACAGTCCTAGATTGAGAATGATAAAGATAAACAAGCTATTGCTAACAATTATCAAAGTAAATGCTAATTATGCTCTCAAATGCTTTTCTAAGCTCAAATTGCAAGATGTTCAATGCAATTCTCAGATGTGTGGTTGATCAATATGAAGGAATTAGGCCTTCCTTTTATAGATTTTCCAATGGTAGGGGGTGTAGTTGTATTTGATCATGGTTAAGTTTGAGTTAGTCTTTGGTTCCACTCTTTGAAGACAAAGAAAAGTTTGTGTCCTTAAAGCTTGGGACAAGTAGACAAGATCAATGGACAAGATTCCCTTTCACTTTGAGTGATTGAGATTGAATTTGGCTTGATCCATGTGAATGCCTTTCCTTTAATCTCATTGGTTGATTGATTTTCCTCCCTTTTGTGGTTGTTGAGAGTAATTAAGATTTATTAATTGATTTAATTGATTTATTTAGCCATGTACCCCTTGAATGGGTTGAATTTGATTTAATCCAAGACTATACAATTAATTGAATTAATTGTATTTTGATTTGATTTCACTTGATTAAAATGCTCTCAATTTTGATTGATCTTGAATTAGGATTTGATTTTGATTTTGATTGGCTAATTATGCATTGTGATTCAATTACTTCAATTATGTCCTTGATTTTCTTTGATTTGAATTGATTTGATTTGATTTGATCTTTGTCCATTTTTAGGAGATTACAAATGCCCCTCTTTGAGTTGACGTGTGAAGCATGTCAATTCAAAGAATTCTCTGATCTTGCTAATGATAGGTCCTTATTCATTGATGGTCGATCTCTAATGTTCTTTTGATGGTCGATCTTGATTTTTGATATGAGGTTGATGTAGATATGATCAATATGAAACTCTCTTGATATGGTTCTTTGATGATCATTCTGATATGATGGTCATTTTGATAATGGTTCCTGATATGTTGTTTGATTTGATGGAAAATTCTGATATGATACCCGTTTTGATGATTGATTTCAATGTGATGCCCCATTTCTTTTGTTGACAAAAACTTTTTTGATAAAATCTTTCGATTTGATTTAATGATCAGTCTCTTGATTTTTGATGATGTTACTACTGATGATATGATTGCATGCCCCCTTGGGAAATGAATCAAAATGATTGTGGCTGGTTCAGTTGAGATTGGGAAATTTCAATTTGTTTTCCGATATAGAAATTTGGAAATGCCCCGATCATGAAAGAATTTGATGAGAAAAAATTTGATTAATAAGAAGAGATAAGTTGATGATGGTTTGGTATCGTTTGATGTTAGTCAGAATCACTTGGTTGATATTGATGTCAATTTGATAGGATAAGTTGATGGGTTGATATTTCGCTCTCAAGATCTAGAGAGACAAAACAATGATTTTCCTTCCTCAAGATCTAGAGTTAGAGGATTTGATGCACTCACGATGAGAAAATGGATGATAGGATAACTTGATTGAAGTTAGATGATCAATTGGATGATTTGACTGATTGATATTTGATACATGATATGATTAGATGTTTTGATGATATGGAGTTGATAGAAGAGAAGGTGATGAACAGGATTAGGTTGCCCCTATTTGATTAGCATGATTGATTGTTGATGATGTCCTTGATGTATCATGAATCATTTTGATGGATCAAACATTTGAAGATGTATCTTGATGATGTTGATGTACCTTTGATAACCAGATTAAACATGATTTTTGATGATGGATACTTAAGACATTGATGATGTTGATCAGGACTTTGATTATACATTGATGGACATTTGATGATGGAGATTTCAAGACATTTGATGATGTACGATCAAATTGATCATTTGATGTATCTTGATTTGGTCTTTTGATGATGATAACTCCACCCCCTTTCTATTTTTTTTCCTCTTGTAAATTAAGCTAAGAAAGGAAAAAACAATATATACAATGCATCTAATCTAAGATGTATGCAGCTAACTATCATTATTCAAGATTTTGGAACCTTATTTTCATCATCGAGCTTTTGGAACCTAAAATTGGTACAACCCTCACTAGTTCAACCATGATGATATGAATACCTCTTTCCTCAAATTTTAATATTGCAAGTACACAAACAAAGAATTGATCCCTTTCATATACAAATGTCCTCGATGATTCTTTGATGATCATGTCATTAGATGGATTTGCATACTGCTATGAATCAACCTGACAATCACTCAAGAAGAAATCAAGAAAATATCATTTCTTCATCATCACTCATCTAGTCCAAGACTTCATCGATTTCCTAAAAAGACATGGTTCCAAAAATTTATTAACACTTTGAACATTTTTGCTTTTGTTTTTAGATCCATATTTCAAAAAATTCATCCACTTTGATCCTTAGTTATGTTTAAACCTTTTAGATTTTGATATGATTTGTTTAAGCTTTTTAGATTTTGATCCGATTTGCCAAATGTTGTTGTTTAGATCAAGTATTTGGATGTTTGAAATGTGATATTGATCATGAAGTTCAAGTGTAGCAATTTTTCAATTTTGATGCAATGATTTGAGCCAATTGATGTTTGCTTTGCTAAGCTTGTTGAATTTGGATTGGTGCCCCTGGTTTGATTTAGCAAAGATAGTGCTTTGTTGGGCAATGCAACTGTTGAGTGTTTACTTAAGATTTGCATTTTTTTAGATTTTTTTGGATTTTTTTGGATTTTTTATGTTTTTAGAATTTTTAGAGATTTTTTATGTTTTTGAATTTTAGAGATTTTTTTGAATTTTGAATTTTAGAGATTTTTGATGGTTTTTTGGATTTATCTGAGGAACATTTTCACTTGTTTCAGATTTTTAGAGATCACTAGTTCTCAAGCAAGATCACATTGAATTCTTGCCAATGTCTAGCAAGCTATAGGACATGAAATATGGATTTGCAAACTGATGGATGTGAGATGAATAGGCCATGATGGATGAAGCAAGTGTGTTACCCATAGGACCATCTCCTCAAGATTATCCAAGCTAGGGGAAAAATAATATCTCAATATAGGCTAATGATGTGGTGTTGGATTATATGGAATAATGACCTGGTGTCATGGAAATGGTCCAAAGGAGTGGACATATCAAGAGACTTTCTATAATATATTTTCCATTTGTTTTATTTTTCAATTGGATCAAGATTAAGGGATCAATGATAAAGGGATGATGGAGGCTATCAGTGAATGATTTGGGATTATGGTAAGGCTTCATAGAAATAATGAAGGTGTCTTTAGGATAAGCAAGATCATGATAAGGTAGCGTGAATGCAACAAGTGAATAGGCTGACGGCTAGGATAACTCATGTCAAGATACTTAATGCTCATGGATATGTTCAACCTTGTCAAGATCAAAGGTGAAAGATGGATATGGATGCAAGTGAGATAAATGGTAGAAAGATGGAGGATATGATGGATGGAACTTTCCCTCAAGTGTAGAGTGCAAGAGAGAGGAATTACGTATGACACCTATTTGCCAGGTTTTCATCATGGTACTTGTCCAAGATGCCACAAGAAGTGGTTTTCACCATAGGATGGATTTATTTTCTTTTCTTTTCTTTTTCAATTTTTTTTTCTTTTTTCTTTTTGGATGGATTCAAGCCTCATGCTCTTTAGATACTCTTTGAAAAGGTATGATATGATAAGCCAATGCCGCTGAAAGTTATGCTCAAAGATGTTGACAGGAAGGTGGAAAGGTGATATGGTGGATAAGGTAGAGAGTGGCTAAAGCTTTATGTGATGGATTGGGTAATGGAAATGGAAGGATAATGAATGAGAGGATAATAAGTCTTTCCATGTCTAGGCATGAAAAAGGGAATGGAAGGATAATTAATAGGAGGATAAGAAGTATTATCAAGATCAACATTGAAACACACCTTGAAGGGTAGTGGAATAATGGAGGGAAAATGGGTAAGATAGCTTGGGATTTTGATGTAAGAGAGGATAAAAATCTTGGGACACAAGGTCTCAAAGTGGATGGATAAGATGGAATGTGTTTGGGAGAATGTGAAGGGGAAGCCTTTGGAAGCTTGAATGTCAACTTTGATTTCTCTTTTGTGTGTAATTCCTTCAAAATTGACTTGGGAATCCACACTTTCTTTGTTTTTTCTTTCCTTTTGGATGCTTTAGAATGCATTTCTTCAATGAGGGATTTAGGAACCCACATTTTCTTTGATTTTTCTTTTTTCTTGATGGGCCTTTGTGGTCTCTTGAATATTTCTTTTTTCCTTGGATTCACATGCCAATTAGATGGGACATGGTGCTCTTCATACATAAGTGGATTCTTGGATTTCTGATTTTTGTGTTGCACATCTAAATTTCTTTCAAAGGACTTGGGATTGGTGGATGAATAAGGTAAATATGCATGGTTCATATAGATGGGTTCATATGGAGGATTGACATGGATGGGTTCTTGGTTTTTCAAGTATGTATGTCTTTGTTGTATGTCTTTGTTGATCTTGATAGGGTATAGGGTAAGTGGATTGTGGGATAGGGATGGTAGGAAAGGTTGATGGAGAAATGTAAGGGCCCAATATGGATTTGGAGGATGTATAAGGTTTCAAGTTTTGGATATAGGGACCAAGGATGGATTTGGAAGATGTATAAGGAATATGATTATGTACAAATGGAGGTAAATGGGATGTGGGAGGGATATCAACATCTTTATTTTGAACTGCATGGCCAAGGCTTTCATCTTTTGGATTTATCTTTGTACCAATAGGCTTATATGTAGCTTTGATAGGAGTGACTTTGATATGAGCAGTTGAAGCTTGAGATAGATATGGAGGCTTATGAAAAGTGGATGTTGGGGTACTTTGATCTTGACAAGAATCTTTTGATAGCCTAGGAAGAATACTTTTCTTTTCATTTTCAATAAGTTCATTAGAGATGGAAGGAATACCTTGATCTTGCTTAGGAAATGGGTAGGATATAAGAGGTGAAGGAACATGGGGTATTTGAGATGGAAGGATATGTTCTTGAAAGAAATGGAAGGGTATGAAGGGTTCATCATGGGATTCTTGGGATATGGGACTTTGGTCAACTATAGGATAAGAAGGGATAATATCTTGATCTTGATCCTTAATAAGACTTGTTTCTTTGCAATTTTTATTAGTCTCTTAACATGGAGCCACTTCTAATGACAATATAGGAGTTTGGATCCACACAATGGATTCTTGAAGAGATGATGGATGTTCATTTTAAATAGGTACAATAGGCATTGTAGCACATGAAGGCTTGGAGTCTATAACCCTTGAATCATGGAATAAGTTTGTAGTAAGATGTAGGTTAGCTTGGATCTCTTTTAGAAGTAGCCCTTGAGGGTATACATAGTCATTATGAAAATTGTTTGGATCTTTGTTTGATGGAGGAATATTGGATAGCTTTTCTTCTATATGAAATGGAGGAATGGTGGAATAGGTGAAAGCTATAAGAGGACCACTACTAGACATGTGTTCATAAGTTTCATCTTGCTTGAGATTAGTATCTTCATTAGATGACTCATTAGGATTTTCAATTTCAATTATGTCATCAACAATAAGATTTTGGATTTTATGTTTCAAATCCATGCAATCTAAAGTTTCATGCTCATTATGTCTATGATATGCACAATAGTTGCTCAAAAAGATAAAACCACATGAAGTGATTTGAGGCAACATGATGAGATCATTTTCAAGGATTTTTTCCAAAGCTAATTCCTATGAAATTCCTAAAGGAGTAAATGAACTATCCCAAGGATATTTGGATGTATTTGTGTTTCTCAAAGAGTTGTCATATGATGAATATTGTTGAGATGGGACTAATTCCTCTTGATTTCATTGATCAAAGATGAGATTCTCTTGTTATTTTGAAATAGGTTCTTCATCAAATATTGGTTTATCATTAGGATATTCTTGATCAAATATAGGGTTTTCATGATATTCTTTTTTATCAAATTTTGAATTATCAAAGATGTGGTGTTCATGATGTTTTTCTTGATCATAGAGGTAAGGAAACAATGTTCTTAATGAGGATTTGTTGGATAATGTTTCCATTTCTTTTTCCATTTCTGAATTCTTGTGAATAGAATATTCTCTTGAATCTTTATTGTTAATTGATTTTTGGATCTTAATGGATGTTTTCTTTTTGTAATCAAAGATCTTCAAGCACAACACAATGATTTTATCAATTATCACAAGAAATTCTTCCAAGCAATCTACCTAAGATCAAATTTGGCTTTTAAATGGCTCTAATGAGGTAGGCTTGCTAATTGATCAAGGATGTAATATGGATTCCATTCAAAATGGACTTTAATCTCTCATACCCCAAGTATGTTAAGGGGCTTCCCACATGCACCGAGGTATGATTTTGCGCAATCTGTGAGGACTACTAGAGGAAGGTTGAAAAATTAAAATCCTTTTTTCATGCACCCCATTAAGGATACATTCCTTTCTTTTTAGAGTGGGTTGGATTCCCACAACAAAAGTGAGCATATCCCACTTTGGGCTATCCCTCTCACTGGCCTTGTTAAGGAAAACTTGGGAGGTGAGCCCACTAATGTTCTAGCATGTTCATGTAAAGAAAGGAAATGGAATTAAGGTCAAGCTTTTGGGAATTTGGTTCACCAAAAGGTGAAGAGCATATCCCTAACTTTTCCTTTAGTTCCCAAACACAATAAACAAGGTTCAATTGATTTCACCCACTAACTAAACGGATTCGAGTATTTCTACTCTTTTCCACAAACAAGGGGCTTTGATTCTTAGTGTTTGATTCCTTAATCCTTCTTAATTACTAGATTTTCGTAATGCACCAATGCCACAAGCTAAGGGAAAATATTGACTAGTTGAGGCTTACCTTTTCCTTGTAGCTAACCGAAGTTAGGGGCATTTTTTGAGTGATTTTTGTTATTTTCAACATTACCTTGGCTATAGTTCCTTTCCAATGTGCAAAGCTTTTCCTTCTCTGTTGAATCTGCTCTCTGGATTTTTTGCTTTTCTGTGGTCAAACATCCTATAGGGTCATGAAAATCATTTTACCACAGTCAAATAATAAAAATTCATAGTTTATGCAAAAGCGCCCTTTAAATGTGCAAAAGTGCCCTTTAATGCTCAAAAGTGCCCTTTAAATGCTTAAAAGCACCCTTTTAATTTAAAAGTGCTATTTAACTCTATCAGTAAACTTAAAAGCGCACAAATAAATTGCAGAAGTGCTATTTAATTATTTAAAGGCGGTAAAAATGATGTAAAAGCGCTATGTAAATGAGCAAAAGCACTCAGTAGCTAGGTAAAAGTGCTCTTTTATTGTACAAAAGCACTGTAAGAATCAAAAGCGCTGTGGATCGATGCAAAGGTACACAACTTTATCATGAAAGCATCGAAACAATGCTTAAAAGTGCCATTTTATCATGTAAAAGCGCTCTTTAATTTGTCAAAAGTATTGTTTCCTAAAAAACTCAAGAGCTAAACATGCATAAATTTGATAAAAATGAAAGAATTCTGAGAGATTAGCAAAGTGAAGCATTCTTCCCCACGGTGGGTGCCATTTTGTATACTAGGAAAAGTATTTTCATAGAATTAAGGTTGAACAATAAATGAAATAGTAACTAAATACAACCACTATAGAGAAACTATTTAGCAAATAATGATCAATTGAACATCCTATGGCTCTCTAACTAAGATTGTTAATGAATATCTCTAAGCAAGCTCCCATTAATGACAGTCCTAGAATGAGAATGATAAAGATAAACAAGCTTTTGCTAACAATTATCAAAGTAAATGCTAATTATGCTCTCAAATGCCTTTCTAAGCTCAAATTGCAAGAGGTTCAATGCAATTCTCAGATGTGTGGTTGATCATAATGAAGGATTTAGGCCTTCCTTTTATAGATTTTCCAATGGCAGGGGGTGTAGTTGTATTTGATCATGGTTAAACCTTGGTTGAGTCTTTGGTTCCACCCTTTGAAGACAAAGAAAAGTTTGTGTCCTCAAAGCTTGGGACAAGTAGACAAGATCAATGGTCAAGATTCCTTTTCACTTTGAGTGAATGAGATTGAATTTGGCTTGATCCATGTGAATGCCTTTCCTTTATTCTCATTGGTTGATTGATTTTCTTCTCTTTATGGTTGTTGAAAATAATTAAGATTTATTAATTGATTTAATTGATTTATTTAGCCATGTACCCCTTGAATGGGTTGAATTTGATTTAATCCAAGACTATACAATTAATTGAATTAATTGTATTTTGATTTGATTTCACTTGATTAAAATGCTCTCAATTTTGATTGATCTTGAATTAGGATTTGATTTTGATTTTGATTGGCTAATTATGCATTGTGATTCAATTACTTCAATTATGTCCTTGATTTTCTTTGATTCAACTTTATTTCCTTTGATTTGGTCTTTGTCCATTTTGAGATGATTACAGGTGGAAGTTATACCCTTATCAATAGTAGTAAGAAAGCAGATAGCCTTGTTCATCCTAAATCACATAATATATAGATATGGTGTCCCACATGCCATTTTAACAGATAATGCAAAACACTTCAAAAACAAGGACTTAAAGGATTTATGCACAAAATTCCACATGATCCATCACTATTCGTCAATCTATTATCCTCAAGGTAATGGACAAGCAGAAGCAACAAATAAAAACATCATAAAGATATTGAAGAGAACTGTGGATAATTCAGGTAGAAATTGGCACATAAAAATAAACTCGACCTTGTGGGCTTATAGAACAAGTATCAGAATGCCAACAGGAGCTACACCATTTTCCTTAGTCTTTGAAACAGAAGCAATTTTGACTTTGGAGGTAGAACTTCCATCCTTAAGGATATCTCTACATGGTTTGATAAGTGAAGAAGACTATAGAGTTGTTAGGTTACATGAATTAGAACTTCTAGATGAGAGACAACAACAAGCATTTGATCACTCAAAAGTATATCAAAACAAAATGTCAAGGACTTATAACAAGCATATCAAGTCAAGAACATTCCAAATAGGAGACCTAGTTTTGCGAGAAAATCCCAAGAATCAAGCAAAAAGAGAGAAGAAAGGAAAATGGGAAGCAAACTGGTTAGGACCTTTTGTGATCACTTCATCTTTTGGGACCAGCACCTATAATTTCACTGATTGTGATGGAGAAGAGTTACAAGAACCTATCAATAGCATTCATCTCAAGAGGTTCTACACATGAAGCAGATAAAAGGAAATAAAGAAAAAGAGTATCAAAAAATCAGATGGAAAGCATCATATTTATTGTACATAGTCAAAAGAGATTTTAAAAATATCAAAAATATTTGAAAAGAAGAAAAGAACAAACAAATAAAAAATGTAGAAAAGATAAAAAATAGTGGAAAATTGAGCATGAAGAAATACCAACAATATTCATATATTGTCTTCAAAAAGATGTTGTCTTGGTGAAAACCTAACAAATAGGTGCCTTGATGATATGAAGGAAAAAAAAATGATAAAAGAGAAAATACAAAAAAAAAAGAGAAAAAGTACCTTTGTGAAAACCTAGCAAATAGGTGCCTTGGTATCAAAAAAAGGAAAAAGCTTTAAAAATAGAAAAAGAAAGCAAGATCCATTCAATCGATGAAAACCTGGTAAACAGGCACCATTGAAAGTCCAATTCAGTCACATACCTAGTAGTCATCCTTGTAAGTATTGCATTCACCAACATTTCTATATATTGCATAATAAAACCCCACAATTGCATTTACAAGTACCTAAAGATTTTGGTCACATAATCTACAAATTGTCCTAAGTCCCACAAACATCATCATATCAAATTGGGGGAAAATCTACTTGAAAGGAGGAAGGATTTGTCAAAAGAAAACTTCAATCAATTATGGAATCAATTCATCAAAAACACAAGTGAAACACTTAATCAAATCTTCATTCTAATCCAATTTGAACCAAATGCAAAATTTGATCTGAGATCTTAAATGACTCTATCTTTATCAGGATTAAAAGTATGAAATGGATGGAACTACACTTGAAATATGGATTTGAAAAACATTAAAAAAAATTTCTAAAGTGTTGACTTAATTGGTGAAATCATGTCTTTCTAGCAAATCAATGAAAGTTTTTAAACTAGACAAGCTATGATGAAAGTATGATATTTTATGGATTTTTTAATGACTATCTTAAGATCAAAGTTTTAAATCATGAATTATTTTTCTAAGGATGTGATCATCAAAGAATGATCGAGGACTTGTACATAGGATAAAATGGAGATTTTTGTTTGTTTACGCAAAAGGATACCTTAGCTATTTTGATCTTCAATATCATAATACCAAAATCCACTTGCAACATAGAATTCAACAAAATCGGTATTCACACTCTCATGATTGGCTTCAATCAGTGATAGTTGTACCAAAAAAGATGGAAAAGCAATGAAAGGGGTGTAAAAAGTATTAAAATCATCATAATTAAACTAGTCATGGTTGTAATAAATTGGGATTCCAAAACCACTCAATGATGATTATAAGCTCAAAATTTTTGAATAATAACAGTTAGTTGCATACATCTTAGATTATCTTGGTAGTCTTTCCAGTTTCAGTGTTTTGTCTTTTGAAATTTTGGATTCCTGAGCTCTGTCCATATTTTTTTTTTGTGGTTCAAGTTCTAGTTTTTCTAGCCCCAGAAACTCCAAATTTCATTTAAAGTGAAAAAACCCTAGGTTTCAGGTCTCATTGCTTAGAAAATCCAAGAAACCTTAAAAATGCTCACCCAAGTCTATTTGGCCATTAGCTTTTTCAATGATTTAAAAAAATCTTTTAAAGCATGTGCGCTTTTGTCTCCCTGGTTAGTCGCTCAATCTCCCAAATAATTTGGTATATTCCTTTTTTATTAGTGATTACCTGAAACCACTTGTCGCACCATCTCCTTAGGATGAAGGAATATTCCCTATTCTTAAACAACTCAGTGGTTCCCTTTAGTCACCAGGTCTCTAGATCACTATTGTGAGATCTAGTGACTACTATGATAAATATTTGCAGGGTTAGTATAGTCTCTTTATCTCTAGATCAAAATGCCTTTAGTCAGGTGATCTCTGAAAGAAATAAGAAATTGATATAATATTCAGTGATATTGAGATCTACAGTTGGTCACTCAATCTCCAAGTGCGAAGCAGTGGTCTGTTATAATGGTTGCCAAATCTCTAAAAGAGATAAATTGAAGTTTTTATGTCTTTAGTCATTGAATCTCCAGATAGTTAAGTCAGAAGGTCTCAAGAAGAAGTTTGAAAAGTCAACCAGCTTGAGCGAATAAGAGACATACTGTGGTTGCTAGATCTTGTGATGGCTCTCTATCACTAGGTATCGAGATAAATTCAAAGAGGAAATATTTTACAGTGACTAAATTAATGACTATAGTCACCTAGTCGCATGATGGAAAATTTAAAAAGGCTTATAGTCGCCTAGTCTCCAGATAAATCTAAAAGGGTTCAAATTATTCAACGACTATGATTTCTGACTATAGTCGCTAGATCTCAAGAAGAAGTAAATTCATTTAGCGACTGTGGTTTTCTTCAGTTGCCAGATCTCTAAAAGTATAGAGGAGGTGCCAAATCTTTTAGCGATTATGAGAATGTGTTGTAGTCGCTAGATTTCCATAAATTAAAATTTGATTACCTGTCATTTTATCAGCTTACGGATAGTGAATTGAGTTCTGAGCATGCCAAGTAATGGCAGAAGAGACATACTGTTTAGCTTTTTGATCTCTAATGGATTGTTTCATTCAATTCTGCTAAATAAATATGATTGTTCTTTGCTCATTTTGAATTACCAAGCATTCAGAAAGCTAGAGTGATAAGAATTTATCAGAGCAATTGCAAGGTTCACGATGTCTAGAATTTGTAGAGGTGTTTCAAATTGCAAACAAAATGAGCAACCATCAGTCAGTGGGGCCTTTACCGAAAAAAGAGGAAAGGAGAAAGTCAAGGAGAGTTTTTCAAATGAATTTCTTGTTCTACTACCAAGCTCATCACAAAATAAAAAGGTTAGTGATGAATGTTTGGTGGATGAACTAGCTTATTGTAGGGATGCTAGGACACCAGATGTCACCAAAATATGCCTATTTAAATACTTTTATAAGAATGCTAAAAGTCTGGTCCCTATCTCAAACCCTTGGATGTCTAGAATAGGAAAATTGATAGTTCCCGAGGTCTTTTTGGATATAGATGTCTTAATTTTCCTATCCAAAAGCTATGATCCTCTATCCAAAACAATTAGGAAAGCTGATGGTTTTCCTCTAGTCACTCTTGATCATAGTTCATTCATAAGGGCTTTCAGAATCCAGGTCCCCATGGCTACTGATATCAATTTATAGGCTTTGGCCAATAGGTATACAAGGGAGGTTGTTGTAGTGGCGAAAGAAGTTCAAACTCATGTTTCATGAGGGAACATAAATTATATCATGCCAATTGTTGGGTCAACAACCCTATTTTTCTATAAGGATCTCAAATTTTACATGAAATACATTGCATATGGATTATGCAAAGTTCTAGGGATAGATGGTGGAGAAAGGATCACCACGGACCTATTGATGATGGTTTTGGATTCCCAAAGTCTCCATGTGGCAAAGGGATATGATTATATAGGTTTTATAATAGAGAGAATGCATGAGGGTTTACTAGCTTTGAAGAACCACGTGTCTGGTTCTAGTTCTACATCAAGGTTCATGCATTATTCTTTGCTGATGCATCTCATTTTGTACTATAATTATAACATCATGAACATGGAAAACCTAGAGCCACAGATGATGTATCAAGGGAAACAAAACCCAGTGCAATTCTGGCTAAGGGCTTGGAGTCCTTCTTCCACAAGGAGTGATTTTTGTGTATTTGAGAATTGGATTGTTAGGCATATCCTCCTCAACTTAGGGCTTAATCTTTCAAGGCTTTCTACTCAAGTTTTGTAGCTGGTGAGGTCTCAACAATTTGTTGATAAATAGAATAAGGGACATAATTCGGGAGATATATATTATGAAAAGGGGTATACTATGATTAGAGTATATGGATGCCCTCAACCCCCTCACATGCTACCATTCTTTGTTCCACCGAGGGTGGCATTTTTGGAATTCATTTGGCAGCTAATACTAATTGAGAAAGAGCATTTAGCTTCCCATAGAAAGGGAACCTTCACTCCTAGGCACTTCAGAGTGCATAGTATCACAATAGGCAAGAATGCCTTTAGCAAGGTTGATGAGTGGTTGGGGCAATTTGGGATGCATACTACCTCACATAGATATGTAGATACAAAATGATTCATGGTTTCTACTAGGCAATATTACATGCCTAGCATTCCATTCAATAAAAGACATGAGGAGTACCCTAAAGAGGATATATTGAGAAATATAATAGAAGATGAAGAGGTGACAAGAAGAGCTAATCAAATACATGAATTTTATGCTTTGGAGAAGCAAGTGAGACAAAATGGATTTTCATTTAGTGGTTTCTTCCCTACATTGGCTTATCTTTGAAGACTTGAACAAATGATGTCTCCCTTTAACACCTTGATGAGAGGTTTTGAAGATCAAATTGATGAGACTGCTACGAAGAAGGATGTCCACTCTGAATCTAAATGTGATGAGGATAGTGATGGTGGCTTCTCTATGCACAACATCCCTCCCCTAGAACACATAATGACTAAAAGGCATCAGGTTGGGGAAGATGTTGTTGATTTAACAGAACTTCATAGTTCTCAAGATACAAGTGAGCCACCTACGAAGAAGTAGAAATTATTGATTGGAGAATCTTCTCAGGTAAAGAAAAAGGATAAAATAAGAGCCCTCTTCCCTGGAACTCATGTCCATGATCACCAATTAAGAAAGAAAATAAGAGAAGAGAGGAGAAAACAAAAGTTTGAAACTGAAGATGTTGAGTTTCCCTTGGCTCTATGCCAAGATGAGAGAATGATTGAACAAGATGCCTTCTTGAAGGATGGTAGTTTCATAGAGTCAGAGGAATTCAAGAGCTTCTTGATTTGGCACAAACAACAATAGGTTGCATCTAGTGTACAAATCACTAAAGAGGGTCAAGTGCCAAAGGAGGCAGTGTAACAGTTAAGATAATATGACCCTAAATCTGAAAAACTCACCCCAGATGAGGCTAGAGAACTAGTGAAAAAGAGCAATATGCTACTTGTGCCTGGGTGGAACTTGTATTCATACTTCATTATTGATCAAATCAAAAGGCAGGAAGACATAAATATGTCTTCAGAAACCCAAGTGGGGGATATCATTAGAGGATTTGGGTACAACCCAAAAAATCAAGCATTAGCTCTATGGAGTGAGTCTTTATCCTAAGGATAAAAAGCCTTCAATTTTGAATGTGAAAGAGAAGATGGATGGAGATAAGATTGTGTGGTCCATCCACAATACAAGGGACCTTGAGATTTCTCAAGTGTTAAACTAGTTTTCCAAACTAAATTAAAATAAGACAAAACAATTATCTGAGAGATATGGTTCCCTACTGGAGGACTACAATGCATTGTTGAAGGACAGGGATCTCCCTATAATAAAGGAGAGGGTATTGGAGATGTTTGTGGAAGACTTAGAGAAACAATTGATGAATACTCATGTAGTTACTCCTGCACCTCCTGAGAAACCTACATTAATTGAGGCTAAAGGAATGACAGAAGAAGAAGTTTCTATAGAATTAGAGAAAATAAATCTGGAGAAAAATGAGGCTATTTTGCAAGCTTTGTTGAAAATTTTGCAGCACAGAATTGATTTAATCAAAGATAAATCTTATTTAGTTTTTAATGCTTACAATAAGTTGTCTGAATTGCAAGCGGAAGTTAATAATTATGTTTAAATTTTGAATGGATATTATGCAACTTGGTCAGTAAGGGAAACTCTTTTTGAAAGGTTGGTAGTTGTCCAGCCATTAAAATCAGATATCCCAGAGGTAGTTCTACAAGTGGGAGAAGAAATAAATAGGGTTAAGGCCATATTGCCACTTTTCAAGGGAAAGGAAAATCAAATTAAGGCTAAGATAGCCATGCTCAGCTCTGATTGAAAAAAGTTTATTCCTCACATTAAATGTGCAAATGGTGCCATTAGAATCCTTGATCAATGGAGATCAGATTTTGATCTTATTTTTCCTAGGAAAGAGGCATTTTTAGATGAAAACAATGAGGTGGATGTGAAAAGATTCAACAAGACCCTGGATGAAGCCATAAGAGCAGAGATGGAGTTGATTAGATTTGTTGCAGATGTCAAAGCCATAACAGATGCTAGATGGGAGCGATAGAAAGCACAACTGCAACATACTCAAAACTATAAATGGCTGATAGAGGAAGAGGTCACTGCATGGGATGAGCTTACAAAGCCCAAGAAGATAAAATCCACTGCAGTTGACTTTGATATCTTGGATGATGAATAGAAAGGACACCTGGAGGACCTGACACCTAATCTCAGAGCACAAGGATGATAAGCTATCATTTAAGAATGGTGTAGGTTAGCCTGAAATGGTGGTCACCATATCTCAATAAAACTTAAGAAGCTATCATGAATACTTGCAAAAAAAGGTGTCATTAATTAGTGATCCAAGATGCAAAAAAAACCAAGAAAATTTTGTCTTTCCACCACCTGAGGGCTTATTGTATCTTGTCTTTTATGCTCTTTAGGGTTAGGTTTTCAACCATCCAAAGCTTGTTGCATTCCTATTAATAAGGGAATTCCAAGATGGTTGAACGGGATGTATAAATAGTGTTGTTATCTTGTTTTAAAAGTGGATCGAAGATAATAGAAAAAACCAAGTACAATTGCTACAAAACAGACTTCTGAACTTTGTATCTGAATTTTTGAGCATGACTTTTCTTATGTAAATTGTGATTCTTCTTTAATATAAATATACTGCAATTTCTATCTCGTGTTGTTATTGTCTCTCTATAGTTGTATTTACTCTTGTATGTTTTATGTGTAAGGCATTTGCAATATACTGGTTGTTAAGAAACTTTTGTAATTGATTATGAATTTCTCTCAAGGAGAGAATTAAAATCCTTGTCATCAATTTTAGGGAGTAAATATATCTATAGGGATACTGATAGTAATAATATTAGATTGACAGAATAGTTTGTAAGGCATCCTATTCAGATTGTAGATTGTATGTAAGGCATACTGTCATATTTCTTTAAATAGACTTGTGGATTTGCATTTAGGACTCTTTTGCCCTTTGGATTTAGGCACTAGTTTGAAGTGTGTTTTTCTTAAAAGTTATCTTTTGCAATCCTTAGAAGAAGAAAAATTCATTTCATTGCCAGTACTTTTATTTTCAAGAATTATGTTTATACTTTGAGAGAACTATATCCAGGTGGTATAAGTTCATATTTAGTGATTCCTTAAAGAAAGAATCAAGACGTTATGCTTCCTTGAGTTTAACTCAGAAAAAGAAGAAGGATGAATATCCTTATACCATTGTTCTATGTTGTTACACTAGTAGTTTCCATTATAGTACTCTGTATCAGGATAATTTGGGCTGTCTACAGAGTAATAATGTTTTATTGAGTTAACTTGAAGAAATAATAGCATAAGAATGAAGAATTAATCCACTATTTAAGCTTACTTGCAACATAGTAAATCTATTGAATAGGCAATACCTACCTGAGTCCTGTGGAGCTCAAAGCAGAAGGAGGATCTTATCCAATCCTCATCAATTAGGCTTTTCTTGCAAACTTGGAGTCATTTTTAACTGAGTATCAAGCCCAATTATTGCCAAGTTTGATCCCACAAGGAAAATCCCTAACAAATTGGCGACTCTACTGGGGAATAGTTAAAATCTTTTACAAAGTTATAAGTGACGCAGGTTTCAAGTTGAGTTTAACTACTGGCCTGCTCATTTCATACTGGTTAGTCACCATTGAAGATCAGAGTTATCCTTTCATCTTTCAATATCTTGTCCCTTTAAGATCTTTTCTTTTATTTTCTCCCAAGGATAGTTTCTCCAAATCCCCAAATAAATTGGGTGGTGACTCTTTACAAAATCTCTGTGCCAGCTTTCCATAAGAAGTCTTTTGTTTCATAATGACCCATAAGAATATAAGGTCTTGGAGAAAAGAACATCCAGAAGAAAATTTAGAAGGAGAACTTCCAGCTACCTTGAGACAAAATCAAATGAGGAGGGAGAGAAATAGTAATGACATGTCTTTCACATGGAAACAAAAAGGAAATGTGAGGACAGAGGATCTTGTTCAAACAAACCAAGAGGGAAATACATCAGAGTATGAAGAAGAAGTTGATTTAGGTCTGAATCAATATGATGATTACTATTCACCCTCTGAAAAGGATGGAGGGAGAGCCCAATCCCTCAGAAGAGGAATCCCTAGAAATAATAGAAGATCTAGAAGCCAAAGTAAGAATAGACAAGACTTTGTGCCTTCTTTTCCCCTTGGTTCCTCTTTTCAGGATCACCCAGTACCTAATGACCACCAAGAAGAAGTCCCTGCCCAAAATTCTTCATTAGAAATAGCCCTTCTAGATTCTGAAGAAATTTTTGAAGAGGTGTTTGAACTAGAAAGAAAGATCTGAGAACAAGCTGCAATAAGGAAAAAAAGAGAGAAAGAAAAGGAAGAAAAGATTAGACATGCTATGATAAGAGCTGAAAAATTGAAGAAGCAATTGTTGGATTTTGAAGCCATAAATTATGTTCCTATAATAGAACAAATAGAAGAACAACCTATTGTCCAAGAAATACATGAAATAAGAAACCCTAGAGATAAGGGTAAACAAAAGGTTGTAGGAATTTCAATTAATGAACCAAATCCTACCAAAAAAACTTTAGATCAAGAAGCAAGATTAGATGCCAACCTTGAAAAGGCAAAAAGAGAGCAAGAATTATTGGCTAAATAATTAGAAAAGGCAGAGCTAGAAGCTATTGCAGCTGAGATGGAAAGAAATATTGAGTTCCTTAAACAATCTTCGGGACCTACCAATACAATATCCACCTCCCGGGTACAAGGTGTAAATGTTTTGAATATTGCCAAAACTAACCCTTCGTCAGGTATCCAAACATCCACAACTTTAGGTGCTGGCCCATCTCAAATAGGGTCCATCCATGAGAGACACAAACAATTGGTTTTTATTGGGATCTCTGGGTACCCTAATCCTATCCCTGATGAAATTAGGAAAAAACTTCCAAAATTCACTGGAAGCAATGTAGTCACCTGTGAGGAACACTTGAAAAGTTTCATTGATGTAATAGATGACTACAACATTGAGCCTTATCATGTAATTATGAAACTTTTTGTTCAATCTCTGACTGAAGATGCTAGAGATTGGTTTAGGAATTTACCTCATGCTAGCATAAGTTTGTGGGAACAGTTCAAGCATTGTTTCAAAGAACAATATGGTGATAAGACCAATGAAGGTTTCATGCTCAATGAGTTCAATAACATCAAGAAAAACCAAAATGAGGGTGTTTTTGAATTTAATGTCAGATTCCAGAAAGCTATGCATAAATTGTTACAAGTTATCAGGTTAGATGACAAAATATGTTTGGTCACTTACCTAAATGATTTTGATTCAAAGATGGGATATCTTTTGAGAGATAAAAACCCTAGAAATCTTGCAAAGGCTTACAAATTGGCCATTAACATAGAAAGAAATAGAAGAATATCAGGGAAGTTGGGAAGAAGGGATGCTTATAAACCTCCAGTTTCAAATAGAAAAGAACCAGGGAAATCTGACACAAAACCAAAAGATGATGATAGTTTGAAGCAAATCTTAAGAACAATAAAAGATTTGAAGCCTGGTGAAAGTAGAAACAATAGAGTGCAAGGAAATGATAGGCCATCCTTCAAGAACTTTAACAAGTTACCAAGAATGCAGAACTATCCTTATAACACTCAGTGGAAGGATGGAAAGCCAGTGCTTCCTGAAAGAAGGGATAAACCCAATGATAAAACCCCTAACCCATTACACAAAAGTTTAGTAAACATGAATGATGATGTTCCCTAGTGCATAGCTTGTCAATCACCTCATGATTGTTATTACTATGTGGTTTCTCAAAGTGTCTCTACAGATGGAGAACAAGAAAGTAATGATGAAGAGTCTTATGATGATCAAGGATGTGCCATGGATTCTTCATGCATGTATGATGAAATGGACTCTACTGAAGAAGATGAGGGTCAAGGTGTTTCAAGTTCCCAAATTAGAAATCAGTTCTACCATCAACAAGTTTTTTCTGATGAAGAAGATAGTTAGTTGGATATAGTCCAATGTAACACTTTAAGAGATGATGAATCAGTGTGTTGAGAAGGCCCTCTAATGAGGAAATTGCACAAATCATAGTAGATATGGTTACCCAAGCCAAGAGTAACTATAATTTAAGAAATAGGGTAGTGGGTGATTCAAGTCAAAAGCCATCTAGTATATTCATCAAGAAGTCAGATAGGGATGTGAAACAAGCTCAAGATAAGCATAAGGCTGCAAAAGTTGTTAGCAAGACTAAGATAAAAAAGAATGTCACTTTTGCTACTCCCAATATGACTTATAGAGTAAAGGCCAAACCTCTTGAGGAAATTGTCATTTCTTCCCAAAAGGAGATTAAAACCCAAAATAAGGATCATCCTAGCCTTACTGAACATGAAGAAAACAAGGAGGTCATTGTTATCAAACAAGATATAGTTGACCCAAAGTATATTCCTGTTGACATGAGTAAGTTGTTGTCACAAATCACTGTCAAAGTCCCTTTGTTAGAAATGATGAGAATAGAGGAGCACAAAGAGAAAGCTTTAAGTTGGGTAAATGGAGTTGCTCTTACTGATACCCAAAATATCACTAAGGCTGATAAAGTGATTGCCTCAGTAACTAACTCAAATGAAAACTAGTATGCGGAAATTATTTTTGAAATTCCTCAAATTTACTTGGATACAAATGTTATCAATACTATGACAGGAACCATTGATCCTTTCTTTTTGTCTTTGGTAGTGAATGGGAAGCTTTTAAAGAATTGCATGATTGATTTAGGAACTTCTAATACTATAATGCCCGCGGAAGTGATGAGATCTCTAGGTTTGAAAGTAGACACACCTCATGGAAGATGTTAGGCCATGGACTCAAGAGAAGTACCAGTTATTGGTACCATAAAAGCATTACCTTATAGGTTGGAAACTTACCCAAATAGGCTATTACTATAAGTGTCTTGGTAGTTGACATCTCACCTCAGTATGGAATGTTATTATCCAAGAAATGGAGTGCTTCAATGGGAGTTAGTATCTAGTGTGATTTATCTTTCGCAACTTTCAACATTGATGGAAATAATATCAAAGTATCCAAAGAAAGTAGAAACCCACACATGATTGAATTGACCAATTTTGATGATTTGAATTGTTGTGTGGATGTTGATATGGAAAAATTCAAAGTGGAAAAACTTATTCCACAAGAAGAAGATACGAACCCACTGATTGAAGAACTGAAAGAACAACAAAATGGACTATGGCAAATTTATTTTGATGGAGCTTGTTCAAAAGAAGGTTTAGGAGCTGGAGTCCTATTTATATCTCCATCACATACCACTTTCAAGTGCTCTTTCCTATTGACCTTTCAATGTACAAATAACACTACTAAGTATGAAGCACTATCATTAGGATTGAATATTGCCATAAAACATGGGATAAAATGTTTAAAAGTTTTTGGTGATTCTGAACTTGTAGTAGCCCAAGTTAGATCCAAATATGCTATCAAAAATGATAGATTGAAATTATATAAACATGCTATTTGGGATCAAATTGAATTATTTGATGCTTTCAACATTTGTTGGGTGGAAAGGTCTAAAAACATAATGGCTGATTTTTTAGCTAATGTTGCCTCAAAATGAGATGATGTAACTTTGTCTGGAATGTCAATAGTTGAAATAAAAAGTAGGCCAATTATCCCAGATAATATTTATAACTGGAAGGTCTTTGAAGATGACGATGACATTTTAAAGTTTATCAATGCCTTGACATGTATAAAGATCAACTCATAGACTGTAACACTTTGGTTGAGGAAATTAATGGTAAAGATATGGTCTTGGGGAATGATGTAATCTAGTTGAGTACAAACCATATTCCTAAGGGTTTAACTAAACTAAAAGAATTATATAGCACTCAAGATGATCACATGTTAAAGACTAGTAATGCTAAAATAGAAGATTTAGAGGAAGTGAACTTGGGATCACATAACACACCTCAAATGATTTATATTGGAAAGGGGTTAGATCCACAAGTAAGATACAATCTGATAAAGTTATTAAGGAAACTCAATCATGTGTTTGCATGGTCTTATGATGACCTGAAAGCCTATAGAGAGGACCTTTTCCAACATGAGATTCCATTGAAACAAGATGTTAAACCATTTAGACAGAAACAAAGACCTATCAACCCATTGTTGGCTCCCAAAATGCAATAGGAACTGGTCAAGTTGAGTGATGTAGGAATCATTTAGCCTATAAGAAACTCAACTTGGGTGTCTAACCTAGTCCCAGTTAGAAAGAAAAATGGGGATATTAGGTTGTGTGTGGATTTTAGGAACTTAAATGTTGCATCTCTAAAAGATAATTATTCTTTGTTCAATATGGAAGCAATGTTGCATAAAGTTACTAGATGTGAATTATTATCCATGATGGATGGCTTCTTTGGATATAACCAAGTGTTGGTGAAATCATCTAAGCAATTTAAAACAACATTCACAACACCTTGGGGAACCTATGTGTATGTCAGAATGCCATTTGGCCTTAGGAATGCTGGAGCAACTTTTCAAAGAGCCATGGATGTTGCTTTCAAAGAATATATAGACTTGTTTATGGTTGTGTACTAGGATGACATGACTGCCTATTCCAAAAGGGCTGAGGATCATTGTTCACATCTTGAAAAGATTTTTAACAAAGCTCTAGAATATGGTGTGTCCCTGAATCCAAAGAAGTGTAACTTTGCAATCAAAGAAGGAAAACTATTGGGGCACATTGTATCAAAAGAAGGAATAAGAATTGATCCAGAGAGGGTGGAAGCAATCAAGAAGGTCATTGCACCCAAAAATATCAAAGGTGTGCAATCTTTTTTGGGAAAAATCAATTTTTTTAGGAGGTTCATTGCCAACTTTGCTGAAATTGTCAAACCAATAGTTAAGTTACTCAAAAAAGATGTTAAATTCCAATGGATTGCTGAAGCTCAAAATGCCTTTGAAAAAATTAAAGAGGTTGTTCAAGAGGCACCTATGTTGAAATCCCCTGATTATAGAAAACCTTTTTCTCTATTCTCTTTTGCATCATTCCACACTATTGCTACTATATTATTGAAAAATGATGAAGAAATTTTTGAGCATCCAGTTGCATTTTTTAGTAAGTCTTTGCAGGCTGCTGAATTAAATTATGAGATGATGGAGAAGCAGGCCTATGCATTGGTAAAAGCCATAAAATCTTTCAAACCCTATCTAGTATGTGCCAAGGTTATTGCATATGTTCCACATGCAGCAGTGAAGGATGTTCTCACACATTCTAAAGTTACTAGTAAAAGATGCAAATGGATTACTAGGATCCAGGAATTCAACTTAGAAATCCATATCACCAAGCTAGTAAGAGGGCTAGGTCTGGAAAAGTTGATGACTAAGGAAAACATGGATTTGGTCTAAGTTAACAATGAAGGGATATCAAACTTGACAATAACAAGTATTGAAATTCAGCCATGTTATGCTGATATTGTTTATTTCATTAAGAATACCAAATGTCCAGAGCATATGACTGACAATCAAAAGAGAGCCTTAAGATTACAAGCTCAAAAGTACACATTGATACAAGGAGATTTATACTGGAAAAATAGAGATGGAGTTTTTCTATTTTGCCTTGACAAATATAAAGCATAAAGGGTCTTAAATGAAATGCATGCTGGTGTATGTGGGGGACATTATTCTGCAAGGACTACTACCCATAATATTTTGAGGGCTAGCAATTTCTAGCCCACATTATTCAAAGACTCTTTCCAATTTGTTAAGAAATGTGTGTCCTGTCAGAAGTTTGCTTCCAAGTTAAAGTATTCAGGAGCATTGTTGTTAAATCCAATAGTTTCAGAAGCACCATTTACAATGTGGGGAATGGATTTCATAGGTGAGTTTACTGAGAAATCTAGTGGTGGGCACAGTTGGATACTTGTTGCAACTACCTATTTCACAAAATGGATAGAGGCTATCCCTACCAAGAAGGCAACAAGTAGAGTAGTGATTGATTTTTTACTAGATAATATTTTGACCAGATTTGGTGTCCCCATGAAGTTGATCATTGATAACGCAATGTGCTTTAGATCATATGATTTCAAGGATTTTTGCAAAGAGAATGGGATAATAACATCCCACTCGTCTCCCTATCACCCTCAAGCAAATGGACAGGTTGAATCTAGTAACAAAAGCATTTTGGCAATTCTAAAGAAAACATTAGAGAAAAATAAGAGAGCTTGGCATTCAAAGTTCAAGCTTTCCCTATGGGAAGATAGGATTATAGTAAAGAAAGCTACCGGGAAGTCTCAATTTGAACTTGTGTATAGTTTACAGTCAAGATTACCCATAAATAATTTTTTTCCTATTTATAATTTTATTCAAGATGAGGAATTGGATATATCAAAGCCAATGCAAGATAGGATTATGCAATTGAGTGAATTAGATGGAATGAGAAGAGAAAGTCAAAAGAGTAATACCAAGTTACAATAGAAAATGAAGTATCTCTTTGACAAGAGAGCCACTACCAAAAAATTTAAAATAGATGACCTAGTGCTTCAATGGAATGTGAGAGCAGAGGATAAGGGAAAGCATAAGAAGTTTGAATACCTATGGTTTGGCCCCTATATAATTCATGAAGGTTTTGGGAAAGATTCTTACTTGTTAAAAAATATGGATAGAGAAGTCTTTGAGTTGCCAGTGCATGGGCAATTCTTATAGCCCTTTTTCAACTGAAAGTTTTGGTCCTTATGCACATGTAAATTTCTTGTAAAATTGTATAGTTTTGTTTCCTTTCAGTCGTGTGTTTTTCTTCTTGCTTTAGGATAGGCATTTTTTGGTATGCTTTCCCAGAGATCTATGGCTCTTGCTTAAACTATTGTTTAAACATCCTTAGATAGAGCCATTGTTGGTAGTCTTTCCAGTTTCAGTGTTTTGTCCTTTGAAATTTTGGATTCCTGATCTCTGTCCCTATTTTTTTTGTGGTTCAAGTTCCAATTTTTCTAGCCCCAGAAACTTCAAATTTCATTTAAAGTGAAAAAACCCTAGGTTTCAAGTCTTATTACCTTAGAAAATCCAAGAAATCCTAAAAATGCTCACCCAAGTCTATTTGGCCGTTACCTTTTTCAATGACTTAAAAAGATCTTTTAAAGCATGTGCACTTTTGTCTCAATGGTTAGTCGCTCAATCTCCCAAATAATTTGGTTTATTCTTTTTTTATTAGCGATTACCTGAAACCTCCTATCACACAATCTCCTTAGGATGAAGGAATATTCCTTGTTCTTAAACAACTCAGTGGTTCCCTTTAGTCGCCAGGTCTCTGGATCACTATTATGAGATCTAGCGACTACTATGATAAATATTTGTAGGGTTACTATAGTCTCTTTATCTCCAGATCAAAATGCCTTCAGTTGGGTGATCTCTAAAAGAAATAAGAAATTGATATAATATTCAGCGATATTAAGATCTACAGTTGGTCACTGAATCTCCAAGTGCGAAGCAACGGTCTGTTATAATGGTCGCCAGATCTCTAGAAGAGATAAATTGAAGTTTTTATGTCTTTAGTCACTGAATCTCCAGATAGTTAAGTCAGAAGGTCTCAAGAAGAAGTTTGAAAAGTCAACCAGCTTCAGCGACTAAGAGAGATACTATAGTCACTAGATCTCATGATGGCTCTCTATCGCCAGATCCCAAGATAAATTCAAAGAAGAAATATTTTACAGTGACTAAATTAATGGCTATAGTCACCTAGTCACATGATGGAAAATGTAAAAATGCTTATAGTCACCCAGTCTCCAGATAATTCTAAAAGGGTTCAAATTATTCAGTGACTATGATTTCTAATTATAGTAAATTCATTTAGCAACTGTGGTTTTCTATAGTCGCCAGATCTCTGAAAGTATAAAGGAGGTACCAAATCTTTTAGTGATTATGAGAACACGTTGTAGTCACTAGATCGCCAGAAATTAAAATTTAATTACCTATCATTTTCTCAGCTTACGGCTAGTGAATTGAGTTTTGAGTGTGCCAAGTAATGGCGGAAGTGACATACTATTCAACTTTTTCGATCTCTAACAGATTGCTGCATTCAATTCTACTAAATAAATATAGTTGTTCTTCGCTCATTTTGAATTACCAAGCATTTAGAAATCCACAGTGATAATAATTTATTAGAGGAATTGCAAGGTTCACGACATCCAAAATTTGTAGAGGTGTTTCAAATTGTAGACAAAATTAGCAAACCATCAATTAGTGGGGCCTCTACTGGAAAAGGAGGAAAGGAGAAAGTCAAGGAGATTTTTTCAAATGAATTTATTGTTCTACTACCAGGCTCATCACTGAATAAAAAAATTAGTGATGAATGTTTCAAGGATGACCTAGCTTATTGTAGGGATGCTAGGACATTGGATGTCACCAAAATGTGCCTATTTAAATACTTTTATAAGAATGCTAAAATTTTGGTCCTTGTCTCAAACCCTTGGATGTCTGGATTAGGAAAATTGATAGTTCCCGAGGTTTTTTGGATATAGATGTCTTAATTGTCCTATCCAATAGCTATGATCCTCTATCTAGAACAATTAGAAAAGTTGATGGTTCTACTCTGGTCACTCTTGATCATAGTTCATTCATAAGGGCTTTCAAAATCTAGGTCCCCATGGTTACTGAAATCAATTTACAGGCTTTGGCCAATAGGTATACAAGGGAGGCTATTGTAGTGGCGAAAGAAGTTCAAACTCATGTGTCACAAGGGAAAATAAATTATATCACGCCAATTTCTTGGTCAATAGACCCTTTTTTATATAAGGATCTCAAATTTTACATGAAATACATTGCATATGGATTATGAAAATTTCTAGGGATAGATGGTGGAGAAAGGATCACCATGGACCTTCTGATGATGGTTTTGGATTCCCAGAGTCTCCATGTGGCAAAGGGATATGATTATATAGGTTTTATAATAGAGAGAATGCATGAGGGTTTACTAGCTTTGAAGAACCACGTGTCTAGTTCTGGTTCTACAACAAGGTTCATGCATTATTCTTTGTTGATGCATCTCATTTTGTACTATAATTATAACATCATGAACATGGAAAACTTGGAGCCATAGATGATGTATCAAGGGCAACAAAACCTAGTGCAATTCTGGCTAAGGGCTTGGAGTCCTTCTTCCACAAGGAGTGATTTTTGTGTATTTGAGAATTGGATTGTTAGGCCTATCCTCCTCAACTTAGGGCTTAATCTTTCAAGGCTGTCTATTAAAGTTTTGTAGTTGGTGAGGCCTCAATAATTTGTTGATAAATGGAATAAGGGACATAATTGGGAGGATATATATTATGAAAAGGGGTATACTATGATTAGAGTATATAGATGCCCTCAACCTCCTCACATACTCCCATTCTTTGTTCCACCGAGGGTGGCATTTTTTGGATTCATTTGGTAGCTAATGTTGACTAAGAAAGAGCATTTAGCTTCCCATAAAAAGGGAACATTTACTCCTAGGCACTTCAGAGTGCATAGTATCACAATAGGCAAGAATGCCTTCAGCAAGGTTGATGAGTGGTTGGGGAAATTAAGGATGCATGCTTCCTCATAGAGATATGTAGATATAGAAGGATTCATGGTTATTGCTAGGCAATATTACATGCCCAGTATTCCATTCAATAAAATACATGAGGAGTACCTTGAAGAGGATGTATTGAGAAATATAATAGAAGATGAAGAGGTGACAAGAAGTGCTGATCAAATACATGAATTGTATGCTATGGAGAAGTGAGTGAGACAAAAGGGATTGGCATTTAGTGGCTTTCTTCCCTACATTTCCTTATCTTCAAAGACTTGAACAAATGATGTCTCAATTTAACACCTTGATGAGAGGTTTTGAAGATCAAATTGATGAGACTGATAGGAGGAAGGATGTCCACTTTGAATTAGAATGTGATGAGGATAGTGATGGTGGCTTCTTTGTGTACAATATCCCTCCCCTGGAACACATAATGACTGAAAGGCATCAGGTGCGGGAAGATGTTGATTTAACAGAACTTCATAGTTCTCAAGATACAAGTGAGCCACCTACGAAGAAGAAGAAATTATTGATTGGAGAATCTTCTCAGGTAAAGAAAAAGGATAAAATAAGAGCCCTCTTCCCTAGAACTAGTGTCCATGATCACTAGTTAAGAATGAAAATAAGAGAAGAGAAGAGAAAATGAAAGCTTGAAACTGAAGATATTGAGTTTCCCTTGGCTCTATGCCAAGATGAGAGAATGATTGAACAAGATGCCTTCTTGAAGGATGGCAGTTTCATAGAGTCAGAGGAATTCAAGAGCTTCTTGATTTAGCACAAACAAAAATAGGTTGCATCTAGTGTGCAAATCACTGAAGAGTGTAAAGTGCCAGAGGAGGCAATGCAACAATTAAGAGAATATGACCCTAAAGCTGAAAAACTCACCCCAGATGAGGCTAGACAACTAGTGAAAAAGAGCAATATGCTACTTGATCCTAGGTGGAACTTGTATTCATACTTCATTATTGATCAAATCAAAAGGAAGGAAGACATAACTTTTTCTTCGAAAACCCAAGTGGGGGATATCATTAGAGGATTTGGGTACAACCCAAAAAATCAAGCATTAGCTCTATGGAGTCTTTATCCTAAGGATAAAAATCCTTCAATTTTGAATGTGAAGGAGAAGATGGATGGAGATAAGATTGTGTGGTCCATCCAAAACATAGGGGATGTTGAGATTTCTCAAGTGTTAACCCATTTTTCCAGACTAAATGAGGATAAGACAAAACAATTGTTTGAGAGATACGGTTCCCTGCTGGAGGACTATAGTGCATTGTTGAAGGATGGGGATCTTTGGATAATGAAGGAGAGCATATTGGAGAAGTTTGTGGAAGACTTAGAGCAACAATTGATGAATACTCTTGTAGCTACTCCTGTACCTCCTAAGAAACCTACATTAATTGAGGATAAAGGAATTACAGAAGAGGAAGTTGTTGCAGAATTAGTGAAAATAAATGTGGAGAAAAATGAGGCTATTTTGCAAGCTTTGTTGAAAATTTTGTAGCACAAAATTGATGTAATCAAAGATAAATCTGATTTAGTTTTTACTGCTTACAATAAGTTGCCTTAATTGCAAGTGGAAGTTAATAATTATGTTCAAATTTTGAATGGATATTATGCAACTTGGTCAGTAAGGCCAACTCTTTTTGAAAGGTTGGCAATTGTCCAGCTGCTAAAATCAGATATCCCAGAGGTAGTTCTACAAGTGGGAGAAGAAATAAATAGGGTTAAGGCCATATTGCCACTTTTTAAGGGAAAGGCAAATCAAATTGAGGCTAAGATATCCATGCTTAGCTCCAATTCCAACAAGTTTATTCCTTCCATTAAATGTGCAGATGGTGCCATTAAAATCCTTGATCAATGGAGATCAGATTTTGATCTTATTTTTCCTAGGAAAGAGGCATTTTTAGATGAAAAAAATGAGGTGGATGTGGAAGATTCAACAAGACCCTGGATGAAGCCATAAGAGCAAAGATGGTGCTGATTAGATTTGTTGTAGATGTCAAAGCCATAACAGATGCTAGATGGGAGCGAGAAAAAGCACAACTGCAATATTCTCAAAACTATAAATGGCTGATAGAGGAAGAGGTCACTACATGGGATGAGCTTACAAAGCCCAAGGAGATAAAATCTGCTACAGTTGACTTTGATATCTTGGATGATGAATAGAAAAGATACCTGGAGGACCTGACACCTAATCTCAAAGCATAGTGATGATAAGCTATCATTTAAGAATGGTGTAGGTAAGCCTAAAATGACAGTCACCATATCTCAATAAAACTTAAGAAGCTATCATGAATACTTGTAGACAAAGGTGTCAGTAATCAGCAATCCAGGATGCAAAACAAACCAAGCTAATTTTGTCTTTCCACCGCCTGAGGGCTTATTGTATCTTGTCTTTTATGCTTTGTCTTTTATGCTCTTTAGGGTTAGGGTTTCAACTATCTGAAGCTTGTTGCATTCCCATTAATAAGGGAATTCCAAGATGGTTGAATGGGATGTATAAATAGTGTTGTTATCTTGTTTTAAAATGGGATCGAAGATAATAGAAAAAACCAAGTACAATTGCTACAAAACAGACTTCTAAACTTTGTGTCTGAATTTCTAAGCATGAGTTTTCTTATGTAAATTGAAAGTCTTCTTTAATATAAATATACTACAATTTCTATCTCTTGTTGTTATTGTCTCTCTATTTTTGTATTTACTCTTGTATGTTTTATGTGTAAGCATTTAAAATATACTGGTTGTTAAGAAACTTCTGTAATTGATTATGAGTTTCTCTCAAGGAGAGAATTAAAATCCTTTTCATCAATTTCAAGGAGTAAATATATCTATAGGGATACTGATAGTAATAATATTAGATTGACAGAATAGTTTGTAAGGCATCCTATTTGGATTGCACATTGTATGTAAGGCGTACTGCCATATTTATTTAAATAGACTTGTGGATTTGCATTTAGGACTCTTTTGCCCTTTGGACTTAGGCACTGGTTTGAAGTGTGTTTTTCTTAAAAGTTATCTTTTGCAATCCTTAGAAGAAGAAAAATTCATTTCATTACCAGTACTTTTATTTTCAAGAATTATGTTTATACTTTGAGAGAATTGTATCTAGGTGGTATAAGTTCATATTTAGTGATTCCTTAAAGAAAGAATCAAGAGGTTATGCTTCATTGAGTTTAACTCAACAAAAGAAGAAGGATGAATATCCTTATACCATTGTTCTATGCTGTTACACTAGTAGTTTCCATTATAGTACTTTGTATCAGGATAATCTGGGTTGTCTGCAAAGTAATAATGTTTTATTGAGTTAACTTGAAGAAATAATAGCATAACAGTGAATAATTAATCCACTATTTAAGCTTACTTGCAACATAGTAAATCAATTGAATAGGCAATACCTACTTGAGTCCTTTGGAGCTCGAAGCAGAAGGAGGATCTTATCCAATCCTCATCAATTAGGCTTTTCTTGCAAACTTGGAGTCCTTTTTAATTGAGAATCAAGCCCAATTATTGCCAAGTTTGATCCCACAAGAAAAAATGCATTTAATGTATTTTGCCTTCCGTAGCTTCAAAATTTAATTTGCAAGAGGGAAAGAGAAAGGGGGTGTAGTTAAATCAAAAAACTAATGAACATAAAAAACAACTATGTATGATCAAGTGTGTTGGAAATCAAAAATAAAGAGCATTCCATTAGGTCATGAGCATTTGTTAGATTCATGATAGATTGCATTAAGTTTCATTCATTTTTATCTAATTTCATGGCATAACATTAATTTCATTAGGTTGCATTCATCCTTTAAATCATTTTCATTAAGTGCACTAGGTTGCATTCATCCTTTAAATCATTTTCATTAAGTGCATTAGGTTGCATTCATTTTAAAGTTCATCTCATTTAGGATGCATTCTTTAAACCATTCATATCAACCCATTAAGTGCATTGCATTAGTTAGCATTCATTACATCCATTAAAATCATTTAGTTCATCATTAAATGCATATTATTTAGTTCAAAAATATGAAACATGGCATTATTCATTTAAGTTCATTGCATGGTAACATCATTCATTTATATTACATATAACATTTAGAAACATTTAGAATCATTAAGTACGCATGATCATTATACATTACACCATATAGGTTCATCACATTTTCATACCAAAAATACATCCATTATCCATTACATCCATTACCCATTACATCACATTATCCATTTCATTATCCATCTAACACATCTATATATCATTTGCATACATACTATCATTAATCATTAAATCATATTGTATCCATTCATCTATTCTATGTCATACATAAGACAACCATTTAAGCATCAATAGAACATGTGCATCCATATCAAAAACTACATTCTGAAAAGCATAGAATAAAGCATGTAGAAAATAGAATCATATAGCTCTACATATCATACCAAAACACTTGAAAATGAGATCCAACACATCATGACATCATATATAGTAAATCTATAAAAAATGAGTATCAAAATCTATGGCATCATCATAAAATCAAACGAGCATTAGAGTCCATGGAACGATCATATAAATGCAACATCAAGATAATCAAAGTCTATCAGAGTATCAACATGAACAACATCAACTAAATCAAAAGATACAATAGAGTCCAATGTCTCGATATAATAAAAGAATGAGATCATATACATCAATGAAAGAACATGAATCATCTCAAATCATAGGTCAACTGGCTGAACCACCAGTACCATCTAGACTAGGAGCACTATCAGGAGGATGACTCGAGCTTGGCTGCAACCCATGCTGACTCATAGTTTCCATAAAGGCCTACATCATGGAACTCAACTACCTAACCTCCCATCTAACCTCATACATCTCTAACTGTAAGGCTCAAACCTCTAGTGCAGCTGTGCTAGGAGCCTGTATATCAGAATTCTATAGTGGAGGCATAGAAGAAGAAGGCATGGAAGAAGATGGATTTGATAAAGTTGGAACAAAACTAGAAGAGGATGGACATGAAGAAGAAGATGGCATCGAAGCAAAAGCAGGTGCCTAAGAGGAAGAAGCCTATGGAATGATAGGAGGTATACCCTAGTGAGGAGGAGGAGGACCCTGTGCATGATCCAATAAAACATGTGCAACCTATACCTCAACCTCTCTATGTCATCTAGCTTTAGGTTGGCCATGTCTCACATCTAGATCAAAAACAACTTGATGAAGTGCTCTATCTGCACCACCTCTAGCTTGACCACCACCAATCCTAGGAGGAATAAGAGTAGAAGCAATAACTAGAATATGAACTCTACCTATTTTGGAAAAATTCTGAGTAGACATAGTACTTTCAGAATTTGGTCTATTTTGGCCTATTTTTGGCACTTGTAATTTGTTAGATCCTTGAGAGATCTTGTGTCTTATTTGTTTGAGTCTACTACAGCTTCATATTTTCTATTGTAATCATCAAAATTAGAAGTCCACTTTGATCCATTTTGGCAAGTGACAATTGTACATGAACTATATATAAAGTGCCAGAATAATCATTTTGAGGGGTCTTTGGTTCATTACATTTTGTTGGGTGCATTGATTTTTTGGTCTCATTGTTTCATGTGAGAAGTATATCATGGATGGTTTAATTAAGTTGACAAGAGGAAATTATAAGAAATGGAGTGAATTGGTTCTTTCTCATCTTAGTGAGCATAACCTATTGCCCTATTTGTATGAGTTAAGACCTAAAAATCCTTCTTTCGATTGGGACTCTTACTCAGAAGTTATTAAGGTTATCTATTGGAATATGGATATGGATGTTATGGATTCCCTTGATGACTATGATGATGAGATAGAAAATATTCCTAATCTTTGGACTTTTCTTTGGGAAATGTATGGAGATTCACATATTCCTCCACTTCCAAAAGGTCTAGAACCTCCAGTTGTAGCTCCTTCTCCTCCTACTAAGATCACATCTCTTGATGATGCATGTCTTCCTATAGCTACTTGCTCTTGTGATTTAGTGTAGCAAGATATTCTTTGTCTTCCAATTATAGTTCCATGGGATGACTACTTGACAGACATTGTAGGTTTGTTTGTGGAGTCCTACATTTCAGATTTGGGAGACTTCATTAATGACATTCATCTTCTCTTTGTTCAGGATGATCCTTATTTAGTTGTTTTGAGGGAGTATATTGACCCTCATCTTCATTCTCCACTTGATCCTTCTTTCAAGATTGACATGATTGTGGATCCTTTAATACAAAATTTGGAGGAGGTCTCTTTAACTTCAGAGAAGACATTTGAGTCTTTGGAGATTGGTTTTCATGAGTCTCAAACTTCACTTGAGATGTCACATTGGATGGTTTAGGTTGACCATACTCATGTGTTGGAGATTCCTATTCAGTTTCCTGAGACATCATACATTTTGAGTATTCTTCCTAAAGATTGGGGAGGACTAATTGATACACATATGGACTTGTTTCTTCCTAAGGGGAGGAACATCATTTAGTTTTCTTGGTGTAGTTTCTACATTGATCCAGGTGCATCTATCATTGGTGTTCATTCTACATTGAGGGGGGGCTACTTGGTCTCTCTTCCACTAGTTCTCTCTTATGGGGGGGATATTTTCCTCACATGAGGTCTTCTCTCTCATATTCTATTATTTTATTTATCTCTCTTTTTGGGGGAGGGTTTTTCCCATGAGGTTTTCCCTCTTTCTCCACTTTATGAGAAATTGCATTGTTCTTTCATATTGTACATGGGTACCTAACATGGCCTAGTAGCCAGGACCTATCTTGCATTGTGAGCTTAAGTGCATTCCCCTAAGTTACACTTAAGGGGGGGGTGTTGGTGTAATTAAATATTTACTAAACACTTACTTAAGTTTACTTAGGATAATGCATTTTCATATTAGTTGTCATTATGACACCTAGGAGTTTGCATTTCATTTTAGCACATGGTTAGGAGAATTTCCACTTTAGGTGTGATAGTTGTCATCACATACCTCATTGTGTGTGAGATCCACCTTTAGTGCTCTTATCACATTATCATCCTCTCATTATTGCACATGTTGCACATACTTTGAAGTACAATGGAGGATGATCCACCTTTAGTGGACATGTGATTCCACCTTATGTGAGTGATATCTTATCATCTCCTTATCATGTAGTCTTATTGCATTGCCTATATATTTAGGCACTCCTACTTTGTAATCAATCAATCTATCTATTATCCATTCTTATTTGATCAGTTGATCATATCATATTTTTCCTCTCTTGTGCTATCTCTTGAGCTTCTAGATCTTGGCATTCATTCTTTGCCTTAGGAAAATTCTTACATAATGAAATTTTGCCCACTGGATGTGATCATTTCCAATGGTTGGATCCTAGAAGACCCACCGACATGCTGATCCATCATAAATAGAATCATGGTATACTAGCTATCCTCTAGTAGGAAAGTGAAGGATATGATATACATCCTCTGGGGTGATCGTCATCTCACCCATAGGCAAATGAAAGGTATTATGGTCTGAGTGCCATCTCTCAGCCATAGTTGTAATCAAACCCTGATTCATTCAGAATCGCGGTAAAGCAAGAAGGAAAGACAACCCACAAAGGATGACATGTCTCCAATCAAATGCACTCAAGTCATTGATCATACTCATAGGTATAGGATACAAACCATAGATGACTAATGACTTAAGCACCACCTACAAAAAGAAAGTTCAATTACATCAGTTTTGAAATCAGTTATCATTTGGATTATCTTAAGTCAATCAAACATTTATAACTATCATACCAAAATCAATTTTCCTGATTCTACTCAGAGAGGATGGAAAATTCATCATCATCCATCATCTAAATATAGATTCACAATCAAACTTTCAAACTATGAATGACTCATACTAACATCATACGAATCGCTATAACATCAAGTTTGTGATCTAAACTAATCAGCTAATTGACAATGTTGAACAGTTTGAAAAATTGACTAAGGCAATTTTTAAAAAAAATTCAAGGTGAAAGTGCTATTTCAGGGATCAAAAGCGCTAAAAATCACAAGCATTATTTAAAAGTTTAAATGCGCGACCTAAAATTTTAAAACCGCACCATCAATGCAAAAGTGCTAAAACTTTGTGAAAGTGCCATTTAAACAATCATATGTGCTATTTTATGAGTTATACGAGAAATTAAAAATAAAAGTACTATTTGAAAAATCAAAAGTGGTTTATGCCCTAGAATAGGCGTGTAAATGCGCAATTCCACTTCGCAGAAGCACTAAAAAAAATGCAAATGCACTATTAAACATCTTAAACGCGCTATTTCAATTTACAAAAGAAAAAAAAGAGGGTTTTGCTAAGAAAAATTCAATTTTTAAAAAAAATTAAATGCATAAATTGAAAAACCAAGATGATCAGGCACTTACTGGAGGACCATAGGTGAGTGGCCGATGATATTGGTGGGCACACTTGAACATATGCTCACGTATCAGGATAGACATCGCAAAAGAGTTAGAGGAAGTCAGAGAAAAAAGTCAATAGTAAAAGTGAAAATGAATAGTAAAAATGATTATTTTTACCCTTTTTATAGGCCTTTTTGACCTAAAAAGGGAATCTATGACCAAAAAATGACCCAGGGACCTACATTTTTCACCAAATCAGGGGCATTTGTCATTACGCAAATGCAAAAACATTATCGGAAATGAAATCAAAATTCATTATAAATAGACCTAATCAATGCAAATTGACCTAAATAGTCAACTTTTTCAAACATCTATCAAATTTCATTTCATTCTCGAGGGGGCATATACTCAGATAATCAAGAACATCAGCATCATCATCGAAATAGGGGCATGACCATCAAATCAAAGCGTAAGCTGTTATCAAAAAAAAATTCGCTAATCAATCGAGAGGGAAAATCAAACATCAAATTGAATCAAATCTGGTACCATATCAAGGAACTATCATTGAATCGACCATCAGAACAACAAAATCAAACGAACATCATCAAAATCTACATCAAACATCAAATCAATCAGGACCTTTCATCAGTTGAATCAGGACATTCTTTGAATCGACACGCTTTGCACGTCGGCTCAAAGAGGGGCATTTGTAATCACCTAAAAGTGGACAGGATCATTCATGTGAGTAATCAAGGTAAATCAAGGCAAAAATCGAGGCAATTGGATCAAAATGAACATTTAGCCAATAAAAATTAAAATCAAGCTTTAATTCAATTTAAATAAAAATCAAGAGCATTTTAATCAAATTAAATCAAATCAATGTGCAATTAATTCAATTAATTGTATAGTTGGGAATTAAATCAAATCAACCCATTCAAGGTGTACACTTGGCTAAATAAATGAATAAAAATCAATTGATTAAATCCTAATTTCCCTCAACACCACATGGCAGGAAAAAGCCTCAACCAATAGGATTTAAGGAAAGAAGCTCACATGGATCAAGCCAAAATGAATCTCAATCACTCAAATTGAAAGAACATCTTGTCCACTCATCTTGTCTTCTTGTCCCAAGCTTTGAGGATACAATATTTAAATTGTCCTCAAAGGGTGGAACCAAAGACTCAACCTTAACTTAATCATGATCAACTCTACTACACCCCCTACCCTTGCCAAATCCTATAAAAGCAAGGCTAAATTCACTCATAATTCATCCACAAATCTGAGAATTGCATCTAACCTCTTTAGAATTATAGCTAGAAAGGCAAATATAGGAGTTGATTAGCTTTTCAATTTGGAATTGCACTATTTATCTTATTTTATCATCTACTCTCATTCTAGGAATGTCATTAATGGAGGCTTTCTGAGAGCTTCACCATTAACACTCTTAGCTAGAGATCCATAGAGTGCTTAATTTCTCTTTATTTGTTAGAATTGCTCTTCTTTTGTGGTAATTTAGTTATATTCTTCAATTATTTAGCAATACTAACCCTATGAAGGTACAATTCTAGTACACAATCCCTTTCAATACAATTTTCATACACAGTCAAATCACAATAGTTGAATCTACTCGACAAACTTGTATGCAAAACTCACTAATATTTTTCCTCTTACTTAGTGCTAGCAATCACTGGATAGGGAAACAACTTTTACACATGTGATTTTCATGAAGAACTTGGATATGAAAATCAAAATACCTAGAGATGTTGTGGCTGCTACAAAATTTTGATTTGAAATCTCCTCCAAATCACCCTTCAAACATCAGTAGAGTCGCCACCTCTTTGTAAAGGACAAATTCTAAATTAGCTGAGAAACTTATCTCAATTTTGAATCTTCTTTTAAAATGAGCATCCATAACACAAATTCAACAAATTATATACTATTTGTCAGGATTAAAGATACATCACATTTTAATTCTTGAAATGCACTAATCAAACAGAGACTCAGAGTTGCCACTCACACTCAGTGAGATAATATAACAAATTTTTTTTACTTGACTCCATACAATAGATCAGACTCTGGGATGATTCAGAAAAGAAATAAAACAACCATCTTAAACTTTTTGTCCTTTATTCCTTCCCCAGTGAAGTCACCAATTTGTTAGCTCATTTTCTTGCAGGATCTTAACACAAGCCTTAGCACTTAATTGGAACTCTATGATTCCTAAACTCCTAACTCTAGCAAGAAAAGGCTAATTAACAAGGATCAAATCCTTCTTCACTTTGAGCTCTTTGCTACAGGTGGGTTTACCTATCAGATTTAATTCTCTAAAAATCACAACAGTAGTTTGTACCCTTGATACAAACTTAGTCTTCTCAGCTCTTCAAACATGCATAAAAATAAATAGTCATTCAAGTTTTTGGTGATGATTAAATGCATGTAAATTAAGAACAAACCAGTGCCTTACCCTAGGGAAAAGAGTCAAAAAGAAAGCATACATCTACAGAAAACTTCTAAGTAAAATACATCCAGAACACAGATGAAGTGCCTTGCAAATCATCCTCTCTTAAACACACTCAGACATCAAATTCTTGAAGAAACCCTAAACTCTCAGAAACTACCCTTAAGATTTACCCTTTCCTTGAAAAGAACTAGAGACTAATTCCACAAATACCTTGTAAATGATGTACTAAAAATGCCATGCAAATTTAACACAAAATCTCAAAATTCAAACAAGAAGACAATAGAAATATGCAAGGGAATTCCAATATATTCAAGTAGACTTTCTCTATATTAGTACATTCCATATTGACAAATATTCTATAGAACTCAACACTGATGCCAAAGACTCCCCTTAATAAATTTTTCACCACCCTTCCAAACAATGGAGAAGAAGAAGAGATAAAGGAAAAATCAAAGCTAGTTACACATAAACTGACATCTGCCAATTTTCCACAAAATCTTCATCTTCCCTCCAATTTTGATCCTCTTCAACTTGGTCTCTTGCAACTTCCTTCATCTTTGCAATCAATTCTCCCTCCAATTTGATCCTTTGCCTCTTAGAAATGGTTTGATTCTGCTCTGTCTAAAAATGCTCCATGAATGCTTCTCTCAACATTTTAAAATAAAATCCATTTTCAAACTATAGAGAAGACTACACAACTTATTTAAATCAGAATTTTCCTCTTTAAATCTATATATTATGCCTAGAACACACTAGATTTTGACAAGTGTCACTGACTGGTTACATTCTCAATTTAACCTAGGCTTTAACCACTTGATTTGGAGATTGGGTGAATGCCTTTATCTCTAGTTCTCTGAATTCATCTTCTAAGTGCGGTCTCATCAGGAGATTGTTCGAATGCCTTGTTCTCCAAGTCTCTGAATGCACTTTTTTAACCATAGTCACACTTGGAGATTGGGCGAAGAAGCTCATTCTCTTAATCTCACAATGTTTTCTCACTGACCATTAGCATCTAGCAATTGGGGGACTGAGGCATTCTCTTAATCTTGCAATGTTTTCTCATAGACTGTCAGCATCTAAAAATTGGGCAACTAAGGCATTCTCTTAATCTCATAATGTTTTCTCACTGACCATCAGCATCTAGCAATTGGGTGACTGACTGCTCATTGATTCACTTCATGTTTGGCTTAACCATCGATTCATTGTGCAATTTCGTGACAAGCCACCATGTGTCACTCACACTTCCCAGTCAACTACCACCTTTCTACAAAATAATGAGGGTCTTCATCAGTCAGAATGCTTCCCAATGCAACTTCACATGTACACATCCAGAGCCTCTTGCTCTTTCTTCATACTACTAAGTGAGAACGCTTCCATTTAAACATTTGAAATGTCCATATTCCTACCAATGTGGGGCTAGATCTTTTGACATTTTTAAATACTTGCATTAAAATTTGTGTTTATATGTCTAGTTGGCACGCACCCGAGCATGGGCCCACAAGCCAAGAGGCCACCACATATGCCTCTTTTTACTTCAACTTACCATTAAACTAGGCATTTTTGGATTTAAACACCTCTCTATACTAGATCGGGGTGCATGTGGGTTAAACCCACATGCACTCCATGTGCATTTTACTTCACCTCCACCCATGCGCGCACCCAACTTTTTTTTGTTTTTATCTCTTACCTTTGTTGGCATGTTATGTGCACCAACTCCTTTATTATGGAATGCACCAATCCCTACAAAAATCATGCACTATACAATGCTTGGCACGCACCCCATTTGTTTTACCTTGCTGGCCAATGTATTCAAAATGGTACACACTCCATTTCCTTAGCCTCGCGCACCCTGCAAACTTCACTGTGGTACGCATCTTTGGACTATGTTGTGAGTATTCTTAGTGTGCATACCTCTGCTCTTTATTTGGTGTGTGTGCTTCCAAACACTTCATGTAGCCTTCTTTAAATATTTACGTACCCTCCATTTAAACTTCTTAGTTCACTTGGCATGCACCCCATTAAACTCATGCACCAATTTATGGCCTAAAATGTGCCTCTATTCCAAATGATGTTCACCTTGCAGCCACATGCACTTCTCCATTTGGTGCACTCCCCTTGCATAGAAAATCATCCTCCAAACTGGTGTGTACAACTATTATTTACTTGGAAAATGTGTGCAGCCCCTTCAAATTGTACGCACACTCAATTGCAAGCGTATCATTCCTTTGAGTGTTTGGTGAAAACATGCTGGCACACACCCTCCATTTCAAAGGCCAACCTCCCATTTCTCATTTTGTGCACTGCCCTTTCAACTCCTATGTTCTCTGTTGTGTAGGTGTGCGTGCTTAATTTCTATGTTTTTTACTACCATGCATTTGAAAACATGTGCTGCAAGGAAAACCTTAGTAGCCTCCTCTTCTTACTTACACAACAACTCAAGGGCAACATACATCTCCTTTGCTAAGTGCATATAGTCCTACACCATGTGCGCACCTTCCCAAACAAGGTGCACATAGCACCAAATCTGAAACATTGTAAAATAAAAGATATGTCAGTACTAATTGGATATGCTAGCATTTACTAGAGAGAGCATAGTTACTTCATCCTTATATGGCATGTTCAGATGTATTTTAAAAAGTGGAACATTTAGTCTTTTGAAACATGAGTGCGTGCAACACTTCAACAGAAAGTGGTATGCACAAGATTTTGTGAGAAAAGCATGAGCAAAGCTGGAAAAATGGCACAACACCAGCATTTGAGTGCTCATAAATGCAATTCTTTACCCAAAATGAGGGTCAATTTGGAAGCATAATTTGAAGAAAAACATCTCAAACCCCACATTTATCTTCTATCCACCCAAAATATAGCCTTCAAGTGAAAACAAACGTGCCATGCATCAAAATTTTAATCACACAGTTCACTTCTTTCCATTTCTACAAGATTGTCCATTAACACAACTGGCCTCTAGAAACGGCCTTAAAAACTAATCAAAAGGCCTCAGACCACTACGTCGCCAGACACTTATATTCACTTCCAAAATGTGAGTACATGAACCAAAGGAAATTGCACAGAAATATTTGAGCCAAATGATATTAATGATCAAACATGGCCTTCCACAAAATTGATTTTGTCTGCAACTGCCAATCTACACAGATCACCCTCAAAATTGGCTTTGAAAACTTACCAACTGAAACCCTTATGAACCAGAATCTTGGATATTGATTCACTCCCACACAAGGAAAATGAATCGATAATCAGATTTCTCAGAAGATCATAAGATGAAATACCAATAAACATCAAAGTCAGCTTATTAGAAACATTCTAGAATAAAATAATGAAATATGCAGAAACTAGGATTAGAATTGGCTTAGGAAAGTGACCAAATGGATTGGTCAAGATCCAAAAATATTCAAGGAGGTACAATTACAAGTCTAAAATGTAGAAAAATCTTCAATTTCCCTTGAACTTGATTTGGGTGAAAACTGGGAGACCTTAAAGTAGGTTATTTAGAAATCTGGAGTATGCACACTTAGAGAAATTTAACAATTGGCAAACAGATGGCTCTGGGAAGCTAACCAAATAAAATCATGGGGGGCTAAAAATGGACATGGATACTCACTTACATGCCTACAACACAGTGCAATAATCCCCATGCTATGAATACCAACTGGTCATAAAATGAAATCTTCCGAAGTGGGCCACTTTGTGAAATTCTGGGAACATACAAAATGTAGATCTGGGGAAACACCTCCAAATGATGACTTTCCAAATCATACAAAACTGGAAACTGAAAGCTCAAACCCATTATATAATTCAAATGAAAGGTGACAAACATGTTACCCAAGTGGTTCTTAATAAAAATCAATAGGCCCTTTTATCCATGCACCCAAACTTGGCTTTCCACAATGATTTTTCAAGGGCACAACTTTATACGTAGAGAATTTTTTAGAAAATGGACTCAAAATCTATGCTAGATTTTTTGAGCTCCAATAATGGCCCTAACTTGGAATGCATGCTCCACACGGGTATGTAGAGAATTCAGAATCTCTTGGTACAACAGACCAACCAATAATAATATAGAAAATCTTATTAAAATTATATTTAACAAAAGACTAGAATGCAAAGAGTAGAAAATAGTGTTAGAATATTTTATAGGTTGGAATGCTTCCCTGGTCCTCATACAACATGAAAGTGTTAAATCTGAGATGAAATTTTTCTACAATTTAATGCATTTTAAGAATAAATATGATAAAAATAATTATTAATGTCAAAAGTATTTTGATTTTGACAAAATTCATATTATAAACATTTAAATAATATTGAGTTCAAATATTTTTTAATACAAAAAATATAATTACATAAATATGCAATGCATTGCATCTCTAATAGATTTTTATTGAATCAAGATATAATAGATTTTGTTGAATTAAGGACCAAATATTTTCTTCTAAGGTAATCAAGTATCCAACTTTAATTTTGTTCAAGACTGATTAGAAACTTGTAAACATGTCTTCACAAACCTCTAATAATACTTTGAAATTACAAACCATTGTTATATATCATCATTGAAAGGAATCAAACATAGTTTATACCTTGTTGTCATGTCGATAACCTACAAACCCTCTAGTTGATTGTGAATTCCACCTAGATTTTGCAACTTTCATCCTAGCCACCTATACTACATTTTAGATGATTGTTTCCTCTAATTGTAAACGTGGGTGACCTCTATTTTCAATTCTTTTATGTGCCCCAAATTGCAAGTAGACCAAAAACTACCAAATCTATTAAAATAGTCATAATTATTTTTAACTATTTGTAGTCGACAGTGTGTTCCTCTACTCACACATGTTTTACCAATAAACTAACTCAGACCCATTTTAGATTTTTTATAAACCTTTCTAAAAATTTATAATAGTTTGGGTCTAATAGATCATTTGACCTATCAAAATTCAAATCGATTGAAACTTATTATTGAAACAATATAATCATTTTTTTAATCCAATTTCAACATTAAGTGTTAATCAATAAAACTTTGACAAATGACTTAAATGTCATTGAACCAATGTATGTGATACTTAATAAGATGTTAAACATATCAAATCAATTTGCAAATGACCATTAGAGCTTCATTTTGTGTACCAACAATACAACTGATTGAGAGATCTGACATGTATGCCTTATTGACATCAATGACAAAACCAAATACTAATTACCAAACTTTCAACACATACATGCACCCACAAGAGATATTTTTCCACTATGAAATACCCCCAATAAAGGACATACCAAGGGAAACAAACACATGACAAAAGAGAGCATGAAAAGGATCTACTAACTTAGAGGTTAGCATGATCATATGATAACTCGTGTATATCATAACTATATCAAAATAAACGATCATCATTTCCCAAAAGTAGATGAACTACAAGCGCAATGGAATAATGTCACGTAAGAGTTATAAAGAAGATTCTTTTTGGGCCGACATCACATAGACCAAAAAGAATAGGTAGCTACCATTTTGCAGCATCCCCAATCAAATAACAAAAAGGCACATTTATGAACAATGGAACATGCATGACATAACATGTAACAACATATATAATTAATAAGATACAAATAGAGGAATGTCACAACAGGTTGCTTCCTTCATCACCTTGCACCAATAGAGAAACAAGGGTCATCTAAAGAAATCTAAACAAAACATATAAAAAGAAACACATCACACGGGGAATCACATCACAACAAGAAAACACAAAGAATCTATTGTACAAGAGGAGATAGTCAAGCATATCATCTACCTCCCCATCTCAGTATGTAGTGTTTAGGGAAGGTGGGAAACATGTAAGAGGAGAGATATCAATTACAATAGATGGAACAATAGCTAGTTCCAAACAAGGACCATGTTGTAAAGATGGGTCACTTTTTTTTTCACTAGGACTAAGAGATAATTGTTTTGCAAATATACTTGGTAAATCATGATTAAAATAAATAAGCTCATACATATCATTAGAATCACTAGCATGAATATCATCATTTTGTTTAAAAACATTGAAATCATCATCATCAAGAGTATCTTCTTCATCTAAATTAATTGTAATAGAATTTAACATATGCACAAAATTATCATGTTTGTTTAATTTTATCTTTTTCAAATTAACTTCCTCCCTTGAGCTATGCATAGGTTGGTCAAAGGGAATCAAAGCATCAATAGGTATCTTAAGGGAGGACATATTTTGGGAAGCATGCTCATGGACTCTAGAATGATGTTTATGGTGTGATCACAAGAACAATGGTTACATTTGTTTTTGCTTGAGATTTGGTTTGGTTTAGGATCAATCAATGTCATCAAGAACTTCTCTTCTTTAGAAGGAAGAATGGAAGGCACCACACTAGGTTGAGAGATGTCATCAATGGGATATTTATAGGATATAGGAGGAAGAATAAAAGCATAAAGAGGAGGTGTGGAAGAAGTCCAAGGAAAGTAGATGGAACATCTTTAGGATTACAAAGCTCACAAATCTTTTAGATTTTGAATTTGTAGAAGGATTGAAAAAGATTGTATCTTGAGTTGGTTGAGGCATAGAAGGCCAAAATAAGTCAAGTTCAAAGTTCCCTTGAGGTGCTAAAGGCTGATAGAGACTATGATTGATCATGATTACTTCTCCATCATGGAAAAATCTCAAACACTTATGAATAGGAGCGATTACAACTTTCATGGGTTTGAGCCAAGGAAGACCAAGTCTAAGTTGGTCTAAAAAGTATAATATGTATACCTATTTCATGTGTTAGGACCTACTTGATATCTCTGGATTAAATTGACTATACTTTGTTTATATATTTAAACATATGATGGACTATAATTTTTTGATATATGATGGACCTATTTGATGGTTCAATGGTTTTAATATATAGAATTTTATGTATATATATATATATATATATATATATATATATATATATATATATATATATATATATATATATATATATATATATATATATATATATATATATATATATATATATGCTTGTATACATGTATGGTTTTATATGTATACATTGATTATTCAATGATTTTTATAGAGAGCATATTAGTTAAATATTTCATGTATGCTTTGATTATTCAATTATTTTTATGATACTTATTGTCCATTTGTTACATGTATTAACTAGTTATTTTTTATGACATTAATTCTAGATCCCCTTAAGATGCTTATTAGTTAGAATAGTTATTGTCCATTAGTTATATGTATTAACTAGTTATATTTTATGATATTAATTCTAGATCTCCTTAAGATTACTTATTAGTTAAAGATCCCCTTAAGACACTAAAAAATGATGAAATTAGTTAGATTACTTATGACATGTGTTAGTTCTAGAATGAGTTAGAATAGTTATTGTCCATTAGTTACATGTATTATCTAGTTATTTTTTATGATATTAATTCTAGATCCCCTTAAGACCTCCCCTTAAGATTGCTTATTAGTTAAAGATCCCTTTAAGACACTAAAAAATGATGAAATTAGTTAGATTACTTATGACATGTGTTAGTTCCAAAATGAGTTAGAATAGTTATTGTCCATTAGTTACATGTATTAACTTTTTGTTTTTTATGATATTAATTCTAGATCCCCTTAAGATTTCTTATTAGTTAGAATAGTTATTGTCCATTAGTTACATGTATTAACTAGTTATTTTTTATGATATTAATTCTAGATCCCCTTAAGATTTCTTATTAGTTAAACATCCCCTTAAGACACTAAAAAATGATGAAATTAGTTAGATTACTTATGACATGTGTTAGTTCTAAAATGAGTTAGAATAGTTATTGTCCATTAGTTACATGTATTAACTTATTTTTTATGATATTAATTCTAGATCCCCTTAAGACCTCCCCTTAAGATTGCTTATTAGTTAAAGATGTTGGCAAGTTGACTTCACTAAGAATATATGACTATTTTTGTGTTTTCATTATGGAAACAAAGTCATATGAAGTATTGATAGTCAGTGCACTAACTTGGAAGATCATAATTCAGCTACGTATAAAAGATAGAGCAGACAATGAAGCACCTGATGTTCAAAACATCGATGCACGTGTGTATGATCAAATTTTGGTATGTGCCTTTGGATATAAGATTTTTATTATGTTATTATGCTAAGTCTAAGAGTGCATGATCAGATTTGATAGTATCGATATGTTACAACAAGTCTAAGTGGCACTAGCAGTTAAGCAACAAAACAGAACAGAGCATGCAGCCAACAGATAGTTTTTTGTTTAGCATGTATCATTTTGTTTTTTAAAGGCTATGAACCTATTGTAATAGTTATGTAAACATGTTAATATCATTGTATGTAAACACACTTGAGCCAATTAATATGGAAGCATTGTAAGTGTTAGGTTTTAGGCCAACACAATATTTAGTTTTGGTTGCACCCATTCAACATGTATATATATGACATGCACTTTTGTATTTATATAAGAAAGAGTATGGAAGATATATAGAAGAGGAGAAGGATGAAATTTCTGCCAATATGAGATAAATCTCTAAAAGAAGTTAGAGTAATAAAAAAAAAAAGGAACTGATCATACATCAGTGTCAAAGCAGTAGTTCACCCTTCAAGATATAGTGTGTATCTGATAACTAGAAGGTTGTAGCCTTCTTCATTAAACAATGAGCTCTGGAAGTGAGCCATCCACTCCTAACAGGGTTTGTTCTTCAAGACACCTAACAGAGTCATTTTACTCTACATTGTAAAGACTACTCTTAATAGGGAAAAGGAACTTTAATAGGTTCATAAGATTAAGTGCAATTATTCGTAGGAGTTAATTCCCACAAGGGTTTTCCTCTGGCCAAGGTTTCCCCATAAACATATCTTGTGTTATGTGTTATGGTTGATTATTTCTTTTTCTTTACTATTCATTTCAATAATTAAGCAATTGGGCTAAGTTTCAAGAAGCAAAAAAACATTAATTTTAGAACACTGATTCACCACCCCCCCCCCCCCTCTCTCAATGTTCCCATTATTAACAATTGGTATCAAAGCTTTGGTCCTCTAAGATAAGTTTAACCACTTGAGGATATTGTGGATATAAAAGAAGTAAAACATCTAAAGAAAAATATTGAAGTAGCTCTTGAAGATCTTGGTAGATCTGAAAAAGAAATTGAAGAACTGAAAATGAAGGTCATTGGTTCTCAAGTATTCATCAAGAAATTGAGAAAAGATTTGAAAGATCATTCAAAAAATGATTTGGAAAAAATGGTCAAAAAACTAAATGAAGAAAACATGTCTCTGAAGGATCAAATTGAAGATTTGGATGAAAAGTTAATGAATAATTAGGAAGCCTATGAAGAACATATCAAAGAAAACAAATAGTTGGATGAAAAACTCATGCAAGAAAACCTGAAAAATCTTGGGGTTAGAAAACATCAAGAAAAAGATGGAATATGAGTTGACAGAAGCAAAGAATCATATTGACAAATTACACACAAGTACTAATCTATTAGATTCTCAGATATATGCACAAAGAATAAAGGGAGATTCTAGTGGTATTGGATACAATGAAGCTCAAGTTCAAATCAATGCAATGCAAGAAAGATTGAAAGCACCAAAAGAATCTATAGAAGCCAAGAAGACTAAAAATCATATTGAAGCTAAAGCAGAACTACCTAAAGATGAGTACAAGCTAGTAAACAAAACTTGTTATGCCTGTAACAAACATTTACATATAGCAAGAGATTTTAAAGAGGTAAGGCCTTTCAATGGTTATTGTTATTCATGCAATAAGTTTGGTCATAAAGCTATTCAGTGTAGATCAAATCAAAGAAGTCAGACATAGTATAATCAAAGAAATCAACCACATCAAAGTTCTAGAATTCCTCAGAACATCACATGTTAGATATGCAATTACAATGGTCACATAGCTAGACAATATGGTATGGTAACTCACATCAATGCGCCTAGGAATACAAGGCCTCCTATTATTTTTTACTCTTTTAATAAGGTTGGACACATCTCAAAGTTTTGTAGATCACAAGTGCAAAGACAAGAAAGACCTAATAAGTCTCAAGGATCAATATTGGATGAATCTAGATAAGTCAATTTTGGGAAAGCTACTGATGATATGAGAAAGATTTGGGTGGAAGTAAAGAAAGATAATGTCAGTGACAAAGTAGTGGATGCATCCGCAATAGATGCACCTTCTACTTCTGGATAAATGACCCTCATGGTCATAGGGGGAGCTAGATAAGCTCTAGACCCCTATGAGGCTGGTATACTCACCCTCAGAGTATGCACCTTTGGTTTTAGGTATTTGGTTGCTAGTTGATGTAGTATACAAAATTGCATAGTTTGATTGACAACAAGAATGAAGATTGAATTCACTATTGCAATCCGTGTTAAGACAACAAGCATTAATTATAGAAGATTTGATTTATAAGTCACTAGAGATCTATTATTCTCACTTTTACATTTGAGATCAAGCCTTTGGAGAGGACAGGAGATCATAGTAGAAAGTGTTGAAAGATTGTAGTCATTTCATCAATGAAAAGAAGTTTAAATTATTGGCAAAACCCTAGCTCAAATGCGTCATTTTAGAAATATCTTAGAACCCTATTTAAGTGTTGAATAAAGTAAGTAATGGAATCTCCAGTAGTCTTTTATGTCATAGAAAGGAAGAGATATGCATTTAAGAAGTATCTGTTTAAGTCAGTATTAGATGATTTAGAAGGAGAATTTTCCAGAACTCCAATGGGAGTTATGCATGTTGAAGATATTTGTGCTTACATCTATTGTAAGCAGGATCCTATAGGATTAGACAGGATAAGGTCACACATTGAATCAATGGTTAATCTAGACTTTACATTCAAGGATGAATTCACGCACCTCACAGATAACCCTATCATTGAATATGTGACTGTGTATGAATTCTATGAGTCGAGATGGATTAAGATATTGCTAAGAAACATTCATGATGATTTTTTTTGGATTGGAGAAGTCCATGTATGCATAGCAACTGATCTCATTCATGAGATGACTAAACTTTTTAAGACCGGTGCCATTCTATCAACAGGTAAAAATGTCAGAAAATAGTTTGAGCAAGCATGTAAGTCCAGGAGTGGTAAGCGTGGCATGACTATTGATCCCATAGAAGAAAAAGACATTAAACTCATGGCTATGATACTAGGATACAAGTTATAGAATGTAAATATAGTAAATAGTGTATCTGCAGCTACTATTTTGGCAGCTCTAAGGATAGTGAAAGAAAATGGAGAGTTTAATCTTTGTGAGATCTTGTGCACATAGTTGTTAGACAACATAAGAGCCATAAAACATGATAAAATAAAAATATTCAGATTTGGTTCACTAATTATTTACATGTAATTTGATATAGTTGGTAAGGTCTCTAACCTCTATCTAGACAAGAGCATACCTACATTGCCTCAAATTTCATTCAAGGCAATATCAGAGAGCATCTTAAAGGATTACATGGAACTAAAAATCAAGACATTCAAAATCAAAATGCAAAGAAGGTACAGGATTCCTAAAAAGATAGTGGAGAAATACAAGAATAGTATATGCTTCAAGGTGGAAACAGACACTACATGCATGGAAGCACTTGAGCCTAGGATGAAGTGGATTCATCCACTTGGTTATGAAGTTGATGAGCACATTTTGGAAGGTTATGCACAAGTCCTCCTATCAGCACCTAAGGATCCCAATGAGCCTAGATGGGGAACTTATGAAGACAAGACAAGACAAGCTGATTATGTCTTAAAAAGTGCAATGACTAAGAGAAAAGCATCTAGAATTAGCTTAGATATTCTAAAAATGCATGGTGTCACCCAAGAAGACTTAGACAAAGCAAGGGAAGCCAAGATTTCTATGAAACTTGAGAGACCACCCTCATCTGAAGATAAAATAGAAAAATCTGATGATCTCCAAAGGAGAAGAAGAGTAAGATTGATGTTAACACCTCAGTGCCCCCACCTACTGTTGATCTATTTTTCCACTCCACCTCTTGAGCCAAGCAAGGTGTCTAGAAGGAAGAAATGGGATGGCTCAAGCCACCCATCCTCAAGAACAACTAGAAGCAAAGGAAAGAATACTCAAGCACCTCCTAAGGTAGGATTCAGACCAAATTTAGAAGTCTTAAGAACTAGAGTTGTTGATGAAGGAAGGATAGATCAGATAGAAAAATTCTATGATAAGTATCATGAGATTGATAAGCCGTAAATTCATTCTATGATTATCAAGCATATGATTAAGTTCAAAAAGTCAATTTTGGAACTTAAAAGAGTCATCCCTAATCAAGTATGGAATATACTTGATTCTTTGAAAAGACAAGCTATAGAGGAGGATATGAGAATAAGAGAAAAGGCATTGGATGAAAACCCCCCTGTTTGTTCACTAAAAGAGAAGATATTACGGTTAGATTTGGTAAAGTCTCATATAAGAACTAAAATCAAAACTCTGCATATAATGAACAAATATTATGAGTTGGTTGCAAAGAAGACAGGGAAAGCATTTGAAAAAGTGTTTTTGGATAGACACATGTACCCTCCTACTATGCCTGCAACCCAAGTTCCCTCTGAGAAAGTAAAATAATCTAAGATCCCTAATGCACCTATGATAGGTCCACAAGATTCTACACCCAAGACTAAAACAAAGGATGAAACCATTATGATTGATGATGTTGAAATCACCATGGTGGCAATAGATAATGAACTGGATAAGTTTGAAGAAACTCTTTTCAGTAAAAAAGAAGCTAAGATCCTATGTGGAGAAGACACATCTATGTAGCAAGAAGAAGTTCTTATTGAAGATTTAACAGGACAAGAAGAAGAGAAGGAAGATGAACTTAAAGAAGAACCTTCATTTGAGATCCCAATAAAAGTAAAGAGTGAAATTATGGATGTAAATCAAAGCACACTTCTTACTCCTAAGTCCTCGATATCATTGTTGTCAAGTTTAACCCCTGATACAATAATCTTAAACTCACGGGGAGAAGAAGATCTGATCAAGATAAGTGTATTGGATATGGAGAAAGCCAAAGAAAAACATGTAATGAGGAACCCTTTATTTGTGGAATTGGTCAGTATACTAAATAACCTATTTCCTAAGGATAAGAAATTGGTAAGTGTTCATTCAGTGGATGATGTTAGCGGCATCTTGTCAAGCTTCAAAGAAAACTTTTTGAGTCTAGAAGCCTCGGCATCAAAAATTAAAGAAGAGAAATACAGCAAGAAAAGGCTAAATGAATTGATAAGAAATTTCTCACTTGATCTTAATTCTCTAAAGATTGGTCAAGAAATGTTGAAAGAGTTAGCAGCTAAAGGAAGAAAGATGATAGCAGACTACATGAACAAAGATAAACTCACTTCAGACCACTTAAAGGAGATTCAGGAAGCAGAATCTATGATGGCAGTAGTAAGCAAATCAGTTGAAGATTCCTCCCAAGACATAAACATGTGCAATAATGTTTATCAAGGACAGATAGACAAAATAGAAAAGGTAGAAAAAGAGATTGCAAAGATAAGGGCTAGACAAGCACAGATAAGAAATACACTAGCACCCTAAATAGATGTACTGAATCAAAATATCAAGCAAATAGATGCCATAATTGTAACATATGATCAAGGTCCCTACAAAGATTTAGAAAACATGGAGAAGTTCACAAATGCATTATGCGCCCATCTTTAGACAGTTAATGCACTCAAGGTATTTTGGCAGTAAGAAATAAAAAACTATCAGATTGCATATCCTAATGTATATACTGTATAAACATTTAGAGTTTCATTTTTTGGCACCTTTGTCATTAATGTCAAAGGGGGAGTAGTATATATGGTATAAGGGAGATAGAATAGTATATGATGTACAGTAAGATTATATGATAGAAAGTTTTTGTGTAAAGATATAGTTTAGCAACTTCACCATATTCCTTTGTTTCCATTAATGACAAAGGGGTAGATTGTTTGAAAGTTGACTTCACTAAGAATATATGACTACTTTTGTGTTGTCATTATGGAGAAAAAGTCATATGAAGTGTTGATAGTTAGCGCACTAACTTGGAATATCATAATTCATCTAAGTATAAAAGATGGAGCAGACAGTGAAGCACCTGATGATCAGAACATCGACGCACATGTGTATGATTGAGGTTTGGTATGTGCCCTTAGATATAAGCTTTTGAGTATGTTATTATGCTAAGTCTAAGAATGCATGATCCTATTTGATCGTATCAATAAGTTACAACAAGTCTAAGTGGCACTGACAGTTAAGTGACAAAACAAAACAGAGCATGCAGCCAACATATAGTTTTTTGTTTAGTGCGTATCATTTAGTTTTGTAAAGGCTATGCACCTATTGTAATAGTTATGTAAACATGTTAATATCATTTTATGTAAACATGCTTGAACCAAATAATTTGGAAGTGTTGTATGTGTTAGGTTTTAGGCTAACACAGTATTTAGTTTTGGTTGCACACATTTAGCATGTATATATATGGCATGTGCTTTTTTATTTATAGAAGAAAGAGTATGGAAGATATATAGAAGAGAAGAAGTATGAAAGTTCATTTTGTATGAGATAAAGCTCTAAAAGAAGTTAGAGCAATAGTGCACAAAAGGAACTAATCAAACAACAGTGTCAAAGCATCAGTTCACCCTTCCAGATATAGTGTGTATCTGATAACTAGGAGGTTGTAGCCTTCTTCATTGAGAAATGAGCTCCGAAAGTGAGCCATCCACCCCTAGCAGGGTTTGTTCTTCAAGATTCCTAATAGAGTCATTGTACTCTGCATTGTAAAGAGTTCTCCTAACGGGGCAAAGGAACTTTAACATGTTCATAAGATTAAGTGCAATTATTCGTGGGTATTAATTCCCACCGAGGTTTTCCTCTGGGCAAGGTTTCCCTATAAACATATCTTGTGTTATGTGTTATGATTGATTGTTTCTTTTTCTTTACTATTAATTTCAGTAATTAAGTAATTGGGCTAAGTTTCAAGAAGCAAAAAAAAATTAATTGTAGAATATTGATTCACCCCCCCCCCCCTCTCACTATTCCCATTCTTAACAAAAGATCCCCTTAAGACACTAAAAAATGATGAAATTAGTTAGATTACTTATGACATGTGTTAGTTCTAGAATGAGTTAGAATAGTTATTGTCCATTATTTACATGTATTAACTGGTTATTTTTTATGATATTAATTCTAGATCCCCTTAAGACCTCCCCTTAAGATTGCTTATTAGTTAAAGATCCCCTTAAGACACTAAAAAATGATGAAATTAGTTAGATTACTTATGACATGTGTTAGTTCTAGAATGAGTTAGAATAGTTATTGTCCATTAGTTACATGTATTAACTTGTTATTTTTGATGATATTAATTCTACATCCATCTAATAAAATCTAATCAAATGAATTCATCTAATCAATTGAAACCATCTAATCAAATCATAATATCTAATCAAATGAAACTATCTAATCAAATCAAATGAAACCATCTACTCAAATCATATCATCTAATCAAATAAAACTATCTAATCAAATCATATATCATCTAATCATATCATATCATCTAATCAAATCATATCATCTAATAATATCATATCATCTAATCAAATGAAACCATCTAATCTGATCAAATAAAACCATCTAATCAAATCATATATCATCTAATCAAATGAAATCATCTAATCAAATCATATCATCTAATCTAATGAAACCATTAGATAATCAAATCAAATTAAACCATCTAATCAAATCATATTATCATATAATCATATCATATAATCTAATCAAATGAATGATCTAATCAAATCAAATCATGTAATCAAATGAAACCATCATAAAACTATATAATGTCTAGAGATATGGATAGTATATAAATATATGTCTCAAATCATAAATCATCTATGTATAGAGGTTTGGATAGCATATAAATATATGTCTTGAATCATAAACTAAAAATATCAAACATATATAATGAGTCTCAAATCAAATATCTATGCAACATATCCTAAACTAGGGGGTCATCTAGGTGCATGTGAACAGAGCAACCCTTTGACCGACTACCACGAGCATCCTCTGGCTATAAGGTAGCAACTAATCCCTGCAAATATAAATGCATGTATATAATAATAATGTAAAATACTTAAAATATTATAAATGCATGTTTAAAATTACATATTTTTAAAACTTACCTAACCATTACTAGGTGTCACATCTACTGAATCTCTCCTATGAAGAGCATCCTCTAGTTGTGAAGCAGCAACTGACCCCTACAAATTTAGTACAATAGTTGGTTATATACATGTGCGTAGTATATATTATGTAAAGTACTTGAAATATATAAATACATGTGTACAAGTGTACACATGCATGCTTAAACCTACATATATCTAAAACTTACTTGACCACTAGTAGGTGTCACATCTACTGGATCTCTCATATGAAGATGCTATGAGCCCACACTAGAGGTAACGTGCTCTACTAACTATGCTTGCAAAATATTATACATTGAACAAACATCAATACAAACATCTACAATTAATTGTTCACTAAAAATCCTAAGAAAGGAGAAAAGAAAACTTTATATACTTAGGTCTCAGGAGTAGAAGGATCATCAGCATGGTGCACCATCATATCATCAACTGAAACTACATCACCCACACCACCTTCAGTCCTAAAACTCTCTAGTAATGAAGAGTGTAGGGTGACACTAGTTGGGAGGGGAGTGATGTAGAGCGCGAACCATCAAGATGCAATAACATATCCATAAATGATCCAACATCAGTGCCAACATCCACCTGACCCAACCTGCGCAACTACTCAATAATGTGTCTACACCCTTAGTGGTGATGTGTACATCTCCAACCTATTTACCTGGCTCTACAGTTGTAGACCAATCTATGGGTGTAGAGTTCTCTACACTATTATGTGCCTATCTAGATGGTGTGTCATGTGTCAGTGGAACTACATGACCCCATGTAAGTCTGATGACATCCTTGACTGAATGTACTAGGATCCTCTACATGTCAATAATATAAGGATAGGACTGCAAGAGATCCTCCAAAAAGTAAAGGGCCACATCTAAATGATTATGATGACTCAAAAGTGCTCATATCTCTCTAGGTGTAGGAAGACCTGCAACTCTATATGTCTCATCACTAACACCTACAAGAGTACTAGATGACCTCAGAAGATGATTTGGCTCTACTCGGTCAAGTCAAAATGTATTTTCCCACTGAATATGAAGTGATGGAGGTGGTTGCAGAAGAAATATGCCCTATCCTATCCACTACCCCCCTCTAAGAAGTAATGACCACTCTATTTGCGGTAGCAACCATCGTCGGTGCCACTGCCAAAGTCCTCTGCCCAACCAGTTGTCTATGAGTATGTATAACTTGATCATCCCTACAATACTGATCATGATCTGCAACCCTACCACACCCCTGGCCCTAATATCTAGGAAGATCTAAATAGTTGACCCTGAGTCCCAAACAAAACTCAGCATACAACTGTTGTGAAAAATATAAAGAAATCTAGTTGTTATTAGGATAACAACTATGTGCTACAAGAAACTGAGGGTATATCATGCATGCAATCTAAGGAATCACAGACCGCATGATTTGATATACCCTCACTTTGGGCTTCCCCTCATAAAATGGGAAAACCTCTCATTTGATGATTTCCTTAGGGACATGGACCTGAACCGTCTCAAAGGAAACATCACCCGAGACCTTGGCTCTCAACTCTCAAAAAATAGTATCAACTACCTAAGGTGTGAAGGAGTGGGATCTCAATCTAGTAGTCATCTACTCCAAAATGGTCAATACACTGACACAAGTATCTCCATATATGCTATATGTTGAAGATGTATAGATAAACTCTCTAATTCAAGCCATCTTTGTGTCAGCAATATGAAAAATGGTCGCTATATCAAGAGTGTGAGGTGCATCCTTAGTGGCCATCTAGATACATAACATGTGAAATCTAAGTGTTAACAATTAATTACTTGATTACATGTTATAACTATGTGTAAAATGGAAAGAAATATCTGAATATATAAAATTATACTTAAATTTACAATACTAGAGTGTACTAATAGTTGTAAAGGGTTCTTGAATGTACTAATCGGTATTAAAATAGGTCCTATTACATCAAGTAAGTGGACTTATTATGTCTTAAGGGTCCTAGGATGTACTAATTAATTTTAATAGGTCACATTATTCCTATTAGGTATTAATTCCAGTCTTATTAAGTCTTAAGGGGTCCTATTAGGTCTTAAGGGGTCCTATTATAGGTCCTATGGATCCTAAGGGTTCTTAAAGAGTTTTATGTCAAAATAGGGGTCCTAAAGGAACCTAGAGTGTACTAATAGTCCTAAAGGGTCCTTGGATGTACTAATTGGTATTAATAGGTCCTATTAGGTCAAGTAAGTGGTCTTATTAGGTCTTAAGGGTCCTAGGATGTTCTAATTGATTTTAATAGGTCATATTAGTCCTATTAGGTCTTAAGTCCAGTCTTATTAAGTCTTAAGGGGTCCTAATATAAGTCCTAAGGATCCTAAGGGTTCTTAAAGAGTTTTATGTATACATGAATAAGATTTATACATGTAGCTCTAAAACATATGTACATAATTTAGAGAGAGAGAGAGAGAGAGAGAGAGAGAGAGAGAGAGATTCATAATATTTACTAACTTTAAAAGCAATTTAAAAACAAATATTTAAATTAATAATTTCTATAAGATCAGTGGAACCTAAGATACATGAATGGGTCCTACGACATACTAAGATACATTAATGGGTCTTTGGGCTCCTATGTGTCTTAAGACATCGTAAGGGATGGATAAGTTTACTAGAATTTATTTAGGGATCACATGTGTTGTAAGTGGTCCTAGGGGATACTAGGTTATATTAATTGATTCTAGTATGTATTAAGGGTTGTTCAGGGTGAAAATGGGTCCTCATATCAATTAATAGAACCTAAGATACATGAATGGGTCCTAGGGAATCCTAAGATACATTAATTGGTCTTAGAGGTCAGAAGGGGTCAATTGTGTCTTTAGATGTCATAAGGTATGGATAAGGTTCCTATAATGTCTTAAGACTTCATAGGTGTCATAAATGCTTCTAAGGGATTATAGGTTAAATTAATTGATATCACTATATATAAAGGGTCCTAGAGGAAAAAAAATGGGTCCTCTTATGTATTAATGGAATGTAAGATACATGAATGGTTCTGAGGATATCCTAAGATACATTAATGTGTCTTGGGGGTCCTAATGCATCCTAGGTATCTTAAGATTTTGTAAGGGATGGATAAAGGTCCTAGAATGTCTTAAGGGATCGTATGTGTCATAAGAGGTCCTTAGGGATCCTAGTATTTCTTAAGGGGTATTCAGGGTGACAATGGGTCCTTGTATGTATTAATGGAACATAAGTTACATTAATGGGTTCTAGGACATCCTAAGATTCTTTAATGGGTCTTGGGGATCCTAAGGTTTCATATTTGTTTTAAGATTTCATGAGGGATCCAGATGAGGGTCCTAGAATGTTAATGGGTCATAGGTGCAATAAGTGGTCCTAAGGGATCCTACATTACATTAATTGATCCTAGTATGTCTTAAGGTTTCTTAAGGGAAACAATGGGTCCTATGTATCTTAAGATAGTGTAGGGGATGGATAAGGGTCCTAGAGTGTCTTAAGGGGTCATGGGTAACATAAGAGGTCCTAAGGGGTCCTAGTTTACATTAGTGGATCCTCATATGTATTAATTGAATCTAAGTTACATAAATATGTCCTAGGAGAACCTAAGATATGTTAATGGGTCTTGAGGATCTAAAGAGGTCATATGTGTCTTAAAATGTTGTAAGGGATGTATAATGGTCCAATAATGTTAATGGGTCATAGGTGTGATAAGTGGTCTAAGGGATCTTAGGTTACATTAATTGATACTAATATGTCTTAAGGGTTCTTGCGGGCAACGATGGGTTCACATATGTATTAACAGAAGCTAAGATAAATGAATGGGTCCTAGGACATTTTAAGATATAATAATGGGTTGTATGGGTCCTAAGGGATCCTATGTGTCTTAAGATGTAATAAGCAATGTGTAAGGGTCCTAGAATGTCTTAAGGGGTTGTAGGCATCATAACAGGTCCTAAGGGATCATAGGTTATATTAATTCATCCTAATATGTCTTAAGGAGCATTGAGGGAAGCAATGAGTCCTTGTATGTATTAATGGAACCTAACATACATCAATGGGTCCTAGGACATCCTAATATGTATTATAAGGTCTTGAGATTCCTAAGGGATCCTATGTGTCTTAATATGTCATAAGGGAGGGATAAGGGTCCTAGAAACTTACTACTACAATTTTCTAACATATTCTAACATACTACTAGATCATTTTCTAAAATTTAACTACAATTTTCTAAGATTTCTACAAACTAAAAATTATTTAAAATAAATAACTAACTAATATTTACTAACTTTACTAAAAATGTGTGTACATGTGTGTGTGTGAGAGAGAGAGAAAGAGATTCCTAATATTTACTAACTTTAAAAGAAATTTAAAAACAAATATTTTTAATAATTTCTATAAGATCTTAATGTTTTCTAACATTTTCTAACATTTCTCCTACGGTTTCTAATGTTTTGTAAATATTTTATAAGATTTGCTAAAAAACTACTATGATTTTCTATCATTTTCTAACATATTCTAACATTTATACAATAGTTTTTAATGTTTTCGAACATTTTTGAACAATTCTACTATGATTTTCTAACATTTTACTATCATTTTCTAATATATTATAATATTTAACTATGATTTTTTAACATTTCTACAAACTAAAAATTATTTAAAACAAATAACTAACTAAAATAAATATAAAACATACAATTTACAATAAAAATGAGAAAAATGTGTGTACCTGATACTATTAACAATCTGAACAGGTCAAAAAAGCTATTCTGATGTCGTACTGGATGTCATTGGTTCACTCTAAGACCTGGGTCCACAAAATCCAAATAGTAAACAATGAAAATAAAAAAGGAATGCTAGAAATTTATAAAGAAATTTGGCCAAAAGGGACTTCATGCGAAGTACCCTGTGTAGGGTACTTCACGTGAAGTGGGGTCTTCATGCGAAGTACCCTACGCAGGGTACTTCACACAAAGGGGGTCTTGTCATTCGCCTGAAGTACCCACTTAGAGTTGTGCATGTGAATTTTGTACCTAGTTGTAGACACAACACTTCAGTAAAACATTAGAGGTTAGCAAATCAAGAAATCTGCAATATAAATGAACTAAGCTAACTAGGTGATTTAATGCCTTCTAGTAGGTACAAGTATGATAGTCTCAGATTATGACCGAGACCAATGAAAATGCTACACCTAAATGAAGGATTTAAAATGGTTGAAAGTAATGAAATATGAATGTAGATTAATCTATCTTTTTGGATTTTTTCTTATGCAATATGATGAAAATTGATATGAAATTGGTCTAAGATGAATTGAAATGATGTGAAAATGTAATCTAACAATGCTATGAATGCTATGAATGATGAAAAACAATGAATTGAAAACTATGAAAATCTCACAATAGCCTGTTCGCAAGTGCTCAATTCTCCAAATTTGCAAGTGCTCAAAAATCGAAGGACCTTTTGTGAAGGGCTGAGCCTTGATTTTATAGAAATCCAAAGCTTGAGGATGCATTGAGAAAGCCATAAATCACTCTTTGATAAACTCAGCTTGATTTTTGAGTTATCAAGAAATCAGAAACAATTAACTCACAAAATCATGCAAAAGAAGCTCTTGACTCGAAATAGAGTTTAGATCACTTTTTCAACTCACAATCACATGTTGAGTTTAGAAAGCTAACAAATTAATAATTGATAATTGATTTAAAGTTGACTATTTTTCTGATTGTGCATGATTTAATAAGAATTAATTTAATGATTAAAGTGATTTATGCTCAACTTAACTGATTTTGAATTAAAATAACTGATTTATGGGTTAATCAATTATTAAATCAAACTTTATTCCAAAACTATATCATTAAATATGACAATTTGTTTTAATCAGTTAAATAAGAATTTAATCAATTATTTGTAGGATTTTTGATTTATTGTCAAAATAAAATAATATTAATTAGGAATAAATGTAATTAAATATAATTAAATAATTAAGTGGCAAAATTAAATCTAATTAATTAAATATTCAAAATATTCATTTAATCAAATTTTAGGATAAATATGATTTATCACCAAATAATATTTAATTAGGATAATTATGGTAAATTAGGAATATTTAGGAAATATTCTCCGATGCAGAATTGGGATAAAATCAATTAGGGTTTTGATAAACTGATGTGCAGATGTGCCTTAGGTTAGGACTTTAATGTCAATTTTGATCAATTTGTTGATGTAGAAGGTTAATGGTCCTATAGCCCATTTTTGGGGTATTACATTTTTCCCCTCTTTAAATTACTGTGTGAAGCATAGTGGTTCAAAGAGTAATATGTTTTTGATGATGATGCACACTCAATTATGTGGTGGAGAAATTGATCTTGAAATATTAACTGATTTTGAGACAGAACCTGATTGATAGGTTTGAAGATGTTTGATTCAGGTCTTGGTTGACCAACGAATCAAGATGATGCTAACTATATCAATAATGAATCAATGATTATGAAGAAGTCTCAAAACGTTTGATTCTAAACCTATGATTATGAAGAAGTGACTGTCCTGACTCCAGACCTGATTGTCCAAAGGAATCGAAAGGATGCCAAATTTGAACCTTTCAGTTATGAAGAATGAAGGAAATAACAAAACTGAATCAATGGTTATGAAGACGTGATACAATTCACAAGATAGAGAGAGAATACTAGATTGATATGGATCTTGATGAATCTGATATGCCCCAAGCAATGTCCCTCAAGCGATGAGGACTTATGATGAATCAACAACTAGATGTGGTTGTTGTCTTGATTACTAAAAGAAAGATTTGATTTATAGATTTGATTGATGTGCAATACCATGCCCCCTTTGGGATGAAAATCAAAATTTGGCAAGAAAAGCCAGTGTTAAATAGTTTAGAATTTGTTAGGAATGGGAACACTAAGAGGGGGGGTGAATCAGTGTTCACTGTATTTTCACTTTTCACTTTAATCTAAATGTTGAACTTAAATGTTTAAGTACTGAATTAAACATCCACATAAACATGAAACATGAAATCAACACATGACACCAATATGGTTAAGGGGAAACCCAAATAGGCAAAAACCCTAGTGGGACTTGATACCCACTAATATTCTACACTAGTGTTTTGTGATCCTTGTTAGAAGATCCTTTACCCTGTTAGGAGTAGCTTTACAATGCTTTAAGTACAGTAGACCTTGTTAAGGTTCGGACCATGTTAGGAGTCTTTTATAATGATCCTTGTTAGGGGAGTGGATTCACTATCCAAGAGCTCACTTCTCAAATGGTGAAGGCTACAACCTTTTGATTTCAGATACACACTATATTTGCAGGTGAAATGTCATTGTGACACTGCTTGTCAAATCAGTTCCATTTGTGCGCTGATTCTTTGACCTCTATAAAAGCTCTAATACATCTTATGTTATCTTTGCATACCTCTACTCTACTTATCACAACTCTATTACAACTTCCATACCGAATACAATGGGTGCATCCTATATTTATATGATCATACAAACAAAACAATTAGGTCAACCCTATAACTAATTACAAACAACACTTCCAAATGATTTGGCTTAAGCGTACTTACAATTATACATATAAACATGTTGGCAACCAAAATACAATGGGCACATGGCCTTTACAACATTATATTATAATCGCAAACCAAAATGCTATTTGTCAGCTCTATGCTCTGTTCTCTGCTGGCACACATTGGCTGTGCAACTTCAACTGACTATAACTTTCACATCTTTGCATATCTACTTATGCGCTCATACACTAAGCATAAGTATAATCTAACAAACTTAACTTCCAAGGTGCATACCATAATTCATTTGTACACATGTGCGTTGATGCTCTGAACTGAAGGAACTCTATACACTGTCCAATCTACAACACTTAACTGAATTCTAATCTCTACACTAAGTGCGCTGACTCCAAACTGCTATATGACTTTTTTGCCATAATGAAAACACTATATCTAGTCATATACCTTAGTATAGACAACTTTCCAACAATCTCCTCCTTTTTCATTGATGGCAACAAATGAATATGGCCAAGTCTCTAACTGTCCTTACAAAAAACTTTTGTCTTCTATACATACTTATGTCTCCTTATACATATCATACTCCATATTCTATACACAACTCCCCCTTTGACATTCATGACAAAGGTGTACCAAAAAATTGTATTTACATACACTTATTGAGGGAAAACATCCAAATATGCAATCTTGAGGTTCTGGATCTCCTTCTTCCAAAAGGTTATCAGAGAGTTAACTATCTGGAGATGGGCACATAATGCATATTGAAGTTTCTCCATCTTCTCCAAGTCACTGATGGGACCATGATCATAAGTTACCATGGTGGCATCAATCTCCTTTATATTCTGATTAAGGATGTCTAAAGAGGGCACAAGACCATTCCTCAACTGAGTCTATCTGGACCTTATCCTTGTTATCTCTTTTTCTTCCTTCTCAATCTTGTCTATCTATCCTTGGTAGATAGTATTGCACATGTTCACATCTATGGATGTGTCTGTCACTGAATTCTTTACTTGCTCAATCATTTCTTCTACTTCTTTTATCTTTTTGAAATGAGCATTGGTGAGCTTGTCTTGATCCATGCATGTTGCAATGATCCTTCTTCCTTCATCATAAAATTATTTCAAGGATGCTTGACCAAACTTAAGAGAATTCAAGTCTAGTGCAAAGTTTCTCATTAGTTCATTGAGTCTCTTCTTTAAGTACTTCTCTTCTGCCACTATGGACACAGATTCTTCTAGGCTAGAAAAATTGCCTTTGAACTATGAGATGACTGTACTCACATCATCAACCGAACATAATTTTTACACTTTCATATCTTCTAGCAGAAAACTATTCAAAATATTCACTAATTCCACAAGGAGAACATTTCTCATGACTTGCTTCTTCTTTGCCTTCTCCATAGCCAGGATGCTAAACTTAATTACCTCTTCTTCTTTCCAAGAGTCCAAACTGCTTGTGTCAGGTGTCAAACTTGACAACAATGCTGAGGAGGGATTGATGGGAGTGTTTTCTATCACTTCTAGTTTTACCTTTACAAGATCAACAAAAGTATCTTCTTCTTTCTTTTCTACCTCTTTTTCTTCTTTCTTGTCAGATACATCTTCTATGAGTACTTCTTGCTGAGTGGGAGGTGTATTGTTGCATAGGATTTTAGCTTCTTCAGTATTGACAAATGCTTCCTCAAACTTGTCCAAATCCTTATCAGTAGCTACCATGGCTATCTCTACATTATCTATGATAATAGTGTTGTCTTTGTGTGATTCTGAGATGGGCGCAAACTTGTTTTCTTCTGTTTGAGTTTTTTCTATGGGCACTAAGTCCTAAAGACCTATCATTGGTACATTAAAGGTCTCTACTGCTTTGTCTTGCTTACTAGGTGCATGAGTGATGGGCACAGTAGGTAGTTTTATGTGTTGTTCTAATAACACCTTTTCAAAGGCCTTATCTATTTCCTTTTTTATCAGCTCATAGTCTTTGTTCATGATGTGAAGAGTTCTCATCTTTGTCCTTAAGTGTGGCTTCACCAAATTTAATACCAGTGCCTCTTCTTCTTTAGAACATACTAGTAGAGTATCTTCTAATAATTTTTCTCTGATGCTCAAATCCTCTTCATTTTCTTGTCTCTTTTGGTATTCTAAAATGTCCCATACTTTATCTGGAATAGAGGTTTTCAACTCAAGGACTTTCTTCTTAAACTTGATCATATGTTTGACAATCATACTATGTATTTCTGATTTGTCAATCTCACTGTATGTGTCATAATACTTCCCTACTTGATCAATTCTGCCCTCATCAATAATTCTTGTGCTCAAAACTTTAAGGATAGGTCTAAATCCTACCTTAGGAGGTTCTTGAATGTTTTTCCTGCTCCTTGTAGCTCACAAGGATGGATGACTTGTGCTAGCTTCCTTCTTCCTCTTGGCTATTGGCTTATACTCCAGAGGAGTATCTTTGGGTGCAGAAGCAGTATTATCTTCTTTACCCTTCTGATTGTCATCTAACTCAGTTTTCATCTTCTTCAACTTAGGATTTTTTTGTTCTTCTTTTGTTGCTACGCCTTCCAATTCTAAGGCAATCTTTTCATTCCTTTCTTTATCAAGGTCTTCTTGAGACACACCATGTATTCTCAAGATCTCAGATGTGACCTTTGCAACCTTTCTTTTTGTTGCAGCACTGTTTAGTTTTGCATCAACTTCTCTAGTCTTTTCTTCATATGTTCCCCATCTAGGTTCATTAGGATCTTTGGGGGTTGATAGCAATACATGTGCATATGCTTCAAGGACATGTTCCTCTAACTCATAGCTAAGTGGATGAATCCACTTAGTTCTTGGTTCCACAACCTCTATACAAGTAGTATCAGTTTCAACCATAAAGCATATTGAATCCTTATACTTCTCCACAATTTTCTCTGGAATCCTGTACCTCATCTACATCTTAACCCTAAAGGTCTTCAATTCCAATGTAATATAGTCTCTCAATAAGTTTTCATTGGATGCTTTGAGGGATATCTAAGGCATGGTAGGAATGGACTTGTCCAAATATAAATCTGAAACTCTTCCAACTATATGAAGGTACATATAGATGATTAGGGACCCAAACTTGAATATCTTTTTTTTTTCATGTTTGATAGCCTTGATGTTATCAATCAACTGTGCACGTAAGATCTCACACAAGTTGAACTCTCCATATTCCTCTATAAGTTAGATGGCTACTAGAATAGTGCCCACAGACACACTATTCACCTTGCTAGTGTGATGAAATCTATAACCCAATATCATTGACATCAATATTATGTCTTCTTGCTCAATCGGCTCAATAGTCATGTCGCGCCTATTTCTCCTTGACTTACATACTTGTTCCACCATTTTCCTAACATCCTTGCCCACTAGAAGGATGGCACCTATCCTAGAAAGGCCTATCATCTCATGTATTAGATCACTTGTGATTCTTACTGGTACATCTACAATCCAAAATATATCATCATGGATTCTACTCAATAAGATTTGTATCCATTCTATCTCATAGAATTCATATGTCGTAGCATACTCAACAATAGGGTGATCATTCCATTTGGTGTATTCATCCATGAATGTTTTATCCTATTTCAACATGGTATCCATGTGTGCCCTTAACCTATCTAGTCCAACAGGCTCTTTCTTATAGTAGATGTAAGCCCTTATGTCTTCCACATGCATGAAACCCATAGGCATGTGGGAGAAAGCTCCCTCTAAATCATCTAGGATAGAGTTAAATGGGTGCCTCTTGAAAACACAGTGACATCATAAACAATGGGAGTGGCCATGACTTACTTGGTAATCACTTTCCAATTTATCTCTGAGATAATTTTATGACTTCTAAATCGGCGCAACAAGCTAGGGTTTCTGCAATTGATCAAATGCACTGCAAACACTGATAGTTCAATCTCCAAATCTTCACAACAACTTCCAAGGCTCAATCTTCTCTTTAATCACTCTAAATTCAAATGCAATGAGTAGACAAACAACTTTTTGTGTACTTAAAGTGAGAAATTCACCATTAATGCAAGTCACATAAACCAGGCTATCACTTTAAAATTTCAAACTCGAGCTCCGCTAACAATCAGCATGTGCACTCTTGCACGAAGGTTCCTATACACTCCAAAAGCTTAATTCCAAAGGTGCATACTCTGATGATGAGTATACCAGCCATGCAGGGGTCTAGAGCTAAATTACCTCCCCCTATGACCCCAAGGTCCATTCATGCAGATGTAGAGGGTGCGTCCACTGGGGATGCATCCAATACATTCTCATTAGCTTTTTCCTTCTTTCCTTCTTACCAAATCAAGCTCTCATCTTCTAAGGCTTTCACAAACTTGACTTCTGCTTCAGGATCCAAAACTGGTTCTTCAATATTTTTAGGGCTTTCTTGACCTTGCATCCTTGATCTACAAAAATTTGAGATATGTCCAGCCTTGTTACATGAGTGACAAATGACTGGAGATCTATTATTCCTCGATGCATTTACATGAGTCACCATTTTACATGTTCTAGCTGAGTGACCATTATAGTTACATATCTGACATGTAATATTCTAAGGACTTCTTACATTTGTCTAATTCTGAGTTCTTTGATCATGTTGAATCATGTTCTTACTAGTCTTGCAATTTATTGCTCTATGACCAAATCTATTACATGAATAACAGTAACCATTAAAAGGTCTTACCTCTGTATAGTTCCTTGCAATGTATCCATGCTTGTTACATGCAAAATAGGTGCATTCTATAGGCTTGCACTCATTCTTGGGAGGACCACCATTATCTTTGGTTTGATCTTTAGTCTTCTCAGTATCAGTAGAGTCCTTTTGTGTCTCCTTTCTTGCTCGCTTATTATCAATCTAATTTTGTGCTTCATTGTATCCAATACAGCTAGTGTCTCCTTTGACTCTTCTTGCATACAACTGTGATTCTATCAAATCAGAACTGGTGTGCAATTTGTCAATGTGATTATTTGCTTCTTTTAATTTAGACTCCAATCTTTCTTTGCAATTTCTTAGATCCAAGATTTCCAAATTTGCTTCCCTAACTCTTCATTGAGTTGAAGGTTCTCCTTGACTTGTTCATTATAGACATCTTGATTGTTCATCAGTTTGTCATCAAATTCTTCAAGCTAACTTAATAAGGATGCATTTTCTTCATTCAACTTCTTGACTTTTTCTTCAAGATCACTGTTAGAGCATCCTTTCAAATCCTTTCTTAGTCTTTTGATAACTAATTGAGCATCACTCACTTTTTCTTTTAGTTCTTCAATTTCTCTTTCTAAATTGTCCAGGTCTTCAAGAGTGGCTTCAAGATTCTTCTTCAGATGTTTCATTTCTACTTTCTCCATGATCTCCTCAAGTGGTTAAACTTCTTTGCTGAAGACCAGGGCTCTGATACCAATTGTTAGGAATGGGAACACTGAGATGGGGGGGGGGGGTGAATTAGTGTTAACTGTATTTTAACTTTTCACTTTAATCTTAATGTTGAACTTAAATGCTTAAGTACTGAATTAAACTTTCACATAAACATGAAACATGAAATCAACACATGACACCAATATGGTTACGGGGAAACCCAAATAGGTAAAAACCTTGGTGGGACTTGATACCCACTAATATTCTCCACTAGTGTTTTGTGATCCTTGTTAGAAGATCCTTTACCCTGTTAGGAGTAGCTTTACAATGCTTTAAGTATAGTAGACCTTGTTAAGGGTCAGACCCTATTAGGAGTCTTTTACAATGATCCTTGTTAGGGGAGTGGACTCACTGTCCAAGAGCTCACTGCTCAAATGGTGAAGGATACAACCTTCTGATTTAAGATACACACTATATATGCAGGTGAACTATCACTATGACACTGCTTGTTAGATCAGTTCCTTTTCTGCACTAATGCTTTGACCTCTATAAAAGCTCTAATACATCTTATGTTGTCTTCACATGCCTCTACTCTACTTATCTCAACTCTATTATAACTTCCATACCAAATACAATGGGCACATCCTATATTTATACGCTCATACAAACAAAACAATTAGGTCGGCCCTATAACTAATTACAAACAATGCTTCCAAATGAATTGGCTTAAGTGTGCTTATAATTATACATATAAACATGTCAGCAACCTAAATACAATGGGCGCATGGCCTTTACAACATTATACTATAATCGCAAACCAAAATGCTATTTGTCAGCTCTATGCTATGTTCTCTGTTGGCACACACTGGCTATGCAACTTCGACTGACTATAACTTTCACATATTTGCATATCTACTTATGCACTCATAGACTAAGCATAAGTATAGTCTAAAAAACTTAACTTCTAGGGTGCATACCATAATTCATCTGTACACACATGCACTGATGCTCTGAGCTGTAGGAACTCTATACACTGTCTAGTCTACAACACTTAACTGAATTCTGATCTTTACACTAAGTGCGCTGACTCCAAACTGCTATATGAGTTTGTTGCCATAATGACAACACTATATCTAGTCATATACCTCAGTATAGACAACTTGCAAATATAAGCATGTTAATTGATTTGAGAAGTGGTTACACACATCTGAAGATGCATTCTGCATCGTTTGGAGGTCCTAAAGACCAAGTTTGACTAGGTTGGACCATGAGTTGACCATGGTTGACCAAGTTGAAATTTTGATAGTTTGATGTGAGATAATCAATTAAGCTGAAAAATTAGATTTCATTGATGTTTTAGAAGGTCGATTATCCAAGCCGTGGGCCATCTTGGGTCCAAAAAGATTAAATCATGATTTTGACAAAGTAAATGATCTCAGATTTTTATTTTGATCCTAAAAATGGGTTCAAAATGTTGAAATTAGCCAGGGGTGCAATTTTTATGCAAAATGGAGCACTTTGAAAAATTAGGTCAAAACCTATATAAGGCCCAAAAGGGTCATTTTCAAATCATTTCAACCTTTTGTCTTTTGTGAGCTTGTGGAGCCCTTTGAGAAAAAATGGAAGTTCCTATGTCATCTCATCATTTTGACCGTAGCTAGCGGTACCAGCAACCTCACCAGTATGGCAACCCGGTAAGTGGACCTTTGTGCCTCTCTTGTATTTAATTTTTTCCATGTTTCATGCATTTTTATAATTTTTCCACGTTTTTAAGATTTTTATTTTTTTTTGTTGCATGGAAACTCGTACAACAGTCCGCCAGGACTCATATGACTTTTCAAGTCCAAGTCAAAACTCATATGGGTTGCATGTGTAACTCATATGAAAAGGACCCAAGTGTCGTACGACATTTCATCGAGTCCTTGATATGTCGTGCAAGACCTTACACAGTGTTGTATGGCCATAAAGTGTCATATGAGACATAACTGTAACTCGTATGATTTTTCATGCCAATCTAAAAACTTGTATGGAAAACAATGAGTGTTTTTCACATCCTTAGGTCAAAATTTTGATTTTTCTAATTTCTTAGGCTGATTCCTTAACATTTAATGCACCTCCTGAAGTTGTTAATTTCTCATTTTCTATGCTTTTAGCCTGATTTTTTACCAAGTTACTGATAGGTTTCCCTATTTTGGTGATATGTAGGTTGTTTTTCTTGATGTACATGTGTGGATATCTCATCAAACTACCCAGAGACTCTATGTTTCACTTCCTGATCCCTTGAGAGTGCACTTAGCTACCTATGGATTCAAGTACTTGATACATTTTCTTGAGATTAGGGTGAGCCACGAATTGATTATTGTATTGGTCGAGAGATTACACTCCGAGACCTAGACCTTCCTACTGAAGAGATCACTATGACACTGGAGGATGTATACAAGATACTTCGGATACCCTTTCACGGACCTCACCTGGACTACATCAGTTTGGGTAATGTTAGATTGCATGCTTTAAGGATAGTATTTGGTGATGATGATTAGTTAGCCTAGTAGATCTCATTGGAGACTCAGGTATAGAGATATGGATAGATGCACCTCCTTGAGTGTATTATCATCGAGATGATCAGAGGGATCATCATGTTTGACAAATAGTATAGTGGACTTCTAATGGGTTGGGCCCCTATGGTGCAGTGGCTAATGGAAAGTCCTGCTAAGCTGGGGTGGGGATAGTACTTACTATCCCACATGTTCTCATAGATGAATGAGATAGTGTATCATGAGAGAAAATCTTTTGATTTCGGGGTTCTTGTTCTCTAGATTTGGGCCTGGGAACATACATGTTTCTATTTATAGACCAGTAGGTGGTGATGAGTGGCAGCCATATGAGCTGCTGATATATAGACATTCTGGATACATTACATAGGTTTGGATGGGATGCACCAAGTACTAGAGGTGCATTCTAGATGATATGACCTCGGTGATATGGAGGCCATATTTGCAGATAGAGGCGTGGCCTACCTCCCATGTACAGTTTGATTACTTCTTCCAGAGTCAGGCACTGATTGGGAGGGCTACCACTATTTTGGAGCATTTCTTGATTACTCATGTATGGAGGAAGTATGGTATCATACAGGATGCCCCCTAGGACTTCACATCTTATGCTCAGTTGGTACGAGAGCTTGGGCTCAGATGGTCACCATGACTGTCATATGTTTAGTGTAGTTTAGAGTACTGGGGATATATCAGCGGGGACTAGGATTATAGGGTATAGATCTCAGATGCAGGAGTCACTTATGCATACATGGCATGGATTGTAGATCATCCCATTCATAGGTTCTCAGACCCTACAGAGCTCATCCCAACTATGGAGGATGCAGTGGATGTGACAGGTGCCCCTATGGATAGAGGATAGAGATGTTAGGAGGTACAGATTCCTATTGTTCATCCTACACCACTGCATCCTAGAGCTATGATGACCCCACCGAGGCCATCAAGATAGATGAGACACCCTCACCTTCAGAGTTAAATAGCAGGAAAACCTACAGTTCTTCAGAGGAGACATATTAGAGGTGAGAGTGGTCAGCTTGGCAGTGTGGGTAGTGAAGAGGAGGTTCTAGGAGCTCATTAGGATGTTGCTATGGAGGATGCCCCAGATGCTCCAGATTTTGATTTAGGCACTGAGGTCCATCATCGTAAGACACATAGAGGAGCTAGTATAGAGCAGCCCAAAGATTAGCCTATGGAGGATGCAGATACACCAGTAGCTAAGAGAGATCCTAGACTGAGGTAGATGCCTCAGGATATCATTAGGTGACTCAGGGCATAGATTCATGATTTGAGATTTCAAAGTGCCACTCTAGAGATCTAGCTAAGAGAGTCTAAGAGATAATGCCTAGAGCAAGAGGCAGATGTGAGGCATCTATAGGAAGAGGTGGTCCATCATACTAGTCGGGCCTCATATTATGTGTCTTCCTATTATGCGAGTGTACCTATTGATTGGAGAGTGCCCACATACTCTGAGTACATGCTTGCTTCTAAGGGAGCTAAAGCACTACAGGCTGACCCACCACCAGATGCACCTACCCCACTACCACCAAATGCGAAGGAGGATGCAGATAGTTGATCTATCTTAGTGTGCTGAGTTTTTCCATTTTGTCTATATACTGATCATATTTGATAGCTCAGATGATCTCATTCTTTTGTATACTATGTCATTAGTGCACCCTTGACTATTCTAAGTTTTATATATGAGATCAATTTTGGTTGTGACTTCATATGTACTTTTCATTTCGTGTATGATGATTATATCATGTGATGCAAATGGTTTAAATGCTTTGATTAGCGTAGAATGTATGGAATATGCAATGCAATGATTTCTTTCAAATGTATGCATTAGGCAATGTAATGTGAGATGGATAATGTATGATTTGTTTATGCTTTTATGTATGCACATGTATGGATGCAAATGGATGTATGAAATGATCATGATATGTTATGTAAACGCAATGATACACATGATATATTTTGCAGGTATTGATGAAGACAAGTACTCGGTCATTTGACAAAAAGGATGTTTAAACCTAGGATGGTGACTACTTGCTGGTTCAGTTTTTAGGAGACCTTCATACAAAGCTCAGTCCTTGTGTCATGTTTAGCATAGTTTTTGGAGAATTGTTAAGCATTCAAGTTGTTTTGTGAAATTATGAGATAAATGCAGTCATGCAAAGTGCAAAATGAAATACAAACCTAAGACCTAGGACTTAGTCACTGATCATGTGTTGGTCATTTTCATCAATGAATATTTTTTTTTGTTCTTTTCTCTTTTAGGTAACATCGGATAAATCAATACAATGTCCACTAGTTAGGAAACCATGAACATATGAATATTGATTTTCATTTTATTATGTTAGATTTAGATATAAGCATCAAGGCACAAAAGCCAGGATGATCTGAATATCATGTTCATTTTGATATAGCAATTTGTATAAGCATCAGAACATAAACATTGTGATGACCTAAATATTCCTTGTGGAAAAACACACCAAACATAGGAGAGATCATTCTCAGTCTCATGTGAATTTACCCGCAGTGACCCTTTATCATTCAAATCCTTGGATAATTTTGTGTTTCATGATAGAGAAGTAGAAATCACTCAAAAGACAAAGTTAGATCAAACTTCCTTGAATTTTCTGGGTATCAATGGTCGAGGTACACATGGTCATCCAATACATGATGGAGGCACTTATAGTGGACACCAATTCAATCCAAAATTTCCAAAGTCATTATATTTTCACTCAAAGAAGAAAAAAAAGAAAAGATTATGCCCCCAGTCATCTTTCTCTAAATCCAATAAAGGACATCATCGAAGATCTCGAGGGAACGTAATATGCAAAAATCTCAATGTGAATCAGTAAGCATACAAAGAGGATTTAAACATATCGTAGTGATTATTTTCAGTTTGATGTTGTTTGGTGTTGTTGCAAAGTCCTTTTATGGTGAGGAGACTGATTGACTGACTCAAGCATAGCTTTAGAAGGACCTTGATTAGATATGACTCATCTGAAGATATTGAGGACTTTAGGATATGACATTGATTGTCCCCAAGTTGAAGCTTTTATAGGATATAGACACTTGTGCTGGATTGATGCTTAAACTGATTTTATTGAAAATAGGATGTGGAAAAAAACTAGGAGATATATACAAACTAAAGCAGGACTGAAAGCTAGGAAAGACCAAGATTGCACTAATAGATGGAGCATTTTGATACAAGTGGCACCCATTTTTTGGGTTTTCACCATCTTGGCAGATATTCTATTTTTGCTACCAAGGCGCCTATTTCTAGGTTTTCATCAAGGCACTTTTTCTTTTTCTTCTTTTTTTGTATTTTTCATCTTTTCAATTTTTTTGTATTTTTTATTTTTTTATTTTTTTTGTGATACATCAAGGTGCCTATTGCTAGGTTTTCACTAGGATGATCATTTTTTTAGGACTTTTTCTGATTTTTATGATTTTTTTAGGACATTTTTTAATACTAAATGCCTTAGGCATAGAATTTCTTCAGATGGAGAACGTTGATTGGTTCTCAGAGTTGTTCTCCTTCAGTCACTGAGAATTGATAAGCTCCAGAGCCAAAAGTAGCAGTGATAACACAGGGACCCAGCCAGTTGGGTTCAAACTTCCCCTTGTGTTCTCGATGAGATTGATTTTTAGGATTCTCTCTCAAGACTAGATCGCCAACCTAAAATTCTTTGTGTCTAACTTTCTTTTTGTAGCCTCTAGACATTATTTTTTGATATACTCTGAGATGATCATATGCTACTTGTCTAGGCTCATCTAGTAGTTCAAGTTCTTGCAACCTAGACACTTTATAGTCATCATTAGTTACTAGACCATGCATTTTAATTCTTAGTGATGGGATTTCAACCTCAATAGGTAGTATCACCTCAAACCCATAAACTAAAGCAAATGGTATAGCCCCAGTGGGCATTCTGATACTTGTTCTATAGGCCCAAAGAGATGGATTGATCATGATATGCCAGTCTCTTCCTATTTTATTAACTATACGATGCAAGATTCTCAATAGATTCTTGTTTGATGCCTCTTCTTGTCCATTCCCTTGAGGATAGTAAATAGATAACCAATATTGTTTTATCTTGAATTTAAAGCATAAGAAATCTAGGTCCTTATTCTTGAATTGGCCACCATTATTTGTGACTATTGAATGTGGAATTCCATACCGACATATGATGTAGTTCAGGATGAACATAGAAACTTGTTTGTTAGTCGCTTGACTCAAAGGAACCACTTCTACCCATTTTGTAAAGTAATCTATAACTGTAATGATATGGGTATGTCCATTAGAAGAATGTGGATATATAGCTCCAATTAGATCAAATGCCCATTGCTAAAAAGGCCATTGTGTAGTAAAGGGAATCAAATCTCTCCCTGGTGCATGAATTAAGTTACCATGTACTTGGCATTTTTGACAGTTCTTAGCATATTTGATAGCCTCTTTTTCCATTTCAGGCCAATAGTACCCAGCCCTAATAAGTTTTCAAGCTAGTGTTAAACCGTTGGAATGTGATCCACATATACCATCATGAACTTCCTCTAACATGTGCATTGTGACTCCTCACGTTCTAAACACCTAATAAGTGTACCATCTAGACTCCGTTTGTATAGATCATTACCTATGATGACATACTATGATGCATTTTGGATAAGGTATCATTTCTCATGGTGGTTGAAGGTATCAGGAATGATTTGGTCTTGAAGGGTAGGAGAAAAGGTGTTTGTATCTAGAAGAATCATGACCAACAATAGTGTTGATCATGCTGGTTTTGGGTGAATCATATGCAGGAAATGACAATGCTTCCACTAGGAACCTGTAACGTAGCTCATGTTCAGGTTACTATAGTAGAGATTATAGTGTTTCCATAGCATTAGAAGCCTTGTTCTTTGTTCTAGGAATCTGCTCAAACATGATAGATATGAAATATTTCTTTAAGTCATATACCATGTGTTTGTATGGAACAAGTTTATCATCTTTTGTCTAGTACACATCATTGACTTGGTGTATGACTAGTTGTGAGTCTCCATGAATGTGCAACTATATTACTCACCACTCAATTGATATCTTCATGCCATTAAATAGGGCTTCATATTCAATAATATTGTTTGTGCAAGGAAATTTTATTCTGAATGCTTTAGGTATTGAATAACCTTGTGGTGTGATGAACAATATGCCTGCTCCAGATCCATTCTGTGTGTAAGATCCATCAAAGAAAAGACACCAAGTCCTAGAAGATATGTGCATGATGGATGAATCAAAAAATTCCATCTATAATGGTGTATCATCAAAGATGGGTGCTTTAGCTAACTAATCTGCAATGAATTTTCCTTTGATAGATTTTCTCTCAACATATTCTATATCAAATTCACTTAATAGCATTACCCATTTAGCTAGTCTACATGTGAGGGAAGCTTTGCTCAATAAGTATTTCAATGGATCTATATTAGCTATCAATTATGTAATATGAGCTAACATGTAGTGCCTCAGCTTCTGTGATGCAAAGATGAGAGCTAGACATGCCTTTTCTATCATGGAATAGTTCTTCTCATAATCTACCAATATTCTGCTGATGTAGTAGATTGCTCTTTCTTTCTTGTTTTCATCATGTTGTGCTAGTAATGACCCCAATGATGTATCTGTGGTAGAGACATATAGAATCAATGGCTTCCCTTGAATAGGAGGCATCAAAATAGGAGGATTCACCAAATATTGCTTGACGTGGTTAAAATTCTTTTCACATTCTTCATTCCATGTAAAGGTCACACCTTTATGTAATGTCTTTGTTAAAGGTTGTGATATATCTACTAGCTAAGATATGAAACATCTGATTGATTGCACCCTTCCTTGTAAGGTTCTCATTTGACTAATATTTTTGGGAGGTTGCATCTCCATGATAGCTTTAACTTTAGTAGGATCTACTTAAATGCCTTTCTTTGAAACAATGTAGCCTAGGAGCTTTCCAGAAGTGACCAAAAGCACACTTTTTAGGGTTCATCCTGAGACTAAACTTCTCCATTCTATCTATTATTTTGCTCAAATCATTCAAATGTTCTGATCTTATCATAGACTTAGCTAAGGTTTCATCAACATAGTCTTCCATGGTTTGATGCATCATATCATGAAAGATAGATGTCATAGCTTGTTGATATGTAGCACCAACATTCTTAAGGCCAAATGACATGAAATTCCAAAAAAGGGTACCCCATGCACATGTGAAAGCTATTTTCCCTTGATCTTTGGGAGAAATTTTGATTTGGTTGTATCCAGAGAAACCATCCATTAAAGAATACATCTCAAAGCCCGTGGTCATGTCCACTATTATATCAATGTTTGGTAATGGAAAATCATCTTTAGGGCATGCCTTGTTTACATCTCTGAAATCTATGCATACTCTTATAGATTTGTCTGGTTTTGATACTGGAACAATGTTGGAGATCTACTCTACATAATCTATGACTTGGATAAATCTGGCTTTTAGTAACTTCTCTAGCTTAGCTTTGACTAGGAGTGCAACATGTGGATGCATCTTTCGCAATTTCTATTTAATAGATTTGACTCCTAGAGCTATAGAAAGATGATGCATTATCAAATGTGGATCTAAACCTGGCATATCTGAATACTTCCATGTGAAGTTGACTTTCTTTTCTGTCAGGAAAGTAGTGAATGCTAGTTTATCTTTCTCTAATAGGGATTGTGCTACATGAACCATTTGTGGTTCTTCTATTGTACCCAAGTTGATAGATTGAGTTAGTTCTAGCAGTACTGGAGATCTATCCTATAAATGACTCAGAAGGACATCAGATATCTCATCCTTAGGCATCTCAGAGAGGTTTTCACCTTTGGATACATCTTTTATTTTTATTGTTTTAGGTTTTGAGACTGCCACATAGTGGTTTTCACCCTCAAAACTCTTTTTCTTTTTGCTTTTGTTTTTCTGACTGAGATATTTGATATCTGACTCTTTCATGCTAATGCTAGGTTCACTGATGGAAGTCATCATAGGTTCAACTGCATTTAGGTAGTAGGAAAGAGCATTTTCATTTCGAAAGGTATGGATATCTTGGTTTGGATCGGTAGATGTTCGGTCAATAAGCTCTGGATGTTGGATAGTCAATGTAGGGGAGGATTCGGAAATATTGTTCATGCATATGGTGTTGTCATCATTGGTCCTAACCAGACTCTCAAATTAAAAGGTGATATTACTACTCAGAATGTTCAATTCACAAATCATCTCAACATCATTATTAGATTCTACTTCAGCAGTAGGTGGATCAAACTCATTAAGTTTTTCATTTCACTCTAGACTCATGTCAAATTTGGGTGAATATTGGTGAATGACATCAATGTGTTTTTCAGTGATAAGCTCATCTTCTTCGGGAATAACTCCCTATTCATAGTCATTTGATTCATCTTCTGATTCTTCATCTAAGCCTTTAGGAAATCTGAGAACATGTGTAAAGTTAGGACAGATTCCCTGAGCAGGATTACCTTTTGAGTCTGAGCAGAATTCATATTCAGGGAAGTCTGTCTCAGAATCACTATTGTATCCCAAATGTTCAACTATTGTGATAAGTTTACCTTCCTCTTGTTTAGTAGTAGGTTCTTGTGTATCTACCACATTGATATTCTCCTTAGGTTTCTCTTCATCCTTAAGAAGATCTAGTATTTCTTTAGGTAAACATTCATAAGGAACAAGATCAGTGGTGTCTAAATCATCGCTGTCTAATTATTGTGTTTCATCCTTTAGCTGAGTTTCTGTGATTAGTTCAATCTTCTCTAAGACATATGGAGATTGTTTGCTGAGATGAAAAGGTTTCTTTTGATATCCTAGGCCTATAGTATCTTTGGTCATCCTTCCATAATGTTCAACTGGTTTTATAATGCCTTTGCCACTTGTTCCTAGAGGTCCTTTTCCAGTATATCCCATTTTAGACATGAATTTGTGACCTAGACCATAAGATTTGACAAGGATTTTAGGTGTTTTAGAGTCACATTTCTGAACCATCTGGGATTGAGACTCATCTTTTTATAACCATGCTAATATAGCTTCTTCTTCATCTAATTCTTGCTTGGACACTTTTTCTATGATAAAACTCCCGTTAAATATGACCCGAGATTCTTTAGCTATAGGTTTCAACTTTTCTAATGGTTGTCCATAAGATTTTGGTTCAACAATGAGAGAGATGTGAGAGATAGAACTGATTCCATTGTGTATTCTCCCATACCTGTGTCCTTGATTTTGACCTCTTTAGCAATGTCTTCCATTTTGGATGTAGATGCTATGTTTGTTTGCTTAGTGGAAGATTCCCTATTATGTGGAACAAGTTTGTCAGCACTTTCTTTCAAGGCATTACATGATGTGGATATGTCAGCTGGAATTGTTACCTCTACTCCATCATAAGGAAACTTCACACATTGATGGTATGTTGATGGAATAGCTTTCATTTCATGTATCCATGGTCTCCCTAGAAGAATGTTGTAAGCTAATGGAAGATCTAAAACTTGACAGGTGATGTCACTGATAACTAGTCCTGTTCTGATAGGTAGGACAATTATCCCTTTGGAAGACATTTCTTGCTCATCATATGATTTGATGGTTATCTTCTTTTTAGGATCAATAGCATTTTCTGATAATCCCAGTTGTGTGACCAATTTGTAGGAACATATATTTAGACCAATGCCTTCATCTATCAACACACATTTGACATGACAGTTTTGGATCAAGACTTCAATGTGCAAGGGCTGGTTATGCGGATGACTTAGTGAATCATCATCTTCCTATGAAAAATGAGATATACTAGGGTGATGTTAGATGACCAACCATAGTTTGGAATCTGTCCAGATCAAAGTTGTCAAGAACATTGGAACCCAACAGAGCTTTATCCAGAATAGCCATATGAGTAGGATATATCCGAAGAAACTCAAACATGGATATTTTTGCATTGGTATGCTAGAGTTGTTGGACAGTATTGTACGATGTTGCTCTGGTCTCTTTAGAATTTGATGATTTTGAGGCAGCCCTCTATTTAGAAGTAGATGAAAGATTAAAAGGCACCTTAGGGGTATTTGATGAACCCAAGTTTTGTCCTTGTAGATGTACCTGAGCTTGTGATCGAGTTACTGTATTTGGTCATTGATTATCTCTATCTCTTTTCACAATTGTGATGACATTGAAATGTTCAGATAGGCATGGTTCAACCATGTTGATGACATCATTGTTTCTAGAGTAGGCGTAATTGACTTTAGCACCCATGTTAGGCTTAGAAGATGAACCTCCTTGATTATGCTTCAAAAATGGTTCTGTGAATGTTGTATGATCATTGTTGGTTTTATGGTTGTCAATTACAATTTCTCCATCATCAATTTTTTATTGTATGAGATGCTTTAAGTGCATGCATTTATTGGTTTTATGACCTTTGTTTCGATGGAAGTCACAGAAATCGGTCTCTTTCCATCATTTTGGTTTTACTTCAAGATCATAGGGTTTTATCTCAGGTAGCATGATGATTTTGTTCACCAATAGTGTTTTCATGATGGCAGATTATAAGGACTCACCCAAAGGAGTGAACTCGCACTTTGGTTTTGTAACCCATGGTTTATAGTCATTAGACTTTTTAGCAGATTCAGATGCCTTTTGTTCATAATCTTTTATGGATTGAGTGCCCATGGTAAGATTGAATGTTGGTGCCTTTAATGAGGCACTAATGTGATCGATAACACCATCTGTCACAACATTCTTGTTCTTGTTCCAGAATTTGGCTTTATCTTTGTTGTTGGAGCTAGAACCAAATTCATAATTGCTATCTTTGTTAATCAATATGTATCCCTTACGAGTAAGCACATTTTCAATCTTTATGGCATTTTCCACCATTTTCTCAAAAGAAGTATGATTTTGCATTTATAAATGATAATTGAGTTCCAAAATGAAATTGTTGATGAAGATCTTGAGTTTTTCAGTTTCCAAAATAGATCGAGCATAGAGTGAAAACTTCTTCCTCCATCATTTGAGGAAAGTCGGGAAGGGTTCTCTGTCTTTTATTTCATATTGCAGATATTGATCATAGTTACTAGATGTTGAATATTGTAGGAGTATTGTTGATAAAATAGTTATATCAACTCCTCAAAATTCTTGATTGTTGGAGGCATTTTAGAGAACCAAAGAATGATTGACCCTCCCAAAGATTGTGGGAAAAGATGTATTAAGTAGGTTGGTTCATGCATAAACTCCATGGATTGAGTACAGAATTCTTTGACATGATCTTGAGGATCAAATTTTCCATCATACTTATCATATTTTGGTATCTCCACTCTTTTTGGGAATGGTGGCGTGTACAAGTTTTTATCAAACAGAAAGGGTCATTGAGCCTCCATAGAAAATTCTTTAAGTTCCTTCTCTTTTTCCATCTTATTTAGCTTACATGGCATGCATCTATTTCATCATGGCTATGATAGGAGTTTCTTCCTCTTGTGTGACGATATCTTCAACTTTAAAGTTTGGAGGAAGTTTGGCTCCTTGTCGAGCTAGTTATAAGAAGTAGGCTTATTTCTCTTCTTGTAAGAAATGTTTCATCATTCTTCAAAATTCATCATCATTTCTATACCACTCAATTTCAGATGGTGTTGGTTCAAGATCTCCACTGTGATTAGAGTGATGACCTTGGGAATCTTGGTTTCCTCCTCCTTGAGACATTGTGTTGTTGTGAGGACTATCAGGGATCGCTTAATGTGGGATTTGTTGATTACCTTTGTGTTCTGATTGAGGAGGATTAGAAAAACCTTCTTTCAGATGTAGGTTACCTAGAGCATCTTCTTCATACCAAGTGGTATCGTAGGGTTGATTAATAGGTTGAATGACGTAAGAAAACAATGGTGAGAATCTGGGTTCTTCTCTAGGTTTTCTATACGAGGAAGTTTTGAGGAAGTTCTGGTTTCCACCATTAACTTTGAATAAATCTGAAAAGCAAGATTAAGACAACTGATGAAGGATTTGACTTAGGAAAATTGAATGATGCAACCTTGTCAAGATTGGATTGGTTGAAGATTGATTTGGACGTAAATGTAGGATATTGTGCCCTAGATGTATGGATAGATGCCTAGAAGATAGCAAACATGAGCTCGCAACACTTAGCCATTTTGGGGATTGATTTGGAAGATGATTTTGACAAGGTTTTGACACAAGATGAAACAGGATTCAAATTGATAGATCAGAAGACTGAATCAAACTCAAGAGACCACTTTTGGAAAATGTATAGGATTCTCTGGTTTTTCTACTCTGTTCCTAACACGGTGAATTTTTTGACATAATCTAGGAATTAACTATAATGGATGAATTTCTGACAAATTTGAATGTTTTCTAACAAGTTTGACTCAACTCTCGTATGACTTTCTTCAGGCTTGTACGAGTCAAGATAAGGTCTCATACGATAATGGAACCTCAAGCAGTTGTTGCTACCATAGCGAAAATGGCTATTACCGCTTGAGGTTCCATCCACGTGGTTGACCCAATAAAGAGAATGTCCACTACGGTTAACCCTCTCTAAAAGGGAGACTCACAAATCGGACCACATGAGGACTTAGTTCAGATTCAAGGATCTGAGTTTCTGATGCTACCCAAAAAGGGAATAGAGCATAATCCTCTAGCCTCTTCACTTCACCCAAACACAACAAATAGACTGATTGACACGCTATCTTGACACTACCTCACCAAGATTTGTATGTCAACAACAATGGCTACTGAGCTCTCTAAGTGGGACCAAGAGAGAACGTACCACCAAAGATTGAAGACAAAAACCAAGTACAACTGTGAGATAATATCAAATCCTCCCTACCTACAAGGGGATCTATCTTCAAGAAGAGCTTCACATGCAAAACAAGTGAATGAAGCCCACTCTCTCAAGAACTCCACAAATAGTGTTCATAGGGTCTAATTACTATGTGTAACAGATATGTAGGAAAGTAAATCTATGTTCTTTTTAGAGCCCAAAATGAATGTGTGATTTATGAAAGAAAGAAAAAACTCAAGTTATACACAAGAGAGGTTTATTTTATGTCCAAAATCGAAGTGTTATAGGGATGTAGTGAAATACCTCAGATCCCACGCAACACTCTTAGTAGATTTTACTTGATTTTTTTCTTTTGTTGAGCTTTCCCACGAGCCAAGTGATCAGAAACAACAAGTATCAATCCTTAGCATTAGCTGTTAGCAGATATCCAAAATCAAAAACTCCAAAAACTGCTCAAAAATCTGATATGATTATGAAAAACTGGCATGAAAACTCGTATGAGTTTCTACAGGTTCTCATACGACTTTCAGGATCTAATACGACAATGGGTATACTGTCATATGACACTCTAACTTACAAATGACTATATGTAGCAACCCATATGACTTTCCAAAATGTCATCTATCGTACGACTACCAAAGTGATCTGATATGACTTTCTGGAATGTCGTACAAAACTATACAGACAAAAATAAAAATAAAAAATTGAATCTTTGGGAGAAATGATCAGAAATTGATAGAATCAAAAAGTGAAACCCATTTCAGGGCCCCATAGTGGGTGCTAGAAATGTGCATGTGAATTTTGTACCTAGCTGTAGACACAACGCTTCAATAAAACATTAGAGGTTAGCAAATCAAGAAATCTATAATATAAATGAACTAAGCTAACCAGGTGATTTACTACCTTCTAGTAGGTATGAGTATGATATTCTCATATTATGACCGAGACCAGTGATATTGCAACACCTAAATGAAGGATTTAAAATGGGTGAAAGCAATGAAATATGAATGCAGATTAATCTATCTTTTTGGATTTTTTCTTATGTAATATGATGAGAATTGATATGAAATTGATCTAAGATGAATTGAAATGATGTGCAAATGTAATCTAACAATGCTATGAATGATGAAAAACAATGAATTGAAAACTATGAAAATCTCACAATCGCCTGTTCGCAAGTGCTAAAAAATTGAAGGACCTTTTGTGAAGGGCTAAGCCTTGATTTTATAGAAATCCAGGGCTTGAGGATGCATTGAGAAAGCCATAAATCACTCTTTGATAATCTCAGCTTGATTTTTGAGTTATCAAGAAATCAGAAACAATTAACTCACAAAATCATGCAAAAGCAACTTTTGACTCCAAATAGAGTTCAGATCACTTTTTCAACTCACAATCACATGCTGAGTTTAGAAAGTTAACAAATTGAAATTGATAATTGATATAAAGTTGACTGCTTTTCTGATTGTGCATGATTTAATATGAATTAATTTAATAATTAAAGTGATTATTCTCAACTTAACTGATTTTTAATTAAAATAACTGATTTATGGGTTAATCAATTATTAAATCAAACTTTATTCCAAAACTATATCATTAAATATGACAATTTGTTTTAATCAATTAAATAAGAATTTAATCAATTATTCGTAGGATTTTTTATTTATTGTCAAAATAAAATAATATTAATTAGGAATAAATATAATTAAATAATTAAGTGGCAAAATTAAATCTAATTAATTAAATATTCAAAATATTCAATTAATCAAATTTTAGGATAAATATGATTTATCACCAAATAATATTTAATGAAGATAATTATGGTAAATTAGGAATATTTAAGAAATATTCCTCGATGCAGAATTAGGATAAAATCAATTAGGGTTTTGATAAACTAATGTGCAGATGTGCCTTAGGTTAGGACTTTAATGTCGATTTTGATCAATTTGTTGATGTAGAAGGTTAATGGTCCTATAGCCCATTTTTGAGGTATTACAAGAGCGAAGGCCCTAAAAATTTTTTTGTACAAAGTTGATATTCTTCGTCCCAAAAAGTGAAACACGCTATTGTGTTCTAACCCATAAGTGTTTTACCAAGTCTCATTAGTTTCTTGTTCTTATGATGCATGCCATTTTTTTTTTTAAAGATACCTCTCAATATTTTTATATAGATATTTAAAAAATATAGTTACATTTATTAAAACTTTTATATATATGCTCATATCATTTCAAAAAGAATATTAATATTATTTATTCATATTCAATCCCAAAATTAAATAGAAACATTGTGTACTTCAACTTTTCCTTTGGATGGATATTACATAAAAATTCAAAAATAGTAAATACTACTTAATTAAATAAGTATTCACCAAGTCTCATCCATGTAATTATGATGCATCCCAACTTCTTTTATTTCTCCAAAAAAATTATGTAATTTTTTGAAAAATTAGTTGTATTTATTAGAGAGCTTATATTGTTGTTGATCATATAAATTTGAAACAACATTAATATCATTTGTCCATCATCAATCCCAAAACTAAATATACATATTCACTTATTAACCTTTTATAATTCAGTTTTTCATTATGATAGATGTTATATCATCTACAATATTATTTTAGTATTCATATAAAGGTACAATATTTTTATCTACTATGTATATTAATTATTAATGTTCAAAGATTTCTTTAATTATTTATGAGTGTAAGTACCAATGTACATAAAAATCTAAAAATCATAAATACCAAAATAGTAAATACATCTTAAATAATGAAATTTATGATGCATTATAATTGATTTGAAAAATTTTTAGCTAGTCTATCACTTCATTTCTTTATGATGCATTCCAATTGATTTAAAAATATATGTCTCTTTAACTTTCCATATAATTGTTTTGAGAAAATTAGTTACATTTTATTAAAATTCTTATATAGATGTAATCATGTATGCACTCTTTAACCATCTTAGATAAGCATAGCATATCTCAAAACTTTAATCTAAATTAATTATTAATATCAGTAATTATTCTACACTTATATATGAATATGAAGAACCACTATACATAAAAACTCAGAAATAGTATATACAACTTAAAAATAAGAATTTTCCCATCACCTTATATATTTATAATGCATTATAAGTAATTTGAAAAATTAGTTACATTTTTTTTAACTGCTTATATAAATGTAACATATATGTACACTTTCTAATTATCTTTGGCCCCCTCCAATTGCTAAATAAACATAGTATATCTCAAATCTATCATCCAAATTAATTATTAATATCAATAGACATTTTAAAATTATGTTTGTGTGAAGAATCAAATCCAAAAGTAGTAAAAAACAACTTAGATAGATGTTTTACCAAGTCTCATAATTCCTGTTCTTATGATGCATCCCAATATATATATCAACATTTTCTATATAAATATTTTGAAAATTCATTGCATTTATTAAAATTCTTACATAGATGCTCCTGCCCACGTATGCACCCTCTAACCATCTTTTGCTACCTCACGTCGTCGTTACAATGCAAATAAATGTATTAAGAAAATGAAAAAAACATATTACTAAATCATGCAAAATTCGCATCCAATACAGCCCAGTAAATTACAAATTGTTTACATCGAGTCTACATCTATGACGAAGGAATTCTGGTTTTGTTTTTTACGGGCAGCTTAAGGGGTGGTAACAGGAAACACGGGCAGCAGTTATTTGCCGGCCCCCAGGACTGTTATCAGCATGTACAAGTAACAATGAAGAAAAAGATAATCCTGCTAGATTCCAAGCCCTGTAATCTGTCTTTACCACAGTCTTAAGCTGTTGTTACCATTCTCACATACTTTATTAACAAATGGGGTCCCCGGGCATCTTCAAATATCAGAATTGGTTAAGAATATAACCATTTTTTAAGAATTAAAAGACCCTAAAAATCTCTCCCCTAAATTTATGTGAATGCGTTGAGGCCTCCAAAGGTGGGGCATTTGAGTGGTCAAGAGTGTTCTAAGCTTAGTTGGGCATCTCACAATTAGTAGATTAGAAAAGTCTGAATGGCCAAGATTAAGAATGAAAATCCCCATTGCAGGCCAATCATTCCTTATTATATTACTTTTTATGATGTTGATGACGCCTCATAACTATATTAATTGACGACGTCTGTGGCATTATTCATCCCAAGGAGGAAGAAGAAGAGAAGAGATTTGGGGGTCTCTCATGTTGTTTTTCCAAACGTTGACTGCATTTGGGATGATACAGGCCACTTAAAACAAAACATTTCTTTTCATAATTCTCTTCAGCGTTTAGTTCTTCCCCTTCTGCAATCCTGTACTCTTACAGGATGTCTAACTTAACTTCTGTGTCTGGAGAAGCCAGTGGTTCTTCTGGCAACATGGGTGATGATAACATTAGGCATCAGCCAGTTGGGGCACCACCACAATTATCCATGGCAGCTGTTGCTTCTGGAAATGGGAATAACACCACAGGCCAACTCCCAGTAAAAAGAAAGAGGAATCTTCCTGGAACTCCAGGTCTGGTCTTTTTCTTTCTAGTTTCAATTCAAGGTTTTGTTACAGCATGATGTTTGTGGTACTGGACTGTAGGCAGTTGAGCTGGCTGTTTTCCTGAAATAAAGAGGAGCACTTAGGCAGGAAATGGCTGCCATTCCAAATAAGGATCTCTTAGGAAGCTGTTAAATCATGTTACGAATTCTAAGAGGATATGCTGAATACATTCATGGAATTTTTAGTATTGAATTGTAGGTAGTTGAACTGACGGCTTTTCAAAAGAAGCACCCAGTCATGAAACCGCTACCATTCCAATTGTAGATCTGAAAAGAGGTTGTTAAATTATGTCACGAATCCCAAAAGAATGTGACACATTCCAATATGGACAATAGTCCTCTTGCCCACAACGGTAACTCATATACCCACTTGGCAAAGACCAGTAGCATCCATGTCTGGAGGAAATTTGTCCACTGGATCAATCTAGTATTGTTTCCTGTACAATTTTAGGACTCTCTATAGGAGTTTTTGAGTGTTTTAGGCAAGTTAAAGTTTAGTATTGATAACCCTATTGTGCTGTACTACATTAAGGGCTCTTGTACACCAAATTGGATTGGCCTTACCTTTTCAGTTTTGAGGATGTCCTCAAAGTTTTCTTTACCTTCTAACCTTCTTAAGCTAGAGGAAAGTTCTGCAATTGACCAATCCAGGTAACTTTTGTTCCAAACTGGCTGAATGCCTCAATATCTAAAACCAAAGCAAAGTATAGGAATCAGTATAAGATTTCTTTGTGTAACAGTTTGATTGTTTATTACCTTGCACTACTAGGTTTGCTCAATTGGTCCCAGTTAGTCTTCGAACTACATATTAGAGCACATGGATCTTGGGGTTTTGTTTTGGAGTTAATTTGTCGTTTCAAACTGCATTTATTAACTTATGACCAATAGATATTATGGGTCCTCTACATCTTTGGATGAGTTGGCTTTCCCATCAGCAAACTCCACTCTTTTCTTCGACTGCAGCAAAAGTGTTATTCAGTTGATTCTCCTCTTTTTGATGATGAATCAGTAAGTGTAGTCTGAAACACTGATTGGAAAATATATACACTCAAAACCAAACGCATGTACCCAATTCAATATGGGTTTTGAAAATTAATTTTACTCAAGAAAAGTAAGTGGAACTCTTTTTACTCAGTATCAATTCATATTTCCAATTCCACTGAATTGGGTTAAGATCCACTTGAAAACCCTTATCGCATGGTTTCAATTCAAATCTTTCTTATTTGTTCTATAGATTTGGACTACATGTAAGGACGCACACATTCATAGACTATGAATAGGCTCTATGAATAAGCGAATGGCTTATAAACAAACAATGAAAAAGTTAACATATAATAACTTCACTGAAACCTGCTTTTATAATCAATCACTGAAACATTTGTCTGAAGTGTCTAGAGAGCTATTTCACCCATCCTGAAAGACATTGATGGGACAGCTCACTCTCAATATTGGACAAAACATTTTAAGCGCTTCTACCCAATTTATTTAGAGAAAGTTTGCAAATATGTCTTCTTTCTAATATATAATCTCTTGTGAAATTGCTTTGTGCAGACCCAGATGCAGAAGTGATTGCTCTATCTCCAAGGACCCTGATGGCTACAAACAGATTCATCTGCGAAATTTGCAACAAAGGGTTCCAAAGAGACCAAAATCTGCAGCTGCACAGAAGAGGGCACAATCTTCCTTGGAAGCTGAGGCAAAGGACAAGCACAGAGATAAAGAAGAGAGTATACATATGCCCAGAGCCCAGCTGTGTACACCATGACCCAACCAGAGCTCTGGGTGATCTAACTGGCATCAAAAAACACTTCTGCAGAAAGCATGGAGAGAAGAAATGGAAGTGTGATAAGTGCTCAAAACGCTATGCTGTTCAGTCAGACTGGAAAGCCCATTCTAAGACGTGTGGCACCAGGGAGTATAGATGTGACTGTGGAACTCTTTTTTCCAGGTAAAACCTTTTCTTCCCCATCTTAAAACCAGAACCTGTGCTTGAGAATACAAATAACGCCTTTGGGTACAACTGTTAGGCTATGTAGCAATAATTAAATTCTCTGTTGACCTGAACAGTGCAGCCCAAGATGTTGTTTTAAGTCATAAGTTGTTTATAAGTTGTTTTTTGGTTTGATTGTGTGGTTTTTTTAGTATTAATGTTTCTTATCATACTTTATGATCTATACAATCTTACATAATTTTAGTCTTATGAACGTGAAAATAATTTTTTCTTTTTAGTCGTATTTTTGCACTCTCTAAACATTCTGATGATAGACCACAAAATTGTTGATCCCAAAAAAATCATATACTCAAATCCAGAAACAACTATATAATATTGTATGAACTGTAAAAATTTAATAACATTAATATAAAATATTGATTGTCAGTCTTTAGCCCTAATAATTTTTAATGTTCACTGTATCTGCACTGCTTTCTATTAAATTATTTGATAGTGTTAGGTATTATTTTAAAATTGAAAACATGGACTTTTTTTAAGGGGCAATAATAGATTTTAGTTGAAACATTACCAGTTCTGGATCCCTGGTCAGTTTGACGACCTATCCAATTCGACTTTGAGGAATTTACATTATGTGGGGACAATTATGTTGAAATGAGATGAGTAATTTATTCAGACTGTTGAGCTTATCTGTCAAACAGTAAGTTAGCGACAATAGAATCTTTTTCAACCTTAGAATATGATTTGAGATTAACTCAAGCTTTCATTTTTATTCTATACAATATCCAAAAGGTCTGAAATAACATTTACCTACATGAGTAACTATCATGTGCAAACTAACTCTAAGTTTGTCTCTTCTAAGGAAAGCATTGCCCTGTAGTATAACGGCTACTTGCATGAACGTTAATAAAGTCTTCTGATTTGAATATGAACAGAAAGTTGTAGATAAAAGTAGGCATAAGTAAAGGTGATTAGACAGCATATTAAATGCTACCCACAGTCAAAATAAAATAAAGACTAGACCATATAAATCATATGCACGGACTTCATCAATGAAATATGATGTGGGACAAGAGTCTTCGAACATAAAAATAGAGTGCACCGAGCACGAGACCAATGTTTCTGAGATTCAGTAGACTTTGGTGTATGTTTATAAGTTGATTTGTTATTTTTCCTCCTTCTAGGAGTACTCACTTTAGTTTGATATTGTTTTTAATATTTTTAATCATTTATAAATATTTTGTTTATATGAGAAATTATTTCTATGTTAGAAATCAATTATAGATAGATCAAGAATCAAATCTTAGAAATTCATATTAAAGTCTCATTGAAATTAGAACATCGATTTTCATAATAAAAACTCAATGTTTTAATCAATTAAATTCAGCCTCTTGAACTTGATATTAATGTTTTTTTGTGAAATTTCTTAAATCTATGGAATTTGAACATGGATCATTGAGAGTTCAATGCTTAAATAAATTAAATTCAACTCCTTGAACTAGATATTCATGCTTTCCTGTAAATTTTCTAGATTTTAGTTATGAAATTTGAACATAAGTTAATTTGAACATAAATTATTGAAAACTCAATATTTTAATCAATTAAACTCAACCTTTATCAATTTTATCCATATAACAGCTTTTAAATTCAATAGATTTATATTGCAAAACTTGCAAAGAACAAACATATTTAAAATTACTTTTATTATAACATTTTTTTGGTGTGTTTAACGTTACCTACATTAGCATTTCATAGTAGTATATTTTTCAAAACATTTTATCTGTTTACACTTTATGCACATTCACATTATTCTTTCTGAATTCCGGATACCATGAAAAACAAATGTTTGTAACTCAATCTGCAACTGGGCATCTCGTTTAATATTTCAGGAGGGATAGCTTCATCACCCATAGAGCATTCTGCGATGCTTTAGCTGAAGATGGGAACCGTGCTCAGGAGGGAATCAACCAACAACTGCAAGGAATAGGAGCTCCAATGTCTTCCTCATCCTCTCCTGGTAAACCCACCATGCAATTATCAAGCATGCATATGAACCGTACCAGACTTTCCTCCTCCCCATGGGAACTCCCTTCCCATGAGTCTGGAACCATAAGGCCAGGCCTCCCATTGTTACTGGGACAAGACAGGAAGGACATTGTTAGCCAAATGCAGCAGTTCCAAGGAAATCCTAACCACTTGGACACAGTTTCCTCAGGGTTCTTTCCCCCAAAAAACATGCCAGGCCTAATGGGATTATCTGACCATGAATCTCAAATGGGTCAGAAAAACTCTCTATTCCCAATGCCAATGACAAACTCTAATTCAGGCGGCATGTATTCTGGTCTTTACAGTTCTGGGTTTCGTCCAACGGACTTTGGAGGAGATTTGGGCTCTCCGAATCATCATGAAGGAAACAGGCCAAGCAACCACACTGCCCACATGTCAGCCACAGCATTGCTTCAGAAGGCAGCACAAATGGGTGCAACTGCAAGCACTTCTCCTTTGCTTCCTACATTTGGCATGGCTGGTCCAGACATGACAAGCTCCACTGCTCAGTCCCTAAGGCCATCTTGGCAAGACCCCTCACCACATGACCAGAGGCTAGTGGATCAGTTCCTTTCATTCAGTGACAACCATGGTTCATCAAACTCATTGGGGTCTCAGTACTTCACTGGAAGTCAGCAAAAGTCATCAGACAAAACAGCCCTTCATGAGAGCTTAATGCAAAGCCAGATGCATAGTAGTATGTATATGAATGAAAACAGTGTGCAAACAGGTTCCTTTGGAAGCCAATCTGTTGTGGACTCCATTCCTCACTTAGCTGCAGGTGGGTTTGATAGAGAGAACAACACCATGGGAGGATCATCTCAATTACAGGGAAGACTAGGTTTTCCAATGGGTGGAAAACATAGAGATGGTGGAGATAAATTAACCAGAGATTTTCTTGGAGTTGGACCTACTGGAAGAGTTGGTGGAAGGCCACTGTCTGAAAGAGATCTTGTGAATGCCAGATCTCAGATGGAATCAGGAGGAATCGAGATAGAGGCCTATGCTAATAATAATAAAACTGACAACCATCATTCCCATGGCCAATTAACACAAAAATCATGGGAAGTCTCTTAAGGTGTGATGAGAAGAAACAGCCAAAAAAAAAAATGATATCAGATAATTCCCAAAAGGGAAAAATTTAGATTTTCTGTCTCCTGGTCTTTCTTTCTTGCCAGGGAGTTTTAGTTTATCCACACTTTTGTTTGAGTCGTTCCACTGGCTAATTGGTTCTTCAGCATGTAAGAACCCAAGTGTACAAATGTCTGAGCTGTTGCAATTTATATTTAGTTACCATTGCATCAAAGTATATAGATTTCAAGGAAGAGTTCGAAAATAGCTCCGACTTATTTAATAACTCTTTCTAATTATAGATTTTTATTTCCCTTTAATTTTTAGCTAAGTTTAAACAATGAAATATGTGTGGAATTGACTGATTTTTTATTTATTTTTTAAATTATGTTCTAAATGTTATTCAATAATTACTATAGAATTTGAATTACTTGTAGATAGTAAAATGAGGATGGTATTATCATTTTGTCAATTTTGTCAATTATTTTTAATATGATTTTTTCATGTTCTTATGGTGTTTCTTCCTTGTTCAATGAATTAAATTTCATTTATCTACTTAATTTTTTACAAATTTGTATTGATTTTTAATTGAAAGTTATGGTTTAATTAATGATCTATCATACTATCTACTAAAACACAAATTCTAAAGATAGTGTGAAAGTCAAATTCCATTATTGCAACTCTTAAACTCTTGGTTACAAAATTTTCTTAATTCAACCTCTTTTAAATTTTAGACTTTATAATATATAAATAGAATATTTACATTTTGCACCTAATTTTTAACACCATTTTTATTATTAGTATAATTATAAAATTATAAAAGAGATAACTTTTAAATAATATTAAAAACTACCTTTATTTACCATATAAAAATATTTCATAGAGGTTAATCTTTGATAATGATAATTGATTAGACTATTTTAGTTCTCTTCTTATAAACAAAATTTTAAGTTTAAATTTATTTTATGATTTTTATTTCACAAAAAGTCAAAAACAAATTGAAGCAATATATGACTCCATATAAGTTATTACTATCATACACTCAATCCCACCACTAACCTTAGAAACTAGATTATCAAACTCACCTAAACTAAATTCTATCACGTAGAGTTAGGACAAATTGAATAGGCTCTTTTAGCCTCGACACAAAAACTCAATCACAATTGTAACATTTACCATGCACATTACCTGAAGTCTAAACCTCGGTCGCCTTATATAAATCCAAATCCTCAAAACAATTAGAAACTGCCACAAATGCCTCTATTGGTAATGCAACATTTAAGATTTTCTCAACCTCTTCATTTTCTCATTGCAAACAAACATGGTTCAATGCTAGTTTGATGAAATGAAGTTAAGTTAGCAAAATAACTTTCTATGTTAATCTTGAGAGGAGGGTAATGCAAAATCTTTTTAGATCTTCACAACGGAACCAAAAACTTAACAAAAATAAACATAATTAGCATGTATACTCAACACGCTAATTTAAGTGGCCCAAAAACCTTTTTGAGAGAAACCCCCCACACTCCAAAAGTCACTCAATATAGTATTCAAAAATAAAAAATTGGTGACAATATACTTGTGGAGCAAGTTTCTCATAGGAACTATCACTAGTTAGAGATTTAGAGGCAACTCAGCAACTATCAAACTTGCACAATACAACACAACACAAAATTGTAAATAATACCTCATGAACTAGGGCTTCTTGATGATAAATGGTTAAGATTTACAATGATTTTAAATTATACATAAATTTTGGCTTTCTAGGGGGTTCTACCCTTTAATCCCTTTAGGGATCTATTCCCACAGACCCCACAAGGGGGGTACCCCCTTACAACCTCCAGTGCTCATTTATCAACTATACAAATTTATAATTGCATGGTTGAGACACCATTTTCTAACATTCTCCCATTTGGAAAACACCTTATAAGAGCAACGAGAGAGTTACAAACATGTTTTAATTGCTAGAGGCTAAGAGTCCCATAGATTCTATACACCTAAATTTATTTGTACTCGTGGCCTAGATAAAGAGTTAAAAACATTCATAAAATTCTCTAACTTAACTTGCTTGACCCTGTCATTTATGATTATATTTTTGACAAAATGATACTAAACATTAATGTGTTTGGTTTGAGCATGAAATTTTAGGTTCTTAGCTAAGAATATTACACTTTGACTATCACAATAAAATGTCACTATATATTATTTTATTCTAATATCTGAACATGATCTCTGTAAGACAAATGGCTTCTTTGCAATCTTGAGTAGATATCATATATTCAAGTTCATTAGTTGACAAAACAACCACAACCTATCCCTTACTCTTCTAATGGATTACACCACCAAATAAAGTAAACACACAAGTTCTAATGGATTATCTAGTTTTAACATCATTTTCCTAGTCCAAATTAACATAACCATGAATAACAAGGAAAATATTATTTATTATCAAATTACCACATGATAACACAAAGAATACTCTAAGGTACCTTTCAAATATTTGAAGACTCTTTTAATTGCATCATAATGATCTCTACTAAGATTATGTACATATACCTAGAAAGAATTCCCACTACTTGAGAAATGTCTAATCTAGTGTAGATAATAGAATACAACCAGCTTCCAACTCCACTTTAGTAAAGGTGATTTACTCATTTCTTCAATCTTTGGTGGGGATGTAGGATAATTTGAAGTGGATAAATTTAATCTAATTGTGAAAGAAACTCATTATGGGACCTATAATCCTACATGGTAAACCTCTATAAAACTGAATTCACATATTTACTTTGGCGTAGAAATAATTTTTTGTTCACTCTATCACTTCTAACTTCCATCCCAAGAATGTGTTTAGCTACAACAAGATATTTCATTTCAAATTTAGTTGCAAGATGATATTTTAGTTCTAAAATCACACCTTTCCCTTCAACAATGAATAACATATCAACAATATTTTATAGAACACATAAGAAATGATCACTATCATATTTATAATAAAGACATCATTTAAAACACCCAATTTTACCAAACTCAACACATATGTATTACATTTTTTATATCACGTTATAGTACTCTATTTAGGACCATACAAAGGTTTCTTCAATTACAAATCAAATTTCTTTTACCACATAGTGATTTGGCTCTATCATATAAATATGACAATTAAGTGGGAGTTGTTGAAAGTGATGAATCCACATTAGTACCATTGCATCATGATATCAAGATACACATGTAATCATGAAAACTGTGTCCTAATCAAGTACAATCCTAGCAACTTGAAAGAAGTAAAATTTAGATCTCCAAGCCAAGAATCAATCCTACACTGTCAAATCATTATTATCAAAAGCTCAATAACAAAACAAGATATCCAAGCTATCCATGAAATCATGATATAACCACATACTACAAGTCTCAATCACTAAAAATCTTGGCACTCTAACCATTCTTCCTCTCATCTTAATGCAACACACATCAATGCACAAATGACTGCAAAAGTTCTAACTTTCAAAGTTTGCATCAACATTGAATCAATCCCATAGATATAGATAGTCCATATGCAATCCATCTCACTAAAACACACAAGTTTTGTACACCTAATGACTGCATAACTCACAAATTGTAAACATTAAAACATGCAAACTCATAAATTCCATTTAATACTAAAATCGCTAATCAACTATACCATCGTGCATATCACATATATAAATATGTACCCCCTTCAAGGATTTTTCTATTGACTCATCTTGATGCTCACATAAGCACACCTTGAATCATAGGCACCTACAACTGATCAAACAATTACAAATATGTCTCTTTCCACCACAAATAGAAAATCTATCAGACCAATGTGTAATACAATATAAATGGTCTACAACATTAATTATTCAAAATTCAAAATTTAATTTTTTATGTACAAGAGTTATGTACAAACTTGTGTACCAAATAAAATGTGACCTTTAGGCCCCAAAAGCTACTAAAACATGGAAAAAATCATGAAACCAAACTTGTACCACTACATAGCTCTTTACTTTTTTATTTTAAAAACTCAAACCCTTCAAATGTGTTTAATAATGATTTTATTTTATTTTATTTTATTTTTAACCCCATATGAACATACAATAGGTTGTGTGCAAGGCAAAAAAAAATCATGTGGCCAAAATAAGGAAAGTTTTATATTGATATTTGTTTCTTGGCCAACTTGGATCCAATAGTGAAATTCATTTTATCTCAAGAGGTCATGTATGAAACTTGTTGTACAAAACCTTCATATGAGGCTCATTCTAGGAAACCCTTTTGAGCTAATATTTTTCAAACCACACACCTACAATAAACTCAACAAATCTACAAACCCCTATGTAACCCCAAATTTATAAAACAACACTTTTACAATGTGTTCCTATGTTGAAATATTCCAAATATATATTGCATAGATTTGGATTCAATTTTGCACCATATCTACTCAAACAAGGGTTATAATAAAACTTGGAGACTCACACATCCTACAACCACGATAAGGACCTAATACCACTTGTAATAAAATCATGCAAATGTAATTTCAAGTACTTTTAATCAATTTCCTACATAACCCCGTTATACAAAAGCATGCATACAAGATGATAAAATAACCATAATACATCAATCTAATAGATCAAATATATAAGTCACTAGATAACACAATATATACCCTATGAAAACCTTCAAGAGGGGAAAAAATAAACTCCAAAGCCATTTGTATTCTATTTATTATTCAAAAATAATAAATTACCCGCACTTGCATAGTTACAATGAATTATTGTGAAATATCAAGCTTCTCCAATGCATCCTCCATATGTCTAAGTATTAATCCACACATCCCATGCCATGGTTCACATATTCACATCTCAAAAATACTAAGTACTATGATAACCCACTCACTCAACCTACCTTAACCACTAAACATTTTATTTCTTAGATAATCCCAATCTCACACAAGTACTTGTACCAAGGGTGAACCCACAATAGTGGGTTACACTTTTTTGCTTGAATGGACACTAAACTCTATGTTTTGAAAAAAACTTTCAGATTTAGATGCATATTGTCGTTAAACCATTTAAAATCTGAAGATAAAGTAAATTAAAGTCTTTTAGGATTTTTTGTCTAGATTCTAAATATATTTTTTATTTTTATTTTTGAATTTATTTGAATAGTTTTTTCTTTCTCCCACAAAAACAAGTATGTTGCTAAAAACGTCATTTTCAAAGAGTTGCATTATTTTCATAGAGCATAACTTTTTTTCTAAAATAGATATCAATGTGATTCTTTTTAATTTAGTTTTGTAACATACATATGGAGGGCATGCAATTGGTTTGATGGCATTATCATGATTATTGCATATTTTATTAACATTTGAAGTTGACTAAACCGTAATTTTGACATACCTTGACTACATAACTTATAACTTGTCATGTATTTGTCCAATTTTTTTTTAATTTTTTTTTATAGAAAGATAAATTCAATACCTAGGGCATAGATATTTTTTAAAAAAAAATTTCTCTCATTTACTATTTTTCCATAAGCATCAAACATAGAGACAGACATACAGTGAAATATCTATGTTTAGTAAAACTAAAAATAAAAAGTCATAATAAACTTAATATATATTATCATTAGAAAAAAATTTATCACGAGTAGTTTACTAAATAGATAGGTTTTTCAAATGGATTCATTTGATCTACCAAAAGATAAAGTCGAAGTGATTTTTTGTCAGCATTTTAATAGGTGCGAAGGAGACTCCATTGTAGGTATGAATGAGGAGTATAGATGTTATATCAATGTTTTTCCTATATAAGAGGCTTTGAGCTAACTATTTGTAATTAATTCCTTCAAATGGAACCTTTTAGGGCTTAAATCATCATGTTTTATTAAAAATGTGTTATTTTAGCAAAAATCAGCATGTCTAAAAAAGTGTAACCCACTATTGTGGGGTCACCCCCAAGTGAAAAGATAATTTAACCATGTGCCTCAAACCCATAAGAACATAAAATCATTGAACTCTCATTTAATATTTGATACTAAGTTCTCATAATATTAAATATTTTCTCATTTGGTTATTCTGTTTGTAACACATAAAATAACTTTAACCCAATCTTACATACAACTTTACAAGTAACCTCAAATAAATATATAATATAGCTGATCACACCTCCTAGATGCACCAAAAATTTAAAACATTATAATATTCAAATTTATGCAAGATGTACAACACCTAATCCTAAGAAAAAGAAGGAAGTGGAGAGAGAGAGAGAGAGAGAGAGAGAGAGAGAGAGAGAGAGAGATGTTTCATACTTTAGATAAATTAAAGCACATTAGTATATACTTGTATTATATCATGAGTGCACTATAACAGACAATATTTTTTTGGTTTGGGAATTTCTAACTCTTAGGACTAGATTTGTCTAAGGCATCAAACCCAAAGGTTTGGACTAACATTTCAATTTCCATAAGCTTTTGTTTTTCTAAAATTTTATGAAAAATGATGTAATCTCAAGCATGTTATCCATCAAGTTTACAAATATTTTAATATCTAGTTAAAAAATTACCACAGTAATGTTAAGTTCTCTCTTAGCTTTCTAAACATGTATTTTTTAGGTTTTGAATATGTCAAGATTTTGATCTTTAATTTATTTGGCTAGTGTCTATCTAGAGATCTGCATATGGTATTTTTGGCTTCATTTTTAAGTTGTTCATCAAAATTTAAAATAAATTATATTTTTAAAAGTTATACTCTATTCTATATAAAATCAATAAATAATTGGCTTTCAATTAGTTTCCAAAAAAGGAGGGGGCACATGCTCTATTTTTTCCCTACAAGACATTTCTAATTTGAAAATTAATAAGAAATCATATGTTCACTTTAAAAAATACTAAAAAAAATAAGCATAAAACTACATGCTTTCAACTAATTTTTCATTGAAGTGATTTTTGAAATACTAAATAACATTCTAACTTTTTAGTGGAACACCCAAAAAAAAAATCATGAAATTATGAACACTTTGTGTGGCCCCTTATTTGAAGCCCTTAATCTCCACTAAAAATAGTAATGTGGAAAGTAGATTCAAAGCACTAGAACACTTACATTCTTACTGCGCCTTCAAATTTTGATCTTAACTACCATCAATATTTCTTCTAGGATCATTTTTTCATGATTTTGAAAAAAAAAAGGGTCACTTAAGACCTCCTTTTGATCCCCTAAAATAAATATTTTTTTAATATATTTATTAAAAAAAATAAAAAAAGTTATAAGCTACATGATATCAATAGACTTTAATTAAAAGGATTTGGATACCTTAAATAAGGGAGCACACATTAAAGTGCACTTATTCTTTCAAACAAAAATAACACCACTTTATACATCTCAACCATTAAAAAAATATATCTTAAAAATTAGAATCTAAACAAATTACTAATTATATTCTTATCACATCAGATTTTTCACACTTGAATGCTTTTAAATATCTAATTCATTACGCATACTCTTCAAAATAAAAGACTAAACTACCTAAAGAAATTTTAAAAATATGTGTACAAGATTTTATATATAATAACAATAATTTTATAAAATGAAATGAAACTATGGAACCAGTTTATTGAATAAAAAATGCCCTCAAACTAGCCCCATTCTTGCTATTACCAGATAATGTTTCTAAAAACCATAACATGTCTTTTAAGCATATGATGTATTAACAAATATTATAAACTTCTTTATAATTAAAAATAAAATATTTTATAAATTCATCTCATTTTGTAAAAATGGATTAAATAAAATTAGAAGTATTAATATTTTATATATTATATATTTTATTTTATATATTTTATATTTTATTTTATATATTATATATTTTATTTTATATATTATATATTTTATTTTATAATATTTTATATTTTATAATATGTTATATTTTATAATATTATTTTAAAATAATTATATTTGATTATTATTTATTTTAGTTCCCTTTCAATAGTCAAATTTCTATTTATTAATTTTTGAACAAATTTCTTAATCAAAATTTGATTCTTATAATTATTGTAAATTTTATTTCATTAATATTATGAATATATTCTATTCATATTTATATATAATTTGTTGTGATATTTGTCAAAATATTAAAATTATTTTCATGTGAATAAATTAAGGTATCACAAGATTGTTAGAGACCCATTCCATTAATATTATAATATCGATTATGCAGTGTAGTCAGGTTTGATCTATGAAGGTTGTGGTTTAATAATAATTCAAATTAGGTTATGTGGCTTATTAACTCAATTAAAGACATAATTGAAGAACGAGGAATAAGGGAAAATCATTACTAAGTGTGATAGCTTATGGATGAGGGCTCAGTACACAAATCAACCATAGAGTTCAAAAGAGGAGTTAAAAATTAAGAATAAAAAAGGGGGATACTGATGCTATATATCATTGGTTGAAGTTATAACACATTTTGATCTAGACTTTTGATTGATGTTGGGGTGTAAGGCCTTGATGTTTACAAGGTTTTGGAATATTGTTTGGGTAAAGGAAAAAAACAACCTAGACATCAGATATAATTTATTTTTTATGTTTTTGAAGGAACAGACTAACTTTATAACATATTAGTGGTAGCAGAGTAGTAAGCTTGTTTTGTGGACAAACCAAAATCACAACCCATTAGTTGAATACATATTAATTGAAAAATGGACAAGTGGGATAGTGGATGAGATGACAAAGAACTAAACATACTTGTATAATGATTAATTTATGGAAAGATTTCCCAAGATGAGAACACAGATAGGCATTAGCTCTATAAATAAACTTCTTCTATGAATGATAAGAAAATTCAAGCTTGTAGATCTATATCCTTCACCTGATTCCAATTTAGGTTACTATCATTATAGATTCACCTATTAGGCTAGTTGTTGAAAGAAGGTATTTATGTCTTTTGGGCTTCACCAACAAATATCTCGGCAAGGTGTTAAATAATTCACATAGGTTGATTTTTCATGTAGTGAGAAAGATTTTAGGAGAAAAATTTATTCATGTAGACCTTAGATACAAAGTAAAACATTGATATCCCTGTGGTGTTTTCAGCTACCATTTTGATGGAAGGGGAAAAAAGATGGTATTAGAAGAATGATATATGAGGGTTTTCAACAAAGCCTTTCTGGGAGATCATGATAGGGTTTTGTTGAATATCAACAACAATTTGAAAATTTTGTATCTTTAACACTATTATGTGGTAATGCATGCCTGTATATTGGTTTCAATATTTCTTATGCTTACTAGATGGGAGGATGAACCAAAGGTATCAAGACAAAGCATTATTTAAAAGAGTCTAGATTTCCTCAAGAGGTTAATGGGTATCATTGCATAAGTCCTAGAAGAAATCATTAGAGACAATGTGGATGAAGAAGTAGAATGGATCCATAAATAATACAAATATGATGAGTGACTAGACTAATTGGGTAGCAAATATTCTATCATGGTCGAAGAGGAAGATTGGCCCAAAGTTGTGAGGTTTTTACCAATCACTGATATAGGTGTCCATCTTGATCCAAGCTTGGGAGTTGATCCACCCACTTCAACTACAGAAGGAAGAGGAAAGGCATTGGCTAGAATTTTATAAACTCGTGTTCTCATTTTCTAAAGTTTTTACATTAAATCTTTGTTGGGTCTAGTCCTAGTTAATAGTTAATATTTATATTTAGTTTTTGAAAATATGTGTATAAGTCTAAATAAGTAGCTTGGGGATTTAGGATTAGAAGGTTTTTTGTAGAATTCAAATTTTTTTAAAACTCTAGAATTGATTTGGAGCATGGCTCAACTATTGTAGAAGAATGTATTTATCTAAGATTTTTTCAATGTTTAATTTAAGTCCTTATTACAGTGTTAGGATCTCATAAAAGTTATTATAAGTACTTTCACAACCTTGTCTACCAGTTATTTAGATATGAAGTAGCTTGTTTCCTATTTCATTTCTAGATGCATATGAATCTTTCCTAATATGCGCTTCTATCTTTATTATCATTTCTCATTTTAAAATTATATACTTAGCAAAGGATCATTCTCCCATTTAGAACTTGAATCACCACTTGAGCCTATAGGGGCATCTTCCTTACAAATATGCAATCTTGAAAAAGAGAGGTGTTCTACCCTATTTACATTGCTTCCCTTTTCACCTTGTGCATTTTGGTGAGCCTAACTCATAACATTTCCTCTTTTTATTTTTGCTACTTATATTGCATTTAATCCATTGTATGTTTTAAATCTTCATATTTGATTTGATAGTTAGATCTTTTCATTAATGTGCTATTGTTCTTAGTTGATTTTTTCATATCTCTTTCAAAGTGTATATTTACATTAAATTAAAACTTGCAATGGTTTCACCCATCCTACACATGGTTCCATTACTTTTCCCATAGAATTTGGTGGTAAAGCTCTATATGTCACCTTTGCTGTCATGCCAACTTATGATCAGTTTCAAGTTAGATTTGGTCTTCCTTGGCTCAAACCCATGAAAGTTGTAATCTCTTCTATTCATAAGTGTTTGAGATTTTTCCATGATGGAGAAGTAAACACGATCAATCATAGTCTCTATCAGCCTTTAGCACCTCAAGGGAACTTTGAACTTGACTTATTTTGGCCTTCTATGCCTCAACCAACTCAAGATACAATCTTTTTCAATTCTACCAGAAATTCAAAATCTAAAAGATTTGTGAGATAAATTTGTAATCCTAAAGACATTCCATCTCATTTCCTTGGACTTATTCCACACCTCCTCTTTATGCTTTCATTCTTCCTTCTATATCCTATAAATATCCCATTGATGACATCTCTCAACCTAGTGTGGTGCCTTCCATTCTTCCTCCTAAAGAAGACAAGGTCTTGATGTTGATTGATCTTAAACCAAACCAAATCTCAAGCAAAAAAAAATGTAACCATTGTGCTTGTGATCACTACCATAAATGTCATTCTAGAGTCCACGAGCATGCTTCCAAAAATATGTCCTCCCTTAAGACACCTATTGATATGTTGATTCCCTTTGACCAACCTATGTATAGCTCAAGGGAGGAAGTTAATTTGAAAAAGATGAAATTAAACAAACATGATAATTCTATTCATATCTTAAATTCTATTACAATTAATTTAGATGAAGAAGATACTCTTGATGACATCTAGTGATTTCAATGTTTTCAAAGCAAATAATGATATTCATGCTAATGATTCTGATGATATGTATGAGCTTATTGATTTTAATCATGATTTACCAGCTATGTTTGCAAAATAATTATCTCTTAGTCTTAGTGAAAAAAAAGTGACCCATCTTTACAACATGGACCTTGTTTCAAACTAGCTATTGTTCCATCTATCATGCTTGATATCTCTCCTCTTACATGTTTCCCACCTTCCCTAAACACTACATACTGAGATGGGGAGGTAGATGATATGCTTGACTACCTCCTCTTGTACAGTGGATTCTTTATGTTTTCTTGTTGTGATGTGCTTCCCCCTGTGATGTGTTTCTTGTTATATGTCTTGTTTAGATTTCTTTAGATGAACCTTATTGCTCTATTGGCGCAAGGTGATGAAGGAAGCAACCTGTTATGACATTCCTCTATTTGTATCTCATTTATTATATATGTTGTTACATGTTATGCCACGCACGTGCCATTGTTCATAAATGTGTCTTTGTGTTATTTGATTGGGGATGCTACAAAATGGTAGCTACCTATTCTTTTTGGTCTCTATGATGTCGACCCAAAAAGACTCTTCTTTATAACTCTTACGTGACATTATTCTATTATGCTTTTAGTTCATCTACTTTTGGGAAATGATGACAGTTCATTTTGATATAATTATGATATACACGAGTTATCATATGATCATACTAACCTCTAAATTAGTAGATCATTTTCATGCTCTCTTTTGTCATGTATTTGTTTCCCTTGGTATGTCCTTTATTGGGGGCATTTCATAGTGGAAATGTCTCTTGTGGGTGCATGTATGTGTTGAACCTTTGGTAATTAGTATTTGGTTTTGTCATTGATGTCAATAAGGCATACATGTAAGATCTCTTAGTCAATTGTGTTGTTGATACACAAAATGAAGTTCTAATGGTCATTTGCAAAGTGATTTGATATGTTTAACATCTTATTAAGTGTCTACATACATTGGTTCAATCACATTTAAGTCATTTGTCAAAGTGTTAAATTGATTAACACTTGATGTTGAAATTGGATAACAAAAATGATTATATTGTTTGAATAACAAGTTTAATTTGATTTGAATTTTGATAGGTTAGATGATCTGTTAGACCCAAACTATTATACATTTTTGGAAAGGTCTCTGAAAAATCTAAAATGGATCTGAGTTATTTTATTGGTAAAACATGTGTGAGCAGAGGAACACACTGTCAACTATAGACAGTTAAAACAAATATGACAGTTTTAACATATTTGGCAGTTTTTGGTCTACTTGTAGTTTGGGGCATGTAAAAGAAATGAAAATAGCAGCCACCCACATTTATAAGTAGAGGAAACAATCATCTAAAATGTAGTACATGTGGCTAGGATAAAAGTTACAAAATCTGGGTGGAATTCACAATCGACTAGAGGGCTTGTAGGATGTCGACAGGACAACAAGGCATAAACTATGTTTGATTCCTTTCAATGATGATATATAAGAATGGTTGGTAATTACAAAGTATTATCAAAGGTTTGTGAAGACATATTTACAAGTTTCTAATCAATCTTGAACAAAATTAAGGTTGGATACTTGATTACCTTAGAAGAAAACATTTGGTACTTTGTGTTATTAAGGAAATCAGTTGTTCATTTTTTAGAGATATGTTGATATAACTTCCATTGTTCAAATTCCTGATCATACTATCATTTTAAGGGGTTTCATATTAGATTGTGAGTTTCTTTTTTTGATAAAGATCATATGTAAAGGAATTCTTGAACATACATATTTGTTGATGCAAAAGGACTAAGCTATAAACAGGAAGAGAAGTCTGTCTTACAAAGTGTCTTCAACTTGGAGTTGAAATCTTGTTTCATGATTTGTATTGTAACATAGATGATCCTCTAATTTTATATTTCATTTATTCATTTTGGAGGTTGGTTCTTCTTGTATTCTTGAAGTTGGTGCTTTAGGTGTAAGGGATTGGTTTTCCTTGAAATTGGTGTCTCTAAAACAGGGTGTTGGTGCTTCCCAAAGTTGTAGCTCTAAAAGATTTTCCCAAGAGGCTAATAAAGTTTCAGATTCAAAGTGTTTTTTTACCCTAAGGGGTTTTCCACTATAAAATATTGTGTACTTTTTTCTTTTTATATATCTTGTTCATATTTCATAAGTATATGTTATAATTGTAAAAATTGAAAAGAACAAGTTTTTAAGTAACCATTGATTCACCCCCCGCCCCCTCAGCAGTGTTTGTATTCCAATAGTATGCTCTATTAAAGTTATTTCTCCTGTTAAGGCATTTGCAATCACTTTAACGTGGGGGCATACACTTTGCTCCTTGTTTCACATTTTGCACACACACACAACGATTCAATACAATCTCTCTTATGCAGATGGTTAAGGAGACAATTCTTTCCTTATGTTCATCTTTTCATTTTCATGTCCTTGTGAATTATTCAATAAATCCATTAACGATGATAATGTTTTTCTTAAGGAATGATCCTCTTTTTTTAGATCCTTTTGGAGGCAATTATTTCCTTAGGGTTGAGCACCTTTTCAATGTCCCTTAATGGAGATAATGTTTTCCTTAAGGATAGGTCCCTTTGTTTTGATGGGTCAACTAGAATAACACATCTTGCTAGACCATCAATTCCATCTTTTGCATAAGCAATTTCTGTTTGCATGCTCTATAATAAGGCAATACCTTACTAGGCTATTAGTTGTGCCTTTCTTTCTCTCTTCTCTCTCTTTCGAGCAATGTCTCTTTTATCTTTGGTTTGGATTTTATCAAGACTTAAGTCAGTTGGGAGGCTTGATATTTCTTTGTCTTCTTGACCTTGATAAGATCGTTCTTATGTATTGGTCTACTTTACCATGAGCATGAACTTGTCTCATACTCCTGCTAAAGTGAGGGCTAAATGTACCATCCCAAAAAGTTAGCAGTCATAATTGGATGCTCTATTAGGCCCTGTTTTGGTGATTTCATGGTATGATGTTTTTTATGCTTGATCCCAAAAACTTAATTCCTCATTTCCCGCTTCTTTTCCACCATCCTGGCACCTAGTTCAAAACTAGGGTCAAACTCCTAGGTATAGAATGGCTCAACCATTATGTACCCTAGGATTTAGGCCCAAATTTGGCTCAAAGCCCTATGTTGAGGTGTTAATAGAAAAAAAATATCTTCCGATCGGCCTAGATTAATTTTGAATCCCGAAATGATGGATGAGGTATGAAAACACCATATCTCTCCTCATTTTGATATCAATTACTATACTCAAGAATTTGCAATCAAGTTTTCGAGAGCAATAAAGCAATAAAAAATAATTGAGCAATTGGATTCAATATTTGAAGGCAAGCATCCAAGATCTAGTTCCTCCAATTCATTCAAGGAAATATTCTCCATTGAAGCAATTTTCTCTCCCATGATGGCCAAGTAGAGGAATTCTCAATCAAGAAAGAAGATCATTCATTCCATTCACATATATCTATCCTTCATTGCAAGCAATTATCAAGCATATCTACATTGAAGATCTAGGAGTGATGTTCATAGATCCATGCATTTATATGGGCATCCTTGATTCTTATTCTATATTTCAAGGTCAACTCCTTGGTTCCAAGAACATTCAAGCATCTTCATGGGTATGAGTGACTTTTACATTCGTCCATGAGGGTTTAAACAAGGTGAATCAAACATTTACATTTCTGCATACTTTCCTTTTATGCAACTTCTTTTTATTTTCAACGTTGATTCCTAAATGGGGGTTTTACCAAGGCAAACCCCTTTTACCCAAACTTTCCCCCATTTTTATGTGTCCAGGAGTAGGCTATAGAGCTATCAGAACATTTTGGGCAAATCGGGAGCAATCTGAGCTTCCTTGTCAATTTTGGGCAAAAACATAAGGTATAGAATGACTTGGGTGTTCTATACCAGAGTATAGATTAGCTTGAAACCACTGTATACCCTCTAGAAAAAGCTCAAATTTGATAGGTAAGTAGAGTTAGGCCATCACTAACACTTACAGACGTAAGCTAGGGGAGAAAATGGGATTATATACCCTAGTAGTCTTAGCCTTAAACGATGGATACTAGGTATTATGCATATCGACCTATATAGTATTGCAGTTAATGCATTAATTATTCTGGTTGGAAAATGCATGAACACAAGAATGAAACTCAAAGGAATTAATGGGGGGGTTGCACAAGCAATGGAACATATAGTTTAACACCATGCAAAGTGAATAACATTAGTAGGAATTGACATGTCATGACTCCTTTTTAAAAAGAGGAGTGCCTATGGGAACACAAATACAGGTGGTGCATGGTTGTCGTCAGTTTGTGTTGCAAGGTGTTGGTTTAAGTCTCACAATGAGCGCAACCCTCATGTTTAGTATCCATAAAGTTTGGTTATAGTATCGAGATCTTAGAAAATTTGTCACAAACACTTTTCGGACTTTGTCTATTTGTTAGTTATTTCATTTCTAGATGCATATGAATATTTTCTAATCTGCATTTTTGTCTTTATTATCATTTCTCATTTTAAAATTACATACTTAGCAAAGGATCATTGTCCTATTTAACACTTGAGCCTATTGGGGCATCTTCCTTCCGAATATGCAATCTTGAAAAGGAGAGGTGGCCTACCTTATTTGCATTGCTTTCCTTCTCATCTTGTACACATACATACAAACATATAATTCCTAGCACAAAAACTAAGAAAACCCTTTTTGGCTTACTAGTCATGTCGGCTGTCCTCTATGGTTCTGAAGTGAGGGTAAGCAACATGTGAAACTGCAATTGGAGACAACTAGAAAGAATCTAGAAACATCTAATCACAACCAATCTCAATGTTAAAACCACAGTTCCATATGAAATTGTTTTGGCGAAAGTGGGTACTTTTCCATTGGAAGCATGATGATAACTCGGATGGTAAGTTATTTAGAAAAGGTTGAAAACTTGGACAACCATTGTTGACCCAAAATGGCGTGAAAGAGGTTCTAGACCGTAGGAACAAAACCTAGATAAAGAAAAATAACAACTGGATGAACCAGTGGGGCATCAACTTGCACGAATGTCCTAACACCAATTAAGAAATAAAAAGTTACGTGACTAAAAATTTTAGAACTACCAAATGGACAAAGCAAATTGGGCAATAAAAAACATACTACATCAAAGAGTTTAACTCAACTAAGGAACATGATGAAAAACCAGATCTAGGGGTTGCTATTAAAGGGTTAGTGAGGCTGTTAGTTGTATAATTGAGGATGAGATCGCATCATCTTAGGTGTTAGATCGCTAGGTGGAAGCTACTCAAGGAACTTGGGAGGAAAGAACCTCCAAATTTTGCAATAAGGGAGGGGTAGAAACATAATGAAACTTCATCATGAAATGTACAACTTATGATGACATTTGTTCTTAGTACGAAAAGGGTTTGAAGGTTGACAACATGCATTGACTATTTGAGGAAGAAAAGATTAACTAGATGACCAACTTCCTTGTCAAAATTAATAGTAGGAGGTCTAGTATGAAAAAGAATATGAAAATAAATTAAGTGTGTTTTTGTTCTCGGTCTTATTTATTATTGTTTGATTTCATAGGCTATTGTACAACTTGAATTGGCTTTGTGGTGGAGAATCTGTGCTCTTGGAAGAGAGGTGGCAATTTCAACTCTCATAAGAGGTAAGATATATAGGCCTTGTTTGTAGTCCAATTAAATGAGCCTCACCCAAAAAGTACCGAAATGACTGATAATTGTGAACCATATGAAAATAATTGTTTTAATTAAAAAACAATTAAAATTACAGCATTGTACATCTGTTCTATAACGAGAAAACGTGAACTTTCTGAGGTCAACATCCCACATGTGAACACACATGTACGCGTCATAATGCCAGAACTTTCGGACTGCAAATTGAATTGCAATCTAACATATAAAAAATGAATCTTCTGAGGTACTGATTTTGCCATGATTGGTATTTGTATTGCCATGATAGGGAAAAAAGTGACGAGAAAAATCAATAATTGCTCTGATTTTGGATCACCCAATAGGCAATGAGTTTTGAACATCCATTTAGAAACACGAGATAAACGGTACATATTCACTGTATATCCTGTACATATTCACTGTATATCTTGTACGTATGGCTATTATATTTCATGACAGCTGACTTGATTCAGCGCCTCTTCTTTTCTTTTTTATTAAATCCTGCATTTTTCGTACCGGCTAATTCCATGGAGTTAAAGCTAAGGAATGAGACAAATGGCTGAGTTTCTCGAGGGTGTTGGCAGTATTCAATAGATTGCTTCACTGTTCACTGCAATGCCTGCATAAATAAGACAAACCTTCCCAGACCAATGTAAATTTTATAGAGAAGTAAACCATATTTTATAACGAATGGCCAGTACTCAGGATCATAAGCATTGTGTAAATTTTCGAAAGTCTAAGTTACAAGCATAAAAAACAGCAAGCAGAACAAAATATTAACTTTTTGAGAAGGAAAAGGCAAGCCAAAATGTGCCACCTGACATTCAATCTGAGAGTCTAGAGAAGACAAAGCATTGGGATCACAGGAAGCATGAGGTTGCAGAAAATGAAAGTCTTGTCTTTGGTGGTGTTGTTATAGGAACCTTAAATTCTTTGTAACGGTGAAGTTTGGAGAGGGCAAATGGTGTTTTTATTGTTAATTTTAGATTTCTCATTTATGAGTTATGGGTTTTTATTAGTTTTTATAAAAAGTCGTAGCAAGAGGGTGTTGGTCTGTGGTACAATCATAGTACACTAGATATACATTCACAACATATTAATCGTATCCAGAGCGCATACCAGAGCAGGATAGAACAGTAAGTCTACCCCTATCAAAAACCAGTGAAGAAATTAAGGGCACCACCACCACTTATCATCAAAACCAAAATTACCATAGCCCAAAATAGGGTACCAAAAAGCTAATATCCATATCCATGCGCGGGGCTGTAATTAAACTTAACAGTCTTAGTTTATTAGTTAATGATATGATATTGTTTAGTTTATTCTTTTGTTCTTAAGTTTGTTTTTGTTCTTGGTTTTTTTCTTTTCTTTATCTCTTTCCTCTTTCTTTCTTTTGGTCATGTTAATTCTTTTCTTGTTCATTTAACTTCTCTTTTTTTTCCTCATTTTTTTGTTCTTCATTCTTATTTTACACCAAATATAAATTAGAGTGATGTAATTATACTTCTGATCTTTAAGTATTGTTTTCATTGTGATGATAGATCATACAGTATGATCTGTAAAGTTGAAGATGCAAAATCTCACACAGTTTGCTCCAGAAATGAAAAAATTCTAACAATTATAAAGCTAGCCGACATCCCAATTTTCACAGAATCCTATTGCAAGAGCGTTTTGAAACCTCAAATCGAAAATCACTCACACCATTTATTTCTGGAAGAATTTTCTACATATTATTGATTGTTGGTCTTTTGAATTAGATCATGCCAGAAATTTTTTTGTGTCAACTTTCTCTATCATTATGATGAAAAAGAGTTATAAGAGGCCCAGAATCAAGTAGTACATCATTGTCTTTTTCTTTTTCTAAAGTTTTGACAATCTTCTCTAGTTAATGTGGTAAAATATTTGGATTTGATTGTGTTACATTTTCTATTGAGTGTAATCCATCATCATGACAATAGAGAACTATAGGAGTCCAAGAAAGTAGTGATTGAGTCAAATGAGAATTAAATTCAATTAGTCAATCATTATATTTTTCTTTTCCTCATTTTTAAAATTTTGTTGTAGTTAATGTAGTAAAATTTCTAGATTTGACTTTGTAACATATTTTATGGATTTTGATCCCTCATCGAATAATAGAGTTATAGTATCCAAAATGTAGTAATCATTTCAAATGAGAATTACATTGAAATTAGACAATCATCGTATTTTTCTCCTTGAAAAGTTTTGGCAATCTCTTATAGCTATTGTAGTAAACTTTCAGGTTTTGACTATGTAAACTTTTCTATCGTAAATGTATGAGAGATCATACTCCTTGATCCATCATCAAAATGAGTTAGAGCCATATAAAATGACAGATCATGTGATTTTCTATCATGAATATTTGGGATCATACTCCTTAGAGCTACAAATCCTACAATATATTTAATGTAGTAAAATTAAATTAGATTGATTGTGTAACATTTTCGATCATCAATGTTTTGTAGCATACTCCATGATCCAAGACATTGATGATTAAAAAATGTTACACGAGAAAGAGATTTTAATACATTGGTATCATAGACTCTCATAATTTCATGGTTTTAATCTCTTAGAGAATTAATATTTTAAAATATAAGAAAATGGATCCCAAATATTAATGATAAAAAATGTTACACACTCATATCATATAAATTTTATGTTTTTAATCTCTTATGGTGTTAATATTTCAAAATATAGGAAAATAAATTATTTTATTCTTATTGTATTGTCTTACATTGAATCAAAAAACTATGTTGTCTTATGTATGGATCATTTTTTATTCAATATTTTTCAAAGACTAAACATTTAACTTATTTTTTCCTCAACTACCAAGCATGTATAGTTGTTATGATTTCCCACCATATCATATGTTTAAAATTCAATATTGAAAATTATGATTCATAACCCATGTATAAATCAAATAAATCAATTATTTTAATGTAATTTGATTAACATAAAGTTCTTTCTAAAGACCAAAACATAGTAAATTAAATTAGTGGATAATGTGTGGTGATTTATACATGTTAAAGTTTAGATGTGGCCTAGGATAAGGATATATGAAACAAATGAGTCAAGTCTTATGAAAATCTACCAAGAAAGACTTTATTGAGTGCACAACTTAAAAGTGATTTATAAAGATGTGGTGTGGAAAATCAAATCAAATTAAAAGAATATTGGATCTTTTAATTTTCAATAATTATGATAATTTTGATGGAGAAAGAAAGTGGTGAGATGCATGTTAAGAAAAACTTTGCATCATTTGATAGCTTAATAGATTTTATTTGCATATACAAAATGATGCACTTGATTTTCAAAAAAAATAATAATAAAACCATTCTCAATGTATGTGTTTGACACAGTGCAAGGCCAAGAGAATTGCCAAAGGAGATGTCCAATCCCCCAGCTAAACTACCACACAATGGAATCCAACAACAAAACAAGATCTACAAGAATCAAAATACTTTATTGATAAAATAACTGATTACATGCAATGTGTAGGGCTGTAAGGCCTTCCTGGTTATGGCCAATTACAAAGCAAGTAACGGTCTGCAAGATCCCTCAAGATCCAACTCAAACACTAACCCTAGCTAGCCAAATAGTCAACAAGATCTAAACTTGTGCTCGCAAGCCACCAAGCAATCTCCTTGTTCCTAAGCCTTAGCCACTAGCTTTGCTCACCAAGTCGCATAATTCCTAACTTGAATCTCTGCTACTTTTCTCTTGTTGCCTCTCTCTCTACTACAATAACTACCTAAACCCATGCTTATATACTACTTCTTCAACCACAAGTCATCTGGAAGAAAGAAATAACTCCTAAGCCCAAGTCATCTCCTAAAACAAACAAATATTAAATGTAATACACGTCGGCTCTCAAATAGCCTTACAAATAATTAATTCTTCATGTCAGCCTCCAGATCTACCTAGGAGAATGTAACACACACTACCCACATTAAATACATCAATTTGGCCAACCAAATCCCCAAGAATTCCAGTCGGTAAGCCAGACTAGCGAGTGACAGTAAAACTATCAAGCCAGCTAGGCATCACTGAGAAAGCAAGTCGACCGAGCACCACAAGCATCACCAAGCGTAGGTTCTTTCGAGCACCAAAATTTTACCGAGTTCCTTCAATGACTGAGCACTTCAATGACTAAGTTCCTCAGTCAACACTGCAACCGAGCAACAAAACACTCCAACATAACACACCAACATCTAGGATTGACAACTACCCTAGGATGCTCCTACGTTAGACACCCCAAGTGTGAAAAGATGTTCTTAAAGGCTGGAAGAACATCTTATGCGATTCAACACATAAACCCCGAACTGGGTCTTCACATACATGTCCTACAAGTCCTCAAAACTCTTACCCCAGATCCACTTCTTCTTTCTCTATCTTTCCAAGTCTTTCCTTGACAATCCACAGGTCTATTCTCCATACATGATCTCTAATCCTTTTAGGATCCTTCAACTCAACTCGGCTCCCAAAGCTTAGATTCCTCCTACCGAGTCTTGTATCCAGCAAAGGCATCAGGGAAAACCTCCTACCACTTACTCCCAAGGTCTATTGAGCAATATGTGACAACTACATACTCGGTTGATCTTGAATAGGTTCTCTGCACTTTCTCCATAGCTCAGAAAAATCAGGGTAAGTTTCATACAAATCTTTCATCTCATCAAAACCAAGATCTTCAATTCTCATTTCAGTCATCAAAGATCTTTTTCTACTCAATGCATCAACAACTCGGTTCGTGACTCCACTCTTATGTTTTATCACAAATGTATAACTCTATAGATATTCAACCCATTTCATATGTCTCTAATTCAACTTATTCTAACTATCCAAATACTGTAAAGCCTTATGATCAGTATACATCACAAATTCACTTGGTATCAAATAGTGTCTCCATTTCTTTAGGGCTTGAACAATAGCATAGAATTATTGATCATACACATAATATTTCCTTTTTGCATCATTCAATTTCTCACTAAAGAAAGTAACATGTTTACCTTCCTGACTCAAAATAGCTCCTATTGCACTACCACTTGCATCACATTCAACTTCAAATACCTTATTGAAATCAGGTAAAGCCATTACAGGTAATTCGACAACTTTCTGCTTCAAAGTCTCAAAACTTTTATCAACTCCATGTGTCCACTTTAATTCTCTTTTATATCCTCTCATAGTCACAGTCATAGCACTACAAATTGAACTAAAATTTCTGATGAAATTTTGGTAAAAACTTGCTATACCATGAAATGATCTTACCTCACTAGCATTTTTAGGTGTAGGCCAATTCAAAATAGCTTCAACCTTCTCAGGATCTATTTTCAAACCATCAGCTAAAATCAAAAATCCCAAATACACAATCTCTTCTTTCATGAAGGACCACTTTTTCAAATTAATCAACAACTTTTCTTCTTTCAATCTCTGCAATAACTATTTAATATGAAACAAATGCTCTTCTCTATTCTTACTGAGTATCGTAATGTCATCTAGGTATACAATCACAAATTTACCCAAGAATTTCTTCAAAACCTCATTCATCAATCTCATAAAAGTACTCGGTGCATTAGTTAAACCAAAAGGCATAACCAACCACTCATACAAACCTTCTCTTGTCTTGAAATCAGTTTTCCATTCATCGCCTTCTCTAATTCTAATCTGATGATATCCACTTTTCAAATCACTTTTGGTAAAATACTTTGCTCTTGTCAAACTATCTATTATGTCATCCATTCTCGGTATAGGAAACCTATATTTCACTGTTATCTTGTTGATTTCTCTGGAATCAGTATACATTCTCCATTCTCCATTCTTCTTAGGTGCCAATATAGTTGGTACTACACATGGACTCAAAATTTCTCAAATGAAACCTTTCTACAATAATTCTTGGATTTGTAAGTTAAGTTCTTGATTCTTAGTAGGTGTTAACTGATATGGTGCCTTATTCAGTAAACTAGCTCCAGGAATTAGATCCATATAATGATCAATGCTTCTCTTCTGTGGTAAACCATTGAGTACATTATTAGAAATGATCTCTATACTTGATGAGTATCTTATCAACCTCTTTAGGGATGCTATCCACTATTTTCTCACTTGGTTTGTTAGGAATCATAGAAAAGAACACATCATTCTTCTTCAAATCCTTAACAAAATTTCTTCCTTCCATCAAACAAACTTTCACAGATGTGCAAACATCACTAACAGATTCTTCAATCAAAGGCAATAAGATTTGTCTTCTCCCATTAGCCCAAATATTATATTTATGTAATCTTCCATCATATATAGCATGTTTATCATATTGCCAAGGTCTACCCAACAAAATATGACAACAATCCATAGGCATGATATCACATGACACCTGATCATAGTATTTGCCAATTTTCAAATTCACATAACATTGTTCACTTACCAATAGTGTATGCTCATCCTTGATCAATGAAATTTGATAGGGCTTCGGATGTTTCAACCTTTCCAACTACAAATTTTCAACCATTTCCTTAGATGCCAAATTATCTAAGCTTCCATTGTCAATGATTACCTTCCATACTTCATCAGCAACTCTGCATTTGGTCTTGAACAAACTTTTCCTTACCGGATCTTCCTTATTACTTTCACTCCAAAGTGCTCTCCTAACCATCAAGTTTTTTTCCTTCTCTGGTTCATTCAGTGAGTCTTCTTGTACCAAATCATTTCTACTATTACCGACCTTCTTACTAACATGTGTACACTTAAATGACCTATGTCCTTCTCCACAATTGTAACAAGCTCCTCAGAATCCACCTCTGCTATAGCCACCTCGGTAGTTACTATTTCTTCCTCTAAAAGGATTTTCACCTTTCCACTCAGTCTTTCCTTTATCTGATTTGTTTTATCTTGATCAGATCTATTATTTTCATCATAAGATCTACCTCTTCCTCTAGGGAATCTACTATTAATATGATTTAGATCAACAAAGAGGAGAGGGGGGGGTGAATCAGTTGTTCTCAAGTCCTAATGTATAAAATAACTTCAAAAACTTTTCCTTAAATCAAATCAAGCAACCAAAACAAACTCAGTCATTATTGATTCAATAATAGAAACATATAACATTGCAGTCCACTACCCAACTGTAACTAACTTGTAAAACATAGAAATGTTCAAACCAAAACATTCACACAAGTATTGACACCAAGATTTATAGTGGAAACCCAATATGGGAAAAACCACTTTGTAACATGCTACTATTATTTTCACTCTTCTGAAGTGAGCTCGGTTAAAAGCCAACCCTATCAAAGGTTACAATACACACTGTTAGGTGTGACCCGGTTAAAGGATTTCAATCACCCTGTTAAAAGTGAGCCTAGTTACAGGACTTACATACACTCCATTAGAATGCAACCTTGTTCAAAGGATTTAACATATGACTGTTAGGTCAAGCTTTGTTAAAAGGATTTTGAATGTTACAATGGTTAGAAAGTAGCAGTAGTATTTATCTGAAAAACATACAACTCACTTTGCAAATATCAAATCCAATTCCGTACACAAATGCTAGTTTACTAACTTTGAAACTTTTCCATCTCCATCTCTGATCTGCTCGGAACTTTTCTTCAAGCAATCACCACACTTCTCCTTCAGCCTTTTTGCTTATATAGTCAATAAAACTTACTGTTCTTCCAGCATCTACTTCACCCATGCATCGTCATACCTAATGTTTAGGTTCCCTTAATACTTTTCTTAGTTAGGTTAACTTATCTTTTGTCGCTTAATCTCCTTCGTAGATTTTAGGGTTAGGTCAAATTCATTGAATCTACCCACTTCATGTTCTTTGTCTCCTCTTCTAGAATCATCTCAAATCTCATAAAGATTTACAATAAAACATTTTACAAAGCATTAAATTCTTCCATACAATCAATAAATAAAGTCAACACATTTTACATAATCCAAGAATTCAACAATGTCGGCTCCAAATCTAAATTCTCTTCAAATATAAAAATGTTGATGCTCGGTCAATACTATGATCATCCACTTGGTCTTCATGCAAAATGCTCGGTCACTACTAAAACTGTTTCCTCGGCATATACTGTCTCCCTCGGTAATTAACTGATACTCGGTCGACACTAGATTTTTTCTCGGCATTCACTAACTCAGTCGACACTAATATAACTTGGCTTACACATGATTTCTTCATTTTTGCTCGGTTAAGCCTACCAATTTAGTCTTCAATCTTACTAAGATAAACAATACATTGTCCCATCATTGTGCAACATAGTCAAGTACACTTTGCAATATCAAGATAACTCAACCTTTCCTTAGGTGCTATTGTTACCATCCTTTCTTTCCCTTCTCACAATAGATATAGTACTTTCCTAAGTAGCAACAGTCTTACCAGTTAAGGTTTGACATCAATGAAAGTACAAAAATTGTTTCAATTGTAGTTTCCAACATCTACCACCTCTTCCTCTTTGTATTTTCTCATGTCTTTTGTTCAATTTCTCCTCGTCTTTCAACGAAAACTGATAAGCTTCTTCAATACTTTCCAACTTAACCAAATTGATTTCCTCTTGAATAGAAACTCTTAACCCATTCAAGTACCTAGAAATTCTTTCCACTTCATCCTCAAGATGTCTAGATCTGATATCTAATCTATAGAATTCCTCAGTATAGTCTTTTACCGAGCTATCTTTCTACCTCAAGCTTTGCATTCGCCTAACTAGGTTAATCTGATAATCACAAGGTAAGAACTTTCCTTTCAATTTATTCACCATCTTATTCCATACCTTGATTTTATCTTTTCCTTTCCTCTTTCTTTCCAATTGTAGATGCTCCCACCATAAGGATGCATGACTCTTCAACTTTGTACTTGCAATCTTCACCTTCTTTTCCTCAAGGACATTTTCATATTCAAAATACTTTTCCATCTCGGTTATCCAATCCATCTACTCAGCTGAATCCAGTCTTCTAGTATATTCAGGAGGATTGAAATGTGGTGTAGACTTCAAATTTTTTAATGCTTTCAATAGTCTTTCTTCACCTTGATCCATCACAGGTGCAGGTTCTGCTTCACCTTGTTCATCTTTGACCTCTCCATCACTAAAATCCTCAAGATGCCTTCCTCAACGTTGGGTTAGTTCAACATATTCTAATCTGGCAACAATTTATCTTAGCATGTCAGCTAAGCCTAGGTCTGCATCTCACCTCCCATGAACCATCTTGAACCCTCTACAATTACAGGTTAGATTGCAATATGCCACCCCACAACAAATATCAACTAGGGTTTCACAAGAAGGAACCCTTGACCTAAATTCACAAATTTAGATCCAGGGCTCAACCTCCCTCTGAAACCACCCGATGCAAGGTAGGGTAGGATGAGGGGCCAAAGGCACACCCAAATCACTAACCTCCTAGAAGAGACAACACACGAAAGAAAATAACACAACAAAGAGAGAGAGAGAGAGAGAGAGAGAGAGTACAGGGGAATCATTTATTATTCATTGAATAACCTCATACATGTCGGGTTGTAAGGCCTTCTCGGTTATGGCCATATACAAGCAAAATTCAATTATAATAGTCCTCATGCATGCGAGGATTCAACTTTTAGATCACATCTCCTAACTCTTCTGACTTATCCCAAAACTACAACCAACTACTTTATTTATATAAGAGGCTACCGAAACAAGTCGGCCTTCATATCCATCATTAAAGAAAGAAATGACCAGATCTAGGTCCACACACTTCCCAATGATCAATGTAAATATTAACTTCATGACCAAAATTTAATGCACAATTTGGCCTCAATAGAAATCCAAAATAAACCACTCGGTGAGCAAGATTACCGAGCGACAGGAAATTAACTCGGTGAACCAACCAAGCCAACTCGGTGAATGAAGAAATTGAGTAGCAACCAAGCCCCATTGATGGAAATAGGAATACATCACCGAGAGTCTAAAAGTAGCTACCAAGCATTTATCTAACAACTCTAACTTGTTTTTGGTGACACGGGATCGCCAAGAACCCGAGATGCTCCTACATCAAAAACCCTCCACCTAGTGATCTTAGGTTCACCATTATCTTCCCTATCTTTTTGAAACTCTTCCCACCATAAGGAAGCATGACCCTTCAACTTAATTTTTGCTAACCTAACCCTCTTTGGATCCTTAATATATTGAATCTCAAAGTAATCTTCTAATTCACTAATCCAATTTATCAAATCCTTGGGATGTAATGAACCAGAGAAATTAGAAACATTAAGTCTATGAATCTTACCCATTTGTGTCATATCCCTCAGTAATATTTCTTCATTTATAGGGATCTCAAATTCATTTGTCTCAAGACCTTCAACAACTACTTCATTTTCAAGGTTCCTTCTGACCCTAGTCGAATAATTTTGGATCTCATTCCTAAATTCCTCCTTCATTTTCTCTAGCCTTATAGGGTTCATTCTTCTAGGTAGTAATCTTGTAAACTTAAGGAAATGCTTTCTCAAATTTCTTAGCTTTGGCGATCTGATCACTAGTGTTGATTGTCCTAACATAATGAAGAAATATACCAACACCCACAATCTACCTCAAAAAATATGTCTATACAGAGAATCGCCAACTTTACTCTCAACTAATCCTCCAACTCTTCCTAGATCTCCCTTCATAGAACCCTCTGCAATTATAGATTAGATCTAACTTCTGCCACCCCACAACTAGGATCTTTAGGGTTCACAATCTCTGGTATTCTATTTGATCAATCCTATTATTGAGACTCCTTTCATGCCCAATCTACAACAAATCCTATTCATGGACACCTTGTGCAAGATACTGGTTGATGTAGGTCAAATCCTCAATTTTTCCACCCCACAAACAATGAATCTATAACTTTGCAAGCTTAGGAACTCATATCTACAACCATAGAAATCACAATTATGCTTTGATACCACTTGATACAGTCAAGTGAGGAGAAATCCCCAATGAAGATGTGCAACCTTGCAGCTAGAGATTACATAATGGATATAAAAAAAATAAAGCAATAATCAAATCTAGCTAAGGAACAATTCTCTTCAATTATCATCAAGTTGGCCTGCAAATGCAGATTATAGATTTTCAACAAACATGCCTCATTTCTTAAGACATAAGATTTATTCCCAATCTGTACTATCATATATATTAACTATCCTCATTACCAAATCTCTCTACCCTATAAACAAGAACTACTACCCTACTTATATACAAGATCACCAGCCACAAGTCAGCCGATCCGATCAACAATATCCAAGATAAAGGAAACATATTACAACATATAGGTCAAGACCTAAATCCATAATAATACCTCCAAATAGATAGATCATGATGTTGGAACATTCAAGGAGGTTGGCCACATGTATAATAACATAAAATGATGTGCCATGAAGCTTCACACAATGTAAATCTCCATCGCAAGTTGAATCTCACCAACCTAAGCATTAGAATAGGAAAGCAATATAGGATTGGACCTATCATAAGATAAATTCATCTAGAAACATCACATTGAGTTGGGAAGCTAGACATTAGATATACATGATACCTAGATCACAATATAAGGATCACCTACTTGGTAACAAGATAACTGGAATGATCACTACCTAAAACATAGAAAATTGCTCAGCTGAAACTTAACAAAAAAAACCTGAAAGGAAATATTTTTGGGTGATGCAATATTTCCAACAACCCAAGGATTCTCCTATATCAAAAATCTAGATTTACCAACATGTACTAGAGGGATAATATAATAATCATGGGTACATCATCAATACATGAATGATATTGGCTCAGTAATGAAAGGTTGGTGAAACTATCTTATGTGCCACTAGTAGGGATAAAGACACACTCAATTCCTATAGCTAATGCAATATAATGTCTAGTACATCTTCACTGAAATACACAAATATCAAGTGTAGTTGGTCACAATATAAATATCTAAATCAAATGAACATACATAATATTAAACAGTGAAGGAGAATGAGACATTGTGTTGATCTCGTAAATGAGAGAATGAAACTTTTCCTCACTTTGTACAATCATATAAGTCATAATCTATAACAATGATATGAGCATAGCAGGGAACATCATCTCATTTGAATTAACATTTCATTTAAATATAAAATATTAAAATCATCATTTATGAAAAAATGAGCATATATCAGTGAATTCTCAATTAAAATACCCAACAACATATATGGCACAATATAATAGGAAATCAATGATAATCACCATAACATTTTAAATCCAATATTCTCAAATGTAATATCTACCAGATATCATCATAAAGAATGATCTTGTAGATAATCAAAACACTTATAATTGTAATATAATCTAATATCTAAATCATAAATGATATACGTAATCAGAATATTTTATAGTAATTGGATGCATCACATAGTGCAACCACTATATCATGTCACACAAATAATCATGGAATAACAACATCATGACACATAATAACCCTCAATCCAGATAACATCTAAACATGATAATAATCATAATCAGGTAACCACTAACACATACATCCTTGAAAACATCAAATCACATCATAAGCCCAATAGGCTAGATACCATCATAACCATGGTAGTAATCTCAGAATGAATAAAAGAATAAATTGTACTAGGTGCATCTCACAATGCCAATATAAAATCATAATGTGGGAATAGTCATTTAATAACATAAAAGGATCAATATTTGAACAAATTACCAAGAACACAATGAGTCCTCAAACTCATAATAATAACCTTAGAGGGTCTAGCATCACGCATCAAGTATACAACCAGCCACATCTTAATGGTTCTCACAACCAGGAATAAGGTAATACACAATTTTCCAATGCAATGGCATAATATAGATCACTCCAAAGGTAAAAACCTCTCATGGGTCCAACATGATCATACAACACAATCAAATATCCAACAAAGAATAAGGTGCACTCAACCAACCACACAAGGCATCACAAAGGATCTCATCCATAAGCATGAAGGCACTAATACAACATATTGTTGAGTCCACATCTATCAAAATGTCATATAGAAATAAAATGAGAGAGGCACTACATCATCCCCCTCAAAGACTAGGATTACTCCTAGAAGCTTGTAAGTCACATAACAAAGAACACAAGGTGCAAGATCCACAATCTAAGTCAATCATGAAAATTCTATACGAATCCCTTACAAGTCTTTCTAAACCACATAAATTCCTTACTATCTAGCCTCGCAATTGTTGAAAGGACTAACACACACTGAAAAGAGAATCAACAACTCTCTAAATGCCCACAAAGGAATCACCATGCATGCTAGAAAATATGCATATATCTATGATCTCTTCAAAATGAGGCATAACACTAGCCACTCTACGTCATTATGAGTCATCTAGTTGTAAAAAAATTTCCTCTAGGGTCTCCTCTAAGATCAAGGTACCAAAAACTCTCAAGTAAACAACTCAAGAATAAGGGAAAGGTCACCCCACAAGACTAAAAAGAATTACCATTCTCATTTGGATAATAATTTAATCCAACTAGATTCTCACTAACTTGAAACCAAGAATTCAAAAAGTGAGGACTCTCTACCAAGATGCAATTATCAGAGGGATCTTGCATTTATTTCAAGGTACCAAGAGGTATAAATGTGAAAAGGTTGCCTCTCACAACCAAGGGAACTCACTCTACAGAGTCTCAACATTGCACTCCTTCAATGTGAAGGGATACTCAAGTCCAACTAAATACCAATCATAGGATAAATATGATTTCTATGAGGTCAAGAGCTCAACTATAGCTTTAAACAAGGGTCACTTAACCCAACTAGACCATGGTCTCACCTTCAACAAGATGACAAGGAGTCCAAAGATCTAAGCATCTTCCTTAACTAAAATCCATAACCAAGTTCAAGATTCTAATATATGCCCATAGTGACTGCATCCTTCTTTCCTAAAGCTAGGAGTAACATACTGCTAGTAATCCTTTGGTATATCGATCTCCAACATGGAATCTCACCAATAAGGTTTAACATAACCAATATAATATTATATATAATCATAGAGATATGTAGCTATGGGAGTGTCAAAGAATGTTAAAGGAGACTCTCTCTATCCCCACACTACAACTTCCAAATTGGAAAGTTAGGAAACCTACAATAATAGTGGCCCAAAGAACACTCAACGGTAATCAACAACCCAAGATAGTGGTGCCCAAAGCATCTCCACTACCACTCCTATACCAGTAAGCACAAAATAAAGACATGTTCATCAAGACCCTCAACTAGGGTTAAACTTCATAGGTGGACTAAGTCACACCCAACTATCAAAATAACCAATGCCAAGAAGGAGAAACACTCAAAATCACAATAGCATAGGTAGAAGAGAAAACTAGAATCACTACAAGAATACACACTAGTGTCCAATGCAAGCATTCAAGCTCAACCATAGCTACGTGAAACATGCCTTAACATTAACAAAAATGGAATTATCAAGATTCTAACTAATGCACAAATTAAGGTCTACCAAAATCAACTATCCATTTCTCAATAACTTGCATGAGGATCATGCAATTTATAGTATCAAAAAACATGGCACACATTTACTCATCAATTACAAAATGCATCTACTAACATCCATACAAAAGAGGATTCATAATTTCATACATCTTTTAAATCAAATAATTTTAACATGCATATACATCATTGACAACTTGTACTTCTTTTCATAAGAAAAACAAAATTTTACCATGATTCAAATAAGAAAATATTCTAATTAACATCTTTATAATAATCAACAACACAATACAGTATGTTATCTATGATGTTCTCCCTTGCACATACTATCAAATGTCTGTAATGCACCTAATAGAATTACACTAATCACAAAATGGGGCAACAGTGCAAAATATTTAGAGTAGTCACCATAAGATCAAGAAAAGAAAACCCAAATTGGGGAATCATCAATTTCAACAGTAAATCCCAAAAATGTGTGTAATTGAATAATAGATCAAATGTAGCCAATGTCATGCAATAGATAAACTAAAAAAAATGATGACTATTCCAAGAAGAAGGAAATCAAAAAAATTCAATGCTAGCCCACACAATGTGGAACAATCCATAAGGAAAACAAAATAACTCACCAATCATGAAATACATTCATGAAACATCATGACCAATACTAGTCACATCAAAGTGAGTAACTGCTACACGGTACTAAGAAACACATCTCAACAGCATTAGAGAACACACCTAAACATGCCAAATAGTGAACCGTCTATTATTTCAATTATATGCAACATTATACACTAATAAATACAACAATATTCTTTCTTAATTCAATTTATTTACATCATTCCATGTAATGTAGTAATTTCACTATATGGGGTCTCAATTAGAAGGAGGTCTTGGCACATCCTCAAACCTATACTATAAGCACAATACAAGATCACCAAGAGCGCAACTTTAATAAGGGTAATTAAAATCCAAAAAGTGAAACACACACAAGTATAAAACATGATACTTTGATCTTTCAAAAGGGTGCTCAACTCACTCACACAAAAGGTATTACACAATGATAGATCAAAGAATGATTGACACCATGAAGGTTATTTCCACATTAGAGATATGAATAACATGCATCATGAGCCACCAAAAATTGGCTATAAAAATTCAACACAACCCACCTCGCAAGGTTATGGTAATGATCTCAACATCACACAAGGGATGAAATGTAAAGTAAATATAAGTTACAAGGAATAAAATGATAAACACACATGGTACCACTAAAAGAAATGATTCAACATTATGCAACACAACAAAAGCTACATAAGTCCTCAAGAGGTTAAGAAAACCATGAAATTTGGGGACATAAGTCATTAACCCAAATGATCTATCATATAATGTTAATTTCACTTTTCACTATCAATGAATGTTTCTTTTCATGAATGAAATGGTGCATAATTATTTCTCTACAAGTGAGATTAATCTCAATATAGTAAATAAGGTTTCAACATGAATCATTTCATTTACTCTCACATTAATGAAATAATCACTAAACTATAGTGCACAATAGTCCACAGGGATTCAATCAATAGGCACTTAAGGCCTTGCATGGACATCAATCAGTAACTCTTCCCAAGGAGGGTCACACAAGCGAACAAGCCACTCAACAAAAACTCACCACCAAAAGAAACCAAGAATAAACACATATACATATCACGATCATGCTATAAAAAATGGCAATGCAACCATTATTTCCAAGGGATCCATGCACTTAGACCAAACAAGGGTCATCAAACACTCACCAACCAGGAGCAACATACCAACAAAAAGGGTCTAAAATCTTTGCAAGAGGTTCTTTCACAGGGGTATCATCCATCCCTAATAGATATGAAGATATAGGATATACTCTTCCTCCACCAAATATTACTTGGGTTGGTTCTTTCAAAAAAACTCACGAATACCATACCTAGGCACCCAAGCAATAAGCTACCACTAGCTCACAATACTACACACGTGCATCCATGCGCCAATAGAATCAAATATGCAGGTAACATATACCAAGAGATCCTAGTGTATGAACATGGGCTCTGATAACATATGTAATGCCCCACCAAGGAACCCTTGGAAACATAGGGTCAATTATACACTTAAATTTTTAAAAAAAAACATTAAGATATAAACATCATAAACAAGTGCAATAATAACCAAGATGCATAAGAAAATGTAATAACAAAAATCTTCAATGATTGTGCACAAGTGAAAGACTGGAAAACACAACCAAATGTTCCAAGACAATCCACAATACAAGCATGAATATCTAAGAAATGTTTAAGCTTCCGCAAGAGAGTTTGCACTTTGTCCACCAACCTTATAGGTCATGACTAGACCATCGGTAGTAGTCCCCAATTGAGGAGACAATTCCTCCCTCATTACAATTCAATTACATAATTTTTTTCAAGACCAAAATATGTAAAGTGATAACAATATATCATAATAAATTAGAAAAGTAGTTGTGAATATATGAAAAGCATCTTGAATAAAAAGGGAATCCAAATATGAAATTACTTTTTTGACAGACCATCACCAATAGTCCCCAATCAAGGAGACAATTCCATCCTCATTACAATTCAATTACATAGTTTTTTCAAAGCCTAAAATATGAAAAGTGATAACAATATATCATAACAAATTAGAAAACTAGTTGTAAATATATGAAAAGCATCTTGAAGAAAAAGGGAATCCAAATATGAAATTACTTTTTTGACAAACCCTCGTAATTTCCCAATGTCTCGGATGCACTTAAAAATTTCCACTAAAATAGAGGTTAGCTGAGCTACTCTATGTCTCATATGCACTATTCTAGTTTTCACATGCACTAATCTACACCACATGTGTGCTAGACTGATTAACTACACTAAAATATACTTTTTTTAGATTTGTTAAAAGAATGATCATATGTGCTAAAATAATGATCATATGTGATAAACTATTCACAAAAGACCATTATGAACAATAAGCTACTAAGAACTAGGTTTTCTTAGTCCAATAGCAAGTTATCCTTGTCAATACCAACGTACAACTTAAATAAAAATAATTTCTCCACACTGGGGTTACCAAATAATCAAATTGAGGAAATACTCACTCTATAACAAGATCAATACATAAAATATCTAAGATAATAACATAAATAACAAAGCATATGTGTGTGTGTCTATATATATATATATATATAGCATTGAGAACTCAATTCTTAGTCTCTATCTCTAGAGGAAGGCTATCACTTGTACACCAGTCCCTATTAGTGGTATAATGCAATGCCACTCTACCACATGGAACCATTAGGCCCACCACACTATGCTGACAAAGATAGTAACTTTTCCATAAACACAAGGCACACACACTAAGAAGGTTATCTCACATGCCAAGAAGATGCATAACTCATAGGATGGTACAAAGGTCTAAATGCAATCATAATGAAAGTAATAATGCAAGTAGATCAAGGTCACTACTCAGAGCTATCAAAGTTGTAGTGCACGGACTCAAGATGGAGTATCATTACTTGGATTTTGGTAGCCTAAATAATAGCAAGTCTCAATGCAACACCCTCATATAGAAAGACATCAAAATTCATCCCAAGTCAACACCCACAAATGGATAGAACAAAACTACCTCAATTTAATGCCTTCAGACAGATAGGTAGGCATATTAACTCTATTTTCTCTTATTTTGTGTTTTCCTAATTTATTTATATTATATTTTCACTTATTAAGAAATCCCTTCACATGTCCTATGATGGCCACTTGTGGGTCAAGATTCATGTAAGGAACCACTCCACTCCACAACCCAAACACTACGCTCATACCGTTCAACACTGAGGTGCAAATAAAAATAATGCAATAAGGAAAAAGCCATAAAAGACTCTAAAAGTCATAAAAACCACAATGAAACATGAAAAACTTAATTAACATCAAACTAAGAGAATGGGTCCCTTGAGGTCCCAATTTGTCATACTCAATGTGCTCGTGATGTAATATCAAACACTGACATCACTAACTCAAGATGTGATCTCAAATCAAGCATTGAGAAAAAACCACAAAGTGAAATACAACACACTTGCACATGGCACACTCAACTGGGCACTTTACTAGGAGCATGGATTCAAACACAAATTTGAGTCAGTAACATAAAACTTGCAATCCACTATCCAAAATTAATCAACTTGCAGAATATAAAAATTTGAACAACATTCACATCAAACAACATTCACACAAGTATAACACCAAGATTTAACCTGGAAACCAAATTTGGGAAAAACTACCAGTAACATGCTACTAATTTTCACTCTTCTGAAGTGAGCTCTGTGAGAAGCCAACCTTGTTAAATTTTTACAACACACATTGTTAGGTGTGACCATGTTAAAGGACTTAATCACCCTATTAAGAGTGGCCTGAATAGAGAGCTTAAGAACATTCTATTTGAATGTCACCTTGATTAAAGGATTTACAAAATGAATGTTAGGTCAACCTTGATTAAAGGATTTTGACTGATACAATGGTTAGAAAGTAACAGTGGGTTCTAATCTGAAATATACAACTCACTTTGCCAATACAGATCCAATGCGCTCATATGTTGATTTACTGACCGACCTTCATTTCCATCTCCATCTCTAATCTACTCAGAATTGTCTTCAAGCAATCACCACAACTTTTTTCAACTCTTCATAGCTTCTCCTTAGCCTTCTGCTTAGATTCATCAGTCAATAACATCAACCTTTTCCACTTTTTTCATAACCTATAATTAGGTCATCCTTATACCTCCTTGATAAGGTAGATTAATCATTTTCATCTTAATCTCCTTCGTAGATCTTAGGTTTAGGTCAGATTCATCGAATCCTTCCATCATTTTGTTCTCCTCCTTTTCCTTCTAGATACATCTTCAAAATTCTCCTTGAATCCATAAGAAAATGGTTTACCATGCATTAAATGCTCCATATAATTCATTAATAATTTCAACACATTTTGCATATCCCAAGAATTCAACTATGTCGGCTGGGATTCTCAATTCTTTTACAAACTATAAATTACTAACACTTGGTTAATATTGTGTTCATCTCCTCAGTCATCACTAGATATCTCAGTCATCGCTAAAACTTTCTTTCTCAGTAAATAATGTCTTCGCTTAGTTAATTATTTGCAACTCGAAAATTATTGATGCTCGATCGACACTAAATTTTCTCAGATTATATTGGCACTAGGTCAACACTAGCATCACTCGGCTCAAACTAAATTTCTTTAATTTTTCTTGGTTAAGTCTATGCTTCCAATCTTTCTTCTTCACGTGGTGTTAAAGATAAACAACACATTACCTTGTCAATGTGCCAACTAATCAAGTACCCATTGAAGTATCACATAACTCAACCTTTCCTTACGTCCTCTTGTTATCTCCTCTTTTCAAATCCTCATCATCAATCAAAAGATATGGTACTCTACTAGATAGAAATTATCTTACTAGTTAAGGTTTGGCATCAATGACAATATAACAATTGTTTCAATTGTAGTTTCCAACAAATAGCACTGGTATTATCATAATAAATTGTAACCATATTGGTAATCTGTTCTTTCATACTTTCAAGTAATTTTTTAATCCACACAATGTTAGAACAATTCATAGCTGCAACAACATACTCAGCTTCGATAGTAGATTGTGAAATATAGCTTTGTTTCTTTCTTAACCATGTCACTAATATTTCTCCTAAAAAGAAAGCTTTGCCACTTGTTCTTTTTATGACATCAATGTTTCTAGCCCAATCAACATCAATATATACCTTGAGATCAAAATCTCATCCTTTTGTGTATAACAGACTGAAGTCTTCAGTCCCTTTCAAATATCTAAATATTCTTTCTACTACAAACATATGTGTCTCCTTTGGGTTGGCAGAAAAACTTGCCACAATACCTACAAAATGTGAAATATTAGGCCTACTATGTACAACATACTATAGTTTACCAATCATGGATCAGTAAAGTGTCTCATTCACTTCCTGTGTGTTATCTTCCTTTGACAATTTACAACCAGTAGCCATCAATGTTCCAACCGGTTTTGATTCTTCCATATTGAAAGTCTTTAGGATCTTCTTGATATACTTTTATTGTGTGATGTAGATCCCATCCTTTACTTGTTGAATTTGAAGTCCAATGAAGAATTTAATCTCTCGTATCATAGAGATCTCAAATTCATTTTTCATCTCTTTAGCAAATGATTTAGACATTATCTCATTTCCACCAAATATAATATCATCAATAAATATCACAGCAATCAAAATTTTATCAATACTATCACATTTCAAATATAAATTGTTGTTATCACTTGTCCTTTGAAATCCAATCTTAACTAAATAAGAGTGTATTCTTTCATACCATGTTTGGGGTACTTGCTTCAATCCATAAAGTGTCTTGTGTAGTTTTCAAACCATATCCTTGTCATAATTCTAAACAAATCCTTTAGGTTGTTCAATGTACACTTCTTCAAGAATTCCATTTAAAAATAGAAACTTAACATCCATCTAATAAACTTTGAATCCTTTATAGGTAGCATATGCAAGTAATATCCTTACTCCTTCTAATCTAGTGATAGGGGAAAATGTCTCACCATAGTCAATACCTTCTTCTTGTGCATACCCTTTGCAGACTAATCTTGCTTTATTTCTGATCACACCTCCTTTCTCATTGAGTTTATTTTTGAAAATCCACTTTGTTCCTATTGTATTCTTATCTTTAGGTCTTGGTACTATTGACCGAGTGTTATTCTTTTCAATCTAATCAATTTCTTCTTTCATAGCATTTATCCAATTTTTATTTCCTAGTGCATCCTTGACTAATCTTGGCTCAAATTCAAAAATTAAACATGTGTTATCCTTGAACTTACTTCTTTTCATAACTTTTCATTCTTGTCTCCAATTATTCTTCTTAGTGAGTGATTTCTTCTCACATATTTCTCTAATACAGGTTTGGTAGACTAATCATCAATGTTTTCATCTCTTGGTGGAGGAACATCTTTCTCATTGGTTCCTTCTTGTTGTAACTCGGTTGTATCAACCGAATTCCCTTCCTATATGTAAACAAATCTTTTTTAATCCTCAGCTTCCTTTTTTTATCCTCTTCATTCCTACCTACAAATTCATCAATCCTCATATTTGCGCTTTCAACAATTTTTTAAGTAGCCTTGATCAAACATTTATATTCTTTTCTCTTTGATGAATAACCTAGGAATATACCTTCATCTCCTTTTGAGTCAAACTTTCCATTTCTAGCATCTTTCAGTATGTAACACCTACTTCCAAAAATTTTAAAGTAACTTACATTTAGTGTGTGACGATACTAGAGTTCATAAGTTGTCTTGTTGCTACCTTTCTTCAATTGTACTTGGTTGAGAGTGTAGACCGCAACACTTACGACTTCTCTCCAGAATGTTTGTGCAACCTTTTTTTCAATCAACAAAGTTCCAGCACGGTCAAATATAGATCTATTCCTTCTTTTAGCTATACCATTTTTTTTTGGAGTCCTCAATGAAAATACTTTTCTTTTGATTCTATTTTCATTGTAGAAGATATTAAATTCATTAGAGATAAATTTACCTCCTCTATCTGATCTTAGACATTTCATTTTTTTACCTATTTCCTTCTCAACTCTAGCATTTGTTGGGATTATGGAAAGATATATACTGAGAGGAGGGGGTGATTTAGTACCTTTAAAACTTTTCAAGATTGAAACTTTGTAAGCATAGATATCATTAACCAACTAAATCCATTGCATGTAACATGCATTCAAAATATAACTGAAATGTAAATACATGTAACCTAATCAATAAACAATTCATGAAACTTCATACGCAGAACACAAATGTTTTGGTATTGCAAAAACCCTTGTTAGTGTTTATAATTGAATGTGGACCTCTCATTCAGCCATAGACTTCAACATGATCATGGCTCATTAGCCAATTATGAAAATGAATATGAATTACTCATTTCACACACATATATGAATCGACCTGTTGCATCCTATTTAGGTGGGGTTATGAGTAAATCTCAGAATTGAGAGCCCAACAACCATAGACCAAGCTCTAAAATGGAGGATTTAATGCATAAGAGACGATTGCAAACGAAATTAAGCTAAGATGATAGTGTAAATTAAGCTACAAACTTGTAAGAGAAAATGAGCATTAATCTAAGAACATGATAAGCAAACTAAATTAAGAGCATATGCATCATTAATCTAAGAAATGAAATTAGTCTAATATGCAAGATTATCTAAGCTTAAGAATGTAAAAGGTGAGACAATAATTGGACAGCGATTTGATACTCTAAAAATTGCCTCCCCAAATGAGGAATGAGAGGGTTCTAATATAGAAGAGCCCGGGTGGAGATTGAAGAGTTTCATGCAAAGAAACGGTTGACCCTTCGTCTCCTTGGTGGGAGGTGAAACAAATTGGAGAGATTATTTAATAAAATAAATGAAATAAAGCCACATGGGTTGCCTTTCCAATTACTTGAATAATTAAATTCAAATGAGGATATTTCATTTAAAGAACTAAATAATTATTTAATTCCTTTTTGATGTGTATTAGCTAAAAGGGGTGGAATAAATTTAATTATAGTGCTAGTAATTTGTAATTAAATTAATTAATCATAGGGTTTATTTAGCCAATAAATGTTGATATTTAGGAATTAAATATAATGTATGATTAATGCAATTTTGAGGTTTTCTACATTTGACACTAGGTCAAGTAAAGATAATTAGGAGACAAAATTGTCTAGTACAATAGGACTTTGATGATGTAGAAATTTGAAGGAATGAGACTAAATGTAACAAAATTGGTTAGGATCGCAAGATGCCAATTTTGGGGTATTACATTTTGCTCCTCTTTGAATTGATGTGTGAGTAGTGCATTGATTCAAAGAATAGTTTGATGTGACAATTGATGAGGTTTTCAGGATTATGAAACTTAATCCTCGGAAGTCGAGGTTAGATTGCCAAGACACCGATTGGATCGAGTTGCGGAACCATCTCCAGAACAAAGCTTGATTCTTCAAAGCTTAAGTTAGATTGTGAAGACATCAGTCAGATTACCACTTTTAGATAAGACTATCCCTAGAATGAGGCTCAATCTTTAGGAGTCAAGGTTAGATTGCCCCGATACCCATTGATTAAATGATAATTGATGAAGACTTCAAGACTATCTCCAGAATGAAGCTTAGTCCTCCGAGACCTGGGTTAGATTGCCCAGATAACGGTCAAAAAGATTTTTTGAGAGCCATCTCCAGAACGAAGCTTGACTTTCATGGATTAGGGTTAGATTGCCCCAATACCTAGTGAGATTTTGAGAACCATCCCTAGAATGAAGCTTGATCCTTGAGGATCTGAGTTAGATTGCTCAGATACCTAACAGATAGATGACAAGATGACAAGATGTGAGGCACAAAGATGCCCCTAGTGATGAGATTCCCTGAGCGATGAGGACTTTTGATTTAGATCAGATTGGTTTGAGATTGATTCGATAGGATTCAATGATGCAATCATCCTACCCCCTTGGGAGAAAAATCAAAAGATGACACATCATAAAGATGATTGATAGAAAAAGCTTGCAGATAGAGATAAAATCAGAGATCTGGAAGAACTCAGAATAGAGTATGAAAGGACTGAGAAGATGCAGAAGTGATCAAGAGCAATTTGGAGGTCTTGTTGACTAGGGTTGACCAAAGTTGACTTTTGATGAAAAAGATAAAGGAGTCAAGAAATTGATGATGAGATAAGATTCTAGCAAGAAAATGACATCAGAAGGTCGAGTGCACAAGTGTCCGATCATGTTGATCCTAGAAATTTAAAACGTGATTTTGACCTATCTAGAGATGTTAGATTTCAATTTTGATATCAAAAACTTATGCAGACATGATGAAGCCAGGACGTGAGATGAGAACCCTCAGCATAAAAATATAGGAGAATACAATGAAGTGAGCATCAAAATACTATCACTATGCAAGTCTAGAATGAAAATGCAAGCCTAAGCTAGATGCAATCCCTAGGACTTGGTTGTTGGACCCATTAGATAATTATCATCATAGAATTTTTTTAGTATCAAACAATCATAGGATGTCATACAACCCTCACTGATATTGCAATCATGAGAATATGAATATGACATCAGTCTTAGATTTTTCAGAATGAGGTGTAAGCATTAAGACACAAGAAGCCAGAATGACCTAAACACCTATTCCTTTTGATTTAGCAAGTTAACATAAGCATCAAAGCACGGTTGCTAGAATGACATGAATGTTCCTTGTGTACAAACATGCTAGACATGTGAGAGTTCCTCCTTTTTCTAAGTGAATGATAAGCATACCAAAGGTGCTCGCAGTGACCCTTACGTTCACTTCGCAGGACGAGCATAAAAAATTCCACTTGTAGCAGAAAGAAGTCACTCAAACAGACAAGGAGAAGAACCAACCTCGCTGAAGTTTCCATATAAAAGGAATCAAGGTACACATGACCATTCAACATGAGATGAAGGCTCTCATAGTGGACACCCCTCTTATATGGATCCTTTGGATCATTGGAAGTAAACTAGCAAATAGAAAGAAAAGAAAAGACCATGCCTCCAGTCTTCGCTTCTCTCGGTCAAGATAGACATCTTAGAGTTGATTAGGGAGGAATGATAAAGTGAAAAGAAAAGCACACAAAGGAAAATCTCAGCATGTCTCAGAGAGTCACAAATCTAGTTTTCAGTTTCAGTTTCAGTGGATTGATCATCGGATCAAAAGTATATAACGTGAGAAGTCTCAACAGGATGGTGACAGTAGGTAGACGCAGTGAGAACCACTGGTGACTGACATGAGAGACAGTCTCAAGGAGAAATCAGAGTTCTAAATGAAGTATCAGTAGGTAGATGTAGTGAGAATCATTGGTGACTGATACAAGGAGGATCCTCAAGGAGAGAGATCTAAGAGCAAACAAAACATCAGCAGGCAGACACAATGAGAACCACTGGTGATTGATGTATGAGGGATCCTCACGAAGAGAGATCTGAGTGATAGCTAGGTATCAGTAGGTACACACAGTGAGAACCACTGGTGACTGATACATGAGAGATCCTCAAGGAGATAAATCTCAATAATAGCTAGGCATCAGTAGGCAGACACAATGAGAACCACTGGTGATTGATGCAAGGGAAATCCTCTAAAAATGATAGGACAATACCCCCTAGAACAGGAAGGTGCCCCCAAGTGTGACCAGTTTCAATCCATGTAGATTCAAGCATAAACTCAAAGATAAATGAGAGCGAGTGCATGAGCTAGCAAACTAAAGCGGGAAATGGGAAAGCAAACTAAGAAGATGTTGAGTTTTTCAGACTCAGGTAGTTTGCGAGGATATTTTTTATAGAGTTGTCTCCATCTCTGGAGAAATGCCAAGAAATGTTCCCCTTTTCATTGTTTCAGATTGCAAAGATCTTGAATATTAATCAGATGCTAGATATTGTGTGAATAGTATTGGAGGAATAAATTGGCAGTCTCGTCAAAAGTCTTGATACCAGTGGGTAGTCGAGAGAACCACTCCATAGATGACCCACCCAAGATATGAGGAAAGAGGTGCATGAGATAAGTCTGATCATGTATGAACTCCATGCATAGAGCACCAAACTCTCTCAAGTGATCTTGGGGATCAGTAGTACCCAAGTATTTATCGTATTTGGGAAGTTCTACTCCTTTGGAAAAAGGAGGCATGCGAAGACTCTTATTGAATGGGAAAGGGTAGATGCTTTCCAGTGTGAACTATTGTGTTGGTTTATCCTTATCCTTTACAAGTTGACTGATTTGGTCTTTCATGTCTTGAACTAATCTTTGCAACTTAGCAGTCTCAGTTTCCTCTTCTTTGGCCAAAATTGTCTCTACCTTGTAGTCTGGGGATAACTTGGCCTCTTGCTTGGCCAGTTCTAGAAATTATTTCTCCTTCTCTTTTACGAGGAGAATCTCCATCATCTTGAGAAGACTCTTATTGTCTTTTGTGGCATCTATGTCATTTTTGGGTTATCTCCTCATCATCATTACCAAGAATTTCAAAAATGCTTTGGGATTGATATTGATTCTAGTCATTTTGAGAGTGATATTGATATTGATGCTGGTCATTTTGAGTTTTGTTTCAGAATTGGTACTAATTCTGATCATTTTGAGATTTATCATGACCTTTTCTATATTCACCCTCTTGGTATTGATCTTCCATCTTGTCGGTAAACAAGTGTGCAGTGTGCACAGACTTAGTATGAGTGTGTGTGGTATGTCGAGAGGTCATGGCAATAGAGTCGATATGGTCAATAGGGTCAAGTTCAGATGGTGACCTTTTGGAGTTTTACTGATCTTGGAACAATGGGTTATGTTGTTCTTGAAACAATAAGTTAGGCTATTTTTTAAACAAGAAATTATAATGTTCCTAGAACATTGGATTCTGATTTGGATTGATGTCTATACAAAACATACATCTGACACTAGGTCGACTGATAGGAGATGATGATCGAGTTGGGCTCTCTTTTGATGCATCCAATGAGGAGGAATGTGAAGATCCCTCACAACACTCAGATTGTGGGGTAGATTTGGAATGACCTCTTCCTTGATTACGAGATCTACCTCTACCTTGTCCAGTACCACGTATGGGGAATGTGTTGCCACTTCTAGTCGTAACAATCATAGATGAAGATTAAGTAACAAGAGAGGACTTAGGATTATGCTCAGAAATCTATCTCTGGGATAGCAAAAAAAAGAGATAAAAAGGAAATGCACCCGGCATGAATCATCGAGAGTAAGGCTAGAACATCCAAGATGTGACTATCGCGTCGCAAGGTACAAAAGCACAGTAGGATAGGACAGACAATAGGGAGACAATGTGAGTTTAAGAAATAATTGTTTGGTTCTCAACCTAAGACACCCACTTTTAGGTACTGGACAATAGGAGAACAGGCAGACAAACCCCAGACAAAAACTAGATTAGGTAGAAAATTGACCAGTCAATCGAAATTAGCTCATTGTTTTGAAAATCAGGGGACAGTCTCGGGTGAAGAAATGAAATCTTGCGTGAGGAAATGCTAAACTGTGTGTGAAGATGTCCTTTCTCATGTGAGGAAATGCACAATAAGATGAAATCTCACATGGAAAAAGACCAAAGTTTGACAGATTGACATAGTTTTTGAGACAAAATTAGGTTTCAAGACGCAGCATGAGCTATTCTTAGGAAAAATGTCTAGTTTTTAGATCGATTTAGGACAGTTTTGAATCAACAAATCTTTGTTTGGATGTTGAAACCAATCGTTTACAAGCATAAAATTTGGACCAAGCAATAGTGACAAAATCAGTAGTCAAAAATAGTTCTACCAAGGACAAAGCAACTTGGAAGAATCATGGGAGTGTTTAACAAGCTTGATCATGTTGGACAGTTTAAGACTCAAAAAAATCATTCAATTATCCCTACAAAGAAAATGGTAGAGAAGATAAAATACGTGCCTCACAACTTATGTGCATGCATTCACCTCACACAACCATGTCACCCCCTAGAGGGTGCCCGTGTTTTTGGTATTTCCAAGGACTCAATAATATATGTTCAAAGGTTACCCTTGAAGTAGGGGCCAATGTCATATACCACCTTCAAATGTCCAAGTGCATGTCTATGGTGAGAATCTAGGGGAGAGATTCTTCCCCCTCCCTGTGCAAAGATTATGTCTCCTTTCAGAGGTGATCTAGGTAGGCAACTAACTAAGAAAGTATTTAGTAGGCTTCCATTCACACTAACCTTTGATGCCCCTAATACAGGGCTAGGGCCTCGTAGCCACACCAACACCTGAAAGTCATACACCCCCACAAGAAGGGCTAGGAGCAGCGCCACTTAGTACAACAGACAGAGCTTTCTCAAGATGATTTAGACTCAACAAAGATACTTTATTAGAGTGATATGGAATCACTGGCAATAGGTGTGTACTCACTTGGGTCATTCCCGGAGGATCAACTTCCGACAGGCCCTCTAAAGGTGACACAGACTTTGGTTTGGATCCAAGGGTCAGATTTTCGGATTCTCTCAAAGAGAGAAGAGCATACTTCTCTACCTCTTCACCTTACCCAAACACATCAAACATGTCTATCACTGAGCTAACTCCTCTTCAACCAATCCACAAGCTTTTGGGTTTCTGATTCTCTCAAAGAGAGAAGAGCATAATCCCCTAACAAATGGACGTGCTAAAGATTTGTTACCTTTCCTTGCTTCCCCAGGTATCTATTATGCTAGCAAAATTTGGGTCTTGGATTCATCCATGGGCATCACTTTCATGTAATGAAGAGCCTATTACCCTATCCTTCTATCAAGAGCCTTAAGAAATCTTCACAAGGCCCTATTTAAACTATGTGAATAAAGCAGTAAACAAACAGAATGTTTTTAAAATGGCTTCGACAAATGTCCTGCAAGAAAACCATCAGTAAGTTATGTCTATGTCAAATGTCCTACATCCCACTATTATGTTGTATCAGAAAAAATAGAGAGATGGAAAATCACAGCAAACCACAAATGTCAGGAAATAGAAACAGGAAAGTACAAAACTAAAATTTTTTTAAAATCTGATATTAGGACTCGCACGAGGAAATGCACAGTCCCACACAAGAAAACACCTTTTTTGCGTGAGGAAATGCCAGAGATAGAAAAATTTCACGCGGCATAGTGAGAAAGCTCACGCGAGATTTTATACATAGTTGTACGATCATACAGACAGAGCATTAAATTTTTGTCAGAAAATTTTTGAGAATGAGGCCAGAAATGAATTTTGTGCCCCATGCTAGGTGCCAAAATGTTTACAACTAAATGTAGACCTCTTATTCAACCATAGACTTCAACATTGTCATTGCTCATTAGCCAATTATGAAAATAAATATGAATTATGCATTTTGCACACATATATGAATCGACCCGTTGCCTCCTATTTAGGTGGGTTTTGAGTAACTCTCAAAATTGAGAGCCCAACAACCATAGACCAAGCTCTAAAATGGAGGATTTAATGCATAAGAGATGATTGCAAATGAAATTAAGCTAAGATGATAGTGCAAATTAAGCTACAAACTTGTAAGAGAAAATGACCATTAATCTAAGAACACGATAAACAAACTAAATTAAGAGCATATACATCATTAATCTAAGAAATGAAATTATTCTAATATGCAAGATTATCAAAGCTTAAGAATGTAAAAGGTGAGACAATAATTGGACAGCGATTTCATACTCTAAAAATTGCCTCCCCAAATGAGGAATGAGAGGGTTCTAATATAGAAGAGCCCAGGTGGAGATTGAAGATTTTCTTGCAAAGAAATGGTCAACCTTTCGTCTCCTTGGTGGGAGGCGAAACAAATTGGAGAGATTTTTTAATAAAATAAATGAAATAAAGCCACATGGGTGGGCTTTCCAATTACTTGAATAATTAAATTCAAATGAGGATATTTCATTTAAAGAACTAAATAATTATTTAATTCCTTTTTTATGTGTATTAGCTAAAAGGGGTGGAATAAATTTAATTATAGTGCTAGGACTTTGTAATTAAATTAATTAATCATAGGGTTTATTTAGCCAATAAATGTCGATATTTAGGAATTAAATATGATGTATGATTAATGCAATTTTGAGGTTTTCTGCATTTGACACTAGATCAAGTAAAGTCAATTAGGAGACAAATTGCCTAGTACAATAGGACTTTGATGATGTAGAAATTTGAAGGAATGAGACTAAATGCAACAAAATTGGTTAGGATCGCAAGATGCCAATTTTGGGGTATTACAGTTAGAAGGTAAAAACTATAGTGGAGATGACACCCACAAAGCTTCACTACTACAATAACAAAGTATGCCAGTTAAGGCTACAAAGATTGTGATCACTTCTGGTGATCTTACCATATTAGGAGTAACAATAAGATCAGCTAGATCTACCTGGTTAGATGATTTTAGCAACACAATCAAGTGTGCACTCGATTAAGAGATTTATAATAGAACTGTTAAGTTCACTTTTTTAAGAGATTTAGAAATCTGCTACAATAGTTAAAGAGTAATAGTAAGATATATCTGTAAATAGAAACTCAAACTTTCCTAATTCAGATCTATAAAATACTATAAATATATCACCTTGTTGTGATGTGTATGTCCTTATGTACTACTCAGTAGCCTTAGATATTGTTCTAAAAAAATGAATACTTCTGTCAAGTCCTTATGTCAAAGTCATGTCTGATCTTCTGATGTCCTGAGTGTGGCTACTTCTTGATGATACATAATCAAATGACATCCTCACAAATTTATATCAAACTAAGTTGATCTAATTAGGGTTTTACAATATCTTAGAAAACCTAAGATCAACGGTGGAAATAAATAACCTAGATCTACAATACATAAGAATCATCAACAATTTAATGATTACATCCATATTTAAATTTTTTCTCGATCTTGCTAAACCATTTTCTAATCGATGTAAACTATTTGCCTTGATGTTCATACCATTCCAAAATACTATGTCATTTCCTATTTCACTCAGTGTTCATTGCATTCATATCTTGATAATTACCTAATGTTTGGTTCATATGAATTCTTGGTACTCAATGATCATTTGGCTTGGTAAGAGTGCTCAGTCAAAGCTATGCTCGATTAACTCAAGTATCTACCTTGTGTCCTACTCAGTGTAAAGGATATGTGTATTGATCGACTTTCATGTCTTGTCTCCTTTACCAACTTTATGACTGAGTGGTACTAATGAAAACCATCAATTCTCAATAGGAGTAACTGTATGCACCCAAAAATGGTCACCTAGACTTTGGGCCCCATTTATTCGATTTATCAACCCTGAATCATTTTTATCAATAATCAATATTTTCAACATTATCAATTTCTTGATCAAATCTTAATTTCGATCATATATTGGATTTTTATCCTATGGGCTAACCATTTATCCTAAGTCTTTATTTACTTAAAAGGAATATTTCCTCCCCTTTTAATAAATAAAAAGCCCCCACTTTTCTTCTTATCCTAAGTGCACAAATAAAGTATTATTCCTATTTTATTAAAAAGGAGAAAAACACTTTTTGTCTCATATGGACATAAAGTCAACTCCTATTTTCCTATTGGAGGATACTTGTGCACATGGATTGCTCCTCTTTCAAGCTCCACCACTGATTAAGACTTTTGCCTCTTAATCTCATTGGTCCATTTCACCTCATTTCTTATAAAAGGAGAGCTCTCTCCCTCATTTTAGGTCACTTGTTTTATGCTAACTCTATGCTGCAGGAATTCTTTGGAGCTTTTTGGAGATCATTGTTGCATTGCATTTTAGAGTTCTTCATTTTCTTCATAATTTAGTTTCCATTCTTGCATAGTAGTTCATGTTTATGCTTTCATAGCTTAGATTTCACTTTCAAGCTTTAGAATAACTCATTTAGCTTAATAAGAAGGGTTGTAACACATTGCTATTTCCATTTCATAGCTTAGTTTGTATTTCCATTTTTCATAGCATAGCTTGCACATTTGCATTCTCATTATTAGCTTGCATTGCATTGCATTTCCATTTGATTCTTTGGAGGTATTGGCACTCTTTCCCTTGTCTTCATTTGAATCTCTCATTGTATGGTTGACTAGCAAGGTCACAAGCTCAATAGCTCTAGCTGAGAGCAAATCCATAATCTTGCAACTCCATGCATAGAGAGCTATGGATCGATTTGTGAGGGCTCATTCTTGAGTTTCCTTGCATGTAAGGATCCATAGAAGTGCACTACTTTTGTGTGTACATTTTTGGTGTCCATCGTGGGGCATAGTAGACTAGCTTTGTCCCTTCTTTTTCTACATTTTCATCATTTTCTGTCAATTTTTCGGCAAGTTTTTAGCTTAATTTTTAGATATTTTGCATTCTCTAGTTTTCTGTCTCAGAGTATCACGTGACACTTCTCAGGTATATTGCACGATATACCTTATAATACCAGTGTGACACTTCACATCTTAGAAGAATCACACGCATGTATTGAGGTTTATCACCTGGTTTCGTGTGAAGTATCGCCCGCCTATTGTGCAGTATATCGCCCAAACTGAGGTATATCACCTAGATACCGGAAACTGTGTCGCGCGATACTGGTGAAGTCTGGGGTATATCACCTGATACAACAAAGAGCTAGATTCTAAGTTTTATCAACCGAATTTGATCACATTTAGCTTGTTGGCTTAGTTTGATGCATTTAAACAGGGTTAATTTACATTTCTTAGTCTAAATTGATCAGATCTTTACATTGCTTTCACTTAGATTTTGGTTTTCCTAACCCTAGTTGTCTAACAAGTTGTGGTTGTAGGAGCTTTGCTTGAAAGGAAATCGCTATAAATCACATGTCAAAGAGGGCTACTAACATTTTTGCAAGGCTACCCAAAGCATAAACAAAAGCAAAAAGAAATTTTTATTTTTATTTTTTAAAGTGTTTGTGATTTATTTCCTTTCAAGTGTGGCATTTACTAATTGTATTAGGAACTTTAATACCTTGTGAAAGAGATTTTGAGGTGGTAGGAGAAGTATGCTCTTCACCTTTAGGTGAACTAGAAAATCTTGACCCATCTTAAGGTTTTTGGAAGCAAGGGGGTAATTAGATTTTGCTTGGTGTGTTTGGGAGAAGTTTTTGAGATAGGGGAGTATGCTCTTCACCCTTGTGGTGGACCAAAAACCTTGAACCTCAAAAATCATCCATTCTTTGTTTAGTTTAGGATCCTTTAGCGGGCCTGCTCTTGAGAAATCAAGAGGAATGACCCAAGTGGGGACAACCTTCTCATCATTTTTCTTGGTGGCGAGTGATTCCAACTCACTATAATCTCAAGGCTATTGAGGATACAAAACCTTGGTAGACATAACACTTGTCTTCACTTGATGTGAGTAACTCATGGGATTGTGACCATGGAGAAAGCATTGAGCAAGAATGCTTAAGGTACTCTTGAGGCCGCAAGGTCCCAATCCTCTATGAGGAGCAAGAGGGGTGTTATGAATGGAAGCCCTTACTAAGAACCATAGGTTAGAAGCCAGCTTTATTTTAGCCACTTATCTTCTTAGTGCAAGGATTGATCCAAGTGGACTAACCCAGATCACCCCAAGATACTCACCATATGTGTCTCTTTGGTTGTGTTGTTTGACACTTCCATGACAAAGCCAATATCTCTTGTGGGCAACCACTTGGTGTGAGGCAAGGGGGCATCAAGTTGTGGGCTAAGTTGGTAAGTATTGATTCTTGTCTTGTAGGTAGATATTGTTTGAATTATCTTTGATTGTGTGATACCAATGTAAACATTCTCAACATACAAACAATCGGTAGCATTCATAGGGTGCTTTTTCAATTTTGATATCACAATTGTTTGTCTTCGCAAGGTTGCTTTTGCCCTTGTTTCAAGTGTTTGAAGACATGTTTGATCCCATACTGTTTGCAAACCTATCAATTTATTGTTGTCATTGTGGTTGAAATTGAAAAAACCAACCTTCAAACTGAAATTTTGATCAAACTATCCTTAAAATTGAGATTTTTAGCACTCACGGGTCAAGAGTCGTATAATACTAAAAAGTCATCACACATCCCCCTGAGAATTATCATCATTGAGCTGATTTGTGTCATCTTCCAGTCTTCCTTGGTCAGTCTAGGTCAGATCTTAGGTGATGTGACATGTTGCTCAGTATCCAAATGAATTTCAATCGTATCAAATTGCAAACAATGACTCTTGGTCTTCTTTCTTCCACATCTATCATGTCTTCCTAGTCTTCCATTTTCATCCTTTATCTTCTTTCTTCATACTTCTTCCTAAATTCTTCATGTCTTCTTGATTCCTTTCCTCTTATTATCTAGTCTACCTTCTTCTATTCATCTTTTCTATTCATTTCTTCCATGCTTGATTCTTCTTCTTCTAGAACCATGAATCTCAAATATCTGGTTTTGGAATGTTTATTAAGAATAGATGATCTTGAGCTCATTGACATATTTGAAAAGTGTTGTTCCTCCAAAATTCTCATGAGTGATGAATTTATGACAAAAATAAAAGAAAAATTGATTAAATCAGATGCCTTTGCTAGAATCATACTCATGATCTCATCCAAATATTCTTCATCTTCTAAATCTTCTCATCATTCCTCACATTCTAAATCTTATTACAATTCTTCTAAACATTACTCGCATTCTTCATCTTCCAAATCTTATCATGACTCTTCTAAACATTATTCAAATTCTTCATTATCCAAGTCTTCTTCTTCCACTAAGTCTTCAATTTCCTCTTCTTCACAATCTCGTTCTTCTTCTACTTCTCCCAAGAGTCTTACTTCTCTTCAGAAGACATACCATAAAGAACAACATGATAGTCTTTGTGATGTCTCTTCCACAAAGAGTGATACACTCACCTATGATAACTATGATGACTATGATGATAGACAATGTAGTGATGCCCATGAAACTTCTATTCCTAAGCATCATCCTCGTGGTACACTTGTGATTTCTAAGGGGGAGTCGTATTGGGTAGACTGTGATGGTGATCCATATGACTCTAAATTTGAAGAATTCTTTGATGATTTTTGTGAACAATACAATATTCCTACTGAGGAAGAGAAAATCTACTACACTAATTTCAAACGTCAAAAGAATCTCTCCTCTAAAAGTTCTCATGCTAAAAATAAAGGTTGTGCTCTCAAGAAAGATCATATTAATGTTGAACCTTTGTCTTGTGATGGTTCCCTTCCATCCTCTACTTCCTCCAATACCCACACATTTCCTAAAGCTTCTAAGTCTTCCAAATCTTTCACAAATACTTCATCCAATTCAAATCCTAATACTTTTCATGTAGTTTCCTATAGTTATTCTCAAGGGCCACCTCTTAAAGAAACTCAAGCTAACCTTCACTTGGATGCGAATACTTTCAATAATGCTAAACCTAAAGAGCCTAAGCCTTCATGCACTATAATTCCTACTTTAGCTAGCCCTTTACCATCTCTTCTAAAGTCTTCCATACAATTCCAACATGCTTCATTGTCCTTAGAAGTGGCTCCATGTCAAGAGGACCCTAAAAATGATAAAGAAAAAAATATAAATAAAGATCAAGATCAGGAACCCTCCATATCATCCAATTCTCTTCATGATGTATCTCCTCCATTTCATGGTTCTTTTGATCCTCTACGCTCTTCCGCATTCATTCCACCATCTCCTAAGCTAGATCAAGCTACTACTTACACCGTTGAGCTTATTGATAATCAAAATAACCTTACCACACTTGCACTTTCCAAAGATGATACTTCCATTAAGGTTATTAAAAATGGTGTTGTTACTTCCGATGTAAAGCCTATTGAAAATCAAGAAAAAAATGATGCACTTATGCTATCCAAAGATCCTTGTCAAGATCAAAGTATTTCATCTTCTTGTTCTACCACTCCATGTTCACTTCCACTTTCTACTCTTCTGAAATCTTTGCAAGCTATGAACAATCCTATCAAAGAAGGTTCTCCTATTCAAGATGTGCATGATCCTATTGAAAATTCTAATGCTCACTCTAAAGATGTTGATATCCTTGGTTGTCATGTAGATGTTGGTGAACTTACTGATTCACCTTTTGCGTCTTCCACATCTATCCTTGGACCTCCTCCACCAATACTAAGGGCTTCATGTCTTCCTTCCATCTTGGGTCCTTATCTCCCTTCACTTTCCCCTCCTAACTCTCCTAATTCATCATCCATCTTGGGTCCTTATGTCCCTCAATCTCCTATCTTTCCTCAAGATCAACATAGATGCATACCCTTGAATTCTTTTCATCCACTCTCCCATCTAAACCAGTCATATCGTCCTTCTTCTTCCATAAGTCCCAAGTCTTTTGGAAGTAACTTGAATGTTCAATACAAGAGAAAGAAGAAATACAAGAATCCATCAATAAAAGAAGATCACCATGTCTCCTTTAATTGACATGGGGGCATAAAGTCAAAAGAGATATCTAAGAAAAAAACTACAAGACAAGTATGGGTTCCAAAATCCATCATTGAAGATATTCTCTCTAAATCATCAAAAAGAAATGAAAATCCTAAGGCTATATGGATTCCAAAGTCTCTCTTGAAAGATTCTAATGTTGAGCAAAATGTGAAGTTGACATTCAAGCTTCCAAAGGCTTCCACTTCATCTTCTTCTAAAAACAATCTTCAATTCTATGTGCCTGAACCGCAACCTCTGCTAAACATTCACCATATTTTTTCACGTGTTCCTTCATTCACATGTCCTCCACCCTCTTGCCACCCTTCAAGGTGTGTGTTGATGTTGATTTTTCTTTCCTTTTCATCTACCTTTTCACAATCCTTCCATTCATTATCTTTCTACCTTTTATCCTTTTTCCTCATTTGCCTATTCCTCCTATCTTCTAACCTCACTCGCTTTACATAAAGCCTTATCCTCCATTTTTCTCTTCCATCTTCCATTCCCTATCAGCATCTTTGAGCATATCATTTTGGATCCTTGGTATATCAATGATTTATCCTTTCAAGGAGCATTACCTAAAAGCTTAGTTTCTTCCAAAAAAAAAAGAAAAAAAAGAAAAAAAAAACTCAAAAAATAGAAAAATTCAAAAAGAAAACAAAAAAATGATGAAAAAATTAAAAATGTGCCTTGGTGAAAACCTGGAAATAGGCACCTTGGTAGCAAAAGTAAAGAGAAATAAATTCATCCTATGGTGAAAACCACTCCCTTGTGGCACCTTGGATAAGTACCGTGATGAAAACTTGGTAATCAGACATCATGCGTAGTTCTTCTACATATTTCATCCATTCCATCTTCTCTCTTTGATCTTGACAATGTTGACCTATACTCGAATATTTGGCTATCTTGTGAGCTATCTTACAATGATCTTGCTTCCATTCCATTCATGTCTAGCCTTCATATTTATTTTCCTTCATTCATTCTAGCCTTTCGCTATCCTTTTCCCCTTTGGTCTTGATCTAATAAAAAAAGAGTAAAACACGATGCTATGAAGCCTCTTGATATGTCTACTCCTTTGGACTACATCCTTTCCTTCCTTTTCATTGCACTTTTGTGGCTTATCCCATGCTGGCCTTTCATTGCTTAGGCTTTTCATGACAAATTTTTCCCTAGCTTGGGTACGCTTGAGGAGTTTGCTCTTGAGGATTTCTTCCCTTCATTCTCCTTCATTCTTTTATCTTCCATCTCTTCCACCAGCTTGCTCATCCATCTTGTCCCTCACCTTGCTAGACATTGGGACTACACGATGTGATCTTGCTTGGGAGTTTGATGCCCGTTCTATCTGGGGGCATCCTTTGTACATACTTATTGATCCTGAAAAAATCCAAAAAAATGGTATATTGTTAAAAATTCTAACAAGCATATAATGTCCTAAAAAAATGATCATCTTAGTGAAAATCTAGCAATAGACGCTTTGATGTATCTCCAAAAAAATTATATATTCCAAAAAAATACCAGAAAAATTGATATATGATGCTGAAAAAATCCTAAAAAGCATAAAAAGTCTTGAAAAAAATACAAAAAAATTAAAAAATTAAAAAAAAAATAGAAAAAGTGCCTTGGTGGAAACCTGGAAACAGGTGCTTTGGTAGCAAAAATACAAAAAAAGAAAAAAAATAAAAAAATGAAAAAAGATTCCAAGTGGTGAAAACCTAGAAACAGGCGCTACTTGTGGCCTTTGCACTCCTATTTATGAGCATGTGTCCTCGACATTGCACCTTTCTCCATCATACCCTAACCTTATTTGGCTTAGTCTGGAATTGGTCTTTGTCTTTGTCTAGGGGGCATAACTGTTAGCATAGGTCTTTTGGTGCGTTTGTCTCTTGGGGCATTTCACAAACTAGTGTTTTTCAACACCACCCCAAATAGTGTTTCTCAACACTACCCTTGTGTCGAGTGTTTCTTAACACTTATCAGATGTCTTATCCAACAGTCTAGTATGATGCGATATTTCTCATTAACAAATGTGATACTCAAAGTTTGACTCTATGACTAACACACACGCACTTAAACAATCAACTCGTTGAGATATGTTGACTTTATTTTTCTTTGTGTGCTGTCTATGAGGATTTATTTGATGAGTGGTCTCTCCCTGAGAAGTTTTCGATGATGCATAGCTAGAAGACTGAGGATATGAGAATATGTTTTATTTCTTTATCTGCTTGTGGGTATATTTTGTTAGTCCTAACTGTCATGAGCATTTATGCTAGTCTTACTTGACACTATGGATTGACAAGGTATTATCCTTGACTATTTTGCGAGTGCATACTTCTAGTTATCCTGACTTTAATGTGTTTTGATACAAGCATAATCTCACCATAACAAAATTAGGTGATCTCACTGCACTAGTCATCTTGACCTCCATGTCTTTGGTGCGTAGGTGAGTTTTCCACTTTTCTATCTGATAAAGATCATATTCAGATTCACATAGTCATACTAGTGTGTATTGTATGATCTTATGATGCTACCAATAAAGCTCGATGATGATAATTAGATGTCTATAGGCATTATGACCTTGCAAGTCAACCATTTTCATAGTAGCTTGCATTTTTAGGTTCATGTTAGATTAGTTTTGCATCTTGCATCTAGAGAGAGCTCTCCTTTTTATCATCTCCAAACTAGTTGGTCAACTGTGCTCATTTTCTGATTCTTCTTGATCATATCTTTCATTTCTAGTCTTTCATGTCACATCATTTTCTATCTATTTTCGGACTTGAAATCGAAATCCAAATCACGTTTCAAAATTTTCCTCCTTCTACGTAGTTGATTGACCTTTTGAGGCATAATTCTTTGATCTTTGGTGGAATTTTTTCCTTCCATGTCTCTCAAATTTTCTAGTCTCTCATTCGCTCTATTTCTAGTCTTCTATTGCTATTCTTCTACTTCCTCACTAGGGCATGTTTCATCACCTAATGGTTAATCTATTGACCTTTACCTTCGATTATGATTTCCTTATGATTTGATCAAATCTTTTATCAATCCACTGTTCTCCTCTATCTGATTTCGATTTTGATTCTGAGGGGGCAATATTTCAAACATCTTTTGTGAGCTTTCGCTCAAATTTGAGATTCTTATCTCTTACTTTGAATGTGATCCCGAATCGACCTCATATTCAAAGGCCTTTGTTTATGTTTGTTCGGGTGTGATCCCGAATCGACCTCACATCTGAGTTGTTTTGTGATCCCAAATCGATCTCACATTTCAACTTCATTCTTTGACTATATGTGTTCCCAAATCGATCACACATTAGTCAAAGAGGGCCAAATGTATGCACCCAAAAATGGTCGCCTAGACTTTGGGCCCCATTTATTCGATTTATCAACCCTGAATCATTTTTATCAATAATCAATATTTTCAACATTATCAATTTCTTGATCAAATCTTAATTTTGATCATATATTGGATTTTTATCCTATGGGCTAACCATTTATCCTAAGTCTTTATTTACTTAAAAGGAATATTTCCTCCCCTTTTAATAAATAAAAAGCCCCCACTTTTCTTCTTATCCTAAGTTGCACAAATAAAGTATTATTCCTATTTTATAAAAAAAGAGAAAAGCACTTTTTGTCTCATATGGACATAAAGTCAACTCCTATTTTCCTATTGGAGGATACTTGTGCACATGGATTGCTCCTCTTTCAAACTCCACCGCTGATTAAGAATTTTGCCTCTTAATCTCATTGGTCCATTTCACCTCATTTCTTATAAAAGGAGAGCTCTCTCCCTCATTTTAGGTCACTTGTTTTATGATAACTCTATGCTACAGGAATTCTTTGGAGCTTTTTGGAGATCATTGTTGCATTGCATTTTAGAGTTCTTCATTTGCTTCATAATTTAGTTTCCATTCTTGCATAGTAGTTCATGTTTATGCTTTCATAGCTTAGATTTCACTTTCAAGCTTTAAAATAACTCATTTAGCTTAATAGGAAGGGTTGTAACACATTGCTATTTCCATTTCATAGCTTAGTTTGTATTTCCATTTTTCATAGCATAGCTTGCACATTTGCATTCTCATTATTAGCTTGCATTGCATTGCATTTCCAATTGATTCTTTGGAGGTATTGGCACTCTTGCCCTTGTCTTCATTTGAATCTCTCATTGTATGGTTGACTAGAAAGGTCACAAGCTCAATAGCTCTAGCTGAGAGCAAATCCATAATCTTGCAACTCCATGCATAGAGAGCTATGGATCGATTTGTGAGGGCTCATTCTTGAGTTTCCTTGCATGTAAGGATCCATAGAAGTGCACTACTTTTGTGTGTATGGTAACATTCTCCCCCTTTGGCATTAGTATCAAAACTTTATGTATATGTACCAACTTCAAAAATTTGTACTTAACAAAAATATGAATCTTATGTGAACTCCCCCTTTGTACATGCTCTTGATGTGAAGTACATACAAGCATATATATACATATAATTCCCCCCTTTTTGAAATTAATGCCAAAACAATAATGTACTCACAACTTGTCAAAAACATGTTGATGGGTTTTCTTCAGTGAATCCAAGAGGTTTTCCCATTCCTCCTTAAGGTTCTCAAGAGCAATGTGCTCTAAACCGACTTGTGCATGCATATCAAAAATATTTTCTAACACTGGTATCTCCAAGGTGGAAACTAAGTCCTTTTCCTTATTCACATGTCTCTCCATTATCTTGAGATGGGGAAGCAATTCAGCCTGAAGCTCGGTTATTTTCTCTCTGATTGTATCCTCTTGCTTCCTTAAGTCAATTCTTAACAGCTAGAGTTCTTGAACTTTTGTATAATGCTTAAGAAATGCATTTGGCTCGATTAAATAATTATTTTCACTAACTTGTATCTCTTCATCAAGCTTCTTTATCTTTTCACTAAGTTTGGTAGTGAAGTGGTCTACTATGCATAACTTATACAAAGTTGTAATTATCTATTGAATAATGGCGTCAAGCTTGGTAATGACCTCTGATAGCTTGATCTCATTGATTGCCACTTCCTAGATTATTTTCTATGCTAGCTTTAATTGAATTTTGGCCTCTTCCCTCTCTTCCATTCTCTTTTCTACATCTACATCAAGGGCATTGATGTGGCCGGTTAGAGTGGAAAGTTGATTGATGATGGGATTTTCCTCATCAACATTGATATCAGGGACTACTTGCATCAAGATGTCTCTAACTTCCTCTAAAACCTATTTTCTTTTACTCTCTTGCCTTAACTTTTCCTATGCAACCTTCCTTGTGCACAACACACCATACTTTCTTAAGGATTTGGGGTCTAGAGTCCTAGGCTCACATTCAAGAATTTCTATAATTTCATCTAGTGTGACAGGACCCTTACCATGTTTCTTCTTTTTCTTTTTCTCTAGAGTGGGGGATTTTTTGTATGGTACAAGAGATTTGATCTCTGGATTTGTCTTTTCTTTCTCGGCAGACACAATCTCTTCCTTATCCTACCCAGTGACTGGTGTCTCCATGTCTTGTCCTTGGGAATCTTGTTTGGTGTTTATTGTATCTTATTTTCTTTCAGCCTCTTTGTTCTCAAGCTCATTTTTATCATTCTTCTCTTCTATACCTTTTCCCTTGGTTGTATCATTTTTTTGCTCGTGTATGGATCCTTCGGGTTCCCCTTGTGTAGCAATCTCAATTTCTTGAACTAGTATAGGTAAATCACCTAGTATATCAACTATTGTTGCCTCACTCTCTTTGGTATTATCTATAGTTATAGTGATGTCCTCTTCATTATTTACATCATCTCATGATCTCCATGTGTGATGTCCTCATTTATGACATCTTTTTTCTAGGTTGTTACTATTTGTTCAGGCGCATCCTGTGAATACTCTTCAGTATATCCAGTCGGGTAGAAATCCATGGCATAAGTGTCATCTTCTATCTCTGTATTGGATACATGTATAGGTTCATTGGTGGCTATATCAGCATCATCCTAGTGGACTCCTTTTCCTTTTCTTTTATCCTTCTTCTCAAGAGTGATAGCCAGTGCAAGTTGATCATCTTTTGCCCTTGCTTTCAAAATTGTAGTCCATAGAAGCTTTCTATTTTCATTAACTTCCTCAAGATTAATTGCCAAAATATCAAGTTCTCTACTCTTCATCAAAAATCATTTGGAATACTTCTTCATTAGTTTTTCAATCTCAGTGATAGATAAGGTAGGAATTACCAAAATTAATGCGTGTTCCCTCATTTTATTTTCTATATGCAAGGTGTAAGTCCACCCTGTTGAAATATTATCATATAATCCCTTAGGAACATATCTTGCAAACTCAATAGGTACTTTCTTAAATTTGATCATCATATGAATGATAGCTTCTTCTATTTTCTCTTCATCCTCGATACATATATGTACATACAAACTCATCTTAGGGTGACCTAGTCCACCTATTTTCTTTATATTTTCAACTAATTCATCTACTGACTGACTTTTATTTACAAAAAACTTAAATTTACCTTGTTCATCTTCTTCCTTGGAGTCTACATCATCTTTACCTCTTATCAACCTTCTCCTCTTTTTAGGTTTCTCGGTAGTAACTTGGGCACCTCTTTTCTTTTTTTGATATGTCTTAGTGGAAGTTGGCCTTGTTATTTTTTCAATTCCTTTCTTTAGGGGAGGAGAAGCAGCTATTGAAGATCTTGTCCTTTCTTTTATATGTGTTTCTTCTTATTTCCTCTTCCCTATGGCCTTTACTGGTGCATCTTGAATGTCCTTATCTGACTCAGTATCCTCCTCATGTTCACTATTACCAATTAAAGTTGTTCTTTGGTTGCTTCTTCAACTGGCTTAGTTGTTAATTCTTGTTCTTCTTCGTCTTCTCCAAAAAAATTTGCCAATGTTTCCATCATCATTTTAGATTTTTTACTTACTTTCACTCCAACTAGATCCATCTTTATTCTTAACTTAGCTTCTTTATAGGTTCTGAACCTAGTAGCTTTTGGATCTTTGGGCTTAGGCAATAGTTCCCTAATTAACCTAGAAGCTCAGTCAATATCCAATTCATATCCCATTGGGGGTAACCAAGCAATCCTCAGTTCAACTACCTTGATTAAAGTGGTGTCGGTATCCACTAGGAAATAAATATCTTCTTTGTGTTCCTCTACTAGTTGACCTAGAATCCTGCTTCTTTTATGTATTCTATCCTTAAATTGTTCAAAATACTCATCCATAATAGTAACAAAATTCTAACCTAGATTCTGAATAAATTCACTTATCTACAATATAACTGGCTAGTTGACATCCCAGTCAGCATTACCAACTGATGGAATGAAGTTTTGCAGGTAGAAAAATATACAGACTAGTAGAGAACCAAACTTACATGTGTTTGTCTTTTCTACCCGAATGGTTCTCATATTTTCCTCCAATTGTTTCAGTAGTAGCTCGGCGAGGTCCAATTGAAGACCCTTCTTAACAATCTTATAAACAATATCTACAAATCCAAAAGGTACATTGTTTGGCCTGCTCGATCGAAATATCTTATATCCAATAACATAGGCTCCAAACCTTGTTTTCAAATCAATGATTGTATTAACTCTCATTCCTCTTCCATCCCATTCAGCTCCAGTCAGCTTCTCAGTCTCTACCCTTGGTGCATTCCTTACGGCCTTAGCTTTATCGTTAGTTGGGTAATCGATGACCCCATGCATGATATCCTTGGATAGTTTAACTAGTTCATCTATCCATATTTTACCATCATGCACTCAGCTAAGAACAACCCTAATCCATTCAATTTTAAATTCTCTCGATAAATATAGGGCATTCATCAATCCCTTCACCTCTAGGTGTTTGTGCTCATTCTTGAGCTTTCCATTCTCACTTAGCTCCTTGTAAGTGGATTAAAGCTCAAAATCTATGATTTCACTAATTTTACAATGGATGGATGTGTGGATGTCTTGCACCAATAAAACCCTAGGTGATATACTGGAAAACACACCCGCTTGATCAATTTGTGAAGCTATTTTAGGGTGCACCTTGTATTTGGGTTCATCATAAGTCACAGACTTAATCAATGTGACCTTATTGTCACTCTCAAACTTTAATTTCATAACCTTAGATGAAGATGCCATTGTTTCTCAAATTTAGGGCTTCGCAAATATTTCAATAAAATAACTCGATAGCTTAAAACTTACTTGAAGTAGTGATAAACCCACTCGGTATCTCTTTAAATCTTTGTCAAATGCTCTGGAAATTCTTTTCTCAAATCTCTCAAGTCACTATTGTTCTTCTCGTTATTGATGTGCGATGAAATAAATAACTTCATCGCATATTTATCCCTAAAATCTATTTTCCTTCTCAAATGTTCACATTAAATTCTTTACCTACCATAGCTCAGTAAACATAGTTGTGCTCGGTTAACACTTCAAAGGCTTCATCTCAATTAACACTAGATATTACATCGGTTGATACTTCAACTCGATCAACCTTTCCAATATTCACCAACTAGAAAATATTTACCCGGTCATTCTTTTACTGATTGTACACATTTTAAGTTCTAAACATATAGTACCATAGTGTATCTTATTTCATGCTGATTTGGTGTTCATTCACTAGATATAAGGAACTATTGTAAGAAATAACCGATTTAAAATTTAGTTCCATACATACCTTAATTACTTAGTTGGAGATGGTGGTATCACCTAATCCAATGGATGAGGTGTCACCAACTGTAGTTCTTGATCCAACATTGTCATTTGATTATTTTCTCCACATTTGGTTTCTTATCCTCATGATTTCTTTAATTGTATTTCTATTTTTATTAGCATTTATCTCTGGTGCTCGGTCTTTGCAATCTTTTCTCAAGTGACTGACCTTGTGACAGTGAAAACATGTCATACCAGTACTTGTCCAATTATGAGATCTTCCTCTCTAGTTATTTCTCATACAATTTGCTACAATATGTCCATATCTGCCACATGTTGTGCAATTAACCCAAGTGTTGTAATCCCAAGTATATGCATTACCTTGCCTTCTTGGTTGATATGTCTTGTTCTATTCTTTCGGTGTCCAGATTTGCTTCATTTTAGTCCTACATTCATGTGATATGTGTCCATGCATGTTGCAAGTGCGACAATTTTTTTACATATAAGGTGTCTTAGGTGTCCTATTCAACTTTTATATGCACTCATGTACTTGATGTCCATACTTATTACAGTTATAGCAATAACCATTAAATTTAAGACTAGATTTAGGAATACCTTTTTCTATGCTTCTGCAAACATTTGATGTGTGGCTTGGTTTTCCACAATGATAACATGATAGCTTCTTTGGTCTTGGATTAACATAGGCATTCTTTTGTTCAACTTGTCTTGATGAATCTTCTTACACGGTATAGCCTAAACTAGTAGTGCTATCAATTCTTCTCTGACTGTTCAAAAATTCATCCATTCTTTTAGTACTATCTTCAGCTTTCTTCATCATCTTATTATGTTGTTGTTGAATCTTTACCTCATTCTTCAATCTTTCATTCTCTTCTCTTAATTCACTGAAGTCTTCCAATTTCCTTGTAAGCTCACTATTTACTCAGTTGACTTCCTGACTCACGACAACCATCTGATTAGAGATTTCAAAGTGATGCCCGATGAGTCTTAGTATCTCAGATTCCTTCTCTTGTAACTTATCATTCATTTGCCTCCTATCTTCAATAGTCAAATTTCTTTCTTGTTCAACTTGCCTTGCATTGTTCATGACATCAATCATTCTAACCATTTGTGTCTCTTGACTGATCTGCAGTGCTTTCACTTGTTTAGTAAGATGTATATTCTTTTTAGATAGATTTGATATGGTTTCTTCAAATGCATCAGATATGCTACTAGATCCAAATCTAGATGCCTCAAATGGATCATCTATCTCTTCTTCATGATAATCCTTCTCATTACACCAAAGTTCCATATCCTTCCTTTTGATCAGTAACTTTCTTAGTTCTTCTTTGGATTTCTTAAATTGTTTAATATAGATCTGCATCTGTATTCTCTAATTCTCAATTGTCTTATCAAGCTTTTACCTTTCCATCCTTAATATATTTTCTCTTTAGTGATTAAACTTTCCAAAACAAGAGAAATAGCTCTAATACCAATTTTTAAGATTATGGAAAGAAATATACTATGAGGGGAGGTGTGAATCAGTACCTTTAAAACTTTTCAAGACTAAAACTTTGTAAGCATAGATATCATTAACCAACTGAATCCATCGCATATAACATACATTCAAAATATAACTAAAATGTAAATACATGTAACCTAATCAATAAACCATTCATGAAACTTCATATGCATAACACAAATGTTTTGGTATCATAGAAACCCTTGTTAGAAGGTAAAAACTATGGTGGGGATGACACCCACAAAGATTCACTACTATAGTAACAAAGTATGTCAGTTAAGGCTACAAAGATTCTGATCACTTCTAGTGATTTTATCCTGTTAGGAGTAACAATAAGATCACCTAGATCTACCTAGTTAGAGGATTTTAGCAACACAATCAAGTGTGCACTTGGTTAAGAGATTTACAATAGAACTATTAAGTTCACTCTATTAAGAGATTTACAAATCTACTACAATGGTTAAAGAGTAACAGTAAGATATATATGTAAACAACAACTCAAACTTTCCTCATTCAGATCTGTAAAATACTATAAAGATATTATCTTATTGTGATGTGTATGTCCTTCTGTATTGCTTGGCAGTCTTAGATCTTGTTCTGAAAAACTGAATACTTCTGTTAAATCCTCATGTCAAACCCTTGTCTGATCTTTTGGTGTCCCTAGTGCAGCTACTTCTTAATGATACATAATCAAATGACATCCTCAAAAAATTTATATCAAGCTAAGTTGACAGAATTAGGGTTTTACAATATCTTAGAAAACCTAAAATCAACAGTGGAAATAAATAACCTACATCTACAATACATAGGAATCATCAACAATTTAATAATTTCATCCATATTAAATTATCTCTCAATCTTGGTAAACTATTTTTTGATCGATGTAAACCATTTTCCTCGATGTTTGTGACTTTCCAAACTACTATGTCATTTCTTGTTTCATTCAGTGTTCACTATATTCATCTCTCGGTAATTAATTGGTGCTAAGTTCATATGAATTCTCAGTACGTGGTGATCATATAGCTCGGTAAGAGTGCTTGGTCAAAGCTATGCTCAGTTAACTCAAGTATTTGCCTTGTGTCTTGCTCGATGTGAAGGCTATGTGTATTGACCAACTATCTTGTCTTTTCTCCGTTATCGACTTATGACTAAGTGATACTAATGCCAACCATTAATGCTCAATAGGAGTAACAACTTTATAACACTTAAACATTTGGAATGCATCAAACTTCTCTTTTAGAAACATAATAGACATCTTTCTTGAACAATCATTAACAAACAAAATGAAATATTGATCTCCATAATAACTCTGTATCTTCATAGGACCACAAAGGTCAATATGAACTAATTCCAAAACACCATTGGTAGAATAAGGTTTTCTTGTGAAGCTCGAATCTAACATTCCTTACACATCACTTTATCAAGTTTTCATAATTTTGGTAGACCTTTGCTTCTATCCTTTTTACTCACTTTAATCATATTATCCAAATTTACATGACATAGTCTCTTATGTCATAGTCATACTGTTAGATAACTAAGAGGGGGTGAATTAGTCAAATCAATTATCCTACAATCCCAATCTCTCAGATGTACTTTTTCAAACTTCTTCAATAAAATAATCAACTCAGTAAGATATTAACAATAATATTTTCTATTCATTTATCGAATACCAGTAATTTCCAAAACTTTGTTTACTAATTAATCAAATATGAAATATGTAAAGTATGATAGTAGTCCAATCACAACAAATAACACATAACACAAAGATTTAACATAGAAACCCTGCTAAGGGAAAAACCACCTGGGACCGATAACCCAAAATATTTCACTCTTTTGAAGTGAGCTTGGTTAGGAGCCAACCTTGTTAAAGGTTACAAAACACACTGCAAGGTGTGACCTTGTTAGAGGATTTATCACTAATCGTTAACTCTTGACCAGCATTCACTATGGGGTGAACAAGAAAACAATTAACATTCCTTAAATGTCGTATTATGATACAAAAGACTGTTAAGTCCACTCAATCAAGAGATTTAGCTATAATAATGGTTAAACTGATATAGTAGTGATCTGATTCAAATACAACTCAATTTGCAAGTATTCAGATGTATTCTAATCTCAATATCACTCTTTTGATCAATAATTAATTCACTCCATTATATCCTCCAACTTACTTCACTCGGTGTATAATTCTCTGATGCTTAGTAATACCTATGGTCTATCTCGGTTCTGTCTGTAACCAATTTGATCAGTAACAAATGAAAATTTCTTCACCTAAATTCTCCTATAGTCTCTATTCTTCCATCTAATTCAACAATGAATCTCATGTCTCTTAAATAGACGTGTAAACCATTTTCATCTCATCCATTCAATTTTGCCTCTTAATCTCCATCATTCATTTTGCCTCTTCAAGCTTCATCGATAGTTGTATCAATAACACATTTCAATCTCTCCCCTTCTATCATCTCTAAATTTTGTTAGTTGTTGATCTTATAAAAAACTCTATCTCTTACCTCGAAATCATAAGCATTTGCCAGCTCATCAATTTCAGTTGGCTGTTATAAACATTTAATATTTTTATCCTACTCGGTTAATACAGAATGTGTCAGTGATTACTAACTCGATTATTATTATCACTTGGTAAACACAAGACTGATTTGGTGTATACAAAAATATTCAATTACCGATCACATTAACTTGTTCAATCCTAATCTCATCTTCATAATATAATAATGTAATATGCTCAAGTCAACAACATAATGCCATAGACTTCATCAATAAGTTACCCAATGTATACCTTATCTATATCTGTCATATCCATCTTGTCCTTATATAGATATCTCATTTCTTCACCATTTCTTCCTTTCTACAGATGTTCAGATGTTTGTAACTATCATGATATAGTCAAAACTAGTTGACATCAATGATAACATATTTACTGATTTAATCATCTTACATATTACTTTAATAGCTCGGTGACCTCATGAATCTTCATCAAGGTATTCAATCAGTTGCAGGTTAACAATCTCTCCCTTTGGCATTGATGGCAACACAAACAATATGAAATATGCCATAGAATACCAAACATTTGTTCTACAACTATATAGATAAATGTTGTCGCTCGGTAAGCTCTCCCTACCTTGATATTTAATATGTTTAATCACTACATTACTATAACAACATTTCATGTAGACTCTCCCTGTGGATTTGATCTTTTTCAGTTCTATGATTCTTTCTCTCCCTTTAGTGGATAGATGTTTCAGTTTTCATTCTATCTCCCTTTTCATGTTCTTTCCAATAGATATTTCATTGAAATCTCTCTCCCTTTGACAATAATGCCAAAAGAAAATAAACAACTCTTTAGTAGCCAAATAGAATTTTATGTTGTTCAGTCCAGATCAAGTACCTTCATGTACTGATATACAGTTCTATGTTCCAGCTTCTACAATCTTCACATCCTTCACAACTTTAGGAATCCTAAAGTGTGAGCTACATGCATCAATATTTTTTATTTTTTTGATAAAGTACAGGTTGATGAAACCTCCTGATCACCTTAGTGATTGATAGATAGGGGATGGACCCCTAGTCCAGTCCTCAAGTACTAAAAAGTATCCTTCAGTAAAGGTTTAGTAAATATATCTGCAAGTTGTTCTTTAGACTTCACAAACTCCAGTTTCACTTGCTTTTCTTGTACTTGTTCCCTCAAATAGTGATACTTAATTGATATGTGCTTTGTCTTTTCATGCATCACTGGATTCTTTAAAATATTTATGGCACTTGTGTTATCACAATATATAATCACTAGATCAGTGATCTCCTCATTCATTCCGTGCAAAAACTATTTTATCTATGCAATATTTGAACAGTTAGCAGCAATAGCAACATATTTTGCTTCAACAGTAGATTGAGAAATACATGCATGTTTCTTACTTATCCATGAGACAAGTCTTTCCCTCAAAAAGAATGATCCACTGGTAGTACTCTTCTGGTCATCAATATTTCCAACCCAATTTGCATTAGTGTAAACTTGTAGTTCAAAATTACCTTCCTTTTTGTACCATAACCCATCATGCTCGGTGTTCTTCAAATATCTCAAAATTCTCTTAACAGTGGTCATATGTGATTCCTTAGGATTATCAAAAAATCTTGCCATAATCCCAACTACATGTGTTATATCAGGCCTACTGTATATAACATACATTAACTTACCAATCATTGATCTATGCAGTGTCTGATTTACCTCGGTTGATTCATCATCTCTTGATAGTTTGCATCTAGTAACTATAGGTGTTCCAACTGGGTTTGAATCTTCCATTCTAAATGTCTTCAATACTTCCTTGATGTATTTTTATTGTGTGATGAATATGCCTTCATTCTGTTGTAGTATTTGCAATCCAAGAAATAATTTAATCTCTCCAAATATTGACATCTCAAACTCTTTTCTCATTTCAGCAACAAATGATTTGCAAAGATTATCATGTCCTCCAAATATTATATCATCAACAAAAATTTCAGGAATAAGTATATTATCATCTGTTCCATCTTTCAAATTTAAATTGTTGTTGTCACTTGTTCTCACAAAGCCAATACTAATAAGATAAGCATGCAATCTTTTATACCATGCTCTCGGTCCTTTTTTTAGTCTATACAATGATTTGTGCAATTTACAAACCCTGTTCTTCTTATCATGATCAATAAAACCTTTAGGTTGTTCTATGTAAACCTCTTCCACAAGTATCCCATTCAAAAATGTTGATTTAACATCCATTTGATAAACCTTAAATCCTTTATAAGCAGCATATGCAAGTAATATTCTAACTCCTTCAAGTCTTGCTACTAGTGCAAAAGTTTCACCATAGTGGATTCCTTCTTTTTGTGCATGTCCCTTACAAACAAGTCTTGCTTTGTTTCTAGTCACTTCACCATTTTCATTCAACTTGTTTCTAAATATCCATTTAGTACCAATCACATTTTTATCACTCGGTCTCCGTACCAGTATCCATCTTTTGTTTTTCTCTATTTGCTCAATTTTTTCATTCATGGCCTTAATCCATTCTTCATTCTCAAGTGCATCTTTAACATTTTTAGGCTCAAATTCACAAACTAAACATGTGTTTTGTCTTAACTTACTTTGTGTCATCATGCCAGCTTGCTTATCTCCAATAACCCAATTATGTGGATGGTGTCTTCTCACAAATTTTTCCAATACTTATTCTCTTCTTTGTTCATCAGTCGGTGCAGGCTCAATTTATTCCTCGGTAACATCTTCCTAATTCTTGGTTTGCATTTACTAACCCTCAGTAGAATTTTCCTATCACTCGTTAGACTCGGCCTATGGCTTGGGTAGATAGTCTGGATGCTCAATATATGTAAATATACCATAGTCCTTTGGTTCCTTCCTGCTTTCTTCATCATTTTTCTCATAAAACTCATCAAATTTCACATTAGCACTTTCAATCATTTTTTTAGTAGGCTTTTTCAAACATTTGTATGCTTTGTTCCTAGTAGAATATCCTATAAATATTCCTTCATCACCTTTAGAATCAAATTTTCCATTTCTATCATCTTTTAGAATGTAACATCTGCTTCCAAAAATTCTAAAATAACTTACATTCGGTGTGTAGCCAAACCATAGCTCATAAGGTGTCTTATTTGTATCTTTCCTCAGTTGAACTTGGTCCAAGGTGTATATAGCAGTGCTAATAGATTCTCTCCAATATATTTGTGCAACATCTTTTTCAATCATCAATGTTCTGGCACAGTCAACTATAGATCTATTCCTTCTTTCTACAATACCATTCTCCTATGGTGTCCTTGGTGTAGAAACCTGTCTTTTAATTCCATGCTCATTGAAAAAGTTAGTAAATTTATCATAAATAAACTCACCTCCTCTATCAGATCTTAAGCATTTTAAATCTTTCTCAGTTTCCTTTTCAACTTTAGCTTTATACCACTTAAACATTTTGAAAGCTTTAGATTTCTCTTTCAAAAACATAACTTTCATCATCCTAGAGTAGTCATCAACAAATAAAATGAAGTATTTATCACCATAATAACTTTGAGTTCTCATAGGACCACATAAGTCAGTAGCCACCAACTCCAAAATACCTTTAGAAGAATAGTCTTTTCTCTTAAAACTAGATTTAGTCATTTTCCCTTTCTGACATTGATTACACATGACATGGTAAGGTTTAGTTAGACTTAGTAAACCTCTAACTCTTCTTTTCTTACTAATCTTAACCATATTATCAAAATTCACATGACACAGTCTCTTATGCCACAACCACACATCTTCATTTCTAGCCAACAAATAAGAATTTTTAGCATTATCAAGATAAATTAGATTACCTTTGGATTGTTCACCAATACTGACCAACTTTTTTGATTTCATCATAGATTTCACCTTTCTACTTTCAAATGCAGCTTGGTGACCTGAATTATTTAATTGTGCTACACTCAATAGATTATAGTTAAGTCCTTTCACCCAATATGCATTCTCACATCTAATCTTATTGTTCAGCAAGATAGATCCCTTTCCTTTCACTAGACAAGGTGTATCATTTCCCATTTTAACAGATCATCCATTATAGTGTTCAAGATATTCAAATTTGTCCTCATCACCAGTCATATGATGTGTACAACCACTATTAATAATACATGTATCATTCTTGCTAACTTTAGATATAAGTGTTATTTCAACATACTTTTCTTCTTTTGAATCCTCTTTCATAGCTATGAATACCACCTCAATTTCTTCATCAGTGTCGGTGTCAGTATCAACATCATCATCTCCAACTAGGTAACAAGCCTTATTTCCTTTACCTTTGTAGTCTCGGTTGTTTCTTTCGTCATACTGTCAGTTTCCTCTATGTTCTTAGTTATCTCTTCTATCAAACTTTCTTTCACCATATTGGTCATTATCTTTGTCATTATCTTTCCTGTTAGGACATCTAGTTGCAATATGGTCAATTTCTTTACAGTTAAAACATGCTAAAGGTAACTTTTCTTTATACCTTCATTTACCTTTCTAAAGTCTCCTAGCCAAAAGTACTTCAAGCTCATCAAGTCCATCTTCATTGTCATTGTCACTTTTATTCCTTATGTTATATTTATTGCTAGACTTATCGATCTTCAATGATGACATAAATGTGGACTCAACACGTGGTACAATATTGTTTCATAGTTATTCAACTCAAAAGTAGTCAATTTATTGATTAGGCTATCAAGTGTAAGAACATTACCTAGTGCAGATCTCATTTCATGAATAGTAGAGATTCTAATAGCATAGACAAGTAGCAAGGTTCTAAGAATTTTACTCACAACAATGTCTTCATCAATAACACCTCCTACTCCTCGGATAGCATTGACCACCTCCTTGATTCAGTTAGAGTATTGTGTGATGTTTTCACCTTCTTTCATCTTCATATCATCAAATCTACCTCTAAGGCTTTCAACTATGGCCCTCAGTACATTTGCATCTCCTCCATTAACTAGTGCAAGCTTGTCCCACATTTATTTTTTTGTAGTACAAGATTTGATATCTTCAAATTCTACATCAGATAGGGCAGCAAAAATCTCTATCATTGTCATTTTGTGTTCATGTATGTCTCTCAACTGATCAATTGTCAGAGGTCCAATAGTTGGTTATATGTAACCATTTTCTAGGAGTTGTAGAGAAGATTCTCCAATTCTAGATATGTGCAACCTCATTCTGTGTTTCCATGTCGAGAAGTTGTCTTTGTTTAGCTTTGGCACCTCTCTCTTATACATCTTGTGATCTTTAGCTCAAGTCCTTCAAACTTCCTTTTCAAGCACACACTCTGATACCAATTGTTACATAACTGAGAGGGGGGGTGAAATAGTTAAATCAGTTATCCTACAGTCCCAATCTCTCAAATGTACTTTTTCAAACTTTTTCAATAAAATAATCAACTCAATAAGATATGAACAACAATATTTTCTGTTCATTTACCGAATACCAATAATTTCCAAAATTATGTTTTCCAATTAATCAAATATGAAATATGTAAATTATGATAGTAATCCAATCACAACAAATAACACATAACACAAATATTTAACATGGAAACCCTGCTAAGGGAAAAACCACCTAGGACCAGTAACCCAAAATATTTTACTCTTCTAAAGTGAGCTCGGTTAGGACCCAACCCTATTAAAGGTTACAAAACACACTGTAAGGTGTGACCTTGTTAGAGGATTTATCACTAACAGTTAACTCTTGACTAGCATTCACTATGGGGTCAACAAGAAAACAATTAACATTCCTTGAATGTCATATTGAAATACAAAAGACTATTAACTCCACTCGGTTAAGAGATTTAGTTGTAACAATGGTTAAACTGATACATTAGTGATCTGATTCAAATAAAACTCAATTTTCAAGTATTCAGATCTATGATAAGCTCAATATCACTCTTCTAATCAATAATCAATTCACTCCATTATATCCTTCAAATTACTTCACTTGATTTATAATTCTCTGATGTTCGGTAATACCTGTAGTCCAGCTTGATTCTGTCTGTAACCGGTTTGATCAATAATGCATGAAAATGTCTTCACGTGAATTCTTTTGTAGTCTCTATTCATCTAGTTGATTCAAAAATGAATCCCATGTCTCTTAAATAGACATGTAAACCATTTTCATCTCATCCATTTGATTTTTCCTCTTAATCTCCATCATTCATTTTGCCTCTTCAAGCTTCATTGGTAGTTGTATCAATAAAATGTTTTAATCTCTTCCCTTCTATCATCTCTAAATTTTGTTATCCATTGATCTTATAACAAACTCCATCTCTTACCTCAAAATCATAAGCATCTACCAGCTCATCAATTTTAGTCAGCGGTTATAAACATTTAATGTTTTCATCCTACTCAGTTAATATAGAATGCGTTGGTGATAACTAACTCAGTTATTACTGTCACTTGGTATACACAAGAATGATTCGGTGTATACAAAAATCTTCAATTACGGACCACATTAACTTGTTCAATTCTGATCTCATCTTCATAATAGAATAATGTAACATGCTCAAGTCAACAAAATAATGCCATAGACTTCATTAATAAGTTACCCATTGTATACCTTATCCATATATGTCATATCTATCTTGTCCTTATGTAGATATCTCATTTCTTCACCATTTCTTCCTTTCTACAGATGTTCAGATGTTTGTAACTATCATGATATAGTCAAAACTAGTTGACATCAATGACAACATATTAACTGATTTAATCATCTTACATATTACTTTAACAACTTGGTAACCTCCTAAATCTTCATCAAGATATTCAATCAATTTTAGGTTAACACATACATCCTCAATTTTAACAAACAAGTGACTCTTTGCAGTAGTATCAAGATAAAATTATTACCTTTTGATTGTTCACTAGTTCCAATTAGATCTCCACCAGTACTATAAATCTTCACCTTTCTATTATGAAATTTCAGTCGGTGACCAGTATTGTCTAGTGTTTCACAATTGTGAAACACTCAACATTTTATAGTTTAGACCTTTAACCCAAAATGTATCATTACATCCCATCTTCTCATTTAATATAATTGATCATTTACCTTTAACAGGATATGGAGCATCATTTCCAAATCTGACAAATCCTCCATCATACTCTTCTAGGTTCTCAAACTTATCAATATCACTAGTCATATGATGTGAACATCCACTATTAATAATCCATGGGTCAACTTTTACTTACATGAGAAACAAGTTTTTTTTTATCTTCATATTTCTCCTCATCTAAGTCTTCCTTTACAACAATACAGACAACTTCATATCCTTCTTATGTATCATCATATTCATCATTAGTTACACCTTCCTCATCTAGGTAACAAGACTTCTTACCTTTGTCCTTGTAATCTCTAAATCTTTGTTGTTAGATGTCTCTTTTGTCATTATTATCATTCCTATCATTGTCAACACATTTAGATGCAATATGACCAATCTTATTACAATTGAAACATTTTAAGGGTAATTTGCCTTTGTACTTTACTTTACCTCTCAGTAGTCTTTTGGAAAATAGTGCTTCCAATTCCTCTTGTTCTTTCTCTTAGGTTAGGATACTATCATATTCATTTCCATATGAATTACTGTGATTTTATCTTTCTCTTCTTGAAGTTCTAATACTCAGATGATTTAAATGTAGTTTCAATGGTCAGTAGACTATTATCATAATTGCTAAGCTCAAATGCTGTAATTTTACCGATTAAGGCTTCAAGAGTAACAACATCATTTGGTATGGATCTAAAATTTTTAATATAAGATACTCTAATATCATACTTGGGAGAAAGAGTTCTCATAATTTTACTTACCACTTCTTCATTAGTCAATGATCCACCAGCACCTCTGATTCTCCAATCCCAGATAGATACAATCTCAACCTACTTCTCCATGTAGAGAAACTTTCCTTGTTCAACTTAGGTACTTCTCTCCTATACATCTTTGGATATTTCACTCAAGTCTTTCAAACTTATCTCTATGGAGTCCTTATCTCTGATACCAATTATTAGATTACGGAGAGGGGGGGTGAATTAGTAATCCCTGATTCCAAATACCTTAAAAAAATTTCTCTTATTAGCTCGATGATAGCTCGGTTAAATAAAATTTACTATTTACCGATAATAGTAAATACACTTTAACAATTAGTAAATCAATCACATAAATTATTCATCTCATGTAACACCAATTGTAATACCCCAAAAATGGGCTATAGGTTCATTAACCTCTTACATCAACAATTTGATCGAAATCAACATCAAAGTCCTAACCTAAGGCACATCTGCACATTATCGAATTTAATTCATTATCCTAAATTCTGCATCAGGGAATATTCGTAGCAATATACCTATTTTATCCTAATTATACCTATTTTATCCTAATTTAATAATTATTTGGTGATAAATCCTATTTATCCTAAAGATTGATTAATTGAATATTCTAAATATTTAATTAATTAGATTTAATTCTGCCACTTAATTATTTAATTAAATTTAATTATATTTATTCCTAAATTGTATTATTTAATTTTGACAATAAATCAAAAATCTCATGACTAATTGATTAAATTCCTATTTAATTAATTAAAGTCAGTTGTCAATATTTAATAATATAGTTTTTGAATAAAAGTTTGATTTAATAATTGATTAACCCATAAATCAATTGTTTTAATTTTAAAATTAGTTAAGTTGAAAATAAATCACTTTATTTTTAATTAATTTATAATTAAATCATGCACAATCAGAAAAGCAAGCAACTAGAAATTAACAATCAATTTTAAAATTGAAACTCAACATCTGATGATGAGTTGAAAAAGTGAACTAAAACTCTATTTTGAGATAAAAACTGCTTTTGCATGATTTTATGAGTTTATTTATTCTTAATTTCTTGTTTACTCAAAAATCAACTTGAGTTTATCAAGAGTGATTTATGGCTTTTCTCAATGCATCCTCAAGCCATGGATTTCTATAAAAATAAGGCTCAACTCTTCACAAATCCCTCTCTAAATCCCTCAAGCTTTCAATCTCACATCTCTTGAATTTGCACAATTACTCTGGCAAATTTACAACTGAAGAACAAAGATTTTGCGACAGGCGATTTGTGAGATCTTTCATAATTGATCATAGTTTGCATAGTTTTCATATCATAGCATTCATTTTCATTCATATCATTCTTAGATTAAATCTGCATTCAATTTCATTCATCTAGCTTAGATTCATATAGTTTCTCATATTATTGCACAGAAAATACAAAAATATAGATTAATTTGCATTCATACAATCTTTCATTCTTTTTGCATTCAAATCCTTCATTTAGGTGTTGCATTGTCACTGATCTTGATTTCAATCTGAGAACATCATACTCGCACCTACTAGAAGGCAGTAAATCACCTGGTTAGCATAGTTTCAATTACTTGCAGATTTCAGTTTTTGCTAACCTCTAATGTTTTATTGAAGTGTTGTGTCTATAGCTAGGTACAAAATTCACACACACATTTCTGGCACTCATCATGGGGCCCTAAAATAGGTTTCCATTCTATTCTATCATTTTTCTCGAACCCACGACCACAAAGTTAATTTTGGTGAGTTTTGTGATAAATTTCTAGGCTATTTTTCCAGAAATCCGACTAATGTTTTTATTGGTACATGCAGACATGACATGATACAGATTCAAAATTTATATTTCTAGAAATTTATTTGAGTTATCTTTCATTTTCCATTGGTTTGGATTTTTTTATTTTTTTTTTGCAAAAGTTATGATTGATTTAGTGCAGACTGGTCAGAATCTGATTTTTTATGACAACAGGTTTTTCGATTATCAAATGACATATTATCTTTGACTAACCTAATTTTCTACCACGTGGGGTTGACAAGTTGTGTTTCTTTTTTGATGGATTTTTATAACAATGGGTTTCATGTACAAGAATAGGTAAGTTTTTCATAACAGTGGTTTGCAGGTGCAGGTGCAGGTACATCCTGTGGGTACAAAAGATAGAAGACAAATGCTCAAAAATTGCTAAAATGGGTAAAATCTACTAAGCGCATTGTGAGGAACTCAATTATTCTGTTACATCTGATAAAACTTCATTTTGGGACATAAAACAAACTCTCTTGTGCCAAGCTTGAGTGCCTTTACATCTTTCATAATTCACACTTCAGTTTTGGGCTCTAAAACGAACATAGATTTATTTTTTGCATATCTATTACCCATAGTAATTAGGCCCTATGAACATTAGTTGTGGATGATCTTGAGAGAGTGGGCTTCTTTCACTTGTTTACATGTAAAGCTCTTCTTGACGAAGGATCCCCTTGTAGGTAGGGAGGATACTGAGATTGTCTCACGTTCCCTTGATTTGTGTCCTTGGCTTTTGATTGATACATTCCCTCTCCAAAGAGATTGATAGACCATAAGTTTTTGACATCACAAATCTTGGTGAGATAATTTTAGTCTTAGCATGTCAGATTAATCTGTCTGCTTTGTTTTGGTGAAGTGAAGAGGCTAGGGGATTATGCTCTACTTCCTTTTTGGATAGTACCAGAAACCTAGATCCTTGAATCCGTTGTAGTCCCCCTATGGTATATTTTGTGAGTCACCTTTAGAGAGGGTTAACCGTAGTGGACATTCCCTTAATTAGGTCAACCATGTGGAGAGAACCTCAAGTGATAATAGCCATTTTCGCCATTGTAGTAGCAGCCGCTATATAAATGTCCTTGTGGAAAAAATCTTCACAGGTGTGGTCTCTTGTTGGGCTGTTAGATCTCCCTAGCAGCTCCTGATTGATTAAATTCTTGGACTGTGTCAAAACCCCGGTGTGCCTAGATTGGAGTTCGCCCTCTTGAGATCACAAAAGTTACAGAGTCAGACCATTACTACAAACCCTAGCGAGGCCAAATTTTTTATTTTCTAGGACTATGTGCGTTATTGAAAAAAAATTTGGAACATACACAAGTAGCATTCCTAGGGATTAGCACATTAAGTCACTATTGCTTGTCATGCACAAGGTTTCTTTTGCCCTTGTTCATTGTTTTTAGATGATTGATTGCTTCCCTTTGCTTGATGTTCTACATGTTTGTTATCTACTTGGTTATTGAAAATGAATGATCCTGAACTATTACACGAATCTTCAAACCTAAAAGAGAAAAACTTGCAAACAAACTAATTCTGAAAACTAAAAAATTGCAAATCTGAAGCAAAAATCCTTTCTGGTGTCAAAAGTCATCCTAAAATTTTAAAACTCATATCAAAGCTAAAGTCAAAGTTGTCAAAAAACTCCAAAATTTGTCAAAAATATAGTTTTTACAACCTACTTCCAAATTCTGTCAAACAAATCATTGTGTCAGAAATAGAGTAGAACCTATAAAAAATCCATCCATTTCCCTAAGGTGGTCTCTTGAGTCTGATTTAACCTTCTGATTTATCGATTTGAGTATTTTTCATCTTGTATCAAAACCTTGTCAAAATTATCTTCAAAAGTCAATCTTCTTACAAAATGGCTAAGTGTTGAGAGTTCATGCCCGCCATCTATTGGGCATCTACCCATACTATTGTGGCACAATATCCTTCATTTATGTCTAATCTAATCTTCAATCAATACAATCTTGACAAGGTTGCATCATTCGATCTTCTTGAATCAATTCATTCTTTAGTTGTCTTCATCTTGCTCCCTTGCTTCACCCAAGGTTAATGGTGGAAACTCGAACTTCATCACACAAGAAATCCAAAGAGGCATCTCATACCTTACCTCTGTCTACTCACATGGGTCCAACATTTGGTGAACTCTACAATTCAGGTCTTTATGAAGATGACGGTCTTGGCAATCTTCATTAAAAACTGGTTACATACCCCCTCCTCCATCAATCCAAGGGGTCAATCAAAAATATCTACATCAATCTATTCCAGGGAGTCCTAAAACTCCTAACATGTCTCATGGAGGGACACATCACAGGTCTCAAGGACATCACTCTCAACATGGTGTGAATCGAGAACCCACACCTTCTGAAATTGCTCAATATCAAAATAATGATGACTTTAAGAAAATGATGAGGCATTTCTTGAAGGAAGACAGAGAAACATACTTTCTAGAACTAGCTCGTCAAGGGGCTAAACTTCCTCCCAAATTTCATGTTGAAGATATCATTACACATGAGGAATAAAATCCAATCATAGCTATGATGAAACAAATGCATGCCATGCAAGTCAAACTTAACAAACTTGAAAAAGAAAAGGAACCTAAAGAGTTATCCATGGAGGCTCTATGCCCTTTTCCATTTGATAAAGACTTGTACATGTTGTCATTCCCTAAAAGAGTGGAGATACCTAAGTATGATAAGTATGATGGAAACTCTGATCCTCAAGATCATGTCAGAGAATTTTGTACTCAATCTATGGAGTTCATGCATGAACCAACTTACTTAATGCATCTTTTCCCTCGATCTCTAGGAGGGTCAGCCATTCATTGGTTCTCAATAATGCCTCCAACTATCAAAACTTTTGAGTTAATCAAAATTTTCTATCAACAAGTCTCCTATAACATCCAACATTCAGTCACCATGATCAACATCTGCAATCTGAAACAATACTCAGGAGAACCATTCCTAACTTTTCTCAAAAGATGGAGGAAGAAGTTTTGTCTATATGCTAGACCCATTCCAGAAATTGAGAAGTTGGAAATCTTCATCAACAATCTTGTTCCAGAACTCAACTACCACTTGCAAATGCAAAATCATACATCCTTTGATAAGATGGTAGAAAATGCAATCAAAATTGAGAAAGTACTTGTGCAAAAAGGAGACATGTCACTTCAAAAGGACAAGTATGAATCTGGATCTAGTTCTAAAGATAGAGGCAAAAACTAGAACAAGAATAAAGGTGTTGTCATAGACGGTGTTATTGATAATATCTATCCCCCTTCTAAGGCACTTGCTTTCAATCTCACTATTGGCACCCAAGCCATCAAAGCTTCTAAAGCTAAAGCAAGAAAATCTAACAAGAAACCATCTACTTACAAACCTTGGGCTAAAGATCCTAACCGCTAATTCACTCCTCTTGGAGAGTCCTTGGAATTTTCCATGAAAACTCTATTGGCTAACAACACCATTTACTTGCCTGAGATCCAACCATTTGATCCTGAACCTAAACCAAAATGGTGGAAAGAGACTGATTTTTGTGACTTCCATCGTAATAAGGGTCATAAAACCAATAACTATGTATGCTTGAAACACCTCATACAAGACAAAATTGATAATGGAGAAATCATGATTGACAATCATAAAAGCAATAATGATTATACAGCATTCACAGAGCCATTTCTAAAACATGGTAAAGAAGATTCTTCTTCTCAACCTAATATGGGTGCTAAAGTCAATTATGCCTACTCTGGAAACAATGTTGTCATCAATATGGTTGAACAATGTCTATCTGAGCATTGCAATGTCATCACAATTGTACGAAGAGATAGAGAAAATCAATCAGCTAATGCAATTACTCGATCACAAGCTCAAGCACATCTACCAGGACAAATCCCAGATTCATCCAATGTCCCTAAGATGCCTTTTAATCTTTTATCTACTTCTAAACAAAAAGCTACATCCAAATCTTCAAATCCTAAAGACACGAGGCCTACATCATATAGTATTGTCCAACAACTCTAGCATACAAATGCAAAAATCTCCATGTTTGAGTTGCTTTGGATATCTCCAACTCATAGAGCCATTCTAGACAAAGCTCTGCTCAGATCCAATGTTCCTGACAACCTTGATTTAGATAGTTTCTAGACTATGGTTGGTCATCTTACATCTCCGTAGTATATCTCCTTTTCAGAGGAAGATGATAACTCCTTGAGCCGTCTGCATAATCAACCCTTGCATATTGAAGTCTTGATCCAAAACCGTTGCGTCAAATGTGTGTTGATAGATGGGGGCACTGGCTTAAACATTTGTTCTTTCAACTTGATCACACAACTGGGATTTTCAGAAATATCTATTGATCCTAGAAAGAAGATAACTATCAAAGCATATGATGAGCAAGAAAGATCTTCCAAAGGCACCATTGTCTTACCTATCAGAACAAGTCCAGTAATCAAAGATACTACATGTCAAGTTCTTGATCTACCTTTGGCTTACAACATCCTTCTAGGGAGACCTTGGATACATGAAATGAAAGCTATTCCTTCTACATACCATCAATGTTTGAAATTTCCTTATGAAGGAGTAGAGGTAACCATTCTAGCAGAAATATCTACAACTTGCAATGCATTGAAAGAAAGTGCAGATAAACTTGTTCCTAATAACAGAGAATCTTTCACTAAGAAAACAGATGTAGCATCCACATCCAAGATGGAAGACATTGCAAAAGAGGTCAAAATCAAAGATAATGGTATGGGAGAATACACAATGGAACCTATTTTATCTCTCACATCTCTCCCATTGTCTCCTAAGTTTTATGGGCAACCATCAGACAAAGTGAAACCTAATGCTAAAAAATCCCAAGTCCTATTCAATGGAAGCTTTGTTCTAGAACAAGTATCTAAACAAGAGTTTGAGTAAGATGAAGTTGTGCTTGCATGGTTTTATAAAGAGGAATCTAACTCTCAGTGAGTCCAAAAATGTGACTCCACTTCAAGCAGAATTCCTTAGAAGTCATATGGACCAGGGGCCAAATTGATCACAAAAATGGGATATACTAGAAAAGGACCTCTAGGACTACAAGGTAAAGGTCTTCTATCACCTCTTGACCACCATGGTCAAACCAACAAGGATACAATAGGTCTAGGATATAAGAAGAATCCTTTCTATCTTAGCAAGAACTCCATACATGTCTTAGAACAAATTGAACCAAAGGAGGAAACAATAAAACAGTCTGATAGTCATGAGTCAGAGACCACTAAGGAGCTCATTCCTTATGAGTGTTTTCCTAAAGAGATAAAAGGCCTCCTTGAAGCTGAAGATGATCCAATAAAAAGAATCAATGTAGTAAACACATAAGAACCTACTATAGAACAAGAGATAGTTGCACCACAAGAACCAGCTAATCTTAAAGATAATAAATTAGATAAAGAGGAAGGTGGTAGTTATTCTGAGATAGATTCTCATGAGTATGAATTCAAATCAAAATCTGAGGGTAACCCTTCTTGGGGTATTCACCCTGACTTTACTCATGTTCTCAATTTTCCTAGAGGCATAGATGAAGAATCAAATTACTATGAATGGGGAGTCATTCCAGAGGAAGATGAGCTTATCACAGAAAAACATATTGATGTTATTCACCAATATGCACCTAAACCCAATGTAAGTCTAGAGCAAAATAATGAACTTAACCAGTCTGGTCCACTTATGGCTGAATTACACTCCCACAATGACATTGAGCCTATTCATGAATTGAACATTTTGAGTTGTAATATCACCTTCGAACTCAAGCATTAGGTTAGGACCAATGATGATAGATCCATATCCGTAAACACTATCTTCCAATCTTTTCCCACTTTGACTATCCAACATCCTGACCTTCTTGACCAAACTTCCATGAATTCGATCCAAGGTATCTTTACTTTCCCAAATGACTATGCCCTTGCTTGCTACCTAAATGTAGTTGAGCCTATGAAGACTTCCATCAGTGAACCGAGTGTCAGCATGATGGAGTCGGACATCAAGTATCTTAGTCAAAAGAATAAGAATAAAAATAAAAATAAAAGGAGTTCTGATGGTGAAAACCACTTTGTGGCAGTCTCAGAACCTACAAAAGTAAAAATAAAAGATGTATCCAAAGGTGAAAACCTCTCTAAGGTGCCTAAGGATGAGATATTTGATGTCCTTCTGAGTCATTTACAAGATAGATCTCTAGTTCTAATTGAGCCCACTTAATCTATCAACTTGGGAACAACAAAGGAACCACAGTTGATCTATGTAGCACAATCCTTATCAGAAGAAGAAAAGAAAAAATTTACTGCAATCCTAACAAAAAAGATCAACTTTGCATGGAAATATTTAGATATGCTAGGGTTGGATCCTGATCTTATAATGCACCATTTATCTATTGCTCCTGGAGTAAAACCTGTTCAAAAAAAATTAAGAAAGATGCATCCACATGTTGCACTCTTGGTCAAAGCTAAATTAGAGAAACTACTAAAAGTTGGATTCATCCATGTTATTGACTATGCTAAATGGATCTCAAATATTGTACCTATTTCTAAACTAGATAAATCAATTAGAGTGTGCATAGACTTTAGAGATGTGAACAAAGCATGCCGTAAGGATGATTTTCCACTACCTAACATTGATATGATAGTGGACATGACTATGGGTTTCGAGATGTATTCTTTAATGAATGGTTTCTCCAGATATAATCAAATAAAAATTGCTCCAGAGGATCAAGAGAAAACTCCTTTCACATGTGCATGGGGTACCTTCTGCTGGAATGTCATGCCATTTGGGCTTAAAAATGCTGGTGCTACATATCAAATAGCTATGACATCTATTTTTCATGACATGTTGCATCAAACTATGGAGGATTATGTTGATGATACTTTAGCAAAATCTATGATCAGAGCTGAACATCTAAATGACTTGAGCAAGATACTAGACAGAATGGAAAAATTTAGTCTCAGACTAAATCCTAAGAAGTGTTCTTTTGGTGTCACTTCTAGAAAACTCTTAGGATACATAGTTTCAAAGAAAGGTATTGAAGTGGATCCAGCCAAAGTAAAGGCTATAATGGAGATGCAACCCCAAAGAATATTAGTCAAATGAGAACATTACAAGGGAGAGTACAGTCTATCAAGCATTTCATATCATAGCTTGTGGATATCTCATAGCCTTTTACAAAAACTTTACATAAAGGTGTGACTTTTGCGTGGAGTGAAGAATGTGAGAATAACTTTAACCATATCAAGAAATATCTATCAAATCCTCCTAGCTTGATGCCTCCTATTCAGGGGAAGCTATTGATCCTATAAGTCTCCACCATAGATACATCACTGGGGGCATTGCTAGCACAACATGATGAGAATAAAAAGGAAAGGGCTATATATTATATCAGTAGAACATTGGTTGCATATGAGAAGAACTATTCAATGATTGAGAAAGCTTGTCTAGCTGTGATCTTTGCATTAAAGAAACTAAGACATTACATGTTATCTCATACCACACATTTGGTAGCTAAGATTGATCCACTAAAGTGCCTACTAAGCAAAGCTGCCCTCACAGGTAGATTAGCCAAATGGGTCATGCTCTTAAGTGAATTTGACATTGAATATGTTGAAATAAAATCTATCAAAGGACAAGTTATTGCTAATCAATTGGAAGATGCACCTATGTTTGATGATACACCAATGCAAATAGAGTTCCCAGATTCCTCTATCATGAATCTTTATTCTAGAGAATGGCAATTGTTCTTTGATGGCTCCTATACACAAAATGGATCTGGAGCAGGCATATTATTTATCACTCCTCAAGGGTACTCAATACCCAAAGCATTCAGATTAAAGTTCCCTTGCACAAATAATATTGTTGTCTTCTTAATGGTATGAAACTAGCAATTGAGTGGAGAGTGACTGAGTTACACATTCATGGGGACTCCCAACTTGTTATCCAACAAGTCAATGATGTGTACCAAATGAAAGATGAAAATCTCATTCCATACAAAAGAATGGTAGATGATCTAAAGAAATATTTCATATCTATCACATTTGAGCAAATTCCTAGAACAGAGAACAAGGCTGCCAATGCAATGGAAACACTATCTACTTTATTACATCAACCTGAACACAAGCTACGCTATGAGTTCTTGGTGGAAGCATTATCTTATCCTTCATATGATTCTCCTAAAACCCACATGATCTACACTATTGTTGGTCATGAGTCATCTCTATAGAAAAACCTTTTCTCCTATCTCCAAGACCAAATCATTCTTGATACCTTCAATCGCCATGAGAAATGATACCTTATCCACAATGCATCCTGGTATGTCATCATTGGTAACGATCTATACAAATGAGGTCTAGATGGTACACTACTTAGATGTTTAGAATGGGAAGAGTCTCAAGGTGCACTCGAGGAAGTCCATGAAGGTATATGTGGGTCACACTTGAACAGTTTAATGCTAGCTCGAAAGCTTATTAGGGTTGGGTACTATTGGCCTAAAATGGAGAAAGATGCAATCAAGTTTGCTAAGAACTATCAAAAGTGCCAAGTACATGGTAACTTTATTCATGCTCGAGGGAAAGATCTAATTACCTTTACTACACAATGGCCTTTTCACCAATGGGCATTTGATCTTATAGGATCCATACATCCTCATTCTTCTAATGGACATACCCATGTCATAACAACTATAGACTATTTTACAAAATGGGTAGAAGCAGTCCCCTTGACTCAAGCAACCGGCAAGCAAATTTCTATCTTCATTCTAAACTACATCATATGTCGGTATGGTATTCCACATTCTATAGTCACAGATAATGGTGGACAATTCAAGAATAGAGACTTAGATAATCTATGTGCCAAATTCAAGATCACACAACATTGGTCATCTATCTACTATCCTCAAGGGAATGGACAAGCAGAGGCATCCAATAAGAATCTATTGAAAATCTTGCACCATACAGTTAATAAAATAGGAAGAGACTGGCATCTCATGATCAATCCAGCTCTCTGGGCCTATAGAACAAGTATCAGAATGGCCACTGGGGCTACACCTTTCACTTTAGTTTATGGGTCTAAAGTGGTACTACCTATTGAGGTTGAAATCCCATCACTAAGAATCAGAATGCATGGTCTAGTAACTGATGATGACTTCAGAGTGTCTAGGTTGCAAGAACTTGAACTACTAGATGAGCGCAGACAAGCACTATATGATCTTCTCATAGTGGATCAGAAAAGAATGTTTAGAGGCTACAACAAGAAAGTTAGATATGGAGAATTTCAGGTTGGCAATCTAGTCTTGAGAGAGAATCCTAAAAATCAATCACATCGAGAACGCAAGGGGAAGTTTGAACCCAACTAGTTGGGCCCCTTTGTTATCACTGCTACTTTTGGCTCTAGAGCCTATCAACTTTCAATGAATAAAGGAGAACAGCTCTGAGAACCAATCAACGTACTCCATCTGAAGAAATTATATGCCTAAGGCATTCAGTGTATGGTAAAATGTTCTGAAAAAATCTTTAAAATTGGAAAAAGTCTTGAAAAAATGAACATATTGGTGAAAATCTAGCAATAGGTGCCTTGATGATTCACAAAAAAATCAAAATATATCAAAATAATTGGAAAAATGAAAAATAAAAAAAATGAGAAAAATAAAAAGTGCCTTGGTGAAAACCTGGAAACAGGCACCTTGGTAGCAAAAATAGAATCTCTGCCAAGATGGTGAAAACCCGGCAAACGGGCACCACTTGTTTCAAAATACTCCATCTATCAACACAATCTTGGTCTTTCCCAACTTTTAGTCTACTTTAGTCTGTATATATCCTTGTTTCAATAAAGTCAGTCTGTACACCACTCAGCTCAAGCATCTATATCATATCAATGCTTAACACTTGGGGGCAATCAATGTCATATCCTATGGTCTCTAGTATACCCCAGATGAGTCATATCCAGTCAGAGTCCTTTGAAGCTTCATCCAAGTCAGTCATTTTGTCTCCTCTCTAGAAAGGATTTTGCATCTACAACAACGCAATCAAACACAAATTGAAAACAATCTATTCTTTTTACATGCTTTTATCTCCTTGTATTCTTACTGATTCGCATTGAGATTTTTGCATATTGTGTCCTTTGAGCTCTTCAATGATGTCCTTTACCAGATTTAGAGAGTGATGACTAGGGGCATATTCTTTTCTTTGTCTTCTGCTTGTATGTGAAAATCTAACAACTTTGGAAATTCTGGATTGAAATGGTGTATGTCTGTAAGAGCCTCTATCTCAAATTGGATGGCCATGCGTACCTCAACCATCGATACCCAAAAAATTCAAAGAATTTTGATCTAACTATTGTCTTTTTGAGTGAGTTCTTTCTCCTACTGTGAAACGCGATCTTACCTAAGGATGTGAATGATAAAGGGTCACTACGGGTAATTCACACTGGATCTAGAATGATCTCTTGATAGTTTGATGTGTTTGAAAGGAAGGCGTATTCTGGTCATCACAATGTCTATGTTCTGATGCTTATACAAATTTCTATATCAAAATGGACATGATATTCAGGTCATCCTGGCGTTTGTGCCTTGGTGCTTATATCTAATCCGACATTCTGAAAAATAAAATCAATATTCATATGTCCATGGTTGCCTAACCAATGGATGTTGTATTGATTCCTGTGCATAAAAATTGATATTCATATGTCTATGGTTTCATAACTAGTGGGCATTGTATTGATTTATCCAGTTACCTAAAAGAAAGTTCAATGATGACAACAAATTGACACATGATTAGTGACTAGGTCCTAGGTCCTAGGTTTGCATTTCATTCTGCATTTCATTTTTCACTTTGCATGATCTCACAAATTTCTTGAACACTTAAATGATTCTTCAAAACCAAAAATGCTAAACATGACACAAGGACTGAGAATTGTATGAAGGTTCCTCCAATGAAATAGCAAGTAGAATCCTTTTTTTGGATCAAAATCAAAATCTAAGATCATTTATATTGTAAACTGCTTGCATATTCGACCTTCAATCATCAAACAAATCCAGAATTCAACTTAACTGATTATCTTACATCAAACTATCAAAATTTCAACTTGGTCAACTCATGGTTTAACCTAGTCAAACTTGGTCTCCAGGACCTCTAAACAATGCAGAACACATTCTCAAATGTGTATAACCACTTCTCAAATCAATTAGCATGCTTCTAAACTATAACACTAACTTTTCTTGTCATATTTCAATTTTAATCCCGAAGGGGGCATGGTATTTCGCATCATTCAAGTCTATAAATCTAAATTTGTAATCAATCTTTCCTCAGTAATCAAGACAATAACCACGTCTAGTTGCTGACTCAGCAAAAGTCCTCGTCGCTTGGAGAAAATCTATCATCACTTGGGGCATATCAGATTCATCAAGATCCATATCAATCTGGTATTCTATCTATCTTGTAAATTGCATCAACTTTTCGTAACCATCGGTTCATTAGTGTTATTTCCTTGGTTCTTCGTAATTGATGGGTTCCGGATGTGATACCAATATGATTCTCTTTGGACAGTCAGGTCTGGAATTGGTCACTCACTTCTTCGCAATCATAAGGTTCAAAATCAGGCATTTTGGCACTTTTTCGTAATCACCAGTTCATTGATGTTATAGTTAACATTATCTTTGGTCTTTCAAGACCTAACATCTTCGAATCTTTCAATCAGTTTCTGTCTTAGAATCAGTTCATCTTTCAAATTAGTTTCAATCTCAAACATCTTTATATCATACAAAAACTATCTTTGAACCACTGTGCTTCACACAGTAATTCAAAGAGGGGCAAAATGTAATACTCCAAAAATGGGCTATAGGTTCATTAACCTCTTACATCAAAAATTCGATCGAAATTGACATCAAAGTCCTAACCTAAGGCACATCTACACATTATCAAATTTAATTGATTATCCTAAATTCTGCATCGGGGAATATTCCTATTTTATCCTAATTATTCTTAATTTAATAATTATTTGGCGATAAATCCTATTTATCCTAAAGATTGATTAATTGAATATTCTAAATATTTAATTAATTAGATTTAATTCTACCACTTAATTATTTAGTTAAATTTAATTATATTTATTCCTAAATTGTATTATTTAATTTTGACAATAAATCAAAAATCTCATGGCTAATTGATTAAATTCCTATTTAATTAATTAAAGTCAATTGTCAATATTTAATAATATAGTTTTTGAATAAAAGTTTGATTTAATAATTGATTAACCCATAAATCAATTGTTTTAATTTTAAAATTAGTTAAGTTGAGAATAAATCACTTTATTTTTAATTAATTTATAATTAAATCATGCACAATCAGAAAAGCAGGCAACTAGAAATTAACAATCAATTTTAAAATTGAAACTCAACATCTAATGATGAGTTGAAAAAGTGAACTAAAACTCTATTTTGAGATTAAAACTACTTTTGCATGATTTTATGAGTTTATTTATTTTTAATTTCTTGTTAACTCAAAAATCAACCTGAGTTTATCAAGAGTGATTTATGGCTTTTCTCAATGCATCCTCAAGCCATGGATTTCTATAAAAACAAGGCTCAACTCTTCACAAATCCCTCTCTAAATCCCTCAAGCTTTCAATCTCACATCTCTCAAATTTGCACAATTACTCTGGGGAATTTACAACTAAAGAACAAAGATTTTGCGACGGGCGATTTGTGAGATCTTTCATAGTTGATCATAGTTTGCATAGTTTTCATATCATAGCATTCATTTTCATTCATATCATTCTTAGATTAAATATGCATTCAATTTCATTCATCTAGCTTAGATTCATACAGTTTCTCATATTATTGCACAGAAAATACAAAAATATAGATTAATTTGCATTCATACAGTCTTTCATTCTTTTTGCATTCAAATCTTTTGTTTAGGTGTTGCATTGTCATTGATCTCGATTTCAATCTGAGAACATCATACTCGCACCTACTAGAAGGTAGTAAATCATCTGGTTAGCATAGTTTTAATTACTTGCAGATTTCAGTTTTTGCTAACCTCTAATGTTTTACTGAAGTGTTGTGTCTACAGCTAGGTACAAAATTCACACACACACCAGTATTTAACATGGAAACCCAGCTTTGGGAAAAACCACAATGGGAATTTTCACCCACTAAGAAAATACTCTACTGAAGTACGCCCAATTAAGAGCCAATCCAGTTAAAGATTACAATACACACTGTTAGGTGTGACCCAATCAATGGTTTTACCTTAGATCTATTAGGATCTTCACCCTATTAGGAGTGACCTGGTTAGAGGGCTTCAAACACTCTTTAGAATGTTACCTTTTCCAAGGATTTTAAAATAAGACTGTTAAGTCCACTCTGTTAATAGATTTCTCTATTACAAATGGTAAAAGGAAATAGTAAAGAAATTGACCTGTAGATTTGCAACTATCCTTTGCATAACCAGATCCTTTGTGTTTTCTTCTATCTTCACTTTAATTATTCACTTTCCACTGGCTTCAACACTTCATCAGATCTTGCTTTCTCACTCATAATCTCTTTGTTCCTTTTTCACTGCATCAGTCGGTGACTCTTCTTTTCTTCACTTTTCCAACCATTTTCTCATACAACTCCATCCTTTATATAGAAATGTTTTGCTTCTTAATCTCCTCTATTACACTTTCCTTCGATCAATCTCAGTTGTCCAATTCATTTTACAAACTTATACATTGAATCTGGATCTCGATAACACATTTTATTTTCACCTTGAAACTTGAACTTTATTTATATTTGTTCCTTTTGTTTTAACCATTTAGATCTAAGTCGTAGATCATCACCTTGAATTTTCATAATCGTAGATCTTTGTAACTAACTTTCTTTGTCATCATAACCATCTAGCTCATCATTGCTAATCATTAAATGTCATTCCAATCCTTGTATTTAATTCTTGTTCCTTTCTTGGTGTCCTAACTAAATTTCGGTTAACCTTTACCCTGTGCCTAAAACTTTCCTTCTCGGTATCTTGAGTTCCTTTTCCTTTACCAAGTGACCTTTATGTTTTACCTTTTACCTTTACTGAGTGACCTTTCCTCTCGGTAGTGAAAACTATTTTTCTTACCAACTTGTCAAATCTTCATTACCATGCTTTACTGACTTAACATAATCATATTTTAGGTAGAAAATAATTATATCAACATAATCTTAACATTGTGTGATCTATATTAGTTTCCCGTTTAAGTTCTACAACCTCACAACATCTCATTTCTTCTTCTTCTTAACTTTACTCAACTTATATCATATATCGAATGATATGGCAACATAATATAAACCAGAAATTAATTTCTCAAAATCAATGACAAGAGAATAACTAATCTAACCTTTCTACTATCTTGTATTCCTCTAATCTTGGTCTTTCTTCATCATCATCACCATCAGATAATCAATCTTCAACATTACTATCAGTTATAGTAATACTAACATCTCTTTTGCCTCTAAATCCTCAACACTCATTTTTACCTAACCTTGCATATCCTTCACTCTCCTTTTACCTCTTAATCTCAATCACACATTATTTTACCTCTTAATCTCCATCCTCCATTCTTGAGACAATTCCTTTAAAATTAATTTCTTCCTTGTCTCAAGGGTCCCTATCTTGATCATTTGCATTCTTGTTTTCTTGCATTCTTAGAGTAATCTTGCTAATTTGAATTCTTAGATCTTATTTTCTTTCATTATATGATCATAGCTCTCTTGCATTGTTAATCTAGTTTTCTTCCTTGCACTATTAATCATAGTATAGCTCTTGCATTCTCATTATAGATTACTAGTTTATTTCATCCATTCTAGCCTAAATCTCTCATTCTAGCTTGGTTAATCTTGCATTCTAGTTCATTTCTAGTTTTGCATTGCATTTGAATCTTCCATTTTGGAGTATTCAAGTCACTAGTCGTTCATTCTAATTTGATGAGCATCATAAGGAGAATTAAACTTGCTTCAACTAGGAAGCAATAAGCCGCTTTTGAGGATTTAGTTGGTTCATTTGATATGGCATCCTATAGCTAAATTCTTGAGCTAATGGCATATTGAGTGTTGGTTGTTCTTCAATTTGAGTACCAATATTTGACCACACAATATCTTGAAATGTTTTCACTCTTATCCTTTGATCCTCTTCCAAAGCACATTGTCTCTTAACATCTGACTTATCAAATAACTCTTGAGGAATGCCACCTTCTATCTCTATAAGGTTCTTCTTGGAATTCAAAAACTGGTTTATAGATGAATCCTCTAATAACTTATATTCCTCATCACTTCATCTATAATAATAATTGATCAACTAATTAATCATAAATTATATTTAAATTTTGTCCATAATATTTTTCATATGAGGTTTCAATTTGTACTTATCATTAGTCTTTTGTTCTTCTATCTTCGACTTCTTTTCTACAGGCTTAGCAACTATAGGAGGTGGTTCAATATTATTTGTCTTCTTTGGTCTAGGAACATTAGCCACATCATTGGATATAGATATCTTTATATTCCTTGAAACCTAAGGACTTCCTTTGGAACTTCTTCCTTCTTCTCTTTTTCTTCCTTGATAGACAGTGTCATCTTATAAGTTCTCCTTGTGACTCTTTGTGGTGTAGAAGAAATGTATGTAGGAGAGACCACTAATAAGAGTGAATTTGATATCTCTAAAGGCTTAGGTACAATAGAACCTTCACCTTCCACCATCACAGGGGAAAGAGCTTCTTCTTCTGCACTCTTCTTCCTCAATGCTTCCATATACGCTTTGGAAATACCTTCCTTTTGTATAACAACGTCAACAATCTTCTGCACTTTCATTTTCCTATAACTCCTAGTGAGTTCTTCCCATACTTTTTGTGACTTTTCTTGATAAGTACCCTATCTCTCTATATTAGGATCATTTTCTGTAGTAAGTATGAAATCAACATATTGATTGATAATAATAGGCTCTACCTCCTAACCCATAGGGGTTATCATTGAACTCTAGGCTCTGTAGCTTCTATACATGTGCAATTTGTCTCAACCATGAAGCAAATAGAATCTACACACCTATCAACAATCTCCTTTAAAAAAAAATTGTCAAGCTTCTCTTTCTTTTGTAATCAAATGGAGAAGAATGAAGTTGAAAATCACCAAGTTATACTTAACACTATGGCTCTGATAGTGCATTCAATGCACTACGTTGCATTTACAAAAAAGTTGCTAAAGAGCCAGTGAACTAGAAATCAATGGTGACAACACTGCACAAGTCTTCAAGATCTGTGATCAAGGATATCAAATCTCTTCATTTAGATACACTTGAATACATTGGTGCATGCCCTAACTCTAAAATTTGGGTGCTTGATGTTTTTTTGCTCAATTTATCCCCCTAAGGCCATGCTTGGCCAATCAAGCTGATATTGAAGGTTCAACACTAGGTGAAGGCTCAATCAAGCTACCTTCTTTTGTCTTACCTATGGAATCATTCCAACTTCTCTCCTACCAAAATTTCTCACAGCTACTCTTTCTTTCCTTCACAAAATTATTATTGAAAATTTCCCTATACTCAAATAAATTAGGTATGTTATTTCCTCTTCCATTATTATTATTCCTTCCTCCATTTGGTACTTTCCTATTGTTAAAAAATCCACTAAGTCTACAATATCTAGCTATATATCCTAGGTTATTACTTTAATTCCGAGAATCCACTGGGCATTACACAGCATAGTCAAACTCTTAATCATATCCAAAAGCTAAAATAGAAAATCTTTAAATGACTGAATATATTTATTTGAATAAAAGTGACATCAATAGGTAGGAAATGTTCTTATTTTTTTATACAATTACCAGAAAATATTTCAGAATAGGAAATGAGCCTTCTATAATGTATTATGCTAATTCATCTTTTCAAAATAACAACATGATTATTTATCTTGTCATTTATGTAAACATTCCAAGTTAAGATATAAGTCTAGTTTAGTATGTAGTATTATAATTACAGCAAAACTCTCTATTTAAAAGTTAAATTAAAATACTAAGGACAATACCCACTTCAAATAAATTTAGGAAATATAATGTCTTTTGCATGAAGATCATTAAAACATTCTTGTAACAAATTCACCACTCAACAAATAATAAATCCAGCTAAGTAAACATAACAGTTTAATCTAGATTACAAATAAACTATTATCTTAAAGGCACCAGCATTTTAGTACTAATAGCTATTCCATCTTAATAATTCCTACTGCATTAAAATGTTTACATAATCATAGTATTCAAAATAGAATTTTCCTTGACATATTTTGGCTACATCTTTCATCTATATCTTACATAATTGGAGAAATTAAACACAAAATCTTCTACACTTGACATGTTCATTCCCTCATCAAAATTCAACTCTCAACTTCAAAACTTGAACTCTCTCTCTTCACACCTTACAAAGATAAACCTGTAAACACAAAAATTTTACCACATGACCATGGAGGCTCACCTCCTAGCCTAGGTCATTTCATGACCACCCCCAAGCTAGGGGAAACAAGAGATGGATGGGTTACAAACATGCAACACTAACATAAACATTCAACCATAATAGGGAACAAAACATACACAATGGACTCCCTTCCCAAGCTTGCACAAAGGATTCCAATAATTGGATCCATAGATGGGTGAAGGTGGAAACTTCTCTCATGGAGACACCTATCTTATAACAAAACTAGAATTCTCAATAAAATCTCACATGCCTTCACAAGGCCCTTCCAAACATATAGCTCAATTCCATGAGCATCAACACATCCCTTATGACCCCCATACAAATATAAGAAGGCCCTCAAGGATGCCCATACATCCAAGTTCTCATACATAAAGAATTCCCAACTAGGCCCTTCACCCCAAGTCCCCCTCAAATCCTCCCAAGGATGAGAAGTAAACTTGCACACCCATAAACATGAAACAAATCAAGAAGACAAAACAAGACTGAAATCAAAACTCACAATGAAACCACTCAATACAAGATTCACACACAAGTTACTACAATTTACAAATTTCACACTAGTACATTTCTTTCAAAGCATATGTTTCATTATTACCACTTTATACACACTTCATGCATCATTCCCAAGCACACCCCAATAAACCACGATGAGGGTTTTCTTACAAGTCTTATAAATAGTGAAAAGATATAATAGTATGGTTTTTCCCTCCTTTCTTGTGTTATCAAAATATACTTAAAAAGAGGAAAAATTATCTAGATAAATTAAACTTGATAATTAGTATAAGTTCAAGGGTCGGGTTAACACACTCCAAAAAGGTTTACTTAATGAAATAATTAATTACAAAGCGATAGAAACCCTCAGGGTTTTCTATTGTGAGCAAGGTTGATAAGTAGGGAAGGATATGAAAACAAACATCATTCTAAAAGGTGTTGGATGTTCTCTTAATTTTCTAAGGTGTGTGTCCAAATTTTGGGTTAAATCTTCTTCCAGGTGTTTTGTTTGGTCTAGGGTTTGGAAAATTCACAGGAGATTGTCATAGCCAAGTTCAAAAACCCTTACCCTAGGTTTTGTTTTTGAAAATGTCAAATTCATTCAAAAGCCCTCATGATTAGCCCTTATTCTTCTATTTCTTTGTTACCTTTTTAGTCACTTAAGCTGATTAAATCCTGCACGTGTTTAATGTTTTTGTGTTCGCTGAATCGAAAAAGGTCATAGCATGTCTCATATAGTATTTCATGAATCAGAAAACAAGTCAATCTTATGCTAAGCGTCATTTTAGTCACATGGTCTCTAGGTCTCCCGATGAACACCTCAACCATTCAGCGAACTCGCAAATGTGTCAAAAATGCTAAGTGTTATCCTTGATTGTAGAGTCTCCAAGTATCAGGCGGTTATAAGAAAACTTTAAGCGACTTAGAAAATGCATTATCTCTTATTCGTATATTCCTTAGCGGTTCTGTGCTAACATCTAGCGACTTAGCGAGAACCATAGATCATTGATAGGATCAATGGTTATGATTAAATCTCAAGTATTATTGGGTCCTACATGTTTCACTTGGCGAATGAGCGATTGTGTATAGTTTTCTAAGTATGGAGGCTCCGACAGTTTGGCTTGATGAATTTTGTGGAAAGGGTTGTTTCAAGTGTTCGCTTGTTCTCAGAATAAATTAGTGAGAGGCTAAGTAATCTGGCGATTCAGTGAATCATGTGGTCATAGGTTATCTTAAAAGAAATGTAAAGGGCAGTATGATTTGGTGAATGAGCGAAGCATATAGTCGCTAAGTCTCCAAATGAAGGTGATCAGATGGACATGTGTCAAGAGTTCACATGATTGCAAGGGCCAACTTCAGCTCTTGCGAACATGCATCAGGCTACCATGTGGCAGCTGGATGAGGTGTCAGTGATGTGAAGTTCTATGAAGGGTTTGTGATCGCAACTGCGTGGCTAAGTGGTTGCGGTTGCATGATCACAAGGGTGAGTAGGGTGTCTTGCGATCATGCGACAAGGTGACACATGGCAGCTAGGCATGAGTTCGCTAGATAAATTGGGTGGTTAAGATAGATTCAGTGACTCAGAGAGTAAACACTTCGCTAGTTCTCTGAATAATCAGTCGATTAAGCATCTCATTAAGTGAATGTGTGAACCCTTTGTTTGCTAAATCTCCAAGAAAATTGATAGTTAGCCAGGACATTAAGAGAATGGGATAAGGCTTTGGTCGCCAGTTCTCTAAATGATAACTGCAGTCAAAAGCTCGAAGGTGATCACTGTAGTCGCTGATTCACTAAGATGATGAAAAGTTAAGAATTGCATTGTGAGAACCTGTGAAGGCTTTGGTCACCAGTTCTCTAAAAATGAGCAAGGGTTAACATTGCATTAAGCTTGTTGAAAACCAACCAGAAACAGGGGATTCTCCAGAGCCACCTTTGAAGAAATAGAGCCTTGAGGAAGGAAAGCCTTCAAGGCAGGAAAAATAGAAGAGAATAATTGATAGAGCATCTGCTCTAGTACTAGGTGATAGGGTTTACCATCACCAATTGAGAAAAGCAATAAGAGAAGGAAAGAAGGTGGCCACTGATCAAATAGATAAGGAACAGTCCCTATAGTCAGAAAAGGATATCAGAGAGGTCTATCAGGAGGAATTTTTGAGTGATGACTAGTTTATTAAAACTGATGAATTAAAGAGTTTCCTTATTTGGAATAAGCAACAAGAAGTGAGGAAACTTATGCCTGAAGGTATGGAGCCAAGTGAAGAAACATTGAGAGCCTTAAATTCTTATGATCCTAGCCTTGATCCCATAACTGCAGATGAAGCTAGACAATTGGTCAAGTCAAGTGGAATGCTATTGACTCCAGGATGGGATCTGACTTTTGCATTCATTATAGATCAAATAAGAAAGCAACCAGCGAGTAGCCTGTCATATGAAGTTCACATTGGTGATATGATAAGAGGAAGTGGCTATGACCCTAAATCTCAAGTTGTTGCAATGTGGTCTATGGCCCCTAGGACCCAAAAGTCATCTCTGTTAAGTATAGAGGATAAAATGGAAGGGAATAAGATTATATGGACTATGCAGAATACAACTGACCTTGAAGTTTCCAAGGTAGTAACTCATTGGGCTAACCTGAATGAAGCAAAGACAGTTCAATTATATGAAAGGTATTCAAAATTGTTTGAAAGTGCAAACCTGGTGGCCAAGGATAGAGACTTAAAATTGATGAAGATTAAGTAGTTAGAGGATGAATTGGTAGAAATAAAATTTAAGCTTGAAGAAGCTTCAAAGGCAGTTGTTTTCCCCCCTATGCAGATTGAGGTCCCTATTTAGATTGATGAAGAAGTCCCTGAGAGACCTACTGAAGATTTGGAGAAGATAAGGATAGAGGCATCTTTGGACACTATGTCAAAGATTGTGCAATACAAGCAGGATAAGATAATAGAGAAGATGGATACAGTTTATCAATCAGTTAGCCAATTGCACCAGACCAACAGAAAGGTAAATGAATCATTGGCTGCTTTGGAGCCACTTCATAGTGTTTGGTCTAGGAGAATTTTTTTGTTTGATAAACTTGATAGTCTATAGGAGCATAAGCCTGAGATCCCTGGGGTAGTGACAGAAGTTTTTGAGAAAATTGGCTTAGTCAGTGTTGTTTCAAAGTTTTTTAAAGGTAAGTCCAACCAGGTGAGGGGTAAGTTGTTTATGCTTGATAAGCATTATAGCAAATATCTGCCATCAATATGTGATGACAATGGAAATATGATCAAGTTGGAAGAATGGAAACTGTCAATGGATCAGTTGGAAATTACACAAGATGCTTTCCTAAATAGTGACAATACTTTAGATTTTGAGAGGTGTAATAGCATAATTGACAGTCGTTTCAAAATTGAAAATGATTGCATACGCTTTGTGGCAGAGGCCAAAAATATAATTGACTCCATGTGGGATAAGCAAGTCAGATTATTACATGAATTGCAAACTTACAACTGGCCATTGGATGATGATGTAGCAGCTTGGGAGAAGCTAACAATAAAGAAGAAGAAGAAGCCGGTTGTCCAACTTATAGAAGAAGAGCAAGAATAGAGCTACAGATGGCACCTGATCCAGAAATTGGGGAGAGCAAGTTTCAAACAAAGGATGATGTAGGTTAGTTGGAATGGTGGTCATCATTCATGCAACAAATTTAGCAATTGCTCTGAAATATCCTTAGACAAAGATGCCACCTGCGAAATTGTTGAGAAATGATATTTGTAATATGTTGTTGCAATCTTTTTGTTAGTTTGTAATCTTGTCTCTAGTGTAGGATCTTTTCTACCCATCCCAAGCTTGTTGCATCCTTTTGAGGATTCCGAGATGGCTAAGATATATATAGCAAGTCTCCGCTCATTTCAGGTGGTGGAAAAAATACTCTGTAAGAAAGGTTCTTAATACAAAACCTTATTTTCTTTAAATGAGAAGATACTGTATCAACACATTTTGACCATTAATACAAAATATTGGAGCTCTGTTACTACCATTTTACTATCTTTATGTATGGAGTGTTTTAGTTTTCTTATGTATTTAGATTGCAAGGCATTTTGAATACATTATTCACAAGGTGAATATAGGGGTTAAGCTTAAGTTTCTTTCAAGGAAAGAGTAAAATCTTAGGGGAGGTCTCTGGCAATTAATAATCCATGTATGAATTTGATGACAGTTGTAGAAATTAAAAGGATGGTATGTTAGGCATGTCATTTGAGTTTCAGTATATTTTTTTTGATAGATATATGTGGAGGTAGGGTTTGACTCTGATGCCCAAGTGGATAAGGCACTGGTTCTAGATCCATTTACATTTATTTTCCACCCAAAATATTAATAATTGTTTCATTTTACTTCACTGGTACAATCATAATCTGAATCATCCTATGACAAGTTCATGGATGTGTTTTGTAATGCTTTGTAGAAGCACTGAATGAGGTTAACCTTCCTTGAGTTTAACTCTAAAAAGAAGAAGGATGAATATCCTTAAACCATTGTTTCATGTTGCTGCTTTCATGGTTTCCATCATAGTTTTGTGTATTAGGATAATTTGGGCCGTACTCAGAGTGTTATCATCTTACTAAGTTGATGTTCGAAAGCAATAACAAAGTAGTGAAGGAGCTAGTTCACAATTCAGAGCTCAATAAAATATTGAATTGATACAAGTACACCCGCCTGAGTATTCATACTCAAAGTGAAGAAGGTTTTCTATCCTTAATACCTTAGTGTTTGCATTTTGCTAGATTATGTCCATTGGGATTATATGATTATTTGATAATCTACAAATTTGAGCACTAACAAAAATGACGACTCTACTGGGGACTTCTGAATAGCTTGCAATAGGTTAGTGCAAATCCTATATATTGCGCATTTGTAGACCAGCATAAGAAAATTTCATTTCCCACCTAATAGTGGGTGGCGACTCTAAAATCTGTGTTACCAGTTGCTAATTATTGCAAATTTTGCTAAAATTGTCGTGTTATACCATGAGTCGACCAAGATACACTAGGTCTTACTACAAGGATCACCCAAAAGATAATATGGGTGATGAGCTCCATACACCAAGTAGGAAATAATGGTCTAGAAGAGGTCAGAGTACTGCCAGTTCCCAAGGCCCTTCTCAAGAAAGATCTCGTGTCCCACTTCCTCATGAATCTTCATCCTCTTCTAATGATCTTGAACATGTCAAGAGGGTTACACTAAGTATGCATATGCAAAAAGAAGTAATCATAGAGGTCACAGAAGCAGGTTATTTCCCTGCGAGAGAAACTCTGGAACAACTAGAAGAAACCTCTACTACTGAGACCACCTCCTATGATTTTGAGAAGTTGAGAGAAGAGGTGATTGATTTAAGAAAAAAGGAGAGTGAACAACTTGCTGAGATTGAAAATAGGGTAAAAGTGAGGGAATAGCAAATCTGTGATTTGCTCATAGAGAGGTAGGAACTTCTCAAAAGAACCAAGAAAAATGAGACCCAAGTTATTGATTTAAACCAAGATGTTCAAGGTTTAAATAAGGACTTATTTGGTGACATGGAAGATTTGAGAAAGTAGGCTCAGGATACTAAACCTAAACAAGGTGAATTTGAGGGAACAGGCCATGTCTTAAGGCAATTGAATCCCTCTGAAATCTAGAGAAACAAGGAGATTATAACTACTCCCAAAGAAATCCCTGATAAGGGAAAACAAAAATTGGTGGATATAAATATTAATGAGCCCAAAAAATTATGGCTCCTCCTAATGTACCTTCTCAAACAAGTATAGACTTGGATAAGGCTAGAAAAGCAAAGGAAGATTTGGCTATTCAACTGGAGAAACTTGAGTTGGAGGCTGCTGCTGATGAAATGAAGAGGAAGATTGCCTTCCTACATGCTAACATGAACACATCTACTAGTACCTCTATCCCTATCACCATAGGAACAACTCCATTCAGTCAGCCCAGTACTTCACTTCCAAATGCTCAAGCCCATCACCCTAGACAAATATTACCTGGACCAATTCCTAATCAAGTTCCCCTTATAACTAGTGGTACAGTGGGAACTATACCCTGTCAAAATGTTGCAACTACCCCCCTGAATCAACCAAATATCCAAAGAAGACCAGTTCACTTGGATAGATATAGGCCTCTATTTTTTTATGGTATTCCTGGTCAACCTAATGCTGTCCCCAATGAAATTAGAAAGAAGATCCCATTATTTACTGGGAATAATGTTATCACCTGTGAAGAGCATCTAAAGTTTTTCATAGATAAGGTAAATGATTATGAGATTGAACATGAAGATGTCATAATGAAGCTCTTTGTTCAATCATTGATTGAGAATGTGAGGGATTGGTATAGGGGACTACCTGAGAACAGTATTGCATCTTGGGAAGAATTTGTTAGATATTTTAAAGAGCAATATGCAGAACATGTGAACTCTAGCTACATGCTCAATGAGTTCAATAATATCAAGAAACATTACAATGAGAGTATGTCAGAGTTTAATAGCTGATTCCAAAAGGCTATGTATAAACTGTTCCAAGTATTGAGGCTAGATGATGCAGTTTGCATGACAACTTATTTCAATTCTATGGATGGTAAGATGTCTTACCTTTTGAGAGACAAGAATCCCCGTACCCTTAGAGATTCTTTTAAGTTGGCCATAAATATTGAGAGTAACCGAAAGGCATCTGGCCAAATGTACAAAAGGGATGAAGGTAGACTATGGAAAGAAACCAGACCACAACCTGCAAGGCCATCCAAAGAGGAGGATAGAATGGACAAAGGACCTAGTAATAACAAAGACTTCCCAGCAAGGTTTGATAAAGGTAGTATAAATTTTTAGGATACAAGACCGCCTTATCAAAGGTAGGACAAAGCCCCTAATCTGAGAGATGTGCCATACAAAACAAATTGGAAAGATGGGAGGCATGTTCCTAATAATAATGAACCCCAAAAGGGAAGAGATACACTAGATCCTTTGAAGAAAAATATAGCACATAATGTGGAAAGTACCCCTTAGTGTGTGGCTTGTAATATGCCCCACTCACCATTCCAATGTGTTGTTTCTCAGGCCTTGGGAGAAGAGGCTAATGATTCATACGCAGGAGATTATGAAGGATCTGAAAAGCCTGCTATTAACATGTTTACTACTGAACTAATGGGGGATTTTGAGTCCTCAAATGATGAATTTATTTGCCCTGATGTTGATCATAATAGGAAGATCTTCTCTGACTATGAACAAAAAAATTTTACTCAATCTGACCAGGAAGAGTTTGATAATGATGATTGCAAGACTCATATGGTAGAATCTAGGTCAGATGAAAGATAATGGAGAAAGCCCAGTGAAGAAGAGATCAAGGGTTTAACTATGGCTGCTATTACTCAAGAAAAATTCTCATACAATTTGAGGAACAGAAAGGTGGATAATGAGCAGGGAGTCCCTAGATCAATGTTTGTTAAGAGTAGTCCTCAAGATAAGGATTCCCCAAAGGCTAATGTTGTAAATAGTAAAGATGAAGGGTTTGAAGCTGAAAAGAAAAGGAAACATGAAGTTATTGCTGACAAGGTGAAGAAGAAATTTGGTAGGTCAAAGGATCACCCTAATTTTTGTACTGACTCCCCTACTTTTGATATGAGACATGCCTTGTCCCAAATGAAGGTTTCCATCCCTTTGCTTGAGATGCTTAAAATAGAGGAGCACAAAGCAGCAGCTTTGGCTCTCATAAGTGAGCAGAGAACTACTCCCATTTTACAAGAGGAAGGGAAATCCCTGGACAAGCTGATTGCAATTAATGACATCTCTGATGTATGTGTTGGGACTATTGTGACACAAGAACCCTCTTCTATCAATCCTTTCTACGTTACTTTTCTTGTAAATAATTGTTTGCTAAAAAATTGTATGATTGATTCTAGTGCCGCTACAAATGTAATGCTTTATCAAGTGATGAAGGAGTTAGGGTTGTAGGTCAATACATCTAGTGGAAGTTTTTATGCCATGGATAACAGGGCAGTACCTATTGTAGGGACCTTGATTGGAATTGAAGTGAAAATTGTTGCATTCCCAGAAGCCACATATAAAATGGATGTGGTTGTTGTTGATACAAAACCTCATTATGGCATGTTATTGTCAAGACAATGGGCTGCAGCAGTGGGTGGAAAGTTGCAACTAGATTTGTCATATGCTACCATCCCAATAAATGGAACTAAAGTAAAGTTGTATAAGGAGCCCCGGTCTTCAGTCATGATTGAAGTGGTTGCTCCGGAGGATCTAAATTGTTTTGTAGATATTGACATGAGCAATTTTGTGATTGAAGAGGCAGTGCCTCAAATGAGAAACATAGATCCAATTGTGGATGAGCTAGTTTTGTAGCAAGATGGGCTTTGGAAAATGTTCTTTGATGGTGGATGCTCCAAGGAAGGATCAGGAGCTGGTGTTGTATTCATTTCCCCATCAGGTATTACATTTAAATACTCATTTTTGCTGACTTTTCAATGTACCAATAATACTGCTGAGTATGAGGCTTTAATATTGGGATTGGATGTAGCTATAAAGCATGGTATTAAATCTTTAAAAGTCCATGGTGATTCCCAACTCATTATAGCCCAAGTAAGATCTCAGTATGCTTCCAAGGATGAAAAATTGAAACTGTATAAACATGCTATTTGGGATAGACTAGAGTTTTTTGTTGCTTTCAATCTACTTTGGGTAGAAAGATCCAATAATATCATGGCAGATTTTCTTGCAAATGTTACCCTTAAGAGTGAAGACATAACCCTCACTGGTGTGTCTATGTTAGAGGTCAAAACTAGGCCTATTGTGCCTGATACTGTATACAATTGGCAATTTTTTGAGGATGACCTTGATATCCTTAGGTTCATTCAAGGCCTTAATCAATATGACGGTCAGTAAATAGATTTCAATGAGATACAATAGTGTGTTGAGGGAAAAGAATGCATCATGGGGAATGAGATAGTGCAATTGCCATCTAACCACATACCTAAAGGGTTAATAGAATTGGAAGGAATGTTCAAAATAAATGATGGTTTTTTGTCTCAGAAGTCTAATGCTAAAATGGAAGACTTAGAGGAAATAAACCTAGGATCTGAAAATTTCCCCCAGATGGTGTATATTGGTAGGAAAATGAGCAGAGAGATCAAAGGAAACTTGATTAGACTTTTGAAAAAATATAAATCTGTGTTTGCTTGGTCTTATGATGACCTCAAAGCTTATAGGGCTGACCTATTTCAGCATGAAATTCCTTTAAAAGAAGAAGCTAAGCCTTTTAGACAGAAGCAGAGGCCCATTAATCCTTTACTAGCCACTAAGATGCAAGTTGAGTTGACAAAATTGAGGGATGCTGGTATCATTGAGCCAATTAGGCATTCTACATGGGTTTCCAATCTTGTACTAGTAAGGAAAAAGAATGGTGACATTAGGCTCTGTGTTGATTTTAGGAACCTAAATGTGGCTTCGCTCAAGGACAATTATGGATTGCCAAATATGGAGGCCATGCTACATAGGGTGACCGGATGTGAACTCTTGTCAATGATGGATGGTTTCTCGGGGTATAATCAAGTGCTGGTCAAAGAATCAGAGCAATTTAAGACAGCCTTCACAACCCCATGGGGAACATATGTATATGTTCGCATGCCTTTTGGTCTGAAAAATGCTGGAGCAACATTTTAGAGAGCAATAGATGTTGCATTTGAGAAGTTGATAAATGTTTTAATGGTTGTTTATCAAGATGATCTCACTACTTATTCCAAGAAAGCTGATGATCATTGTTCCCATTTGGAGAAGGTCATTCTTAAGGCCTTAGAATTTGGTGTGTCTTTGAATCCCAAAAAGTGTTAGTTTGTTGTGACAGAAGGGAAGTTACTTGGACACATAGTGTCAAAAGAAGGAGTCAGGATTGATCCTGAAAGAGTAGAGGCAATTAAAAAGGTCCCTCCACCAAAGAACATAAAAGGTGTGCATTCATTCTTGGGACAGATTAATTTTGTAAGAAGATTTATTGCTAACTTTGTAGAATTGGTCAAGCCCATAGTGAAGTTCCTAAAGAAGGAAGTGAAGTTTGAATGGAACCTTGAAGCTCAGCAAGCTTTTGTAAGAATCAAACAAACAATTCAAGAGGCCCTGGTTTTGGTATCACCTGATTATTTGAAACCATTTTCTCTATTTTCTTTTGCATCTTTTCATACTATTGTAGCTATCCTTTTACAAAAGGATCAAGAAGGATATGAGCATCCTATAGCCTTTTTCAGCAAATCATTACAATCTGCTGAATTAAATTATGAACTAATGGAGAAGCAAGCTTATGCCCTTGTAAAGGTAGTCAAAGCTTTTAGACCATATTTGGTCTGTGCAAAGGTCAGAGCTTATGTGCCTCATACTGTGGTAAAGGATATCCTAACACAGAGTGAAGTCACAGGAAAGAGGTGTAAATGGATAAATAGGATTCAAGAGTTTGACATTGACATTCACATTACCAAGTTGGTAAGAGGATTGGGAATTGCTAAGTTAATGACTGAGGAAAATATGGACCTTGTCCAAGTAAATAATGTTGCTACTAATGTTGATATGATTACTAGTATTGAAATGCAACCCTGGTACAAGGATGTCATTTATTTTATTAAAAATGCCAAGTGTCCACCTGAATTAAATGACAATCAAAGAAGGAGTCTGAGATTGCAAGCTCAGAGATATGTGTTGATCTAGGGTGATTTGTACTGGAAAGATAATGATGGCATTCTACTCTTTTGTCTGGATAAGTACCAATCAGAGAAAGTGTTGAAGGAAATGCACTCTGGAATGTGTGGAGGACATCATTCTACTTGGTCAACCACTCATAAAATCTTAAGGGCAGGATACTATTGGCCTGTATTGTTCAAAGACACTCATTCTTATGTAAGGAAATGTGAGCCTTGTCAAAGATTTGCTAAAAAATTGAAGTTTTTAGGTGCACTCTTATTGAACCCTGTTGTTGCACAAGCTCCTTTTGCAATGTGGGGTATGGATTTTATTGGAGAGTTCTCTGAGAAATCCAGTGGAGGACATAGTCACATTCTGGTGGCTACTGATTATTTCACCAAATGGATTGAAGCCATTCCAACAAAAAGGGCTACTAGTGCTATTGTGATTGAGTTTCTGATGAACAACATAATCACTAGATTTGGTGTCCCTATTAAATTGGTTGTTGAAAATGCTATGAGTTTCAAGTCACAGGAGATTACTGATTTCTATTTGGAAATGGGCATAGTATTGTCTTACTCATCCCCTTATCATCCATAGGCCAATGGACAAGCTAAATCCAGCAATAAGAGTATTTTGCAAATCTTGAAGAAAACCCTGGAAAAGAATAAAAGAAGTTGGCATGTGAAATTGAAGTTAGCCCTATGGGCTAATAGAATTTTTGAGAAGAGAGCTATAGGGAAGTCCCCTTTTGAAATGGTATATGGGGCAAAATCAAGGTTGCCAGTCAATAATTTCCTTCCAATCTATAAGTTTATGCAAGAAGAGGACATGGAAATCAGTGATCCATTGCAAGACAAAATGGTTCAGTTGATTGAGTTGGATGAGATTAGCAGGGAAGGACAAAGAGAAAATGTGAAGTTGCAGCAAAAAATGAAATATCTTTTTGATAAGAGAGCAACTGTGAGAAAATTCCAGCCTGGTGATATGGTTCTCCAATGGAATGCCAGGGCTGAAGATAAAAAGAAGCACAAAAAATTTGAGTCTTTATGGATGGGACCTAATATTGTTCATCAAACCCATGGTAAGGATTCATATTTTCTAAAAAATTTGGATGGTGAAGAGCAGGAATTGCCAGTGCATGGACAGTTCCTGAGAATTTTCTTCAGTTAATTCTTTTTCCATGCAAATTAGGTTTGTATATATGTATAGGTGTGTTTCTTTCCACTGTGTGTTTGTTTCTTGTTTTAGGTTAAGGTTTTGTGGTCTACCTCCCAGAGATTCATAAATTCTTGCTATGATCTTGCAATCAAGCATCCTCAGATAGAGCCACTATTGGATGTTCTCTTAATTTTCTAAGGTGTGTGTCCAAATTTTGGGTTAAATCTTCTTCCAGGTGTTTTGTTTGGTCTAGGGTTTGGAAAATTCATAGGAGATTATCATAGCTGAGTTCAAAAACCCTTACCCTAAGTTTTGTTTTTGAAAATGTCAAATTCATTCAAAAGCCCTCATGATTAGCCCTTATTCTTCTATTTCCTTGTTACCTTTTTAGTCACTTAAGTTGATTAAATCATGCACAAGTTTAATGTTTTATGTTCGCTGAATTAGAAAAGGTCATAGCATGTCTCATATAGTATTCTATGAATCAACGAACAAGTCAATCTTATGCTAAGCATCATTTTAGTCGTGTGGTCTCTAGTTCTCCTGGTGAACACCTCAACCATTCAGCAAACTGGCAAATGTGTCAAAAATGCTAAGTGTTATCCTTGATCATGGAGTCTCCAAGTATCAAGCGGTTATAAGAAAACTTTAAGCGACTTGGCGAATGCATTATCTCTTATTCACGTATTCCTTGGCGGTTCTGTGCTAACATCTAGCAACTTAGCGAGAACCATAGATCATTGACAGGATCAATGGTTATGATTAAATCTCAAGTATTATTGGGTCCTACATGTTTCACTTGGCGAATGAGTGATTGTGTATAGTTTTCTAAGTATGGCGGCTCTGACAGTTTGGCTTGATGAATTTGGCGAAAAGGGTTGTTTCAAGTGTTCGCTTGTTCTCAAAATAAATTAGTGAGAGGCTAAGTAATCTAGTGATTCGGTGAATCATGTGGTCACAGGTTCTCTTAAAATAAATGTAAAGGGTAGTATGATTTGGTGAATGAGCGAAGCATACAGTCGCTAAGTCTCAGAATGAAGGTGATCGGATGGATATGTGTCAAGAGGTCGCATGATCATAAGGGCCAACTTCAGCCCTTGCGAACATGCGCCAGGCTGCCATGTGGCAGCTCGATGAGGTGTCAGTGATGTGAAGTTCTATGAAGGGTTTGTGATTGCAACTGCGCAGCTAAGTGGTTGCGGTCGCATGATCACAAGGGTGAGTAGGGTGTCTTGTGATCATGCGACAAGGTGACACGTGGTGGCTAGGCATGAGTTTGCTAGATAAACTAGGTGGTTAAGATAGATTCAGTGACTTAGAGAGTAAATGCTTCACCAGTTCTCTGAATAATCAGGCGGTTAAGTATCTCATTAAGAAAATGTGTGAACCCTTTGTTTGCTAAATCTCCAATAAAATTGACAGTTAGCCAGGACATTAAGAGAATGGGAGAAGGCTTTGGTCACCAGTTCTCTAAATGATAACTACAGTCAAGTGCTTGAAGGTGATCACTTCAGTCGCTAATTTGCTAAGATGATGAAAAGTCAAGAATTGCATTGTGAGAACCCGCGAAGGCTTTGGTCGCCAGTTCTCTGAAAATGAGCAAGGGTTAACATTGCATTAAGTGATTACGAGAGGCTTTCAATCACTGATTCGCTAAATGGGCCTAGTTGGAAAAGGTAATAAAAGAAAAGAAAAGGGACCATTGCCTGTGTGGATAAAGTATAGTGTCAAGCTGGAGAGTAAACTAATGAACCATCCAATCAGTTTCAAAGGAAGATTGCATGATGTAAATAGGTTTAAAGTGCAGAATCTTAATCATTTGCCTCTTTGCCTTGTTTTTGAGTTGTTTAATTTATCTATCAACATCCAAGCATTATAACTCAAAATTTGAAATTTGATGGTATATGAAATTGAATGTGGAAACAATTAAGGAGATTTGCAGTAATTGTGGTAGCTGTACACATTTGGTCCATATCGATAAATAAGCTAGGCTCATTGTTTCCTGTGTCCAAAATCAGTTGAAGAGAATTGTGTCATTCTGAAGTGATTTTCGAGCACCAAGTGAATCCATTTTGTAGAGATTGAAGATAATTCTATAGCAAAGATGAGTCAACCTGAGAGGAGTGCAACATCTTCCAATAGTGAAGCAAAGTCTAAAAGCGGTGAAGACAAGGGAAAGCCTAATTATTCAGATGAATTTTTGAAATTGTTACCTGGTTCCAGTCAAAACAAAAGAGCTCCTGATGATGTTTTTGAAGATGTTCTAGGGTTTTGTAGAGATCCTATCACACTGAATACCATAGGTTATACTATCTTCAACTTCTTTTATAAAAATAGAGATGGTCATATTCCTGTATGTATGGTTAGGCTTTGGGGTTAGGGAAATTAGTAGTGCCTGATGTATTCCTGGATGCGGATTTAATTATTGCTCTAGCTAGGTGTTATGACCCTATTTCTAAGACTATTAGGAAAGAGGACTAGTCAGCTTTGGTTACTCTTGATAGGGGTTCGTTCATGAAGGCTTTTAATGTCTATACATCCACTTCTACTGAAATTGACTTGAGCAAAGAAAAGGAGAGATACAAGAATAATATAGGGATAGTGAAGGACCAAATGATGAAGCATATCCCAAAATAGGATAAGTATATAGCTCCCCTCCCTACTCACATGAATGCCCCTTACCAATTTAAATCCCTTTAGCATTACATGAAGCAAACTTGTTATGGGTTGTGTAGGGTTTTGGGAATTGATGGGGATGCAGAGTTTTTACCAGCTGATCTTTTGATGATTATCCTAGACATCCAAAATTCTTTGGTTAATACTGACTATGATTACATCTAGTATATCATTGATAGAATGCATGAGGGTTTGATTTCTATCAAGGATAGTAAGAGCCCAATTAAGCTCATGCATTATTCTTTGCTAATGCACTTAATTTTGTTCTTCAACATTAATAATTTAGATTCGAACATGCTGAAGCCAAGGTTCAACTTTTAAGGCTAGTATAATCTAGTGCAATTATGGGTGAGGAAGTGGAATTCTACTTCCAATGAAGGGAATTTTTGTATCTTTCAAAATTTCATTGTTTATCCTATTATAAGGATGTTAGGTGTCAATACTACAAGGATATCCCCAAGGGTCCTTAGGCTCCTACGACCAGTGCATTTTGTGGACAAATGGGAGGGAGATCATAATTGGGGTGATTTTTACTTGGGGGAGAATGCTACAATTTTGAGAGTCTACGGTTGCCCCCAACCCCCACATCTATTACCAAAATTTGTGCCTCCAAGAGTTGCTTGTTTGGAATTTGTGTGGCAGTTGATGTGGACAGATAGAGAACTTCTATCCCCTCACAGGAAGGGTACATTCACACCTAGGCAATTCAAGATAGCTGACTTCTTGGTAGGAAAGAGGGCATTTCCTCAAATTACTGCATGGTTAAATCAGTTCAAAATGGCTACTGATGCTTGTAGACATGTAGATCCTAAGGGCTTTATCAAAACTACCAGGATGCTCTATATTCCAAACATTGGTGTGATTAAGGAACATGAGGGTTTGGATGAAGAAGATGTAGTCAGAAACATTATAGATGATGATGAGGTCAAAAGGAGATGGAACAGGTACTTTTATTTGATAGACTTGTCAAAACAAGTGATGGTAGCCCAGCTTCCTTTTCAAGGTTTCTTCCCTAACCTTCCCTATTTATAAAGAATTGACAAGATGATAGAGATGCATGACACTCTATCAAATCAGTTGGAGAAGTTGATTGACTAGAGTCAACCAAAGAAAAGGAAAGACTATTCATCTTTTGATCAAGAGGAGTTTTCTGATGAGTCCCCGAAAGGGAATAGCCCACCACAAATTGAGGATGTACAAAGTGTTAATCCTGTTGAAAACCAACTAGAAACAGGGGATTCTCCAGAGCCACCTTTGAAGAAATAGAGGCTTGAGGAAGGAAAGCCTTCGAGGTAGGAAAAATAGAAGAGAATAATTGATAGAGCATCTGCTCTAGTGCCAGGTGATAGGGTTTACCATCACCAATTGAGAAAAGCAATAAGAGAAGGAAAGAGGGTGGCCACTAATGAAACAGATAAGGAACAGCCCCTGTGGTCAAAAAAGGATATCAGAGAGGTCTATCAGGAGGAATTTTTAAGTGATGACCAGTTTATTAAAACTGATGAATTAAAGAGTTTCCTTATTTGGAATAAGCAACAAGAAGTGAGGAAACTTATGCCTGAAGGTATGGAGCCAAGTGAAGAAACATTGAGAGCCTTAAATTCTTATGATCCTAGCCTTGATCCCATAATTGCAGATGAAGCTAGACAACTGGTCAATTCAAGTGGAATGTTATTAACTCCAGGATGGGATTTGACTTCTGCATTCATCATAGATCAAATAAGAAAGCAACCACTGGGTAGCCTATCATATGAAGTTCACATTGGTGATATGATAAGAGGAAGTGGCTATGACCCTAAATCTCAAGCTGTTGCAATGTGGTCTATGGCCCCTAGGACCCAAAAGCCATCTTTGTTAAGTATAAAGGATAAAATGGAAGGGAATAAGATTATATGGACTGTGCAGAATACAACTGACCTTGAAGTTTCCAAGGCAGTAACTCATTGGGCTAACCTGAATGAAACAAAGACAGTTCAATTATATGAAAGGTATTCAAAATTGTTTGAAAGTGCAAACCTGGTGGCCAAGGATAGAGACTTAAAATTAATGAAGATTAAGCAGTTAGAGGATGAATTGGTAGAAATAAAAGTTAAGCTTGAAGAAGCTTCAAAGGCAGTTGTTTTCCCCCCTGTGCAAATTGAGGTCCCTATTTAGATTGATGAAGAAGTCCCTGATAGACCTATTGAAGATTTGGAGAAGATAAGGATAGAGGCATCTTTGGACACTATGTCAAAGGTTGTGCAATACAGGTCGGATAAGATAATAGAGAAGATGGATACAATTTATCAATCAGTTAGCCAATTGCACCAGACCAACAGAAAGGTAAATGAATCATTGGCTGCTTTGGAGCCACTTCATAGTGTTTGGTCTAGGAGAAGTTTTTTGTTTGATAAACTTGATAGTCTACAGGAGCATAAGCCTGAGATCCCTGGGTAGTGATAGAAGTTTTTGAGAAAATTGGCTTAGTCAGTGTTGTTTCAAAGTTTTTTAAAGGTAAGTCCACCCAGGTGAGGGCTAAGTTGTTTATGTTTGATAAGCATTATAGCAAATATCTGCCATCAATATGTGATGACAATGGAAATATGATCAAGTTGGAAGAATGGAAACTGTTAATGGATCAGTTGGCAATTACACAAGATGCTTTCCTAAATAGTGACAATACTTTAGATTTTGAGAGGTGTAATAGCATAATTGACAGTCTTTTCAAAATTGAAAATGATTGCATACGCTTTGTGGCAGAGGCCAAAAATATAACTGACTACATGTGGGATAAGTAAGTCAGATTATTACATGAATTGAAAACTTACAACTGGCCATTGGATGATGATGTAGTAGCTTGGGAGAAGATAACAATAAAGAAGAAGAAGAGGCCGGTTGTCCAGCTTATAGAAGAAGAGCAAGATTAGAGCTGCAGATGGCACCTGATCCAAAAATTGGGGAGAGCAAGTTTCAAACAAAGGATGATGTAGGTTAGCCGGAATGGTGGTCATCATTCATGCAAAAAATTTAGCAACTGATCTGAAATATCCTTAGACAAAGATTCCACCTGCGAAATTGTTGAGAAAAGATATTTGTAATATGTTGTTGCAATCTTTTTGTCAGTTTGTAATCTTGTCTCTAGTGTAGGATCTTTTCTAGCCATCCCAAGCTTTTTTCATCCTTTCAAGGATTCCAAGATGGCTAAGATATATATAGCAAGTCTCTGCTCATTTCAGGTGGTGGAAAAAATACTCTGTAAGAAAGGTTCTTAATACAAAACCTTATTTTCTTTAAATGAGAAGATATTGTATCAACACATTTTGACCATTAATACAAAATATTGGAGCTCTGTTACTACCATTTTATTGTCTTTATGTATGGAGTGTTTTAGTTTTCTTATGTATTTAGATTGCAAGGCATTTTGAATACATTATTCACAAGGTGAATATAGGGGTTAAGCTTAAGTTTCTTTCAAGGAAAGAGTAAAATCTTAGGGGAGGTCTCTGGCAATTAATAATCCATGTATGAATTTGATGACAGTTGTAGAAATTAAAAGGATGGTATGTTAGGCATGTCATTTGAGTTTCAGTATATTTTTTTTGATAGATATATGTGGAGGTAGGGTTTGACTCTGATGCCCAAGTGGATAAGGCACTGGTTCTAGATCCATTTACATTTATTTGCCACCCAAAATATTAATAATTGTTTCATTTTACTTCACTAGTACAATCATAATCTGAATCATCCTATGACAAGTTCATGGATGTGTTTTGTAATGCTTTGTAGAAGCACTGAATGAGGTTAACCTTCCTTGAGTTTAACTCTAAAAAGAAGGATGAATATCCTTAAACCATTATTTCATGTTGTTGCTTTCATGATTTCCATCATAGTTTTGTGTATCAGGATAATTTGGGCCGTACTCAGAGTGTTATCATCTTACTAAGTTGATGTTCGAAAGTAATAACAAAGCAGTGAAGGAGCTAGTTCACAATTCAAAACTCAATAAAATATTGAATTGATACAGGTACACCCGCCTGAGTATTCATACTCAAAGTGAAGAAGGTTTTTTGTCCTTAATACCTTAGTGTTTTCATTTTGCTAGATTATGTCCATTGGGATTATATGAGTATTTGATAATCTGCAGATTTGAGCACTAACAAAAGGAAAAGCCACATAATTACCCTAATGCGAAACCTAGGATCACAATACAAATAACTATAATAATAATAATAATACTTCAATATTTCAATAGAAAGTATGGTGTTTTAATTTTCAAGCATAACGTTATTCCGAGTTTATTAATTAATTCAATCAATCTTTTAAAGGTTTATAACAAACCTATAAAAGAACTATTAGTAACTTGATTTAAGGGCTAAGGAAGAATTCATTTATTTAGGTCTCCAACCTGGGCAATAAATAATCTCCCAAAGATACATTAGGAAAAAATTTCTTTTCCTATAACTTTTAAAGAGATGAGAATACCCCCTATCTCAAACTAGGGTAAGGAAAACTACAAGGACATTGACCTAGTATAGATCTAGATATGGGGAAAAAATATATATATTCTTGAAAGAAAGAAAATTATAAAATCAAATTAAAATAGTAATATTACCCCTAAGGCATTTTCAAAGAGTTACTACTTTCCATAAACCTAGTTGTTGAAAAGGAATATTAAGATTCTTAATTAATGTGAAAATCAATTCAAAAAATCCATTTATATAATAAAATCATCATAAAACTATTCCCCTTAAGCTCATCCTTCAAATAATTTAGTCATCCTTTAAATTTAATCTTATAATTATTGGTTGACTAGGTGGCATATTTGATAATAGTTAACTAAAATACTGCAATTAGATAAAGCTCTGATAATAAGTTTAGATAGTTATTTTAGCTTAAACATTATGATCTAGATTTTCTTTCATCCAGTACATATAAAGGAAGTTTCAATGATTATGTCTACAGGGAGATATAGAATAGCTTGAATTAAAAAATTACAGAAACATGATTAAGTTATATGTCCTCAAAATAGACTCTTCTCAATATCTCATTAGAAAGATATTAATTTTAAACATCTCCTCATTACTTTCCTATAGATTAATAATTTAAGTATCCTAATATGCTAGGAATAACTAAGAATTTCATAAATGAGTATCCATATTAATATTGAGTTTAGATTTAATAAGATAATAAAATCCAAATTTTAGATCATAATTAACTCGACCACCATTTTGATATAGTTCTTTTAAATTAAATTAAATTTATTTTCCCTAACTAAATAGTGCAAAAACATTAAGACTCTAATGTACTAATTTTTACAAAAGGACTAATCCCATAACCATTCAAATTTTAATATTATAATTTCCAAATCTTTCTAAAAGTTTAGGATAATAGTACAAATATTTATTAGAAGCTATTTAGTAAAAAAAAAATTTATATTAAAAATTGGGCAATTAACCAATCTATCTAATTTTACTAATTACTCATCATGTTAAGGAATGATTTCAAACAATTAATTTGATTAAAAGTTTATAAGCGGCTTTAAATAATTATTAAATTTAATAGCAAAATCTCACCAAATGAAGATGTCACCTAAAACTAAATTAAGAATAGACTATACATATTTTTATAAAGTTTAAGATTATAATATGTAAATGGTTTCCCAAACCCTAATTCAAAATTAGGGTTGGGACCACTTTATAGATACAAGAAAACCCTAATCATTTCATTTTCCACACTTTCTTTTCTCTCTGTCCATTCCTTCTTTTTTTTTTTCTTTGTGCAGGCACAGCAATGGAGATGAAGAGTTTGGAGGAGGGTATGAACTCACAAATGCACATATGTGAGAATGCACACCAGAAGTGTGCATACTCACATATATTCATTTGTGTGAGCATAAGGGCACACAGAGATCAAAAGGATTATAAGCAAAATGAAACTAGGGTTTTGTTGGTTTTCAAATCTAGAGTTTTTCATGCATCTATAGTTAAATGTATGTAGCATTGATTTGATTAGATGATTCCTAGGGTTTCAAATGCTATCACGCATCTAGGCTCTATATTATTATTTTTTTGAAAAGTTTATACCTGCTTCTTTTTAGGTTTTATTTCATATTCTGCAAGTTCATATATTTTTTTGCAGAATTCATATAAAAAAAAAATTTATTATATAATTTTTTGGGTCGGCCGGTTGGCCACCGCTCACTCGGTACAACGCCGCCTGCACTGTTTGCAGAAGAGGCAAAGGAGGAGGGGCGGGTAGGAGAAGCCTACCGCAACCCCGGTGGCTTGCTGTTGTGGTAGCCGCACCACCACTACCTTCCCCACGGGGAAGTCATGTGGTGGCAGTGCTGTTGCGGCAACTCTCCGCTGCCTGCGGGTGGGGACTTAGTCCTGCCCGCATGGGTGTTTAGGGCTTCGGCCCTTTCCCCAAAAAAAATTTTATTATGTTTTTCTTATATTTTATTTCTTTTTTAATTAATTTATTTTTGTTATTAAATATTATATATTATATGATATTTAACATATATATCATATAATATATAATATTTAATATATATGTATTATTATTTTTTTTGTTAAATATTTAATATTTAATATATAATATTTATTATATATATTAGAATATACACACACACACACACACACACACACACACACACACACACACATATATATATATATATATATAATTTATTACACCAATATTGCATTCTGTATCCAGTTTTATTGATAATGAAACTTGCATTATTCTTGGAAGATTTAGTTTATATATATATATATATATATATATATATATATATATATATATATATATATATGTCTTTTTTTTTTATATACATATAATGTTGCTTATACACATTATATTTGTACAGGGAAGCTTCCAATCTATCTATTATTAACATTTTTATTTTGACTATTATGCAGTTCAACATTATCTACAATGACTGACAGAAGTTGGTATAAAGGTGCATAGTAGTTTGATGCAGCGATTTAAAATTTTCACCCTAGATAATTTATAAATCTCAACCATAAATGTATTTTTCTTTCTAGCTTGAACAAACATACTTTAGTAAAAATCATTTTAAGCTATCAGTGATTGGTTTCCAATTTAATATATATTAATTTTTGTTCTTATACTAATTTTCTGGTACCCAGAAAACAAATAATTTTATATACATGTCTTACAATTAGCAGAAAATTTGATTTCTAGAATCATGCAACTATAACATAGAATTTAATCTTTTAGCAATGCCATACATGATTTATTTGACATACTAATTTTAACAGCATAGACTTGCAGGGAATAAAAATCATTTTACAAATTTTCTAACCATGGTCACCTTTCATAATTCATTTATGCATTCCTTTGTAGTCTATTTTACTTTCAATTTTCTGATTTGGTTTTACTGGTATATAAATCTGTACTATTAATAGCCCCTTTTTTTCTTTTTTTTTGTCAAACTAGAATATTAAATCAAAATAAAATATGTAGGGTATTGTAATAGACAGGTTCCTAGAGCTGAAACATGGCTCTGATACCATAATGTAATGCCCAGAATCCACTAGGCATTACACAGCATAGTCAAACTCTTAATCATATCCAAAAGCTAAAATAGAAAATCTTTAAATGACTAAATATATTTATTTGAATAAAAGTGACATCAACAGATAGGAAATGTTCTTATTTTTTTATACAATTACCAGAAAATATTTCAAAACAGGAAATGAGCCTTCTATAATGTATTATGCTAATTCATCTTTTCAAAATAACAACATGATTATTCATCTCATTATTTATGTAAACATTCCAAGTTAAGATATAAGTCTAGTTTAGTGTGCATTATTATAATTATAGCAAAACTCTCTATTTAAAAGTCAAATTAAAATACTAAGGAAGGACAATAACCACTTCAAATAAATTTAGGAAATGTATTGTCTTTTGCATGAAGATCATTAAAACATTCTTGTAACAAATTCACCACTCAACAAATAATAAATCCAGCTAAGTAAACATAACAGTTTAATCTAGATTACAAATAAACTATTATCTTAAAGGCACCAGCATTTCAGTACTAATAGCTATTCCATCTTAATAATTCCTGCTGCATTAAAATGTTTACATAATCATAGTATTCAAAATAGAATTTTCCTTGACATATTTTGGCTACATCTTTCATCTATATCTTACATAATTGGAAAAATTAAACACAAAATCTTCTAGACTTGGCATGTTCATTCCCTCATCAAAATTCAACTTTCAACTTCAAAACTTGAACTCTCTCTCTTCACACCTTGCAAGGATAAACCTGTAAACACAAAACTTTTACCACATGACCATGGAGCTCACCTCCCAGCCTAGGTCATTTCATGACCACCCCTGAGCTAGGGGAAACAAGAGATGCATGGGTTACAAACATGCAACACTAACATAAACATTCAACCATAATAGGGAACAAAACATGCACAATGGACTCCCTTCCCAAGCTTGCACAAAGGATTCCAACAATTGGATCCATAGATGGGTGAAGGTGGAAACTTCTCTTATGGAGACACCTATCTTATAACAAAACTAGAATTCTCAATAAAATCTCACATGCCTTCACAAGGCCCTTCCAAACATATAGCTCAATTTCATGAGCATCAACACATCCCTTATGACCCCCATACAAACATAAGAAGGCCCTCAAGGATGCCCATACATCCAAGTTCTCATACATAAAGAATTCCCAACTAGGCCCTTCACCCCAAGTCCCCCTCAAATCCTCCCAAGGATGAGAAGTAAACTTGCACACCCATAAACATGAAACAAATCAAGAAGACAAAACAAGATTGAAGTCAAAACTCACAATGAAACCACTCAATACAAGATTCACACACAAGTTACTACAATTTACAAATTTTACACTATTACATTTCTTTCAAAGCATATACAAAATAATCACAAGATAGAAACCACCAACCTTCTCCTAAGCCAAGGCAAAATTGAAAAGTTGAAGATGAGCTCCTCTTGACTCCAAGCTTGCTATCCTTCTCAAATCTACTAGTCCAAACCTCTCTAGACCTCCTCTCACTCTCTCCAAATCTAGTTTAGACAAAAAAATGAACAAGTGTGTGTTTTCTAAGTCTTTCTCCCCTAAAGTCATTCAAACATTCTTCTATCATCTCCCTTCCCAAAACAATTAGGTTTCTAGATCCTAGACAAAGTGACACTTTCCCTTACTAAAGGAATGGAGTGAAATTCAACACATGAAAAGGTGAGACATCCTAGATAGCATTTCTATTTTCGTTTATATCAAAAATGGCCCATTTAGAGAGACAAAAAGGTGACCTGGGAAAGTGGAAATAGAAGAAATAAGCCCCCTAACCCATGTACTAGCCTTGGGGCACCAAAATCTAACCTAAACCACACCCTGGGACTCCACAGAACCCCTCAAAAACCCCAGTTAAACTTGCATCCGAAAATGGAGTATTGGTTACATAAATCTTGGTTCCTTAAACCACCTACCTAGCTTAGGAATACTCAAAACCAACTAAGGAGAGGGTGGGGTCCTTATTCCACTCAAGCATGCCACATCATCACCATGATGTCAAGTGACACCTCACACAGGCACACATCACAAACACATTTGGCATGCTTTGTGGACAAAATACATTTATATTTTCACAAAAATGAAATTTACTTACAAACATACATTTACAAACATTGTCAACTGTGTGTGTGAAAATTGTACCTAATCTGTAGACACAACACTTTAGTAAAACATTAGAGGTTAGCAAAAATTAAAATCGTGCAAAATTAAAATCTAATTTAACCAAGCAATTTACTGCCTTCTAGTAGGTGCGAGATTGATGTTCTCATATTATTATCGAGATCAGTGACCTAGACGACACCTAAATGAAGGATTTGAATGCATTTGATCTAGATATGAATTGAATGCAATTAATCTATATTTTTGGATTTTCTATGCAATAAGATAAAAAATGATATGAAATCTATGATATGTAAAAATTGATATGCTATGAATTGATCTAACAATAATATGAAAACAAAAGTGATCTCACAACAATGTTGATTCGCAATAAGCTTTGATCCTTCCAATTGCAATTCTCTAGCGTGATTGTGCAAAAATATGAGATTCTGTGGATGCAAATTTGCGAGATGAATTATGAAGAGCTGAGCCTTATTTTTATAGAAATCCAGGGCTTTGGAGGTGCATGGAAGAAAACCATAAATCACTCAGATTAACTCAGCTTGATTTTTGAGTTATCTGATAATAAAGATAATTTAATTCACAAAAACATGCAAATCATGCAAAAACAGCTTTTTAACTCAAATTAGAAGTTTAGATCAACATTAAAACTCAAAAATCATGTTGAGTTCCAAAAAGTCAATAACTTGCATTGATTTTCTGATTTGGAGTTTAACTGTTTCTTTTGAATGTGCATAATAATTAAGAATTAAATAAATAAATAAAGTGATTTATTCTCAACTTAATTGATTTTTGAAAATAAATAATTGATTTATGGGTTAATCAATTATTTAATCAAACTTTTATTAAAAACCATATTATTAAATAATGACAACTTGCTTTAATTAATTAAATAAGAATTTAATCAATTATTCATAAGATTTTAGATTTATTGTCAAAATTAAATAATACAATTAATAATAGATAGAATTAAATTTAATTACACAATTAAGTGGCAAGATATTAAATCTAATTAATTAAATATGAAAATATTCAATTAATCAAACTTAGGATAAATGTGATTTATCGCCAAATAATCATTAAATTAAAGATAATTAAGATAATTAGGAATATTACTAAGAATATTCCCCGATGCAGAATTTAAGATAATCAATTATGATTCGATGATGTTTAGATGTGCCTTAGATTAGGACTTCGATGTCGATTTCGCTCAATTTGTAGATGTTGGAGGTTAATGAACTTATAGCCCATTTTTGGGGTATTACATCAACCACATACACACATGCATCACGTTTATGAATAAAATCACAATATGATGAGGTCGTTCTCTTCTTAGAGTCGACCTTAGTTTCAAATTGATTGCACTTAGATCCATTCTTGTTTCCCCGAATTTACAACCATGGCCATATTCCTACACACTCAATTTCAAATGTCAGTACCGCATAAATCCAATGCATATATAATCATGAAGAAGATACAATAATAGCATCTATACTCAATACATAAAGAACTGCATATCATGAATCATAAACATATTCCTAAGTTAACCATCAAACCATTATACTATCAACATTTTCTATTCTATAAGATAACATTACAAATGCAGAATTGAACCATTGCATATGTCATGAAACCATTACAAGCATATAAAGAGTATGAATAACATCATCGACATATATAATAACCATCTCATAAGGTCTAATGATAGGGAAAAAAAATCCAAAATACGTCTAGAGTCTCTAAACAAAGTATCCACAAGGTAATCCAAATGTCTAAACAACAATCATGCTAGGATGGATCGGGGTGGGACCTCACAATTACATTTGAAACAAGTAACAACTAAATTTACCTAACTTGGACCACCTTGATTGACCTTCAGTCCGCAATCCCTTGATATATGCCCAAATTTGTTGCATGTGTAGCATGTAATTCTGGAAGATATGACATTATTTCCTCCAATTGGTCTTCTAGCATCAGATCTAGGATTATATCTCACATTTGTCCTGTAATTAAATCCAGATTTGTACTCATGTGATTTGTGCCCATAAAACCAATAATTGAAACAATATCTAGTCAATGGTTTAGAATTAGTATTACCTTTACAATATTTATTCATGTCCAACCTTCTTACATGAAAAGCATATGCCCTTGAATGGTATGATCTTCTCCATAGAGGCTTCATTCTGAGTGGATGTTTGATCTATATTTTTTATTTTTCTATCTTTTTCTACTTTGGAACTTTCATCATTGTTATATCCAAGACTAGTCATATCACCTTTCAGCTTCTGTAGTTGCAATTGCTCATCAATCTTTTCACTGCTTGAATAAATATTTTCAATGTCTTTCTTTGCCTCAACAAGCTAACCTTTGACAATGTTATTTTCCCTTTCAATCTCTTGATAATTAGATCTAGTTTCTTCAAGTTCCATCTTCATCTATCCAAGCTAAGTAATCAAATCATGGCATTCATTAGATTTGATCTTCAAGGCTGCTTCAAGTTTATTTATTTATTCCTTCCCTTTCTCAGGTTATTTGGCCATCTCAAGAGTAGTGATCTCATATTCATAATGGAGTGACTCCTTTTCTTCTGGAGCTTCTCAATCAGACCTAATCCTAGTTCAATCTCAACTATCTTAGACTCATCTTTTATCTATTCAAAAAGTTCCTACCTCTTAAATCTTCAGATGTAAATATGTTCCTTAAGTCTTCTGATATATTCTTCTACACTCTTAAGCTTTATTTTTAGTCTTACATTATCCTCATTTTCTTTATCCAATTCATCAAGTGTTGCTTCAAAATTCTCTTGTAAACTACTTGAGTCCATCGGTATCCTCTTCAAGCTATAAGATTTCTTCTTAGGAACTAGGCTCTGACACCAATTTTTAGGATCAAGCAACACTGAGAGGGGGGTGAATCAATGTTGCAGCACTTTTAAGTAAATTAAACCTTTTACAAAAATACCAAGCAATAACTAAAATGATAAAGAAAATTAAACCATACACCATAAGATAACTCATAACACAATCATTTTTTTCTTGAGGAAACCTTGGGCAAGGGAAAACCTTGGTGGGGATGGTACCCACAAGATGATGCACTAGTATAAAAGTGTCCATGTTATGAGACCTAGCCCTATTAGGGGTCATTACAATACATCAAATACATAAGTCCTTATTAGAGGACTGGTCCTATTAAAGGTCTTTAACCCTATTAGGAGTTGGTAATACAAAAGGGAGCTCACTAATCAACCTTTAAGGACTCATTTTCTAGTACATAAAATATATTACATAAATTTCAGTGAACTATACTTAGCATCAATATGCTTGATTAGGTCCAATGGAATCTTGCATCTTCTCTTCTCTGATATTCAACATCAATTCTCACACATCATAACATAACTCTAATAAAAAGCATACACTTCGTATCCCAAAAATACTTTCCTTCCTTTATAATATCTCAAAACTTTATCCTAGTCAGCTCCAATTGGACTTAACCAAATGTGTCCATAAACATATCAAAACATAAAATAAAAATACGCTATCCAAGACTTATATCCTTTGATGGCATCCCTCTAATTCCAAATAACTAAATTGCTAAAATAATTTAATCCATTGAGTCAATCATTGCAATTACCAAAACTACCCTGTATCATTGTCTTCCTCAACCTATGCCAATGTATAGTATTCTAACTCAACCTATATCACATACCAATATTTTTGTCCATAATATAATTTTGTATACATCATATATATCATATTCTTGGACCTGTGTAGCCATCTAATTAAACAGTTACTTGACAAAATCCTCAATAGGCAATCAATGATGATGTTGCTAAGGTTGTCATTGTTGGAAAATAACATTCCAACATTTCATATTTAAATAAAGTAAGGAAACACTTATCAACATAAGATACTATCAGAAAGTGATATCAACATAAAGAGAGTATTATCGGCATAAATAAATAAGTTATCAAAAAGCGTTAGCAGTGGAAAGGAAAAAAAAAATATTATGAACAAGAATGACATCAAATTAGAAAAATGGTTTATGGAAGATCGAGGAACCCTAATTAGGTCAAGTGATTATAAGAGGAGATTGAAGACAAAGAGATGATGATGATGGTGAAGGAGAGAACAATCCCAGATACAGTTGAAAGGATGCAAAGAGAAGTGTAAGGATCAGAGACCATAACAAAGGAAGAGCGAAATGGAATATGACAAGATTTTGGAGAAAGCATCTACAGGTCAAATTTCTTGTTGAATAGTTTAGCGACAAGATTATGAAATCCCTTAACTGGGTAGTCTCTAACCAGACTTAGAAGTTCTATTTCAAAACTTATTGTAAATCCTTTAATCGAGTGAACATTGTATAAGTGGGATAAAATCTCTTAAAAGAGTAGTCTTTAATTGGACTTTCAATAATCCTAACAAGGTATTAGTCACTCCTAATAGGGTGAAGTCATTAAGAAGATGATATTTATGTAAGCTCCTAACAAGGCACCTTATTATTGCAGTGATAAGTTGTCGGTATCATCCCCACCCCAGCTTTTCCCTCTGACCAATGGTTTTCTGCGACACCAAAATATTGTGTTAAGTATTTAAATGTTTATTTGTTATATATTTAATTTACATGTTATCGGTTATCAATTAAACATTGCATAAGCTATTGGTAAAAGACAAGACAGTTATCGACATAAGTAATTTATTGGTTATCAGTTTATGTTTAGAAATTTGAATAATTTTGAAATCTCTATGGTACTGATTCACCCCTCTCCCCCCCCCCCCCCCTCAGTACCTTACCTAATACTTTCCAACAATTGGTATCAAAGAATTGGTTCTCTAGAGGAAGTTTTAATAGCTTAAGAGTAGATATGGAATGATGAGAAGTTACAGGTATCAAAGAGAATTGTAGGAAGCCCTAGAAGGTGCTAGTGAATAGATTCAAGACCTAAAGAATAAGATAAGAACATGATTTTCAAAAATAAAAGAATTTATAGAAAGACTACAGATGATTCTTGATGATCTCAACAAACTATCAGAAAATAGTATCAATTCTAAGGAAGTTGATGCATCTATACAAGACTTATCGAAAAATAACAATGAATTACTTGAGAAAATCAATCAAATGAAAAAGGAACATGAAATTCAAGCTTTGAGAATGATAGAAATACTATAAATTATGAGGACTTCTAAAAGTGCCAAAGAATCTATGGAAACCGAGAAGAGAAATGTTGAAGAAATAATAAAAAACAAAGACTTATTCTTGCAAGTGCAAATAGAAGTATGAGAAATAAATGACATGATAAGAGATATCAGTGATAGGATTCAAAAACTACAAGAAGAAAATTAGAAGCAGAAGGAAGAAAATGAAGAACTGAGAAGTATCCTAAAAGTTGAAAAAGAATATAATGCCATATTCACAAAAATTGAACAAAATATGTTGAAAAATGATGAACAGCTAAATAATCAAAGAAAACTAAGTGACACTACCGGACTGAGTTATATCGATAACAACATGATGGAAATCAAAGAATCATCAAAATATGGACATTGAACCTCTAAAGGATCCAGTGACACACAACGTAAAAAAATATTACAAGCATGTCTGCTATAATTGTGTAAAATATGGTCATGTTGTAAATGTATGTAGAAGAAAATAAGAGAATATACCTAAAAGTACATTCTTTAATGGTTACTGCTATAATTGCAACAAGTTTGATCATAGAGCTATTGAGTGTAGATCTAAAATTATTAGTAGAACATCTGAGAAAAGCTTCAATGGATATTTCTACAAATGTAATCACTATGGACACAAAGTAGAAGAATGAAGAACTAAGACATCGACAATAAGTAAATTAGTTCATTATCAGAGAAGAAAAACAAACAATTCTGTTACATGTTTTAATTATGGAAAATCTGGACATCGAGCATCGGAATGCAAAAAGGAAAATCAAGAAGAAAAAGCTAAACTATGGAGACCATTAGCACTACCATGCTATATTTTCTCAAAGTTTGGTCATGCCACCTATTACTGCAAATATCAATACACTACCACCAATGAAACTAAGGGAAAAATAATCGTAAATAAAGATCAAATCAGAGAGGACATGAAAAATATATGGAGAAAGAAGGAAGATGACACACCACCAATGGAAGACCCTGTGTCGGATGACGGAGGGAATTCATCTACCAACTAAGCAAACAATAAAATGCTTAGGGATACAAAAAAACTTTGAAACATCTGAAAAGTCCCTTAAATCAAATTTTGAGTTGAATTATTCAAGATCATAGAATAGATGCAATGATATTTAGGAGAATAGAAAAGTTGATGAAAAATATTAACTATAAGATTTCTATCAGTGAACTTAGTTCACTATAAGTATAAAAGCGACTTTCAACCTACAATAATTTTTTTATCACAAATAGCCATTGGACACTTTGTCATTATATATAACGATACTTATTATGGAAAATTCACATTCTAAAAAGTTACTGCAAATAAAAAAGCTTGAGGAGATACTACTTTATATTGAGCTAATTCATTCTATAGAAAAGAATTAGATGGATTGATTGAACTCAAAGCCTAAAACTCTAAATCTCAAATAAGAAAAGGAAAACACAAACGTGAAAATGATAGAGAGAATTGTATTGGTACATAGATCAGAAGAGGAAGAATCAAAATATCAATTAAGTACTCTGAAAAACATAGATGTAAGCGAAGTGGACCACTATCTATAATACCATGCAGAGTCATGTTGATAGAAGATGTAAGATCATTTATTCAATTCAAACAGACTGAAATCGTAGATGAGGATATAAGATTAGCCTACAAGGAACTATACAAAGAAGAAGGAATGTTGAATGAAGAGTATGGACATTTGGAAACAAATGGGTTAACATACATCGTGCACATTCCACAAATTTTTGATGTTGAATGGATCAAATGCATATTGAGTTCAATACATGGAGACTATGTTTGGCTAGAATGAGACAGACAAATTGAAATAACAAAGGAAATCATAAGTATAGTCATATGGTTTTCATCTAATGGGAGAAAATGTGTAAAGGATTTGGATCTTAAAATAGAAATTAAAGATGTATTCGGGTACAAGAAAGATCAGAAAACTTTTTTTGTAAGAAACATCTTGGACAAAGAAATAAAATATACATCAATGATTATTGGCTACAAGATCTATCCAGAAAATCAGTTAGACAACATTGTTAGAGTTTTAGGTGACTCTACAACACCCCCAGGATCGAATGCAAGACCAAGATAACTTCCACAAGAGATTGGCAAGACAATTGCATTAAGATGCAAGAATGATATTATTGATCATGGACATGATTAAAATGTACATAATATGCCTCCTTATATAGGAAAGGAAATAAGAGACAATGATAAGGAGATGATAAGCTATCACCTATGCTAAGTGTAATCACATGTACACCAAATGTGGATCATCCTCCATTATGCAATAAAGTATGTGCATTGGTTTAGGATGATAATGTGATAAGAGCACGAAAGGTGGATCTCACACACAAAGAGGTATGTGATGACAACTATCACACCTAAAGTGGAAATTCTCCTACACCATGTGCTTAATAGATGTGCACACTCCTAGGTGTCTCAATCACAAACTACTATGCAATGCATTAACCTAAGTAAGATTAAGTAAAGTGTAATTAGAAATATTTAATTACACCAACATCCCCCCTTAACTGCAACTTAGGGGAATGCACTTAAACTCACAATGCAAGATGGGTCCTGGCTACTAGGCCATGTTAGGTACCCATGTACAAAATGAATAACTCTCATAAAGTGGAGAAAGAGGGAAAACCTAATGGGAAAAACCCTCCCCCAAAAAGAGAGAAGAAAAAAAGATGCATGGATGGATGGAGTACTCAAGACCCCCCAAGAACTACATACATCATGTATATACAAATAATTATCCCCCCATAAGAAGGATAGTTGGAGACATGATAACCCCCCCCCCCAATAATGAAGAATCTCCTACAAAAATGGTGAGTGCTTGAAGACAAATTATATTCCAATGACTACAAACAACATTTCTCCCCTTGGGAAGAAGATATACCAAGTACAAATGTAGGAATGCTTCCCGTTGTGGATAGGAACTAGGAAGTGGAATCCAAATGAAGTATGATGATGATGCCATTAACCAATCCATATCCAAATGAAAGAAGGAAGAAGGTCTCCAAATATGCATCTTTGAAGACTGAATAGGCCTCTCCAATCTCAAAGAATCTATCACATCATGTGACAAACCAAGTGAAGAAGAAGAATCAAAAATGTCAATCTCCAAAGAATGTGAAGAAGTATCTCCAACTGTGATGAAACTGTCATCAAAGAGAAGAGAAACCCCCTCAAGTATGTCTCCCAAATCTGAAATATGAAACTCCACAAATAATGAACCAATATCTAGCAAGTAAGAATCCCAATCAGGAAGACAAATAGATATCTCTTGCAATGAATCATTGGAATCACCAACAAGAGATGATTGTGTGATCTCAACTAGAGAAGTAGGAGCTGCAGGAGGAGCCACTGGATCATCCTCGCTCTCAATTACTGCAAATTCTTCAATTGCATCTAAAGTATAATCATCATAGGGAATATTATCTGCATCATCAAGAGGAATGAGGCAATCTAAAGCAAGATCATCTGGGAATGGAGGAAAATGTGGATCGCCAAAAATCTCCCAAATGATTGTCCAAATTATGTGTGGACATTGAACACCTCTAAATTTGGGGTAGATGTCATAGAAGAGACACAAATTGATGCTACTAATAATCAAATTTATAATATGAGCATTTTTTTCTCCCCAAACATATTGCTTCCCCTGTGACTTTGGCTCAAGAATGAGTCCATAAAGATGAGAGAAGAGATTAAGCCATCTACAATGTGTGATGATTCCTTTTGCCCATGACTCATAATTATTCTTAGTCAAAAGTACTACTGCAGGATGTGTTTCATAACCCATGATTACATTAATGATACACTTCTCTCATTACAAATGGAGATCAACAAATTATTACACTCCAAAATCAAGCTATAATAGACTTAGATCATTATGCAAAAGACCAAGCTAAGGCTTATGCATTACAAATGAAAAAACTAAGCCAATTTTTGAAAGTACAGTTTCTAGTCATAGTCACTAAAATCTAATTCCAGATCTGGAAAATACAGAAAAAATTATGCACTTTCAAAAAAAATTGCACCTAAAAAGGAGTTCATATGAGCTCAAACGAGGCCTTGGAAGTTGCAAAAATTGAGATTTGCAATTTTTAGAAAAATTCAGGAACAGAGATCGGAAACCACCTGAACAATTGTGTATATCATGAAATTCTACCCCAAAACAAAAAAAATTGCTCGAAAAAAGGAGTCCAGATGACTGAGATATCGCTGTTTGAAAATCGCCTCTGAAATTATTTTTTTCTGAATCACCACCGCCGCACTTCCAAAATTCAAATAGCTCTAGATTTGGCCTTGGGTGTCCGATTTGGATGAAATAAAATTCAATTTAGGGGTTTTTGGACCTCCTTAATATGATGTCAACCTCTAATTTGCACCAGCAAGCTCCAATATTGACCTACAATAGAAAGCCACAAAATACAAAACCCCAAATTTTCTCCAAATAGACTATGTAATGGTGATGTCCAAATACTTTTATTCTACACCCATAATTGAATCAAGCCAAGATTGCACTTCTTGAGAAGAGGTCTTCACACCTTGAGAGCTCTAATACCATGTTAGAGTTTTAGGTGACTCTACAACACCCCCAGGATCAAATGCAAGACCAAGATAACTTCCACAAGAGATTGGCAAGACAATTGCATTAAGATGCAAGAATGATATTATTAATCATGTCCATGATCAATAATATCATTCTTGCATCTTAATGCAATTGTCTTGCCAATCTCTTGTGGAAGTTATCTTGGTCTTGCATTTGATCCTAGGGGTGTTGTAGAGTCACCTAAAACTCTAACAAACATATTAGGAGGAGCACTACAAGTTGCGTATGAGATTGTTATGAAATAAAATAGATATGACTTAGTAGAAATGATGTGGAATAAACTAATGGTGAATTTAATAAAGATCAGGAAACAAGGATTAAAGTTCAGAGAACTATTGGTATGTATATTTTTCTATATACAAAACTATTTTCCTAGTATCGATAAAGTAAATTGGACATTAGGTGAACTAGTTATACATCATTTAACAAGTTCATTAAACAATTGGGAAGCAATTTCAACACAGTAATGTGGAGTTATTTTTAAAAATATCAAGAAAAAATGTATGCTAGATATCGATTACCACCTCATATTGTTGAAAAGTATAAGAAAGATATGTGTTTTTTGGTTAGTATACACTCATGTATAATAAAATTAGTGGAGCCATGGATATACTAGTTATAACCATTTGGATATGAAACAAAAAAGAATGAACTAACAACAAGTATTGAGGAACTATTAAGCCAACCAAAGAATATGGAAGCTAATCATCCTAGAACTCATGAAGAAGTATATAAAAGGATGATATCAAATGAGAAGAAATCAAAAGAAGGAAGCAACTGTGCAATGAAAATATAGAAACCAAATACAATACCAGAGACATATGCCAAAATCAAGAACAAATTAGCTCAACAGAGATAAGCTACTGACAACAAAGCTGAAGAAGATTTTCCACCAACAAAGAGAACAAGATTTAGAATAGCACAAACTACACCAAGGAGAAATACAAGAAGTCAATCAATAATAAAAGGAAGCATAAGGATGGGAAGAAATAAAAATGATCCTACACCACAGTCAAAACCATCAAAAGTAATAATTCCAAGAACACCTACAAATATAGAAAATGGAATAAGAAAGTATGGAAGTATCGGAAAGATGCATGAATTCAAATATAGGACACGGTCAGAAGAAGACAAGAAAACTATAGAAGATATATTAATATTTCATTTTAATAATCTTTTAAGATTAACAAGAAACTTAAGAAATATTATTCCTAAGGAACTACTTGAAAAAATCAACATAAGATGGGATGAAGCATCAAAACAGGAGAGACAAAGCAAAGAAAGAACCCTTATACTTGCAAGGCCAGAAACAAATGTTGAAGAGACTGATCAATTGATGAAGAAAAATAAAAATAAATTTTTCGAAAAGAATAGGAAAGCAAGGATACTAGTAGGATTACAGAATTAAGTAGAAGTAGGACTAAAAATGTGGAAAATAATTTTTAATGTTGAATTACCAAAAGTGAAAGAATTAGAAATTGGTAAAATGTTAGAACAAGAAGAGGACATAATTTTGAAAAGAAAAGACAGTCCAATAAGGTTTCAAGAAGGACAAGAGAGTCAACCAATTCAAATACAAGATGAATATGATGATGACACAAGTAATGAGGAGGATGAACAGGTTGAGGAACAAAAAATGCCAGAAGTTACAATTGCATACACTAAAATGGTACAGGTGACACATGCTACCAATATGGTACCTACTATCGGTGAGATATTAGAAAAATAAATAATTAAGGAACAACTAATAAATTTGGAAAAGGATGAGATAACAGAAATAGAATCTGAGGAAGTACAAATTGCAAGGATACTACAAAATATAACAATGATAACAACAACACATCTAAAGAGGAAAAGAGATTCAGAATCTGAAGAAGAAGAAGAAGAAGACTTTGATGAAAGACCTAAATTTGAAATATTGAAGAGAGATCCTAAAAATATGCATTATGAGGAACATATATTATATACATAAAAACTCAAAGAGATAACATTGCCAAAAGACAGTTGAAGGATAAACAAAGGGAAAAGATTATGAAGAAAACAATCAAAACATTTTCAAGCTTACTATTAGAAATTACAGTGCATAAAGAAGATTCAAGTTTGGAAAAGATGAAAACTTATGTGGATATAATAAGGGATGATCACAAAGTAAAAGCAGAATTAAAAGAAAATATACTGCAGAATTTATATACAAAAAAAAGAGAAGACAAGATAGAAAAATTAACAGAAACACTATCAGAGAAACTTGAAAATCTAAAGGAATTATTGACTGAAGCGATAGAAATGTACAATAAATTATATGAGAAAATAATATAGAAAATGTGGAATCATTCTTAATAGCTATTAATATGGATTTAATATAGAAACAGATACAAGAAATAAATGACTTGTTGTGTAGAATAGAAAAGAACGATGTTGAAGATAGTATTGACAAAATAATATGAGTCAAAGGAAATATCAATGCCATAAACAATTTGAAATAGCAATGGAACACAGTATTGAAATTATCAAGAATGAGCACATAACTATTCTAGCAGAAGCGTAATCCAGTTGGCACCCAAAGGATAGTTTTTTTTTCGCCTTTGGCATTGTTGTCAAAGGGGGAGAGATACAAGAGTAAGAAAAGGGAGATAATATCTAAGGGAGAGATATAGATTGATGAACCATGAATAGAAAGGTTTTTCCATCAATGCCAAAGGGGGAGATTGTTACTTGACAAAATCCTCAACAGGCAATTAATAGGCAATCAATGATGATTTTGCTAAGGTTTTCATTGCTAGAAAATAACATTCCAACATTTAGTATTTAGATAAAGTAAGGAAAGACTTATTGACATAAGATACTATCATAAAGTGATATCATCATAAAGAGATTATTATCGTCATAAAGGAAGAATTTATCAAAAAGTGTTAGTGGAGGAAAGAAAAGAAAAGGTTATGAACAAGGACAACATCAAATTAGAAAAATAGTTTATGGAAGATCAAGGAACCCTAATTAGGTCAAGAAATTATAAGAGATCAAAGACAAAGAGGTGATGATGATGGTGAAAGAGAGAACAATCAGAGATACAGTTGAAAGGATGCAAAGAGCAGTGCAAGGATTAGAGATCAGAATAGAGGAAGAGCGAAATAGGATTTGAAAAGCTTTTGGAGAAAGCATCTACAAGTCAAATTTCTTATTGATTTATTCCTAATAGTTTAATGATAAGATTATGAAATCCCTTAACCGGGTAGTCTCTAACCAGACTTAGAAGTTATATTTCTAAACTTATTGTAAATCCTTTAACTGGTTGAACACTGTATAAGTGGGACAAAATCTCTAAAAAGAGTATTATTTAACTAGACTTTCAATACTCCTAGCAGGGTATTAGTCACTCCTAACAGGGTGAAGTCATTCAGAAGATGACATTTATGTAAGCTCCTAACATGGAACCTTATCATTGCAATGATAAGTTGTGGGTATCATACCCACCATAGTTTTTCCCTCTGACCAAGGGTTTTCTATGACAATGAGATATTGTGTTAAGTGTTTGAATGTTTATGTTTTATATGTTTAATTTACATGTTATTGGTTATCATTTAAACATTGTAGAAGTGATCGATAAAAGACAAGATAGTTATCGGCATAAGTAATTTAGTGGTTATCGGTTTATATTTATAAATTTGAATAATTGTGAAATCTTTGTGGTACTGATTCACCCCCCCCCCCCCTCTCAGTACCTTACCTAATACTTTCCAACACAAACCTCTATGCTTATTGACCAGAACTGTCTAACTGTACACTGTAAATCCTTCCTGAACTTAGACATTTTTCATTGATATGTCCTACAAAAACACATCATCAAGACTAGAACCCATACTAGAGAGATATGTTGCCATCAATTCCAACATCTATATGGTCGCATGGCGTACACTTGACCACAAAACATAAATCTAGTTTCAAAGTATTTTTTGTGACTAGGAAAAGGGTGTCTAAAAATATAATTTCTTTGGGCTCTTGTGTGGAAGTTTGGGGAGTTAAGGTCTGATTAGTCCCAAAGTAGGGCTATAAGGAATAGGTCACCCTTACAAAGAAAGTACCACAAAGAAATGTTTGCTTTTTTTCCAAGTTATTATTTGTGGCATTCTAAGCCTATTAAGATAAGTTGTTAGGGTCAATTGGTCACTATTCCAACTTTACATGAACCAAGTGGTAGTACCCTATGTAGTAATATTGATGGATGGAGCATTGATGTGAGAATTTGTATCACCAAAGGTTGGATTATTTTGTACCATAGAAGGGGTAAGATAAGTTGTTCAAACTATGTTCATGTTTTTTTCAAGGGGTTGTGAAACCTACATGGAGGTGAAGAGTCTATAGGGGCAAGATAGTTCAACAGAATTGAGGGGTTTGTATTCAATTAGTATACCCTCTACATCATAGTGGTATCAGAGCCAATTGGCTTGTTGGGATAATTTTATGTCAGCAAAAGAAAGTGAGTAAGAGGATAACAATGTCTCCAAAGGGGATGACCACTGAGGTGTCTAACAAGTTCAAAGAGATGGAAGAGATAATCAAGACTGGGATCAAGGAGGTAACCAAAGAGATAAGAAAAGAGAGAATAGAGGAGGAGGAGGAGAAGTACCCTAGAGGAGAAAGATAGAGGTACATGTAGATCAGAGATATTTGGTTTAAGCCCTAAAGATAATGAGCAAGGATGCTTCAAAGGCTAGGGTGGATCTCCCAATGTTTAGTGGGAAGATGAATGTTGAAGAGGTTGTGGAATGGATTGAGGCCTTGAATAATTAATTTGAATACAAGGAGGTACCTGGGAACAAAAGAGTGAGGTTTTCAAAAAAAATTGAAGTATGTTGCACTCACGTGGTGGAACTACACCCAAGGTGAATGGGTAAAGAGTGGAAGGAGAATGGTTTCCTCTTGGATCAGGATGGTGGAGAATATCAAATCTTAGCTCATGCCAGAAAATTATGAGATGTAGGTTTATACAAGGATGAAAAAGATAAAACAAAGGGAAATGGATGTATCTACCTACACAGAAGAGTGTAACAAACTTACCCTCAGTTGTGGGTATGTAAAGATGAAAAAGGAAAATATGCAAGGTATATCAATGGACTAGAATTTAGTATCCAAGATGATAGTATCATCTTAACCCCTGAGATAGTAGATAAATGTTTTGAAATGGAACTTAGAGAAAAGGATAAATTAAGGAGGAAGGGTGAGCAAAAAAATAGAGGTAGAGGGGGAATAAATTTCAGAGGTAGAGGAAGCAATGAGGGAAGAAATCAGTTTCAAAGAAGTCTGGGAGATTCTAGCCACCAATAAAAAAGTGGGGACTCCAATTCAAGAGGAGGATATAGGGGAAGGAAACCCAATGGAAGGGGTAGACTTGGAGGACTAGGGAAAGGTCCTATTGTCTTCACAGGAAGATGATTTAATTGTAATCAAGTAGGGCACACCATGAACAAGTATCCTGGGAAATCCTCAAGCTCTCATGGAGGAGAGAGAAGGAACCAATTGATCCTAGAGGAAGATTGTCAAAGTATCAATTCCCCAATTAGAAATTCGGGTCCCACACATGATGGATAGAACTTGATGTTGAGGATAACCTTGTTGAAGGTGCCACAAGTGCAAGAACCCCTCAGAGGAAGATACAAATTTAGGACCAAATGAAAATCTTATGAAAAGGTATGCAAGGTAATAGTTGATTCTAGTTCAACCAAGAATTTAATTTCAATAGAAATGGTAGACAAATTAAAATTGAAAATATTACCTCATCCTAACTCATACAAAGTATCATGGTTGAATAAAGGGAAGAAAGTTGTAGTTGATGAACTAGCATGGGTAGAATTTTAAATAGGGAAGCATAACGATAAAATTTTGTGTGATGTAATTCCCATGGATGCATTCCATTTTTTGTTGGGTCCTCCATGGCAATATGATGTTTAAGCACACCATGATGGGAATAATTCTTATATCATCACCAAGAATGGGAGAAAGTATAATATGGATCCCCTACTGGATGAGAGTACAGATAAACATATAGGTTCAAGCGTCATGATAGTGAGTGGGAAGGACTTACTAGAAGCCTTAAAAGAAGAGTTTCACCATGGGTATGCATTGGTTATTAAACCAAAAGATACTTCTATTATAAAAAAACAATATGGAGAAAAGTGTTCCCAATTAGGTGCAAGGGTTGTTAGATAAGTACAAAGGCATAGTTGTGGAGGAGATAGTTAATGCACTAACCCTAATCATAGATGTGATCCATCATATTGATCTTATACCTATTACTACCTTTCCAAACAAGACAACCTATAAGATGACAATTAGACAAGAGGAAGAGATAGATAGGCAAGTGTAAGAGTTCCTAGATAAAGAGTTGGTAAGGAAGATCTTAATCCCATGTGTAGTACCAATAGTACTATCACCCAAAAAATATGGAAAGTAAAGGATTTTTACTCATTACAGAGCAATCAGAAAAACTTCAATAAGCTTCAGATTTCCCATGCCTAGGATTGAAGACCTCATGGACTACTTGTGAGTTGTGTGTTACTACTCAAAAATTGACCTCAAATTTGGTTACCATCAAATCAGAATCAGGTAGGGAGATGAATGGAAGACAACCTTCAAGAATAATGAGGGTCTTTATGAGTGGTTAGTTATGGCCTTTGGGTTTTTCAATGCTCCAAGCACTTTGATGCTCCTAATGAATGAGGTATTGCATGATTTCATTGAAAAATTTGTTGTGGTATATTTAGATGAAATTCTTTTGTTTAGTGGGACAAAGGAGGGACACTTGAAGCACTTGGATTATGTCTTGAGGAGACTCCATGAGAATAATTTGATGATCAACCTAGAGAAGTGTGTATCCATGAAGGAAGATCTTATATACCTTGGCTTTGTGATCTCCAAGGGAAGTCTAAAATTGGATTCCTCAAAGGTTGAATAAATATTGAATTGGCCCCCTCCAAAATTAGTAGGTGATGTGAGAAGATTCCATGGATTGGAAAAATTCTATATAAAGTTCATAAATAACTTTAGTCAGATTTGTGCACCCATCCTTAACACCATTTAAGGAGGTAATAAGTGTATGGTTTTTTGGACTGGGGTTGAAAATAAAGGTTTTGAATATTTCAAAGGTAGGGTTACAAAACAACCTATTCTCGTACTTCATGATTTTAACAAGTTGTTTACAATGGAATGTGATGCAAGTAATCAAGCTATTAGGGTTTTTTTGAGTTAGGAGGGCAGGCCAGTAGCATTATTCTCTGATAATATTAATGATGAAAAACAAAGGTACTCTACTTATGACTTCATGTTTTATGCCAGGGTGCATGCATTGAAGAAGGAGAGGCACTATCTTATACAAAATGAATTCATGGTTTACACTGATAATCATGCCTTAAGTTTCCAAAATGGGTGGGAGAAATTGAATTGAAAATACATGAAGTGGGTAGAAGTTACAAGCATATACCTTCACAATTAAACACAAGAAGGGCCAAGAAAATAAGGTGGTTGATTCCCTTAGTAGGAGAGTACTCATAGTCTAAGAAGTTCAATTAAAAAGCATGGGATTTGAAGCCCTCAAGGACCTATACAGAGATGATGTAGATTTCAAATAAATTTATAAGGTTTTTGAATAATTTTTAGATTCTTTTGGTTCTGATTTCTCTAAGTTTTTTTGCAAAATGGATTTTTTTTTAAAGTGAAGTCAACTTTGTGTTCCCCAATTCTCTATGAGGGAAAATAATATAAGGGAGAATCATAATGGCATTTTGGATGGACATTTTGGGCTTGAAAAGACCCTAGAGTAGGTAAAAAGGTTCTACTAATGGCCTAAATAGAAAAATGATGTCAGGAAGTATGTTGAAGGTTGCAATATATGTCAAATATCCAAGGGGGCATCATCTAATGTGGGTCTCTATCAACCACTCCCAATTCCTAATAGGCCATGGGAGAGAATCTGTATAGATATTGTTTTGTTTCTTCCTAGGACTCCAAGGGGCTTTGATAGAATCTTTATAGTGGTGGATAGGTTTAATAAGATGGCACACTTCTTGTCATGCAAGTGTAAAAATGATGCCTCCCATATAGCTGGTTTGTTCTTTAAGGAAGTGGTTAGGTACATGAACTACCCTTTAATATTGTCATTGATAGGGATTCAAAATTTGTGGTCCACTTTTGCCATAAACTATGGAAGAAATTAGGAACACAATTGTCATTCACTTCAGCCTACCACCCTCAAACCAATGGCCAAACTAAGGTGGTAAATATATCCTTGGGAAACCTCCTGAGATGTTTAACCAAGAATCATGCTTAGACATGGGATATGGTGATTATTCAAGCGGAGTGTGCATATAATGACTCCATCAACAGGATTACAAGTAAAATCTTCTTTGACATTGTATATGGAGTTCATTCTAGAGGGATTTTGGAACTTAGAGATCTAAATGGTATGGGGAATAAGAGTGCTCAAGGAGAGGATTTTGCAATCACCATGAAGGACATTCATGATAGGGTGAGAGAAACTCTATTAAAAAGTGTGGAAAAGTACAAGGTGCGGGCTAATGAAAGGAAAAGTGATGTGCAATATAAATTTGAGGATCTAGTATGGCCTATCTAAAGAAATAAAGACTTCCAAATGGTCATCTTACCAAACTATTGATGAAGAAAATTGTTCCTTGCAAGATAGTGCACAACTTTGGACACAATTCATATGAGATTGAACTACCCTCAATTTTATCCCTATCTCCTTACTTTAATGTTTTTGATTTGTTTCCATATAAAAGTCATGTTGATGTGGGTTCTGATACAAATTTGACATTAGATGAAGATGTTTAATGGATCAAAGGACTCCCACCTAGAAATCCATTACAACTTGAATGTGTATTAGATACCAAGGTGATCAAGAAGACTAGAAAGAAGACCTATAAAGAGTACCTTTCCAAATGGATCATATTTCTTGATGAATATGTCACTTGGATGAGTGAAGATAACATTTTGAATCATGGAACTATTGTTTCCAACCTGGTTTCTCAAGGGACTTGAGTTTTTTCTAACCTCGGCAGTATGGTGCAGGGGGGCCCATGAAGACCTATGAAGGATCATCTTTTTTTTAGTTTTTTATGTTTCAATAGGGTCCCATGGACCATTTCTCATCATTTTATAAGGTTTTGAAACCATTTTTGTAAGGCTAGAGGCCACTAGGTTCTAATTAGGCATGTAAAAGGCCAATATGGCCAAACTTGGCCAAAGACCTTAGGAGAGTAGGAAAATGATAAATTTTCAATTCTTTCATCTTAAGGGTCATGTTTGACCTATAAGCAATGTAATTGAGTTGTAGAATACATGGACATAAGGTAAGGTGGAAAATTGACAAGTTGTTGAAAAAAGTTCAAATTGTACAACTTGTTGGCAATTTGGCTGAGTTAGATATCTAGTTGTTGTAATTGTGGCAACATATAATCTGTATGAAGACCGCATATGATAGCAAGCAGTTAAGAAAGAGCACAGAGTAAAATTGTCTGAGTGTAAGCAGCATTTTCCCAGTCTAACCAGAGACAGTTTTGGTTGGAAATGTCGATAGAAGTAAATTTAGTGCTTGTGCACTTGAACATGGATACTTTGATGTATATTGAAGACTCACCTGAGAGTGAAAGTTTGTATGGCATGTACAGAAGAATTTATTGCAGTATTACAGAGACACAGTTGAAGCTAACAGGACAAAGAAAGAAGACAGAATCAATATGATAATTAAGGGATTATTTTGTTTATCAAAATAATAACTTAATCATATAAGGGACGACATCCTATATGTTAACCCTTGGGCAATGCAAGTTAATATGTATTTTGTAAAGTGCTTTATGTTTTGTAAAGCCAACTGTAAGGTTATTATTCTTAATAACTTGTATAAATGTAAGACATATGTAATGCGAAGGATATAGTGTGACACATGTATGTGAAAGATATAGATGAAAAGTTGTAAATTGTAAAATTCAAGAAAGCAGACTTTGTATATGCAAGCGAAGAGATAGATCAAAATAAGAAAGCTATTCGGCAGCAGTGAAAGGTTATATACTTGATCCTTTTGTAATTAGAAATCATTGTACATTACATGTTTGGGCAGTGAGCTCATCTCATAATCATTCTATCTATACTACCAACTCTTAGCAAGGTTGAGGCTTCTAACAAGGCCTAAAGTCTTTTAATTAGGACTGAGACACTATATGTATGTAATAGGCTCCTAACAAGGTCAACATCCTTTACCAGATACTTTTGATTAGTGGATCACTTGTGGGTATCATCCCCACCAGGGTTTTCCCTTGGCCAGGGTTTCCTCAAGAAAAAATCATGGTGTTATGAGTTCATTTGATTTATTGCTATGTATTGTATTTAGTTTACTTTGTTTTGCAAGTATCAAGTTAATCTGTTATATCCATAATTGGGCAAAAGTAAAAGTTTGTAGAATATTGATTCACCCCCCCCCCCCCCCCTCTCAGTATTCCCTATTTCTAAAAATTGGTATCAGAGCTTAGTTACTCATAAAAGAATCAATCAGAGAAAGCCTAGTAGCTTGAGTAAGATCTCTATGGATATGGATCAGCTACAGAAGAATCTTGAAGAAGCTCTTGAACATATTGATATACTTATTGAAGAAAGAGACACTCTGAAAGGAAAATATGATGATGCAAAGAACCTCATTTAGAAGCTAAAAGAAAAGTTGGAAGAACTAAAATCAAAGAAGGAATCTACAATTCAAATTGAAGATCATGATGAAAATCTAGAAAAAGAAAATGAGATCCTTAAACATGAATTAAAGATAGCAAATCTGAAGTCAAGTTTGAAAGATGGAAATAGCAAGAATGAAACAAATCTTAAATTTGAGAATGAAGATCTAAAGTCTAAACTTTGTAAAGTGACATCTGAAATTGAGAAAACCAAATTACATTATGCTGAACTTGAAAAGTACAATACAATTGTGAAAGGTGAACTGACTCAGTCTAAGCAACATCTTGAGAGACTATATTCCACCAATGAGAAGATTGATGAACAAATGTCTTATCAAAAGCCATTCTATGATAAAACTAGTCTTGGATTTAACTCATCTAAGGTAAGTGAAGAAAGAAAGGAACTAGATCTGAAAGTTTCTGAGAACAAAGATGAAAAGAAATCTGAAGAAGCTAACAAATCTGAGGATATACCTAATCCACCTAAAGAAGAACCACCTAAAGGTACACAAAGAGAATTTAAAGGTAGATGTTTTGTATGCAATACTTTTGGTCATATGAAGAAAGGTTGTATAGGTAAGAAATTCAAAACTCTTAATGGTTATTGTTATAATTGTCATGGTTTTGGACATAGAGCTATTGAATGTAATAAGCCTAGATCTAATGATAATAATAGTAGTAGAATGTTTAGAGATACTAACCATGCAGATAAGAGACCTACTGAAGATATGAACAGAAGAAATGGAGTAGTATGTTATAGATGCAACAAGGTTGGACACATTTCCAGGAATTACATATCACAAATCAACCAGACAATACCAAGATATGGAAACAATGGAGTAGTTTGTCAGATATGCAACAAATTTGGTCATACAGCAAGATTTTGCAGGATGAACAACATGAGAAATCCCAACAACATGAACTACAGTACAAGAAGAAATGAGAATGCAAACAACAGTCAAAAAGGATGATGTAGTAATTCAGAAGAAATGAAATTTGTTAAAGGAACAAATCAAGGAGACACATTCAGTACAGAAGGTAGTCAGACAGGTGAAGTATCTGATAGTAAGTGTGAATCTCTTCCTAACCCATCTCAAAGTACTTAATTCAAAAGAATGCATTAGAGTAGGAATTTAGGATAGTGTAGAAGTTAGTGTAGGATGAATTGAGTCTTGCACAGTTAATGTAAGGTAGTATGTGATGTAATGATGTTATGGTTAAGAGTGCATGAGCTAATATGAATGTATGCGAGTTCACAAGAAGTTTGAAGTTTTGCAAGAAAGAGGGAATAGCTTTTTGGAAAGTAGCGACAAAGGAATTGAATGCGATGTCAGAATCTTGTAAGATTGAAAGGTTAAAATCTTATGATCAGTATTATTTTATCACTGAAGTGAATACAAGTGATAAGGAGATCATTATAGCAGTGATTGAAAGTAGTTTGCAAGATTTGGTGAAAGAATTTTGCATCAGATCTATGCAAAGCCCTAAATTGTGAAATTGAGGTATTTTACTGAGCAAATCTATTAGTCAACTAAAGCATTTTTAGAAATCATGGATGTATCACTTATTCATCATGTAAGAGATACTATTGGACCTAGAGTTAAAAGGGAACCAGTAGAACCCTTGGAAGAAGACCCTAGTCTTTCTTTATCATTTGTACCAGACAGAGTTTTGCATTTAAAAGATGTTAAAGTTTATTTGAAATGCAAACTTGAATCCCTCAGTGAAATTGATTTAACTAAGGAGTATGAGAAACTATACAATCAGGATATGTCATTGAAAGTAGGGTTTGAACATCTAAAAGAAAATGAAATCGTGAAGTATTCACTGCAATATGAATTCGATGATGATGAATGCACCAAGATAATTTTGAGCAGAATTCACAATGGGAAGTTTTGGTTAGATGATAGAGTAATTGACATAACAACAGACCTAATTCATGAAGTAATTGGTTTATCAAAATCTAGAGTTATACCATTTAATGAGAAGAATGTAAAGAAGACAGTATTGGATAACACTAAATCATCTTATAATGGCAGAGGAATTTTAATTAGCAAGAGAATTCAAGATGATGTTAGATATGTATGTAAGATCTTAACATCTAAATTTTGTGCTAATTCTAGAGAAGATGACATGGCAGCTGGTATGATTCATGCAGCTTATTTGATGTGTAGAAAAAGTACAAGTTGACATGTGTGAAATCTTAAGAATTTAGTTGTTTGAGAACCTTGAAAAGATAAAGAAAACCAAGAACTCACAATTTAGATTCTCATCCCTAATCACATATATGTTTTTTCATTTGTTAAGAAGATTCCTGTATACTATTGCAGAAGATTGGAATGACAATAGGAGCACTATGGATAGAATCAACAAGGTGTATTTGAAACATCCTATAGACAAGGTTAATGAGAGTGCAACCTTGGTAATCAAAACATTTTAGAACCTGATGAAGAAAAGATCAAGGATACCACAAGCTATAGTAGAAAAATACAAAGATGAAATATGTTTCATGGTTGACACAGACTTTACTTTTGTTGAAGCAGTTGAACCTAGAGTAGAATTCATAGATCCTCCTGGATATGAAGTATTTGAAAATGAGATAGAAGAATATGTAAACAGATTGTTTAAGAGCAAATTGGATGTAAACAGTTCTAGATTTGGAACTTATGAGGAGAATTTTAACTCCGTGAAGTCTTTACAAGAAGAAAAATTGTCAAAGAAACGAGTGGAAAGCACTATCAAGAAAATTCTTAAGGATACAAGAATGTTAGATCAAGAATTTCAGTGGCAAAGTAGACTGTAGCAGCAATAAGAGACATTGGACAGAAAGAAGTTTTGTCTAGTCCACCCCTATCATTAGTTGTAGATCAGACTAGAAATATTCAGAATGTAGAGAAAGTGGTGAAAGTTGAAAAGGAACAGGAAACAAGGAAATCTACAAGTTCCTCCACCACTCCACCAAGTAAAAGGGTAAAGAAAATGGCAAGTAGGCCTAGTAAGTGTGTGATGAAGTTACTCACCTACATGAAATTAAGATCTACTAACATCAATTTAATCAAATACAATGCAAATTTAACTAAAATTGAAATTATGATCTATATTATCCCATGGATCTCTAGAAAGAAGTGGTAAGTGAAGCTCTCAGCTACAATCCTCACTAGTGACACCTCTAAAATGAGAATTGATGCTGCTACTATGCTTATGCTATGCTTCTATGATGATTCTAGCTCAAGAATGATGAGATTATGATACTAAATGCTCAAGAATGCTCAAATTGCTCTTAGAATGCTATTCAAATTCCTATAATAACAATGCTTTGCAAATGAAATTCTAAGATGGAAATGCTCTCCAAAATGCCTCATACTTATAGTAAATGTCCAAGGGTAGGGGGTGGAGTGAATTAATCATGATTATCCCTTGGTTAAGTCAAAAACTTTGCTTTGTTCATAAATGGGGGGACAAATCAGGGGACAAGCCTTTAAATGGTCTCAAAGCTTTGGACAATTTAAATGTTTTGAGTGATTTGTGTCCTTTTTGTCTCAATTTTCATTGGTTGATCACTTTGTTGAAAGAAAATAAGGAATATTAATTCAATTAATTAATTAAATTTAGCCATGGAAGGGTAATAGGTTCATTTTGATTTTTGATTAAACAACTATACAATTAATTGATTAAAATCAATTATATAATGTTTTTGGCCCTTTTAAGCTTCAATTTATTTATTTTACCTCATTATTTAATTTTTCCTTTGCTTTAATTGATTTTGTCCAACTTTATTTAATTATGTCCCTTTTATTGATTTGATCCATTTTATTGATTTTGAGCCATTTAATTGATTTTTGCAATTTAAAAGTATTTGTCCAATTTTACATGTCTACAAATGCCCCTCTTTGAATCAATGTGTGAAGAACATTGGTTCAAAGATCCTTTAAGTCCTAATTGTTGATTCCCGATGTGATTGCTTGCTGCCTCTTGATAAAAAAATTTATGATGCCCCACTGATTTCATGATGTTTGATTGCAATTTTGTTTTGATACCCTTATGCCCCCTCAGAAATTAAAACATATTAATTTCTTGATTTTGAAAATTTTGATTTGATGTTTGATTTATCAAATATGTTTCTGACTATTTGATGAGATGCCATGATGTATGATTATGCCCCGATTTGGTTTGATTAGTTAAGATAGGTCAACAACTAGTTTCACCTCCAAAATTAGGTTTAAATACCTTAAATAGGTTGAGAAACCTTGTTTTACCATTCATTTTTACTTTTCATCTTGGTGATTTTTCTCTAATCCTCTAGTGATTTTTGAGATGGTTGTGCCAATTCAGGAGCATAGGTTTGAGAGGTGCCGGAGATATGTGAGACCACCTAATTATGCAGCTTCGGTAAGTCGTTATAAACCTCGATTGTGCAATTATGGTGCATTTATGATCATTTATTGCAATTTCATGTTTCGTCATTGCCTTGAATTTAAGAACTCTCACCTAGGAACAGTTTTAATGTCGCTTAAGGTATTTTACTATCATGTCTGTGGTTTTTACTCCTACCTCCATGTATTTTATCCTCACTTAGGAATCTTTTTCTTTCACCTAGCACTAGAACAACTCTCACCTAGAGCTAGGTTAAACTGCCCCTTTTCTGATAGGTTGTCGCTTATGATAACCCTAACAAATTTACTGTCACCTAGGCTAGCATTCACTATCATGTAGCCTAATTCACTATCGCTTAGCAGGAAAACTATCACCTGACACCAGAATAATATTGCTTGACATGTGTTCACTATCGTCTGAGGTTAAATGTCACCTGGAATGATAAAAATCATGCCTACTGACTATTTGGAAAAATTTTGTACTTTTCACACGTGTACTTGATTGCGTCTGATGAAAATTTTGATAACTCTTGATGATAGATTCAGATGATAAGTGTAGGTCTATTATTGTCAACAAAACAATTGGTTTAGGATATCTAGATAGTGGTACCTCAGAATATGATTTGTCAATCCAATTTAGGATAGTGATTAATAAGATAAATCAATCAGTGTGAAAACCGATATGATTTTGATACTGCTACTTCATTCTCAAGATACAGAGAAACGAACAATGGTACTTGGTGTGATGACTTGAGACTTTTGAGAAGATTGACTGGAGATAATTCTTTGATATGATGTACTGATCTGATTCCTTTTGCTTTGCCAACAAGATCACTTCCCTACCTTATATGTCTGATCAGTTGCATCTTGGGTTATTGACTTGAGTCAGGCACTCACAGCAACTGAGTTCCGTGTTATCGAGCGATGTGGATTGATATTTTTGCTTGACCTCCCACGGTTTCAGCTAAACCATGGGTTACTGACTACAGTGGCAGAGCGATGGCACTTTGACCACAACACATTCCACTTGTCATATGGAGAGATGACTATGACACCCGAGGATGTGTATAGATTGCTTCGGATCCCGTGTAGAGGAGAGGTGGTCTATTATGATTCTATCTATGATTCTTCTGTCTATTGACAAGTATTCAGGGACAACACTATAGGAGATGGGGATACTATTACATGGCCTCAATTTTCATCTTTTCTAACATTACCAGCAGTTTTGGGTGCAGTGATTGGTGGTTTACTACTTCCCGACCGACGAGGTCATGGTTTGTCAGTCAGTTGGGGTAGGATCATGGAGGATTTACTTGCTCATCCTCGACGGTTTGATTAGGGTTCCTACATTCTGGCACAGTTGTATCATGATTTACATGAGGTGGTGTATCAGGGGAGTGCATCATTATCAACGGGTGCCATTGTTCTTCAGTTGTGGATATGGGAGCATCTTCCCATTACTAGGCCCATTTCTGATAGGGTTCGACATCAGGGATTTCCTTATGCTTTCCTTTACACTGGGATGGTGATTCAGCACCACTTGGGTCACGTGGATTACTGGAGACGTCAGATTGATGATCTTGATCAGATTACATGGCATCCTTACCTCGGTTGTGATAGATGGAGCAAGGATGAGGATGAGTTACCATACATGTTTGCCCCTTGTTGGATGATTGGGCATACTACCACTACTATTGAGCACTTCTTCTTCAGTAGAGTTTTGAGATAGTATGGTCAGACATAGGATATGCCTCAGGGAAATGCACTATATGCTCGAGTATAGGCAGAGATCTCTCTATGGGGTCATGTATTGATTACCAGTTTGCATTAGATTAGATTGTAGGTATGACTATTTGCAGATGGGAGATACTTCTTGGTATGGTTGATGCAAGGATGTCCCATGAGTATGCAGATTGGTGGGCTTGCAACAGGTTTCCTCATTTCACTGATCCAACTGAGCCTATTCCTGGACGTCATGATGGTGATAGGGATGATAGACATCAGAGAGGATGAGGATGTAGACATCCTCGGGTTGCAATAGGTAGAGGATAGATGAGATGGGGTCATGATCATGGGGATGCTAGAGATAGACCAGCTAGAGCGCGGGATGATGCAGTTGATAGACAGCCTAGAGCTCATAGACATGATAGAGCTCATAGACATCAGAGAGCTCAGAGATAGGCACAGGTTGATACAGCTAAACAAATTCCTGGGGGATTGGATCCCTTGGTACAGTTACAGAGAGTATCCTTGGCTCAACATGATGATGATGCAGCTTATTAGGATCAGGCACAGCAGGATTATGGTGCTCCATAAATGCCTCCCCCAACTCCATAGCCACAGGGTGCATAGGGTGATCGTATTGATGGATTATCTCAAGATATGTAGGTATTGAGGATGAATATGTCCACTGTTGTAGGTCATTTGGATTAGGTTGCCTCTTTATTATAGCATTTTGTATCAGCCATGGTTGTTCTGAGACAGCATGGAGTGGGTACTTCACAGGCTCCTCCCCCACAGGATGGTAGAGGTCCAGATGAATCTGGTGTTGTAGGCTCTTGATTGATATAGTTGCTCAGTGATGATGTCCTTTTTGTTTCATATGTCATGTTATCCATTGCTTGGAACATTTGATGTAGCACTTTGATGACATTGTATCTTGATATACTGATTTGATGATCATATGATGAACACTCTTTTGATGATATATATTATATACTCTGTAGTTCATCTTGATGAGTTGATTTATGAGATTATCTTTTATGCGGCTATATGATGTGTGTATGCATTTACTTTGTTTTTATGCTATGAATGCAGTATCTTATTTTATGATATATATAGATGTATGCAATGATGTATGGATGTTTTCTTTTTCTAATATGTGGATAATGAATAAGGCATGGATGCAAAAGATAATCTCATTTTCTTTGTAGTGTTTTGATCAAGAATAAACATTTGTTTGAACCCCATTTTGCTTTAATGTTTTGACTAACCAAGATTATTGATGTACCCCCTCTTGCCCTTGGAAAATTAACCACAAACAAATGCATTTAATTGAACAAGATAATGCAATTAATCTAACATGCAATGTAATGCAACCTAAGTGTCACTAGCTTTTAGCAAATAAATGCCCTGAGGATAAATTTTCATCATTGAGCAGTTCGGGACCGAAAATCTTAGTACAATCACCACTGACCACATCATGATGATATGAATACTGCTTTTATCACATTTTGGTAACCTCCTTTTTGAACCAAGTACAACCCTCACTAGTTGGATGACCAAACTATGGGAGTCTGAATACCGGTGTCAACGGATTCAATGTTGCAAGTGGATTTTTGGTATTAAGATATAGAAAATCTAAATAGCCAAGGGATCCGTTTGTGTAAACAAGAAATGGTCAACTCGCCCTCTTATGAGATAGTCCTCAATGGTTCTTTTATGACCATTCCATTAGATGAACTCTCATAAGTTGATGAATCTTCCTCCAAACAATCACTCAAAGGCAAGAAAAATATCACATCTTTATCATGGCTAATCTAGTCAAAACATCATTGAATAGCTCAAAAGATATGATGAAAAGTCAATTTCATCAAGATTTATCAACAAGAAAATTTCAAGTGTTTTACCATGTTTCATTATTTTGCCAAGAAAGAAAGCTTTGAATGTTTTGCCATGTTTTAGGATTTTCCAACAAGTATTTCCAAGTATTATGATCTTTAAGGTGTTTTTGTCCATTTTTAATCTCGAATAATAAAGTCAATGAAGGCTCAAGGATCATGTTGTAGGGTCAAATACTTAGGCTCAATAAAATTTCCTCTCTTCTAAAACTCTAATAAATCTCTCTCTGACGTGACTGATTGTAGCACTTATTGAGTCCATTTGGTACCAAATTTGCAATCTTCTTCTACCCCCAGAGGATAAATGTGATCAGTTGACAAGCTTAGGGTTGATAGACAATGCAACAATGCGACTGACCGGCTTTATTATGACTATGTACAAATGACAGATGCAATGGTGGTTGTACAAATGAAATGGTGGAAATGCAATATGGACATATGTGGCTAGGAAAGACAAACTTAAGGGAACAAAAGGCATTTGTTTACCAAGTTTTCACCCTTTGGATGGATCAAGCTCTTTTTTTCTGTTTTTAAAGTTTTTTACTTTTTTTGCTACCAAGGTGCCTATTGCTAGGTTTTCACCAAGGCACTTTTTTTCTTTTTCTTTTTTTTTCTTTTTTGGTGTTTTTTTCTTTTTTTCATTTTTTTTTCCTTCTTTTTTTATCATCAAGGTGCTTATTTGCTAAGTTTTCACCAAGACAACATCTTATTTGAATGTTTTTGATCTTTTGTGTTTTTCAATATTTTTGGTATTTTCAGAAACTCTTTTGAACTATGTACAATAAATATGATGCTCTCTCATCTAATACTCTTTCTACTCTTTCATCTAACTCATGTGTAGAACCTTTTGAGATGAATACTGTTGATGGATTCTTGGAGTTCCTCTCCTTCACAATTTGATAACTTATAGGTGCCTATGCTAAATGAAGATACTATGATGAATGGGCCAAGCCAATTAACTTCCCATTTTCCTTTCTTCTCTCTTTCAACCTGATTCTTTGGGTTCTCTCGCAACACTAAGTCGCCTACCTGAAAGACTCTTGGTTTAATATGTTTATTATAGTTCTTTGAGATTCTATTATGATACACTTTTAGTGCTCATAAGCTTGTGTTTGATGTTCTTCAAGTAACTCCAATTGTTGAAGCCTAGCTACTCTATAGTCTTCATCTGTGATCAATCCTTGTAATGATACTCGTAGAGATGGGATTTCAACGTCTAATGGTAGAACTACTTCAGCCCCATAGACTAATGAGAATGGCGTGGCTCCTGTGGGTGTTCTTATGCTGGTTCTATAGGCCCATAATGCTGGATTAATTTGCATATGCCAATCCCTTCCTGATTTATTGACCAATCTTTTCAAAATCTTTAAGATATTCTTGTTCGTGGCTTCGGCTTGCCCATTTCCCTAAGGGTAATAAATTGATGATGAATGGTGAGTGATATGAAATGTAGCACAAAGTTCATCAACATCCTTATTCTTGAACTGTTTTCCATTATCTATTATTATGGCATGAGGAATACCATATCGGCAAATGATGTGATTTAAGATAAACATGGAAATTTGTTTACCCATTGTCATTATCAAAGGAACCGCTTCAACCCACTTAGTGAAATATTTTGTTGCGGTTATGATGTGTTTGTACCCATTTGAAGAAGGTGGATGTATGATGCCAATTAGATCAAACCCCCATTGATAGAAAGGCCATGGTGTGACAAATGGGTGTAATTCTTGTGCTGGTGCATGTATCATGTCGCCATGATATTGGCATTTGCTGCATATCTTCACAAAGTGACAAGCATCTTTTTCTAATGTCTTCCAGAAATACCCTAAGCGAAGGATTTTCTTAGCTAGATTCAACCCGCTTGTGTGCGACCAGCAAATGCCTTCGTGAACCTCGTGTAAAGCTAACTTAGACTCTTCTTCCTCTAGACACCTAAGTAACGTCCCATCAAAACCCTTACAATACAATGTTTTAGAGAGGATGAGGTAACGGGCTAATTGATGGATAAAGTTTCATTTTTGAGCTTGGGTTTGGTTTAAGGGTAGCACTTGGTCTTTAAGATATGTGTATATAGGTCCGTACCAAGGGGAGTCATGTCCATGTAATAGAGCAACAATTTGGGTGTCAGGAAGGTTGAATGCAAGTTTTACCAACTCTTCCACCAAGAACTCATACTTCTCATTTTGATCTAGTTTTTGTAACAAGGAAGCCAAGGTAGCCATGGCATCAACTGCTCTATTTTTCTCTCTAGGAGTCTGCTCAAAAGTGATCAAGGCAAATTATTTCTTCCATCCATCAATCATAGTCTTATATGGCATCAACATTTCATCTTTAGTGTTATATTCATTGTTGACTTGATTGATGATAAGTTGAGAATCTCCATAAATTTGTATCTCTTTGATGTTCCACTCTAAGGCTATTTTGATGCCTATGACAAGTGCCTCATATTCTGCTATATTATTGGTGCATGGAAATATAAGCTTGTAGGATTTAGGAATAGTGTAACCTTGAGGAGTGACCAATAGTATGCTAGCCCTAGAACCTCCTTGAGTATAGGAACCATCAAAGTATAACTTCCATGTTTTTGCCTCTATATTTACAATGGTGAAATCCAAAAATTCCACTTGAATAGTTTGTGTAGAAGTCATGGGATTTTCAGCTAAGTGATCTGCTATCACTTGTCATTTTATTGCCTTTCTATCAACATACTCAATTTCGAACTCACTCAATATCATCACCCACTTAGCTATTCTACCTGTTAAGGCTATTTTACTTAACAAATATTTGAGAGGGTCAATTTTGGCAATTAGTTTGACCTTATGTAGCAATATATAATGTCTCAACTTTTCAGATGCAAACACTACTACTAAGAAAGCTCTTTCCATGAATGTGTAGTTGAGTTCATATTTGATCAATGTCCTACTCAAATAGTAAATAGCTCTTTCCTTTCCTTGTTCATCCTCTTGCGCCAAAAGAACTCCTAGAGACCTTTCCGTAGTAGATATGTATAAAAGAAATTCTTTTCCCTTAATTGGTGGCATGAGAATGGGTGGATTTATCAAATAGGTCTTCAATAATGTAAAAGCTTGATCACATTTAGCATCCCATATGAATATAGTATCTTTATGTAGCAACTTGGTGAAAGAATGACATTTTTCAGCCAATTGAGAAATAAATCTCCTTATGGATTGGATTTTGCCTTGTAATGATCTCATTTGGCTGATGTTCCTTGGTATTTCCATGTCCATTATGGCTTGTACTTTCTCAGGATCCACTTCAATTCCTTTGGGGGAAACTATATAGCCTAGTAACTTGTCAGATTTGACGCCAAAGGCACATTTCTTTGGGTTTAATCTGACCTTGAATTGCTCCAACCTAACAAATATCTTTTTCAAAATTTGGAGATGTTCTTCTCTTTTGTGGGATTTTGCCAATATATCATCCCAATAGTCTTCTAAGAATGTGTGTATCATGTCGTGGAAGATAGTTGTCATGGCCCTTTGATATGTAGCTCTGGCATTCTTAAGGCTGAAGGGCATGACATTCCAACAAAAAGTGACCCAAGGGCAAGTAAAGGCAGTCTTCTCCTGGTCTTTAGGTGCAATTTTAATCTAATTATACCCGTTGAAACCCTCCATTAGGGAATACATGGAATGACCCATTGTCAAGTCAACTATTGCATCAATACTCAGAAGTGGGAAATCATCCTTAGGACAAGCAAGATTTAGATCTCAAAAATATGTGCATACTCGAATAGATTTGTCATGTTTTGTGACTGGTACAATGTTCAAGATCCATTCAGCATAAGCTATTGCTCTTATGAAGCCTACTTTCAGCAATTTTTCTAGTTCTGCCTTGACAAAAAGAGCTATGTGTGGGTGCATCTTTCTCAACTTTTGCTTAATGGGCTTAACCCCTGGTCTAACATTCAGATGATGCATTATAAAGTCAAGATCTAAGTCAGGCATGTCGGCATATGACCATGCAAAGTTTATTTGTTTCCCTTTGAAAATTTTTATGAAGTCCTCTCTTTCTAGAGGTGTGAGTGATGCAGCCAAGTGTATGAACTTTGGATCCACTTCCATACCAATGTTAACTTTCTCCATTGGCTCTATGAGTATAGGTGACCTTTCTTCCTCATGCTCTAGTAGGGTATCCAATCTCTCTTCCTTTGATGCCACAATTGGGTTTTCACCAAAGGAAATGTCTTTTATCTTTACTTTTGTGGGTTCTAATGCTGCCACATAATGGTTTTCAACACTAGAACTTTTCTTTTTCTTATTTTTTTCATTTTTTTCTTTTGACTAAGAGATTGAACCCCCACTACTTCTATCATGTTTAGTTTGAGTTCATTGGTGACAAAGGGTTCAACCGCATTAAGGTATTGGTTTGCTTCTTGGTCATTTTGGAAGTAAAGCAAGTCACTTGGCTCGGTTTGGTCCCAATCAATGAGGTCAAGATGTGTTAAGGATAATGATTCATTAGGAAAGGTATCATCAATTTTGGTTATGGACATGACTTTGTTTAAAGGTTCATACATTGTATCATTTAGATCTATGACGTGCGCTTCCTCAAGGTGATCCATGGAAGAAGGGTCAAAATCCCCTTCACTTGAGTCCTCATCAACTTCTACGGGAAACAACATGGTAAAATTCACAACAGGATTAAAACTAACATTTGAATCTCCCTCCTCCGAAGGCATCCAAAATGTATCTATCCATGGCGGACTTGTATATGCTTGTCCTATGTTAAGATCTTGTATATTAGGCTCTTCATTGATTTGAATCTCTTGCTTTGGGATCTTTGCATATGTGTGTATTGTGACTACTTCCTTGTCTTGACATGATTCATCTAATAAAATATCCCACTCATAATCCTGGGAATCATCACTATCTCCCTCAGATTCTAAAGCATTTACTCGAGGATAGAAGTCTTGCATTGGGCTAGAGCTTTTGCCTTTGTATAGATAGCCTACTCTGGATTTTTCTTGTTTTGCCCTCTAGATAGGTTAAATGGGTTCTAACAATCCTCTATTTCTTTGGCCTAAGGGTCCTCTTCCCTTGTATCCCATCTTCTGCATTATATCAAACCCTTTTCCATATTGCTCAGTTTGTATATTTGCATGCTGAATTCTTTCCATGGGAGTGTTTGAGTTATCTTCCTCATCATGATAAAGCCATTGAAGGACTTCATCTTCTTCCTTATCCCATGTTGCTTTGTTATCTTCCCTTACAAAATAGGAATTATACTTATGTGGAAGATGGTCTTTTGATGGTTTACCATGTGATTTTGGAGATGTGGGCATGTTGAATAGAGAAATGAAATATTCCCCTACTCCTTTTGAACTAATCTTGCATTGTTTTTCAAATTTATTCATCATTTCACTCATGTGCTGGTAATGATCTTCCTTGGCTTGTTCCTTTTCTTCTTTGGTAGGTTTGTAGATTGATATCTCTAATTTAGGTGCTAGATAGGAACTTTCTGTTGCATTTGGACCCTCGTAGCTCACTTTTTCCTTTCCCTTAGTTGATGTCACTAAGCTAGCTTGAGGAGGGTGTTGAGCAGCATCTAATGTTAGTTCTTTCATTTTAACATCTTCAATTGTGGCTCTTTGAATAATTCCTTCTCAGTTATGTTGAATAAATAGCTCATGAAGGGGTTTGAGTGCATTACAATATTGGAATGGGTTTGAGTCCCCTCCAACTATGATTTCTTCACCCATGTACGGGAATTTGATGCATTGGTGGTATGTGGATGGGACTGCTTGCATCTCATGAATCCATGGTCTCCCCAACAAAATATTATAAGTTAACTTCATGTCTAACACTTGGAAATTCATATCCTTCTTGAAAGGTCCCACTTGTATGGGCAATACAATCATGCCTTTAGAGGCCCTTTCAGCTTCATCATAAGCCTTGATGGTGATCTTTTTCATAGGGTCAATGCAAGACTCAGATAACCCTAAGGATTTGACAAGACTTAATGTGCAAATGTTAAGGCCAGCTCCTCCATCAATGAGGGCTCTTTTGACTCTATGCCTCTCTATTAAGACTTCTATATGCAATGGTAGATTTTGAGGATGGGTTATAGACATGTCATCTTGGTCAAAAAATGAAAGACAATGAGGTGCCTCAAGATGACCTACCATGTTTTGGAACTTCTCCTCTTCTAAGTTAGTAGGAACATTCGTCTCTACTAGAGCTTTTTCTAGAATTTCCTTATGATTAGGTGATAACTTCAATAGCTCCAAGATAGAGATTTGTGCTGGAGTTCTTTGCAATTGATCAACCAAGCTATAAGGTTTTGCTAATGTTGGTGGTTGCTTGACCACAATGTTGGATTGAGGATTGTTAACAACTTGAGGAGCAATCCCTTGTATGGTCATTCTAGAATTCTGCCCTCTTGTAATAACATTTGATGTCTCTTTTGGAGGCTGTTCCTTGATGATTATAGTATTCACAATGTTATCATAAGGTGGTGCAAATTTTAGGTTATTGGTGCTTTGTTTCTTGCCATTAGATGAGTCCCCTTTGTCATGTTTGTAAAAAGGTTGTTTGAATGTTGTATGGTCTTCATTGCTTTGAGGTCCCTCAATGGTGATTGTGCCACCATTGATTAAATCTTGTACTACATTCTTTAGCTGAAGACATTCATTTTTGGTGTGCCCTTAGATTCTGTGGTACTCACAATGGCTATTGGCGCTCCACCAACTAGGCTTGTTATTTGGTTCATAAGGCTGAATGCTAGGTAACGTAATGACATTTTTATCCATGAGCATCTTTAAGGCCTTTTCAAGGGGTTCACCCAAGGGTGTGAAGTTCCTTTGAGGGGTTGGCCTCAAATATTTATCAAATTTAGTACTCCTTGAATTATCTCCTTCATTTCCATTATTGGTATGGTTGTTGTTGGATGGCGCATTGGAAAGCTGATTGGTATTATTCACCTGATTAGGTGTCCTTGTAAGAGCAAAGGGGACCACCTTCAAGTTGCTAGATTTAACTACTCCATCGTTCACAATTCCATTATTGTTGTTCTTATAATGGTTGTTACTATTGAACCAATTATTCTTTTGATTGTTTCCATTGTTACCATTGTTGCCATTGTTGCCATTGTTGGAGTTGTTCTTGTTATCTTTGAACAGTTTGAGTTCTCCACTTTTGACCAGCACTTCCTCCGTTGTTACTCCATTTTCAATTAGATCTTGAAAGGTCTTTGGACATTGCATTCGTAATCGGTAGTTCAACTCATTGCTTAAACTGTTTATGAAGATATCCATCTTCTCTTTTTTATGCACACTTCTAGGATATCTTGCAAAAATTGTCCTCCACCTTTGTAGAAAAGTGAGGAATGCCTCTCCATCCTTTTGTTTAGTGTTGCATAATGTTATCATCGTGACCTCATGTTTAATATTATATGAGTAATGGGACACAAATTTTGAAGCTAGCTCTTCGAAGGTCTTAATGTTGGAGGGTAACTTAGAAAACCACTCCATAGCCATGCCTCCTAAGCTTCACGGAAATAATCTCATTAAATATGTTGTATCATGCATGAACTCTAAGCTCAATGCACAAAACTCCTGTAAGTGATCTTGGGGATCTGTCGTTCCTTCATACTTGTCATACTTGGGGAACACAACATTGATTGGGAATGGCACCATAACCAAGCTTTTATCAAACGGGAATGGACACAATGCTTCTATGGAGAAAGGCTTAGGAACCCCGCTTTGCTTAATGTTGTCCAATTGCATTTAAAACATCATGAATTTCTTGTTCATGATGTCTAAGGTACTTTCCTCAACTTCTGGTGCTTTGAGTTGGTTGACATCGTAGTCACGGGGCAGCTTGAGACCTTTTTGTGCTAAGTCCATGAAGTGTTTTTCTCTATCTCTGTCCATTGCCTTTTCCATGAGCTTTCATAAATAAGGACATTGGATATCCTCACTAACTTTTTCATTCATGGCATCTTCTGTCGTTGCTTCAATGTGAGTTCTAGTGTGAGTATGGTCAATACCTTGAGCATTTTGATCTGCTCCTCCATTGTTGGTATTGCCTTGGTTAGTAGTGTTGCCCTAGTTATTTATATCATTGCCTCCGTTATTGGCATCACCTTGGTTAGTGGTATCAATGCCACTATTTTCTTTACCACCCAAACTACCATAGTACATCATGTTGTCTTCCCCTTCTTGTTCGGGTGACTTTTGTGGTATTCTAGGAGTAGTCTTGTCTCCGGGGTAAGGGAGCTCTAGTCTCAAATAGGTCTCGTCGACTTGCAAGGTTTGCTTGATATAATAAGATCTGGTAAATGCAGGCATGAACCTTGAAGAATGAGAGTTAATATCACTTGGGTCTAATTCTTTAGATGGTTTGTAACAATGTTGTAGAAACAAGAATTTGGACCAAGCTAAGAGTTTAAACAGTAAGAACACGAAAAAGGGTCCTCAAAAATGTGTTCAAAATTTTTTGATTTATCCTGCAAGTACTCTCTATTTTCCCTTTTAGGTTTTTGGGCATCATTGAACCAAGCATAGGAGTGATTGAGACTTTTGTAGGCGTGCACTTGTTTCTTGTTAAGCGATACACTATAGGTTACTAGGCGAGACTTTGTTAATGCCAGGCGGGTTTCCAATTTTTCCAGGCGTGTTTGAAATTTTTCTAAGCATGACTTCAGTATGTCTACGTGTGTTTAAACAAGTCACAAGCATGACTGAACCTCTGATAGGTGAGTGTGTTTCATGCATAGGTGGCACTTCTCTGACCAAGGTATAAGATTTTGAATTTTTAAAATGTGTAAGATCAGTCTTTGGAAATTTATGTGTTTGAAAATAGAAAAACAAGCGCAACACACACATCACTTTGTCATCGTGTCCCTAAAAACATTCTAACATGTATGTTCTCCGATGTTTTTCACAAGTATATCGCAATAAAAAATTCCAAACAGCCTACCTAAAGTCAATTTTGGCTTGTAAACATGGCTCTACAAGGTGGCTTTGCTATTTTACCAGGATTTAGTAAGTATTCCGTTCAAAATGGATTAAAATCTCTCATCCCCCAAGTATATTAAGGGGCTTCCCACACACACCAAAGTATGATTTCGCACAATCCGTAAGGACTACTAGAGGAAGTTCAAGAAATTAAAACCCTTTTGTCATGCACCCCATTAAGGATACATGCGTTTCATTTTAGAGTGGGTCGGATTCTCATGGTAATAGCAAGTGTATCCCACTTTGGGTTGCCCCTCTCACCGGCCTTGCTAAGGCAAACTCGGGAGGTGAGCCCACTAAATCTCTAGCATATTCATTGAAAGCACAAAAATGGCTTTAAGGTTAAGTTTTTGGGAATTTGGTTCACCTAGAAGGTGAAGAGCATATCCCTAACTTTTCCCTTTAGTTCCCAAACACTTCAAGCAATTAATTGTTCTTTCTCAACCTCTTGACAAGGAGGTTCTTAAAATTGAAATATTTGGTTAAATTCCCTCATTATTAAAGCTAGATTCAAATGAAATGTCATAATTTAAGGGAATGCAAGCTTGATCGTGTAAAATACCTTTCCTTGTAGCTAGCAAAAGGCTAGGGGCATTTTTGAATCATTGGTTTTCGTATTATTTCCACTCACCTAGTGGCAATCATTCCCGCTCCCTCCTCCAACAAATTAGTCCAACACAACCAAGCAAAGTGAGGGGAAACCAAAATCAAACTTACAAAGCATGCATTTTATGTAATGAATTTTAAGCCTTCTAATTGCAAATCTTTCAAACAAGAATTTGAATTATGGACTAAAGATCCAATTTAACAAAATAAACTTTGTTTTATAGGCTTCAATGATTTTAAGGTAATTTTGAAATACCTTATTTTATTCCTCTTGTGTACTCTCAAGAATAGCCTTTATGTGCTCAAAATTCTCCTTCTTGATCCTCTTTCTTAAAGCTTTTTCCTCTTTGTTGAATTTGCTCTCAGGTCTCTGCACTTTTCTGTGACTACTCATATACTGTCAGATCATAAAAATAGAGAGTTAGCCAAGTAATTTGATCAAATTAACTGCAAATACAGACAGCAGATCTCAAGCGACATCATCCAGCTAATAGGCATGACTAAACTACTAACAGGCGTAACTTTGAGAATAGCAAGCATCACTTTATAGCGGCTCAAGCGATATTCAAAGTTACTCAGGCGTGAACAGTTTATTCAAAGGCGTAAGCAGAACTTAAAATTGTGTAAAAAGACTAATGCTAAGCGTCACTTTAACAACAATAAGTGATAATCTCTCTATTCCAAGCGTGATTATAACTTTAAAATTTGAAGCAAAGCATAATCTAAAGTGATAGAAAATAAAATGTAGACAATATTCCCTGAGTCGCAGGCGTGACTGTGAGCTGTAAAGGTTGAAGGCTTTGTCATCGAAAGCACAGATCTCTAGTTAGTAGGCATTAATACAAAGCTCTTAGGCGATAGAGAACCGACTGTAGGCATGATTCAACCTCCTGTAAGTGTGACTTTTCCAGTTTCCTGCAAGCAATTCACAGAAAATAGAATATCCAAGCATGCAAATGGAGATGAAAATGATGAAGTGAGGCTTAGAGCCCCATGGTGGGCACCATTTGTGTGATGAAGTTACTTACCTGCATGAAATTAAGATCTACGAACATCAATTTAATCAAATACAATGCAAATTTAACTAAAATTGAAATTATGATCTATATTATCCCATGGATCTCTAGAAAGAAGTGGTAAGTGAAGCTCTCAGCTACAATCCTCACTAGTGACACCTCTAAAATGAGAAATGATGCTGCTACTATGCTTATGCTATGCTTCTGTGATGATTCTAGCTCAAGAATGATGAGATTATGATACTAAATGCTCAAGAATGCTCAAATTGCTCTTAGAATGCTATTCAAATGCCTATAATAACAATGCTTTGCAAATGAAATTCCAAGATGGAAATGCTCTCCAAAATGCCTCATACTTATAGTAAATGTCCAAGGGTAGGGGGTGGAGTGAAGTAATCATGATTATCCCTTGGTTAAGTCAAAAACTTTGCTTTGTTCATAAATGGGGGGACAAATGAGGGGACAAGCCTTTAAATGGTCTCAAAGCTTTGGACAATTTAAATGTTTTGAGTGATTTGTGTCCTTTTTGTCTCAATTTTCATTGGTTGATCACTTTGTTGAAAGAAAATAAGGAATATTAATTCAATTAATTAATTAAATTTAGCCATGGAAGGGTAATAGGTTCATTTTGATTTTTGATTAAACAACTATACAATTAATTAACTAAAATCAATTATATAGTGTTTTTGGCCCTTTTAAGCTTCAATTTAATTATTTTACCTCATTATTTAATTTTTCCTTTGCTTTAATTGATTTTGTCCAACTTTATTTAATTATGTCCCTTTTATTGATTTGATCCATTTTATTGATTTTGAGCCATTTAATTGATTTTTGCAATTTAAAAGTGTTTGTCCAATTTTATGTGTCTACAGTAAGAAATAGAAAACAATATTTACCCCAGTGCAAAGGAAAATATCATAAATAAAAGATGATGAAGATACTGGAATCAATAAGAGAAAATGAAAACCAAAGATAAATAAGGTAAATGCTCAAATTATCAATGATGGAGATTTTTCTAAGATGAACAAATACTATGAGTTATACAATTTTTCAGAGAGATTGAACTTAGAGAATGTAGTTGCCAGACACCTGATCTTAGCCGATAAGAAATTTGACAATATTCAAGGAAAGATACCAAATGAACTTTTTGAGAAATTAGTGAACAGGAAGAAGAGAGCAGCTGAAGAAGACAATAAAATTAGAGAAAATTTTGTGAGAAAGCTCTGTGATATTAGAGACAAAGATCATTTCAAGGAAATCATGAAAGATCTTAGTACTCACTTAAGAATAAAAAGGAGAACAATTCAGATAATGGGAAGAAATTATGAAGAAATTAACAAGGAAACTGAACAAGCAGTTGTAAAGGTAATGACTACAAGTGTTAGTAGGCACACAAGTGTAGAAGATCAAGCTTTGGAAGCTAAGCACCAAAAAAATCCCTCTCCACCACCATCAATCAACATTGCAAATGAATCAATGAATGTGGCAGGAACACATATTATATTGGATAGTGATGACAATCCCTTCAGCAACCTTGAAAACATTGTTGACAATTCAGCTATGGAAGAATAGGACATGTCAGTTGCAGAGGAAGAAAGGAAGGAAACAAGGAAAGAAAAGAAAAAGAAAGCAAAGATGTAGGTAAATACAGAGATTGCGGGACAGAAAGGAGCACAAGGAAAAGCAAAAATCAGTCCCACCCCTGAGATTGTAGTAGAGAAACCACAGTTAGAATCCATTTTTGCTAATCTTGGAAAAGAAGTCGATGGTGATGATCAAATGGAGTTGATCTCATCCTTAAACAAAATTATTGGTGAAAACAAGAAAGTGAAAAGCCTTGAAGGATTATTTTTGGAAGTGACAGAGAAGTTGCAGAGTGTTGTGACTAGTCAGATATCAGAGGTAGATCCACAGGTAAAAGCTAAAGAAGTTGTGAAGGCATTTGATAGTGAATTCACTAACTTATCAGACATAGCTATAGTAAAGGCTCAGGCAACCTATGAGGCCAAAATATTTCAAGATATGTGTCAGAATATTAGAAATGATATTACTAATCTGGATGTATGTATCAAGGAACTTAGAATGAATTTGGACAGAGGAAAAGCCTTGTACATTCAATGTACAAAAATAGAGAATTGTGTATCAGAAGTGACTAAGAAGATAAAAGCAAAAGAGGCAAAAATTCAAATAGAGGTAAATCTTTTATCCAGCCCAAATGCAAAGATATTAGATCTTGAGAAGAAAATCAATAAATTGAATGATGAAATAAGAATTCTTAGTGATGAAAGAGAAAGGAAATTGAGAAGATTCACTCTACTAAGAGAGCACATTTCAATTAAGATAAGTATCATTGAAGGATAATTGGAAAAATGTCTTTCATCCAAGACATCTTATGAGAAGTTTAACTATGCAAACCTTTGTGCATGTGAGATTGCATCTTATGGTTTATGTGCACTACTTAGTGTTTAGAAACCATTAAGAAGGCATGGGAGAAGGAGATAGAGAGCATAAAAGTAAATTTTGCAGATTGTGTTGCAAGCCTACCAGCTCTGCAATTTTGAATCAACGGTAAACATTTTTTAGTACACATTTTTTACACCCTTTTTGTCATTGTTGTCAAAGGGGGAGTGATAGCAGAAAATTGACATATTGATATGGAAAATATTCCTAGGGGGAGTATATATGATATATAAGATATCTGGAGATATAAGTATATTGAAGAATTTTTTGTTATGGCCACAATTTTGAAGTTTTGTATGACTTAGCCAATTTTCTTATATGTTGCCACCAATGACAAAGAGGGAGATTGTTGGCAATTTGGTTGAGTTAGATATCTATTTTTTTTCATTATGGAAACATATAATTTGTATAAAGACCACATATGATAGCAAGCAGTTAAGACAAAGCGCAGAGTAAAATTGTCTAAGTGTAAGCAGCATTTTCCCAGTCTAACCAGAGATAGTTTTGGTTGGCAATGTCGATAGAAGTAAGCTCAGTGTTTATGCACTTGAAAATGGATACTTTGATGTATATTGAAGACTCACCTAAGAGTGCAAGTCTGTACGACATGTACGAAATAATTTATTGCAGTATTACAGAGACAGAGTTGAAGCCGATAGGACAGAGAAAGAAGACAGAATTAGTATGATAATTAAGGGATAATTTTGTTTATCAAAATAATAACTTAATCATATAAGGGACAACATCCTAGATGTTAACCCTTGGGAAGTGCAAGTTAATATGTATTTTGTAAAGTGCTTTATGTTTTGTAAAGCCGACTGTAAAGATTATTATTCTTAATAACTTGTATAAATGTAAGACATATGTAATGCGAAGGATATAGTGTGACACATGTATACAAAAGATATAGATGTGAAGTTGTAAATTGTAAAAGTCAAGCAAGAAGACTTTGTATATGCAAGAGAAGAGATAGATCAGAATAAGAAAGCTATTCAGCAGCAGTGAAAGGTTATATACCTGATCCTTTTGTAATCAGAAATCATTGTACATTACATGTTTGGGTAGTGAGTTAATCATCTTGTAATAATTATATTTTTACTACCAACTCTTAGCAAGGTTGAGGCTTCTAACAAGGCCTAAAGTCCTTTAATTAGGACTGAGACACAATATGTATGTAATCGGCTCCTAACAGGGTCAACATCCTTTACCGAATACTTTTGATTAGTGGATCACTTATGGGTATCATCCCCACTGGGGTTTTTCCTTGGCTATGGTTTCCTTGAGAATAAATCATGGTGTTATGAGTTCATTTGCTTTATTGCTATGCATGCTATTTAGTTTACTTTATTTTACAAGTATCAAGTTAATCTATTATATCCATGATTGGGAAAAAGTAAAAGTTTGTAGAATATTGATTCACCCCCCCTCTCAGTATTACCTATTTCTAACACAACTTGCCTCTCCAATGGCTATATGGTTCAAATTTTAGTTGGATTTGGTTGAGGAATTTTAATGATGTCTATTTATGCCTTAGGAGGTCGAGGCATTCAATGTTGTTAAATATTTTTCTTTGATTCAATAAAAATTACTCTATTTCCATGTAAATTTCACAGTTTTCTTGCATTGTACATCTCAATACGGATTGGGTGATTACTCAAACACATATGAATGTCTAGAGAAATGAATTAATTTCCTTTGCAAGTGGTTTCAAGAAGATTCATTACGATTGGTGGAAGATATTTCCATTTTTGTAAAACCAGTCACCAAACCCTCACCTCCCAAGGGTTTGATATTAAAATGTTTGTAACTTGACTTCCCACTGCTAACTGATGGTGATGATGATGAAGACCGATAGAGATCAGAGGTATACAAGATTGTAGAATGATTGGATCAGTTATTATTTTTTCATTGATGTCAAGTAATTGATTTCTAGTTTATATTGAGCTTCCATATCATTCGGAGTATGATATAAGTTGAGTGAGTTAAGGAAAAAGAAGAAGTGAAAAGTTGTGAAGTTGAAGAACTTAATTGGGAAGCTAATATAGATCTGAAAATGATAAGGTTATATTGATTTAGCTTTTTGCTACTTTATATTTTATTATATCAAGTCCGTAAACAAAATAGTTTGGTTACCAAGAAAAAAAAGTTAATCGGTAAAAGGAAAGTAAGTTTTGGTATAATGGAACGAAGACAATACACCGAGTACACATATTCAATTATCGAGTGGAGTAAATAGAATTTTGGTTGAAAGAGGAGTTAGCCACCGAACAAGGAATAGAAATTAAATACAATGATCAGAATGACATTTAATGATGATCCATGATGATCTGTAAATCATAAGGATGAGGAAAAGTTAGTTAATGAGATCTACGATCAGAAAAATTCAAGGTGATGATCTATGGTAAGATCTAAGCGGCAAAAAGTAAAGGTACAAGTTCTATGAAATTTTTAAGTTTCAAGGTGATGATCAAACATTTTACCGAGCTCTAAATTCATTGAGTCAGTTTATGAGGTTGATCTGACAATTGAGATTAACAGAGGAAAATGTAATAAAGGAGATTAAGAGGGAAAATAGAGTCTATATAAAAGATGAAATTTACTAGAAAAAACTTGGCAAAGTTAAAAGGTGGAAGAGTAACCGACTGATGCAGTGAAGAAGAAAAATGATGAAATCCTAGTCAGTAAAGAGAGATTGATAAAGTGTTGAGGCCAGTGGAAAGTGAAGGAAAGAAGTGAAGACAAAGAATGAACAAAGGATCTGATTAAGAAAGAGGTAGTTGCAGATTTATAGATCATTTTTATATTGTTTCTTATTAACATTTGTAGCAGGAAGATATCTTAACTAGGTGGACTTAACAGTCTTTTTGCAAAACCTTTAGCAAGGTGACATTCTAGAAGAGTGTTTAAAGACCTTTAACCAAGCCACTCCTAACAGGGTGAAGATCCTAACAGATCTAAGGGAAATCCCCTAACAGGGTCACATTTAACAATATGCATTGTAATATTTAACCAGGTTGGCTTTTAACGGAGCATACTTTAGAAGAGTATCTTCTTTAGTGGGTGACGATTCCCACAGTGGTTTTTCCCAAATTGGGTTTCCATGTTAAATATTGGTGTTATATGTGTTGAATGTTTATTGTGAATATTATTTCTGATTGATAAAGTTAATTTACTATTATCGGTTAATGTTGAATTTTGTCTGACCGAGTTTCTACCAAGTTGAATCAGAGAAACGTTTTAAGGTATAAAGAATCACTTATCACTGATTCACCCCCCTCTCAGTAATCCAACACCCATAGGAAAATTATGGTCCATGGTAGAAAGTTAGGCCCCTGTATGTACTTTTAAATGCATCAATTCTTAAATTGGGAGATGCGAGCGGTCAGGAGACATGGTGAGCCCTAGGCCTAACATTCCTTATGTAGTAGGCAGGAAGAAACAAAGAACTATTGGACAATGAGGCTAAATGAATGGATAGACCCCAAATGATGGTGGAATTGATCTTTTATAGCCTAGATAGAATGATTCCAAGTATTTTTTACATGGAAGGAATCATCATTTTAGGACTTTCTTTGTAAATTAGGTCTAATTGCCTCTTTAGGCCTAGGTGACCAATATTAGTTTGACCAGTCAATGAAGAAACCCAAATCTAGTTTTCAAGTATGTTTTGTAACTAGGAAAAGGGTGTTGAAAATACAATTTTTTTGGGTCCTTGTGTGGAAGTTTGAGGAGTTAAGGTCTAATTAGTCCTAAAGTAGGGCTACAACGAATGGGTCACCCTTACAAAGCAAGTACCACCAGGAAATGTTGTGGGTCTATTCCAAGTTATTTTTTGTGGTGTTATAAGTCTATTAAGATAATTCTAGGGTCAAGTAGTGACTATTCAAACTCGACATGAACCAAGTGGTAGCTACCCTATGTAGTAAGATTGATGGAAGGAGCATTGATGTGAGAAGTTGTATCACCAAAGGTTGGAGGTTGTTGTACCTTAGAAGGGGTAAGATAAGTTTTCCAAACTATGTTCATGTTTTCTTCAATGGGTTGTGAAACCTACATGGAGGTGAAGAGTGTCTAGGGGCAAGATAGTTCAAGGGATTTGAGGGGTTTATGTACCATTGGTATACCCTTTGCATCAAGGTCAGAGGTCTAATGACAAATATTTTGTACGCCAATTTTAGGTGGTCTTAGCCTATGATTTTGTAATATCGTTTGAGGATTTCATGTTTTATATATCATATAGATTAGGTTCATTAGAGACATCGTGATGTATTCTGAGAATTTGATAGTTATTGAGTTTCCTATGGATCTTGATTCATGATACTCCTATGGGAATCTTGTCGTGGAACTATATTATAATATGTTATTAATTTTTTAATAATATATTGGGAAACTTTAAGAGTGTGGGATATTTCTCCTAAAAGCATTTCTTCATGTAAACACTATGTTGTGATATGCATGTTATTGATGTTATTTCTATTATGTTTTTGTAATTGTTGTAAACATGTGATAAATTTTTACATGACCCTCCTATTAAGATTAATGTAAGAGTTGTTTTCTCTATCATTTCCTTATAAGGAGGAGAGAGTTGAATTCATTCTTAATAGTGTTGAAGTCTAAAGAGCCTCAATAATCATCAAGACGTGTTGAAATAAGATTTTGGAATGGGCTTTTAGAAGAAGTTTGGACAAGTGACACACTAGACCCTTTCAAGGTTTTTATTTTAAATTTGGTAACTTTATATTCTCCACAAAAGAATGGGCTAAATTCTCATGACCCCTAATCATCGTCTAAGAGTACTTCTTCATGATTATGAGATGGTGTATCTACTTATATTTAAGAAGGAATTGAAGAAATTAAAGGATGTTGATATTTTCATCCTATTTGCAAACAACTTTGTAAGTTCTTATCACCCTCTAGTGTATACATCTTCTTGTTGTAGATAAACTTGATATTTTCATGAAGAGTAGAAGGGATTTCTTGCATAGCATAAATCCAAGGTCTACCTACAACAAGCTTGTATATGAGATTATTAGGCATTCCATGCATTGGTGTGGATAAGTTAACATGACCACTTTAATAGGAAATGTAATTGTACCTAATGACCATTTACCAGCATTATCAAAGCCACAAATAGATAGAGAATTTGTTTGAATTAGATCTTGGAAGATTGGGGAGATTTCTAAAATATCATGCATATATGTGCTAACATTGATTTTTTTATCATTGATGTCAATATATTCATATTGTTTGAGTTAGTGTTCTTGGTATGTTCAGTGAGAATATTGGTTTGGTATGGCTACTATATTGAAGATAACATGTTGTGATTGTACAAATAGTTTCAAGGATGTTTGTAGTTTACTTTTGTCAATTTACAGAGGTTCACATGTAGATTTGAGTGAGTTATGGATGATTGATTAGAGATTGGTAATTCAGATGTTCACGAAAAGATAATGTTTCAGTGTTTGGACCAGTGTAGTTTGGTTATGTAATTTCTAGTCGCTAACCTAGTGGTGAGTTTAGGACATGGATGTGTGTCCTCAACTCGATTGGTTTTTTATTTGGATGTTAGCAAGATATTTTTCTTGAGTGACAGAGGTTACTAATTTTTGTTCCTGATGAACGATGCAGATTTAATAGTGAGTTCTAAGGCGGAGTTGTTTTGGTTTTTACTACGACATTTCATGTTGCTTTTTATGTTTCTAGATCATGTCCTATTCATTTTTTTGGATCACATTGAGTTATCTGATCACATTTGGTGATTTTCTTGTGGGGTGTTGGTGTCCTTATTATTCTTGGATGACATGATGATGTAATGTGTTGTGTGTAGTGCCCACCCATAGTTTTCTTTTTAGTTTTATATTACCAGACTCTTTTAGGCCACTTTTATGTGTGTGTTGTTTATTTTAGTTATTATGTGGCTTTGGATGTATGACATTACATGGTGATTTGATGATTGAATAATTATGGATATTATATATTTACAATTAGATGATGTTAGTTATTTTGATGATGATTATTTGCATGTTTAAAATAATGTTTATGGTTATTATTTTACTTACCCCATACTTGCATGTGTATGGTTATCATGTATGTTTTTACTTTCCTGATTGACATGTTTGATATGGTTGAGGGACAGAGTCGTAATTACCTACTTGAGGGATCCACATGATGTTCTGATCCCTGTCGTGTGTGTGTGTGTGTGTGTGTGTGTGTGTGTGTGTCTTTAATGTAGGTTTCCAGGTATCGGACATCGACTTCCCTGAATTGTCAAGATGAGCATGGGCCACCCTATCACAAGTCTCAATGGTTAGAGAGGGGAGATAATGTTTAGATCCAAATCCCAACCTAATCTATTTTATTGTCATGAAATAGTGGACAAGTTTCTAATATTTTACCCTTTACGAGTTCATCTAGGTGACATGAGTTTATAGTCTTTCCCTTGAGCATGGTTATGGTTTTGTTAGTTTAGTTGATTTATGATTGGTTGATATGTTAGTTATAATTAAATAATTTATTTAGATTAATTATGTGATTTAAATAAATTAGATCTTGCTATATATAGTTATTTTAAATGTGGGAGTATTTAATTAATAAAAATTAATTAAATACATTTATTAAATTTAAAGATTTAATCAAAAGCCTATTTGTGGAAATAAGAGTATTTAATTAATGAAGATTAATTAAAAAAATTTAAAGATTCAATTAATTAGATCAAATTCAATTTTTTCAAATAAAAGATAATTATTATTGAAAATAAATTATCATGTGGATAATAACATTAGACTAAATGATATTAATTTAATTTAATTTAAATGCAATTTAGTCACACAAATCAATTAGAATAAATAAATAAAAGAATTAATTAATAGGGAGTTAAGTGAGTTGACAAAAACAAGGAAGGAAACATACTTGAGTTACAAATTAAAATTAAGGGAATTATGGAGTTGATGAAACAAGGCTATTGAGTTGAGTTGAATTCCAGAATTTGCATGTTGAGTTCAATTCCTATATTGGAAAGGTTTGGCTATTATTCTCAACACATAGGTTTGAAGATTTGGGTGAAGGAATCGAATTGAAGAAATTTTCTATGAAAGCTTGGATTTTTGAGATACGTCTCTGACCTTCATCATATTTTCTTCAATTGGTGTTTGAGGTAAGATTTAGAAACCCACATGGTGTCAATTCTCGTATTTCCAAAAGTTTGTCTTCTTCGTGCCTGTTAGATTTGGTTATTATGGTTACTTTGTGAATTTCCTTGCATGTTGAATTTTTAGAATTGATTGTAGAAATTTGGTGTCTATATGAATTCCATAATTAAAATTTATTTTAAATTCGATTAAGGCTTGAATTGATAGTATTGTTAAAATTCAGAATATTGTTCATATGTGAATTCCTCTTTGTTAAATTTTGTGAAAAGAAATTTGTACCTAGTAAACCCTAGGTTGAAAACCTTCCAGAATATTATTTTAGAAAATTTAGATCTAATAAGGGTTTGGAGGAATTATTAAAAGAAACACTAGAAAATGAATTAACAATTGATTATTGAAAAAACCCAGATTAAATCAAATAAATTAGGTTCTCGATTTGTCTGTTAAAAAAAAATAGTCTTCTTATTCTTAAATTATTCAAAACAAATATATATATATATGTATGTATGTATGTATGTATGTATGTATGTATGTATGTATGTATGTATGTATGTATGTATGTATGTGTAAGAAAAATAAATATATTCTTATAGATATATTTCAGTATTTCAATTTATTAAAAACAAATGATCTTGTTGGAAATCAGGTGCAGATGAAAAAGTCTATCAAAGAAAAAAAAACATAAAATTTAAAAAAAAAACAAATAAAAAATATATATAATTTAAAGGAGGGAGGCGAGGAGCCTCTCCCCCCAACCTCCCCCGGCAACTAGGATGTCGACGACAGCCTTGGCTACTATAGGGCAACAAAGTTGTCGTGTGGCAGCCAGAGGTCGTCGTCCCTTCATTGTGTTTGGTATTTTTTTTAATATAAAAATATATATAATAATAATATAATATATTATTATATATCAAATAAAATAAAATAAATAAATAAAATAAATAAAACATATATAATACAAAATATAAAATAATAGCTATAACTATATATGGATTGGTGTATTTTTTAAATATTCAATTCAACCAGCATTTAGTCTTATTAAAATGGTAGTAAGATTCTTAGTGATATTATTTTGGTAATTTTATAAATGATTAAATTCTGTTTGTTTTAATTTTAAATAGAATTGGGTTATTTAAGTGGTTGTTTTAATTAACTTATGATGAAATTATATTATCTTTAGTAATTTTAATCTTAGGATCAATTTGTTTTAATAATGTAATAAATTGATTTATTAGGTGATTAGAATTTAATTTGATAATTGTAATTATAGTTTGTTAGTGATTATTTAATAGATTAATTTTTGTAATGGAACTTTACAAATTAGTTTATTTATCAAATTATATTGGATGTTTTATTTTATTCCTTCTATGTTTGGGTTAGAAGGGAATCTTTTACGTCAACATATTAGGATTGTTACCAGAGGAGGAGTTAGGGTTAGTAAGATTTTATTTTGTTTGTCTTGCATACTTCTATGGCAGTTGATCTTGTTATAACCTAACCCTATGGACTTGATTCTTATGATAGAAATTTGTTATTGTGTGTTCATGTTATTCTTTGGAACCCGATTTGGATATTATGATGACCTTGAGTTATGGTTTTGACATTTTGAACCTAAGGTAGGTTATCTAGGTGTTAAAGGGAAAGTGGCTTTCTTTAGAGGCACCAGAGCCCAGAAGTGGCTACCTGGTTATCCTTAGTAGGTTACTTAATCAAGTGATAATATAAATTAAATGGGGCTCAAATGAATTAATAAGATAATGGTTTCCTCGCATATGCCTTGAGTGCTAGTATAGGCTAAAAATGGGAGTGGGAGAAGATGCTTGCCCATCTAGTAGTGGTGGTGTGTCTGGCATGATTGGTTATCTTTATTTACACAAGAGAATTTCAAGTTCCACATATGAGAACACTTGGGATTCGGAGTCCAATGAGATTGTTCCAAGGGGTTGACATATGTGATGACACTTCCCTAATTTCATCTTAGGTTTCCTACATGTGTTGGTTGCCTCTAGATTAGTATGTGTACCTCTTATTTTGAGATGTACCCTTGAGATAGGAGTTTCTAGGATCATTGCTTAGTTTTACCTAATTGATTTGGTATTGTTATCCGAGTAGGATTTGATGTTATCTCCTCAGCACGATGGGAGTGGTACCACAAGTTTCCACGAGGTCGAGAGGTTGTGATTCTTTTACCATTTGAGACTTTGACATTCATGCACCAGTTCTAGATTATCCTTGTTGTGGTTTCTTTCTATCCTATCTTCTTGGAGACTTATTCTTGTACTTTCTCTATTTTGTACTTTGTATTTAACTTTAATCACATACCCTACGACTTGTGCAGTGGATGCTAAAGATTATGTATCCTTCATTATTCAAATGTATCTATGATGTAATATATAGATGATTTAGATGATTAATGTATTTATTAAATGTAATTGTATTTACGTAGTTTCTACGTCAAGGAACCCTTGGGATTTGTAACCTAAAATTTAGACTATGTTTATGTGTACTTATGGACTTTATATTTTACTTTCGCTTGTTTATTCATTATTGTTTGTAAAAACTTAAGAAAAAGAATTATTCCACAAATTTAGTAACATAACTTAGGTTAATATCTCTTAGGTTCCCTGGTGGGGCATTGCATTGTGATGGATCAAGGCATGATTTATAGAGTTGGATAATATTCGAAGATGAAGTTTTAGATCCTTTCTATGTCTTAGCAAACATATTTTGGATCACATTGTTGATTGCATTGTATTTGATTAAATATTTGTAATTAAGGTGTTAAGGTTGAGTCGGCCTTATTTATTTCTTCAAGGTTGATGAATTGTATAAATGTAATGATGTAATATCCCTTTGTGGATCAGATCGTGTGTGAGTATGAGAGATTATGTGAAGTGGTATGAGTAGAATCTACAATTGACTTAGAAGATCTTATGTACTATGTACTTCATTGGAATTGTATTGGCATGTAGAGGATGTTATCAATCAATTCATGATTTTTGGACTGTAGTCCAAAGTGGATTTTTGTCCATCTACTTATTGTAAGGTTGTGATTCTTCCTTTGGGCTATAGCCCTTGTTTAAATTGAGCACTGAGCTCTAGAAAGTGTATCTAAATACATGTTCATTCCCCTTCTAATACTCCTAATACGGTATAGTGCTTTTAATAGAATACATCATCTTGCAGGTTTGATCTCCGTTGTATTTGTTTCCCTTAACAAGTTTTCTACGTCAAAATCTTGGTGTTATGTGTTGATTGATGTGTTGTGATCTTTCTTTAATGTTCATCACTCAGATCTTCTATTTAAGGATAAAAATTGATTAAGGTTTTTGAGTTTTGGGGCACAACTGATTCACCCCCCCCCCCCCCTCTCTCTCTCATTTGTGTGTGTTTTCTTGTTTCTATCAATTGGTATTAGAGCTAAGTCCTCTTTAAGAAGCTTGATCACTTGAGGAGATCTGAGATGGAGCCTTTAAAAAGGAGAGTCTAAGATTTTAAGGCATTAACTATTCTATATGGAAAATTCGTACAATTACACACCTAAGATGCATTGGATAACACTACTAGAAGATCACTAAGAAAACTTATAATCCTCCTGTGGATATTTCTACTACTACTATTGATGGGAAGAAGAAATTTGAATACAATATGAGAGCTAAAGAAGTATTGTTGAGTGTCATGTCTGATACAAGGTATAAAAATACCATGGAATTAGAAACTGCACATGAGGTATGGACAAAATTAGATACATTTCATGAAGGAGATGCTTGTTTGAAGCAAGCCAAGCTACAAAGTTTGAAAGAGAAATATGAAGCATTGAAGATGTTTGGGGGTGAAAACATTAATTCTTACATACAAAAGGTGAACGATCTTATTTGTGGAATCAAATGCGCTAATGGAAAAGTGGAAGAAGATGAGATTGTTTCTAAGGTACTTAGATCCTTGCATCCTTCTTACAATCACAATGATGTTACTGTTGAAGAGATCAAGATTGTGGCAATAGTAACAAGAGACGCATTGGTTGGTAAGTTATCTACATTTGAGATGAGATAATCTTCCTAATGTTGAATTTGCATTTAAAGCTACTATTTCTAAGGAAAAGAAAAGATATGACCCTAGAGAAAGTTCATCAAAATATGCATCTAGGAATGCAAAGGAGATGGAAGAAATTGAGGAAGATGAGAGAAATATTGAAGAACTTGAAGCACTACTCACCAAGAGATTTCCAAAGGGAGCTGGTAAGTATGAAGGAAATTTACCTTTGAAATATTTTTCATGTAATAAGATTGGTCATTTTGCTTCTATATGTCCTAAGAGAGTTTTGAAGCATAATCCAAAGAAATTTCAACCTAAATATCAAAAGAAGTGTTATTTTTCTACTATTGAAGGTGTGACTGATGATGAATCTGAAAGAGTGAAGATGAAATTATGTTTATTTCTATTAAAGAAGAAACCTCTAGTTTCACAAATGAAGAGAGATTTCTAGTTGTACATGTTGAAGAAAAGGATGAATGGGTGATAGACAGTGGATGTTCACATCACATAACTAGAGATAAAAGAAAATTTGTGAAGTTGGATAGGTGTTATGGTGGTGTTGTTAGGTCCAGTGAAAATACTCCTTGTATGATCAAAGGTAGAGGTTCCACTACACTTGATGGTAAGAATAACATTGATCATTTCTTATAAGTTGAAGGTCTAAAACATAATCTTTAGTATTGGATAGCTAGTTGACAAAGGTTATAATCTACAATTCAAGAACGGAGAGTGCAAAATCATTGGAAGTTCTAGAGTTGAGATTTCTCCAAGTAAAAATACCAAAGGTAATGTTTTTCATTTGAATAGTGCAAAGAATAGATGTTTAATTGCTCATATTAATGGTAGTTGGTTATGGCTCAAAATATTTTGTCATGTGAACTTTGATAACATTGTGAGGATAAGTACTACTAAAGAAGTGAGAGATATACCTAAATTTTTTAGGCCTATTAATTTGATGCGTAAGGAATGTTAGTTGGGTAAGCTAACTAAATCTACTTTCAAAACAAATACTTATTCTTCAAGTGGATTGTTAGATCTTGTGCATATTGTGGCCCTGCTAGAACTAGAATTTATTAAGGAGATAGGTATTTCATATTATTTATTGATGATCTGGGTTACATTTTTAAAGGAGAAATTTGAAGCTTTTGACAAATTCAAGATTTTCAAATCTATGGTTGAGGCAGAAGCAGGTATGAAGCTAAAATGTTTGAGATTTGACCAAGGTGGTGAGTTTACATATGGTGAGTTTAAAGCGTTTTGTGAAGAGCATAGAATAAAGAGACAAATGTATGCATCGTTGACCCCACAACATAATGGTATTGTAGAGAGAAGAAATAGAACTATCCTAGACACTGTAAGAACAATGACGATTGAAGAAAATGTATCACAAGTCTATTGGAAAGAAGTGGTTAGTACTATATTTTATACATTGAACCGAGTTCAAATAAAGCAAGGCACTAGTAAGACTCCTTATGAGCTATGGTATGGTCATGTTCCTACAATGAAATACTTCAAAATTTTTTGAAGCAAATGTTATATCAAAAGAGATGAAGATTTAGAGAAATTTGATCCTAGATGTGACAAAGGTGTCTTTCTTGGTTATTATAGAAATATAAAAGCATACAAGTGTTACAATAATAGGTTGAGAAATATAGTTTAAAGATCTAATGTCAAAGCGGATGAAAACTATCAAAGACAAGCTAGAGCTTGCAGATATGATTCAGATGAAGAAAAAGACAATTAGGGAATGCAAGCACAGAATCTGAATCATAATCATAATGGTTTGGTAGATCAAGATGAAGAAGTTGAAAATGAGGAAGAATTGGAAACACAAGAGTTGGCTACAAATGAAAATCCTAAGAATCCAAGGTATGTAAGGATAAAGCATTTTGAAAGTTAGATTATTGGTAATAGAGATCAAGATGTTCAAACTAGAGGAAGACATGCTAGAAATAGAGATGAGATTTGTTTGATTTCTAAGATTGAACCTAAGGATGTTGATGAATCATGCAAATATGAGAGCTTGATTAAAGCCATGGAAGAAGAATTGGAATGGATTAAAAATAAAAAAACATGGATCCTAGTTCCTAGACCTAAGGACCAGAATGTGATCGGCACTAAATGGGTTTTCAAATATAAAAATTGAATGGAGATTCTGAAGTGGTAAAGAATAAAGCTACACTTGTTTGTAAGGGATACTCGCAGATGAAAGGTATTGGTTTTGAGGAGACATTTTCTCATGTTTCTAGAATTGAGGATGTTAGAATGTTTCTTGCATATGCTACTTATAAAAATTTCAAAGTGTATCAGAAGGATGTTAAGTCTACATTTCTAAATGGATAATTGGAAGAGGAATTTTATATTGAGAATCCTAATGTATTTCCTTTGACTAATCAGAGTGACATGGTTTGTCGTTTGAAGAAAGCATTGTATGGATTGAAACAAACTCCTAGAGCTTGGTATGAAAGATTACATAATTATTTGTTGAAGTTTAGTTTTAACAAAGGTACTATTGATATTAACTTGTACTTCAAAATTGATCATGATAATATCTTAATTGTTGAAGTCTTTGTTGATGATATTATTTTTTGTGGTAATGATGAGTTGAGTAAAGAGTTTTCTAATGAGATACAAAAATAGTTTGAGATATCTATGATAGGTGAGATGAAATTCTTTCTTAGTTTACAAATTACACAATTAGAAAAATGTATTTTTATATCTCAATCCAAGTATGTGAAAGAATTGTTTAAGAAGTTTCGTATGAAATATTCAAAACCAGTTTATACTCCAATGGTTATCGATTGCAAATTGACAAAGGATGATGATTCCCCTAAGACAAATCAAAAAAGATACAAGTCTATGATCGGTGGATTATTGTACTTGACACAAACCAAACTTTATATTATGAATGTGGTTTGCATTGTTGCTAGATTTCAAGCAAAATCAAAAGAATCAATGTTGTTAAAAGAATATTCATATACTTAAAAATGAACAATTGACTTTGGTTTGTGGTATGCTAAAGATGATGATTTTTCATTAAGTTCTTTTACTGATGCGGATTGGGCAAGTAATGTGGATGACGGAAAGAGTACAAGTGGAGGTGCATTCTTCTTGTGTAAGAGGTTAGTTTCTTGGTTAAGCAAAAAAAAAAAATTATATCACAATCTATTGCTGAGGCTAAATATGTTGATGTTGTTGTTAATTGTACACAAGTGGTATTCAAATGAAGAAAATGTTGAAAGATATCAAATAAGTATTAATGAGCCTATTGCTATCTATTTTGATACCTCAAGTGCAATTAATATTTCAAAGAATCCAGTGTTACATTCAAAGACAAAACATATATCTATCAAGTATCATTTCTTGAGAGATAAGGTTAGTGAAAAGGAAGTCAGATTGGAATATGTATGTACAAAAGAGTATATTGTAGATATTTTTCATGAAGCCCTTGCTAAAAGATTCTTTTGAGTATCTCCGAGATAAGATTGAGGTGATTGCCCCACCTGATCAAAGCTAGAGATGCATTGATTTGCATCAGTCCAGTGATTTTACAGAGATTATCATTAATCTAGATTGATATTTTGGTAGTTGCTACTTAAGGGGATTAGTTAGTCTTATGAGGTATGTTATTCATTTTTTGGAAGATATATTCAGTTGTTATGATGTTTTTGGCCTCTATGACTTAGTGCATATATGTTCCTTTGTCGTTGATGTCAAAGGGGGAGAGATAATCATATGAAAAATAGTGTGATTCAATATGACTCATCTTATGAGGTGAGATTGTTCTCAAGGGGAGAAGATTTGTTTGAGATAGTTTGGAGGATAATATTGTGGATATTGTTGGTAGTATTGTTGGTATTGATGTTTTGGTTTCTTTGTGCATTGATTGTTTTTCGCATAGTATGTTGCCATCAATGCCAAAGGGGGAGATTTTTGGAAGATTAGGGAGATTGGTAGAATATCATGCATATATCTGTTGACATTTATTTTTTTTCATTGATGTCAACATATTCCTACTATTTGAGACAGTGTTCCTAGTATGTTTAGTGAGAAGTTTGGTTTGGTATGGCTACTATATGAAAGATCAGATGTTGCGATCGTATAGATGGTTTTAAGGATGTCTATAGTTGACATATGTCAATTTATAGAGGTTCGCATGTAGATTTGAGTGATTTATGAGTGATTGATCATAGATTGGTATTTTGGACATTCAGGAAAAGATAGTGTTTTAGTGTTTGGATCAGTGCAGTTCGATTATGCAATATTTCTTGTTGCTAACTTGGTGGTGAGTTTAAGACATATATGTGTGTCCTCAACTTGAGTGGTTTGTGATTTGGATGTTGGAAAGTTATTTTTCTTGAGTGGAAGATGTTACTGATTGATGTTCCTTATGAACAGTGCAAAGTTAATGGTGAATTATGAGATAGTGTTGTTTTGGTTGTTACTATGGAATTTCATGTTTCTTACTGATGTGTCTAGATCATTTCTTGTTCGTGTTGCTAGATCACATTGAGTTATGTGATCGGATTTGGTGATTTTCTTGTGGCATGTTGGTGTTCTTATTGTTCTTGGTTGACATGATGGTGTAGTGTGTTGTGATGGATCAAGGCATGATTTATGGAGCTAGAGTGTGATCGAGGATGAAGTTTTAGATCCTTGCTATGTCTTATCCTACATATTTTGGATCACATTGTTGATTTCATTGTATTTGTTTAAATATTTATAATTGAGGCATTAACGTTGAGTCGACCATGTTTATTTCTTCAAGATTGATGGATTGTATAAATGTAATAATTTAATATTACTTTGTGGATCATATCATGTGTGTGTGTGTGTATAAAAGATTGTGTGAAGCGATATGAGTGGAATCTTCAATTGAGGCAAAAGATTTGATGTATTATATACTTCATTGGAATTGTATTGGCATGTTAAGGATGCTATGAGTAGTTCATGATTTGTGGATTGTTGTCCATCTACTTGTTGTAAGGTACTGAGCCTTCCTTTGGATAATTGTCCTTGTTGTAATTGAGTAGTGAACTCTAGGCAGTGTGTCTGAATGCATGTGCATTCCCTTTGTAACACTCCTAACAAGGTATAGTGCTTTTTAAAAAGTACATCATCTTGTGAGTTAGATCCCCACCGTGGTTTTTTTCCCTTGACAGGATTTCCATGTCAAAATCTTGGTGTTATATGTTGATTGATGTGTTGTGACCTTTCTTTAATGCTCATCATTCAAATCTAAGATTTAAGGATAAGAATTGATTAAGGTTTTTGAGTTTTGTGACACAACTGATTCACCCCCCCTCACCCCCCCCCCCCCCCCCTCCCAGTTGTGTGTGCTTCCTTGTTTCTATCATTAGAGGGGTATCCATCTTGATTTCATACAAAAAGAAATTATGATACAATTATTAAGACTTGAGCAATTATCAACAATAGTATGTCTTATGGAATTATGATTGATGAGCACAATAATCGTCAGAGAGTCATATTGATTTAAACATCCAAGGGAGATAAATCATCTTGTTTGAACACAATATCTAGCTTATTTTAATGAATATGATCAAGCAAAGCTCCTACATGATAATCAAGTTTGTTAACACATTTTACAAGCACATATTTTTTTTGAATATGCAAAACATCTGAGGGGGGGTGAATCAGTTATCCACAAACAATTAAACCTTATTAAACTTTAATTAGTTCTACCAAACTTATTTTAAACATTAATAACATAAAGATGTAAATATGAAAGTATTATGGAGAAGATTATTTTAAAATATATTAAAACATGCTAGGATGACACTAGTTAAGGTGATTTTTACAAAGAAAGGCTCATTGCCAAAGAGCTCACACCTCAAAGAAGAGGGCTCACTTCCTAGAAGAAGGATGAAATAGAATAGATCTACCATTGATGCACAACAACAACACAACCAACCGATCAATAGATACCTTCATCTCACTACTTCCAATAGCTAACACATGAATATTTTTATTGTCCTCAAACACTCTTCACACTAACTCAAACATCAAGAGAGACAAATCCTCTTTCATACGTCTTCTTCACATAAGTACACACTTGTACAAAATTCACACAAGTATACACAAATGTCACACCCTTTCCATTATGTTTTAACATTTATTTATACCAATCCATAGCTTATGTAGTCTACCACTGTCAACTAGAAAAGTAGCTGAATATAATTAAAATTAGGTCATCACTAAACATTCCCGCGATGGGGAGGAATGAGAAGAGGACCACACCACATTGTAGTTGAGACCAAAAATATCACCATACACATTACAATCAATTTGCATTTACCAAGATAAAAGAAATAAGTGTAAACACCCAAGGTTGGCCAAACCTAGAGAAAGAACACGATCAAGCTTTGAAACCAAGTCTCTAAAGCCAAAAATCTTGTGCCATCTAGAATGAATGAAGCTAAGGACATTAATAACTCATTTCCAAGATCCCACCATCAAAGATTGTCATGCAAAGAAATGTGAAGCATGCATTTCACACAGAGATCAATGACATACCAAAAGCTTAGCAAAAGATTCATAACATATAGCATATGCAGAGTGATATACTCAATACGAGTTTCATCACAGAAAGTAGTGAATAACAATAGAAACAAGTTGACGTCACTGACAACCAAACCAACTCATCAATTACTTATCCAACTCATTCTGCACAATTTTGCAACAAGCTCCCTATTTGTCATTGATGATAACACAATGACAACATCTGGATAGATACCACTAATCATACCAACAACTGTCCCCCTTCGACATCAATGGAAAATAAAAATATGCAAATAGGTCACTCATTCTACTCAACTCCCCCTGATATATACAAATCAACTCACAACAGTACAAATCTCCCCCTAAGGGGTAGCAAAGATCATTAATCCACGCTGAAAATATGTATGAAACTTATTGGACTAATGCAAATCCATATGCATTTATCTCTGATAAGGAGGGGCAATCACCCCAAATTTGTCTCTAAGATACTTGAAAGTATCCTTAGGCAATGCCTTGGTAAAGATGTTAGCAATTTGTTCCTTTGTAGGTACATAGTCAAGCTTCATCTCATTCTCGAGAACCTTTTTTTCTCAAAAAAAGTGATACCAAATTGAAATATGTTTTGTTCTTGAATGTAGTACCAAATTCTTCAAAATGTTTGAAGTATTGGTATTGTCACACAAAATAGATATAGGTTCATAAAGCATAATTCAATGTCCTTACAAATTTGTTTCATCCATAGTATCTAAGTGCAACATGAAGCAGTAGCAATGTATTCAGCTTTAGCGGTAGATAGAGACACAAAATCTTGTTTCTTACTTGACCAAGCAACCAATCTAGGTCCACGAAAAAATGTGCTTCCACTAGTACTCTTCTTTTCATCAACACATCTAGCCCAATCAGCATTTGTATAAGTCATCGAAGTAAAGTCTTTTTTTGGGGGTACCATAGTCCAAAATCTTCAGTCCTTTTCAAGTATGTGAAAATTCTTTCTACAACTACAATATGAGATTCTTTGGGATCTTTTTGAAATTTGGCTACAAGACAAACAACATGCATGATATATGGTCTAATAACAGTCAAGTATAACAATCTGTCAATCATTTATCTATATTTTCTTTCATCACCCTTAGGAGATTCATCATCTTTTCTCAGCTTATAGCTAGTAACTATAGGTGTGCATACCGGTTTAGCATTTTCCATTCCAAACTTTTTTCAACATTTCCTTCACATACGTTAATTGTGAAATGAAAACTCCTTCACTTTTCTGATTAACTTGCAAGTCCAAAAAGAAGTGTGTTTCCCCAATCATGGATATTTCAAATTCTTTTTGCATTTCCTTAGCAAATTTCTTACACATACCATCATTGCCTCCAAAGATTATATCATCAACATACACGACTACAATCAAGATATCATGTGATTTATTTTAAAATAGAGATTTCTATTAGCAGTTCCTTTTTGAAATCTTTGCCTCGGAAAATGCTTGTCAATTTTTGCACACCAAACTCTGGGAGCTTGCTTCAGTCCATATAGTGCCTTTTTTAACTTGCAAACAATTTTTGGATCTTCAGATAGCGTGAAGCCTTTTGATTGCTCAATGTACACTTATTTCAATTCTCCATTTAGGAATGCAGATTCACATCCATCTAATATACTTTGAAGTCCTTATGTGTCACAAAAGCTAAAAACATTTTGATGGCTTCTATTCTTGCCACAGGGGCATAAGTTTCCTCAAAATCAATTCCTTCCACTTGTGTGTATCCCTTGCATACAAGTCTTTTTTTGTTCTTCACAGTGTTACCATCATCCAATTTGTTCCAGAATACTCATTTTGTTCCAATTACATTCTTGTCTTCCGGTCTTGGGACCAATTACCAAGTCATGTTCTTCTCATTCTAATCCAACTCTTCTTTCATAGTCTTCATCCAATTTTGATCACTGCGGGCCTCTTATATAGTCTTCCATTCAACTTCTGAAATTAAGCACAAGTTAACTTGTTTTTTTGTAGCTCTTCTTTGTATCAATACTCTTTTGTTCTTGTCTCCAATTATCTGATTTTCTAAATGATTCTTCAGCACGTATGTGGGAGTCTCAAGAGAAGTTGTTGGAGCAACCTCCTCATCACTTTGCTCTCCATTCTCTACAGTCTTTTTTACTCCCTTTTTCTAGTAGATTCATGTGATTCATCTCCAACTTCTATTTATGTATTCTATTGAATATCTTCATCAACTTTTCCATTTGTTCTCTCAACTGTTCTTCTCAGCCTTTTGTTATAGTATCTGTAAGCTATACTCTTTCTCGAATACTCAAGAAATATGTATTCATCTGCTCTAATATCAAATTTTCCTAGATTCTATTCATCTCTTCTAATGTAACATTTTCTTCCAAATACTCTGCAATATTTTACAAAAGGAGTTCTTCCATACCATACCTCATATAATGTTTTCTCGAGATTCTTTCTTATCTAAATTTTGTTCAATGTGTATATTGTAGTCAATATTACCTCTTTCCAATAGATTTTCGATGATTTTTTTTTAATCATGATTCTTGATGCTTTTGTATTGTTATGTTCATCTTCTCAACTATGTCATTCTATTGCAGTGTTCTAGGAGTAGACAAATGTCTCCTAATCTCATGATTCTCACAAAAATTGTTAAACTCGTTTGAAGTAAATTATCCTCTTCTATCAGATCTCAAACATTTGATTCTTCTATTTGTCTCATTCTCAACCATAGCCTTAAATATCTTGAATTTCTCTAATGCTTCAAATTTTTCTCTTAAGGAGGTAACCTAAGTCATTGTAGAATAATCATCAATTGAGAGCATAAAGTATCTTTCTCCATGTAAACTTCTTATTTTGGGTGGTCTTCATAGATCAATATGTACCAACTCCAACAATCCGGTAGTGAATTGTTCTTGTTTGTTTTCCAATTTGACATTCTTTGTAAACGTTGTTGGCAAGTCAAGTAAGCTTTGGTAGATCTCGTATTGCTTGTAATGAACTAATCCTCATCATGTTGTCAAAATTGATATGACACATCCTCCAATGCCACAACCAACTCTCATTGATCTAAGACATCAAGCAACATCTACTAGCAATCTTCAAGTGATGCATATTTCCTCATGTCTTCTTTCCAGCAACAATTACAATTTCATATTTCTTCCTTATCTTGCAACCACTTTCCTAAAACACAAGGTTATATCTATTCTCACACATCTTTCCAACACTTGAAAGATTATGATTTAGACCTTTCACATAGTAAGCATTGTTAGTTCCAAAGGCAGGAATACTACTGCATTCATTCAATTTAATTTTCAATTAAATTGACCAATCACATTCCAGAATTTAAAAAGTCAAATGAAACTTCTATTGTGTATATCTATTTTTTATTTTAGATCATTATATATATCTTATTTTTCTTGATTTCTATTGGACCATACTAATTTCAGCAAGGAAAAAATTAATTTTCGTTAACAGAAAATACAGAAAATATAAACTATCATTGTCCATTGCAAATACTCTATACACGGATATCAATACAAAATTAATAACATTTATTAATGGCAGCCCTTATTTATATGCAATCGTCCAGAAAAGTCTTAAAAGCGGGTTTAAAGTGTTAATGCTATTTCAGGTACTTGCTGGTGCATATTTTCATGTTTTCGTCGTAGGCTAACAATTTTGTTATTAGAGATTTTGATGAGATTTTAACTAAATAAAATAATTCATTAATTTCTTAATTGCTTGGGAAATGTCGTTTACAGCAAAGATTTTTTTAATAACTTTTTTTAAGTAGTTATTATTATTAACTATTATATTATTGGTTTAGTGTCTTTAAAGATTATATTAATACAATAACAGATATAATATATTAATGATTAATTATATATTGATTTTTTTAATATTACTTATTGATAATATTTGATCATTTTTCACTATGTTTGTTTTCTAATATTTAGATGATTGATTATGTCAAATCTTCATGTATCAAATTTGATACAATCAAATCTTTAAAAAAAACTTAATTATAGATAGTTATATATTAAATTATTTAACTTAACATTTTAATAATTATTATTTTGTAACATATAATAGACAAATAAATTTTCAATAAATAAAATTATTTTTTAACTTATATATTTTAATTTATATTTTTAATGATAGAAATGAATAATTCTTATTTCTTAAAATGACATAGATATCCATACTTCCATACTTTTTAAAAGCTTGATAGTTTTTATTTTTTTATTTCATTCTAACTATCTCTATCATTATATCTCTTTTATGGCAGGAACTTTGACGCATTGCGTCTCTTGTTAGTATTATGTTTTCTAATTCCCATTATTCTACCTCCTTGATCTCCTCCAAATGTAACAAATCCTATGACATTTTTTTAAGTTTTACAAATTTTTATCATAGGTCATGTGATTTGAGCAACCACTATCAATAAGTCATTCATCTCTTTTTCTTCTTATATATAAAACACAATTTACAGTGTTCATACCTTTTGTGTTCACCTCTGGAGTACTAACAAGATTAGCAGTATGAGTCTCTTCATTAATTGCTAAGAATAATCATTGATCGTCTTTTTCATAATCAAATTCATCATCTAAAGGGCTAGCATCTTCTCTAACATAATAAGCTTTTCTATTGAACTTTCCTTTACTCCTTGTTCTTTTGTTCTACAATTTTGTCAAGACATCTAAAAGCTTTCCAAGGTGGGGCCGCAAGTCTCTTCATTCTCAATTTCATCTTGGCACTACTAGATTATTAGGAAATTATCCCCTTAACTATAACTTGATAGGTTCATATTCCTAGATTCTTAAGTTAACAAACTAAGTTATTTTGTTATAGATGCAACATCTTTTTGGAAAATACCACCATTTTCACCCTCTAGAAGAAAAGCTCCAACAAAACCAATAGTAACTAGGTTCATATTCCTAGATTCTTAAGTTAACAAACTAAGTTATTTTGTTATAGATGCAACATTTTTTTGGAAAATACCACCATTTTCACCCTTCAGAAGAAAAGCTCCAATAAAACCAATAGTAACTAATGTTAGTAGGTAGCATTGTTTCATTCCTCGTAGATCTTAAATTTGCTCTTCACATCTTCCTTTGCATTGTAGTTTCACTGATCAGTTTACTGTTTACATGCACAAAATGCATTATATGATTGTGAAGAGAGCACATTAATTATTAACATACAGATTACGCAACTCTAGAAGAACTGCCCTGAATTGTTTGCTCAAAGGCATTTAACGAATGAAGATATATTGAATGGCCATTTGATGATCAATAAGATCGACAAACATGTAAAACCATCCACAAATCTCCATTGCATAAGATGGCTAGTACTGGAACATCCTCATACAAATTCCTCTACAGCAATACTCCAGCAACTCCTGGTAGACATGGCATCAATTCTTACCACAATGCAACTCACCAGACTATTCATCTGTTTTGGGGTTATCCACCTTCCTTTGCAGCCCAGGTTTTTGACCTACAATGACCTTTAATATTCAGCACACTTGCTTGCCAGTACTACTGAATTTGTTTCCTACTTTCGCTGCCTATATTGCTTTTATATTGCTAGGACTTACACCCGACTTGTGGAGTTACTTTCTCTAGACCTTGTAATCTTAGATCCATGCAACAGGATACAAGTTATATGTGCAGTTTGGAATATTCAATGTTCACGAGATTTCTCCAATCATTAGATGGCAAATTCCGATTCTAGCACACTAGAAAAGTTAAAAAGAACACACTACTGCAACTCAAATCCAAAACAAAATTCTTATAGTTTCACTCTTCATTTAGCATTATAAACTGTTCATTGAATCAAAGAAGGATTTCTTATACTCATTTTTTTGTAAATTGGTTGAGATCTATAAAAAAATTAGATTTTCAGCCATTCTCCCGTTAGTTTATATTACACGCCATGACCAGTAGGCTTTCTGAGGCATCAAAATATATTTAGCTTGCAATATGCCAGCAAATGACATGATTGCTTATCAAAGGATTAACTTAAAAGAACCTGCTATCTCATAGAATTTGTCCTTCATTGTTGGCCACAATGCTTCAGGAGACTGAGCATTAAGAGTGAACAGTTGCCCTGCAAATGCAGTATATACAGCTACATTGTGGCGAGAAAAAGTTGGGCTTTGCACAGTATATTCCAAATTGTAATATGTAATTTTTTTATCGCTAAAGTAGTCTTCCTTTTTCTTTGCATCTATGAGCATTGCAGAAATGTTTGAGCTCCTTAAAACAATGAATTTACTGAGAAGTGCCTGTCCTACTTGTGTGGGGTCTCCAAACTTTTCAATCCTGTATAAATCAAGAAAAATAACATAACTCGCTCAGATGCTACTCTTCAATGGTAAAAATAAACTCTGATATTTCAAAATGTACAGGAGCATACTTCTAAAATGCACTAAATAAACCATTAGATGATTTGTGCAAAATAAAGGAATAGTAAATGCATGTGAAACTTGCGTAAAATTGGTTGGAACTGGAGCCACTATAACGCTAACATTTAGCTCTCCATTTGAACCAGGAGGGCCAAATGCAACAATGGGCTCACTCATCATTTGCTGTGGACGTATTCTATCCTGTAGCTGTGGAAAACCAAGCAATCTTTCCTTCTCTGCTTTTTCAACTGCTCTATACAACAACCTTTGATCTCCAACCCAAGCAGAAGGATAAACAAACTCTGCAAAGAATGTGAAAAGCTACTTTAGCAGACTGCAAATTTCAAAAGTTTAAAAAAAGGAAATAGCAAAAATCCTTAAATAATTAAAGAATGATAAATACCGCCACAATGGAAATATCTCTAAATTAGAATCAAATAATATGAGCAATTAATTTACATTCACTTTCAAAAAATAAGCAAAACCTCACTACAGAGCATAAATAAGAAAAGAACACTTTCCCAATGCAATTTAGCATTATACTTCAGTTCTTGATGACTGGGATTAACCTTTCAACCAATGTTTCTTAGCACCCATGAAAGTATTCCCAATTACAGATAAGTACTGCACAATCATGTAATATAGCAACCTATTTTCAAAGGTCCTCATTGCAGAGTTGTGGATGATAACTGTGTCCATGGTAGGGTTGTCGACAGATACTTGTCAGTGATAATATTAACAATAAGCAAAAAAAACTGTTGTCAATGCTAGTTAAGTGATTGGCAAGTAGGTATTGTAGTTAATCAGCAATATCCCATTATAAACGATTTCTTATAAAACCTAAGTGGCACATGAGAACCTATTACTTGTGCAATGGACTCCTAGATCTCAATACAAATCCTAAACGATACTGTGTCATAGAGATAATTCAATTGGTGTTTATATAATTTGTGATTACTTGATCAATATGTATAATCGTGCAAATTTCCTATTAGATTGTAAGTCATTGAATATCTATCAATTAGCATCAGTATTGAAGAGCCAAACAAAATTTAGGGAACAGGGAAGCAAGGTTGCTAAAACATAATTAAAAACGTAGCTATGAAAGCATAGAAGCTGTAAGAAAATCTACTCAATAAGAAAGCCAATACAATATGAGCAACAATTCAGACGAGAAATCCTTAATATAGAGGTAATGACAAAGTCAATGATCATATTATAAAATAAAGATGATGAGTTGAGAACTGGCAATAGAAGCTAAGAGAAGGATCTAACAAGAATAGCAATGTCAAGATGTTAATGTGGAGAGGAGAAGACAAAGCCAGTTATAGAATCAGTGCCTCTAAGGAGAAATAACGCATATATGTCATAGAAAGATCCTTGAAATAAGAAACATGGCTGGAAAGAGAAAAACCAAGATTGCCAAGGACATGGAAGATAGACATAACATCATATCTATGTCATACCCACTAAGTTACTGTTGTCGGTATATTTTGTATGTACGGGTGTTGTGTAATAAACTTATGTTAATCTCGGCAGTTAGTACCGAGAGTGTGAACCGTTACGACGTGACGTTTCGGTGGTGTCTCTTCGGAGGTTATATGTACACATTGCTTTGAGTGTGAATGACATGATTTGGTTTTCTGAGTACTTTATGTTTACCGAATTGCAATACTTTCCTGTGTTCATGTTTATCAGTTAATGTGTGTTTATGCAACTATTCTTGTTGACCCGAGAGGGAAAACATCTGGCGCCGTTGCCTAGACATACCCGGATGGCGAGTAGGAGAGTCTGAGGGAACGACTCTATCTCTTAAATAAGTTGGACGAAAAACGGGCTTTGGCACAATGGGCCACTGAAGCGACGCAGCAACGGAGGAAGGTCTGGCACGATAAGCATATCCGACGAATGCAATTTACACCGGGCCAATTGGTTCTAAAATACAACGGCCGAAATGAAATCAAGCCTGGAAAGTTCAAAGTGAAATGGATAGGCCCTTACAAGGTTCGGGAGGTGGCCGCAAACGGGTCCGTAAAGCTGTGGACCCTCGACGGACGGGAAATTTCGGACGCGATGAACGGCTCGAAATTGAAGGTGTATCACGAACGGCCGATGACATCACTGCGAGGACCAAGTACTTAGAAAAAAAAAAAAAAAATTTAAAAAAAAAAAAAATTTAAAAAAAAAATTAAAAAAAAAAGGAAAAAAAAAATAAAAATAAAAGAAAAAGAGAAAAATAAAAATAAAAATAAAAATAAAAGAAAAAGAGAAAAATAAAAAATAAAATAAAAAAAAGGCAATATCGTACGGCACCGTACGGATCTATAAAGCCCCGTACGGCACCGTACGGATCTATAAAGCATCGTACGACGCCGTACGATAAAAAAGACACGGCGACAGGGAAGTATGGTACCGTACTGAAGCATTATTGTGGTCGATACATTTACAAGTATTGTACGACACCGTACGGAAAAGTGACGACATACAAGCTGAAACAAAAGAAATAAAGGTGTTGTACGGAACCGTACAAGGCGAGGACTGCAAGCAAAGCACCGCACAGTGGATCAGTGTACGGATTGTACTGGCCGTACCGCATCCAGACGCAGCACGGGAAGGAGGCATAGTATACGGTCATCAGATTGCAAAGTATGAGTACCAAGTCATATGGTAGCTGACGCATAACATAAGGGCATTTGTACGGCACGGTTGGAGGAGGTCTGAGGATTCAGTACAGCATTGGGATGTGTTAAAGGAAAGCATGAAGGAAGAAATTCATATGGTATAAAAAAAAAAAACGACGACAAAACAAAGCAACTCATATTGAAGAACGAATGGTACCGAAGGGAAGGGCATGAGCAGGAAGTAAGGGAAACATAAGCGGTTTGCGGAAAAGAGCATGGGAGCAGGCGAAATTCACAAAAATAGGGTGTTTCATAGACTTTGAAGGTTCTAAATTGGCCTTGGCGGCGGGGGCGCTGCCCCTCAACCCCGCCCTGTACCGCGACAGGGAGCGCGTCTGGGGCTCTGCCCCAGGACCCCGCGGGGGCGCTGCCCCTTGACCCCGCTGGGGGCGTTGCCCCCTAGACCCCCAGTCGGTTTAGTTATCAACCCTTGGAGAGTGTGACCAGTTGACGAGACCCGGAGCTGCTACATATTTGCATTGGCTGAAGGAAGTTGATTTGTACTGTAAGAGGAGGAATTTTTAAAAAAAAAAAAAAAAACGGTTAAGACCGTTATTGTTGGACACTGCACAGTAGTATGGGATCACGACAGCATAGTACTTGGAGACAGAAATTACAAGTTTCAAAACCAGCCAGTAGCCGCAGAGGACCGAGGGTTTCACAGTCTAGAGTCCGCATTGCTGGTAGCATGGATACTGCCAGAAAGCACCGTCCACACGTACAACAGCCACAAGCACAAAAGGAAGAGATTACTTGGAAGACTGTGACATTCGAGGGTTTGAGTGGAGTGGAGTGCCGAACATGGTGGGATAACACTCCAGACGCACATTTTTTGAAGGGACAGCTTCGAAGAGCAGGAGTACACTGGGCAATTCAGATGCCTTTGCCCTCCATTAGAGAGTACGAGGGACCTCTCCGAGGCATGATTGATACATTCGATCGGGATAGCCGGCGTAGCACTCTGAAGTATTGTGGCACTGAGATACAGATTTCATTTTCTGCCCAGGAGATATCGAGGGTTTTTGGCATACCTGGCATGCACGGGAAGAAAATAGATTTAAAGCCCAGGAAACTGTCCCGCGAAGAAAAGGAAAAGTGCATTAAGCTGGTTTCCAGAAACCTGTCTCAGAGTGAGTTGGAGTCATTGGCTGGCGCTTCTTCAAAGAATCGGGGAATCAAGAAATCATTTGTGGCTCTCGGAGAGTGGCGGTGTTTGATGGACATCGTGAAGAGCAGGTTGACCGGAGCTAGTAGGGCCTCCGACATTGCCCTTACACATCTCATTTTCATGAACGGGATCCGTAATGGTACGGTGTACGATTGGGCTTCAGTTATGGCGGAGAGGCTGTATGAGTTCATGACTCTACAGCATCGGACATTTTACATGCCCCATATTGCCATCGGGTTGTTCCTGAATGCTGCCCGAGAGCAGATTCTAGCAGAGAAGCTGAGGCCACAGCCAGTTGATATTGCTACGGGAGAGCCTCTTATCTTTCATTGGCGTCACTTGGATGCTGGCGGAGTACAGACAGGGTCAAAGAGGAAGCGCCAAGTCCTCTCAGAGTCGGAAGGGGAGAATGTGGACAGTGGCCAAGAGGAGTCGAGTGAAGACTTGGAGGAGGAGGAGGAAGGCAGCGAGAGTGTTGCAGTGGGAGACTCTGACACTCTCGATACAGAGGTACCATCTGAAAGTGCATTTGCTCCAACTCCACCGTCTGAGAGTGCACCACCTCTTGTACTATTCACGCCACCAGTACCCTCGGCGACTGTTGCAGCGGGGACCTCTGTACCGTTCGGTACCACATTGGAGGCTGTACCCATGCCACGGTTTGGAGAGCTCCGGCCCCCTGTTGTGCTACACCCGGCGGGTCAGGCTTCCGAGCCACCTACAGCTCAGCCAACCGACCCAGGACAGACTAGCAAAGATGGTGTTCGAGGTTTAGAGCAGGAGCAGACACAGCCACGAGAGCAGGTTACATTGGATGTTGTTGGTACTGAGGCCATTGTGCGAGTTGGGCCAGGGGTATTGGAGGAGCCGGCTCGAGCGTTGCCGACGGGGGATGAGGACTCTTCAGTGCTGTCATGGTTGGAGCAGTTCACATTACCCCCGATAGCAGTGGCAGCTCCCATTTCACTTTCCCCTGCCAGAGTAGTGTTAGAGAGGCCTTCAGAAGTTATTGACCTGGATGCAGTGATGTCGCCACCAAGAGAAGAGCCAGTAGCCCAAGAGAGAGAGATATCCGAGAGACCAGTTCCTATGGAGGGACAGAGACTGCAAGCTGAGGCTAGTGAGGAGCCACCAGCCCTGCCAGGGTCACGGAGGGCGGTGCCAGCGAGGGAGTCCGCGCAGAAAGTGTTGGAGCAGTACTTGGCGGATGTAGCCGCAGTAGCTGCTGGAGCCCAGCGGGTCATAGCCTCAGCAGAGCTTCAGGCTCAGGAGGGGGTTGCTGAGGAGTTGGAGCGCCTCTTGACCTTTGTGCGGGTTGGCTGTCCACAGGCATTTGCAGAGTGCTTTGAGGCTAGGGGATGGCCTACTCAGGAGTCTCTTACGATGTTGGAGGATTGGGCTCTTAGTGCGACGGTGGGCGAGAGCCGGATTCACGGTCTTATCCGAGAGTTAGAACAGGCCTTTCGAGAGAGTATTTCACTCTCAGGCGGTTAGAGCATGCTTCCTCAGTACATCAGGCTACAGGATTGGCAGCAGAGGCAGCTCGGGAGGAGGCAGATTCCCGTCTTACAGCTTTGGAGACTGCAGTGGTTCAGGAGAGGGAGTCTTGGGTGGCTGAGCGGAGTACTATGGTGTCGGAGTTGGACACTTTACGGGCTGCATTGGAGACTGAGCGTGCCGAGCGGGCTCTTCTTGAGACTCGCCTTGGTTCTGCTTTGGAGACTGTGGATGCGAAGGAGAAGGCAGTGCTCGAGGCAGCTAGCATGGTTCGGAAGGCTATGGAGCTTAAGATGAGGGCAGAACAGGCTTTACAGCTTCGGACAACTCAAGTGTACGAGTTGCGGGCTAAAGTCACTTCCGGCACAGCCACGGCCGCGCCATCATCATCAGGGACGCTTCCTACGCCCCCTCCTGAGTAGTTTGTAGTAGGCTCATTTTTGTCTATGTTTTATTTTATAAAAGTCGTCGGAGCCGACTTGTTTTTTGGGGGGGATGATGTTGTCGGTATATTTTGTATGTACGGGTGTTGTGTAATAAACTTATGTTAATCTCGGCAGTTAGTACCGAGAGTGTGAACCGTTACGACGTGACGTTTCGGTGGTGTCTCTTCGGAGGTTATATGTACACATTGCTTTGAGTGTGAATGACATGATTTGGTTTTCTGAGTACTTTATGTTTACCGAATTGCAATACTTTCCTGTGTTCATGTTTATCAGTTAATGTGTGTTTATGCAACTATTCTTGTTGACCCGAGAGGGAAAACAGTTACTGGTTCAGGTTTGGGGACGGATTCGAGTACGAGAATCTGGTTCGTGGGTTCGTGAAAAAAAAAAATTCCATTATGGTTCGTATGGGTTCGTGTGTATATAATATATGTATGCATTATATATACAAAAAAATAAGAGAAATATACATAATTGTAAAACTAAATCATTTCATATATGAATCTATGATACTTGATCATTGATCAATGCCAAAAGTCAAAGATAAACATTAAAAATTTAAACACTTGATCATTGATTTATGTTCACAATTCTAAAGAAAATCATCACATTAAATGTTTTTTAAGTGAGTTTGCGCCCACTTTATCCATTTGGATGCCATGGGTCCCTAGCGGCCCGCGCGGATCCACGGGCGGTCCTCCCGAGTCCTCGTTGGATTCCCATGGGTCCGCGCTCGCTCCGCACAGGGTCCATGTTCAGACTTGTGGGTCCATCCAGATCCACAGTGGTGAGGACCCGGACGGTCCCACAGGTCCAAACACAGACCCAATGCGGACCGAGCACGGACCGATTCATGAATCTGGACCTAGCTCAGACTTGGACCCAGTTCGAGGGTCCAAGGTCCAAATCTGGTAACTTAGCATACCCATAATGTTGGGACTTGCCATGTCCTTGCTTGGACTTGGATCCAAGGCAACCTCAGTGAATCTGTGTCTCTCACGTGCCTGTACAGACAATACTCAACAACTCTGCATGGTTGGCACCCAGACTTCAAAACAGTTTTTTTTTAAACTCTCTTTGATAAAAAAAAATATCGAGTGCAAATCTAAAAGGTCCCTAAAGACATTACTACACAATTCACTTGCCCACTTGCCCATTTCATTTGTATCTTCAAAGGAGCTGAACAGTTTTTTGCAAGGAGCTGATAGTATTGGATTCACCCATTTCATTTGTATCTTCAAAGGAGCTGAACATTTTTTTGCAAGGAGCTGATAGTATTGGATTCACAATATTGGATTTGAGCTATAACTTCAATCATCAACTCAAAGTAAGTGAAAATCTTCATTTTTTGTCTCATTATTTCTTCTGGTCATTTTATAGTTTAATTTTTTCAGAGTTTCAGTTTTCAGATTGTACAATTTAAAACCTTAAAAAATAAAAGAAAAAAGTATAAGTCAAAACCGTAAGGTTATGTTTTTGTGTTTTTCTTGCATTCTTTTTTTTATCTTCTTATTCATTTTCTTGATTTTTTTAACTTCACTGCTTGCATTTTTTAATTAACCCTTAACTTGTTTTCCTCTGCATAATGTAAGGTTTTCAATTCTTAATGTTTTCAACCCACAAAGGAAAGACCCTACTTGGAAACATCGTACATCAGGCACAGAAAAAGAGAAAGTAATTCTACAAATCTTGTACTGAAGTTTCTAGGAGTCATTAATCACCTGAAATGTCACATTGCCAAAATAGCTGAATGTTTCTTTATGCCCAAATGTCTAGCCTGATGTTGTGAAAGAGGTGAGAGCACAATTAAAGACCTTAGAAAAGAAGTGACAAAGATTAAGACCAAACCAACAAATAGGAATATCATCCACTACTTCAATGCCTTAAGTGGAAGTCCATCAGGTTCTACTATCCTTGGCCCTAGAGTACACAATTCGGATTGTTAGGTATACTTACAAGACTCACAACTCCCAACAATTGTTGGAAAGCATGAGTTGAAACAAAGACAGCTACATAGCAGTAAGAAAAGCAACAGGCATTTTCTGGTATTTTTGCAATATTCCCTTCAATGAAGTGAGGTAACATTGTAGTTTTTTGTCTCCTTTTTCTATAATTTTTTATTATTACTTTCATTGTTTCCTTAAGGGTTTATGGTGTTTTAGGTCCCCTTACTGACCAGCAATCATTGATGCAATTGTAGTAGCTGGTTAGGAGTTCAAAGCCCCTCCTATTATTGATCTTTGGGACCCAATTCCGACAAAGGTGGCTGATGTGCACTCTATCTTTGGGGAGGAATCGGTTAACTAGTTGAAGAAAGGTTGCACTATTTTGTTTTTGTTGCCCAAATAGTATTGCACTGTGAATGAAACCATATCTCGCTGAAGTTTTATGTAGTTTTTTGTCTCCTTTTTCTATAATTTTATTATTATTACTTTCATTTTTTTCTGGAGGGTTCATGGTGTTTTAGGTCCCCTTATTGACCAGCAATCATTGATGCAATTGTAGTAGCTGGTTAGGAGTTCAAAGCCCCTCCTATTATTGATCTTTGGGGCCCAATTCCGCCAAAAGGTGGCTGATGTGCACTCTTATCTTTGAGGAGGAATGGGTTAACTAGGTAAAGAAAGGTTGCACTATTTTGTTTTTGTTGCCCAAATAGTATTGCACTGTAATTGAAACCTTATCTCTGGGCACTGCTAAATAATAAAAAATAAAAAATTGGTCACAGATTTTAGGGTTTTCATCAGTGAGCAAATGTTTTATCCTGGGCATTGCTTAGAGTTTTTTATGAGTGCAACTTTTACCTTATTATTAGCAAAGCTCCAAATGGCAGCATTCATGACTTATATCAGCAAATTTTAGGTGCTACTTTTGTTTATTGTTAGGTTTTTAATGTCATGTCCCACCATGAGATCACTGTTTTTCAAACAAAATCACATCTTTAATAACACAATTAGGCCTAAGCAATGGAATAAAGAAGAAATAATAAAAAGAATTGGTCGAGTTTAAATGAATTTTATCATCGGCAATATTAAAGCTTGTTAGGACAGCACTTAGTGTTATGAAGGAGAGGGTCTCTTGCCAAGGAAGAGGTGTGTGTGATGTCCCCATCCTAGAGTTTGATAATAAATAATTTTATTAAATCACAAAAGAAATATTTTATAAAATAGTTGAATAAAATATTATTATAATATAAACCAATAGATTAAATGACAAACAAAGATTGATCATTATAATAATCTATTATTGATTGATCATTATAATAATCTATTATTAAAATATTATTGAAATAATAATGGCACTATATAGATAAGTAATAAGTAAAATAAAGATTATCATAACATAATACTACGTTACCACATTCACTTGGAACAACCCGAAGTCAGCATTCAATTCGCTCCGAATTCGTAAACGGTGCGAATTCGTACTAAAGTCGTCTATTGACTGAGAAATTTGTGGCAAATTCGTTCAGCAGAACCCTGTAGGAATGTGGAACGAATTTGACCGACTTTGCATTTGCCTATGTGAGCCCGGAATGACTTTGGACGAATTTGACTTCTCAATAAAAAAAATTTTACTTTTTTTTTCAACTCAACCCTAAAACGACGGCATACATACACGGTTTTAACTTTTATGTTTTAATATTTATACTTTTATCTTTGCAACATACATGGCACACAGGTGTTTTAATATTTACATTTTATGTTTTATCTTACATGTACGGCACGACAGCGAGAGTTCTAGCAACCGTAGGGAGAGTTCTAGCAATGGCACGGCAACATCAGAACATCTGGTCTTTTGGCATTTTCTGGCAGTGAGAGTTCTAGCAACGTCTGTTCTTTTGCACCCCCTGTTAGTATTTTTCAGATTCTACTTAGGAATATACAAACTATAGAAGACTTCCAAACTAAGCACAGAATAAGACAAGTGATTAACACTAAGGAAAGATAGTACCCGTATTTGATATCACCCTCAGATCTGATCCAGCTAGATCAGCGTCCTGCTTTCCTGATGTCTTTGATCTGATATTTACTTTGGCCTAATATCAGATAAATGCCAATGAAATTATGCCTCGATTTCTGCTCCAGAATTCACTCCTAGGTATGCTGTAGTTAGGGCAAGATAATTGCTGCAATAAGGACTGAGTTTCGCAGTCCTTCTTATGGTGAAATCTCTGCTCCTCTCTGCATTTATAATGGAGGAATTCGCTGTGTTTATCCTTATAGAAATTTTGCTGCTGCTTTCTCTATTAATGATTCTTGGGAGAAGAAACACGTTATGTTTTGGATGTCCTTCTCTCAAGAATCATCCTCCTATATGTAGGAGACAAGGGAGAATGCCAAGAGGGACGACTTGAATGATTAATTCAAGAAGGCCGGCTTCAAGGGCCCAAACAAATAATTCAATGCTAAAATCGAATTCAATAAACAATAGATATTAAATATATTACATATTTAATATCATTATTTATATATCAATATTATGCCCTTTAACCATTAAATATATTGTTTGGTACACTTGATATTTGTCGTCAAGGCCATAATCTTAACATCCCCGTCATCTGGTCTTTTGCATCCCCGTCTTCTGGTCTTTTGCAGAGCCTGTGGGTAGCTGATTATTGATATTGACATTATTGTTTTTGAACCGAAACATTGATATGGTGGTGTATTTTGGCATTTTGTTATGTCATTTGGACTAAAACATTAATATACGTGGTGGTGTATTTTGCTATGTTGCTTTAATATTAACATAGTGGTGTGTGAACTTATTTGCTGCAGCATATATATATTTAAAAATAAATTTAAAAAGTCTTGTACGAACGAACCCAACCCAAAAAAAAATTGGACGAATTTCAAACCCACATCCATACCGAAATCCGAACCGACAACTTAGACGTAATATAATATCAATCTAGAATGTATTGGCCGAACTTCAAGGAAATACAGAACGCGGGCTAGATGGGAACAAATATGGAAAGAATATCTTAGTCTACCAACAAATTACTAAAATAATCGAAAGATTATTTTGTGTATTGAATAAACAATGAATACATTTACAAGGAGCTTGAAGCTCATATATACATGATGATAAAAACAGAAATAGAAACTTCTAAAATACAACACAATACAAGATTGAGCGTTAATATTAGAAACATTCTAATACCCTCCCATAATGCTCAATCTGTCAATAACACCAATAGCATCCCTGAATTTTACAAATTTATCAGAACCGAGAGACTTGGTGAAAATATCAGCAGACTGTTCTAAGGTGGGAACATACAGCAACTAAATAGATTTGTCTTCAACCAACTGACGAATGTAGTGACAATGTGTTTCGACATGCTTGGTTCGTTCATGGAAGACCGGATTCTTTGCCAGTTTGAGTACTCCCTGATTATCACAAAATATAGGAGTCAGTCCTGATTGAGGAACATGCATATCTGCAAGCATCTGCTGAAGCCAAACAGCCTCACAAGCTGCCTTAACTGCTCCCCGATACTCTGCTTCAGTTGAAGACAGGGCCACTGCCTGTTGCTTCTTACTAGTCCATGTCACAGTAGCAGATCCTAAATTAAACACATATCCAGCGGTAGACTTACGATCATCAACAGAGCCGGCCCAATCTGAATCTATGTAGCCACATAGTGTAGAATCAGACTTCTGAGTGTATAGAAGACCATAATCAAGAGTACCACTAACATAGCGCAGGACATGCTTTGCAGCTGTCCAATGATCAGTCTTGGGTGCTGTCATAAAGCAGGAGACATAGCTTACAACAAAACTAATGTCAGGTCTGGTGGCAGTAAGAAAAATGAGACTACCCACTAGTTGTCTAAACAAGGATTCATCTACAGCAGGTGAATCAAACTGAGCTGATAATTTGAGCCCGGGTTCCATAGGAGTGAGAGCAGGTTTGCGATCCTGCATTCTGAACCTGTCCAGAAGACTCCTAGCATACTTGGACTGAGAAAGAAAGATACTGTGTTCAATCTGCCAAACCTCAATTCCGAGACAATAGTGCAAGAGTCCCAAATCTGTCATATCAAAAGTGCTGCACAAATCCTGTTTGATTTTTGTGATCAAATGTGCTGAACTTCTAGTGATGATCAAATCATCCACATAAACAACGATAAACAAGACATCATCACCTACATGTTTGATATATAGGTTTGAATCTGATGGACTCCTCTGAAAACCATGGTCGGTTAAATATTTATCAATTTTCATGTACCAAGCCCGAGGAGCTTGTTTCAGACCATAGAGAGCTTTGACAAGTTTATAGACTTTGTGTTCCTGACCAGCAACCTTAAATCCAGAAGGTTGCGTCATGTAGACCTCTTCCTGTAAGTCACCATTCAAAAAAGCACTCTTGACATCCATCTGATGAACTTTCCAACCAAACTGAGCTGCTAGAGCAAGAACAAGCCGTATGGTACTCATTTTAGCTGTAGGAGCAAAAGTCTCCTCATAGTCAATACCTTCCCTTTGTGAGAACCCTCGAGCAACAAGACAAGCCTTATACTTGTCTAAGGTGCCATCAGCTTTATATTTGACCTTGTATACCCATTTGCAGCCAACGGGCTTCTTCCCTGTAGGAAGATCAAAAAGAACCCAAGTTTGATTTTTCTGAATGCTTTGAAGTTCAACTTCCATAGCCTGTTCCCATTCAAGAATACCTTTAGCCTCGGAATAAGTCTGGGGCTCATAAACACTATGAATATTAGCCATAAGAGCAAAATTAACTATTTGTTTGCGCTTATTTCGAGAAACTCTACCTTCGATGAGCTCAACATCCCTTAGATCACTAATAGTTTTAACCCACCATTTGGGTCGGAGAGTAGAAGAGCTGACCTCTGGAGGAGCTGGAGGAGTTGGAAGAGGTTCAGGAGCAACAATGGGAGGAGGATCATTCTCGGGAGCCTCAACAAGATCAACATCAAGTGTCCTAGGGCAGGCATTATCGGTATCATTCTTCCCATCAGGTGGTGCTAAAGGAAGGGGAACATTGTGAGTCTGTTCCTCAGAACATTTCTCAGAAGAGGACAGAAACGGTCCTCGAGTTTCATCAAAAACAACATCATGACTAAAGATAAGATGATCAGTGTCGATATCTATCAATCTGTAGGCCTTATGGTTGTCACTATACTCTGTCATCATGAGTCTTTGAGTCTTGGAATCCAATTTGGAACGTTTAGCATCAGGAATCCAAACATAGGCAAGAGAGCCAAAAATCTTCAGGTGGTTGATCTTGGGCTTACGACCAAACCGCAATTCTTCGGGAGTTTTGTTCTTGACAACCTGAGTAGGGGAACAATTCAGAAGGTAAACAGCAGTAAACACTGCTTCTGCCCAATACTTATTAGGAACACTCCTGTGTTGTAACATAGAACGAGCCATCTCAACAATCGTACGATTGCGACGCTCAACAACACTGTTTTGCTGAGGAGTGTAAGGTGTGGTGAATTGGCGCTTGATGCCATGTTTAGCACAAAAACCGGAGAATGCATGAGAAAATTCCCCCCCATTATTTGTTCTAAGAGAAGCGATACTGCAACCAGACTCGTTTTCAACCAACAACTTAAAATTCTGAAATGTACTAAGGGCATCTGATTTTTGTTTAAGAAAGTACACCCACATTTTTTACTAAAATCATCAACAATAAGCAAAAAATATTTGCAACCAATAACTGAAGATGTATTCATAGGACCACAAATATCAGCATGAAGTAATTGAAGTACCTGAGATGCACGCCAAGAATCTCCATCTTTGAAGGGAGTCCGATGTTGTTTGCCAGCTTGACAGGCGTCACATACTCCAAGATGTTGCGGCTGAATCGGAGGTAGTCCAGAAACAAGTTCCTCCCGGGATAGCTGAGAGAGATACTGGATGTTGACATGTCCATATCTCTAATGCCACAAAGTGTTGAGAGATAAATCACGAGCTGCCATAGCTATTTCAGGAGAATCACCAGTGTCAATAAGCCAATATAGGCCATGATCCTCTAGACCAGTAGCAACAGTAAGACGAGTCTCTCAATCAATAACGGAGCATTTGTGGGCACTGAACACCACATCCAACTGAGGAGAATTTCTCATGATCTGACTCACAGAGAGAAGATTGAGTGCCATACCAGGAACGTAGCAGACATTGAGAAAGATGAGTTGACACCAACCAGACTATATCTGAACATTTCCTTTGACAATAATTTTGAACTCCTCTCCTTCGCCAAACACAACTGAATCGCTGTATGGATAGAAATCCATAAACCAGTCACACCGATGAGAGAAATGACGTGAAGCACCAGAGTCAATATACCAAGCAGACGATCGGGCTGAATCGCAAGGGCTTTTAGCCATAAAAGCGTAGAACACAGACTCCTTTGTCTCAGAATGTTCAGCAACATTGGCCTGCTAATTGGACCCTCCCAGCTTCTTCTGTTCAGAAGCGAGTCGCTGACGACAATCTTTCTTCATGTGGCCGTACTTACGACAGTAATGACACTGAACACTCTTCTGCTGAAAACTGCCTGAGGATTGATGGGAACTACCCTGTGGAGATGACTGAGATGGCTGAAACTTAGCTGCAAAGGCTTGTTCTGACGAGGGTGAGGAAGCACGGCTGCCAAACTGTTGCTTACAGCAATCCTGCTGTAGGAGTTTGGTGCACAACTCTGGGAATTTCAGATCAACATTAGTTGAGGTAATGTTGAGAGTCTCTATGAAATGCTCATAAGATGTTGGCAAGCTTTTCAGGGTAATAACTATCATATCTTCTTCCTCCATTGTCCGACCGATGGCTTCAAGCTGATCACGAATGTCATTAATCTTCGTGAGATGTTCCTGTAAGGACATACGTTCATCCATCATAATGGAAAACAACTAATTCTTCAGAAAGAATGCTCGACTCTTGTCAGATGTTTCATGCAGCTCCTTTAAATATTTCCAGATGTCTGCAGCCGACTTGCCAGAGGGAATCTGAGGTAGCTGATCATCTGTAACAAAGAGCTTGAGAAGCATAACAGCTTCGCGATTCCGATCATCAAACTTATCCTGATCTGTTGTAATGGAGGTCCCACCAGGCATGCTAGTGGGGGCAGGACGAGTTTCTGTGCCTAGAACAAGCGCATCCAAATGACGATACTCGAAGATGGTTAACATGCGCTGCTTCCAGGTGTTGTAATTGCTGCCATTAAACCGTTGACTGTTTTCCAACATCAGGTTGGTCAAGGATGCCATTTGCACGAAGTTCAAGGCAATGTTTAGGCTGACCCAAAAAAAAATGACAAGTACCTAGAAGAGTAGAAGGAAAACCCAGAAGGAATTTGCAGTCACAATGCAAATCTGTTGGCCCGAAAATTGAGGCACAAAAAACGAGGTACCCAAAAAATTCTGACGAAGACCCAGATGAGGTCTCAAAAAACCCACCACAAATATGAAATCAAAAAAAATTTCGGACCCCGAAAATTAGGGTTTCGAAGCCAAAACGGCTCTGGTGAAGAAAACACTACAAACAAGAGCCCGGGAAAGAACGCAGATAAATTTTGAAGGTTCAATGAGGAACCTTAACACAAGTACAGGTCGAGCTGCTTTCAGTCATCCTATGTGAAGACCCCAGGTCACATCGAAACAAGTGTAGGTCGAAATGCAAATAGCAGATCGTGGGCGCGAAAGGGCATTGGCTACAGGTCACAGATGAGTGCGAACAGACAGGCAGAAATGAAGACCAAGCATGGGCGGAAATGAAGACCAGTCACAGTTGCGAGCAGAATACCAGGCGCAATCGGAAATGAAGACCAAGCGCGAGCGCGAACAAAATGCCAGGCGCGGGCAGGAATGAAGACAAGTCACGATAATAACAGGCGCGGGCGCGAACAGAATGCCAGGTGCGGGCGCGATCGTGATCAGAACCCTAGACGCGGGCGTGAGCAAAATATTTCGAAAACAAATTCGAGCCTTAGCTCTGATACCATAAAATAATCGAATTTCGATTATTTTGTGTATTGAATAAACAATGAATACATTTACAAGGAGCTTGAAGCTCATATATACATGACAATAAAAACAGAAATAGAAACTTCTAAAATACAACACAATACAAGATTGAGCGTTAATATTAGAAACATTCTAATAATTACATTGCCATATGATATATATGTTTTGTCTGCATTAAATCTTCAGAAAAAGCGATAGTTAGCAATGATAAAATAAGATATCAATCATGGTAACGAATGTGCATGGAATATTGATAAGAGCGGCAGCTTCTTCTGGGTGGAAGCACGCATTTAACATACTTATTACTATTTCTCTTTACAACTCAGCATCCTTTGACTAGTGCCTAACCGATGATTAGAGAAGGCGTAATAATAATCACCCTCAGCAATTATAAAAGGTGAATTAACGATAAGAACAAATAAACAGCAAACTAATACCAATTGCTATCATGAAGAGATACGATTTACTTAACAAACTAATCCACTATGTTAAATAGAGATATGATTAGGAAGTGACATGTCTCTTAGATATTCAAAAGATGCAACCCTTCAATCTTGCAAGGTATATGATGAAGATCGGTCCCATTTTCTTCAAGGGGGAATATAAGGAAAATTATTTATTTATATTTGGTATTCAGAAAGGAATTCAGCAGTACTCACAGTAATATAGATTATACTGTGGAATCCATTTAATACTATATCAGGCACATGTTGCAGCTTGAAACCATGATTTATAAGTGATGACTATATTTGAATATATAAATAATTATATTTAAATATATAAATAATTATATTTAAATATATAAATAATTATATTTAAATGTATAAATAAATATTTATAATTATATATATTGAGACCATATTTAATCTTATACACTATTTGACTAAGAGGGGAAGTGTGGATGTTACCAAGGAGGGGCTTGTATAAATCCAAACAATGGATCGTTCTCCCAAGATAGGGTAGGGATCAGCAACCCTAAGCACCTTGCAGGCAAAGTCCCAAGAAAGGCTAAGGGCTTCGATCTGTAACTTTGAGGGAATCCAATGCAAGTTGGTATCTAGGCAACTTGGATAACATCTACTCCTTCCACCATTAAGCTGGAATAGTAATGGATGATAATAATTTGTACAGATAACTTAAATCTAATAAAATGAATGACTACCCCTATCAAGGGACATTACAAACCAAACCCTAATTGGGAAATTTAGGACAAATTAAGGTCCCAACAAGGGACATTACAGTGTGACCCCCTCTCATTCGAAGGTATAAAAGGGAGAACAAATCATTAGGAGTATCAATCAATTCGATACAAGAATTCATATCAATTTACAGTCATTTCAGATTATCAATTGAAGACGTCAATTCGGAAATTCATCAAGTAATAAATAGATATCAGATCCTCAATCATCCTTTGGAAATAAATCATTATTCTCAAAAGAGCAGCAATGGAGAGTGATGATTCATTTATTGCTAAGGGTGGTGACTCTTCCATAAAGAAGATATATACATGGAGATCATTCCATGAAATCAAATCATAAAAGCACCGTGGAAGTATTCAATTACCAAACCATCAAGAAAAAGCAATAAGCAAAGATCAATCAAGACGAATTAGTAGCACTAATCTAGCAAATTCCTTAAAAGATTCATTTTGAAGTTGTGGAAATGTCTTGCAAATAGGAAGGACAAAATCCCTTCCAACGTCACGAGAGATGAAAGGGCAGACCCCCTTTCATACTCTTATGAAGTTGAACATGAGCTAGAAGGACAGCCACCCTTCCATGCTCTTGGACTTGTTCTAGAAGGACTGCAAGCCTCCAAGGTGAACTGAGAGATGGAAGGACGGCCCCCCTTCCATGCTTTGGTTTTTAGAGATTAATATCGTTTGCAGGCATAGAAATCACGAAAAATCCCCAATATGCACATTACATTTTATTTATGGTGCATGCTTTAAATAAGGTATTTTTACTTTAGACAGCTCCAATAGCTAAAGTAAGTTGTTTTAGTTTATTTCATTCTAGAAGACTAGTATTATTTTTAGGGCCGATTTTTCTATGATTTAAAAAAATTAAAAATATGCCACCTTTTGTGTTCACCTAGCTAATGAATTATTTACATAGTTACACCGTTGTGGATGGGGGATGCCGGAACGAGGGGAGGGGTTTCCGAGACGGGTACAAAGGGGCCTCAATTTGGGGACAGTGGCCTGACGGTGGGGGCATGATGAAGGGGGGGGGGGGGGGGGGGGTGGCGGGGGAGGTGTATATACTATATACTATACATATGGTACTCAAAATGCTAGTTATGAAAAGATAAATAAGACTATTAACAAATAAAATAGCAAAATTACAAATGACAAATACTAAATAGTAAATACTTGAACATTGAAATTTTCAATATCGAACTACTAATTAGAAATTAGAATACTCAATACTAAATACAATTTTAAATTGACGAATCGGCAAATAAGAAATGAAAATGTGAATACAAATGAAGCTTGGAGGGCCTTTTGAAGGCATGGAAGTGATAATGTTTTGATAGGTGCAGTAGAAATCATTCATACCTGTGATGATCCTAAAAGTGTTCAAAAGCTTTCTCAGAATATTTATGCTATGTTGGACTGTGTTTTCATTCTTTGGTTCGATCTCTTGTTTTGCTGGTTCTCTACATTTCTCAATTTTATTCTCTAATATGTCTCATCGGTAGCTGTTTCAGAACTACCAGCCCAGATGCTATCGTGTTTGCATATACTTTCAAATGATCATCGTGTGGCCTTGAATATCATTCAAGGTGAACCGGCTTCTTACCTTAACCATCACCACCCAGACTTAATGTGCAAGTGTTGTCAAGCATTGTGCTCGACTGGAGTTACTGTTTGCATTGACATGGACTTATTGCTATCGGACTTTATTATTATATATCCTTTCTTCAGAACGGGCATCGGTTGAGTGGGGACCATGTTTCTTTCATATGTCGAGAGTTGATGTTTCACTTATCCCGTGTAACCTTTGCTGGATTTGTAACAGCTGGAGTTACTACTGTCATTGATTCAATGATGTGTAAAGGGTGCTACCCATTGATTGGCCTGATCATAGTCATTTGGCGGAAGGTCAAGTGTTGGTTCTGTTATCATGTATTGTGATTATTCTATAGAAGGGCATGAGACTTCAGCGTATGAAGCGTTACTAATTCTTGTGACTAAAGAACTTCTATAGTGTGTGCGATATATGCTACAGAACTATTTTGTATATGATTCAAGCATGATCAATTTTATGGTGTAAAAATCAATTCATTGTCTGTAGTATTTGTGTGATACTTAAAGCATTATATGTGTTGTATATACATAGCAGGTGTGTTCGAACTGTGTATAAGGCATATATCTTGATTGTTAAGAGTTAACAATCTTTGGTTACTTTATCTCCTGATTAAGCTTGAGAACATTGTATTTGATTTTTTTTAGCATTCAATAAAGGGATCGATCTTTTGGGTGGCTAGGTTTTTCACCCTCAAGTGGAGGGTTTTCCCAAGATATATCCTTGTGTCATATGTTCTTGTATGATTTTGTGTTTTTGAATTTTGCATTTCTTGTATTCTAGTTCAAAATTTAACATGGTATCAGAGCAGGTCTAAAGAAAAAGATTCAAAACCAAAACGCTTAGCTTTGGAATATTCTTTGCTTGTCTCCTAGCTTGTTTATTTCAGCTTTCAACAATGGTGAATGGACTAAAAGTAGAAGACAGGCTGGATGGTGCATCCAATTTTACTTCATGGAAATTTAGGGTCCCAATTGCATTTGAAGATAATGATCTTCTCAACTATGTGAAGTCTGATGTAGCTGAACCTTCTAATGACACTAAGAAAGTGCAATGGAGAAAGAACAATATCATGGCAAGAAAGATTTTGATTGACTCTGTTAAGGATCATCTAGTACCTGTTATATCCAAGTTGAATTCAGCTAAGGAGATGTTTAAGAGTCTTCAAAGTTTGTACAAATTCAACAATAGTAACAGAGCTCTAGCCTTGAGACGTCAACTTCTACATAGTAAAATGGCTAGAGGAGAATTTGTTGTTTACTTTATGAAGATTAAAGAATTGAAGGATCAGCTCAAATGCTATTGGAGATTCCATTGAGGACAAAGACCTTGGTTATGTTGGCCATGAATGGCCTTCCTCGCTCTTGGGAATCCTTCATTCAAGGAATTAGTGGAAGAGATGAACTACCCAAGTTTGATGGGTTGAGAGCTGATTGCATTCAAGAAGAATGCTGATTGGAGGCTAGAGGAAATGGACATAAATCACACCATGAAGAAGATCATGTCCTTGCAGTCCATACTTCTAAAAGGAATGGAAGGAAAGGAAATTTCAAGAGGTACAAAGATAGGAATTCTGATTCAGTCCCTAAATCCAAGAAGAAGAAGGATCTCTCTAGGATTCAGTGTTTCAGATGTGACAAGTATGGTCACTTTGCTAGAGACTGTTCAACAAGACCCAAGCATCAAGTTGCTGCTACAAATGTTGAAAATGCTTCTCTTCATAGAGAATCAAGTGAAAATTCAAAGGGTTTCTTATTTATTCCTGCTCTTTCAAGTAATTTTCCTACTGATAGTGATACTTGGCTAATTGGCAGTGGAGCATCTCACCATATTACAAGTTACCGTGAGCATCTCTCTGATCTGATAGAAAAGGATACTCATTTACATGTTATCATTGGTGATAATGCTTGCTATTCTGTGAAGGGTGTTGGAACTACATCCTTTCATTTAGATTCAGAAATTCCTCTTCATCTGAGTGATGTGTTGTTCATTCTTGGAATCAAGAGAAATCTGATTTCTATTTCAACGTTGGAAGATAAAGGATATCAATTGGCATTTACTGAAGGCAAAGTTCTTGCATGGAAGAAAAACACTAGCATTAAAACAGCTCGTGAAATTGGTGTCTGTCATGAGAGTCTATGTAGACTTTCAGCTCGTCCTATGCAAGCCTTATCACATGATTCCATGAGTTCTAGTGAGTTGTGGCATAAAAGATTCGCTCATCTAAATTTCAGAACTCTTTCCTCCATGGAGAAGATGGTCGGTCTTTCAAAGCTCAATCAAGAATATGAGAGTGTTTGCAAAGGTTGTGCTCTAGGTAAGAACATTAAAAGTTATTTTCACTCTAGTGAAAGTAGAGCAAAAAAAATGTTAGAGCTGATTCATTCTAACTTGTGTGGTCCTATGTTTGTTGCTTTATTAAGTGGTTTTTGGTACTATGTTACTTTTATTGATGACTTCTCATGTAAGACCTGGATTTATTTTCTGAAAAGTAAGGAGTCTGATAAAGTGTTGTCTAGATTTAAAGAGTTCAAGGATCAAGGAGAGAATTTGTCTGATAAGAGGATCAAAGTTTTAAGGTCTGACAATGGAAGTGAATATAATTCTAGCATATTTCAAAATTTCAGTATTGAAGCTAGGATTGAGAGGGAGTTTTGTGCCCCTTATAATCCACAACAAAACAGAGTTGCAAAAAGAAAGAACAAGTCTATTGTTGAGGCAGCAAAAGCCATGATCCATGATCAAGGTCTTCAAACCTTTCTTTGGGCAGAAGTTTGCAAGACAGTTGTTTATGTTCAGAATCATAGTCCTCATCAAATTCTAGACAATATGACTCCTAAATAAGCATTCACAAGTATTAAACCAGAAATTAGTCATCTCAAAAAATTTGGGTGTCCAGTTTACATACATGTACCAAAAGATAAAAGGTCTAAGTTAGAACCTTCAAGCAAGAAGGGTATTTTTGTTGGTTACAATGAATCATCAAAACCTTATAGGGTCTACAATTTGGGTCAAAAGCAAATTGAAATCAGTAGAGATGTTTCATTTGAAGATGTAGCTTGCAAAAGATCTAAAGGGACTAATATGGAAATTGATAGAGAAGATCATGACTCTTCTCAAGAAATGGATATTGCTGCCCCTGACTCCCCTTCTTTGATTCAAAGGGAGACTCCTAAATTAGAAGATCCTATTGATCATGTTGATCCTATAGATTCCACTACTGGTCCAAGTAATATTTCATTTGACAAGAAGAGACCTTTGTCAACTAGGCATACTATGCAAGAGGCTGAAAAATATGCAGCCCCACGTGGCAATTTCAGAGAAAGTAAAAGACCTCATAAGTTTGCAGGACATGTTTCTTTGATGAGTCATATTATTGAATCCGAGCCTTCAAGTTTTGAGGAGGCTTCAAAACAACAAGCATAGAGAAATGCCATGATGGAAGAATATCAATCCATTATCAAGAATGATGTTTGGGACATTGTTCCTAGGCCTAAAAGTAAATATGTTGTTTCTTCTAAGTGGTTGTTCAAAATTAAACATGCAGCTAATGGAAGTGTTCAAAAATGTAAAGCTAGATTTATATCTAGAGGGTTTTCTCAAAAAGAAGGCATAGATTATGAGGAGACTTTTGCTCTTGTAGCTCACTATACTTCTATCAGAACTATCATTGTTATTGCAGCGGTTAAAGGATGGAAACTACATCAAATGGATGTGAAGACGGCATTCTTGAATGGTGTAATTGAAGAAGAGGTATTTATTGAGCAGACAAAAGGTTTTGTCATTCATGAGAAAGAATCACATATATGCAGATTGAAAAAGGCTTTGTATGGCCTTAAGCAAGCTCTGTGTGCATGGTATGAAAGAATTAATCATTATTTATTAAGCTTGGGCTTTCTCAAAAATGATGCAAATCCAAATTTGTATTTCAAGGTAAATGATGATAAAGCATTAATTTTAGTTCTTTATGTTGATGATTTGTTTCTTACTAGAGAGGATGATCTCATTGCTAAATGTAAGAAAGAGTTAGTGTCTGAATTCAAGATGAAAGATCTCGATCTTACGCACTACTTCCTTGGATTAGAAGTATGACAAAGCCCAAATGAGATTATCTTAAGTCAAGGGAAATATGCTACTGATATTTTGAAAATATTTGGTATGTTAGACTGCAAATCCATGTCAACTCCTATGGAAGCAAATCTGAAAAAGTTACATGAGGTTGCAGCCAGTTCAGATTTAGTTGATCCCACTATGTATAGATAATTGATTGGATCATAAATGTATTTGGATCATGTGTGAGCCTAGACAGATTCATCTTGTCCCAGCCAAACATATTTTGAGATATGTGTGTAGTACAGTGGGGTATGGTCTGAAATATACTTCTTGTGAAGGTCTAAACTTGCAAGGCTTTTCTAATTCAGATTGGGCAGGGTGCGTGCCTGACACAAAGAGCACTTCCAATTGTTGTTTCAGCTTAGGTTCAGCTATGATTTTCTCGTGCAGCAGGAAATAGTAACGTGTAGCTCAAAGTACAGCAGAAGCTGGATACATTGCAGCTTGTGTGGCAGCACGAGTGTGATGTCCTCTTCTCCAATAAGGAGTTTAATAATAATAAGATTAAAATATAAGATTAAGAGAATAAATAAATAATAAAATATCACTATAAATATAAATAATAAAATATAATTATAAATTTCAATCAAATTGATAAAATTAAATTATAAAAATAGTAATATAAACCATAATATATATAGAGAGAGAGAGAGTTCAATACATATATAGTTATATATATCTAATTTAATGAATAACTTAATCGAAAATATTTTAATATTTAAATTAAGTGACTAAGGTATTTGGGCAATTTATCGCTGAGTGATGTTATTAATAGTCTATGGACTATATAACTCATCGACTCCAAAGATTGTGGCAGGCAATAATATATTTCCATATACACGGACTATCGTAAGGACCCATAGATTGTATTTCATATTTGCTATGACACTATGTAATGCTGGAAGGTCAAGCATAGGAGTCCTTAAAGAGCTTGCTTGGAGATATATGAAAACAAGCATTTTTATTCAGCCGAGAAGTGAAGGCATCAATTATCATCCATTGATATTGGAAGGACAAAGCAACCAATAGGAACAACAATTGCCTTATCAGTAATGAGATAATATATGTTCAGAATGAATAATTAAAAAAGATACACAAGTCACGGTGAAAAATTATACGTGATAGCCAGCGTTCCTACTTGAGTTATGGGCAATAATGTTATCAATGACCTGAAGATAATTGGACACTGATTAGTAAGAAAGCTAATCATAGTCATCGTTTACATATGAGGATCAATTACAATAATCAACATCAGTTATGTTTAGATAAAATAAAGAAAATACCTTGAAGAATCGTAACTCTTCATGGAAGAACATATGTGATATATTTAAGGCAGATGTAAATCATTCCAAGGGGAGAGGGAAGAGGGTAGAAGAACATAAGGAATTCAAACGCAGCCATCAGGAGCAGAGACATCTATTGTGAGCACCTCCTCAATCTGTACGGGTATAACATAGGCTGGTTGCATATAGCTAAGAAGATAAATCAGGAAGAGCACTACCATTGCATAATTCTAAAGTTCAAATAAGTCAAAACAACATTATCACTATAAGTGATATTGAAGTCATTGCATACATCTAAGGATCAAGATCAAAAAATAGAAATAACTTTGCTACATGTGATATTGAATATAATTGCATATTTATAAAGACAAATCAGAAATAGCAACACACTGCTATAAGCAATATTGGATAAATTGGCATACTCATAAGATAGATCACGAACAGCAAGACACCTCATCGTTATAAGTGAGGAAAGCAGATTGGAGCATATTTCTATTGCAAAATTCAGATTTCCCAAATCATATCATATCGTATGGTAGAAGTGCAAATCAGTTATATATGTGAGAGCATTCTTGCATAAATCTAATCAATATATCAGAGACAGGAGTGATACTTTATCTTATATATCATATAACAAGTTATATCATAATCTATCATTCTTTCAATTAAGTAGCGGCAATTATCATCATTCAAAGCATTATTAGAGTCTTTTTGGGAAAGAAGTCTCTGGCAATTGAACTTTGTGAGTTAAGTGTTCCAAATTTTTGAGGTAGCCAAATAGGGGACATTACAACAAGAAGCAGTGTGCCTTTGAAAGCTTCTTGCAAGACTGTTTGAGCAGCCTTTGGAACCAATTGTAATTCTCTATGACAACCAAAGCTGTGTGAAGCTTTCAATTAATCATGTTTTTCATGATAGAACCAAGCATGTGGAGATCAAGTATCATTATTTAAGAGATATGGTTCAAAGGAAAGCAGTTGAGCTCAAGTGCATTTGCACGGATGAGCAAACAGCGAACATTCTCACCAAACCACTTCCTCAAGTGAAGTTCTCTTATTTTCGAGATAAGCTTGGTATTGTGGAGAATGATGCTCTTGATGAGAGAGAGTCTCAGCTTCAGTGATTCTTATTTCATGGTGTAATGCATTTTTCTCTGTGATGGAGAAATTTGAGGTGAAAGCCCTTGTAATGCATTTTTCTCTGAGATGAAGAAATTTGACATGAAAGCCTCTATAATGCATTTTTCTCTAAGATGGAGAAATTTGAGGTGAAAGCCCTTGTTGCTCTTTCCACTCATGGGAGTAGCCATAGTGGATGTCATGTTGAGAGACTCCATGACAACATCACGTGAGTGACTCCTTTATGAGAGCTTGTGTTATTTCACACACGGGAGTAGCCATGGTGAACATCATGTTGAGTGAATCCATGATGATATCACGTTGAGAGTATCCATGATAAAGTTTTGTTATTAACACATATGGGTGTAGCCATTGTGTTTGTCATGTTGAGAGACTCCATGACATAGAAACGTTCTCTCCTTTGCTAAGAGAGAGTGTTAATGTTTAGATAGTGGCACGAGAAATCATTCATACCTGCAATGATCCTAAAAGTGTTCTCAAGCTTTCTCAGAAGATTTATGATGTGTTGGACTGTGTTTTCATTTTTTGGTTCGATCTCTTGTTTTGTTGGTTCTCTACATTTCTCAGTTTTATTCTTTGTTATGTCTCATCAGTAGTTGTTTCAGAACTACCAGCCAAGATGCTATCGTGTTTGCATATATTTTCAAATGATCATCATGCGGTCTTGAATATCATTGAAGGCGAACCGGCTTCTTACCTTAACCGTCACCGCCCAGACTTAATGTGCAAGTGTTGTCAAGCATTGCACTCGATTGGAGTTACTGTTTGCATTGACATCGACTTCTTATTGTTGTAAAACTTTATTATTGTATATCCTTTCTTCAGAATGGGCGTCGGTTGAAATGGGGACCGTGTTTCTTTCTTATGTCGAGAGTTGATGTTTCACTTATCCCGTATGACCTTTGCTGGATTCGTAACAACTAGAGTTACTACTGTCGCCGGTTTAATGATGTGTAACGGGTGCTACCCGTTGATTGGCCTCATCATAGTCATTTGGCGGAAGGTCAAGCGTCGGTTCTGTTATCGTGTATTGTGATTATTCTACAAAAGGGCATGAGACTTCAGCATATGAAGAGTTAGTAATTCATGTGACTAAAGAACTTCTATAGTATGTGCGATATATGCTACAGAACTATTTTGTATATTATTCGAGCATGATCAATTTTATGGTGTAAAAATCATTTCATTGTCTGTAGTATCTGTGTGATACTTAAAGCATTATATGTGTTGTATAAGCATAGCAGGTGTGTTCGAACTGTATAAGGCATATATCTTGATTGTTAAGAGTTAACAATCTCTGGTTACTTTATCTCCTAATTAAGCTTGAGAGCACTGCATTTGGTTTTTTTAGCATTCAGTAAAGGGGTCGATCTTTTATGTGGCTGGGTTTTTCACCCTCAAGTGGAGGGTTTTCCCAGGATATATCCTAGTGGCATATGTTCTTGTCTGATTTTGTGTTTCTGATTTTTGCATTTCTTGTATTCTGGTTCAAAATTTAACAGGAAGGCCATAGATGGGTCCCACATACCCTTACCCTTAGGGTTCGAATAGAACCAAAGAAATAATAAAAATGTGTTAATTTTTTTAACATGTGCTTGAAGTTGTCAATGTGGGGGACACCTAGGCGTCCCTAGGATGCTCAAGGGACGCACAAGCGTCCCCCTTGACGTCCTGGGGATCTCAGGACGTCCCCGCGTTCTGACACTGACTGAGCAAACTTGGCAGTGCCACTGGAATCTTGGGAACGCCATCCCCACATGTTGGGGACGTCCCCATTTCGGGAACGCTCGGGGATTTGGGGGGATGCATCCCCGTAATACATTGGTTATTTATTAACTATTGACATCACTATTGGTACAAAATTTCAAAATTGCGGCTTATTATGATTCAGCCTTTTTTGTACTTCCAATCTTATGAGTACGAGTTAAGGCACTCCAGTTGCAAGTTTTATTGAAGGCAAAGATAATCAAAGTTTGTTCAAATCCTAGGGTACACAATCTACATATCATATGCAAAATTTGAAGGGTATCACAGCAATGTTGCTAAGATTTTCAAGATTCATGAATGGAATTTGCTGGTAACTGTAATAGGAGTTGCAAGAAGATTTCAGTGCCTTAAATGATTTAAGTATCTGGGACCTGTGAATGGAGAAGGGGTGGGATGCCCTAGTTGTTCTAGTGATTGATCTAAACCAATGATAAGTTGCTGATCTGATTTTATTTTTTCAGCTGACTTGTTCAGATTCAGCGTATTCCAGTCATTATAGACAATGCACATTATTCTGTGAGACAGAATGACTGCCTCAAGAAACTTAAAATTTTGCTCATTGGAAGTGTAGGTTGCAGTTGTTATTGCAAGATTTGGATATTTGGAATTTTGGATCTTTGGGGAAACTCTATAGGCCACCCAAATCAGAGGCAAAAGACAATTACTTGTATAGAAGTATGATGGCAATTGTAGCAAAAGTCTCACCCATAATGAGGAGCAAAAGACGTAATTACTTGGATCAGGTCTAAGGATCTCCCTAGTCATGGTTCAGGTCTATGGAAAATACAAGACTAGTGGTTGTATCCGAATTCCACTAATTATTAGAGTTGAAGCTTGTTTCTAGGACCCTCATATGTTGTCGAACCATGTTTTGCCGAGATTAATTGTGTCTGAGGTGGTGTTCCAAATTAATACTAAGATTCCCCTCTTTCCTAAATATCAAACATGCCACAATCTACCCATCGTACTTGGAGAGGATCCATTTAATATGCCCAATTTGCCTACTTTAGCCACCCTAGTTACACAGCTTAGCTTTTTTCAAACTCCTCATGGGTATTAGGATGCAAATGCCAAGGTAAGGGAGTTCTTCTTGTCTAACTAGAAGGTCAAATATGATTATGTCCATGATCCAGAGCCTGATGAAAATTGCTTCAACATTTACTCCCTTCATGACAAAGGTGTAATCTAAAGGCTCCAGGATGCAAGGAGATATGATATGCTACCAGATCTTTGTGTCATGGTGAAAGCAAGGATCAAGAATTTACAAACAGAGTAAAATAAACTTCTTTAAGCATGGAGGGATTCAAGAAGGCATTTGAATGCTTACATGTAGGGGAAGAGTTCAAGGCAGAGGAGCAAGAACTATAGAGCACAAGCTTGGTTGATTATGCAACAACCTCCCCTGATGAAATCAATGTGCTAACTCAATACCAACAAGAGCTCGTAGTGAGAGAGAAAGATATGGTGGATGAGAAGATAGGCACAGTATTAGGTTAGGCAACAAAGGAACCCAGGCGAGGCACAATCATCATTAATGTGCAAACCAACTCCCAAGATTAAAGGTCATACATAGTTCAGTGAGTTGCGAAGTTCAACAGGTTTCAATTGGATAATTCCATTAGCTTCAGTTTCAATTTCTCCATTGCTGTCAATTCCTCCAATCTCATTTTCTTCAGGTTCAATTCCTTTGGTTATCATTTCCACAATTTCAAATCCCTTACTTGTAACTCCAATATTTTCAGCTTCATCAACGTCAATTGCCATAATTACCATTGCTCCCATTGAAAAGGCTAAGGTATCAATTCTAAAACACCTAGTGTCCTAGTTCTGTCCTAGACAGACTGAATGAGGGAAAAGAAGGGCAAAGTTGAAAGTTTAAAGATGTCCCTTGGAGAGGGAGGTATTCAAATGAAAAATAACAAGCAAACCAAGAGACCCGAGAGGATGTACACTTGGCCAGGCAAGAAGGGTGATTACTATGCAATTCAAAAAAGTTTTATTCCTAGCATCTAAAAGAGAAAACAAAGAGAGTCAAGCACCTTGATGGTTGAGACAGGGAGGAGCACCTTGTGTAAAGAAATCGATAATCTGGTTCAAAAGGGAGTAAGAGTACCAAAATATTAATAACAGGAAATTGCGGAAAACATTAGAGATTTAATCAAAGTATTGTCAGACATGAATGTTGCCCAAACTAAGCTGACCAAAATAGAGTCAAGGATAAAAACTAGAAAGGTTAAAGGAAACTGGAGCTAGACCGAACATAATTTCCCAAGTGGTGTGAAATGATCCTTACTGATTTCTACCAGAAGCTTTGCACATGTATTCCCAAGAATTTTCACAAACAATTAACAAGGAACAAAATGACTGAGCGTTTCAATGATTCTTGCTTAACAGGTTTGATTGAGTTTTCTAATGACATCATAATTAATATCAAAGAAACTCTTTAAGCAATAACAAGAATCCATATAGCAAACTTGATTTCCATTAATCAGTTCAATGTTCAGCCCACTCATAATTACATTACATGTAAAGATCTATCTAACCTCTTATTTGCAGCTGCTTGGAAATGGAGTTTACAATCGATAAAGGTTATATGTCTGTGTTGGAAGGCACTAAACTTAAAGACAGACTTGGTACCTTATTCAACAACTTTTCTTTGGACTGTCAGAATAATATTTCCCTTCAACAATGTATTTTCTAATGTCAGGAACAGAAATATCTGATGCCTGCCCGCAATCCAGAATTTAAGGTTCGGTCTATAATTATTAATATTCCATGGCATTGTATAATTGCCCAGATCAAAAGACTCTTTAGCGATTATTAACAATATAACCACCTACTTTATTAGTTCACGTACAATATTGAACCAGAGATAAATATATACAGCCTTCACTTCATTGGAAATAAATATCGGTATCAAAGCTTATTCATTAAAAAATTCCCAAGCTTACATTCCCTTACACCCATACACAGTCTGCAAATATCTTTATTACTGGAAATTGTCTCTACTAGAGACTTAACAAATTTGGACAGATGTAGACTCCATCATGAAAAAGCTAGGTTTTCGTCCACCCCTTCTGTATAACTCCTGAAGGTTTTCGTCTCCAGAAAATCATAAAACATTTATCAAATCCAGAAGAATGTCCCAAGCTTACATTCCCTTACACCCATACACAGTCTGCAAATATCTTTATTACTGGAAATTGTCTCTATTAGAGACTTAACAAATTTGGACAGATGTAGACTCCATCATGAAAAAGCTAGGTTTTCGTCCAACCCTTCCGTATAACTCCTGAAGGTTTTCGTCTCCAAAAAATCATAAAACATTTATCAAATCCAGAAGAATGTCCTACTTCCTCCATCCAACCTCCTTATAAAGAACTCCAAGAAGCATAGACTCCATGAATTCAAACCCACGAGCACAACAGCCCAGTGTAGGCACAAAACCTACAAGCACAAAAACCAGCAGGGTTTTGAACCTTGGTGGCAGCCTCACCAACGAAGTGGTTCAACCACTGCTATAAATAGGTCACCCCATATTTGGAGAACTTTATTTAATAAAGTGACATTAATAATATTTTATTTTTTATTATAATTTAATTAAATTAGCTAATATTAAGTCATATCATATGCAGTGTCTTCCTTCTGCTCCTGCTCTTTCACCATTTCCTCCATCTTTAATAGAAGAACCCTATGCCTGACCAGTCTTGGCATGTCTGCTTCCCAATCTCATTTGGCACCTTTGTTTCTCAATCTTGATTGGCGGCGACAACAGAAACAATTTGATCACACCTTTGTCAAATTCGCGCAACAATGTTGTAGCTCTGATGCTTTTTTTGTCTTCTGCAGCTACTGCTCCTTAACCATCGTCGATTCTCATTTCCTACCCTAATTTGCAGATTCACAAAAGTGTGGCCAAAACTATGTGATATGCACTCATGGGAAATAGAGAACTGGAAAGAATACATGGAGGAATATATTTTGATCTACCCCTGTGCACTGGGATTCTTTATTCTGGAATTTGACTCTCAGAAGGATAAGAAGTTGGTACTAGAGAACAGTTCTTGGATCTTTCAAGGTGAAATCCTGTGTATGAGACCATAGTCCCCAGCCTTTGATCCACAAACAGAAATCTTCACTACAGCTTATTTTTGGATGCGGCTACTGTATTTGCCACTGCAATTTTGGGAATTGGACTGCCTCCAAGCCATCGGGAACAGCTTGGGGAGATGTCACTGCACTTCCAAGGAAACTATTGATTTCCAGAATTCCACCTATGCTCAAATATGTGTTGAAATGGAGTTGTCCAATCGCCTTCTTTCTGAAATACTATTGAAGATGGGTAGTAGAGGTTGGAAGCAACCAGTGGACTATGAGAAAATGCCTTCAGATGCAGAAGATGCTTCTCAATGGATCACACCTCACATCCCAATGTTAAAAACAACTTGTTGTGGGGAATTCAACATCTCCTGGAAAACCCTGGTGGTGGGTTGGGGTTGAACCTCAGCATTATGTCATTCCTCCTACCTCCCAAAATTTGAAACAATCTCAAACTCTTGCTAAAGTTACAAAGGCTTGTTCTCCTCCCCCATTTGGGGATCGCTCTCCATCTCCTTCTATTGTCCACCATGAGAATGGATCCACTATGGAATATCAAATCTCACGAAAGACTCCCACACAGACAGATTCCACCTGGGCTTGCTCTCCAAACCTGTTCGCCAATTTTGTGGTGACAATAGGCAATGAAGTTGGTCTAGAAGTAGAGAGCTGCCATTCAAAAGAGTCTAGATGGACATAAGTAAAGAGGAGGAAACAACATCCTCAACATCAAATGACCTAGAAGACATCCAAGAAAGGAGAAAAAGTAGAAACTTATTAATTTGTTCAGCCATATAGGCTGGCAGGGTGTTCTGCAAGCTTTGTGCCTGCAAATTTGTGTAGGCATTTTTGCTTGCCTCTTAGCATAGCTTATGTTACTGTAAGTGGCAACAGTAACCAATTTGGTTGGGGCAAAATGGCCTTTTAATGCACCCATATTTACAGGCTGCTGCATTTTTTGTTTTTCCAAATTAATATATAATATTTCTGCAGCCTTGGCTGCGCATTACTGATCAAAAAAAAATAGTTAATATTAAGTCACCATTTGAATTTGAATTTTTTTTGACAACTTAATAAAATCAATTTAACTAATTGTCACCTTAAAAATTGGGGACATTACATGGTGCAACAAGGTGAACTAAGAAACCAAGTTTTTTGAGTTCATGAGATGGATTGTTGTAAACTCTAGTAAATCTTCAAGGGAAAGGATTTATGGTAAAGAGATGTAGCTGGAAATCAAGAAACACTGAATTTCATGTTTGTGGGAAAAGATTTGTAGCAAATTCGCAGATGCTGGATTCTGTGCTGCACATGATGCCCAGCAACATTTAGTTTCCACGGAGATATTTGAGGGTGCCTTTTAAAACTTCTTCATCAACTTCAAGAAGCAGATTCATTCTTTAGGGAAGAAAGGAAGCCAAAGGATATTGTGATTTACTGTAGAGACATATTCTCGCATGGAGAACACTCCAGTATTAACTGAAGCAGCAGATGATCAGATCAAGGCAATTGACGAGGCATAAAGGAAAACAAAGACTGGATCCCTAACAATGTCTGTGCTTAGATTGGACATGATAAATTCAGATTACACTGTCTGCCAGGTGATAAATCCGCTAGGGCCTAGGGTACTCAGTTTATATTGCTAGGCTAAGGGGATTTCAGTGGTAACTGTTTTAAACATGAAATTGGTGCATTTGTAAAACCAATAATCTGTTATACATGTATTCTGTTGCTGAGACTGCCTCCGAGTTGCAGATCATTTTCATTTTGAAGTAGTGTAGATAGTAGTTGCAGACTCTTTTTTTCTGTTTTTTTCTTATTGCTTTCGTATAATCTCCAAACTGAGTTAAGTTGTTCAATATTATGACAAGTGGATATTAGTATGAATTTGAATGTTGTATCAATCTTTTCATGATTTAATTGAATATCTATTAAGGAAATCTGAGGGGTGTTGTGAATCATTTTGTGTACACTCGTGACAGATTAATGCAGTTAGCTTTTATACTTCTGTTCCTTAAAATCTCACACCTACGTTATAAATAACATGCTTAGTCTGGTTAACTATATATGGTTCTCTATTATTGGGACGGTGAATTCGGTAGCATGTTTAGACTGCCTCACTCTCGTCCTTACCCTTCTCTCTTTTCTTCTTTTCTTCAATTGGTTAGATGGATTGATTTCAGTCTCACTAAATATGTGCTAAAATATTGAAGCCCTAAAAAGGCAATCATTGTTGAGTGGTTGCATGATACTCTCCTGGATATGATTTTCCATCTATAGCTTTTGGGGACAGCTCATCTTCTACTCTGACCAAATAAGTAGCCCAAATGAAAGTAGCCTTAATCTTGAGGAATCTCTTACTTCCAAGGGAGAATATGTTCTCATCTGTTGGTGCGTTCCACGAGTCATCAAAACATGGAACCACTATCTAGGGTCAAGTCATGCGTAGGTGCCCTCTGCATCAAGCACCACCTCGGAGAGTAACAATCAAGTGAAGCATCAATTATGGTGCAAAAATGAAGAAAGCATTCAACCATTGGGCTAATGGTTTGGCACATACTACAAGCAACTACCTCTGCAGACCACCACTTTTTGCTTCAAATCACATAACGTCCGCCGATACGAGGTTTTGATCTCACAACAATGGCATGATAAAGGTTTATATCCTCATCGCCCTAAAAAGGAAGCCCGTGACCCCACAATTGACACGTAGAAGGAGAGGTAGAACGTATTCCCCCAACAGGCAACCAATAGCATGATCAAGCTTGAAATCCTTTTCCACTAGTAAGGCAGCCTAAAAACCCAATAGAAGACAGTGTAGCGAAATACTTACAAGCACTTGTATTAAATTGTCAGCCATGCGAAGAAAGCAAATTACTATGAAGCATATACGTAGAACATCAAACAACAATTTAAGCCCAGATAATGTGAACCACACTAAATTGTTTTTCCTTTTTTCTTTTCTTCAGGATATTGGAGGCCACAGAAATTTTAATCCTTTCCCTGCTATAATGTGCAATAACATAGCAGCTATGTAGCGAGATTGGGACGAATGTCAACGTTCGTGTTGATTTTGTAGGAACTTTGTTATTGTTAAAATCTAAAATTTCGCGTTTATCCATCAAAGACTGCAACCATTTTCCCAACATGTACAAGTAAATCCAGGCCTTGTATTTGGAACATTATGAGGCTGCATAGTTTCCTCAATTTATCTTTAACTATAAATCAATACTATATTTTTAATTGATACATAGAACTGAAAAGATGTTTCCTAATGCCGTAACCTCTTTCACAAGCTACCAAAGAATAAAAATAAAAGCAAACTTCAAATCTTATAATAAACCACGCACCAAAGCCATTAGCCGTGTCGAAGCATCTCTTGTAACCTTTGACAGGGTACACGACATCCAGCTTTAGCTTCCTAGAAGTATCGGGTTCGAATCCCAACAAAAAGCTGGTAATGCCACCAAGATTTCCTCCCAGTGCCACAGCCGAGGCCGCTGTGGCTCCCAGCAGCAGTCTTCTGCCGAACGCATTGGCAAGTGATGAAAACTGTGTCGCAGGTTCGAGTCCCCCGGGCGGTTGTGCTTGTGCCCTGGCATTAGCTAAAAGGTTTGCATTGTGGATGAATCCTTTATGAAGGGCTACAGACCTACAATTTGTAGGGCATGCCCTTAAGCCAGCAATTGGCACACAAAATGATGCTGGGGGAGAACCAGCATAGCCCATTTCTCTACATTTTCCTATCCATTCAAAGGATGATGGTTATATCTCATAATTATATTTTAAATGACAATTTTCAATAAAAATAAATTTAAAAAATTGAGTTGTATAAATAAATTATATTTCATATTTATTCATTCAGATTAAAAAATCGATTGTATATAGAAGTGGTTAATCTTAGGCTGATATATTTATACATTTCATGGTGTAATTTTATAGGATATTTGTAGAATTAAACAAAATTGATCAATAATATTATCTTATATTCACTTTTTTTTTATTAAATTTAGAGTAGTAATAAGATCTATAGATCTAATAAAATTTATCTTATTTTTAAAGTCAATTGCTTGTAGGATAAAAGTCAATGCCATAGTTCTATGTTTTTCAATAAATATATGGAAAACTAGTATGCAATCACTATATGCATAAATTTATCAAGTTGTTCATTCATTTTATATAGTTCAAGTATATAAACAAATGTGATCATAATCACAAAATGGTTGAAAAATAATTAGAATTAAAATCTATGTAAAAACTAAATACCTCAAGAACAACCCCTTTCATACCAATATAACCCAACAAAGAAATATATAACCAAAACCAGCATACACAAACTCCTTGAAAATAAGGGTTGTTCACTATTTTTTCATTTCAAATAGTTCACATGGAAAAATTATTATAACCCATTGTCATAACAACTATCAAGTTTATCCTCTTCCCAACTAAATCACTTGTAGAGGACTAATAAAACACTATTATTATATCAAAGTTTTGTTTCTACAATTACTATGCCTTGTGTTGGTGTCCAAAATGACGCTTATGCTCTAATAGGTTGCCAGTATACCCTCAGATAGATTTTAGGGGTGGTTAGCTCCAAAATGTAATGAGGTCTTAGGATAACTGGACCAACTCTAGGGACAAGACTGTCCTCTTCTGCTTCTGGCTCTGCAAAACCAAGGCGGGTGCACCTAACCCAGTATAGACTATACTTCACACACCAAAGACTGGGTTTGAATAACAGATAAATGGATAGCAAGAAAGTACTGAATGTTAACCACACACTCATTGAATCTCCATTGCTATGGGGTAGAAACACATACAACCAAATATTGCAAACTTAAGGAATGGTTCTTAATTTATGTTTTTGAATCATAACAACCACAATCAGGACATGTCAACAAAGAAGTACTTATCTAGGCCAGTGCCTCATCCATTGGGCAAGATTTCTTAGACAGACTACACACACACACCAAAAATATACCTGAGATTCAAAGCCATAAACACAACCACAATCTCCTCTACTACTTACAGAATATCCCTACATAGACAAGAGATAAATTTAGGTCCCATCTGGAGCATCATTTAATCTAATCCTGGACTAGAACTCAAGATTGAAGACCTATACATAAATTGTTATGCAATGAACTAGAAAGTTCAAAATCCATTACGTTGACACAAGGGAGAGATGAGAATCAAGTGTCTGCATTAAGTATAAAGAATCCTTGAGTGTGTACAATCCATCCAAAGGAACCCTGCTTGCAAACTCAGCTTAGACCTGTAACTTTCTTTCAAATTGCCAAAAAATCAAGATAGGACATTACAATTCAAACTGAGAAGAGGACTCACAACCCAGAAGTTTGAATACCTCACTCCCAATAACCTCAAATGATCACCAAAATCCCTTTATACCAGGGTTACAATGCAAGCATACGATCATTTCAGATTCAAAATTTCAAAATCACCTAACCCCACCGAGGAATAAACACAGACATGACAGGGGTCAAGCCACAGCAACAAGCGCCACCAAACCAGTCAAATCTGGCCACGACAGCATTTAAAACCAGTCCCTCCTATTGCAAAAACTCACTGCAAGTTCAAACGGTCACATGCATTTCGCGGGCTTTAAGTTTCTTAAACGTTTGCCCTCAGTCGTGCAATTGCGCAGTCACAACTTGACCACCACAGGAATTCGGGCTCCAACTTATGCTTGGTCGCATAATCGCATAACCCAGAAATGGGTTATGTGAACATGCGACAACCATTTCCCCTTGCCTTCTGCATAATCGCCAACGCCAGACCGTGGCCACAAAAGGTTTTGTCGCATGTTCGCAAGCCGGAAAGCTGGCTCATGCAAACATTCGACAAGCCGCTAACATGCACCCTCCTTATAACCGCCGAGATATCCTAGCCTAGGCCCGCATTCAACCTGTCATCCTACTAGCTCGGACCAACTGGAAACTGCCACAACACCACCTGCCACCGAGCCCACCAAACAGCCACAAACAGGCCCCAGCATACATGGCACCCTGTCGCATGATCACATAGCCCAGAAATGGGCTATGCGAACATGCGACAACCTGCGAACATTAACCGCCACCGTTACCACCACCGCAAGGAGCTAACAGCAAGGGGTTAGTTGCATGATCACAAGCTGTGGAAATGGCCCTTGCGATCATGCGACAAGGCCATGAGACCGCCACATGTCCATCCGCCAGCCAAAAGAAAACTGTCATCTCACCATCAGGAAGACGCCCCATCACTTGCTATCGGGCCCCAAGGACACGTGGCAAGCGGTCGCATGATCGCATAGCCAAAAATTGGGCTATGCGATCATGTGATAGCCAACCCCAGGCTGCCACATCACCGCCTCGGACCACCAAACAACAACCACCAACTGCGAAGAACTGGGACCCATGCAGATAGATGGCAAGCGATCACATGATCGCATGTCAGAAAAGTCTGACATGCGGCCATGCGACAGCCAATAAGAACATGCCATCTGTCACCCCTCTGACACCAGGCCCACTTCATCGAAGAGACGCTTGGAACAGACAAAATCAACAGCAAGCGCATGATCGCATGGGGAAAGAATATTCCATGCGATCACACGCCGACCGTTGATCTCCTCCCTCTGTCGCTTTGAAGAAACTGGCCCCACATCATCGCACTTGTGTAGTTAAGACAGATGAACAAGGAGAGCCGGCAGAAAAGAAGACATGTAGGGTCGAAAACACACAGGGTTTTCGGTGAAAGATTGAAAACACACAGAATTTTCAACATGACACAAAGGTAAACAAGGAAGCCGAAAACATCAAAGGTTTTCATGCAAGCCAAAAAGGTCGAAAACATCACGGGTTTTCGAAAACACTGTGGGTTTTCGACACTATGGCAGATTTTAAAGTTTGTTTCCCGCGGACCTTAGAACTTGAATAATTTCCTGGGCTTTATGATTCAGCACGTGCAAATTAGACTGGAGCTTGGTGACAGCATGAAGAACACAGGGCTAAGGGCACCTGACAAACACACTTGCAGGGAAGAGGCCATTCTCATAAGATTTTTGCTATGACAGAAAATGGCCTAACACCTTGTCTAAAGACACCCAGGCAATTATTTTCCCCAATAAAACATTCAACTTCATAGAAAGCTTCACATAAAGTATCCAACTCCATAGAACCAATTCAACAATTATGTATGTACAATTTACAAATTGAGTGCAACCTTTGAAGATGCCACTTGCTAACAGTCGAATCCAATTTTAAATTATTATCACTCTCATTTTATCTTTCTATTAACTCTTAGTTACGACTTAAGTGATATAATTTTGTAATCATGTTCCAATAATGATGAATCGCGAATATAGATGTAATATGAATATGTCTTGTACAAGAAGGTCACAACAATGTTCACAAATGTCATTACAAACCTACTCCATTGTTGATGAGTGTGATGGGCAATAAAATATCACTATAAGTGTAGACTTCAAACTTAATAAAGGACTTACATTACACCTTTCATATAGTTGGACGTATCCACCTATTATACATTTCAAATTTCTTTTAAATATCGCCTAATTATTGGCTAATGCAATTAGGTGATTATCTTTTGATTCCAAAACACATTTATTACATAAGTAGAACTTATACAAAGCTTATTCAAACATATTTATTAGATATTAGTTCCTTTCAATGCATATATGTCATGGTTTTCTTTTTTCTTACAAAATAAACATGGAGCAAAAAGGCTCTAATGCCCCGCCAAGGAACCCTCATAACATAGGGTAATACATACACTAATAATGTTTGTATTGCAATTATATAAGCATTAATTGCATATGTGCATAAACATTTAACATGCATTGCATAAGCAATAGAGAAACACAACAACAATCATTGAACGGTCATGCACAAATGGAAGTTTTATAAGCACTTCCAAGGGTTCCATGACAAACCAAAACACAAACATAGAACAGACGCTTATATTCTTCAAGACACCTTGCGAGAGCTCAGACAACATCCCATGAACTTCATGAGGTGGGACCGTACCATCTTCCACAATCAACAATTGAGGATACTAAATCCATCCTCAATACATACAACACTAGGTTCATTTTAAAACCCAAAAATGGAATATGAGATAAATGAGATCAAATCATGACAAAAAATGAGAAGTAAATATATCAAAATGTTCACCAAAATACTAGGTATCCAAGTCTAAAACTCATTTGCACCCAATCCCGAGGGGAAACTAACTAATTAAACAAATGCATAAGAAAATACGACATATGTGCAGGGACAACAAACATGTGAACAGAAAACATGGTGTATGCGTAGAGGAAGCAAACATATGTGTAGGAATGCCCAGAAAGAGGAAAATTGTAAAATTCCTAACACTAACTAACTACAATGGACAACCTAATAATGAACACTTCCACACTAGGGAGTACTAGATACATGAAAACAAGGCCAAACTCACTCATTATGATCACAATAAACATAAATAAACTAATCTACTAAGCAAAGTGTCATAAGAGCATAATCTCTAAAAGTAAAAGCATAGGCATAGAGAATAGCACGTCATGCTTCATACTATGCCACTAGAAGTAGTCCACCACTTGTACATTGGTCCCCAAAAGTGGTGTGCAATGCCACCCAACCATGCAGTACTCTTAGCCCCACCCTGCTCACAAAGATAGTCACACGACCTAAGCACACATAATGTGCATACATGAAGTAGGCTCACACACATGTCATACAAGAGCAATAATGCAAATAATCAAGCTCTCAAGAGAAAACATGGAGAACACTTAAGATGCAAATGAACAACCATAATGCAATACCAATGCAACACGATAACAGTGTATCAAGGTGCTACTCATTGCTATTAGACCTAGATGTTAGAGTGTCAAGCATGAGTATGTTGTCCACACAAGTCACTCATGACTACATGATCATGCCATAGCATGTTAGGGACACAATATCTCTAGTTACCTACATGAGCCAATACAGACAACCAAAGATTCACTAACACTATATACCCACTCAAGCCAATCCTAACAATAGTGGATTCAATGGAGTTTGACACCTACATTATCACTTATTAAGAACTCCTTGATCTGTCTAATACGGACACTTGTGGGCTAGGGCACACATAATGAGCTATTCCCCATACCTACTCAAAGCACCTAGTCCTAAGGCTCAACTTCATAAATGAAGAAGACAATGACAATAAGCTCATCCACTCAGTCTACACCAAGGACGTAAATATCAAGACTTTGATCGCTTGGTCTTCACCAAGGATGTGATTACTAATAGCTCATCTACTTGGTCTACATTAAGGACATGATAACAATAGCTTGTCTACTTGGTCTACATTGAGGATGTGATAACAATAGCTTGTCTTTCTGATCTACATCGAGGACATAGATAACAAGAGCCATCTACTTGGTCTACACCAAGAACATGGATAACACAATCAACCAGTAAGGCCCAAACAAGGCAAGGAGGAACATCGACTCCACAACCACTCAAAGGCATAAAACCAACACACTATAAAAAATCAATTGGAAATAGTGCAAAGAGTGTGGGTCCCTATATGATGAACATATATCTTGCTACAAAGAATAAGGAAAATAGCCATAAAGGCAAAGTACACAAGAGAAGCATAAAGAAAGAAAAAGAACTCAATTGGTCTCAATCAAGAGTATCGATTGCTCGAGATCTCGTCAAATTTATAACTCAAGTATGCAAAAGATGTGGTCTCAAACACAAGCATCCAAGTACCAAATGTGATCTCAAATCAAGCATAAATAAAGCCAGAAAACAAGGTCAATACAATAGTACACAAGTACACTCTTTTAGCCTAATTGTGAAGATCATGGATCCCTAGATGATCCAAGATGTACCACAAAATCCACATCAAGCATAAAGCTCAAAAAAGAGCATAATATCCACAAAGGACAACAATTTCCAACAATAATCGACAAGGCGCACAAACCAGAAAATTAGTTTAAAACCCAAAGTTTGGATCGCAATAATAAGTAACTGGAATGTCCTAGATTAATTCTAACCACATAATCCAACTATAAAAATGAAAAACAACCAAGCCCAATATTCAAAATATGTTAAACATGGTGAAAACTCAATTTTGGAGGTTGTACAAGTCGAGGCCCTCTCAAAAACATCCAAAAATCAAACTTGGAATCTCGTGATTCTAAGAAAACCCATTGGCTCCCACATGCCCTACAACCCAAAAATACAATAAAATCTTGATTCTAACTTTACAAAAGAAAATAGACAGCCTTACGACAATAAAATTACATTTTTTAGATCACAAATTTATACAAGCCTAAACAGGCATCAAATGTATTCAATAAAGTGAGGAAAACATAATTAAGCAACCCAAAACTAATTACCAAATAAGAAATAACCAAAAACATAAAGAAACATATGAGAAATAAGAGGTCCTACCTTGCAAATGGAGGAAAACCCAAAATACAAAGAAAAGCCTAGAAACACCACTAAAATGGAGGAAAATATTAGCAAATTGTAGCATTCTTGCCATGATTCCAATGAGCCACTACCCATAAAATTTCGATCAACCAATCACTCACAATGCAATTTTCCAAAAACTCCATAAGAGGTTTTAGTAATTTTCTCATTTCACAAATTGAAAAATCAAGAAAATAACCTCAACTTGAAACTATAAAGCACTTTTTCAAAAAGGCTAAATGGCTAATTTAAAAATTATTTAAATAGAAATGACTTAAAGCCAATTAAAATAAATTCTCAAAGCACCCACATAAATTAATTAAATTGAATACACCTAAGGCACATTTATCGGTGATAAATAATTAAGATATATAAATTTACCAACTGGCATTAAAATAATTTACCACAACAATGACCAGCTACAGATAACCTAAAATGCACAAACATTTACTAGTCTCTCACAATATGCATATGAAGGCCAAACTTTACCTTCGCAGTAATCGAAGGTACAATAATGCAATCATGATACACCATTCCAAATAGGAATGGTATTGGCTAAAATAGTGAACAACCAATGTAACTATCTCTTGTACCATTGTTAGGAATAAGAGACACTCAAATCTATGGAACCAAGTGGAGCCAATGTTTAGTAATTATTCACTAAAACATGCGCATGTCAAGTATAGTTGATCACATTATAAATAGTTGAAGCACATATATAATAATCTAGAAATGAAACTAATGAAAGGACATTTTAGTGGTGTAATCATTTGTATGTATTTGAATATTACGAAACCATTCCTTTCATATTCAATCCTCAATAACATCATAAATAATCATTTCATTTAAATTAAAGCATTAAATAACATTGTATGGCATTTACAACATATATCAATTAAAACCTTGAATGTGCTAATAACCAAACATGGTAAAGCACAACATCTCAATGACCACTAGACCATACATCAGTGAATCACTAATAACATCCCAAGATAAGGATAATAAAAATGTCATCAAATATAAATGAACCAAATATCATCGTATAACATCAGCAATGATATTCGTAAGAACCACAAGATGAACTAAACTAGGTGCATCTCACAATGCTAGTATACAATCATAACATGAGAACATCACACTAAATCACATAAAATAATCAAGCTTAGATCTAAATAACCAAGAACACAATGTCCACATAGCTCACAAAGTAGCCTCAGAAGGTATAGCTTCCCAAATCAGGTACACAACAAGCCATAGCACAATGGTTCTCACAACTAGGCATACAGACATAACAAACTTGCCAATGCAACAACATAATCCAAATTAACTAGAAGACACCAATGCCTCTTGGGCCCAACATGATCATAAGATACAAGCATATATACATCGAAGCATAAGGTGAGCTCAACCAACCACATAAAGAAACAATGAAGCATCTAGAGCCAAAATAAGGCATCACAAAGAGATATCATCCAACTACACAGAGGCACCACCATAAACATAATATTGAAGCTACATCCATAAGGATGTCATGCAAGAAGCAAATGAATAGGCACTACATCATCCCCCTAAAGCCTAGGCTTACTCTTGGAAGCAGAAAGTCACACAAAAGATCACACAAAGTGTGAGATCCACAACTAAAAACAATTACTAAAATATCCATATGGCTCCTTCACCAATCTATCCAAACCACTAACTCCTTACCAACTAGCCTCACAACTGTTGAAAGGATCAATACATGTTGAAAAGAACATCATCAACTCTCAAAGTCCTACAAAGGAATCACAATACATGCTAGGATAAATGTGTCTATCCACGATCTCTACCAAGAGAGGCATAACACTTGCCACTCTACCTCCTCACTATTGGTTTGTGGTGATTGATCAAGAAAGTATTGTACACTCGTCATGTATCATTTTTTGGTTAACTCATCAAGCATTTTTGGTTAACTTGTCAAGCATTTCCCTACATTAACTTGTCAAGCATTTTTAGGGTTAATTTTTTTATTGACGTTAGTAAACCACCTAAAAGGCCTATAAATAAGTGGTAGTGTAATATGAAAGTATCAGATTGTAATTTTCTCTTCACTGGATAATAATATAAGTGGACGACTATTTATGGTGGATGTAGCCCATATTGAGTGAACTACGTTAAATCTTTGTGTTATTTATTTTTTGTCTTCTCTATTGCAGCACTATCTTAATGTTGTTTATTGCTCATATTTTCCTAAACCCTAACAACTAGTATCAGAGCAGTGTATATTCCACTGATTTGGTAGGAATCTCAAATTTGAGTGGGAGTAATGGTAGTGGAAGGCATCCTTAAGGTTGATAAGTTCAACTGCGAAAACTATCATCTATGAAAGATGCAAATGATAGATTATCTATATCAGAAGGATCTTTACTTACCGTTGGGTGGAAAAGAAAACAAGATGATGACTATGTCATATCACTGTCAGATGAAATATGGGAAGCTCTTGATAGGAAGGCATTGGGAGCAATCTTATGTCTAGCATCGTTAGTGGCTTTCAATATAGAAAAAGAAATAATAATGGAGGATCTAATGAAGGCATTAGACAAACTATATGAGAAATCCTCAACCTCAAATAAGGTATCTTTCATGAAATATTTATTTAATATGAATATGCCAGAAAGTCGGTCGGTTAGTGATCATTTGAATGATTTTAACATGGTTACTAGTTAGCTAAGTTTTGTAAAAGTAAATTTTGATGATGAGGTTAGGGATCTCTTGATTTTATGCCCATTGCTTGAAAGATGGAATGACTTAGTCATGATTGTAAGTAACTTTGTCTCTAGTTCAAACACTTTAAAGTTTGATGATGTTGTTGGTTTTATCCTTAGCGAGGAAATGTGATGGAAAAACATAGGTGAGACATCAAGAAATGCATTGACTATTGAGAACAAGGGATGACATAGGTAAAGAGGAAAGATCCTGGGTAATCGTGGGGAATCAAGAAAGGGTGGGTCCAAATATAGGGTAAATGTGGAATGTTGGAATTGTGGAAAGAAAGGACATCCGAAGAAAGATTGTTGGTATTGAAAGGGAAAACAAGGGGATGGACAACAAAAGAACAATAAGGAAGCAAATGTGGCAGGTGATGCATTACAAGATGCTTTGATTCTTTCTTTGGATAATATTATTGATTCTTGGGTTTTAGATTCAAGGACTTCTTTTCATGCCACACCCCATAGAAAATATTTTCTACACTATGTTCAAGGTGATTTTGGATAGGTTTATTTGGGTGATGATGAACCATGCAAAATTGTTGGAAAGGGAAACATACAGATAAACTTACCAAATAGTAATCACTGGTTGTTGAAAGAGGTGAGACATGTTCTTGATTTGAGAATAAATTTAATATCAGCAGGACAAATGGGAAGTGATGGTTGTATGGTTATATTCACGGATAATTTATGGAAGGTTACTAAAGGTTCACTTGTAATAAAAAAAGGGGGCAAAGGTTGGTACATTACATTTATGTACTACTAATACTGATTATTTTATTTCCCTAGCTTCCACATAAATAGATACAACTCTATGGCATAATTGACTTAGGCACATGAGTGAGAAGGGTATGGAGCTTCTACATTCAAAGAATTTATTGCTAGGTTTGAAACAAGTTGATTTGAATTTTTGTGAAAACTATGTTTATGGAAAATAAAAGAGGGTCAGATTTCTTTGAGTTGGGAAGGAAAAGAAAAGTGAAAAGTTAGAGCTTGTGCATTCTGATGTATGGGGACCAACCCAAGTACCATCTCTTGGTGGGTCTTATTACTATGTACTTTTATTGATTATACAACTAGGAAAACTTTGGTTTATTGCATTCCCAAAAAATATGATGTATTTGAAGTCTTTAAGAAATGGAAAGCGTTGGTTGAGAATGAGACAAGAAATAAATTGAAGTATCTCAAATCAGATAATGGAGGTGAGTACTAAAGTAGAGATTTTGATAGTTATTGTTCATACCATGAGATTCATAAACAAAAGACAGTTCCTAGAACCCCACAAGAAAATGGTGTGTCTGAAAGGATGAAAAGATTTATCATGGAGTGTGCAATAAGTATGAGATTGCATGTAGGATTGCCTTTATAGTTTTGGGTAGGTGTAGATATTGATGTTTACTTGATAACTAGAGGGCCTTCAAGTTCCTTGGATGGTAGTATTCCAGAGGAGGCATGGACAAGCAAAAAGGTAAACTACTCATTTCTAAAAACTTTTCATTGTGAAACTTTTGTCCATATTGATATACAAAATCGATCAAAGCTTGAGGCAAAATCCAATAAGTGTACTTTTATTGGGTATGGCATTAATTATTTTCGTTATCATTTATGGGAATTTGAGAATTACAAAATCATTAGGAGTAGAGATGTCATATTCAATGACAAAATTATGTACAATGATCATATGCAGGGAAAGAAGCAAGAAGAGGAACACACATAATGCATGGTGCTTGATGAAATCCCAGTAAATGTAGTCCTAATAGTGCAAGAAATATTGAACAACTAGAACCACAACAGGTTCCTCAAACTCTAGTAAGAAGATCTTCCAAGATAAGTAGATCTCCTGAATGATATCATCCTTCATTATATTATGTATTATTGACTGATTCTGGTGAACTGAAAAGTTATGGAGAAGTAATGTAGGTTGAAACCAGAAAGAAGTGGGAACAAGTAATGAAAGAGGAGATGGATTCCTTGATACAAAATCAAACTTGGGATATATTTGAATTGCCTAAAGGTTAAAATGCAATGCCTAACAAATGTATTTACATATTAAAGTAAGAACATGGAGGCAAGAAAAGATACAAGGATAGACTTGTGGTAAAAGGTTTTGCACATAAAAAAAATATTGATTTTGATGAGATATTTTCTCTTGTTGTTAAGATGACTTCAATTCGAACTATTCTAAGTCTTGTGGCTACAAAAGGTTTGCATCTGGAACAGTTAGATGTCAAGAGAACTTTTCTCCATGGAGATTTGGAAGAAGAGATTTATATGCAGCAACTGCAAGGATATGAGGTCAAAGGTAATGAAAATTTAGTGTGTAGGTTGAAGAAGAGCTTGTATGGGCTGAAACAAGCACCCTAACAATGGTATTTTAAATTTGATAGTTTTATGGATGAATAAGGTTACAATAGATGTCATTCTGATCATTGTGTTTATTTCAAGAGATTGGATAATGGAATTATATTATCTTGTTATTATATGTTGATGATATGCTTGTTGTCAAGTCTAATATGCAACATATAAATGAATTTAAATATAAATTAGCATAGTCGTTTGCTATGAAAGATTTGGGTGCAACAAAATAAATACTTGGACGTGAAAAATCACACATTGACATTGTCTCAGAATGATTACATAGAAAAGTTGTAGAAAAGATCTTAGATGCAAGATGGAAACCTAGTTAGTAAACCTTTGCGTAGTCATTTTAAACTATCCAAAGAGATGACCCCCAAGATACAAGAGGAGATGGAGTACATGTCTAAGGTTTCATACTCTTGGTAGCTTGATGTATGCCATGGTATGTACAAGGTCAGATATTGCACATGTAGTGGGAGTTGTAAGAAGGTATATGAACAATCTTAGAAAAGTGCATTGGAATGTAGTAGAGTGGATTCTCAGGTATTTGAGAGGTACAACAACTTAGTCTTTATGTTTTTGAGGCTCCCATTCTACTTTGCAAGGCTATGTCGATTCAGATTTAGCAGAAGATATTGATAGTAGGAGGAGCACTATAGGGTATGTTTTTACTATATGTGGCACAACAGTCAGCTAGATTTCCAAATTGCAAAAGGTTGTAGCACTTTCAACCATAGTAGAAGAATATGTTGTTGCTACAGAGGCTAGTAAGGAGATGATTTGTTTACAAAGGTTTATGGAGTAATTGGGCAAAACATAAGATCATAGCAGGTTGTACAGTGACAATCGGAGTGTGGTTCATCTTGCAAAGAACTCATCCCTTCACTCCAAGACCAAACACATATAGCTTTGGTATCATTTCATGCCCTAAGTTTTAGAGGATGGACAATTGAAGCTGGAGAAGATACATACTAGTAAGAATCCTATAGATATGTTGACAAAGGTAGTAACTCAAGAGAAACTAACTTCCTGCTTAGTTTCTATTGGTCTTAAAGCTTGATCATATTAGAAATGAGAAACAATCAAGTCTAAGTGTGTCAATCTAGTAGGAGCTTCAAGGGTAGCGGTGTTCTTAAAGGATCAATCTCCAAGTGGGAGATTGTTTAGTGTGGATCCTGGTTAGTTCCCAAGTAGGAGATTATTGGTTTGTGGTGACTGATCAAGAAAGTACTGTACACTCACCATGTATTGTGGGGTTTGGGGCATTGCCTTGGAATTTTTTTTGGTTAACTTGTTAAGTATTTTTGGTTAACTCATCAAGCGTTTTTAGTTAACTCATCAAGCATTTCCCTTGGTTAACTTGTCAATTTTTAGGATTAATTTATTAATTGACATTGGTAAACCACCTAAAAGGCCTATAAATAAGTGGCTTGTAAGATGAAAGTATCATATTGTAATTTGCTCTTCGCTAGATAACAAGATAAGTGTATGGTTGTTTCTGGTGGATGTAGCCCATATTGGGTGAACCACGTTAAATCTTTGTGTTTTTTTTTTTTGTCTTCTCTATTTTTGCATTATCTTAATACTATTTTTTGCTCATATTTTCCCAAACCCTAACACTCATGAGGCATCAAGCCACAAAACAGTGCCCTCTGGGGTACCAAAAATCCTCAATTCAAAACTTAAGAACAAGGGAAAGATCATCCCCTAAAGACTAAAAAGTACCACCATGCTCATCTAAAGCATACTTCATTCTAACCAAAGTCTCATTGTCTCACTCATGAATCCAATAAGGTGAGGGTTCATGGTCAAAATTCACTTCTCTAAAGGATACTACATATCACTCTGGGGTATTAAGAGGTACGACTACATGAGATCACCCTTCACAACCAATAGCACTCACATTACGAAGGCTCATCGATACCCTCCTACCACATGAAGGATAAACAAATGCTGACTAAACACCAAGCATAGGAGAAAATGGAATTTCTCTAACATCTAGGGCTCAACTATAGCTAGAACAATGGTTACCCAACCTAACTAGACCATGATCTCACCGTCAACTAGGTGATAATGAGTCATATGCTCACATCCTTAACCAGGATTAGGATGGTAAGTTACATCCACAGAATCTACATCATCTTCTATCTTGAAGCTAGCAACAACACACTACCCGAAATTCCTCTAACAAAATTGATCTCCAACACAGATTCTCACAATGAGGGATGACGTAAAAAATATAATAAAATTTATATAATCATGTAGAGACATGCCCAAGGGAGTGTCAAAGCATCGAAAAGGAGACTCTTTGTCCCCACACTACACTAGCTAAAAGAGAAGTTAGCGAACCCACAATAAAAGTGGCCCAACGAATACTTGTTGGCAATCACTAACCAAAACAATGGAGTCTAACGCACCCCCACAATCACTCCCAAAGAAGAAATCAAAAAGGAAATGCATGGTCTCAAGACCCACAACAAGGGTTAAACCTCATAAGTGGACTCAGTAACACCTTACCATCCAAGATAACCAATGCCTAGCAAGAGGAACACTCATGATCTCAATATTATAGACATGGGAGAAAACCATAATCATTATAAGCATACATGCCAGAATCCAATGTAAGAATTCAAGATCAACCATTACCACACAAGATAAGCATTAACATTTATAGAAAATAATATTTATATCATGATTCTAACTCATGCTCAAAATGAGGTTCACAAAAAACCAGGTATTTATTTCTTAACGTATTACATAAAAATCATGCAACTATAATATCATTTAATATGGTACACACATTATAATCAATTGTGTAATGCATCTACTAACATCCATAGAAGGAGGATTTATAATTTAGTGCATCTTTAGATCAAAACAATGCTAACGTATATAGATCATTAATAATTTGCACTTATTTTCATGTATATAACAAGAATTTCTCATAATTCAATCAAAAGATTTTTTGATCTATATCATTCTAGTTAACAACAAACATTATTATAGTACATTCTTTACAATGTTCTCCCTTGCATATACTATCAAAGATTTGCACTGAACATGATAGAATCACACTAATCACAAAACAAAGCCAACAATACCCAAAACATTCAAAATAGTCACCATGAGATTGAAAAGGGAAAACCCAAATGGGGGAATCATCAAATCCAATAGTGAATTCCAAAAATGTGCACAATTCAACAATAAATCAAGCATGGAGAATACCGCCAATAGATAGGTAGAGAGTCTTGGTGACTAGTCCAAATATAAGAAATTCTAAAAATTTAATGATAGCCCACAAAACACGTGGAATAATCCACCAAAATAACAAAAAAATCACCAAACATAAAATATATTCACATAATAGTGTGACTAATATCAATCACATCAAAGGGAGTGACTGCTACACAATACCAAGGAATGCAACATCCTAACAACATTAGAAAACATACCCAAACATGCCAAAAAGTGAATCATCTATAATTCCAATCATATGTATCACTTTAAACACTAATAAGTTTAGCAATGTTCTTTCCCAATTTGTATTCCTTTACATTTTTCATGAAATGCAATAATATCCATAATGCAAGATGTTCAATTAAAAGGAGGTTCCATCCTTGGCAAGAGGTTCTCTCACAAATAATCTTTGCAAGAGGTTCTCTCACAGGGGTATCATACATCCCTGATAGATGCAAAGATCCAAGAGGTACTCTTCCTCCACCACATGCTACTTGGGTCAATTCCTTAGAAACTTTTAAAAATGCACACCTAGGAACCCAAGCAACAAGCCACCACTAGCTCATGTTACAACACACGCACTCTCATACACCAACAACATCAACTACATGGGAAACATATAACCAAAGATCACAATGTATGAACATAAGCTCTGATACCAGATGTAATGCCCCACCAAGGAATCCTTAGAACATAAGGTAATACATGCACTGCTAATTTGTTTTTGCAATTACATAAGCATTAACCACATATGTGCATAAACATAACATAAATTGCATAAACAATGGATAACTACAAGAACGATCATTGAACAATCCTACGTAAGAGGAAGTCTTACAAGAACTTCCAAGAGCTCTATGACAACCCCAAACACAAACATAGAACAAATGTTCATGTTCTTCAAGACACCTCGCGAGATCTCAGATGATGTCCCATGAACATCACAAGATGAGACCAGACCTTCATCCATAGTCAACAATTAAGACTAAGTCCATCCTCGATATAGACAACACTAGGTTCATTTTAAAACCCCAAATTGAAATATGAGATAAACAAGATCAAATCATAATAGAAACAAGAAGTAAATATATCAAAATGTTCACTAGAATACTGGGTATCCAAATCTAAAACTCATTTACATCAAGACACAAGGGAACACTAAACTTTCATAAATGCATAGATATAATTAAATAAATGCACAAGAACAATGAATGTAGGTGTAGAAAAAAATGACATATGCATAGGGGCAACAAACATATGTGTAGAAAACATGATGTATGCACAAGGACAACAAACATATGCATAGAAATGCCCAAAAAGAGGAAAATTATAAAATTCCTAACGGTAACTTCAATGTATGACCTAATAATGAACACATACACACTAGGGAGTATTAGATACTTGAAATCAAGTCCAAACTCACTTGATATGATCACAATAAACATAAATGAACTAATCTACTAAGCAAAGCATCATAAGAGCATAATCTTTGAAAGTAAAAGCATAGGGATAGAGAAGATCACATCATGCTTGGTACTATGCCATTGTAAGTAGTCCACCACCTGTATGTCGGTCCCCAATAGTGACGTGCAACACCACCCAACCATGTAGTACCCTCAGACCAACCCCCATTGTGCTTGTGGAGATAGTCACATGACCCAAGCACACATAATTCACATATACAAAGTAGACTCACACACATTCCATACAAGTGCAATAATGCAAATAATCAAGCTTTCAAGTGCAAACATCGAGAACACTCAACATTTAGATGAACAACCATAATGCAATGCCAATGCAACATGACAACAATGTATCAAGGAGCTACTCACTACTACTGGACCTAGATGCTAGAGTACCAAGCATAGGGAGTATGGTGTCCACATAAGTCACTCATTACTATATGATCATGCCATGGTGTGTTGGGTACCTAATATCTCTAGTTACCTACATGGGTTAATACTGACAACTGGGGATTCACTATCACCATATATCCGCTTGGGCCAATCCTAACAAACAAGGATTCAATGGTGTTCCACACCCACAAGGGCCAAGTTTGACAACCAAGGATTCACTACCCACATGAGCCATGTCTGACAACAGGGGATTCAATTAACCTTATTAGTATATTTACCCATTCATTTATAACATTATCACTTATTAAGAACTCATTGACATGTCCAATATGACCACTTGTGGGTTAGAGCACACATAAGGAGCTACTCCTCATAACTAATCAAAGCACCTAGTCCTAAGGCTCAACTTCACAATAAAGGAGACAATGACAATAAGTTCATTAGTCGAGTTTGCATGGAGGACATAAATATCAAGACTTCATCCACTTGGTCTTCGCCAAGGACATGATTACCAATAGCTCATCTAGTCAGTCTACTCCGAGGATGTGATAACAATAGCTCTTCTATGTAGTCTACACCGAGGACATAAATAACAAGAACCGTCTACTTGGTCTATACCAAAGACATGGATAAGACAATCAACCAGCAGGGCCCAAGAAAGGCAAGGAGGAAGATTGAATCCATAACCACTCAAAGGCATAAAACCAAGCACACTCACACACAAGGTGGATGTAGGAAAACATTTGAATGGCCATAGTCCCAAGAGTGCAGATCCCTATATGATCCAACATACATCTTGCTATAAAGAACAAGGAAAATGCCCATAAAGGAAAAGTACGCAAGAGAAGAATAAAGCGAGAAAAAAAAACTCAATAGGTCTCAACCAAGAGTACAGGTCGCTCAAGATCCTATCGAGTGCATAACTCAAGTATGCAAAAGATGTAGTCTCAAACACAAGCATATAGGCATCAAATGTGATCTCAAATCAAGCATGAATAAATTCATAAAATAAAGACAATATGATAGTGCACAAGTGTGATCTGTTAGCCTGATTACCGAGAGAACAAATCCCTATATGTTTTGAGATGTTCCAAACAATCCGTCCTCAAGCATAAAGCTCAAAAAAGGGCATAATATCCACAAAGGACAATAATTTCCAGCAATAATCGGCTAGGTACACAAACCATAAAATTAGTTTAAAACTCAGAGTTTGGATCGTGATGCTAAGTAACTAGGTTGTCCTAAATTAATTTTGATCCCATAATCGAACTCCAAATATGACAAACAAAACAAGCCCAATATTAAAAATATGTCAAATATGACAAAAACTCAATTTTGGAGGCTACACAAATTGAGGTCTTCTAAAAAAAAATGTCTAAAAGTCAAACTTGGAATCTCATGATCTCAAAAGAACCCACTAGTTCCCACATGCCCAACAACAAAAAAAAAAAAATATAATAAAATCTTGATTCTGACTTCGCAGAAAAATGTGCATCCTTATGGTGATAAAATTACATTTTCAAGATCATAAATTCATACAAAGCCCAAATAGGCATCATATGCATTCAGTAAAGTAGGGACAACATAATTACACATCCCACAACTAACTACCAAACAAGAATCAATAAAAAACACAAAGAAATATACGAGTAACAAGAGGCCCTCCTCACAGATAGAGGAAAACCCAAAATACAAAGAAAAGTTTGGAAACACCACTGAAGCAGATGAAAATCTCGCCAATTGTAGCATTTTTGTCATGATTCTAACAAGCCACTACACACAAAATTCAGAACAATCGATCACTCCCAACAACCAACAAAAACTCCACAAGAGGTTTCAATTTATGACACCAATGTCCCTGCTCTACTGTGATAATGTCAGAATACATGTTTTTTTGCTTCCTTGATTATATGCTAAAAAATGATAATGTGTAAAAGCGCGAGTTTTGAGGACACCATTCAGACACTCAAAACAAAAAGACACCTGATCCATACGAAGGATGATCTTCATGGATATGTTCATTTCTTGTAAAGTTGCACGGCTTAAATTGGATATAAAGTCATTCACCATGGGTAAGAAAAGCAGCGCATCCATTAGAGACAACTATCTAAAATTTGGCATAGGATCACCATATAGTTGCGGTCTTCAAATCTCAATGAGGTCGGTGGCTAGTTCTATCAATTGTCTGGTAAGTAGTATCCTCATTGCTAACTAAAGCCGCCATTGAATGATCACATTGCGGGTATGATCAATACATGTCCCAAATACAAAGCCTCCTGTCAAGATGACTATGCGTTAAAGGTGACCTTACTGCCAAGATCGGCTCCATTGTCGAAAAGTTTGTCCCAAGTAAACTATGGTATATTAACCAAATGATCAAAATTCTTGTTAAGGTTGAGAGTTATGCCTCGGATGATGTATGCCATACCCTTACTATTGCAATAAGAAATGTGGTGGACCTTCAGGGATATACTGTGAGGTCACTGTATCGAGCATTTCAACATCAAAATGAACATGAAAATCTTGTTTGTATTACTATTTGGTGTATTAATGGTGCGACAATTTCCAATATACTTATTACAAAATCAAATCGGCATTTTCAATTCATCAAGGGCATTTAATGAGATTTGAAACCCGATGCATTGTCAGAGTATTGGGCTTTTACGAACATCAGAACAATGGAGTTGACTTATAATATACAGTGGTTTAATTTGGTACAATAGAATAATTGGGCAGGAAATAGTTTAAATAAGCTATTTAGTACATACTACAAGGTTTTCATTATAGTTGGCAACTTTTCATCACATTGATGCTAGTGAACTCAAACCACGTTAAAGGTAATGATAAGATTGACATAGGTGATTTATTCAACCTACCCTAACAAGGATTTAGTTTTTATGATAAAACTGAATGTCAGGGTGATATGAGTCTGCTAGGGAGATTCATTGTGTACATCAGAGTAGCAGTTTTGTTTATGTATATGGTCATCAAAATATGGCCTTGTAGGATTTGAAGGTTCAACATGATATTCTTATTTTCTATTCAACGTGGTATTCAAGAGGGAGAATTTTGAACAGATATATATGGACAACCTTAATCTTGAGCAGCTCAAAAATTTCAAATATAATCCGTAAATTATGGTAACACCAATGCACTGTCAGAACCACTCAAAGATTCCCATATGTCAAGCACATATGAGTGTCATTTGTAAGGTTTTAATTAAACACCATATGAGAGGGCCCAGAAACATATAATAATGTTTTGGTTTATTAACTAAACATTGTGGTGTTCGTGAAAACTTTAAGAGTTTTAAAAAAAACCTTTGATGCTAACTTGATGCTTGCGAAGGCTTTATAAGTTGATGTAATTGATCCTTAGTGGTAGTTCTTAGGAAGAAGAAACAGTTTCAGTGGAAGCTATCAATAGATAGTATAAAAAGATAACATCTTAAAGGTTCCAAACAAGCCAGTGTGCCTGGAATGTAAGACTGCATGTTGCAAATTCATTGTACTAGATTTCATAATAATTGAAGTTGATCTTGCATTTTACTCTCTTATTTCTTGTGACTTCTATTGTGTGAATCATGTTGCAAGGATTGGACTGACTTCCTTGAGGTCCCTCCTATTCTTGACCGCATCACATCCATCCAATAATATTCACTCTTCATGAGAAGCCATGAGCCCAACAAGCTTTGTGGTCAATTTGCTTGTATAAGCAACAATTGTGTTTGCCTATATAAACAATGAAGAAAATTAAATAAGATATTCAAGTTTGATTCTATTGTATCAAATATGGTTATCTTGGTACTAGTTTCTTTTTCTTTTCTTACATGAAAATTGGATCTAATTTTCATTATGGTATTCAATTAATATGCATCTAATTATTATTTTTGTTTATTTTTTAATGCTAATTTTGAGGTATTTGAAGATAATATTATGATGCAACAATAGACCATTTTTTGCAATATTGCTTAGAGAAAATAAACACCAAAATACTCAATATTTAAAATACCCACAAGGTAGAAATTACTTTAAGATTTAATACAAACTTTGGACATCAAAATAACAATGAAACTAGTAATATCCAGATGGCCAAATAGCTTCAAAATGATAATACAAAAAACACCTATAAGTTGCAATAAATAAAGAGTCTGAAAGAAACTCTGAACCAGCAAGATAGGGTTTTGTAAATGGCTATAATGCTCTTCAAATCTACACTTTTTCCATTAGAGAATGATCCCCTTGTGTTAAGCTCTCATAGATACCTCCAAAATAGCAATAATCCCTCACAAACCCTAGGTGTATGTCCTATAAACACTTATGCCCCACTCTAAGGTGTATGGCTTGATTGATTGAGTGTATAGCCAACAAAGGATGGATAAAATATGCAATGAATGTCTCTTAAATCTAAAACGTGGCACTATTTAACTAAGAAATCTCAAAACAATCAAGCTTGTGTGTAGTTCCTATGTAGAACCGGTAGTAGGCATCTAAAAATGGCTATGCATTTTCATCTTGTCATGTCGGTACCTTCACTTTCCATTTTGATTAAATAATTATTTTTAATTATTTAATTAAGCTAACATTTCCTCTATTAATTAAATAACTTTATTATTTAACTAGTTCATAATCTTTTCCTCTAATAATTAAATATTTTTTAATTAATTAATTAGTTCATTAATCTTTTTTGTATTATATTAGTATAAATGAAGTGAAAGAGGTAGAATTACATCAAAAGACCCTTAAGTCACTATTCCAAACTGTAGCAAATATTTACAAAGCTTATACAAAATGCATCCTATATAGTTGTCCCTATAAAAATAGCACATACAGTCAATGCTATGCATCACCAAAATACAAAATGATTCACATAATGTTCTACCTTCTAGTTCCTGTTGGTTCATATTGATATCTATTGGTACTTGTTCTCATCTACCTTCTTTGATTCTAGCTCATTAACCTTGTTCTGCAGCTCTAGCAGGTGCTTTTGGAAGGCTAGGTTGGTCTCTTTGTCGTATGCCTAAGTGTTCGCATATCATCTCGTTCTAGATTACTACGGTGATTCCATCATCCAACAACTTCTCAAACTTCTCTTTAGAGATTTCCATCATAACTGTGACCTACAAAACAATATTGAAATATGTGAGTTTCTTATGGAACTCAGTAAACACTCTCCTTGCACCATTAAACAATTCCTCATTCCTAGCCTTCCAAAGAGGCCAATGAACTTCAGTACATAGAGACAACCAAAAGAACTTAAGAATCTTATTAATGTTATTAAGCCTACCAAATAAAGTATGATAAATAAAATCCATGTAATTAGACTCTTAAATTGAGAAACCCATGACAAAACATAAGCCATATTTATCTAGCATAAAGACGATAAAAAAATATTTGTCAAATACTTTTAGGCTTCTTGCAGATAGAAAAGATGTTAGTATCTTCAACAAATTTCTTGTATAAAAACTTATGACATAATAATAACCACCTAAAGAAGGTTTTCTTAGGCTCTACAGTAAGCTTCCACAGAAAGATCAAATTACTATTAAAATCAACATCACAAAGTTTAAAATTGCAACAAGAATTGATATGTTCAAGGATGACATTAATATTATATAGGGATCTATAAACATCTTTAGCCATGAGGTTACTTAATAGTGTGTCATCAAACCATTTGAAATCGAAGAAGTGCTCATCCACTCCTACCCAAGTGATCAAAGTGTTGATAGCCTTACATGCCTCTCTGAGAATAGTATAAATTATCCATTAAGATTGAGAATGTTGAACTTTGTAGAACCAATCAATACAAACACCATCTTTGAAGATATCTCTAAAATTAGCAATGCCTAAATCAAACCATTTCTTGGCAAATTAGCCTTGTAAAAGAGACAAAGGCTTGTCTCTATGTTTAAGATTCCACTAGATAGATCTGGAACCAATGATCTTGTGGTTTCCCACAATGAAGTTACTATTATTGATTCTTCCTTTCACCATACTCCAAGCCTTCCATAGGTTGTGTAAGACCTTGAACCCAACAAGAATGAAGGTATGATTGTTGATAAGGATGTCACTGAAGGAGAGGTTAGACCATTGTTTACCATTTTTAGGAACAACAAGAGAGATATTTTTTCTGATAAGAAACTTCCAAGGCTCACCACCCTCAAAATCCTAAATGATGCACTTAGTGGCTAGAGATATACCTTGAGTCCTAAGGTCTTTTAGGCCTAGACCTCCAATTCTCTTATCCATAATGCACCATCCCACTTAACAAAATGTTGTTTCTTCTTGCCTTTACCATTAGATTAGAGGAAGGCTTTAATACACTTTTGAATTTCATTCACTTGATAACCACTAAATATGCAAACTAAAGCATAATATAGGCTATAAGAAGAAAGACTCCCCTAGAAAACTTGCAATCTACTAGCAAGGGAGAGATATTGTTGATCTCATTTATCAATATTGCCTTCAATCTTATGCTTAATCTACATCCACATATCTTTCAAGTTGGGATTAACAGAAAAGGGGATACCAAGGTATCTAATTTGTTTAGAGGGACCACCCCATTGGAAATGAATTTTAGAGCACTAGTTGGGAGGGTTATCAATACAACCCAATGTGTTGGACTTCACCTTAGAGATCTTAGCACCAGAGGCCAAGCAAAAGAGATCAAGTTTCTAGATGAGATTAAGAATATTCTACTCATCTAACTTAGCAAAAAGAGTCATGCCATCAACAAATTGGATGTTAATCAAGTCCTCCCCATTGGGAAGGGTGATCCCTTTAATCTTGGGAGAATCAATATCAGTCCTAAGTAGGTAGAAGAGGGCATCAACTACAATGACAAATAGGGCAGGAGCAAGAGGGCATCCTGTTAGGATAATAAGCAGAAAATGCAAATATTAACAAACAAGAGAGAACACAATAACACAGAATTTAACGTGGTTCACCCAATCACTGGGCTACATCCACCAACGGCGAGTCCAATATCTTTATTATTATCCAGTGATTACAATCTGAAACCTGCAACTCAATACCGTCACAGGAGGCTACAATAATCCATCTTACAATGAATCTCCAAACCCTTTAAGCCATTTTTTACAAGTATTTTTGACATAACAAAATTAGGGCAAAAATACTTCGACTAATAGAAAAATAGATGGCCGACACATTATAATATTATTAAGTCATTCTTAGCGTCAAGGGGTGCTGCCCCTCAGGGACCCTACAAGGGGCGCTGCCCCTTGACCCCACCTAGGGTGCTGCCCCAGGACCCCACAAGGGGCTCTACCCCTTGACCCTGTGGATAAGTTTGATTAGGCTCCACATACATAACACATCCCTACATAATGGACCTCTCTAGGGTAATGGCTTGGGTGAGGGAGTCATTGATCTCCACATGTGCAAAAGTATCAGCTAATAGAATGTGCAAAAGTATTCTCTATAGGGGATTAAGGGTGGTGCTCTAGTGCATTGAGTAAGGATGTAGGGGAACTAGTTGGTGGTTGGGGTTTATATGGAGTTCACAACTCATGATAGTGTGTGTCAAGCAAAGAAGGCCAAAGTTCTATGTTTATTATTCTAAATAATATTTCTTGCTAATAACCTACCCCATGGGATGGGGTCTAGTTCTTGGGTAGATTTGTCCAAGAATACATTAAAAAAAGAAGTTATCAACCCTCAAAACCCTTTGAGCTTTAGCTCTCAAATTCTACTAGATCCTTTTGACGGGCAATGATGGTCCCCTCCTTAAGATCCACCTATATCAAGACATATTGAAAAGTTCCTTCATTGGGAGATTTTTAGGTGCAAAGATAAATATTAGTGTTTTCAACAACATAGCCAAAATAAAATAAATATGGAGAGGCTAGGTTAAAATTTATGTGATGGTTAAAAAGTCATTTTCTTATTGCCTTCTCTATTCATGAGGATTGTGCTAGAACCTTGTTGGATGGCTCACAGTTCTTAGGTAGATTGGGACTATTGTTAAGAAAATGGAGCCTAGGTTTTAACCCCAATATAGAGAATTTGAATGTGGTTCCTCTTTATTTTAGGCTTCTAGGCTTGCCTTTTGAGAATCAAGGAGATGGAAGTATTATAATAATTTAGAATCATATTTTATTAATGCTCAATATTGTATCTTAGTATAAATATTAGAATGTTTCTAATATTTAGTTAGCTGTAGCTAGAATTCTAGATGATCATTTCCTAAGGAAACATCGTTCATCTTCTTGTATATATAGATCGTTTGATCTTTGTTAATATATTAGAAAGTATTCTACCATCTACTTTTCGTAACATGGTATTAGAGTGGGATGTTATATTTTTGAGGATTTTTTTCAAAAACATGGGTCTATTCTAAGGAATTTTTTTCCTACCCCCATTTATTCTCTGCAACCTATGCATGGCTTTTTGAGCTATCAGTTCATTTTTTTCAAGTTTTCTTAGTCACGTTCTGGAGAGTTTTTTCTTGCAACTTGTGGTCATTCTTGCACCTGAGAGGCGAAGGTACCTGTTTGAGAGCCTTGGTCATTGACGGTCTTCTATCTGCTCCCACGTGCAATCACCCCTCAAACTCGCACGACTTCTTCTGGTTGTTGTTTCTCACGTCCTCTTTTTTAATGACATTCTATAGTCTATTCACGTTTGGAATCTTCCTGCACCCATTACGACCTCCATCATGGTCATTTCTGCTAAAAATGACAGTCATTTTCCACAGATTTCTACAAATCTGCCATTAATTTTTGGGGTTTTTTCAGCCAGGGTCTTTTTTTCTGAAACCCTAATTTTTGGGCTCAATTTTTTTTTTCTTCTGATTCCAGATTCTTGATGGGTTTTTTAAGATCTCAAATGGGTTGTCATTAGTTTTTTCTAGGTGCCTCAATTTTTGTGCCTTGATATTTGAGCCATTAGTTCCAAATTTCGACAGCATATTCTTTTTGGGTTTTTCAAGCTCTCTTCTGGTACTTCTCCATTTTTTCTGGGTCTTTCAATTTTTGACCTCAAGGTTCATGTCCTCTGAGTTATTCACATTTTTTTGGCAAACATGCTATGAGCATCTGTATCAGCAGCCTCAGAAGTTAGTCTCAATTAAAAAGCAAGCTAATGCTACTAAACACTCAGAGCAGAAAGAATCTGTCTTTCATGCCTTTATGGCCAAAATACCTGCAGATCATGTGAAATCTTCTGCCTGGTACATAGATTCCAGTGCCTCTCGTCATTTCACTCATAGGCATGACTGGTTTGTTGAGTTCTCTCCCTACACTGACTCAGTTACCTTTGGCGGTGGTGAAGAGTACAATGTTGTCGACAAGGGCATTGTTCAGATATAGTTTGGAGGAAGAAAACTCATGTTCCTCAATGTGTGCTATGTTCCTAGCATGAACCATAATCTTCTTTCAGTTAGTCAGATTATGAGACACTCTCCTCAGTTGGATGTTGTTTTAGTGCACATAAGTGCTCGATTGTTGATCGTACTTCTCGCACTACGCTTGATGTTGGCCTTGAGGATCATGGTCTTTATAGGCTTGTGGACTTAGGCGATTCTCTTGAGCGTGCCTTCATAACAAAATCTTCTGTTATCAGCAGTCTATGACATCAATGATATGGTCACTTGAATATTCAGTATCTTGCACAACTTGTTTGAGACGATATAGTACATGGCCTACTGGATATTCAGACCCAAAATCATCGAGTTTGCAGAGCTTGCCAGGCAAGGAAGCAACACAGGGCACCGTTCAAAGATGGTGACTCATGGTGAGCATCTAAGGTACTCCAGTTAGTTCATGCTGATATATGTAGTCCTATGAATACTACTTCTATTACTAGGTACAGGTATTTCTTACTCTTTGTTGATGATTTCAGTCGCAAAATGTAGGTATATTTTCTTAAGAAAAAATCAGATGCATTTCCTGTATTTTAGACATTTAAGGCCTTAGTAGAAAAAGAGTTTGGTTCTTCTATTCTTACTCTTAGGTCTGATAATGGGGGGGAGTTTTGTTCTTCTATTTTTTCTACCTTCTGCACTACTCATGGCATCAAGCGTCAGTTTACCACACCACACACCCCTCAGCAAAATGGTGTTTTAGAGCAGCGAAATCATACCATTACAGAAATGGCTAGGGCTATGCTGGAACATAGAAATGTACCTAAAAAATATTGGGCCGAAGCAATTATCACAGCAGTTTATCTCCTTAATCGGTCACCCACTTATGCAGTTAAACATAAGACTCCTGAGGAAGCATGGTCTAGTCACAAACCTAGGATCAACCATTTAAATTTTTTTGGCTCTCTAGCATATGTATGGATTCCTGATGCTAAGCGCACTAAGTTGGACTCCAAGAGTCAAAAGCTTATGTTTACAAGGTATAGTGACACTCATAAGGCCTACAGACTGATTGATGTAAACACTGATCATTTAATCTTCAATCATGATGTTGTGTTTGATGAGGAACTAGGACCATTTTAGCTCTCTTTCTCCCCGCAGCATTCTGAGACTCAGCCTTTAGAGACCTTCGACTTGGGGTTTCCTATTTCATGTGATTCATCTGATGAGCAAGCTGATTCTAATGCACCGCCTGAGCTCCCTCCGAACAATGCCATTCTTGCTCCTATTCCTGATCCTGATCTGCTTCCTCATCCAGCTATTCCTTTTGCATCTAATATTGGCCCCTCTTCTCTTTGGCCTAAATGGTGGGCTAAGGTAATCAGTGATCTTCGTCCTGATGAACTCATTGAGGGTAGAACCTCCAGAAATAAGAGCATTCAGCATAACATAGTTAATGTTGCTCTCATGGCTAACATCCGTAGTATCTTTGAGCCTCAAACATATGCAGAGGCCAAAGGAATTCCAGAATGGGAACAACCAATGGATGCTGAGTTCCAAAGTCTTCAAAAGAATCACACCTGGGTTCTTTCAGATCTTCCTCCAGGGAAGAAACCCATTAGTTGTAAATGGGTCTATAAGGTCAAATATCATGCAGATGGTAGCTTAGACAAATATAAAGCCAGATTAGTTGCTTGAGAATTCACCAAGCGAGAAGACATTGACTATGAGGAGACTTTTGCTCCTACAACCAAGATGAGTACTATTTACCTTCTCCTTGCCATTGCAACTCAATATGGTTGGAAAGTTCACCAGATGGATGTGAAGAGTGCCTTTCTAAATGGTGAATTACAAGAAGAAGTCTACATGACGCAGCCTCCTAGTTTCAAGGTTTCCAGTTCAAAACCCAAAGTATGTAGACTCCAGAAAGCCCTCTATGATCTTAAACAGGCCCCTCAGGCATGATACATAAAAATTGATCAGTACTTGGTTGCTCGTGGATTTCATTGTAGTCCTTCAGACAATAATCTGTCTATCAAACACTCTGGTAATGATATTCTATTTCTCGTTATCTATGTGGATGACTTAATCATTATTGGGAGTTCAGAACATCTGATTTCTGAAATCAAACAGGATTTGTGCAGCACTTTTGATATGACAGATCTCGGACTACTTCATTATTGTTTGGGTATTGAGGTTTAGTAGACTAATAGTAGCATTTTTTTTCTTAGTCTAAGTATGCCAGAAGCTTGCTTGACAAGTGTATGCACCCTAAAATGGTCGCCTAGACTTTGGGCCCCATTCTTCATTTTATCAATGTTGGAATTATTTTATCAATTTTCCGAATCAATGATTTTTAATTCAAATCAAATTATTTGATCAAATTGTAATTAATTTAAAAATTTTAATATATTTCCCAAGTTTTATTTAATTGAGAGAACTTGCTCCCTTTTAATTAAATAAAAATCTCTTTTAATTAAATAAAAATTATTTAATTAAATCATCAAGTCATTTATTTTAAATCTCATTTTAATTAAAAGAATAAATCTCTTTTAAATAAATAAAAAATCTTTTAATTAAATATTGGAACCCACTTTGCTAAAAATAATAAATAAATAATAAAAAATAAAAATAATAATGTAAAGTGCACTTTCCTATGAGATATAATCTTTTGACTTTTTTAAAAAGGTTTTTGCCTCTTAATCTCTTCCACACATTTTTTTGCCTCTTAACCATGTCCATTGATTTTGCCTCTTGAGAATCTTGAGCACATGGATCAACCAAGATTTAATTTCCACCATTGCTCATTTCTTTTTGCCTCTTAATCTTGACCGTCCATTCATTTCTAAATTCCTTTATAAGGAGACTCTCTCCTCATTCTTAATCATCCATCTTTTGCATCATCATCTCTTGCATTATCATCCTCTTGGAGTCTCTCAACCTTAGCATCTTGGAATCTTGGAGTCTCTCAATCTTGGCATCTTGGAGCTATGGTATTCTTAGATCTGTCATATTGAAGCATTGCATCATCATTTTCATTTTCTTTCTTGCATCTAGCTTAATCCATCTAGTTTAGATCTACTTTCATTTTCATTTGCATGCATACTTGATGATCATGGAGACTAGCATTCTTGCTTTTCCTCTTTGAATCTCTCATTTTATGGTGTACTTGCATGGGCACAAACTAGGTCTAATATGAGGGCCTCCATCACAAACCCTTGCACTCCATGAATAGAGAGCTACAAGTCGCTATTTGAGATCTCATTTTTGAGCAATCTTGGATTTAATGATTCATAGAAGTGTGACAACATTTTAGCACACAACAAGTTTCGAATGCAGGATTGCAAACCAGCCTCCACTCCTATGGAGACTGGTTTGAAATTGTCCGCACAATCTGATTGTCCTCTTGCAGATGAAACCCTCTTCAGACAACTAGTGGGTAGTCTCATCTATCTTACTACTACTATACCTGATCTTAGCTTTGCAATCAGCTACATCTCCCGATTCATGACAAATCCCAAGGTTGATCATTGGGTTTCATTAAAGCGTGTTCTACGCTATGTACAAGGTACCTTAGATTATGGACTTCTTTACACTCGGAGTGCTGCTCCTCAACTCAGTAGGTCCACATATTCTGATTGGGTTGGCTCTATTAATGACAGAAAATCTACCTCCAAATATCCATCTACTTTTCGTAACAGGAAGTGTCGAAGAGTGTTGTTAGTTGTTTTGGAAAGCTTATTACTATTGATGTTACCAAGTTTTGGAAAAAGCAGTATATGCTAGGTTTCATGTGAATGTAAGTATGGATTTGAAGCTTCCATTTGTTATAGCTAGCCTCAATTGTTTGGATTTGAAATTACCCCTTTTGTCTACTTTAATTGTCATAGAGTGCACAATTATGAGGAACAATCCTAAGAAGATGGATAATGTGACTATTGGAAATAAAAGGAAATTGTCAAGGCACTAGTTAATAGGAGTTTGGTGGTGAAGATGTCCCCCCTAGTTGAGGAGGTGCAAGGAAAAGGAGTTTTAGATTGTTTCTAATCATAGAAGAATATTAGGTATCTAGGTTGTTTTCGGTACAAGGAAGAGTCTATTGGAAAGAGGGATGCTAATGTAAGGTTACAAGAGTTTTGTTTGGAGGAGGGTAAGATCAACTTGGCTTTGAAGGGGATTAAAGGTATGGATTCTTTAGATTTGAGGTTTTTGGAGGCGGTCGGTGGGGTGAAGGAAGTTTGTTTGTCTTTTCAATCAAGGATAAAAGAAAAACAAAGGATCCATTTTCTAGGGATTATTTGAGCACACAAGTGTTCACAAAGTCTTATGAATACTTTTGACTTGGGTTTGGCTCTCAAGAAAGGAAAAATGGTCAAGAATAAATCTACTTCCACAGTTTGTTCAAGACTCTTTGGAGCTCTATAATTTCAAGCCACTTGACTAGCCTATTTTGGGTGCTTTATCTTGTGCTACTTATTAGTGTTGTGGTGGTAGTTGTTTTCTCAGCATTTGTACTGCTGATCCATGCAACAGTTTCATGTTTGTATTTAAAGCTCTTATACTTTATCTGATCTTCTCTTTGTAAAAGGGCTTGGGCCCTTTTAGAAACCCATTATTACACAATTTAAAAATATGAGAAATAAACAGTAGAATTATGATATTTGAATTTTATTTCCTCTAATTGCAAACTTCTGCAGCAACGAAATATGCGCAACCTTAGGATATTCATTGCTACAATATATGGTGTAACATAAGAATAGTTATATGCTCCTTCGCAATTGAATCAGATTGAGGCCTCCTTGTAAGGGTATGATAGCAATTTCAAATGTAATTAGATAAATTCCAACATAGTTAACAAAGTCAATCTAGCCTGGTTGGCTTGTCCTGGAGTAAAAACAAAGAACAATATCACAAAGGAGGTCAAATTTCAATACCAATCAAAGGTAACTTCTCCACACTCACGCAATTGAGTGAATTTAAAAGAGCTTGTACAAAATCAGTGCATTGTGGCCAATGCACTCCATGTTCCTATATAAACAGCCAGTACACTAACCTGAAAGCTTATACAATAAATGCACTCCAATTTCCTATATAAACAGCCAGTGTATTGACATGAAAGAGTTTATACAATCAGTGCAGTGTGGTCAATGTGCTGTGTGTTCCTATATAAACAGCCAGTGCATTGATCTCAAAGAGCTTATACAATCACTGCATTGAATGCACCGTGTACCTATAAACAGCCAGTGCATTGACTTGAAAGAGCTTATACAGTCAGTGCACTCTGTGTTCCTATATAAACAGCCAGTGCATTGATCTGAAAAAGCCTATACAATCAGTGCATTATGGTTGATGCACTCCATGTTCCTATATAAACAGCCAGTGCATTGACCTGAAAGAGCCTATAGAATCAGTGCATTGTGGTCAATGCACTCCGTGTTCCTATATAGAGAACCAGTGCATTGACCTGAAAGAGCTTATATAATCCATGCGTTGTGGTCAATGCGCTCCATGTTCCTGTATAGATAGCCAGTGCATTGAACTGAAAGAGCTTATACAATCAGTGCATTGTAGCCAATGCACTGGCTGTTTAAACAGCAGCTTTTTCACCTCAACTAAATAAAAAGGGTGAGTCTACAATAGGCAGACAGAGAAACATAAATACCTGTTTTCTTGAGAGACATATCTTGGTCTTATATTGCATACACAGTATATACAACAGAGAAAACTACAGTACATGCATTAGAATCCTACCACATACAGCTGGGAGTTATCTATATGCGGGCATAAATAGTGTTGTACATTGCTAGAGTCAATTGCCTTTATTGCATTAGTCTCTGGGTTGTATTTTCTTATGCACTATGTCTTCAACATGTTCTCGAGTTGCAGCCCCTCAAGTTTCTCCAAAATATTCTCAAGTTGCAGTCCCTCAAGAATACCGAGAGTGCATACAGAATATAGCAATAATTTCCATCTATCTGGGTTCAAATATAAATAACAGGACCATGTATATGCTAAAGTATCAGATGTGAAGTCACAGGTTAAACCTCTGCTTGAGAGAGGCTACAAAATTAAAAGAATATAAGTTCATTTATAAAGATTCCGATTCGGCCTTTTGATGTGAATTTACATGTACAAGTAAACTGTAAAATGACACACGTTCATAGAACCAAACATAAACAGGTGACATTGTTTACTCGTCACCATGGTCACCAAGGGACTTTGCCTACTCACCAAAGAATGTTCCTTGATTTATTGCATCGGCATTAGCATCTCCAAGAGCAGCTTCTTTGAGATATTTGTCTGCCAATTGAACCCTCTTAACATTTTCCTGCTCTTGGATTAGCATATGCCCATATTCAACTAGTTTATCCATAGTCATCAGAGGCTTCTTGAATTCAGGTGGACCTTCCTTTGAATTGATCAATTTCTTCCCTATATTCCCAACACCAACATTGTTGATCCATTTCCTCACCTCATCGTCATATGCCCGAGCTCTCAGAGCACCAAAGAAATCTGGAATATAAACCGTAAGACTTGTGTTAGTATATCTGTTTAAGACACAAAATTTGGATTTTTCATTTCATCATATGCCACCAAATATGACGACATCATGGATAGAACACCATAGGTATTTACTTGCTCTTTGCTAAATTAGGCTAGAATCAATGTCTTAACTTCACTCTTGTAAATATGGATCCCCAACCAAAAGACACAAGGTGAGAGAAGCTTGAAGTTATTACAAATCATAAGATATTCAGGTGGTTCTTACCTATCGACTGACCAGGGAACATATCTACTAATTTGGCTACAGCATTAAGGTGCACATTATCTGCCCTGAAAATTCCTCTGCAAATGCCAATGATGTCGTCTCGGGTAGGTGCCCAATAGAACTTTTCCATCCGTCCATCTCTAATCAAAGGTGCGTATAAAGTAGAAAAGTCATTTCCTGTAACAATAATTGGTACTCGAGGATTCTCGACTTTGTTATATTGGCCTGGTAGTTGAACATTTGTAGGATTGTCTGCAATGTTCATGAGTGTTGCATTCACCATTTGATTATTGACCGTGTATTGTGTAGTTCCACCCATTCTACCAGCACCTGCATCAAGATCGTTTATGAAGAGGGCACACATCTTTCCTTTCTTTATTATATCAGAAGCCTCCCTGTATCTCTGCCTGATGAGTTTTGCAGGTTCACCTGCATTTCCACTCTCTAATTCTCCTGCACTCATCATAATGGGACTGCATTGAACAGAAAAATAAGCGGTTTTCAGATATGAAAAGTTTTAAAATTGGATTCAACCCTATTAATGCCCTGCTATTGAATATTTTTTGTAATTTGTGGCCCTAGTTAGATGCTAGTTGCAGAGTACATTTCTGCATGTGGTCATTTTTTCCAATTAGTTCCGGTCCATTAAAGGATTCTAGTTCAAAGAGTGACATTGGCATGGTCTTGTTGTACTCTCTGAGAGACCAGTAATGGTGGAATGCGCAGTTTCAAAAAGAAATTCGTTAATTCCATTCATCACCTCTGTCTAGCCTTATTGCTAAAATTAGAGAAGTTGAACTAAGGATTGTGTTTACAATAAAAATCTATAATAAAGAAACTCAATTCAGCTTTAGTGTTGCAATTTGAATATGTTCTGAGTGGGCAATAGCATTTGACTGACAAAGAAACTCAATTCAGAATGACTTGCTTAGAGGAAAGCCTCTGCCTTCAGCAGAATGTCTCACTTACTTGATCCCTAGCTTTGCAAAAACAAGCTCGCACTGAAACGATTTTCCTTGTCCTTTGCCACCCCAAACACCCAATATAAGAGGCATCTGTTATTCAAGGAAAGCCAAAAAGATCGAAATAAATCACAAGAATAACTGATAGCTTCTGTAATTTATAAGTAAACAGTAAAATTGCTTCTGCAGCAGAACCACTTATTCTAGTAGTTACAGATGAGTGAATTCTGACAAAGAGATTTAGCCAAGAACATTTTCCAACCAGCAAGGTTGGGGGGGGTGGAGGGGTTCAATCCTAGACAATATGTCAAACAAAATTAGGAGTTAATGGGATTTGCCAAACAGGAGGAGAGTTGACATGCCCAGTAACATCATCTGTCAAATGGCGATCAACAGCTCAAAACTCAAAGTCCAATTCCAGATTTTCACAGCATAGAATCGAACAAAATTAGGAGTTACTGGGATTTGCTAAACAGGAGGAGAGTTGACATGCCCAATAACGTTATTTGTCAAATGGCGATCAACAGCTCCAAACTCAAAGTCCAATTCCAGATTTTCACAGCATAGAAAGAAAGCTTTATGGTGTGTATTTTACCACCTGTTCTATTGTTTTCAACTTTTCTGATATTTCAATTTGTTAATCGGTCAATTTCCCCAAACATTAAATCAATTTTGTATGCACATTGCAAAACCACCTAAATTAGCCACACTCCCCAAAACTTATACGATCAGAAACTTACATGGTCTTCTCAAATATTATCAGAAAAGTTTACATCCCTTAGAGTTTCTCTTGAGTTAGAATACCTAATGGTTAGGACGAATGCCTAGGAACATGTAAATGAACCCTTTGTTATCAGCATAACTTGACCAATCAAATGCATAGGTCAGAAAATTAATTTATGCAGAATGGGGTCAGTTGTACTAGTTTAAGCTATTGATCTCAGGTTCTCAAACAAACACAAGCTGGTTATGACATCCGCATTCACAGGTAGGCTGCAGACAAACTGCCTAGCAGAGGGGTACCCCACAATGGCAGGAGTTCAGATGATCCAGGTGACCCTGGGCATTCTATTTAATTGGAGGAGGAATTATCCCATCCTTATATACAATGAAATCAAGGTCCTAGCTATGCGTGCCCCATAAGGTTTGCATTACCCAATTGGGCATTGGCTCAAAATGGATAGACCAATAACATTCCCATGCTTTCTTTACATCTTCTACCAATATGAATAACTTATGAAAGAGAAAACAAACTATTACATACCTTAATTTTAGGCAAGTCCATGAAATTCTTAGCTATGTGGAGGACCAGCTTATCCATGAAGGCAGGAGCTATATAATAGCCATCCGATGTAGTGTCATCATAAGCATACCTGGTCATAATCAGTTGGAATGAGCGAAAAAACGAAGACAGCCTAATTCAATAGATTCATAAATGAAAGATTATCTAGAGTAATGAAAACCGAACAGAAGAAAACACACATACGTGCGCTGAGCAGAACTGATGTAATCATAGCTACTCATGACAGCTGTTTGGGTTCCCATTCCCACAGCCCCCTGAAAGACAGAATCGACCATTCCTTTTCCTCTGGTGATGTCCTGCTGATCATCAGAAATGTCGTACGCAAGTCCAGCCCATCTGTCATTCTTCATTTTATTTTGCTCAAATGAACAGTTAACCACAGAAAGCCATCTTCTTTTTGAGATGCCACCCAAGCTTCCATTGTTGATGATAGAGCTCACAAAAACTGAGCTTCGGATGCGTTTCTCATTGAACCTTATTGCATGTTGAGGAGAACAAGGCAAGCTCTACAATCATAAACAACACAGCAATGAACCATTCAATATTTTTTCCCGATGCTCAAACGAAGCCCTTAATAAAGAAGAAAGATAAGCCCCTTTATGTGGGGTTGTTTAAGAGAAAACTCAGAAAGGGGACACCTACAAGCACCCCAAAATCCTGGAAAAAATAATTAAATAGGAAAAGAGCATGAAGAAACAGGGACAAGGGAGTGAGCAGGGACAGAGAGGTTTTGGCATGTCTCCTTGGACCATACATTAATACACGAGCTGCCTTCAAACATAAGGTTTTAAAATGGCTGATGCTCCATCTGGGGTGGCAGCAAAGGCAAGCCTTTTGAAGGGTGGTATCATAGATTCGAAATATAGATGATGTGGTAAATAAGTACATTTGTTCATGTATCGTGGATGTGCCTAGCAGCATGGTGCTTTTGGAATTGCTTTCAATCTGAACTTAATCTGATTGTTGGTGCCTTTGGATAATCAAGCATGGCTGCAAAACTGTTATGGGATACAGTAGGATTGAAGACCACAGGATTTTTGTGGGTATTGAAATGCAAAGAGAAGTTTCTTAGGCTTGAAGGGATATAGAAGATGAATGATCATTCAGAAAGAATTACCCTTGCTTAAGAAAGGTAAATTAAAATTTTCACAGTCCATAATGATAGTCGATATTTTTTAGATTGGATTGTGTCTACCAATATTTTGGATCAAATTCCATGATCCATCATAAGAGTATGAAAACAAGAGAAGGGAAATGATAAGATGTTAACAGATTATGATGATTGAATAGATGGATGAAATTGTGAGACAGGACAATACACAAGAACCTAAGAACTAGCAGGGAAATAAATTGAAAAGTATCACAAAGATGTTGAGTCAATGGACTCAATACCTCTGGGGCCAAAGGCACATACGTTAGCTGTGTTAGCTTACAGGAAGATACCTACAATGCAATTTTTCTCTTCCTAAATTATATAACAGGCATTCTGTTAAATTCCCCAAATGACCAAATAGCTCAAAGGCACCGTAAAAGTAAGTGGACTAACTTAGAATAGATCAGATGAGCCCTCAAGGCTTCTCCAATAAGCCATTGGACAAAAAGTAGAATTCGTTCAGCCCCACCATGGGACAAAAAGTTCAACTCACTCCTGATGATCAACTTAGAAACAGGGAATTTGTAAGGGGGTTAAGTTACATGAACTAGAGAACGATAGGCTATTTCTTTTAGTTTAACTTCAAACTACATAATATATGTTGGCATCAGACACATCTGAACTGTGTGTTTGCAAATCCAATTACAAGCAGAATGAAATCTTAATTAAAGACAATGATAAAAATCTTGCAGAATATGGAATTATTGGAGAACTTTATAATCTCTAGTCTTATATCAATTCAACTATAATGATAAGAGCTTGAAAATAACAAACTGACCTGAGGGACTTCCTGCAGAATTACAGAGCCTCCCAGAACTGCCATTGTTAGCTCGTTGCTAATGCAGGAAATCGGTTTTAATATAGGCATTATTCATGGGTTGTTCCAACATGGGTCGATGATTTTGGTGGTGGAATTCTATACTTAGTCGACCGAATTCTGTTTTGAATCTTTGTTTTCCCCGGACCCAGCCTTCGTCTATTTTTAGGATGCCTTGGTCAATCTTACGTACGCACTGGATTATATGAACTTTCCATCAGTAGGATTGGACTATAGCTAGACCCCGGGTCAGCTCATTTGGTATGATTGTCACTTTCAATATCTTAGAGCTTGGGTTGGATTCTTACTTAAATGCAATGTGTTATGTGGGTATTTTATTTTAGGTTTGTCAAAATTTTACATAGAAATTTCAAAAAATTCTTAATTTTTTTTACAGCTTATTATTTTAGGTTTGTCAAAATTTTATATAGAAATTTCAAAAAATTCTTAATTTTTTTTACAGCTTATTTAGGAAGTTCTTTTTGTATAACTAATATTTTAGGGCTAGCAAGTCTCCTACTTAGAAGTAAAGTTCTAGGGCCACATCATTAAATATGATGTTCTATCAGCATGCTTTTTGCTAAGGTGCTCAAAATAGCCCAAAAAAGAGTGAGACAAATGGTCATGCAAAAGGGAGATCCATACTTGTCCAATTGATGTGGCATCACATGATTAGTTATTTTTTTGCAACTAAGGGAAATATTTCATTCAATTATGGATAGTCAACATCAACAATAACAACTTTAAAGTCACAACTATTGGTGCAATGTTGTCAAAAAAATTTGACATTAAGTCAACAAGCGTGGGTATTAAATCAATAATTGTTATCACACTAATTGGAACACACTCGTGTAATGGGTCCTTTTTCCTATTGTACCTTGTCAAAGGTTATAGGGAGGATTACCTTGTAATTAAGAGTTAAGCTCCATGCTACTACATTAACCTTCGATTACTCTTGTACAAAAGGAAAAAAGAAAAAAGAAAAACCTTAATGTTCCCTAGTCTCAAAAGGTTAAATAAACCAATAGTACAATTGCATTGTCAGGAGAGATTCACGAAAATGAAGTGGAGTGAAGATGAAATTGCAATCAATATATGAACCAAAAAAATTTAAAATAATGAATTGTGAAAAAGTTATTGTCACATCTTTTATGGAAGATTCTATATCTACAAACATTTTTATTTGTTTGATAGAGCATCATGAACCTTTAGGCTAAAATTTATTTGGCTGAGAGCCAAGAATTTATAATGTCCCCAAAATATTTAAATGACTTAATTAAATTAATTGATTAAGTAGTCCCAAATTTAATAATATCTTATAGATCCTTTTAATTAATTGATTAAAAATAAAAAAGTAATAAATATTACTTATATCAACCTTCTTGTAACCCTTCGGGAAACTTCTTGGAGTTTTTTATAAGATTGTGGTTTGCATTGTAGGAGAGCGTCGTGGAGTTTATGTTTCTTGTGTACTTGGAATTCCTGTTGGAGTTCAGTGTTGTTTGTCATTTCGGAGGTGCAAGATCCTCCCTATTCTGGCATTTACAGTTTTGGTTGGAGTCACTCCTCACCCTATTCTACCTATTAGTCCAAATCTGTGAAGTCTTCACTTGAAGGAAAATTTGTAAGAATTGAGGATATTCAATATTTTCTAGAAATAAAATTACTCTATCGACGTCAGTTCATTACTTTTATTCATTGTTTTGCACAATATTATTGGTAATACATTGACAATAGGAAGACTCAATTGAAGATTTGGACAAGTGTTGTATGTTTTCATACACGCGTCTTCTATCATACGAGTGAAGGGTGGAGATTGTGGTATGGTGGAGGTTAAGTTTTTTGTACAGAGCTAGAACATATAATTATGCCAAGGAGGTCATCTTCTAATTGAGATCAATAATTACAGAGATTGTATAGGTGTTGTGGAAGTATGTGGACCTACTGTGTCATACAAGTGAAACATACTACCATACAGGGGAAGTCTAGTCACTGTATGGGTAGTTTTTTGTAAGGGTGAAACATATTATCATACACATGAACTTTGTCATACAAGTGAATATATTACCATACACATGGACATAGAGTGTGGGTGTTGTATGGTGAAGGTGTGTATTCAGAGGGTGTTGTACAATTGAGAGTGTCATCAGTACATTACAGTGTATAGTGAAGGTGTACAGTCAAAGGTCGTCATACAACTGAGTGTATCATAAGTAAATTACAGTGTTATTAGAGTTGGTGATTGTGCCAACCTATTGGATAATATTGGATGCCAACAAGATCCCAATTAATAGACGAGATGGTGGAATCAAGCATTGAAATAATGACATTGCTACATGAGCTAACACAAGGACAACACTAACTCAGTGAGACCTTAGTGCAAGGACAAAACAACTCGGTGAGACTTTGGTAAAAGGACAATAGAAAATTATTGAACACTTTAGATTTTGGAAAAAGGAAGGACAAATAGGAATCATAATGAGCACAACGATGATTCTTTGAATGAGAGGTTCCATACACAACATTCCCATACACACCCTATGATGTCGACATTTCCTCAAAGGATTGAACAACATGGAGAACAAGAGCCTACATTCTTAGAGATGTACGATCAGTCCATGCAAGATTGGTTTAGTGCCAGATTTGGAGTAGAACTACCCTTCAAGGATTATGTGGATTTGTAGACAAGATATTCTAAGAGACATGGCCATCACAATAATGACATCAAGAAAAGACCGACAAGATGAACCTATCTACTTTTGATGGCTCTAAAAAAATGTCAACATGAGCGTGGGTACATAAAGAAGATACCTACTTCTATCTCAACCCGATTCCTAAAGGTGAGATGATCAAATTTGTAGTGCTCCACTTGGAGAGAGTCACTCACAAATAGTGACACCATAGAATAGTCACCCTAGGCCATGATCAAGTCACTTCATATGACTATTTCACAAAGAGACTCATAGATCACTATGTTAGGAAGGATCCAAAGCTCAACTTCAAGGAGTTGGCACAACTAAAGCAAACAGAGCCAGTGGATGATTACATTACAAAATTTTAGAGACTGTTAGTGTTGGTTATAGACATCTTAGAGAGGATACCGGTTGTGTTGTTCATGGATGGATTGATGGAACCCCTAAAGGATTGGGTCAAAGGGTTCAACCCCAACATGCTCATATAAGTGATTAAGAAGACACGTCACATGACTACCTCATCTTCTTCTTCCAAGAGTTATGCATAGGCCAAACTACCCCTCACACTGAAGGAGAAGGACAATAAACAATACTAGAAGAAACCATCATTGGATGAGGCCAAAAACAAGAGCTTAGGAGAATGAAGCTTTTCTTCACATATAAGGATCTATGGGAACCAGGTCACCGATGCTTAGGAAAGGGAAAGATCCACTAAATTGAAGTGGTGCTTGATAGCAAGGAGGAGAGTGAATAAGATGATTTATATGAGGAAGAGAAAGATAAATAAGAAACTAATAGTGCAGAGAGAATTGACACACTAGTACAAAAGGGAGGCACTATTGCTGCACTAGCAAGAATTCCAAGGTGTAGTGTATTTCATGTTAGTAGTACACTCTAAGGGTAGTGGGTTGTAGTCATGCTTGACAGTAGGGATACACTCAACTTCACCAACTCGTCACTTGTAAGCAGGAGGGTTTTACGTACAAAGGAGCATGAGGGGTTTGAAGTCAAGGTGGTGGGAGGAAATATAATGTCATGTACTCATTTGGTTCCACAACTCAACATCACCAAGGGGAACTACACAATGATAGATAATTTCTTTGTGGTTGATTTGGATGATACAAATGTCATCTTGGGCATTCAAGGAAAGGATAACCTCAACCAGTACACACAACATTTCAAGAGGATCGAGTTCTCATTCAAAGTGGATGGAAAGAAGGTGGTACTAAGAGGAATGTCGAATGGCGGTCCAAGAGAGATTTCAGTGAAGAGGATGGAAGCAATTTTCAAACATGATGAAGTCATTTGGGTAGCACAATGTTTGGTTTTAACCAAACCTTTGAGTAGACAACAAGCATACTAGCACAATGATGAGCTTCAGGAAGTTTTGGACAAGAACAATTTGGTCTTCTTATACATTCCACCAAGTATACCCCCACATAGAGGTTTTGAGCACATGCTCATGTTGGAGGAGGGATCCAAGCCTATTATCACCACACCCTATTTCCATCCCAAGAAGTTCAAAGAAATGATAGAGAAAAAGATCTAGGAAATCCTTGAAAAAGGATGGATCAGACCCAATTTCGTCCCTTTGCATCCTTGGTAGTGTTAGTGAATAAGAAGGATGGGACCCTTATGATGTGCATCAAATACCAAGTGTTTAATAAGAAGACCATCAAGAATAGATACCCCATTCCTAGGATCACTAAGCTATTAGATGAACTACATAGAGCGGTCTACTTCTCCAAGATTGATCTTCGTTCTAGGTATCACCAGATTTGCATGAGGGAGAAAGATGTACAAAAGATAACATTTCATTGCCTCTATGGACACTATGAGTTCTTGGTCATGCCATTTGGATTGATAATTGCTCCAGCCATTTTCCAGTCTTACATGAACCACATCTTCAACAATAAGTTGTATAAGTTTTTGTTGGTTTTCTTTGATGATATACTTATTTACAGTAAGATGGGGGGGAGAATCCAAGGCATTTGGATGAAGTATTAGGAATCATGGAGTTATAGTCATTATTTATGAAGAGGTCCAAGTGTGAGTTTTGGATGACCAAAATTTTATACTTGGAACACATCATTAGTGCCCAAGGGGTTCAAGTGCATCAGGAGAACATCTAGACAATTCTTGATTGGCCCACACCCAGGAAACTCATAGAGGTATGTGGGTTCTTCAGACTATGCAGTTACTATAGAAGATTTGTGAAATAGTTTTTGTGGCTAGGAGCACCACTACTAGACCTAACAAAGAGGGGGGCTTTCCATTGGGATGAGAAGGCACAACATGCCTTTGACATATTGAAGGAATTCATGAGTACATATCTGGTATAGGCACTGCAGAATTCACTCGACCCTTCATCCTGGAGTGCGATGCATCGGGAGAAGGCATTGGAGCAGTGTTAATGGAAGAACATTACTCCATCATGTTTGAGAGTTAAAAAATCTTAGGGGATGAACAATTGTACTCAATCTATGATAAGGAGATGCTTGTCATCATGCATGTGTTGGCCAAATTTCAAAAATATCTCATTGGAGAAAAATTTGCAATGAGGAAAAACCATAACAATCTAAGATATTTCCTAGGATAGAAGGAATTAAATGAGCAGTAACAAAAATGGGTGAAAAAAATCCAAGCATATTATTTTGACATTGAGTATGTGAAGGGGAAGAAGAATGTGGTGGTTGGCACATTGTCAAGGAGACCTACCATATGTTCACTATCACATATTTCAACAAATTGGAAGGCCCACCTATTGATCGAGTACTCCAAGAACACTTTGCCATGATAGTTGATGGATGGTCAAATACAAGCTGATAGGTACAAGATGATCGATGATATCATCTACTACAAGGATATAATCAATTTGGTACCCAAATCGAAGATGAAGGATAAGATTTTGAGAGAAGTTCAGGACTCACCATTGACATGACACCTAGGGTACCTCAAGACCTATAGGTAAATTTAGGAGAGGTTTTCTTTGAAGGGCCTTAAAGATGATCTATTGTAGTGTGTGAGTAAATGTGCCACTTTCCAACATAAAAAAATAGAGCATACTTTAGCCTTTGCCAATACTTGATTAGAAATGGGAAAGCATCTTGATAGACTTCATTACTAGACTTCCCAGGGTACAAGGGAAGGATTGCATTTATGTTGTGGTGGATTGTTTGACCAAATATGTCCATTTCTTTTCCATTTACATGGGATTTTAGGCAACTAAGGTGGTGGATTTTTTCTTCCAAGAGGTGTTCCTCTTGCATGGCCTTTTGCAAAATATAGTCAACAATAGGGATAGACATTTCCTCAACACTTTTTGGATAGAACTTTTTCTCTTTGTAGGTACAAAGTTGTCACCAAATATGAGCTACCACTCACAAATGAATGGTTAGACAAAGATGGTGAACAAGTGGTTGGAGGGATACTTGAGGAACTACATCGCATCAAAATAGAAAGTGTGGATCCATTGGATTAATTTAGGAGAACATTGCTATAACACTACTTACCACATGTCAATAGGCGTTCCATCCTTCATATCTCTATATGGATATGAGGCTTCATAATTCATGGATTTGGCATTAGGCAACAATAATGCACTAAGGTCCAAGGACTAGTTACAAGAGAGTTTAAGTATCCTTTGATCTTTCAAGGATAACCTGCAGCTAGCTTAGTATTAGCAAAATATGTACGTCAATAGGCACATGATTGAGTAAATTTTTGAAGTAGGAGATCTGGTCTACCTCTGACTATATTCGGACAGATATTCTTCCTTGAAGAAAAGTAGTGCCAAAAGGTTGAATCCTAGCTTCTATGGACCATATAGAGTGGTACAGAGAGTGGGGGAGGTTTACTATGAGTTGTAACTTCTAGAAGGAAGTCAAATTCACAACATCTTTCATGTTTCATACTTCAAGAAGGTGGTTAGTTAGCATGTCACAATTTCCTAGGAACTTCCACTTATTGAAGAAGAGGGAAACTTGCATTGGAACCTGCAGAGATCATTGATGTCAGAGAAAGTAAGATAAGGTCACACACCATCAAGGAGTACCTAGTTCGTTAGAAGGATCTACTGATTGAAGATGCCACGTGGGAGAGCAATCAAATCTTGGAGCATTCGAGTTTGCAATTGATTGAAGGAAAGAAATTCTTGGGTCGGGAGGACTGTAATGTCCCCAAAATATTTAAATAATTAAATTAATTGATTAAGTGGTCCCAAATTTAATAATATCCTATAGACCCTTTTAATTAATAAATTAATTATAAAATAAAAAGTAATAAATTATTTATGTCGGCCTAGTTGTAACTCTTCCGGAAACTTCCTGGAGATTTTTATAAGGTTGTGATTTCCATCGTATGAGAGCATCGTGGAGTTTATGTTTCTTGTGTACTTATAATTCCAATTGGAATTTAGTTTGTTTCACTCTTTTGGAGGTGCAAGATCCTCCCTATTCTGGCATTTGCAATTTTAATGGGAGTCACTCCTCACCCTATTCTGCTTGTTGGTCCAAATATGTGAAGTCTTCACTTGAAGAAAAAATTGTAACAATTAAGAATATTACCTAGAAATACAAGTAATCTATTGGTGTCAATTCATTATTATTATTTATTGATTTTCACAATATTATTAGTAATACATTGACACTGGGAAGCCCCAATTGAAGATTTGGATGAGTGTTGTAATTTACTGTACAAGCATCTATTGTCATATGAGTGAAGGGTAGAAATTGTGTTATGGTGGAGGTTGAGTTTTTCATATAGAGCTAGAACATATAATTCTGTCAAGGAGTTCATCTTTTGATCAAGTTCAATAATTTTAGAGACTGGGTTCCATGGAAGTGTGTGGACCTATTATATCGTACAAATGAAACATACTATCATATAGGGGAAATATAGTCATCGTACATGTACTTTTTTGTATGGGTGAAACATATTATTGTATGCATGAACTTTTCCATATAGGTGAACATATTACCATATGTGTGAACATAGAGTGTCAGTGTTGTACAGTGAAGGTGTGCAGTCAAAGGTTGTCGTACAACTAAGTGTGTTGTTGGTACATTGCAATGTACAATGAAGGTGTGTATTCAAAGGGTGTTGTACAACTAAGTGTGTCATCAGTACATTATAGAATTGAGGAATGAACAACAAAATTTGCATATGGATTTAAAAAATAAGAAAGTCCATAACCCCAAAAAGGAAAAATTCTTTACATTACCATAGTAACATAAAATAGTTAAAGCATTAAGTTACAAGAGTGATTTTAAAGGATGACCCCAATTATTAGGATTATTTTAGTCACCACTATCCATAGGCTCCTACCCTATGATTAACAACTTCTTCCTCCTTAGGTACTTCCTATTCAAGAACCTAGATAGTTCCAGGTGCATATAGAGCTAACTATAGATGAGGGAATACATTATATCATTGCTACCCATGTCATTGAGAAGATGTGGAGGATGGATGTAGAAATAGAGATCACCCAAATTTGTGGTCATAAGGGTATTAAGGAGGAGGAGTCTAGGCAAAGTATTGTCTTGTGGGAAATTGTAGCAATCGAAGGAAAAATCTCAATGGTAGTGGCAGGTGGGTCAAGTGTAGCTAGGTCATCTAGAGAAATTGAGTGATTTGTTGTGGGTCAACAAAGGAAACACCCTAGTCATAATTCAAGGAGTATTACATTAATGATCAATTGTGGATTGGAGGTTTCAGAGCTATAATACAACCTTGGTATCTTGGACACGAATATGTACACATACATTAAAGATAACCAACAACTTAGAATGAGTAAAAAAAATTAAGATTCATAGTAGCATTAAAAAATATAATAAATTATCATCCTTCCATAAGTAGATCCAAAATAAAGTCAATCTGGAAGCATGTTACAACTATTAGTATTCATCAAGAAATATGGCTTCATTTTCCAAAATGATAAACTATGCAATTAAATAATTCAAATATTAAGGGTAAAAAATATCATGTATCTAGTGTTAGTTTGGATGAGATTATTATCTATTTGATTTCTCTTTTGCATTCTTAAGACATCTAGTTAAATAAGTCCAAAAGGTATTTGTGTTTGTGTCTCAAGTCATGTGGTTATAAATGGGTTCTCTATATACATTTTATTCAATTATTGTACTATAATATATAAATATTAAGATTACACCATTTTTCCTTTCTTCTCTCTTTTCTTGAAGGTTATTTGATGTTACAAAAGATTCCTACTCTTCTGAAGTTTTTTCAATAACTTTAACATGGTGACATTTGTAATCCCCTTCTCATTCTTAGAAGATTTTCATGCCAAGTTTTTCCACACAATGCATCCTAGATCCTAGATCTAACCTAAAATTTGAATGTAGAAGGCTCAATTATATATTGATTGATATTAAACTTGATGGGCTTGGACCTATTTCAAAATCAACATTTTTGAGAGATTCATTATTTTTAGCCATATGATACCTTTATAATTCATTAAGTTCTATGATACATATGGGTTGTACCATCTTGTACAATAATTGTATAGATCTAGTGTAATCAAATCTTTGAAGCCATCTTGGGAAAAATATTCCTTTTATTTTGTTGGCCTACACCTAAAATTATTGATTAAATGTGATGTTTCCATTCATTGCAATATCTTTATGTTAGCTTAGATATATATCACATGCCTTAGTTTTCTAAGTCTAAACACCACAATTGTTGTGCATGTGTTGTATTTTGATCACAATAATGTATGTTGTGGTGCTTCCCCCATACCTTGTTGTGACCCTCTATCAAGTTCCTTATAATTTGTTATTACATGTTCGACTCACATGTGTTGTTATTATCACAATAATTGTTTTATTGTAATTATCAATCTTGTTTATCTCTTTGAGGTGGTTGTTTCTAATGTGGTGAATATATTTGGTTTGTGGTAAATTTTCTTGCTCTTGTTAATACATCATGTGTACTTGTAGTAGATTGTGCCCCTCTTGGTAGTTTTTTTCACTTTTTAGTTGTGATTATTTTGGTACATTTTAATGTGGTTTTTATTTTGGTGATGTAATCCTTGTCTACTATGGTCCATTTTGATCAATCATGATCCTATGGGTGTGTGGTGATTGGTGTTTCTTATATATTCTCATGTTCTTTCCATGGATGTCATTTGAGTGATTTATGTATTTTGTAGTTGATTTATAGTTTCCTTGTAGTAATAACTTCATAATGCCTTAGCATTGTAATCATCCAAGGTAGTTGTTTATCATATTGGTATGCCTAATTTATTTTCCACAATCATCTACCATTTAACATTCTTTTTTCCACATAGATGGCCAATATTTAAATGAGGAAATTTAAAATGTATACCTACACTACTATTTATTGTCCATCCCCAACTACCATGGATTTGTCTTCAAGTTCATGGATGTAAAATCTAGTGTGAATCAATAGCAGGTTTACATCAAAACCTTAGAAATCACACAATATCCTAATTTCAACAATAGAGTATGTAATACGAATGCAAGAAAAAAAGAATAACAATAATAATAATACCTTTGGGCAAGCATCTTAATTAACTCCATTCCTCTTTATGGCTTCCTTGAATGATAGTTTAATGTTGGTCTTGAATTTCAATGTAGCAATAAATAGGATAAGGAGAGAGTGAGAGAAGGTGTGTGTGAGAGAGAACAATATATATAGTACATATCATTTAATATATAGTAAAATATATAATATATAATATTATATGTTAATAATATTGTAACATATAATATATAATATATAATATATTATATAATATTATATGTTATAATATAACATTTAGTATTATAGTATATATTATATATTATAATAATATATATTATATATCATATATAAAAAAATAAATATATACATAAGTATCAGTTATCAGATATGCATATGATATCAGATACCTCTAACACAATTTTGCAACCTAGAGATTTATGTTGGGATTGTTATGGGTTTTGGCTTGAGAATGCTAAACCTTGAAAGTCAATCCAAAAAATATGTTTTCTAAATCTCCTTGTGTTTCCATACTTCAATCATGTAGCTGATGAATTTTTTTAATCCAAAATTGATGAAATGAAAAGGGCTACTTAAGGAGATTCTCAGCTTTCGACCAATATAAATTCCGTCAGGTTTTGTTTTTAATAAATAATTATTATTTATTTTCTAATTGGATTATGTCTAAAGTCCTGATTTGATAGGCTGATTGAAATTTTTTTAATAAATTTGAAATGGTATAACATTTTTCAAATCCAAAACATGTATTACATTCTATGCTTCACAAACTATAAGGAATTAAATTTTTTTATCAAGTTTTGACCAAGTTAAGGTGATCAAACACATGAGTTTTTATATTCTAAAAACTTTATAGTAAAAAAATCATAATTAATTATTTATTTGGATTAATCAAATGATGCTTACAAAATGATGCCCTAGGCCATTTTAGCACATATGATAGATTAGGTAGCACTTACAATTATGTCAGCACAATATAACTTTTTAATAGCGCACACACCAACATAAAATAGTGCTTTCAAGATAAAATGATGCTTACAAGTTGTTTTAGCGCATGTGAGAAATCTTTCAACACATATAATTAATATGATAGCACATATAAGTTTTAGTGTGTATAATCTATTAAATGACGCATAGAGGCCTTTTTGCAAATTTTACTTGGTTGATAGAATTATCCAATTTGAATGATTTATGCAATCAATTGATGAATGAAAGTAATTGATCCTATGATGAAAATAAGTGGTTTGATGTCAATTTTGATCATGTTTGATGAATGTTGATTGTTAATCATGGTTGATTAGTTTGATTGATTTGATGTTTTTTGTCTTCTCTGATTAGAATTAGGAAAAAGATGATGATGTTGATAAGATATGATTTGATTGACTTATGATAATTCACTTTTAGATGATTGATTATTGATAGAATGTCACTTGATTCCGCAGGTTCACCTGTGGAAGCTATATGTTTGAGGTTTGTACCCATGGCCAGTAGACATGGTTGATGATCTGATTGCTCATGAGTGACGATTGATTAGCTGTTGCGATTTGTCTTTCTTACTGGATATGCCTCAATTCCAAGTGAATCGAGGTCTTCTCACTACTATGGCAGAGCGTTGGCACTTCGACCATAACACCTTCCATTTTCCTATGGGTGAGATGATAGCCACCCAAGAGGACGTCTATAGATTATTGCAAATTCCTACACATGGTGAGATAGTGTACTATTATTAGGTGTATGATGGATTAGTCTATAGATGGTTGTTTGGAGATCCCACCATTGGTGATGCAAGTATTCCTTGAGTGTAGTTTGTTTCTTTTCATGTCCATCCTAATCGGTGGATTCTTGTTACCAGATCGTAAAGGTCATAGATTTTTCATGGGTTGGGGCAAGATCCTTGAGGACATGATAGCTCAACCATGTCGCTTTGATTGGGGCTCACGTGTTCTGGCACAATTATATCATGAGTTACATCATGTGGTCTATCGACATGGTGCAACTTTATCTTCTAGTGCTATACTGTTACAAGTTTGGATATGGGAGAATATACCTATCAACAAACCTATTACAACTCAGGCTAGAGATCCTGGGTGGCCTTTTTCTTGTATATACGAGGGTATCATTGTCCAGTCACATATAGGAAGGTTGATTACTAGCGCTAGATTTTGGATGATCTTGATCAGGTCAGATGGTGTCCCTACATCAATTGTGAGGCTTGGTGTGAGGACAGTATAAAGTTACCTTTTATGTGTATGCCTTGATGGATGATCAATTGTACTCTATTGGTTATTGAGTGGTTCTACTTTTATAGGGTACTTTGACAATTCGACGAGATACAAGGTATGCCTCAGGGTTTGGCTTTGTATGCCCGGGTATAGGTTGAGAGATCCTTGTTGGGTCCTTAGGTTAACTACCACGTAGCACAAGGTGAGCTCCTAGGTTTACCATATTTGGATTGGGACATGAGGGATTATATTGTTGATATTGGTATGACCGATGATTATGCTTACTAGTTTAGTCAAAACCCTTTTCCTTGTTTTACCAATCCTGCTGAGCTAGTTATGGACATTGATGAAAGATCAGAGGATGGTGATGATGATGGAGGGGGGAGAGATAGGAGACAAGGGAGGAGAGATGGGAGGGTTGGGAAAGCTAGGCGAGGTGGGCATATTGTTATACCAACTGAGAACTTCTTCCATATGAGAACTAGGAGGTAAGGGGGGAAAAAGCAATTCAATAATTGGACTTGAGGATGAGGGCTTAATAGGAGAAAATGAAATTACCTGCTAAGAAGGCTCTCCAATTTGTTGTTATCATGTCAAGTGTCTTCTAAGATCTGCAATGATCTTGTCTTTTTTAGTAGTCTCTCTTTTCAACTCACCATAAGCCTTAATGATTGTCTCCAATTTAACTATGAGTTCTTTTTCTTTAGCTTCTTTCTCTGCCACTTTCATGCTGAAATTAGCTGATTCTAGGACCATGCCAGATGATTCCACACCCGAGGTCTCACCAACCCTTCTTATCATTAAGTTTCCAGAGTAATCAGTCTTAGAGACTTCATTTCTCTTTTTGTTTTCTTCTCTTTTCAAAGACCAATACTGCATGATCTTCACTAAAGACAACCCCTTTGATTGCTTCTTTAGCTGCCTCTTTAGTTACATGCATTGGCTTAGTTTATTTTCTGACAGCATTAAAGACAGTGGCATCTGCAATATCCCATTCTAGAAGAATGAGAACCCCTAAATTTCTAATAAAATCTCTTCCCTTCTCTGGGATGATTTCTTGAAACCTTGTGAGCATCTCTTGTTTTAACTTAGCCTCAATGACATTTAGATCTTTATTAGGATGCCCCTCTTGTCTTTTCTCACATGTTTCTTTGAATTGGTTGATATGTGTCCTCCAAAGAAATTGCACAAAGGCCTTAGCCTTAAAAAAATTATCATAAGCCAAAAACTCATTGCAAGCCTGTCTGGTTACATGATCTAACTCTTTGCCAAAAAATCTTCAATAGTTAAGTCCATTATAACCCCTTTGGGTTCTTTAGGAACTCCCTCCTGGACTTCCTCATAAGTGACACAAATTTTCCCTAGGCTTCCCATTCATTGCAATATCTCTGCTACCCCTTGTTCATCGACAATATGTAATGGATATTGGGAAGGTGAGTATATAACTTCACTCTATTGTACTCCTTCCTCCAACCTCTTCATTTTTGGGGAAGGTGGAGACTTGTGATCTATATCAATTAGCTTCTTTCCTTGTGAAGTAGAAGGTTCCTCAATGTGTATTTTCTCTCCAATCCCTTTAGAGGATGAAAGCATACTCTTTGTTTCCTTTCCCTTATGATATGTATCCCCCTTAGGCATCACCCCACTATATCTTGATCTTTTATGCAACACATACTCACCAAGAGGCACAAGTTTTACAAATGTTGGCTTTCTCAGGACAAGCTTGGCCTTCTCTAGATATGTCTTTATTACAACATCCTTCTTCTTATTTAAGGCCTGCATTATGCCTTCAAAATAATTCATCAGAGCATCAATTTTCTTTTCAAAGGGATTGAAATCCCTTAATGGATCATAATTTTTGTCAAAATTTTGCACAAAGTCCATGGTTTTCTTATACACAAGCCAATTTTCCTTCCCATCTTCTTGTTCTTGTAAATCAAACTCATTTTTAATGATGTCCTCAAGAAAATGGAAAATGTGATCCATGGTAGCACACGTGGTCCTCTTCTTGAACATATCACCATAAAAACCTTTAGGATCAACATATCTTGAAAATGATGTGGCCAAATGGTAAGGTTCCAAAACCTTATTCATGTGCAACCATCCTCCTTTTGTGATCACAAACTAATTTGCAATGGTGATGGTGGAAAAAATGGAACCCTTGTTCTTTCTTGTCAATGCAACATCTTGTAGACCACCAATTTGTCTAAGGATCTCTGCAATGCCAACCTTAATGGAACTTGAGATGGTTGTATAAAAAGGGTACCTCTAAACCATAAACTCTAAAGACAGTTGAAACAAGATACAAAATGATGTCCCCCCAGTTATAAACTATCTTGATATCATGAGCATATTTATTTGGCCTTAAAAATTCCAACAAGGCTTTGGGAATCCTTGGATTCTCTAGAAATATCAGAGCCCTTGGTCTAGATGCAAAGCATCTATCAAAATTTACAAAGTTGACATCATTCCTATCCCATGACATGTTCAAATTCCACAACTATACTGGTATTTCTTCACCTTCCTTAACTTTCATCAACTCCATGTCCTTTGAAAAATAATTTGAACCCTTAAAAAGGAACATGTGCATCAACAGGGAATACCACCCAAATGGCCTATCCAACTTGGACTTATGAATACCAATTAATACATTATGAATTAGGTAAAAAAAAAAAGGAGAAAAATAAAATGTTACTGCAAGATATGGATAAAGGATCCGAGCCACCATAAACATATTTTTATGGGCATTTTAGATTCTATATCCTCTCCAAATATCTAATATAGTGACCAATACAAACCCTTTTCCTTTAAATTAAAATAATCTAGCTTAATGGGCAATGGTGTATTTGGCCCTACTACAGTTAACCCTCCAACTCTATCAAAGGATTCCCTCAAAGGTCCACTCCTGAGATAATCTATTTGTGGTTTGTAGACCTCCCCGAGTACTTCAAAATCAATCTTATCTAAGTCATTAGAGGGCTCACTCAACTGGAACACCTCTTGAATTTCATCTGCAGTGATGATAACTAAAGGGTTTTCATTTATATCCCTTACAACTCTAGCAACAGGGTCATAATTCTTGGCAACTTGGAGCAATATGTCAACATTGATGAAAACATTAGGGACCACCAACTTCCCTACATCAAATTACCATACATTTCTACTAGGAGTGAATGCATGTCTTTGACCAAACCCCACTCTGAACAACACCAGGACATATACGCTAATATTAACATCTCTTATCCAATTTCCCTTGTCATACAAACCATCAACAATTTTTAAATGAGGGGTTTTTGGTACAAGCTCTTTATCTTGGAGGAATTATTAGCAGACCGATCCAGTTGCTCAAGAAAATCATCACATACAACCCTTTCCTAATAATAAAATTTTCCCTTAAATTATCTCTATGGTGCCATCTCAAAAACTTAGGGTTTTATCACAAGACTACTAAATTTAGACAATTCTTACTTTTTGTAAACCCTAACAATGCTAATTTCCAATAGTGTAGAACTCAAAAATAAACCAGTCAAGAAATAACTCACCCATTCAATTTTTGCTAGAAAACACAACAAGCTCTGAAAATCTTTAGCTTTGCTAAATCTCTCTGAATATCATTGTGTTTGAAATTCAAAATGAGCACCTTGTGATATAAATCTATGTGAGAAAATTGCATTAATTCTCGATAGCATGGCCACATGCTCTACAATTATTTCATCCATTTCAAACTACAACTTTAACAGGCAATTTTTCTTTTTTTCACAAAATAAGATGAAATTCAAAACTGATATGTTGATCTAATCCATCGTGACACATCGTGCGGTTCACAAAAATGGTCACCAAACTGACGAACTCCATGTCACTCCACATGGCAGCAAAACCAACCAATGAGAAAGCAATGTTACATCATTACCTAGCGCCCAAGCCCCACCGTTTACCTTTCAATTGAACTAGACACGTGTCGCAAAGGCATGATCCCGCGATCATTATCTTTCCTATAGGTTTTGATCTTGGGAACACACCCACCGTCTGATCAAAATAGATCTTCCTTTACTTTAACTACCTTCCAGCCCAGAGATATGTGATGTCACCATGGACACTTGTCAATCAAGCACGATGCCTTGAACATTAAATAACTTGAAACTTTTCATCAAGGCAATGCACTTACCATTAGATTAACTTTTATCTGACACACCTTTAACTTCTTCAATACCAACAAGGTGATGTCATTTGGGACACACGACATCAAGGCGCGATCCCTTAATCATTATTTAGAGAGCATCTTTTCATTGCGGGATTGCACCAACCATTGGATCAAACTCGATCTGACTGATCTTTATTTCTTTCTTTAGCTCCGACTTGGGTCCACGAATTGCTACATGTCAATCGGGTGTGATCCTGCAAAGGGTAATTATTTTTCATCTTTTGTTGATGGGACTATGCCCACCGTTAGATTAAAACAAATTTGACAGTTCTTTACTTTCTTTTGACCTTTTCAAAATCGGTCCCACGATCTCTAGGAAGACACACATTGATAAGGCGTAGTCCCATGATGGTTAAAAAGGTATCATCTTCAGTTCAAGGCATTATGCATGTCATCGGATTGAAACTAGTTTGATCGATGCTTTATCCTTTTCTTTAGCTCTAACCAGGTCCCACCAGTTACTAGGTGTCATTTAGGCGTGATCCTGCGATCATTAATCTTCACATATCTTTTCATCAAGGTAATGTACCCACCATTGGATTAAAATATATTTGACTGGCTTTAATACATGACAAATACTTTGGAAAAATTAATTCTCAAGAAAATTTAGACTTAGGGAAAAAAATAATCATGGGTCCCGCAAGGTGTTATGACTTTAAAAGTCTTTGGCCTCTCCTGATGACTTAAAACACATATTTTAAACCCAACTTAAGTGATTCAAAAAGGTAACGAGGAAACATAAAATATGTAGGTTTTTTGGACTTAAGAAAACATTTTTTTGAAACCCTTCAAAAGTGATAAACCCTATTTCTTCAACCTAAGGCAATTTTCTTCAAATTTTGTATAACGACAGGAAAATTGACCATCATCTTCTCCATCATTTCTTTGGTAATTCCACTCTTCTTGGCTAGGTCATCAACTCGTTTCCTCACTCTTCTCTCTATCACCTATTCTATTAGCTGTGAGTGAATTTTCAAATAGGTTTCTTCATAAATACCAAACCTGGGAGTATTGGCATCAATCAATTTGGATAATAGATCATTAACATGGAGTGATATGATATCACCATCTACCTCATAACCATTTGGTAGAGCTCAAGAATTTCTTGGTTGAACCACATGCATCCTACATGTATCGGTATCCACAATAAAACATAAATATCTTCCTTGTATTTTTCTATGATACCGATTGGGATCCTTTCCATCTCATGCATTTCTTTATGGAAATATTTGAAATAACCCCACATAGAGCTACTAAACTTATTTCATATCATTCTTATGCATTCCCTAATATTCACCACTACCAATTTATCTGTTGACCACTGAACATTACTGATACTAGGGAAATATTTTGTAAGTAGAAGAATATACATACCTGTTTGAATTTTTGTAGTACGGTGTTGACATTCAATAATTTTATCATTGATGTCAACATATATTCAGTTATGAAGGGTTAGGAATTGCAGGATAGAGCACATGCATGTTACAAAGAGTGGTACAGATGCCATATGACATCTTAGCTCATGTAGGCTTAGATATATGTTCTAGGATGAGTATTAGACTTATGCCTATGAGAACAAAGGTTGATATGGTCATTTGTAAAAGTTATTGATTAGTGAAGACTGGCTAGTAGGGCCAGAAACACGGGAACTCACAGAGTGAGTGGCAGTGTTTGGTGCATAACTCTTATGTGATGATGGATTATAGTATGCGAGCTTAGGATATGTCAGATGACATCATGGAGAAGATTCTATGTGATCATAGTATGTTTGTGTGATCATCGATGTCATATGTGACGTGTTTTCTAGTGAATAAGTATTTGGAAGCCGATCGAGCAGGGTAATGTGTTGAAGGATAATTATCTTTGGATAATTGTTGGAGCTGACTATATTGTGAATTATATTTGTTTAGGGATGATGTGTGTGTGTCACCTCCTTGGATAATCTAATCATTTGTAATGTAATGAGGTCCTATAATGGCCGACCTCTAGGAGATTTATTATTTGTAACTTGTATATGAGGAAGAGTTTTCCATATAGTTGATGTATGTTATGGAGAAGGATATATGTGAGATGAAAGGCTGTGAGATCTACTTTTTGTAGAGAAGAAGGTTGTGCATCAGTGCACAAGGGTGAATTGTCATGGTATGGCAGTTCAAATATCTTGATGATTATTTATGTAAAGGCTAGAAGGTGGATGTAACCTTCTGACCCCTAATAGGGTTTGTGACTCCTAATAGGGTTTTTCCTCTAACATGGACCTACCTATTGTAATAATTAGCTCCTAACACAACTAGAACTCCTAACAAGGTTTCAATACTTATAGTGCAGTATTTTTGGGCATCATTCCCACCGGGGTTTTTCCCTTAATAGGGTTTTCCTCGAGAACAATTTCTAGTGTTATTGTGTTCACATGTGTTGTGGTTATTTTCCAATTGTTTAAGTATAAATATTGATTTGGAATTAAGTTTTGAAGCTTGGCATCACCTGATTCACCCCCCTCTCTCTATTGATTAAGACATTGATAGTCTAACAATTGGTAATAGAGAAATTGATCCTTAGAGAGAAAACTTGACCGCTTGAGGAAAAAGATCAAAGATGTCTTACTTCAAGAAAGAAAGTCCCAAGTTTGATGCAGAGAAATTTGATACATGGAAGGGAAAGATGAAGACTCATTTGTTAATTTTGGGCATGAATTATTAGCTAGCGACTAAGAAGGATGTTACACTCAAGGTTGAAGATGAATTGGAAGATGCTTCTACAACTGATGAAGAAAAGAAGTTGTTTCAATACAACATGGTAGCTAGAGAAGATTTGATAAGTGTCTTATCTGAAGGTGAATTCTTTGAGATAAGAGATTTGGACAAAGCATATGATATATGGGAAATATTGATAGCATTGTATGAAGGAGATACATACACCAAAAGAGCCAAACTTTAGAATTAGAGAGCAAGGATGGAGAAACTCCAAATGAAAGAAGATGAAATAGTAAGAATGTTTTTTCAAAGGGTTAAAAAACATGTAACAAGGATTAGGAACAATGGAGGAACTTATACTAAGGATGAAGTCATTTCAAAGATTCTAAGATCTTTGACACCAGCATATAGAAGTAAAGTACATGCAATAGAGGAGATCATTCCTTTAACTGTGAAGTTTACAAGGGAAATGTTAGTGTCCAAGCTAACAACATTTGAGACCAGAAATATTAAGGAGGCTTTACCAAAGGTTGAGACAAAATTCAAGGTGATAGTTCATAAAGACAGAAATGCAGGAACAAATATTACAGCTTCTAACAGAGCAAGAAAATACAACAAAGAATTGGGAGAATATGCTGAGCAATGGGAACACATTGAAGAACTAGAAAATAGTGTGGATGAAAAGATCTTAGCCATGATCGCAAGAAGAGAAAACAAAGGTCAAGGTAAGTTTGAAGGAAAATTACCTTTAAAGTTCTTTAATGGCAATAAGATTGGTCATTTTTCTTCTAGATGTCCAACAAAGATTCCTAAGTATAAACCTAAGTATGGTAAATTCAAGAAGAATAAGGAATGCTACTATGTTGGTGATGTTGTATTTGATGATGATGATGAAGATATAAATGAAACACTTGGTTTTGTGGCAATAAAAGAAGAAGCACCTATCCGTGAAGAAAAGATGTTAGTATCACACGTTGAGAAGAAAGCTGACTGGATCATAGAAAGTGGATGTTCACAACACATGACATGTGATAAAGGTAAATTTGTTAAGCTAAACATATATGATGGTGGTGTTGTCAATTTTGGTGACAATACTCCTAAGACAATCATGGGAAATGAATCTATTACTTGGGATGGTAAAACTAATATTGATGATGTTCTGTTTGTTGATGGATTGAAACATAATCTACTAAGTGTTGGTCAATTGGTTGACAATGGTTATTGTCTACAATTTAAGGATGGACATTGTATAATCAAAAGTGCTAAAGGAGATCTGATTGCATCTGGTACTAAGACAAGAGGAAATGTCTTTCAGTTGAACTAAAAATAGGTAATTTGTTATGTTGTTAAAATTGATGAAGGATGGTTGTGGCATAGAAGGTTTTGTAATATAAAATTTGATAATATTATACAGGTAAGTAACATTAATTCAATTAGAGATCTACCTAAGATTGTGAAGCCAACTAACACACATGTAGAGAGTATGTAATGGGAAATCAGACAAGGAATAACTTTCACAACAAAGCTTTTTCAGCCAGAAACAACTTGGATTTGATTCACATAGATCTATGTGGACCTACATAGACTAGATCTTTGGTGACATGTATTTCATTTTATTTACGAATGATTATTCTAAAATGATGTGGGTAGGATTTCTTAGAGAGAATTCAAAAGAATTTGGAACATTTAAGTATTTCAAGGCAAGAGTAGAAATAGAGTCTGATTTGAAGATCAAATGTCTGAGAGAAGACAAAGGTGGATAATTTATATCAGGAGAATTTAATGCTTTCTATGAAGAGCATGCAATATTGAGGCAGACTTCTACACCTAAGACACTATGTTGATTGAAGGAAGACTTTCACATGCATTGGAGAGAGGCAATTAACACCACAATGTACACAATGAACAAATCTCAGATTAGAGATGGTACTGGTAGGACACCTTATGAGCTTTGGTTTGGTCATACTCCTACTATTAAGTATTTTAAAATTTATGGTAACAAATGTTTTATTAAAAGAGATGATAGCATAGGGAAATTTGATGCAAGAAGTGATGAAGGAATATTCCTTGGGTACTCTACAAAGAGTAAGACTTATAGATGCTATAATCTAAGAATAAGAAAGATGATTGAAAGTGCAAATATCAAGATTGATGAAAATTTTCAAGTACAAGAAAGAAATTACAAATTTAACCCTCATGATCTAGAATGGGAATAAAGACTAAATAAGAGTAATCAAAGTCTAAATCAAGGTCATAATGAAGAACAAGAACATGAAGCAACTCAGGATAAGTCACAAGAGTTTTTGATGATGGATGACAAAACATATATGAATTTGAATGAGAGACCAGAGGTGTTTAGGACACCTAAATATGTGCAGAGGGATCACTCTCAGAACCAAATTATTGGACACAATATAGTAGAGGCACTAGAACAAGTTCACAAAACATAGATGCAATTTGTTTGATTTCGTAGGTTGAGCCAAAGACTACTGATGAAGCTTGCAGAGATGATTCATGGATCAAAGAAATGCAAGAAGAATTGGATCAGATAAAAAAGAACAACACTTGGGAATTGGTCCCTAGACCTAAAGACAAGAATGTTATTGGCACAAAATGGGTATTCATAAATAAGATGAATGAAGATGGTGTTGTGACCAGAAACAAGGCCAAATTGGTATGCAAGGGATATTCACAACAAGAAGGAATTGACTTTGAGGAAAATTTTGCACCTATTATGAGGTTGGAGGAAGTTAGGTTACTCTTAGCCTATGCTACATATAATGATTTCAAGGTCTATTAGATGGATGTTAAGTCAACATTTCTCAATGGTGACTTAGAAGAAGAGATTTACATTGAGAATCCTGATGGTTTTCCTTTATCAGGTGATAAAGACATGATTTGTAGATTGAAGAAAACACTATATGGACTAAAACAATCACCTAGAGCTTGGTATGACATATTGGACATGTATTTATTACATCTTGGTTTTAAAATAGGTAATGCATATAATAATCTATACTTGAGATGTAATGATAAAGGTATTTTAATAGTAGAAGTTTTTGTTGATGACATTATCTTTGGAGGTAATGATGTTATGAGTAAGAAGTTTGTAGAAGAAATAAAGGATGAATTTGAAATGTCCATGATAGGGGAGATGCAGTTCTTCCAAGGGCTACAAATTAATCAGAGCAAGAATGTGATCTTCATATCTCATACCAAGTATCTTAAGGAGATGCTAAAGAAATTTGGCATGGATGAAAGTAAACTAGTTGGAACTCCTATGGTAGCAAGAGATAAGTTGTCTACTTATGATGAGACAAAAGGTGTACCTTATACTAAATACAAATATATGATAGGAGGTCTTCAATATCTAACTCATACTAGACCCCATATAGCAAGTTCAGTTGGAATTGTTGCTAGATTCTAGGAAGATCCAAAGGAAACTCATTTTGCTATAGTAAAGAGGATATTCATATATCTAAAGGGAACAATTAATTTTTTCATGTGGTATGACAGGATAAAAGGCTTCACATTGGAAGCATATACTAATGCAGATTGGGCAAGCAGTATAGATCGCATGAAGAGTGCAAGTGGAGGATCCTTTTTCCTTGGGAAGAGGTTAGTTTCTTGGTTAAGAAAGAAATAAGTTTGTATATATCAGTCAACAACTAAATTAGAGTATGTCATTGCTGCAATCAATTGAACATAGATCATTTGGATGAAACAGATGTTGAAGGACATTGGTGTGATCCTTGGTGAACTAGTTATCACACATTGTGATAACACAAGTACAGTGAATATGTCAAAGAACCTAGTGATGCATTCAAAGAATAAGCATATTTCAATCAAGTATCATTTTCTAAGGGAGCAAGTGAAAGTGAAAGAGGTGAAGCTTGAATATGTAAGCATAAAGGAGCAAATTGTAGACATCTTCACCAAACCACTAAAGAAAGGTACCTTTGAATATCTCAGAGGTAAGCCTCAGGTTAGAGCCCCACCTGGAGGGAATTAAGAAGATACATTAGTGCTCAAGTTCATTATCTGAGCTATACCATTTATGGACTTGATGCAGAGGTTTACTCCTTATGAGGGGAAATGGTTTGAGCATAGTTGATCAAATCAAGGTGATCTTGCACCTAGTAGTTGAAGGTCTTGAAGATTTGAAAAAGTTACACTTAGTAGAGAAAGAAGAAGAGGATGGCACCCTTTTCCATTGATGTCAAAGGGGGAGAGATATTAGTGAAAAACCCTTACTGGTTTAGGGGGAGCTATGAAGAAGATATTGAGAAGGTCGTACAAAAAGTCTACTATTGGGTTGATGGTTTTTCATTTGTTTCCATCAATGAAAAAGGGGGTATTTTTGGAATTGTTGTAGTATGGTGTTTTCATTTAATAGTTTTTTCATTGATGTCAACATATATTAAGTTATGAAGGGTCAGGAATTGCAGGACAATGCATATGCATGTTGTAGAGAGTGGTAAGGACATCATACAATGTCTTAGCTCACGTAGACTTAGATATATGTTCTAGGATGAGTATTAGATTTATGAATATGAGAACATATATTGATATCATCATTTGTAAAAGTTATTGAAGGATTAGTGAAAACTGGATAGCAGCGCCAAAAACAAGAGAACTCACAAAGTGAGTGGAAGTGTTTGGTGCATAACTCTTATGCGATGATGGATTACAATATGCGAGCTTGGGATATGTTAGATGACATCATGGATAAGATTTTGTGTGATTGTAGTATGTTTGTGTGATCAACGATGTCATATGTGATGTGTTTTCTAGTGAAGAAGTATTTGGAAGCTGACAAAGCAGGGTAACGCGTGGAAGGATAATTATCTTTGGATAATTGATGGAGCTGACTAGCTTGTGATTTATATTTGTTGTAATATTTTTAGGGATGAAGTGTGTTTCATGGCCTTAGATAATGTAATCATTTGTAATGTAATGAGGTCCTATAATGGCCGACCTCTAGGATATTTATTATTTGTAACTTGTATATGAGGAAGGGTTTTCCATATAGTTGATGTATGTTCTGGAGAAGGATATATGCGAGCTAAGAGGCTATGAGATTTTTTGTATGTAGAGAAGAAGGTTGTGCATCAGTGCACAAGGGTGAATTGTCCTGGTATGGTAGTTCAAAGATCTTGATGATATTTTTTGTAAAAGCTAGAAGGTGGATGTAACCTTTTGATTGTATTTTAGCCTATGGATAGTTGTAATACCCCTAACAGGGTTTGTGACTCCTAATAGGGTCTATCCTTTAACATGGATCTTCCTATTGTAATAATCAACTCCTAACAGGCTAGAACTCCTAACAAGGTTTTAATACTTATAGTGCAAATATTTGTGGGCATCATTTCCACCGAGGTTTTTCCCTTAACAAGGTTTTCCTCAAGAATAATTTATGGTGTTATTATGTTCACATGTGTTGTGGTTATTTTGCATTTGTTTAAGTATAAATATTTATTTGGAATTAAGTTTTGAAGCTTGCCATCAATTGACTCACCCCCCTCTCAGTTGATTAAGACATTGTTATTCTAAAAATACCAGAAATGAACCATACTTGAGAACTTGTTTCTTGTCCTTCTTGATTCTCTCCATGTTGAGAAAGAAATGTCTTCTCATGACCTTACATATACAATACTATCCATTATCCTTCAACATCTGATATGTAACATGAATACCACCACTAGGCACACTGTTCAAATAGATCAACTAATATACTCTGTAACTGATCACCATAGATGAAAACTTGACATATACCTCCAATATCATTGATTGTCATGGCTCACTAATCTTGTTTTGACTTTGTTAGATGTGTAACCTCATTGGTATGAATTGTTCTCAAAATAGGTAAACTATCGGTCGTAGACAACCTAGTCACTGCATGAATAACCTCCTTAGTTATCTTGTGTGACCTATCCAACCAGATAAACTTATGATGCACTCGAATCAACACATATTTGATCCATTTGAATTTGAGATCATCGGGTAGGTCAATAATATAGGTAAAACCATTATTTTCCAAATGCTTGTGTTCAACCTTCAATCCAGAGTCATTACATAATTTTGTATATGCATTGAAGATAACATTTGAATCAAGATCTTCAATCTTACAATGAATAAAAATCTAATATATGTAGTTAATAACACACCATTGGGTATTAAAGACAAAGCACATGTGAGACCATATTATACCATGTTCATAGGAAGCAACTTAAATACTGGGCTCAGTTCCTCAGTAATCTCAACCAATATAGGAGTGTCCATAACGTCGACAATCTACTTCAAGAATCACAATGTAAACTTTACAACACATGGAAATACCTCTTTGTTTTCCAATTAGGGTTCTTTGATCAACTCTTCAATCTTGACACAAGATCACAAATTTTCAATCATAATCACCTTAGAATTGCTCGCAAGTTCTCACGTAGCTCGTAGAATACAATGTAACAAATGACCTTCTCTTTTTACTTTTATAATGTTACACTCAATGTAATGGTCAAATAGTACCATTAACTGGTAGCAATAGTTAGAAACATAAGAGGTTACTTATTCCATAAAAATCATTATGCTGCCACATAGAATCATATGTGACACAAAAGTCTTCATTAAAGTTTTCCAAAACATCAATAGGCATCTAAATATGCTGATAAATCTTACCACACACACAAATTAGAGGATAGGTTATAGATTTTACTTGATTTTCTCCCCCTAAGAAAATAACACTAATGAAGAACTCTCTACATTACCTAATGTTGTGGAGATCCCTGTCAATTCATAATATTTTAGTTCACCTTTCTTAGTCTATGTTTCCTTCATTCATTTTTTTATTCCTTTGACATCTACAATCTTCTTGCCTTTATCATTAACATTCTTATTCAGCGGTTGGTCTCCAATGTTTTTCTTCTTAGCTTTGTAAGATATAGCAAGATGTCCAATCTTGTTGTAATAGTGACATACCATACTTATTTATCTCCATGGTCCAACATTTCCTCTACTAATTCTCATCCTACAATTAACTACTGTATGTCCATAATTGTGACAAACAAAACATGTAACATCCAATCATTTTCCTTAATGATTATCTCTCAACCTATTGGGGTCATATGACCTTTGATTATTGACTCTATCCCTACACTCATTAGCCTTATGACCATACTTTTTGCAATGATAGTAGTTACCATGAAAAACACTAGGTCTAGCATTGTAAGCTTTAGATCTATCATAAAAAAATTCAGATCTAGCATCAGGTGCATTAGGTCTATTAGATCCAATAGGTCTAAACCTACATAAATTAGTAATATGACCTTCCTTGTGACAATTGAAACATACCGGTTTGTAATTCCTCTTACCATCTTTGTTGTTGTTCACCTTAGGTGCTAACATATCTTCTTTTGCATGGACCTTCTTAGTACCATATGACTCACCGACTTCAAATTTTGAAAACCCTAAACCTTATTTCACATTGTTTCTCATTTGGTTTGAGAGTTGTTCATCAAGTTTATAAGAACTCTTATTAAAATTATCTAATAGGTCATTGGATTCTTTTAGTTCTCCTTTTATCTTTTCATTCTCATCCCTCAGATTCTCATTTTCTCTTAGGATATTCGTATTTTCTAGATTTGTATCATGTAGTTGTTCTTGTAAAACAACAAATTCTTGTTCAGATTTGAATATTTCTTCCATAATTTCTTTTAAGGTGTCATATTTATCTTTGAGAGCATCTTATGCAACCCTCTTGGCTACACCAACCATACTCTTTGCTTCTATCTCCTGACCCATTTTGATTCGAAAGTTCTCCAACTCTCTTTGCATGTTTTTATTTTCTTGCTTTAGCTTGTCCATCTCACTATGAATATCCTTGTTGCACCCTAAAATGGTCACCTAGACTTTTGGCCCCATTCTTTAATTTATCAATTTCCTGAATCAATGATTTGCAATATTTTCAATCAAATCAATTTCCTTGATCAAATCCTAAATCTATCATTTATTTGATTATATTTTATGGGTTAACCATTTTATCCTAAGTCTTTATTTAATTAAAAGGAATTCCCTCCCCTTTTATTAAATAAAAATCCCCCACTTACCTCTTATCCTAAGTTGCACAAATAAAGCATTATTCCTATTTTATAAAAAGAAGAAAAGGCCTTTTTGTCTCACATGAGGCACAAAAGTCAACACTTCTTTCTCATTGGAGGAGATTTGTGCACAAGGATTGATCCCACTTTCAAACTCTACCCTTGATCAAATCTTTTGCCTCTTAATCTCCATGGTTAATTTATCTTTAAAAGGAGAGCTCTTTCCTCATTCAAAGGATCCGACTCTTGATGCTAATGTTGTGCTGTAGGTTTTCTTGGTGACTTTGGAGCTTTGGAGAGCTTGTTGCATTCTAGTCTCATTCTAGTCTTCATACTTGCATTATAGATTAGTTTCTTTCATTGCATTCTTAACTTAGTTTCATTTCAAGTTCTAGCTTAGTTCACATAGCTTAATTAGTAATGACTTGTAACACTTCCATTTCCATAGCTTAGTTGCATTTTTCATTCTAGCATACTTGCATTGCATTTTCATCAAGATTCTTGAAGATATTGGCATTCTTGCCCTTGTCTCTTTGAATCTCCCATTGCATGGTTTACTAGCAAGGTTATATGCTTAATAGCTCTAGCTGAGAGCCCTCTAAACACCCTTGCACTCCATGCCTAGGGATCTCTAGGTTGCTTTATGAAGGTTTCCAATCCATGGATGCCCTTGGAAGTAATGACTTAGAGAAGTGTACATTTTGAGTGTACATTTTTTGCGCCCACTGTGAGGTAGAATCGCTTTGTTTTGTCCTTTCCTTTCATGCATTTCCGCTAATTTTTCATCATATTTATCTTGCTATTTTCGGTTATTGTCTATATTTTTCTGACAGAGTATCATGTGATATTTTCTAGTGTCGTACGACAGTTTGTTACATAGTCGTGTGATACTTTGCTAGTCAAAAGTATCGTGTGGCCATACATAACTTTGTCATGTAGGTATATAACACTCTATCATCTGGTGTTGTGTAAAGTATTGTCCAGAAAAGAAATATCGCACCCCTATACTGCAAAGTATCGTGCGATTCTTTTTCTGACAGAACTATCACCTAGGCCTGGCAGTGATTGATTTTGGTGCTTTCTTTGCAAAATTTGGATTTGGTTGCTTGCTGGTTTTAACTTGTTGTTTTAGGACAGAGATTCATTTGCAGATTTTACTTGGTTTTTGTTGTACTAACCTTTGTGGGCCTAATGAGTTGTGTTTGTAAGTGTGCCCTAATTGCTTACATTATTTGCTAAAAAGAACACATGTCAAAGCTTCAAATGCACAAGGGCTGCTAACCTTTCTTGAAGGGCTACCCAAAGCATAAAAACAATCAAGTGCTTGTTCTTTTCTTTCATTTTTAAGTTTGGCATATACCAGTTCATTTTTTATTAGGCACTTAATATCTTGTTATTAGAGTCTTTTGGTGGTAGGAGAGTATTCTCTGCACCCTTGTGGTGAACCAGAAATCTTGACCCGTCTTTAGACTTCAAAAGCAAGAGGGTTAATTGAACTTTGCTTGGTGTGTTTGGGAGAGATTTTTGAGATAGGAGAGTATGCTCTTCACCCTTGTGGTGAACCAAAAATCCCGACCCTCAAAGGTTGATCCACTTCTTGTTTAGTTTAGGATCCTTTAGCCAGCCTACTCTTGAGCAATCAAGAGGAATGACCCAAGTGGGGACAAGCTAATATCCAGCTATTCCAACCCACTATAAACTCAAGGCTATCAAGGACACAAAACCTTGGTAGACATAGTACTTTTCTTCGCTTAGTGTGAGTACTTGTGGGATTGTGACCATGAGGAAAATGCTAAGCAAGAATGCTTAAGGCACTCTTATGGCCACGAGGTTTGTTACTTGCTGCAAGGTAAGGAGTCCCTTAGGGGAGCAACAGGGGTGTTGCGAACAGAAGCCCTTATTACAAACCATAGATAGAAGCTACCTGATTTTTCCGCTTAACATCTTGGTGCAAGGATTGATCCTAGTGGACTAACCTAGATCACCCCAAGATTTTACTCACCATCTGTGTTCCTTTGGTTGTGTCATTGGCACTTCCATGACAAAGCCAACATCTATTGTGGGTAACCACTTTGTGTGAGGAAATGGGACATAAAGTGTGGGCCAAGTTGTTGAGTATTGAACCTTTGTCTTTCTAGGCTAGCAAGTGCTTGAATTGTCTTTGTTGTGATCTACCTATGTAAACATTCTTGAACATTAAACATCATGGTAGTGCTCATAGGATTTTTTTGCTTTGATATCCCAAGTGCATGTCTTGACAAGGTTGCTTTTGCCCTTGTTCAAGTGTTTTACGACATGTTTGATCACTTACTATTTGCAAACCTTTTTGTTTTCTACTATTACTACGTTTGAAATTGAGAAATTGAGATTAGCAACCTACAACTTTGGCCAAATTACCTTCAAAATTTAAATTTACACACTCACTGGTCAAATATCGTATGATACTGCACGACTATTACATCACTTGCTTGGATATTACTGCATCAACTGCCTGGAAACTATTGCACTGCTTTGTGTGAAATATCATCTGGGAAAATTGTATCATTTTGCTACCTTGCAAACTATCGCATAGAGTCATTTTGTTGTTTCACTATTGTCTGAAATCCAAAGCTGATTTGTGTCATTTTTAGTCTTCCTTAGTCGATCTAGATTTTAGTAGGTCACTTACCCCACTATCAGAAGCCTATTTGCACCTCGAGTTCTTGTGTTTTGACCCTTTGATTAGTAATCTTTGATTTTACAAGTGACCTTTCTTGGAATCGGTAAGTTGGAAATCATCCTTGTTGAAAAGACCAAACTTTGGATTCTTTGATAACACACTTGGAGAGTCTTAGTAATCTTTTTTCCAATTCACTTCCATATAAAATCAAATTCAATCAAATATATCTTGGGTAAATCATCCTCCTGATCCATATGTGTTAGGATACTTATCCGTTGTTGGGCACCTCTGTGGCAGTGTTGATTTATACCTCTTGCAAAAATTCTATCTTATCACCTCTCTTTTGGACAATTGAATGCTTTTACTATCCTAGTTTGATACCAATGTTTCTTAGGGTCATCTTATCACCAAGTTCTTTTCCTATCATGTTGGTTATGACAAGGTATCAAGTGAATCAAGGAAAATGACCTCAGATAGTCTTTAACCAATTACCTCCTGTTCAAATTTGCCAAAAATGAACAGGCAGAGAGCCTATGTTTGACCAATCACCTAGGAGTGAGTCTGAAGTTTGGTTTAATCCTAAGAGTACTCTTAGTGAGTTGAGTACCTCCTTAGCACCTTGTCAATCAGATATGGATATGAGTTACACCATGACTCAATGGGAGAGGGAAGCAATGTATAAAAATCTTGTTGACATATTTGAGAGACATAGAGACAATATTCTATTTGGTGATTCCTCTCATGACAATCAACCATACTCACCCCTTATCAATACTAGATATTTGGATGCACATCAAAGGGGTGAAGGGTATACAAGATGAGCTCACCAAGAAGAACACTCACAACATGAAGACCAAGAAAATGAACCTTGTGATGCTCATGTGAATGCAGCATATACTAATGACTTGTTCAAACATTCGAGACCAAGTTCACCACTCCAAACAACTTCAAGGTATACAAGTGAAAGGATCAAAAGAATTGAGCATGAAAAGAAAGCCTTTTTAGATGAACAAGCTGCAAAGGAAGAGAGGTTTAGACTCCTAGAGGTGGAGAGACAAGCCTTGTTAGAATTGGAAAGGAAAGCCTCTCAAGAAGAACAAGATGGACTTTTGGCCCAATAGCTTAATGCCCAATTCAACAATAGGGGTGTTAACAGTGGAAACAAATCACCACCATCTACTCCTTTTGGGACCCCACAAAGCAGAAGGCATTCAAGAACCCATTCAAGATCTCCTAGTCCTAGAGGAAGGACTTCACAACATGCTCATTATAGGAGACAAACACCTCCTTGGAACTCAAGACAACCATCGCAACATGCTCATCATGGTTCCCAACATGGACGTAGTAGCTCAAGTTTTGATCTCAATGCTCAAGAATTCATGGAGATGCAACAAGAACCACTCTTCCAATAGTATGTGGAGAGATATCTAGAGCAAAACAAAGACAAGTTCCTAGAGAGCTTAATCAACAAGGGCACTAGAGTTCCTTACAACTTTGATGTGGATAGAAAGATTAAGAAGCAAAATCCATCTCAAGAAGAAGAGATCAGACAAATGAAGAGTATGATGGAAAAGCTATTGGCACCTAAGAGTTCATTCTCACTTGACTCAATTTTTCCTAATCCTATTGAAAAGAGTGTGAGCATGAAAGATTTTCCTAGGAAGGTGGAAATTCCCCAATATGACATGTATGATGGTAATGGGGATCCACATGACCATGTGTGCCAATTCTACATTATGAGCTTTGAGTTTCACCAAGATGACTCCTATCTCATGAGGTTGTTCCTAAGGAGTCTTAAAGGTCAAGCAATGGAATGGTTCACCAATATAACTCCCCCTATCAAGACCTTCAAAGAGCTTGTTCATAGATTCATCCAACACTTCACCTACAATCTTTCGAGATCTGTCACCATGTTGGACCTATGCAACTTAAAACAAAATCAAGGGGAATCCTTTGTTACTTTCTTGTAAAGGTGGAGATGATAGTGTTCTCACTACTCTAGGACCATTCCTGAAAAGGAGAAGATTGACATCCTTATTAGCAACTTGGTTCTTGAGATGCGGTATGAAGTTAGGAAAATGGTCTTTGATTCCTTTGACACCATGGTTGAAACTGCATGCAGAATTGAGGATGTTTTGAAAGAACAAGGAATTTTGGCCAACAACAAAAACAACAACAATGGTCAAAATAACAACTTTAACAAGGACAAAGGGAAGAACACACATTGGAATAGGAACAAACAAGTGGTTAATGATGGAGTTGTGGACTCTTCTCAACCTAAGGATCAAGGTGTTCTTCACTTATCTAGTGTTGTTCAAGAAATGAAGCTCAACACATCCAACCAACAAGAACATAAGCCAAGATACCAAGGCAAGCCTAAGAAAGAGAGTCGTCAATTTTCAAAGCTTGGTGATTCATATGAGGATGTCTTCGAAACACTCATTGCCAACAATCTTGCACATCCTCAAGATCCCGCAAAGTTTCATATTCCTGATGTTAAACCACATTGGTGGGATGAGAAAGCTTTCTGCACATTTCACAATGGTATTGGACATGATATCGAACACTATTGGAAACTTAAGCAAATCATCCAAGATCTCATTGAGAATGGAAAACTTAAAGTGGATGGTTTGAACACTAATGCTGATCACAAGGCTTTCAAAGAACCTTTGCCTAAATATGAGAAGGGGGAAACCTCTAAACCAAAGAATGGAAAGGCTGAGATCAACTACACTTACATAGCTACAAAAAATGTGGTCAACATGCTTGAAGTTGTGGAGGAAAATGTCAACATGATGAGGAACAAGGATCCCTATGGTTATGATGTGGACTCTCCTCCTATCTTTTATGAAGAACCTGTTGTGGTGCTAAGGGGTCCTCACTCTAGGATGTCATCCCAAGCTCTTAATGCTGTCATGAGAAGTCAAGGTCATGTTGTCATTAGGGGACCCAGTGCCAATCAACTCAATAAATCTAAGCAAGGGGCATCCAAGAATGTCACCACAAAATCAGCAGTTGATCCCAAAATGAGTTATAATCTTGTTGATCAGTTGTAGAGAACCACAGCTCAGATTTTGATCTTTGAGCTCTTAGAATTGTCCCCAAGACATAAGTGTGTCCTTGAGGATGCCTTGCACATAGCAAATGTTCCTACCAACTTAGGTGTCGATCAATTCCAAAACATGGTCAATCATATTGCTAGCCCTCATTACCATACTTTTTCAGAGGATGATGATAAAGCTTTGAGCCATCTGCATAATCTCACGCTTCATATTAAAGTCATGATCCAAAAAACCCATGTCAGGCGTGTGTTGATAGATGGGGGTGTTGGGCTCAATATTTGTTCCTTAAGTCTTTTAAAGACATTGGGTTATTCAGAAGAAGTCATAGAATCCCAAGAGAAGATCACCATAAAAGCCTATGATGAGGCATAAATAAGTTCTGAGGGGTTGGCTGTTCTTCCTATTAGGTTTGGCCCCATTGAGAAAGACATTTTGTTTCAAATTGTTGATGTTGGTCCTCTGGCATACACCATATTACTTGGTAGACCATGGATCCATGATATGCAATTAGTGCCAGCCACCTACCACCAGTGTGTTAAGTTTCCCTACAATGGAGTAGAAATTTGTATACCTAGGGATAGCACCTTATTTGTCAAATCCATTTCAATAGGGACTCATGTTCCCCTCAATAGAGAAGTAGAGGATTTCAATGCGACTATAGCATAGTGCAAAGATAAGTTCAAGTCAATAGACCTTAGTATGGGGGGGTATCAACTTAACTCCTTTACAAAGCTATCAGTTTCACCCAGGTCCTATGGTAAACCTTCACAAGAGATGAAACCTTCCTCTTCAACCATGACTTTATTTGGCACATTTGTAGAGTCCTCAGTTCCTATCCAAGATAAGAAAGAAGAGGTGGTTGTTAGAGATTGGATTTATAAAGAAGAAAAATATATGCATAATGAGAATTTCTCTCCCTCTCCTAAGGCTTATGGGAGAGGATACACTTTTGTCAAATAGATGGGCTATCCCAGATATGGCCCTCTCAATCAAAGATTGGATGCTAGAGCTTAACCTCTCGATCATGCTCTTTTTGGATCCAACTCTAAGAAGATGGTTGGCCTAGGATTTGAGAATCATAACAAGAAAACTAATCCTATCCTTGATGAGTTGGATAGTGAAGGTGAACCGAAATACATGCCAAATTTGACAAATCAACAAGATATGTGTGAAGATTTGGTCCCTTCCACTAATCTCCTTTGGGGAGATTCAGACAATCCAATTGCTCATGCAACAGTTTCAAGCCTAGAATAGGATGAATCTAGTATAGAAGATCTTGTCCAAGAACATCAATATGAGAATGGTGTTCAAAAGGATGTTACCCTTGGTGACATTAGAGTATCCACATCAAGATGTCCTAAACATGCATGGTGTAAACATCCCAGTTGGGATTCAGATACATATTCACATGAGTATGAATGGGAGTCTCTCTCTGATTCTTCCACAGTCGACATGGATGTTGATGTTGTCCATACTTATAGTTCTCATCCCAAGATAGCTGATGAGTCATGTGTAGGATTGAAGGACTAGAACCCATGTGTTGCCCTAGTGGATGATTCTTCGCTTGGTAGGATGAATCCTGATTTGGGTAACTTAGAAGAATACTTGACAGACTCTGACTCTCTAGTCACCAAAGATGACATCATCCATATTCACAACCTTGAACCTACCATTGACTTGCCTCTTGCTAACCCTCATCTCATTGATTGGTCCCAATGTTATCAAAAACTTGAGCTCTTGACATTCCAGATTGACTATGAGATAACCTGTTACTTGAATGCAATTGAACCCGTAGTCTCTTCCACCAGTGAACTGGCTACTAGCATGACAAAGCAAGACATCAAGTAACTTAGTCATAAAATAAAAAGAAAATAAAAAAAGAATAAGAGTTCTGATGGTGAAAACCACTGTGTGGTGGTGTCAGAACCAAAAATACTAAAAAGAAATGACGTATCCAAGGGTGAAAACCTCTCTGAGGCACTTAAGGATGAGGTACTTGATCATCTCCCTAGTTACTTTCAAGACAAATCTTCAGTGCTTGTTGAGCCAACACAACCAGTCAATTTGGGTACAGATGAGGCTCCACAGATGATACACTTGGCTCAGTCCTTGTCAACACAAGAAAAGGAAGCATACACCAAGTTCTTACAGAGAAAGAATATTAAATTTGCATGGACTTATTCAGATATACTATGGTTGGACACTAATCTTATTATGCATCACTTGTATATAGCTCCAGGTGTGAAGCCAGTCAAATAAAATTTGAGAAAAATGCATCCTCATATAGCTCTTCTAGTCAAAGCAGAATTAGAAAAACTCCTTAGCACAGGATTCATAAGAGCTATTGACTATGTTGAATGGATATCAAATATTGTACCAGTTTCCAAACATGAAAAATCCATTCAAATCTACATAGACTTTAGAGATCTCAATAGAGCATGCCCAAAGGATGATTTTTCACTCCCAAATATAGACATGATAATGGACATGACTGCGGGTTATGAGATCTATTCCTTGATGGATGGTTTTTCTGGATATAATTAGATTAATATAGCTCTTGAAGATCAAGAAAAGACTACATTCACTTGTGCATGGGGTACCTATTGTTGGAATGTTATGCCTTTTGGATTAAAAAATGTAGAAGCCATCTATCAATGAGCTATGACAACTTTTTTCATGACATGATGCATAAAAACATGGAAGATTATGTGGATGACACCTTGGCCAAATCTAAGAAAAGAGACACACACTTAGGTGATTTAGAAGTCATTCTAGATTGCATGAAACAATTTCAATTAAGGTTAAATCCTAAGAAGTGTGCATTTGGTGTTACCTCTGGAAAACTTCTAGGATTCATTATTTCAGCAAAAGAAATAGAGGTAGACCTTGAAAAAGTCCAAGAAATCATGGATATGCCACCTCCTAAAAATGTTAGTCAAATGAGGAGTCTTCAAGGATGTCTTCAATCCATAAGGAGTTTCATTTCATAGGTGGTAGATAGAGCTCACCCTCTCAATAAGAACTTACATAAGGGAGTTAAATGCATATGGAACGAGGATTTTCAAAAGAGCATGGACCAAATCAAGAACTACTTGGAAAATCCTCCTATTTTAATGCCTCCCATCCCAGGGAAGCCACTTATTCTGTATGTTTTAGCAACAGAATCTTCCTTGGGGGAATTACTAGCTCAACTTGATGAACATGGGAAAGAAAGATCCATATATTACATTAGTTGTACTCTTGTTTCATATGAGGTTAATTACACCAGTATTGAGAAAGCTTGCCTTGCAATGATGTTTGCTTCTCAAAAAATTATGACATTACATGCTTGCGCACATAGTACACCTCATAGAAAAAATTGATCCTCTCAAGTATTTTCTTGATAAGGCTACCCTCACAGGTAGACTTGCTAAATGGATGATGATTCTTTCAGAATTTGACATAGAGTACGTTGAGCGAAAAGAAATCAATGGACAAGTCATAGCTAATCAATTGGCTAACTTCCCAATTCAAGATAGTGTACCTATTCAAGTTGATTTTCTGGATGAGCACCTTATGTACATGACTGAGAGAACATGGAAGATGTTCTTTGATGGATCTTTTATGCAAAATGGTTCTGGAGCTGGTGTGTTGTTTGTTTCTCCTCATGGGTACATGATTCCTAAGTCTTACAAGTTATTGTTCCCATGTACAAACAACATTGCCGAGTATGAAGCTTTGACAAATGGGCTCAAGATGGCCATAGAATGGAGAATCACAGAGCTACATATCTATGGGGATTCATAGATGATAATCAACCAGGTCAATGAAGAATATCAAATGAAAGATGAGAAACTGGTACCTTATAAAAAAATGGTTGATTCATTGAGATGATATTTCACATTTGTCACATTTTAGCAAATCCCTAGAGCAGAAAAAAAAGCAGCTGATGCTATGGCCACACTTGCTTCACTTCTTCAGTTAGAGCAGCATGAATCTAGATTTGAATTCCTGGTGGAAGAGCTACATTATCCTATCTATGAATCCCAAGAAAGCCATGTTATATGTACCCTTGTTGGTCGTGAGTCATCCCATTATGGTGCCGTTTACTCATACCTCTATGATGGCATTATCCCTAATACCTTTAACCACTCTAAACAAAGAAACCTTACCTGAAATGCCTCTTGCCATTCCCTTATCTCTGGTGATTTGTATAGGAGGGGTCTGGATGGGACACTTCTTAGGTGCTTAGAAAAGGAAGAATCTAATCAAGTGTTAGTTGACATTCATGAGGGCATATGTGGGGGAAATTCCAATGGTCTTTCCATGGCTTGAAGGTTGCTTAGGGAAGGGTACTATTGGCCTACCATGCAGATGGATGTAGTAGCTTTTGCAAAATCCTGTGAAAAGTGTCAAAAACATGGTCACCTGATACATGGTCTAGGTAGGGAGCTTATTCCTTCTATATCTCATTGGCCATTTTAGTGCTAGGCCTTTGATCTTGTTGGGCAAATTCATCCCAACTCATTAGGTGGACACAAATTTATCATCACTGGTACTGACTACTTTACTAAATGGGTAGAAGTTGTTCCACTTTCTATTGCCTCGGGCAAAAAAGTTTCTCTATTCATCCTGAACAATATCATCTGTTGATATGGAGTACCTTATGAGATTATCACTAGCAATGGAGGTCAGTTCAAAAATAAGGACCTTAAACAACTCTACCAGAAATTCAAGATTAAACAACATTGGTCCTCCATTTACTTCCTGCAAGGAAATGGTCAAGTAGAGGCATCAAACAAAACCATTCTTAAAATCTTACATAGAATGGTTCATAAGAATGGTAGAGATTGGCACTTATAGATAAATCCAGATTTGTGGGCTTATAGAATGAGTATTCGTACTCCTATTGGGGCTACTCCTTTTGCCCTTACATATGGTGCTGAAGTAGTGTTACCTTTAGAGGTTGAGATTCCTTCACGTAGAGTTTCCCTCAAAGGTCTAGTTACAGATGAAGACTACCGTGCCATGAGACTCCAAGAGTTAGAACTTCTCGATGAGAAATGTAAAGCATCATTTGACCATATGAGGGTTTATCAAAAGCGTATGTCCAAGGCCTTCAATAAAAAGGTTCACCCTAGAGAATTCCCAGTGGGAGATCTTGTCCTACATGAAAATCCTAAGAACCAACAACATAGAGATCAGAAGGGAAAATTTGAACCTAATTGGCTTGGCCCTTACATCATTACAATAGCTTTTGGGATAGGTGCTTATTTATTATCTACTAAAGAGGGAGAGTAGCTCCCTGAACCTATCAATGTCTTGCACTTGAAGAAGTTCTATCCATGATGTCTGTTCTGTCTGGGGGCATCCTCTGTACATATTTATTGATCCTAAAAAAATTGCAAAAAAATTCATATATGATGCTGAAAAAAATCCTGAAAAGCATATAAAGTCCTGAAAAAAAAAAAAAAATGCAAAAAATTCAAAAAATAGAAAAAGTGCCTTGGTGAAAACCTGCAAATAGGCGCCTTGGTAACAAAAATACAAAAAAATTGAAAAAATAAAAAAAATATGCCAAGTGGTGAAAACCTAGAAATAGACGCTACTTGAGGCCTTTGCACTCTTGTTTCTTAGCATGCGTCCTTGACACTTATCCTTTCTCCATCATGCCTTGTCCTTATTGCCTTGCTTTGGAATTGGTCTTTGTCTTTATCTAGGGGGCATAACTATGTTAGCTTTGGTCTTTTGGATGCGTTAGTCTTTAGGACACCTCGCAAATGGTGTTTTTAACACCTCCCCAACTATGTTTTTGAACACTTCCCTAGCGTCAAGTGTTTCTCAACACTTATCAGATATCCTACTTGCAGTCTAGAATGATGTGATATTTCTCACTGGCAAATGCGATACTCAAATTTTGACTCTATGACCTACACACATGCACTTAAACACTTGACTCGCTGAGACTTGCTTGACTTTATTTCTTTGTGTGTTGTCTATGATGATTTCTTTGATGAGTGTTCTCTCCCTAATAGTTTTTGATGATGTATGACTAGAAGACTGGGGGCACAAGGACATGTTTTATTTATTTTCTGCCTGTGGGTATATGTTGTTGGTCTTAACTAACATGAGAATTTATGCTTGTTCCACTTGACACTGGGATCTACAATGTATTATCCTTGACTATTTTCTGCAAGTGCATGCTTATAGTCATCTTGACTTTCTTGTGTCTCGATGCGAGCATAATCTTGCTATACCAAACTTAGGGAACCTCACTGCACTAGCCATCTTGACCTACATGTCTTTGATTCTTAGGTGGGATTCCCACATATCTATTTGATATAGATCATATTCATATACCCATAGTCATACTAGTGCATATTGTATGATCTTGTGATGCTACAAATAAAGCTCGATGATGATTGTTAGAGTCTAATGGATTTGTAACCTTGCAAGTAAACCACTTTTCATAGTAGCTTGCATTCTTAGGTTCATGTTAGTTTATTTTTGCATCTTGCATATGGAAACAACTCTCCTTTCATCTTTCACAAACTTGTCAGTCAATTGCACTCACCTTTCACTTCTTCTCGATCATATCTTTTGCTCCTTACCTTTTACATCACATCCTTTTCTTGTCATCACAAGGGGTTAATCTTATCATCATATCTATATCATAAAAAGATCATTTTCAAAAACATGAGTCTATAGCATAACATGAGAACTAAACATACATCTATGAGAGAGACTATACATGAGCATATATAAGCATATATCATACATTTGAGCAATATAACAAGACAATAATACTAAAACATCGATCACAAGTGAGACAAGTACACAAAATATATCATAAATCCAGTCATGTCATATATAAATCATGATACAAGTACAATGTGAGATCCCAAAATCTAGATCAAAGTCTCAAGATATGTCTGTACATCTAAGTCTTAGACCTAGGACTAACTCTCCCCATCATGTGGAGGTGGTGGTGGTGGAGGTGGTGGTCCCATCCTGTTGCCTACCATGTTTGATCTCCCTACCCTCTCGGAGTAGAGTGGCCTCTCTGACCCTCGGGTACAACTACTATGTATAGACCATGTTAATATGTTGCTGGTGCTGCCTCCCTCTGGATCTCTGCGACATCATCTTGTGCCGCTCTCTCCTACTATGTTATCTCGACTCATGCATCTAGTAGCTACTGGTCACAAATGGCAACAGTGGTCTTCATCTGTTGCACCTTGGCCTCTAAGGCTTGAACCCTAGCATGGAGATCCTCTCCTCCCCTATCCACAGCCTGCTCCTACCCTACATCCACTTGTCGGTGAACTATTCTAACCTCATCCTCCTCTCCCTCCTCATCATATGATACCTATCTAGGTGACCATCTCCGGCCACCTGATTGGGATCCCTGCCCTACCGCTACTCTCCTCCCTCCTCCCCCTCCTCCGTCTCCCCCATCATCATCATCCCCATCCCCACCTGCTACCTTTGGCTGTGCATTTGGGATCGTGGACCTAGGAAATGGGCATCTCTGGCGCTCTGCTCTGTATGCAGCATCTGCACCTGCATCTACCATATTGGGAAGGTAATCTCATGGCTCTCTCTGTAATCTTGTAGTCTCTTGTGCTTCCTACTGGTAGTCCAACATCAATAGCCATCCTTGTCCCTCATCCTCCCTAACCTTGGAATATGTGGTGGTCTCCACTGGCACCCTCTGCTGACGGTCGAACTGCCTCTATACCTGAGTGATAACAAAATGCTCAACGTTCTTTGCATGTCAACCTAGTAGTGGCCGACTGCACAACATGTATCTGAGCTCACAATCCCTATTGCTCCACTGTTCACACTGCCTATAGGGCCTCCACTCGAAGGCTGTCAGCTCATCCAATAGCCTCCTATAATATTTAATATCACCGCTATGAGGCTGGGTGATGAATTTTGTATACTTGTATATATAGGGGTGTCTCCACTCCTGAGGCTATACTTGTGGTTCCATAATGGCTATGTGCTCCCACACCCATAACTGAGCTAGGATGGCCCCGCATGCCCAAGATCTTCTGTCGCTATATACAATCTCATGTAGCTCATGGTACATGTCTGCTAGGATGGATGGGCCCTACACCATCCATCTCGGGTGTGCCACCAAGTCTGCTACCAATCTCCCCCAGCCTAGTGGGAACCCTCTCTAGCTCTAATTAGTGATCAAAGCCTATGCTACTATCAAGCACATGATGTACACCACTAGGTAATGCCAACCATACTCCTCTATTAGCTGGTCCCAGATGAGATGTCTGTCAATAATGGTCACATCCTAGAAAAGGTCCTGAATGGCCTATTTCCCATATGTGGGAGTTTGATCATAGTATACTTGCACCAACAGAAAATCATGTCAATTTTCATCATATGAAAACATTACATTTATGAACATCTATAAACATGATTATACTCACCGCCTCTCCATGGTTGGGTACACGTAGGATCTGGTAGACGTCCTCTAGTGTGATCGAGGCCTCTCTAGTCGGTAGATGGAAGGTGCTATGCTTGCTATGCCACCTCTCTACCAATGCCATCAGCAACCCGTGGTTTGCCCGTATATGGGGCATATCCAACAAGTATCCAAACCCCATCCTAATCAGGTCATCTCTACCTGGATCATCTAGATCCTGGATGCAACGTAGCCCAACCACTCTCGATGCTCTAATACTGAGCACCTAAAAAGCCTCCTACAAGCCATAAACCTACAAACCAGATGTCAGAACATATCATGATGGATGATTAAAATCAGTACACGTAATATCAAATGCAAAAATTATTCATACCCATGTTATATTGCTCAAATTAAAACTATGCAATACTTCTTATTATACTCTTGCGACACTGGTTTTTGATATTGTATCATGCAATACTTTCTTCAATAGTAGTGCAATACTATTTCTACGTGTGATAGTTCGCACAAGGTCGCACGATATTTCATCTAGGATCGTGCGATACTTTCTTGGACAACAATGCGACACTTTGTGGACCCATGAACTATCACACAATGTAGTATATAACAAGCGTGCGATACTTTCAAAGTATCATATGAAGTTTCACCAAAGAATAATTTGAAAAAACCAAAAACTTGTTTTAAATGCATTAAATGACTCAAACGGCTAGTTTTTTTTGAAAACTCATCGGGGCACCATACTAAGGAGGCCGATTGTGCAACTGACCACACTCGAATCAATGTGTGTGGATGGGAATCACTACCTACTGAGCCATAATCTCTCTCTGATCTCTCAAAGTTCTCCAAATCACAAAAGACAAATGAATTTGAAAATGACCTTTTCACCCTTTATATAGCATTTTGACTTTTTGACCTAATTTTCAAAACATCTCAGAATTTTGTGAAAACAAGACCCCTAGCTAATGTTGATGTCCTGGATCCATTTTTGGGATTGAAATTGAAATCTGAGTTCATCTTGATAGTCAAAATTGCATTTTAAAATTTCTCCTTCTTCTGCACAGTTGGCTGACCGTTTGAGGCCTGATCCTTTAATCTTCTTTGGGGCATCTTCATTTTTTCATCTCCATCTCTCTCACTACCCTAGTCTTCCATTCATCTCCTTCACTTCATCTCTCTAAGGTTTGACTTCATCTTTATCCTATATCTTTCTCAGGAAAACCTAGTCAAACTGGGGCATATCTTCACTGCTTGATGGTTATTCTATCATCTTTCATCTTCGATTATGATTTCTTGTGATTTGATCAAATTTATCAATTTATTTTTTCTCCTATATCTCATTTCAATTTCAATCACGAGGGGGCAGTACCTGTCAAACTTCAATCCTTGATTGAACTTTATCAATCCTATCAATCAAACCTTGCTTGAGACTTGACAATTACCTATTTACAAGGGTGTTGGCCTTGTCTTTTTCAACTAGCTTATCTTTGTCCTGATGTGTTCCCATCCATCAAATACACGTCTAGGTTGTTTTGTGATCCCAAATCGATCTCACATTTCAACTTCATTCTTTGACTACATGTGATCCCAAATCGATCTCACATTAGTCAAAGAGGGGCAAATGTATGCACCCTAAAATGGTCGCCTAGACTTTGGGCCCCATTCTTCAATTTATCAATTTCCTAAATCAATGATTTGCAATATTTTCAATCAAATCAATTTCCTTGATCAAATCCTAATTCTATCATTTATTTGATTATATTCTATGGGTTAACCATTTTATCCTAAGTCTTTATTTAATTAAAAGAAATTCCCTCCCCTTTTATTAAATAAAAATCCCCCACTTACCTCTTATCCTAAGTTGCACAAATAAAGCATTATTCCTATTTTATAAAAAGAAGAAAAGGCCTTTTTGTCTCACATGGGGCACAAAAGTCAACACTTCTTTCTCATTGGAGGAGATTTGTGCACAAGGATTGATCCCACTTTCAAACTTTACCCTTGATCAAATCTTTTGCCTCTTAATCTCCATGGTCCATTTATCTTTAAAAGGAGAGCTCTTTCCTCATTCAAATGATCCCACTCTTGATGCTAATGTTGTGCTGTAGGTTTTCTTGGTGACTTTGGAGCTTTGGAGAGCTTGTTGTATTCTAGTCTCATTCTAGTCTTCATACTTGCATTATAGCTTAGTTTCTTTCATTGCATTCTTAACTTAGTTTCATTTCAAGTTCTGACTTAGTTCACATAGCTTAATTAGTAATGGCTTGTAACACTTTCGTTTCCATAGCTTAGTTGCATTTTTCATTCTAGCATAGTTGCATTACATTTTCATCAAGATTCTTGAAGATATTGGCATTCTTGCCCTTGTCTCTTTGAATCTCCCATTACATGGTTTACTAGCAAGGTTATATGCTTAATAGCTCTACCTGAGAGTCCTCTAAACACCCTTGCACTCCATGCCTAGGGAGCTCTAGGTCACTTTCTCAAGGTTTCCAATCCATGGATGCCCTTGGAAGTAATGACTTAGAGAAGTGCACATTTTGAGTGTACAATCCTTAACTAACTTCTCATTCTCTTGAGATAAGGATTATAGGGCTGCTTCAGATTCATCAGATCCACTTTGTTCAAGTAGGTTTTCAATTATGTCTTAACATATCTCCAGCCTCTACAAATTGCCTTCTATAGGATTCCATGTCTTCCTCAAGGATCTATACCAAGATGTTAGGCTTCTTGTAGGAAAATGGGCTCTGATATCAATTGTTAGGTATAGGAGACACTGAGAGGGGGGGTGGGGGGTGAATTAGTTTCAAGAGGCAATGAACCAATTCAACTACAACTTCCAAATAACCAAACATGCAAGTGAAGCTATGCAATAGAAATAAAACAATTAAATCATCCAAAAAGAATAACACATAACACCACTATTTTTATCATGGAAACCCTTATAAGAGGGAGAAAATCATGGTGGGGATGACACCCACAAATATCTTCAATGCATTTAAAAGAGTTTCCATGTTAGGAGCTTACAATACCCTATCAAGGGTTCACCTAGTTAGAAGTGACTAGTACCTTGTTAGAAGTACCAAAAGATCTATTATGATCTACCTCACAAGAGGATTTAGAACTCTAGTTAAGAAGTCACCCTGTTAAAGGATTTATACAAAAGACCTGTTAAAGTCCACCCTGTTAATAATCTGCTAACTGTATGCACCCTAAAATGGTCGCCTAGACTTTGGGCCCCATTTATTCAATTTATTTATCCTGAATCAATTTTATCAATAATCAATATTTTCAACATTATCAATTTCTTGATCAAATCTTAATTTCGATCATGTATTGGATTTTTATCCTTGGGCTAACCATTTATCCTAAGTCTTTATTTGATTAAAAGGAATATTTCCTCCCCTTTTGATTAAATAAAAAGCCCACTTTTCCTCTTATCCTAAGTTGCACAAATAAAGCATTATTCCTATTTTATAAAAAGGAGAAAAGCACTATTTGTCTCATATGGACATAAAGTCAACTCTTATTTTCTTATTGAAGAATACTTGTGCACATGGATTGCTCCTCTTTCAAGCTCCACCGCTGATTAAGACTTTTTGCCTCTTAATCTCCATGGTCCATTTCACCTCATTTCTTATAAATGGAGAGCTCTCTCCTTCATTTGCATATATATCATGTTTTTATGCTAATGTTATGCTATAGGTTTTAGGTGCATTTGGAGTTTTGAAGACATTGAAGACTTGTTGCTTTCATCATTTAGTTGCATATTTTCTTTTTTAGTTGCATGATAATGGCATTCTTAGTATAGATTTCCTTTTATGCAATAGAATAAGCTCACATAGTCTAAATAGGAGGCATTGTAATCCATTGCTATTTCCTTTCATAGATTAGTTGCATTGTACTTTCCTTTCATAGCTTAGATTGCATCCTCATTTATATTTGCATTGCATCTTCATAATGATTCTTGAGGATATTGGCACTCTTGCCCTTGTCCTCACTTGAATCTCTCATTGTATGGTTGACTAGAAAGGTCACAAGCTTGTAGCTCTAGCTGAGAGCAAACACATCATAGTCCCTTGCAACTCCATGCATAAAGAGCTATGAGCCACTTTGTGAGGCCTCATTCTTGAGAAACCTTGCATGTAATGGTTCATAGAAGTGCACCTTTTTAGTGTGTACATTTCTGGCGTGATATACCTTTGTATCCAGATCTGGGGCTCAAATACAAACTGTTCAGCACCAATGCACCAATCTGTGGCACCAATTCCTCTTGTGATAGCATTGCATTGACCCGCAACCGATCAGGACATTCTCTGGCAAAGTGATCGGGCTTGCCATAGAGAAAAAAATCCCGATTCCTCTTCTTCTCCTTCTCTTCATACGCAGGCTCAGTTTCATCCGATTTCTGCTTCTTAGCTTTTCTGTCGCCATTCCGCTTGTGATCTTTTGGATGAAAGTGAGGTGTGCTGTCAGATTTGGCTCCCCCAAATCCCATTGCGGAATCACCCTTATAGTCGAGCAACCCTTCCGCCACGTGATTGCATCGACCAATGACTGCACCTGATGTCTCCTCACTTCCTCAGCCGCCCAAGGTTGTAAGTTACGCATGAAAAGAAAGAACTTCTCCCAGTCACCAAGTTTGTCGCATTCCAAGTCCAACACTCGAAACTGCTTCACATACTCCCGGACTGTGCCAGTATGTTTCAACTGATCAAATCGTGCTCGGTTCACCCAATCAGAGTTCCCAGGATGGAACTGATCACGAAGGGCTCCCTTCAAGTCAGTCCACGTCTTGATCACTTTGACATTCTTTCCAGCCTGTTTGTCAGCCAAATGTGTCCGCCACCATAACTTAGCACTTCCAGTCAAGCAAGAAGTGACTTTCTTGATCTGCATTGCATCAGTCAAGTTCGTCACCTCCAATAGGTACTCATCCACATCCGAAAGGAAATTGTCAAGGGCCTTGTCGTCACGATCCCCGTCATAGGATCTGATCTAATCTGAAGCCTTTGATCCAATCTTTCCTCCTTGCAACATCAAGTGATGGAGGGACTGTCCCTCTTTCAAAAACTTAACCTCTTCCCGCAATGCATCATATTGCTCGATCAGTTTTGCCATCATCTCGATCAACCGCTCAATAGGACTGTCATTCTCCAATGCCTCAAGTCTTGCTTCATGGTTTTGAAGCCAATCCTTTTGCTTCAAGTGTACTCAGAAATATCGCATGATATACCTTTGTATAGCGGTGTGACACTTCGCGCGAAAGAAGAATCGCCTGCCAGTACTGAGAAATATCACCTGTTATCGGGTGAAGTATCGCCCGCCCATAGTGAGAAGTATCGCCCAGACTGAGGTATATCATGCGACTATAGGAAACTGTGTCGCGCGATACTGGTGAAGTCTGAGAAATATTGCCTGATCTGACAGAGATTTGCATTTCCAATTTTATCATCCGAACTTGATCTTTTTTAGTTTGCTATTTTGTTTTGCTGTGTTTAGATAGGTCTAACCAGCATCTTTTAGCTTAAATCTATCAGTTTATTGCATATTTGCATTTGGATTTTGATTTTGCTAACCTTGTGGGTCTAACAAGTTGTGTTTGTAGGTGCTCTCATTGCTTGAAAATTGCTAAAAATGCATGTCAAAGAGGGCTACTAACAATTTTTGCAGGGCTGCCCAAGCATAAAAACAAACAAAAAAGTTTCTTGCTTGTTTATTTGCTTTCCTTTCAAGTGTGGCATTCACTAATTGTGTTAGGAATCTTTAAAACCTTGTGAAAGGGATCTTGAGGTGGTAGGAGAAGTATGCTCTTCACCTTTAGGTGAACCAGAAAATCTTGACCCATCTTAAGGTTTTGGAAGCAAGGGAGTAATTGAACCTCTTTGCTTGGTGTGTTTGGGAGAGATTCTTGAGATAGGGGAGTATGCTCTTCACCCTTGTGGTGAACCAAAAACCTTGAACCTCAAGAGTTGATCTATTCTTTGTTTAGTTTAGGATCCTTTAGCGGGCCTGCTCTTGAGCAATCAAGAGGAATGACTCAAGTGGGGACAACCTTGTCATCATTTTTCTTGGTGGCAAGTGATTCCAACTCACTATAATCTCAAGGCTATCAAGGACACCAAAAACCTTGGTAGACATGACACTTGTTTTCGTTTGATGTGAGTAGCTCATGGGATTGCGACCATGGGGAAAACATTGAACAAGAATGCTTAAGGTACTCTTGAGGCCGCAAGGTCCTAGTCCTTTATGAGGAGCAAGAGGGGTGTTGTGAACGGAAATCCTTATTAAGAACCATTAGATAAAAGCCACCTTATTTTAGCCGCTTATCTTCTTAGTGCAAGGATTGATCCAAGTGGTTTACCCGGATCACCTTAAGATACTCACCATATGTGTCCCTTTGGTTGTGTCATTTGACATTTCCACGATAAAGCCAACATCTCTTGTGGGTAACCACTTGGTGTGAGGCAAGGGGGCATCAAGTTGTGGGCTAAGTTGGTAAGTATTGAGCCTTGACTTTTTAGGATAGATTTACTTGAATTGTCTTCAGTTGTGTGATACCAGTGCAAACGTTCTTACATACAAATAATCGGTAGCATTCATAAGGTGCTTTTTCAATTCTGATATCACAAGTGTTTGTCTTGGCAAGGTTGCTTTTGCCCTTGTTTCAAGTGTTTGAGACCATGTTTTGATCCCTTACTATTTGCAAACCTGCCAAAATTCTGCTGATATTGTGACTGAAATCGAAAACATCAATCCTTAGACTGGAAATTTTGACCAAACAGACCCAAAAATGTAAATTTTACACAATTCTGGTCAAGAGTTAAACAATTCTGCAATAGTATCGCACACTGTAAAGCGAATTATCACGCGATACTTCGCGCTTGCTAGAAATATCACCTGCTTTGAAGAGAAATATCACGCGATAGTTCACCCCTGATGGACTATCGCCTGACCCGCCTGGAGTATATCGCCCGCCAGTATTGAGGTATATCGCCTGGCTTCGGGCGAAGTATTGCACGGTTATAGGTATATCACCCCAGTAGCCTGGAGTATATCGCCTGGTTAATTTCTGCCGTGCTTAAATTTTGGTCAATTTCAGTTGCTGTTAATTAGGCTAGGTCTTAGAGTAGGCTTCTCACCCTGACGTTTGAGACCTATTTTGACTCTAAATTTTTGGTTTTAAGTCCTCCGGGATAGCATCATTTGATTTACGAAATCACTTTGAAATAATTGCCAAGTTAGAAGGTCATTCTTGGTGCCAAGGTTCTGTTGGTTCCTGAAATCACTGGACTCAATCCTAGTGGTTTCGAGATGCCAATTGACGAATTCAAATCTCTTTCTCTAACTTGAATCCCTGCACTTTTGGTTAGAAACCAGGGTGGGTGTACCCAAACAAAAAATGATAACTAAAAAATTGCTAATCTAAGGACTAGGATCTAATATGTCTAATCTAGGATCAAAACTGAAAGCCTAATCGATCAAACTACAACTATACTAAAGTATCAAAACTATAATGTTATAACGAAATTAGGGTTAGAAAAGATGAAAATGCTGTTAGAAATCAAGATTAGTGAATCAATTGAAAACATTTTAAAATCTAAGTCCTAATATAGATAATTGCTTCAAAATTGAAATGGGCAAAACCTAGAAACCAATAAATGAAAATGACAGATATGTAAAAACAATACTGAATATGAGACCAGTGCCTATAACATTGGGCAGTAGAGTCCTGACAATTGAAATGTGTTAGGAGACATAAATGAATTCTAAATTATCAATATAGACAACTTTATTGAATTTAACTCCGATGTTTATAGACCAACCAAGTGCGCACTTTTGGAAGAGTTTAACTAAAAACATATTCTAGGAGACCAATATTTTCATCAAATATACTGATAACTTGAATTCAAACCGATCACTTTACAGGAACTCAAAAGAATTCATCCGTACATAAATATCATCAAAAAATCTAAATTATAACATTAAAGAAATTTAAACTTATCTCAATCCAGTAGTGTTACAGTACTGATGACATTTCATGTATCAGCCTTCCAGATTCGCCTATAAAAAATTTAGTCCATGATATGTGTATATGCCATCACAAAATTGTTTTAAAACTTTTAATGTTGATGAAAATGATGATGTCCCTTGTATCAAATGTTTCCCTATAAATGTAATTACCAAAGGTTTTATGTGAAAAGACATAACCTTTCATAAAACCTAATCCTGGCAACTAACCCTAAAATATGCCTAATAAACTATTACAATGATTGTTCGGGAAAATCTTCCCTAAATTAATTTCATTCCGGTATCCTATGCATAATAATTTGTTCTTTAATTTCCTGCACACACAAAATAACCGATATTAGTTTGTAATAAAAACATTATATAATGTGTTAATTTTATAAAATATTTATTATTTATTAATACTTGTTTGAAAAAAGAGTATCATAAAATGAAATCCTTCACACAAAATTTATTAAATTGTGAAACATACATAAAAACAATATTCTCATATTTTATTTTAAAAATAAAGCATATTGCATTCATTCTAAAATAGAATCCCTTAAATGATATTAACCCTAAAATAAAATTCATTTACTCAAAGGTTAATTTATTAAGCTCACAAAATAATTCCTTAAAGATATTAAAATATGGAAAATTTATTAATTGTTAAAATATACATGATTAGGGAATATAAATTTTTACCTTCCTGAACAACCCTAATGTACATCAAAAGAATAAACTTACTCATAAAAGTAAGTAGAATGAAAAAATAAAACCCTAAAATTAAATTGACACAAAAGTGAGAAAACATATTTAGGGAAATAATGAATCATCATTCAAACCCTAATAATATAAAATTTAATCTACAAAATATGTATTATTAAAGATTAATAATAATAAAATTACTTCACCCTAAAAGTATTTCATATTAGCTATAGGTGAAAATGTGAAAATGAAAAGAGGTTAGGTTATTCGGTAAATAAATTAATTAAATAACAAACTAACTGAATCATATAACTTAAGATAATTAATTAAAATATTGAAGTTCCCCCTTAACAAATAATATTAATTTAATAATTTATTTTAAAAAAGAAATACAATTATCTTATATTCATATATTTATTTCTACACATACTCTCGAAGAATAATGTAGAGTAGTTGGTTAGGGGTAGAGTCGGGTAGATAGGTAGGAAGAGGAACGGGTCGAGAGGTCGAGTGTTCAACTCCCTCTCCCCGTTCTTTTTCCTAAAATTTAGAAAATATATAAATACAAAATAACACAATAATCATATTATTAAATTATAAAAGTAATTAGGGAAGAAGTAACTCCCTGTGTGAAAAGTGATTTTGATCTCTCACCTGCACATACAATTAAAATAAGTAAATACTTTTCCCCTATTCCTCTTGAAGAATAATGTAGACTAATTGGTTAGGGGTGAGGGATTAGTAATGTATGCAAAAAGGTCGGCTCGAGAGGTTGAGTGTTCAACTCCCTCTCGCCGTCCTTTTGGCCTAATTATATATACATATTTCTTATTTTTCAAAATTATCAATATTAAATAACAAAAATGCATAAGATGAAACATTTACAACCTAATATATGGGAGTAAGAAACAATAAACGAATACATCCTTTATCTATTTCAAAATTTTAATAAAAGATTTACAAAATATACCCAGTATGCATTATACTTCCCTGACATTCGATCTCTTTTGGAGCTGAAATTTTAGGTGCCAACAGTGGCTCCAATTGGGGACGTGTGTCCATACCTGGGCACAGCGAGAATCCAGTATTCTCTGGAGAAGCAGACCACTAACATAAAGTATTAACGATATACAAAATATAAGGAATCAAAAGAAAGGAAAACAAACTCAGTTACCTCTCCAAAATAATAGTTCTCATGCTGAAAATATCAAATATGAAGCTTGCAGAGAAAATGTAAATAAGAGAATTGATTTCATAGGAGAGATACTTACCTGAGAGGATAACCTTACCTCTATCAAAAACCTTGTTTTGGTTATGTAACATTTTATGCCTTCTTGAAATGTATTGAACATAATTTTTATTCCAACCGTCACAATTCCACATGTAATAAATTTGCTCCCCATGTGGTACATTTTCGGACTGTACGGTATCCTCTAATTTTTCAAGTGTAAAGCTGTCATCTTCATGAATACTATTCAGTGCCATTTTCTCATGTACGGGTAATTCATTCTGCAATATTTTGCCCTCATTATTGAGGACATTTGAAGAATTTTCAGAACCTTTCACAGGAATATTTCCTTCCTGAATTATTTCGTTTATTCGGAATTTATTTTCCATTTCATCAAAATGTATCGATTCACCTTCATAGTCTCGAAGGATTTCATTTACATCACATAATGGGTTTACATATGGTCCATATCCAGAAAATTCTTCTTCCTTTGAAAATTTATCAAAATCAATGTTACTCTCAAATGTAGATCCTATCGAAATATGATTATCATAATAATGATCTATATATGAATCCATTACAAATTCATTCTCATCCACACTCTCTTCCCTAATGGATGCACCCAAAAGTAAATGTCTAATTATCTTTGGTATGAAACTAGGGATAGAGTTATTATCTTCTTCACATGTCTGGTAGGTACTTTCTTTTTCATATGCATCTCGGGGAACCATATAAAGATCATCCTCCTTAGTGTAATTATCCTTCTTCTGCACAAGATAATGCACATTACTATTATAATTACATGTGGGAGCATACTCTCCACAATAATCTCGCTCCATCGGCGCAAGTTTATGAACATTATTTTGCTGCACAAGCGCTTGAAGTGCATGGTACTCGGGCCATTGATGAGCTTTATTTGGCTGCATATTATTTACACCATGCTGCTGCTGAATATAACATGCTTGCTGATTATTATTTTCATCTTGTTCTTGCGTAAATTCTGGATAATCAAGTTGCTGTTTATTCAAACTATTAACATCTCTCTTATTTGCATAACTGTGAACCCCATCGTCATTATCTTTATCTCGATAATACGTTTTATTGTCTTGCTCCGTATACCTTTGCCCTTGAGAAAACCAGTATGGCTGCTCATTTCGATGCCACAACTCCACACTGACTTGCTGGTCATGTTTTTTATTCTGAAAAATATAATCCGGACAATACATATTACCATTTTGCTGCTTGATTTGAGTGATTCGTGCAGAATTTTCCGGACATTGTTTTTCCTTATTCCGAAGCTCATTTTCATGCTTTTCTCTTATGCTGAGGTGTTGGTTACGTAAATAAATATTAGAATCTGTATTATTACAACTGGCATGAATGCATTTACCCTCCATTTGTGTGGAACAATAAGTATTATCTCGTTGTTCATATAAATGATCATTAACACTTTTTTTATTTGTGTAAACGTGAATTCCATATTGATTGACCTGCATTTTATTGTTTTGTGTGTGTTGCTCAGCATAATGCTGACTTTGCACCATATTACTTGGCTGCCCACACTTGCCTCCAGCCTGCTGTTTATAAACCATGCCACTTTCATCTCCCTGTGCCAAATAATAAGCTTCCTTCTGCGAAAAGTGTTGATTGATATTTTGTTTTTTATAGCCAATATTATTAGTGCCTAAAAATTCTTCTATTTGCGCAAGTTGAAAGTCACAAGGGTGATGTTCATAGTTTTCATGTGAGACCATATATTGCCGTAGCATTCGGTTTTTCCCATGTACATTATCACTTTGTTTATTACACCATTCCCCTTGCACAGTTTGAACGTCACTTCTTGCCCGCCCAAATGGATTAAAACTTCCCAAACTCCCTTGGATGGCTCGCGTGTGGTGTTGGTTTGGATTACACACACTATCATTTTGCTGTTTATCAGAACTATCATTGTAATCTTCTTCTTGCGCAACTTGTCCGGATAAATGGTTCTGACAATATATATTATTATTATTTCTGCATTGCTTGTTTTGAAAAGTCTCATTTATATAATCATTTTGCGCAGGTTTATGCGGCTGCTGGTTACAATCTCCTCCTTCACGCTGCTTGGATGCATTGTAATTATGCAAACCTCCTTGGTTGGCTCGCGTGAGATGCTGCATGCTATTACCATTTTGGTAATACTCATCACGCAGGTTAAACTGGCGTGAACAATTATTCTCTTTTTGTGTGGGCTGTTTTAAAATATCATTAGGCTGCAGATTCATTTGTACAATATTATACATGTCATGCGTATGAAAATGCTCACACTGTACCTCATTTTCAGCATCATACCTAACCCTGACAGGCTGCTCACGTATACTTTTAGCATGATAATAATATTTACCACCCTGCATGTTTTGTTGCGGCATGTGATCCCCTACATGCTGTTTTGTTGCCTTGTCATATTCCATCTCTTCTTGCACATAATCTTCACCTTGCTTAACGCGCCTGCCACATATATTTACCCTTGACTGTGAATGAGAAACATTTCCACCACGATATTGGGAGCGTATATGGTCCATTTGCTGTGTTGGATAACTTACATTTTCATTTTGCAATGTATTAACATGTGAATTAAGATATTGGTTATCTAATTCGCTGCAATGCACTTCCACATTAGTTGAGCCGAATGCATCTTTAATTGACCAAACATCATTATTTTCATCCATTAAATTCACACGCTGCTCAATATTTTGTCTATACACAGGTATATATGGATACTCACGCGGGTCTTGGTGAGTTTGTTTTTTGTAATACATTTTATCAATTTGATATTTATCTTTCTCCAGCTGCACGTTATCATATTCACAATACACACTATGTGTATTAAAATGTTGTTGTTCATTATCACATTTTTTATTTAGAATATTCTCAGCTTCGTGCGCATATGAATTTATGTAATGCATATCACATACATGCTGATTTGCCAGGCTGTTTTGCGCAAAACTATGAAATTTATTGTTATATCTTTCACTTGGAATATTTCCTTTCTCAAATTTCTCCGTTTGCGCAAGTGGATATAGATTCTTTGGCTTATGTAAATCTTTGTATTTCTGATTATTATTTACTCTGTAATTATTTACATGCTGATTTAATGTAGAGATTCTTGCCTGAAAATGAGGTTCATCTTGTTGGTGGTAAATATTCTCTACATCATTTACATGCCCATTGAATAACTCCTTATTTAACGGTAAGTAAGAGCCACTGTTACCTTGCCCACAAAATTTAGGGTACTCATCTTTATTATAATAATTAACTTCCATGTAATTATTAAATTTACCCACCATTTCATCACTGCTTACATGCTGATTATGAATATCACTCATATTTTGAAAATGTTTATCATTATTTGATAAACCATAGATATTTTTACCATATATATCATTTCTATTTTCTGTATAATATTCATCCTCTGCACGTAAATATCTTTTATTAATATTTTCATAATGCTTCTCATTATGATTTTGATCAACATCATTGAAATTATGCCCAAAATGATCATTATTTCTTTGTTCTTGTCCACCGACTCCACCATAGATATTTTCATCGTACTGTGCATTATGATTTTGTTCAAAACTATTATAATCATGACCAGAATGATTTGTATTACTATCCCTCTGCTCATATCCAAAGAGAGTCATTCTATTATTATGATCATGTAGTCCTTTATCATTACTTTTTTTCAAATGACTTTCATCTCCTCTTCCCGCAGTGTTCTGATTGCTACGGGGATCATTGATACTTTTCACCTTGTTATTTAAGTCACACATTGGGTTATCAAAAACTTTGAAACATTCCCTGAAATTAAATTTTAGAGTCGCCACCTCACCTTCTGTGAGGAATTAATAACTGTTCTGAGTTCCTTGTCCCAGTAGAGTCTTCACGACTTAACCAGAGATTCTGAAGCTGACATTCACTGATAGGTTGGTCCCCAGCAGAGTCGCCAATTTGTTGGTTCCTGAAATCACTGGACTCAATCCTAGTGGTTTCGAGATGCCAATTGACGAATTCAAATCTCTTTCTCTAACTTGAATCCCTGCACTTTTGGTTAGAAACCAGGGTGGGTGTACCCAAACAAAAAATGATAACTAAAAAATTGCTAATCTAAGGACTAGGATCTAATATGTCTAATCTAGGATCAAAACTGAAAGCCTAATCGATCAAACTACAACTATACTAAAGTATCAAAACTATAATGTTATAACAAAATTAGGGTTAGAAAAGATGAAAATGCTGTTAGAAATCAAGATTAGTGAATCAATTGAAAACTTTTTAAAATCTAAGTCCTAATATAGATAATTGCTTCAAAATTGAAATGGGCAAAACCTAGAAACCAATAAATGAAAATGACAGATATGTAAAAACAATACTGAATATGAGACCAGTGCCTATAACATTGGGCAGTAGAGTCCTGACAATTGAAATGTGTTAGGAGACATAAATGAATTCTAAATTATCAATATAGACAACTTTATTGAATTTAACTCCGATGTTTATAGACCAACCAAGTGCGCACTTTTGGAAGAGTTTAACTAAAAACATATTCTAGGAGACCAATATTTTCATCAAATATACTGATAACTTGAATTCAAACCGATCACTTTACAGGAACTCAAAAGAATTCATCCGTACATAAATATCATCAAAAAATCTAAATTATAACATTAAAGAAATTTAAACTTATCTCAATCCAGTAGTGTTACAGTACTGATGACATTTCATGTATCAGCCTTCCAGATTCGTCTTTAAAAAATTTAGTCCATGATATGTGTATATGCCATCACAAAATTGTTTTAAAACTTTTAATGTTGATGAAAATGATGATGTCCCTTGTATCAAATGTTTCCCTATAAATGTAATTACCAAAGGTTTTATGTGAAAAGACATAACCTTTCATAAAACCTAATCCTGGCAACTAACCCTAAAATATGCCTAATAAACTATTACAATGATTGTTCGGGAAAATCTTCCCTAAATTAATTTCATTCCGGTATCCTATGCATAATAATTTGTTCTTTAATTTCCTGCACACACAAAATAACCGATATTAGTTTGTAATAAAAACATTATATAATGTGTTAATTTTATAAAATATTTATTATTTATTAATACTTGTTTGAAAAAAGAGTATCATAAAATGAAATCCTTCACACAAAATTTATTAAATTGTGAAACATACATAAAAACAATATTCTCATATTTTATTTTAAAAATAAAGCATATTGCATTCATTCTAAAATAGAATCCCTTAAATGATATTAACCCTAAAATAAAATTCATTTACTCAAAGGTTAATTTATTAAGCTCACAAAATAATTCCTTAAAGATATTAAAATATGGAAAATTTATTAATTGTTAAAATATACATGATTAGGGAATATAAATTTTTACCTTCCTGAACAACCCTAATGTACATCAAAAGAATAAACTTACTCATAAAAGTAAGTAGAATGAAAAAATAAAACCCTAAAATTAAATTGACACAAAAGTGAGAAAACATATTTAGGGAAATAATGAATCATCATTCAAACCCTAATAATATAAAATTTAATCTACAAAATATGTATTATTAAAGATTAATAATAATAAAATTACTTCACCCTAAAAGTATTTCATATTAGCTATAGGTGAAAATGTGAAAATGAAAAGAGGTTAGGTTATTCGGTAAATAAATTAATTAAATAACAAACTAACTGAATCATATAACTTAAGATAATTAATTAAAATATTGAAGTTCCCCCTTAACAAATAATATTAATTTAATAATTTATTTTAAAAAAGAAATACAATTATCTTATATTCATATATTTATTTCTACACATACTCTCGAAGAATAATGTAGAGTAGTTGGTTAGGGGTAGAGTCGGGTAGATAGGTAGGAAGAGGAACGGGTCGAGAGGTCGAGTGTTCAACTCCCTCTCCCCGTTCTTTTTCCTAAAATTTAGAAAATATATAAATACAAAATAACACAATAATCATATTATTAAATTATAAAAGTAATTAGGGAAGAAGTAACTCCCTGTGTGAAAAGTGATTTTGATCTCTCACCTGCACATACAATTAAAACAAGTAAATACTTTTCCCCTATTCCTCTTGAAGAATAATGTAGACTAATTGGTTAGGGGTGAGGGATTAGTAATGTATGCAAAAAGGTCGGCTCGAGAGGTTGAGTGTTCAACTCCCTCTCGCCGTCCTTTTGGCCTAATTATATATACATATTTCTTATTTTTCAAAATTATCAATATTAAATAACAAAAATGCATAAGATGAAACATTTACAACCTAATATATGGGAGTAAGAAACAATAAACGAATACATCCTTTATCTATTTCAAAATTTTAATAAAAGATTTACAAAATATACCCAGTATGCATTATACTTCCCTGACATTCGATCTCTTTTGGAGCTGAAATTTTAGGTGCCAACAGGTTCATCTCTACGATTGTTAGCTACATTCTTGGAAAATTTTAGTACTCTTATTGTCCAAATAATTTTCATTTAAATCTCAATTTCAATTATCTTTTGGCCTAGCCCAACCTCTTGATTCAAAAATGCAAGGGTAGTCACCCTTTGATTTGAAGCACCTCTTTGACAGTGTTGGTAAAGCCCTTTTTTTATCTTCTCATTTCTTTTTTTTGGACAATAGAGGACTTTGATTATCCTAGTTTGGTGTTGACACTTTGAGAGGTCACCTTTTCATTGAGAGTATCTTTCTTTCATGTCAGTTACGACAAGGTACCAAGTCAATCAAGGGAAGCGACCCCCTGTTGCCTTTAGCCAGTTACCACCTGTCAAGACTCGTCGACAACCTAAGGGAAAAGGACCCCTTTTTGATCAATCTCCTAAGAGTGAATCTGAGGTTTGTTTTAATCCGGGAGCTAATCCTAGTGAAGTGAGCACCTCTTTCATACCACTTTCATCAAGCATGGACATGAGTTACACTTTTACCCAACAACAAAGAGAAGCCATGAATCAAACTCTTGAGGATATCTTTCAATGACATAGAAGAGAGTATGGTGGTTCTTCTCATGCTAGTCCACCCGGGTCACCTCCCAACAACGCGAGGTATTTTGATGCTCACCAACGAGCCGAGAGACATCATAAGCAAGCTCACTCAGATTCAGGGTCACAACACGAAGACCAGAACAACGAATCTAGTGATCACCACATAAACGCAGCCAATACAATAAGGCATTCGAGACAAACCTCCCCACTTAAAGACACCTCTTGATATGCAAATACAAGATTGAGAAGCATTGAGAGAGAGAAGCAAGCCTACTTAGATGAACAAGCTGCTAAAAAAGAAAAATTCAGACAACTAGAGGAAGAGGAACGTGCATTGTTGGATATACAGAAAAGAGTCACCCAAGAAGAAGAAGATAGACTCTATGCACAACAACTCCAGAGTCGATTCAATGGAAGGGGCACCAATAGTGGGACCAACTCACCCCCATCTACCCCTTCCCCAAGCCCTAGAAGAAGGTCAAGGATGCCCTCACGATCCCCAAGTCCTAGAGGAAGAAGGGCTTCAAGATATGACCATCATAGGAGATAGTCGTCTCATAGACATTCAAAGCAACCCTCCCAACGAGCACATCATGGCTCACAACATGGAGGAAGTTATGCTAAATTTGATCATATGGACTTCATGACTATGCAACAAAAACCATCCTTTCAAGCATATGTGGAGCAATATGTGGAACAAAACAAAGACCAATTCTTGGAAAGTCTTATTAACAAAGGCGCTAAAGTTCCATATAATTTTGATGTTCACCAAAAGATCAAGAAATAGAACCCTTCAACCGATGAGGTGATCTTACAAATGCAAAAGGATATAGATAGGATGAAGGCTCCCAAGAGCACGTTTCATTTGGACTCCATATGTCCTAACCCCATTGACAAAAGTGTGGTGATGGTAGAATTCCCTAAGAAAGTTGAGTTCCCAACATATGACAAATATGATGGCACTGGTGACCCTCACGACCATGTTTGATAGTTCTACATAATGAGCTTTTCCTTCCACCATGAAGACTCCTACTTGATGAGATTATTCCCAAGGAGTTTAAAAGGTCAAGCCATGGAGTGGTTCACCAACCTTTCCCCTCCAGTAAAGACATTTAAAGAACTTGTCCAAAGTTTTGTTCAGCATTTTGCTTACAACTTGTCGAGGTCAGTCACAATGCTTGATTTGTGCAAACTCAAGCAAAATCAAGGGGAATCTTTTGTCACATTTTTACAACGATGGAGGCGATTGTGTTCAAAATACCAAAGGACAATTCCTGAAGAGGAGAGAATTGATATCATTGTGAGCAACCTAATACCAGAACTAAGATATGAAGTCAAGAAAATCCCATTTAATTCTTTTGATACCATGGTAGAGGTGGCATGTCGCATTGAAGATGTCCTAAAAGAACAAGGAATTTTGGCTAGACCAACAAATAACAACAATAGCCAAAATAACAATACTAATGGTAACAAGGACAAAAAGAACTCCTATTGGAACAAAAACAAGCAAGTGGTCAACGATGGAGTTGTTGACTCATCTCAACCCAAAAACAAAGGAGTTCTTAACCTCTCTCATGCAGTTCAAGCTATGAAGCTGCAAACATCTTCAACACAACAAGATAAACCTAAGTATCAAAGGAGATCTAAAACGGAGAAAAGATAATTTACCAAATTGGGAGAATCTTATGCAAATGTTTTTAAGACATTAGTTGCTCATAATTTGGCACACCCACAGGATCCTGCAAAACATCGTATACCGAATCCTTTACCTCATTGGTGGGATGCGAAGGCCTTTTGCATTTTCCATAATGGGATTGGACATAACATAGAAAATTGTTTTAAACTCAAGCATCTTGTCCAAGACCTTATTGAAAAAGGACAATTACAAGTTGATGGGTTAACCACTAATGCGGATCATAAAGCCTTTAAAGAGCCCTTGCCTAAATATGAGAAAGGAGAGAATTCTAACAATAAGAATGGCAAGGCGGCTATCAACTACACCTACACAAATGCGGAGAACGTTATTAACATGCTTGAAGTTGTAGATGATAGTGTCAACATGGTGAGAGGGAAAGATCCTTATGGACATAATGTGGACTCAACTCCTATGATTGATGAAAGACCCGCTGTGGTGATAAGAGGTCCTCACTCACAAAGAATGCCCTAGTCCCTCAATGCTGTCACTAGGGGCCAAGCCCAAGCGCCCATTATCATTAGAGGTCCTAGCATTAGCAAGTCTAAACAACCCATGTCCAAAGGCGTTCCTCCTAAATCTGTTGTTGGTCCTGATTCCACTTATAACCTTATTGACCAATTACAACGTACACCCGCGCAGATATCCATTTTTGAGCTTTTAGAATTGTCCCCTAAACATAAGCATGTCCTTGAAGACGCTTTGCGAGCAGCCAACATCCCTACCAACTTAGATATTGATTAGTTCCAGAACATGGTCAACCATTTGGCTAGCCCTCATTACCTCACCTTCTCAGAAGAAGACGACAAATCCATCAGTCACCCACATAATTTGGCCTTACACATCGAAGTCATGATTCATAAAACCCGTGTCAGGCATGTATTGATAGATGGGGGTGCGGGGCTCAATATTTGTACCATGAGTTTATTGCTGGCTCTAGGATATTTCAAGAACGTCATTGACACAAGGAAAAAGATCACGATCAAAGCATATGATGAAGCAGAAAGAAGTTCTAAGGGATTGGCCATTTTGCCTATTCACATTGGTCCAGTAGAAAAGGATATCTTATTCCAAATTGTTGATGTTGGACCTTTAGCCTACAACATTTTGCTAGGTAGGCCATGGATTCACAAAATGCAAGCAGTCCCATCAACATATCACCAGTGTGTTAAATTTCCCCATAACGGTGTAGAAATTTGCATTCCTGGAGATAGTGCTTTGTCAGTCAATAACATTTCCACTGGATCACATGTACCTTTGAATAGGGAAGCTGACAGTCCTAGTAGTTCACTTGAACAATGCAAGCAGAAGTTCAAGACCATAAATCTTGGGATGGGAGATTATAAAATTGATTCTTTTACAAACATGCCAATCTCTCCTAGGTCTTATGGGAGACCATCACCAAGTACGAAACCTTCATCATCAACAATGACATTATTTGGGAAATTTGTTGAGTCTTCGGTCCCCATTCAGGAAGAAAAAGAGGAAGTTGCCATAAGGGACTAGATCTATCACTAGGAGAAATACAAACACAACGAGAATTTTTCTCCCTCACCTAAAGCTTATGGGAGAGGGTATGCACTGGTTAAAAATATGGGATATCCAGGATATGGTCCCCTTAGTCATAGACTGGATGCTAAAGCTGAGCCTCTTGATCATGCTCTTTTTGGACGAAAGAATAAGTCCACGGTTGGCTTAGGTTTTGAGAATAAGAAGAAGAAAGGTGTCCCTGTCCCAGCTGCGATGGACAGTGACAGTGACTCAGACTATACGCCTGATCTTTCCAATCAACAAGATATGTCTGATGATTGGGTGCCCTCAACAAATCTCCTTTGGGGAGATTCCACAGATTTGATACTTGACAGCCCTACTATCCTAGCTGCGACGGATAGTGACTGTATGACTGCTAGATCAATGAAGGAAAGTGTTACTGTCCTAGCTGCGACGGATAGTACCAATACTAGCACTAGAGAGGGGGAAACCCTTCCTAACCTTGAGGCTTCTACATCATGAGGCCCAAATGATGACTCAGACACAGATTCCCATGAATATGAATGGGACTCACTTTCAGATGCAACAGTTGATCTGGACGTAGATATTGTCCATGCTTATAGTACCCAACCCGATGCAGCTAACGAGCCTAGTGTAGGACTAGAGGATCATACTCCTCAAATTGCCTTAGTGGACGATGCTTCGTTTGATAGGATGAGTCCTAATTCGGGTATCTTAGGAGAAGACTTGATGAACTCTGATTATATGGTCACCAGAGATGACACTTTTCGCATAAATAACATTGAACCAGTCATTGACGTACCCCTTGTTCACTTTGACCTAATTGACTGGTCTTAGTGCCATCAAGAGCCCACATTCCTCACCTTTTAGAATGACTACGAAATTGCCTGCTATCTGAATGCTCTTGAACCTGTGGCTTCTTCCACCAGTGAACCAACAACCAGCATGACAGAGCCTGATATTAAGTACCTCAGTCTCAAAATAAAAGAGAAAAAGAAAAATAGGTCTGATGGCGAAAACCACTTTGTGGCGGTGTCAGAACCAAAAATAGTAAAAAGAAATGACGCATCCGAGGGTGAAAACCTCTTTGAGGCACCTAAGGATGGGGTACTTAATAACTTGCCGAGTTATTTCCAGGATAGATCATCAGTATTGATTGAGCCAACAAAGCCAGTCAATTTGAACACAGAAGAAAATCCTCAGCTAGTCCATCTTGCTCAGTCTTTATCAGAAGAAGAGACCAAGGCATATATACAGTTTTTACAGAAAATGAAAATTAATTTTGCATGGACCTATTCAGACATGCCAGGGCTTGACACAAATCTCATAATGCATCACTTATCCATAGCTCCAGGTGTCAAAGCAGTGAAGCAGAGACTCAGAAAAATGCATCCACATGTAGCTCTACTTGTCAAAGGGGAATTAGAAAAACTTTTGCGAGCTGGATTCATTAGAGCCATCGATTATGCAGAATGGATCTCAAACATAGTGCCAGTTTCCAAACATGATGGGTCCATTTGTGTATGCACAGACTTTAGAGATTTAAACAAAGCATGCCCAAAGGATGATTTTCCACTTCCAAACATTGACATGATAGTGGACATGACGGCGGGCTATGATATATACTCTCTAATGGATGGTTTCTCAGGGTATAATCAAATCAAAATAGCTCCTGAAGACCAAGAGAAAACAACATTCACATGTGCATGGGGAACCTATTGCTGGAACGTCATGCCATTTGGATTAAAGAATGAAGGAGCAACCTACCAAAGAGCTATGACCACTATCTTTCATGATATGATGCACAAAAACATGGAAGATTATGTGGATGATACTCTGGCAAAATCAAGGAAATGGGACACACACCTCGATGATATAGAAGTAATTCTAGATCGCATGGAACAGTTTCAACTCAGATTGAATCCAAAGAAGTGCGCATTTGACGTCACCTCAGGAAAACTTTTAGGATTCATAATATCAGCAAAAGGTATCGAGGTTAATCTCGAAAAGGTCCAAGCAATTCTAGATATGCCACCTCCTCGAAATATCAGCCAAATGAGAAGTCTTCAGGGATGTCTTCAATCAATTAGGAGGTTTATTTCTCAGCTTGCAGATAGAGCGCAACCCTTCAACAAGACATTGCATAAGGGCGCTTCTTGTGTTTGGAACGAGGATTGTCAAAAGAGCCTAGATCAGATCAAACAATACTTGGCTAATCCTCCGATTCTCATGCCTCCTATTCCAGGGAAACCATTGATCCTATATATTTCAGCTACAGACACTTCCCTGGGGGCATTATTGGCTCAATTAGATGATACTGGGAAAGAACGGGCCATATACTATATCAGCCGTACTCTAGTCTCCTATGAGATCAATTATAATAATATTGAGAAGTCTTGTCTCGCGGTGGTGTTTGCTTCTCAAAAGTTGTGCCACTACATGCTTGCTCATACCATACATTTGGTTGCCAAAATTGATCCTCTTAAATACTTGCTTAGTAAGGCTGCCCTCACGGGTAGACTCGCTAAATGGATGATGGTCCTAACTGAATTTGACATAGAGTACGTTGAAAGGAAGGCAATAAAAGGGAAAGCTATTGCTGACCAATTAGCTGACTTCCCAATTCAGGATCGTATGCTAGTCCAAGTGGAATTCCCAGACAAACACATCTTGTATACGACTACTCGCACTTGGACAATGTTCTTCGATGGTTCCCGCATGCAAAATGGATCAAGTGCTGGAGTGTTATTTGTTTCTCCACATGGGTACAATATTCCAAAGTCTTACAAACTATTGTTCCCATGTACCAATAATATTGCAGAATATGAAGCTTTAACTAATGGCTTGAGAATGGCTATAGAATGGAACATCACAGAGTTACATGTCTTTGGGGATTCCCAATTAATCATCAACCAAGTCAATGAAGAGTATCAAACCAAGGATGACAAATTGATACCCTACAAAAAGATGGTTGATTCTTTGAGACGCTACTTCACCTTTGTGACGTTTCAACAGATCCCTAGGATAGAGAACAAAGCTGCAGATGCCATGGCCACATTAGCTTCACTTCTTCAGTTGGAGACACATGAATCCAGATTTGAATTCCTGGTGGAAGAGCTACACCATCCCATCTTTGACTCGTTTGAAAGCCATGTCATTTGTGCCATTATCACACATGAGTCTTCCCGATATGGTGCTATCTATTCATATCTTCGTGATGGCATCATCCCCGACACATTCAACCGCTCTGAATGCCGAAACCTCATCCGTAATGCCTCTCGCCACACCCTCATCTCTGGTGATTTATATAGGATGGGTTTAGATGGGACGCTCCTTAGGTGCTTGGAAAAGGAGGAATCCAACCAAGCGTTAGCTGACATCCATGAGGGCATTTGTGGTGGACATTCTAATGGTCTTGCCATGGTCCGAAGGTTGCTTAGGGTGGGATATTATTGGCCCACAATGCAGATAGACGTAGTCACCTTTGCTAAGTCATGTGAAAAATGTCAGAAACATGGAAACCTGATTCATGCTCCAGGTAGGGAGCTGATCCCTTATGTTTCTCATTGGCCATTTCAGCGCTGGGCCTTTGATCTGGTTGGGCAGATTCATCCCAACTCATCAGGTGGACACAAGTTCATTATTACTGCCACTGACTACTTCACAAAATGGGTGGAAGTTGTGCCACTTTCTGTTGCTTCAGGGAGGACCATTTCTTTGTTCATCTTGAATCATATTATTTGCCGATTTGGAGTGCCTTCTGAGATCATTACTGACAATGGAGGTTAATTTAAGAATAAGGACCTAAAGCATCTATGCAAAAAGTTTAAAATCAAGCAACATTGGTCCTCCATCTATTTTCCACAGGGAAACGGACAGGCAAAAGCCTCTAACAAAACCATTCTTAAGATTCTTCATAGGACAGTACACAAGAATGGTAGGGATTGGCACTTACAAATCAATCCAGCATTATGGGCTTATAGAACAAGCATTCACACACCTACAGGAGCCACTCCTTTTTCTCTCACCTATGGCGCTGAAGCAGTATTGCCTTTAGAAGTCGAGATACCATCACTTAGAGTCTCACTCAAAGGATTGATTACAGATGAGGATTACCGCGCCATGAGGTTACAGGAACTAGAACTCCTAGATGAGAAGCATAAGGCTTCCTTTGATCACATGAGAGTGTATCAGAAACGTATGTCCAAGGCATTCAACAAGAAGGTTTGCCCTAGAGAATTTCAAATAGGTGATCTTGTTTTGCGAGAGAACCCAAAGAACCAACAGAACAGAGAACAAAAGGGCAAGTTTGAACCCAACTGGCTTGGACCATATGTCATCACAGCTGCTTTTGGTACCGGTGCGTATTTACTGTCAGATTCTGATGGAGAACAGCTCCCTGATCCCATCAACATTGTGCACCTCAAGAAGTTCTATCCTTGATGCTCGTTTCTGTCTAGGGGCATCCTTTGTATATATCTTATTGATCCTGAAAAAATACCAAAAAAATTGATATATGATGCTGAAAAAATACCTAAAAAGCATAAAAAGTCCTAAAAAAAATACAAAAAAATCAAAAAATTCAAAAATCCAAAAAAAAAAAAATGAAAAAATGAAAAAAGAATCCAAGTGGTGAAAACCTGGAAACAAGTGCTACTTGAAGCCTTTGCACTCCTATTTGTTAGCATGCATCCTTGACACTTAGCCACTTTCCATCATGCCTTGACCTTATTTGGCTTAGTCTGGAATTGGTCTTTGTCTAGGGGGCATAACTGTTAGCATTGGTCTTTTAGGTACGTTTGTCTCTTGGGGCATTTCACAACAGGTGTTTTTCAACACCACCCCAAACAGTGTTTTTCAACACTACCCTTGCGTCGAGTGTTTCTTAACACTTATTAGATGTCTTACCCAATAGTCTAAGTATGATGCAATATTACTCATTTGCAGATGCGATACTCAGAGTCCGACTCTATGACCAACACACATGCACTTAAACACTCAACCCGCTTGAGATATGTTGACTTTATTTTTTCTTTGTGTGCTGTCTATGAGGATTTCTTTGATGAGTGCTCTCTCCCTGAGAAGTTTTCGATGATGCATAGCTAGAAGACTGAGGGAATGAGAACATGTTTTCTTTCTTTATTTGCTTGTGGGTATATTTTGTTGATCCTAACTGTCATGAGCATTTATGCTGGTCTTACTTGACACTATGGATTGACAAGGTATTATCCTTGACTGTTTTGCGAGTGCATGCTTCTAGTTATCCTAACTTTCATGTGTCTTGATACAAGCATAATCTCGCCATATCAAATTTAGGTGATCTCACTGCATTAGTCATCTTGACCTATATGTCTTTGATGCCTAGGTGAGATTCCCACATTTCTATCTGATAAAGATCATATTCATATCCACATAGTTATGCTAGTGTGCATTGTATGATCTCATGATGCTACCAATAACACTTGATGATGATAATTAGATGTCTATAGGCATTGTGACCTTGCAAGTCAACCACTTTTCATAGTAGCTTGCATTTCTAGGTTCATGTTAGTTTAGTTTCTGCATCTTGCATATGGAGAGAGCTCTCCTTTTTTTTATCATCTACGGACTAGTTGGTCAACTGTGCTCATTTTTTTGATTCTTCTTGATCATATCTTTCATTTTTGGTCTTTCATATCACATCATTTTCTATCCATTTTCGGACTCGAAATCGAAATATGAGTCACGTTTCCAAAATTTTTCCCTTCTTTTGTGCAGTTGGCTACATCTTTTGAGGCCTAATCCTTCGATCTTTGTTGGGGCATCGTCATTTCTTCATTTCCATGTCTTCCATACTTCTAGTCTTTCATTCATCTTCATTCCATTCACTGGGGCATGTTTTAATGGTTAACCTATTGACCTTTATATTTGATTGTGATTTCATTCTGATTTGATCAAATCTTTATCCTCTCTGATTTCGATTTCGACTCCGAGGGGGCAGTATTTATGAGATTCTCATCCCTGATTCCTTGATTCTCTTGATTCAGACATCTTTTGTGAGCTTTTGCTCAAATTTGAGATTCTTATCTCTTACTTTGAATGTCATCCTAAATCGACCTCATGTTCAAAGACCTTTATTTATGCTTTGTCTGGGTGTGATCCCGAATCGACCTCACATTTGAGTTGTTTTGTGATCCCAGATCGATCTCACATTTCAACTTCATTCTTTGACTACATGTGTTCCCAAATCGATCACACATTAGTCAAAGAGGGGCAAATGTATGCACCCTAAAATGGTCGCCTAGACTTTGGGCCCCATTTATTCAATTTATTTATCCTGAATCAATTTTATCAATAATCAATATTTTCAACATTATCAATTTCTTGATCAAATCTTAATTTCGATCATGTATTGGATTTTTATCCTTGGGCTAACCATTTATCCTAAGTCTTTATTTGATTAAAAGGAATATTTCCTCCCCTTTTGATTAAATAAAAAGCCCACTTTTCCTCTTATCCTAAGTTGCACAAATAAAGCATTATTCCTATTTTATAAAAAGGAGAAAAGCACTTTTTGTCTCATATGGACATAAAGTGAACTCTTATTTTCCTATTGGAGAATACTTGTGCACATGGATTGCTCCTCTTTCAAGCTCCACTGCTGATTAAGACTTTTTGCCTCTTAATCTCCATGGTCCATTTCACCTCATTTCTTATAAAAGGAGAGCTCTCTCCTTCATTTGCATATATACCATGTTTTTATGCTAATGTTATGCTGTAGGTTTTAGGTGCATTTGGAGTTTTGAAGACATTGAAGACTTGTTGCTTTCATCATTTAGTTGCATATTTGCTTTCTTAGTTGCATGATAATGGCATTCTTAGTATAGATTTCCTTTTATGCAATAGAATAAGCTCACATAGTCTAAATAGGAGGCATTGTAATCCATTGCTATTTCCTTTCATAGATTAGTTGCATTGTACTTTCCTTTCATAGCTTAGATTGCATCCTCATTTAGATTTTCATTGCATCTTCATAATGATTCTTGAGGATATTGGCACTCTTGCCCTTGTCCTCACTTGAATCTCTCATTGTATGGTTGACTAGCAAGGTCACAAGCTTGTAGCTCTAGCTGAGAGCAAACACATCATAGTCCCTTGCAACTCCATGCATAGAGAGCTATGAGCTGCTTTGTGAGGCCTCATTCTTGAGCAACCTTGCATGTAATGGTTCATAGAAGTGCACCTTTTTAGTGTGTACACTAACCTATTAGAGTAAGCCTTGAGAAATGAACTCAAATAGTTGATTTGGGAATGGTACTTCTTGCCTGATAGATCCACTATAATCTCTGATCTCTGGTGCACTGTACTTCCTCTATCTCTAATCGCAACACTCAAACTCATGATCACAACCCTAAATCATGTGATTTAGTCCACCTTTATACTAATGTTCTTAAGTCAGCTAAGACTTGAATTATTTTACAAGTTGGTCCACAATATTGACCAAACTTATGGAAAATCATGCCAATCATACATAACATGTCGATCCAAAATGTATTAATCAAAACATATTGAAATTTCGGCCCAAAAATCAACCACCTTGATCATCTAATCATTAGGAACCAATTGGTAGAATAACCAGTTCACACTTATCATATCACCAAAATAATAACTCACCCAAATCATTGAGTTAACGGTTGCAGTTGTAGAATTATAGTTATTTGACCTTGGTAAACCATGAGGAACAATCACACCTTGTTATAAAATGTCATCCATTTTGATTACCATGCAAAATAATCTCTTTTATTTCCTTTCTATTCAATGGTCAAAATACTCAGCATATTTTTCCTTTACCTATCCATCCAGTCAATCAGTATCTGTAACCTATTCAACAAATCAGATAAAATTGATAGAGTTGCCATCAATAAAAAACTCATAAACATTATCACATTGCATCTCAATCCAATAATTCATCATAATGCCAATAGATATATTGTTTGTTATGATCCAACACTTTTCTTTAATGACATTCATGCTTTACTGGTATGAGAAGTCTTTTATGGTTATTGATTTCTCTTTGGTTCTTTCATTGGGAGAATTAGTGTAGGTTCTCTACAAGCATAGAGGGGAAGTGGCTTGCAATGAGTGCCAGGGGCTTCAAGTGGCTGCCAAGATCACTCATTGTAAGTAGCTTAATAAAGTGATAACTTACTAAATTATTGAGAGAAAATATTAATAAGTTAATTGTGTACCTCACCGTGCCTTGAGTTCTAGTACAGGCTAGGATGTGTGAGATGATGCTTGGTTCTCAATGTGGTGTGTGTTCTGGCATAGTCAGTAGCCTTGTTTGTATGAGAGGTTTACTGATACCACATATGGTCACTTGGGTGTCAGGGTCTAGAGAGGTTACTAGGATGAAGTCCAAGGATTAGATGTATGTGATGACACTTCCCTATATATGTTCTAGGTTCCTATATTGCATTTGGTACACCTATTTTGTGTCATGATAATTTATACTTGATAATCTTGTAATCCTTTACTACCATTTTATCCAGTGTACCTTGGCAATAGTATTGCTTATTTTTGGATGTTTCCTTGAGTGAGGTTTTGTGTTATCTCCTCAGCACCGTGAGACTGGACCTTTAGGTTCCACGTGGTTAGGTGGTAGTGATTATTATTACCAAATCCGATGTTCATGACTTTGTTCTTGAATGATCCTTGATGTTTCTTCTATCTTTTTGTTCATTTCTTGGAGACTTTCTTATTATCATCATGAGATGTATATCTTATATTCCATTTTTATGTATTGGTTAGTGACATTGATTTAGGAGATGTATATGTACTTGTTTTTATCCCTGAGACATGTGCAGTGGAAGTTGTATTATTATGTATGCCATGATGTGTCGGTTGTACTCTATGGATTGTATCTTTGATTACATTGATGTAATGAATGTATCTTATTATTCAGTTGTAATGAATAGGTTTTGATTACATAAAATTAGGTTTTGAAAGGACCTAAAACCTTTTACATCGAGATTACAAAATAAGCATTAAAAGTCCAATAGAAACAGTGCAACAAAACAACAAAGAAACACCAAAAATTGACAAGTCCTCCAAAAAAAAGAAAGAAGGGGACAACAAAAAGACAACTAGATAGTCTTCATAAGTTTAGCTGCTTGATCAGCCAACATCTGCATATTTGTTGAGGAAACCTGAAGCTCCTCCAAATCTTTTTTCTTGTTGATCTCCAACTTTTTGAAGCTTGATCTGGTCCTCTTACTAGGCCCTTGACCCTCCTTGACCTCCTTGGGTGCTTGCTCCCCTTTACCCTTTTCCATCTTATCCACCAAGATTCTGACATGCTCAGCTGAGGCCTTAAGGATGGAGAAACTCTTCTCAGCAATGTTGCCAATAGTCTTCTCCAGTTTCACAATACTGCTCTCCATTTTATCCATCCTCTTAAGAAAATTCCCTCCTTTCCAATCATTGTCCACCTATTTCATTTTGTTCTCCATTATTTGGACTTTCTTTGTGATAATCATTATCCCCTTGGCACTGCCAATAACCTCCTTCAACTCATCAATACTTTGTACCATAGTCTCATCACCCAAATTCATCTTTCCAAGAGCCCCAAGCTCCCACTGAAAATATTGAATTTGGTTTTTCATAGTATTGATGTCATTTTTCATTGTATTTAGGTTATTGAAGAAAGTAGTACAACCCAAATTATCATAGGCCTTATTCACATAGGCCGTATCCTCCTTAGAGCTCCCCGCCCTTCCCCTATCATCATCTGCTCTATCCTTCTCAATATTGGTCACATCCTGAGCAATATCCTGCATGATATTCTCCTCCACTAACACATTTTCATCTAAGTTATCATAATCCCCCATATTGGGTTCATTCTCTGACAACTTTTCCTATTTTTCCTTAGCATTCGCATGTGAGGAAGAATCATCATCAGTGGAAATAAAAACCCTCTTACCCACCTTCTTTTTCTTGATCTTGGCTCTGGTGTGGCTCCCAATAGTCCCCATTTCTTTTTTACCCTTCCCCTTCACATTGTCATCCCTACTTTCCTCCTCCTCTGTCTCCATTTCCGTAACAGAATTTTCAATCTTTGCCTTCCTTTTTTTAATCTTGGACAAAGAGCCACAATGTTTAGAGGGTTTTTTGGGTTGAACACATTCAACCTCTTCATCTTCAGTATCCTCCACATAGGCCTCCTCTAAGTGCTTTCCATTAGTGTCATAATCCTCAAGAGCCTTCCTATTAAATTGGGACCTCTCAACCTTTTTGGATTTTAACACATCATAAATTAAAACCATTAAACCTTCGTGACAAGCATGGTCACCCTCAAGATCCTTCTACAAACTATTAATGGTAGTATCTAGGGAGCTCAAAAGATAAAAGGGGAAATTAACTTTAATCCCATGTCTGAAGTGATTCAACAAGATAAGATGATGATTATAGATTTTAGTATACCTCCCATCTAGTGTTATGTAGCTAATAAGCACAAAAAGAACCAACCTCCATGGCCTAGAGATGCACTCAGGACTGAAATAGGAGTTGTCAATTTTCACCATTCTTTTCCTTTCCTGCTCTGTCTTCATAAAAACCTCAAGAGCTTTGTCTGAAACCTTCCTATCTCTATAGAAATTGATCCCTTCAATTTTCAGACACGTGGCCTCAATGATGATCTCCTTTGTTACCTCCATATACTGCATACCCACCATGATTTTACCCTTATTCCAAGTTTTAAGGAACTGCCTGGTAATAGAATGTTTATTACCATGCAGCCTCTCTAAATAATCCGCCACACCCCCATTCTTCACAATAATCCAAACCTTTGGATTTTGATTCCACTGCTTGCAATTTCCTAGCTCACACCGCTTCTTGCATCCTCCCATGGCTCTGCTTCTACAATTTTTCCTTGTCTCAAAGTTTCTCACAAAACCTTGTTTCTTTAACTTGTAATCACAATCATGCCCTCTAACGCCTAAAAAACCCATAAAATATGTGAATTAAAGGAAAGAGTCACATTGTAATCACAACTAGGCCATACATCTCCTTCACACGGATCCCTACAATTATTAAACATTAATGTAATCTTCATTGACAATTTTTTTCCTACTTTGAAATCAATCCCTATCAATTAATGATGACCCTTCAGAGGGAAGGACAGTCGATTCATCCCATTCAATATCTACTTGACTTCTACACGCCACATTAGCTGCCCAGTCAGCAGTTGAGTTGGTCTCCCTATAGTTGTGGGTAATGACACAAACATCAAATGTCTTTATTAATGATATTAAATATTGTCCATGAGGGGGTCATATCATTATTAAGGCATTTAATAATATTAAGGGAATCCCCTTCAACCCACACTTTCCTATAGGTTTTCATCTTAGCCAACATAAGACCATAAAGAGCAGCACTGGCCTCAGTGATATGATTAGAGTTGAAACCAATAGGAATTACCTTAGCACCTTTGCAAATCCCATTTTCATCTTTGATAACAATACCACAACCAGCTATCCCCTAGTTTCCCTTTGAGGTACTGTTGAAATTGATTTTCATCTAGCCATTAGGAGGACAATCCCAACAAGCCTCATTTCTCAAATTCCTCATGATTTTTTGATCCTTCATACCATCTAACTTCCAATTCTTGAAGACTATAACCTCCCAAGCATCTTTAGGTTCTTGAAATTTGTTAGTCAGCCATATATTTTCCATCAAGGCTCTCTTGATTTTATAGAAGATCAATATATAGCTAGACTCCTTATTTCTAAAAATCCTATCATTCCTTTCTTTCCAAACACCCCAACATATGTAGGGTAAAAGAAAGTTCCAAATAGAAATCATTATGCTATTATTAGTAAGAGACCTGCACGAAGTAAATAACTCTTGTATGCCCTCTGGAAAGATCCATTCCATATTCATCAGATTCAAAAACTTCTCCTAGATTCTTCAGACATAGGCACAATGAATAGTTATATGCTTGATAGTCTCCTCATCATTCTTGCATAGACAACACCTATTGGTTAAGCATAAGCCCCTTTTCCACAAATTGTCAATAGTCAAAATCTTATCCTGCAATAAGATAAAAAATAAAATAAAATAAAATAAAATAAAAAACCATTAATTTTAGGGGTTAGTCCTTTAAACCAAGCTTTCGCCCAAAAAGGTTCCTAGCAGTTCTCATAATTTTGGTTATACAAAGAGGAGATCAAGAATAACCCATTAGAATTATATATCCAGATCAAAGCATCCTCTTCATCAATCAAAAAGACAACATTCAAAATTTTGTTCAAACTTCTAAGAGAGGGATCCACCCTAGACAAGTCAATCCAGCTATCCCCTTCCCAATAATCAACCACATGAGATCCAAAGGCCAGCTTACATTGCAACATCCTATCCTTCCAATTAGAATCAGAACTAAGAGGATGATCCAAAAGCCATTCATCACCCCAAAAGAGAATAGTCTTGCCATTTCCAACCTTCCATTTCACACCCTTCTTAATCGACTCCTTATTTTTCAAAGCATTATTCCAAATGAAAGAGCCACCTTGCAAAGTGTCCTGATTCAAAAAATTTTGGAAATTAATGTTGTCCTTGTTATATTTGTTATGCCATATAGTACTTCATTCTCCCAGGGTATTGAACAATCTCCGAAGAAGCTTAGCTAGAAGAAAATCATTCATACTTCTTAATCTTCGCAGACCTAAACCCCCCTTATTAACTAGTTTGCAAACCTTATCCCAAGAAGAATCAATCATTGACCTCCAAAAAGAATTTGGTGGATCAAGACAAAGAGAAAACCCTATGTAGGATTCTAGAAGACAACCCACCTCACAGCCCATCACCCTTTTAATCTTTTCTTGCCTTCGTTTAGGAACATTGATAAAATAAATAGAGCTCGTGTTCCAATTTATAATCTGTCCAGTAGCAGCACCATAATTGTCTAAAGCCTTTTTGATGTTTTTACCATTTTAGACTGAGGCCTCCCCCATGACTATAGAATCATCCACAAACTACTGGTGAGAGTAGATTTTATCTTTTGAGGAAGGTTGAAGGCTAATGAATTCACCTTTTTTGGCCAAACAACCAATATATCTACCCAAATATTTAGCCATAATAATAAACAAGATAGGAGATAGTGGATCACCTTTTCTAAGACCTTATGAATAGGTTAGTGTACCTTATGATTTGTGTTATTTTAATTATGATTAAGTAAAGGATTAGGAATACTTTGATTTAGGTTTTAAAATGAACTTAAGATATATATCATGTGATTCTATGTTGGATTGTACTTAGTAGATTAGTTAAGTTATATTTAATTCTATGTCATGGAACCCTTGATACTTGTAATCTGTAAATGAGTTACATTTGTAAGTATGTATTGTCTTATCTTATATTGCTTTTGCATTGTTATTCATTATTGTTTAGAAACTCTTAAGAAAAAGAATGTTTTGTAAACTTAGTAACATGTTTTAGGTTAATTTATCTTGGGTTCCCTGGTGGGGCATTACAAATGCCCTCTATTCCAACCTTTTTGTAACATTTTGTGACACATGCCTTCAAATTGGCTCAAATAACTCACACTTGTCACCCTATGGCTTGGAAGGAATATGACAACATTATTTTCTCCATCTAGAATCATACCAACCCTTCATCTTATACAAATTGAATCCTCCCTATTGATTCATTCCACTTCATCCTTGGGCCTTGGAATTCCTATAAAATCCATTATGTTTGAAGGAAAGATCCATCCACAATCTTTGCATATTAAAGTCATGCTAGTGTTATTTTACATCCATATGAGCATCATGACTTTAGTTGTAGCTTGCATCATACTTTTTAGTATACTTTTCATGGCATAGTGATTAATTTAATATCATTTCCATTCCATATCATTTTCATTTGCATCTTAGTTTAGATTATTTTCATCATGCTTTACTTTCATTAATTGCATCTTCATATTTTTAGCTTAGTTCATCTCACATCCTTCATCTTGTATTTATCATTATAGCTCTCATATTAGCATTTACATAATGAATTTTGTAAATGTCATCTATTAGTTAGTCATGTATACAATCTTGTGCTACTGAGAGAACTTTCATAAAGATCAAATAGTTCCTTATTGGTAGAGGACAATGGAACAATTTTAGGAACTAACTCTTTAGTTTTTTTTGTGTTTATCAATTAAAATTGGTTTTTAATAGAAGGTTTCATTGGTGTGTTTTGTTTAATCGACATGATTTTCACACACATAATACCTCACCACTTTATTTTCTTATGTTTTTTATTGCTTCTCATTACATTCTTGTTATACATTTTTGTGAGTACTAAACTGGTTACTGAGAGGGGGGGTGAATCAGTAAATATTATCTTTTTGTATGTTTAAAACTTGTAAACGGATCATTAAATATAAAATAGAATATAGTCAATCATTCACAAGCATAAATAGATCACACAGATCAACTCAAGTATTTATACGTGGAAACCCTCGGTTAGAAGGAAAAAACTACGGTGAGACAGAGCTCACAACTTCACTATCACAGAATGAAGGTGCCCTATTAGGAGCTTAAAAAGGCACTGATTGAAGTACTACTCAGTTAAGGGCTTTTACAAAAGATCTATTAAGATCTGAACTCTGTTAGGAGTTGCCTAGTTATAGGACTTTGAACATCTACAAAGTTGTTACCCTGTTAGGGGATTTTACAAAGAACCAATTAGGTTCACCCTGTTAGAGGGATTTCAATATGCTTTCATTCCTTATATAAGTAATGATCTTATTTTGACACTACCTATCAGATTAGATCATACCTATTGATCTTCTTCGGTTTGCCTGACTGTTGATCTTTCTTTCTTTCTTTACCTTTGTGCCTGCAGCACCTCTTGAAAGATATCTCTCCTCTACTCTATGCAATCATCAACTATCAACAAAACCTTTTCTTTGTGTTCTATGACCTATATTTATATTAGAGTTCATCGTAATAACACCCTTAACTCATAGAACCGCCAAGCTGCAAACTTTGTATTAAATCATGCAATCAGCAAAGAGCTATGCACTTTGACCTAGAGTTTACCTTCCAAAAGAATCCACAGGAATAAAGCTAACTCCTATTAAAAAGCTAACTCTACTTCTTAGCGGTGGATGTCCTGCATAATCCAGCTTTTGACTTAAACTGTAACTCAAATTGATCCATAAAATTTGGATCGGATCTATCTTGTAGTTAGACCAATATACCCTTACCCAGTTTGTCCCTATATGCTTCATAAGATTGGTTGTATGGTCTTGATTCGGTTTATCGGTGAATCTATTGAGATAGTCAATCGGTGCATACATTTTGTTCTTCTTCTACTAGTGTTGTCTAAGTAATGTGAGTGACCGATGCCCCTTTATCGGTGTGAGGTTTGTGAAATACACTAATGACAACTCATAGTGCTAACAATCTTCCCCTTTGTCATTGGTGGAAAAAGCTTCACAAACTTTACTCACTTACTAAATACCAGTACCTTGTATCAGTAGAATGCTACTTCCCCTGACTGAATGCTTCCTCTGTTCTATCCTTTCCTTCCTTTATATACTCTTCCCTTTTTTGCCTTCAGAAGACAAAGGGTAAAGCATATCTTCACAGTTGAAGCTTGGTAAAGATATCCTTTTATATTGTTCTGCCTAAATGAAGGAATGGTGCCCATTGACCAGTTACATATTCTGAATTCTTTTGGGCTGCTGTCAGAGAAATAATGATATTCTCCATGTCTTCCATGGTTTTGTAGGCTAGTTCATTGATTAGATCTTCAAGAGAAGATGCTATTATATTCATGATGTCAAATGTGGGTGCCAAAAACACTTGGAATCCAATAATGTCTTGGATCTGATTATTTTTCTCTTCAACAATTTTTCTGAGTGCAAGAGTTAAACTTGTCATTTCTCTGCTGTAGGATGTTGCAGTCTTGCTCTTAATGTCAAACTAAGAGGACAATTCTTTAATCTCTTCTATTATCTTGGCAAAATTTTCTGACATATCTTGCAAAAATACTTCAAAGTTTGATAATCTACTCATCAAACTTCCCGCTTCTTGAAGTTGTTGTTGGAGAATTCTCAGGTTTGTTGTCACATTCACCTTAATCTCTTAAACTTGTTTGTGGAGTAACTCCAGTCTTTTCTTCTCGTAATGGTTGATCACCACTATTTATGGATCTGTGAGATCCTCACCAATTTCCTATGCCAATACTTCTAGCTGATCGATGACTGGTTCATCGCTATCGACATTAGTATCAGGAACGAAGTTGCATAGAATGTTCTTTATAGTGGTTAGGACCATGTCCTATTTTCTTTTGGTTAGCTCTTTGAGCTGCTTGGTTGACATCTTGCTGATGTCTACCACTGTATCGGTAGTTTTACTCCTTTTTGCTTCCTTCTCCTTGTCAAATGACAGCTTCCTTTTAGAGGAGGAGCTTGGGATATCTCCTTGTTCTTGTTGTCTTTGCTCTTGCTCTAGTTTAAGTTGCTTGTTGAGGACTAGGATGTCTTTGTCTTTTCCCTTATTATCTTTTGTTCCTTGATGAGCTCTGTTCTTTGGTTGAGCTTTTCCTTTTGGTAGATTTTGTTTCTCAGAAGGTTTTTCCTTGGTTTGAGATTCTTCATCCGATTGCTTGTTAGCATCTTGTTCTTGTTCTCTCGATGGGACTTCTTTTTGTTGTTGCTCCTCAGTCGTATGAAGTTCTCCCATGGGTATATTAGTTTTTGTTCATTGTTCAACATTTATTTGTGCATTAGTTATGAACTCTTCTGTTTGAGCTTTTTCCTTTTCAGTAGAAGATGATTCACCAATTGTGAGTCTGACTGATGTTTCTTGCATTTGGTCACTTTGATCCTGAGGACCTAGTTTATCCAATGCACTGAAGTCATACTTACGCCAGTAGTCTAGAGTTGCTTTATAGACTTGATTCTCATATTTGTTTAAAATTTCTGCAACTCTATCAAATGTCTTTAAGTTCATGGATGCTTCTTCTAATAGAAGCTTTATTATTTCTTTGCTGAATCTAGGTTTGACCTTAAGCAATGTTTCCCTTGTGATTCTGGTGTTTATGCCTAGACCGGTTTTCCATTTTGATTGTAGCCTGTTATTTAGTTCTGGTGGGAACTTGGACCTGTAGTCCCTTGGAGTCCTATTATAATCCATGAAAGTTTCTACTATCCCTACAATTAGCTTTTGTTTTTCCTCTTCGTTTAGTACACTGTACCACTTTGCAACATTATCTACTTCTCCAAAGTCCATTACCTCAGTAATTATATCATCAACATGCATGGGTTTGATGTAACCTTTGCTTGAAGAGATGAGAACTATTGGATTCATTGCTTGATCTTTGGTTAAGTCTAATAATGCCGATGTTTCTTCTCCAAGTACTCCTTTCCCTTTACCGGTTTAGCTATTGTTCTTTGAGCTGCTTCTTATTCTTCTTGATGTTGGGTCTGGAGAAGTTTGGTCCATAGTGCTACTTCTTCATTATGTACTTTCTCAATTTCACCAATAAGCATGAGACCTATCCTTTTTATGGTTGCAAAGTTTTTTTGATGAAGTTCAACTTGTTATGTAGCTTCTGCTAGAGTAAGGAGATTTTGGACCTCTAAAAGAGCTTTTATTCTTAGCTCTTTTTCTCTATCTTCCGCGGCTTTCCATCGGGCTTCAATATTTCGTAGAAGATGTTTTGGTAGAGTCATATGCAGTCCACTGGGATGAATATTACATTTATGAAGGAAATATGCTACGACTTCTTCAAGTTTTCCTTTGTCTTCATCATTGGCTAGTTCATATCTTCTTCTAACAAAACCTAAGTGCCCAAATTCTTTTAGTCCTACCACAATTTCGTCAATTGTGGGTTTGGCTTTTCTAGGTGGGTCCTCCTTTGCCATTTTACTAGTATTCTTCTTTCTAATTACAGGAACTGTGTCCTCGATCTCTATTTCTTCTAGTTCTTCCTCTTGGATGCTAGGCGTCGGTTCTACTTTCTTCCTCTGACCCTTGGGTTGTTCTGTCATCAGTTTCTTCTCTGGTGCGGGTGACCTTTTGTAGACAATCTTGACTGCTACCCTTTTTGATAGATTTTGAAGCATCTCAATATATGTGCCGAACCGATTGGCACCAAGATCCAAATTTACATCATTTAGTGCATCAACATATGCCTTAGCAACCTTGGTAGATATCTTGTAACCCAGTTCAGGAGCATACACATCTCTTGGTTCCACTGCTTGAATGATGTAGTTGTCGGTGGTGACCAGAAAGCATATGACGTCCTTGTAAAGATCAACAATAGTTGATGGTACTCTTTCTCTTTCATGCATCTTCAATTAAAACTCTTCAAAATAATCATTCATTGCTTTGCTTAATCGATCTCCTAGTCGGTTAGCCATATCAGTGATTTGATGCATGACCAATTTATCGGTTGTCCAAGTCACTTTACCGATACCTGGGAAGAAATCCAAGTAGAAAAAGTACAAACACATCAGGAGGGTTCCATACTTCATGGATTTATTTTTCACAACTCCAATCCTCTTCATATTTTCAAATATTTGGCTTTGAAGCATTGCACAGATGTTGTATTGAGCATTCTTATGCATGATGTGGTGCACAACATGAATTGTACCACCTGATATGTTGTTCCAGTTGCTTGACTAATAAACCTTGTATCTGATGACCGTAGACACAAATCATACTCCATCATCTTCAATGTAATTCACCATCATAAGTCGACCATCAGACTTCAACTTGGTCAGCTTGTTGATGACAGTATTGGTGATGGCATGAAGGGTTAGCGCTCCCCCTTTATCACTATATCCGGTTACTTTGTGGAGATCTTCTTTGGTGATCTCGTGACATGTGCCTCTGGTGAGCTAGAAACCTGGTTTATGAAGATGACTCAACACCAGTCTTACTTGGTCTTCTCGAAAGATTGTAGGGTAGCATACACCATTTATTAATTCAGATGATAATAGATTGGCGTATTTGTTAGGAAGTTTCCCTTCTTCGCAAAGTGATAGATATTCTCCTTGAATATAAGTTTCTCCTAGTTCTTCCTGTTTGGCGTGAATAAAAATTGTAACATCCTCAATCAAGAGAACTCCTTTTGGTATGGAAGAGAGTGCTCCAGCCATGTCATTTTCTCTATTCTGATCTGGCAAGATGTTATATGCTGGCCTGTCCACCAGATCTCCTTTGATCAATTTTACAGTAGTGGAAGATGAGGCCATACTTGCTAACCAATAATTTGCTGAGAGTAGCTTAGATCGATATTGAAAATAATGATTCTCAGTTATCAAGGCGTGAGAAAAATGTTTAGCACAAGAATTCGTAAGTAATACAATAAGTAGAGTGAAAACTTGTGAGTAATTCTCCTTTCTTTTATAGGGTTAGGTTATAAGGGTAATTACCAAAAGGTAACTATTTGTTAAACGGCTACAGTAATAAATGTCTTACCTAAATTTACTTTCCATTTTCCCAACCGGTTAACCATATTTTTTCTTACCAGTTTTTCCTTGCAAACAAAGTGAGTCTGATTCTCACCAGTCATACCGGGAATGGTAGGGAATCTACCAGTTCCCTCTAAGCCTTCACAGATCAGTTTGCTGATGAAATATCACCATCAGCAGATGGTGATCTTTCCTCTTTTTTCTCTTCAATGGGGCTCTTTGATTCTTTTACTAACTGAACCTGTTTGACTGATTTCTCAGTCTTTTCTTGCCTATTGGTTTTTTCTTCAAGTTTGACTAGTCCCTTCTCCTTACTAGATAACCAGTTCCTACACTCTTTGACTTTGTGTCCAACTTTGTTGCAGTGATGACAGACTACCCTAGTTGTCTTTCCTTGGTATGTTCTTCTTGTGTTGGTTGACTTGTCCCAAGAGCCATTGTAATTGTGTGATCCATGGTTCATCCAGTTGACTGTACTCATATTCTTTTTTCTCTTGGTGAATACCAGTTTTGGGGATCTAAATGCTATTGTCTTGGATCTGCATTCTTCTTTCTTGTGTCCAAATTTTTTGCATGCATAGCAGTAGCCCCTGAAGCTTCCCTACTAATACTGGACACAAATATGGGACTGGACCAACACTCACTAGTCTTGTGACCATCTTTACTGCAGTTCTTGCAATGACTATTATTGGTCCTTACTGGTGCATTTCTGCAGTTGTTAGTTTTATGACCCAGTTTCCCACAATCCTTACAAGATGTGTTAGGGATATTCTTACCTTTTTGTGCTAGTGGTTTCTTCTTATCCTTCTTGATTGCATTTGCCCTAGAAGGCTCACCATTTTCATTGGTAACTTCACCGGTGAATCCAAGACTCCTTTGATCTTTATGCCTTCTTTGAGCTTTAAGTTGTTCATCAAGCTTGGTCGAGTTTTTATTGTATCTTTTCAAAATTTCATTTGTTTCTTCAAGTTTGATCATTTTTTCCCTCAGTTGATACAATTCTAGAGATAATCTATTGCATGCTTCATTCCTATTATGCCAGCCTTTTTGCATGTGAGCATTTTCTTGGGTGACACTCTGCATGTCTTCTTGAAGTTGTAGGATGATAAGTTTATTTTCTCCTACCGCTTCCACTGCCTGGTCTCTTGCTTTCTCAGAGGTTGTCAAGGACTTGATTGCTAAGTTCCTTTCATCTTCAGCTTTTCTCTTTTTCTTGATTAGTTCAGTCATCCTTAGGGCATTTTCCTCTTGATCTCTCTTAAGATTAGAGATTTGATTAGTTAGGATTTGATTCTTGTCCATGAGTTCAGACACTACCTCCTCAGCTTCATCAGATCCACTCTACCCAGAGAGTTCATCAATGGTTTCATTGCTCTCATTTAGCTGTAACGCTAGCTCCTTTCTCTTTGCAAGTGATCTCCTCAATCTGTTTTCCAGAGATGTAATGATGTCATTGGCTTCCTCGAGCTATTTTTGATACTGGTAAACTTCCATGATCTTTCTCTCAAGCTGTTAGGCTTGGTAGTATAAAGAACCTCACTCTGATACCAATTGTTAGTACTAAACCAGTTACTGAGAGGGGGGTGAATCAGTAAATATTATCTTTCTATATGTTTAAAACTTGTAAACAGATCATTAAATGTAAAACAAAATATAGTCAATCATTCACAAGCATAAACAGATCACACAGATCAACTCAAGTATTTATACGTGGAAACCCTTGGTTAGAAGGAAAAAACCAGGGTGAGACAGAGCTCACAACTTCACTATCGCAGAATGAAGGAACCCTATTAGGAGCTTACAAAAGCACTGATTGAAGTGCTACCCGGTTAAGGGCTTTTACAAAAGATCTATTAATATCTGAACTCTGTTAGGAGTTGCCTAGTTACAGGACTTTGAACATCTACAAAGTTGTTACCTTGTTAGGGGATTTTACAAAGAACCAATTAGGTTCACCCTGTTAGAGGGATTTCAATATGCTTTCATTTCTTATATAAGTAATGATCTTATCTTGACACTATTTGTCAGATTAGATCATACCTGTTGATCTTCTTCTTCGATTTGCTTGGCTATTGATCTTTCTTTCTTTCTTTACCTCTGTGCCTATAGCACCTCTTAGAAGATATCTCTCCTCTGCTCTGTGCAATCATCAACTATCAACAACACCTTTTCTTTGTGTTCTATGACTTATATTTATATTAGAGTTCATTGTAATAACACCCTTAACTCATAGAACCACTAGGCTGCAAACTCTGCATTAAATCATGCAATCAACAAAGAGCTATGTGCTTTGATCTAGATTTTAGCTTCCAAAAGCATCCGCAGGAATAAAGCTTACTCCTGTTAAAAAGCTAACTCTACTTCTCAGCGGTGGATGTCCCGCATAATCCAGCTATTGAATTAAATTGTAACTCAAATTGATCCATAAAATCTAGATCGGATCTATCTTGTAGTTAGACCAGTATACCCTTACCCGATTTTTCCCTGTATGCTTCATAAGACCGGTTTTGAGGTCTTGATTCGGTTTACCAGTGAATCTATCAAGATAGTCAACTGGTGCATACATTCTTTTCTTCTTCTACCGGTGTTGTCTAAGTAATGTGAGTGACCAATGCCCCTTTACCGGTGTGAGGTTTGTGAAATACACTAATGACAACTCATATTGCTAACAGTTTTCATTACCACTATGATACTATTCTTATGTTACCTATATTTGTCCATGTATATTATCAATCTTATCGTCATAAAATTTACCATGCCATGATGCTTATCTCATAACTATTGATTAGTTTCAATTAGCACATTAGGACATACCATGCTTTTAGAGACTGCATATGAAGAACACATTGTCATATCATACTCTTAGATTTATATATTGTTCCTTCTCTCCTCCCACCTTATATGTATTTCTATCATTACCACATATCTTACATTATGGAAGTCATTCATTTTCCATTATCTATACCTACACCTATACGTATACCTATACCTATACATATATGTATATGTATATGTATACGTATACATATACATATATGCATACGTATACCTCTACCTCTACCTCTACCTCTATCTATATCAATATCTATATCAAGGAAATCATGCCTTCTCCCTTGTATTTTCCACTTTCATTGGTATATTCTTATATTTAGAGGTATCATTTATCATTGAATCACACATAAAAATCTTATTATTTAATATGTATTACAAGACTTTCATGCTTTCTCCACATGACATTATTTTTAACTATATTTCCCTATTATGCTAATAAGGCCACATATGGAATATCAAGTTTATCATACCTTCCCCGTATCATGATTTTCCTTTCACACACACACACACACACACACATATTATCATTATGGACCTATTGCCTTCCATCCATAATTTTATACCCATGCTCTTGAATACTATATTATGGGAATACACCCATCCTTATGCTATTTTTACCTATATACTTTTGGCCATTGAGAGCTACATCACCACTCTTAGGTCAACCCATATTGGGAGAAACCTTATTCATCAATGTTATCTCCAAAACACATGGTTATGATATTTTCCCTTCAACACACATTTTAATTTCTCATCACATGTTGTACATATTGTAATTACTAATTAGCTTACATTATATTTCATGTGCATTTCCCCTTTCCTTCGATTGCTTGCATCTTATAGATACAAGCAATTAAAGGGGTGTAGAATATCACCAACATTGCTATGATTGAGTTTTCAAGTAGTGATAGGTGCTACATACAAACTCATTGACATATATGGATAAATAATTATTACGTAGCATTGAAGGTTCTCATGTGCACACAATAGTGAGTGTTATCACTTTCTATACAATTGACATTTCTCCTAATATTTCTTTTTAGCTTTTCCTAAATTTTAAATTCCTAAACAATTAAGGAATCATCTATTTTTTCTTCAACTTTAATGTGTGAGGCAAAAACTACTCATTACACATTTTTCATTTCTTTTGTAGGCTCTAATGAAGCATGAATACCAAAGGATGGACTCCCATGGAGATATATGATATAATATCTAACTTTAAATAGATATCAATATCCTTTTTATGTGTAAATATTTAATTTATATGCATGTTTGTGAGTAATTACATAATTTGAGATACATGATTGGTTGAATATTTTTACGTATCTTAAAGTGGAGACAAAATGTAATAGTGAAATTTTTATACCTCTGGTAATTCCCATTTATATTTGGGGTTATTTTGATGGAATATCTTAATATAAAACTATGTTTTGGTAAAGGGTGTAATCTTGTTGAAATGTACACTTATTCCTCAATCCTTTCCACATCCCATTTACACATACTCCCACATGTTTCACCTTATCCTATCCATTTTCACTCATATTTCTATACATTAGTCATTTATTATGTTTATAGTTGTGCCTATTCCTATACTTTCCATTCCCATATTGATATTAATACTCCCTTTATAGTAGTGAGTATAAATTGAATAAACATATGTTGGCATGTTGCTATGTACTTGTATTTAAAGGAGCCAATTAAACAAAACTTTTCATGATCTTATTTATGTCGTTGAATTTAAAGGCATGGATGATTTATTGTTATGACCTTATATTAAAGGTATTTAATTTATCAATCCACCAACATCATTTGAATATTATTTGCATTTAAGAAACAAGCACACATTTGAAACACTTTTGGAGCATCTAAAAATAATTTGTATACATTGTATCATATACTAGGGTGTTTGCACAATCACTTGTTTGTAAAATAAGTCTTTTTGGGGGTTTGATTTAAGAGAACACACCTCTTCATGAATATAACAACATATAGAAAATAAAAATTAAACACTACAATGCTAGATAGTAAATCAAATATAGGTGAATCTAACAAATCATAGAGTAGAGGGGCAAGATCAATAAGATCAAATCCATAGATGTCAAGATAGTTCTCCACCCATAATTTAGAAACCTATAATCACAAACTTTATCTACTACAATATAAACTTACTATTCAAATTCTATGACAGAGCACATGAATCAATCCACTACAAATATATATTTTCTATATATATTCAATTATAAGACATAAAGTATGATTTTCAATTATAAGACATCCTAATATTGAATTCATGCTAGAATTATACATATACAAGCCTAAACTAAAAGATCTTCTATTTTATTTTAAATCATCTATGCCCATCAAATTATCAATCCAAAGTTAATCCATGGATATGCATCTTGCTTAAGAAAAGTTTATTTTTATTTTCAATTATATATTACCATTCCTTATAACTGAGAAATTTGAACAAGCCTAAAAATGAAATCCATTGACCCCAAGATAGATGTCCACCCATAAAAGCAATCTAGAACCACAAAACTTGATCCCCACCACAATATAGACTTACTATTCAAATTTTATAACAGAACGCACAAATCAATCCAATACAAATATAAGTTTATTATTTAGATTATAAGACAAAGTAAAAATTTTCTAAAATTATTCATAGTGAAACCTAAAACTAAACATCACCAATCCTCCTCACAGTTTATTCTAAATCATCTATGTTCATAATATTCTTAATCCAGAGATAATCCATGCTTCTGTGCATGCATCTTGCTTAAGGAAAGTTCATGTTCCTTTTCAATTATATATTAACGCCAGCTGATCTACATTGAGTCCTTCGTTGTAACTGAGAAATTTGAACAAGCCTAAAAATAAAATAACACAAAAGTTCTATTTATTCATCCTTAGCATGCAAAGCAAAAGCCATGAAGACTGCCTAACAGGGAACATCATTTCAACCTATTTCTAGCAGAGAATCTGATCTCCATCAGTTACAGTTAATAAAATTTGCAGAAGCTATTGTGGCCCCAATGACTATATTCTTATCAGAATGGTCATAATGGTGGGATTGCCCTGCAGGTATAGCTCCATTGCCTAGTGAAACTGCAGGATTTGAGGTGGGAGGACCATTAATTTTGAAATTTACTGCAACCTGATCTGCATCACAGTTTGCACAATTATTTTTGATTTCAATGTCATAATCATACTGCCCATCTCCCCCACTGATACCCATGTTGATAATTCTTGCTATCTCAAGCTCTGTCAACTGGCAGCTGCCTGTATCCATTATCATACTCTCATCAGTATCTAAATTTTTAGCTAAAAAGAAATAACAATCAAATAAGGTAATTGGTTCTGATTGTTCTGAAACTCAATCTATGTTAGAGTTCTCTTACCTCCCTCTGCTGTGAGGAAACGGAGATGGATTGTTATCATGATAAAGGTCAAGAAAATTAGAAGCTTCATTGTTTTCAGATATGTTTTTCTACGCTGAATTGTGAATAGTTCAGACGGAATTGTTATAAATACCCACTTTTGGATAGCACAAGATCTCCGAGAGATCATCGTTTTTGTTGAGCAGTTGGCAAAATGGAATGAATCACACATTCTAACCTCCAAAATAGCAAATCCTATGATTGTTTTCTTTTGGCGACCAATATGATTAATGATAATATCAAAGAATTACCGAAAATAGAATGGAAGATTCGCTTAGACTGAAGTTCCTTTATAGTGCCCAATAAGGTCAATAATAAAATGAAAGATTCATTAGGTTGAAGTATTCTCTCAAAGAACATTTAGATGTGTTTGTCATTGGTTGCTAAATAAGTCTTTTGTAAGACAAATGATTAGAGGTTTCCTTTTAGGTCATAGAAAGAATAAGGGTGATAATGTGAAAATAATTTTGGTTACTTAATCAATGTTTATTATTATTGTAGTAATTAGAGTTTTATTATTATTATTATTAAGGTTTGTGATTGATTTCATATTGAGCACTTAATTTGTGAAGAGTTAAGGAAGTCTAATGTTTTAGTCTAGAACATTTTATGCAAAGGAGGTCTAACTTCATTCTTGGAGTGTTAATCAAGTTTTTGAGATCTTTGAAGATAAAGGTAGTTTCTATGAGGGGCATTGGTTTCATGATGATATAAGGCATCATTATGGCTACTAGTCTATCTGTGAAGTGTAGAAAATTTATAAATTACTAAGAACACACAAATTCTTTCCTCGAAGACAAAGAGAGACTTGAGAAGTGTTGAGTTAGTTGCCTCCATGGAACTCTTCTCAAACCTAAAAATAAGGTATATATAACCCTAATCAAATCTTGCACTGGTAGAAGGCCAATATGAGTGTATATTCTCTTATCACTTATCTTTGCTTAATCATCTAGGGCACACACAATTCATTACTTTCCCCTTTTATCTCTGCATGCCCTTTGAATATAATATCCATAATGTGTTTCTTGGTAAATCTAATTTTATCCTTTACTAAAAGCTTATATATAAGTTGGTTAAATTTGAAAAAGAAAAATTTACCCCATTGAAACCTATGAAATGAGTCCAAGTCATTGAGAATTGCAATCCCAATAAGGCTTCTTTGATGATTATCCCAATTATTAATGTTCCTCGCACTCCTCTAATCCCCATTCCCTCTTTAGAAAAAATCATAATCCTTGATATTCCTTCAAATTGCATCTCTAAAAATCTTGCGACCCATAGGCATCACCTCGCTCCTCACCTATAACAACCCTATATTCCTTCTCCTATGGAACCTCTTTCATCTCCATGAGTTTATTCAGTGTTCTCCATAGGTCCAATTTGTTCAACCTTTCCAAAATATCCCTTGGGTGGTTAAGCACTTCTCTAAGGAACCACAACTATGATACCAATTCTTGAATAGTTAGAATATTGAGAGGGGGGATTAATCAATATTCTCTAAATATTTTAATATTAAACCCGAAGTTACACAAAACTAAATGAACAAAGAAAACATAAACAACATGAACACATGATAACACTAGATTTTTATCATGGAAAACCCTAATGGGAAAAACCACAGAGAGGGTTAGTTCTCAGCATTGTATAACTAGTTATAGAATATTGCAATGCTCACTCCCCAAGAGAAAAAGAGGCTCATTACCAAAATATATTATAAAATGAACTGTTACAATTGCATTTGATGTATGCATAAATTCAGTTCCTTTGAAGTTCAAAACATAGACTTGACACACTTCATCTATCCTTCACTAATTCGCATAGCCTGATATCCTTCTGCAAGTTCACATACTAATTGCATTCACATATATATTTACTCTATCCATGTATTGTGTAGTATTATATATAAAGAGTGGATACACTAATCATATATATATTATTTCCAACCAAATACTATGTTGGCCAAGTCCAAGTATTAAGCACTTGGCTAGGACAATTCATTACATGTTTAATCAAGAATATACTTCACATTTTCTTTCATACATAACCCAAAGTAGTGTCAAAATTGATGTCCACTTGAGATAACACATTTCACTCAATCCTTAATCATTTCCCAAAGTTACAGTATCAAAAACATCCATGTGACGAAGTGCGGTCATATTGATCATTTGTCTTGTTCTAGAGGAATAGAGCAACTATAAAATGGAGTTGCCATACCGAAATTGCAAACAGTCTGAAGCACAAAAAATCATAAACACTTGAATATAGGTACACCAGTAGTACCAAGATATATTTTCAAAAGAGCATAGCCATATCTATCTGTGTGGAGAAATGCAAATCAAAACACTATCATTTGTATCGCCAAGTGTCCTAAAGCAATAGCAGAATAAGTCAACAAAAGTGTGTTGACATCAATGAAAACCCATATGGAAACAACAACATTCTCCTTCATCAATGACAACATTTCCAACAATTCCTATGTCCAATTAGTATCTAATATTTTTGGTTATGTGTAGATCATTTGAACTTTTTATAATTTTTTTTTTCTTGTATAGATCTATTATTTTATATGTACAAATGACAAGCATGTGATTGGACACTATAACAAGTGTGTTGTAACATGGGAAGTGTACTAGAAACTACATGGTAATCACTTTTTGAGTCATTTTTTAATTTTTTATCTAGTCCAAGTTTCAATTTCTCAACCCATATTATAGATTTTATTTTTGTATTTTATATTTTCCTTGTTTTTAAAATAAAATCATAGCATTCATCTAATTGATGGACAATATTTTTATTTAGGAAAATTTAATTTAGATAGGACAAAACATTCTACTTATGTGTGTTAAGTTGTTCTTTTGTGTTTTTCTTTCCATCTAAGGACTCAGTGAGTTGAACCTTGAGTGAATCAAATTCTCTTATTCGATATCTATGAAAGATATATGTATTTCATTTTCAAAAGACAACCAATATAGGTTGGTCTTGAAGAGAAACTTGAGTACCTTTAAACTCTTAAAAGTGGTAAATCTAAGGCTCTTTTGGCTAGTCTATCAAAGTGAAAGTGTTTGATCAATACAAGTGGAAGATTTGTTGGAGTAAATATGGATTTATCTTATTTACCCATGCTTAAGTTTACTTAGGTATTATTATATTTTTAATTATTAGTGCATTTAGTTTTGGTAGTTGGTTGTCAACTCTCTCTCTCACACACACACACATTATCTTTACAAGCAAGGCTTTGTAAAATATTTTTTGCTTCTCAATATAGTTCTTTGTATATTGGTGAAATAAATATCTTTTGTTTCTCTCTTTGTGAAGGTTATATTGTAGGTTGTTGATCCTAGCTTTGGAGCCTACTACAACATGGTATTAGAGCCTCTGATATGTGACCTCTTCCAATTCTAAATTTTTTCACCATTCTATATTTTTTGAGATCCTTGGAAGTTTGATTGTTGATGCATGCATCATTTCATTTGGTGTGTCTACATAAGATCCAATTTTATACTTGGTTCATTATTGGTGGCTTCTATTTTTTGGATTGTTTGCTATAGTTATTGGCCCACCTTAATTATTGTTTGACATTGTGCATAACTATTTAATAGGTGTGGTTCATCATCTTGGATAGAGTTGAATTTCATTGTGCTTGGGTTACATTTATCATTTCCTAAGATCAATAATTTTAACCTATGATTTCTACGTCTTGTTTGGAGGGCTTAGATCTTACTTTGACCAATGCTTGAACCCCAAGTTGGTTGAATTTTTTTGGATATAGGATTTCACTTGTAGGTTAGAGGGTCCATAGCATTGTTGAGATTGCAAGTTTGTATCATATTTGGCCAAATTCACATTCTCAATGAAGCTTCATTACCTTAGTTGTGTTTATCTTTGTGGTCAACTTTTTCTTCATTATCTAGCATCGTCCTTTTGATTAGGTGATATAATATTCAATTGGAGAAAACCTTGTGAAGATCATAAAGTCTCAATGAAATATTTTTGTTAGGGTTTCAAATTTTTCATAAAGGAGCTATTTGTGGGTCCTAGTGAGCTAGTGTTTGAGTTTGTCTTGAAACGCTTGTCCCAAATTATTTGAGAAACTTGAGTCTTCTCTTTATAATCAATGGCATTCTTTTATATGATGTATGTAGGTTCTCATGATGGAGTAAATCTTGAGTGGCTTGTGATGATAGTGAAGCCGAATAGTGGAGAGGGTCATCAACTACTATCTGTTAAGCTCCTTGGTGCTCTCAAAATTGCATATTATAGGCCTTTTTTCTTCTTTTGCATAAATTTTGCAAATGGAGGCCATTTTTTGGAAACCAGTTATTGATGGAAAAGTATTTTTGTCAACTTCATGATGATACAGGCATTCTTTAGATATTTGTTTTCTTGATGCTATTTTTTACAAAGAAGAAACATCTTGGTATTGTACAATATCATTTTGTTGATCTCTATTTATGATGTGAGAAGTGTATCATTGATGTAATCATGGGTTATGCAACACATCCTTCTGTTATCACTTTGACTAAGGAAAATTATGAGTCGTCGAAAAAAGAAATCATCACACATTGCTAGTGGTTTAATCTCTTGCCTCATATTTATGGCCTCATTCCTAAGCCAAAGACACCATGGAAGCAATTTTCTTGGGATAATCAAAATTATCATATCATAGGATTGATTAGTTGTAGCATTAGTCAAGGCTTCCTCCATGATATCTACCCCAAGTTTTGAGGTATCTAGTTCCCATGCACATTTTGGACCATCATTTGGGATATTTTTGGAGATCCATGCATTCCTCCATTCCTAGATGATTGTGTTTCAGATTGCCTTCTTCCACTTGATGATTTTGATAATATTCCCTTCAATGATGGTACCTTATAGGAGTTTGAATATGATGAAACACTTGAGAGTTATGATGATTCAATGAATCCTCCTGCAACTCCTACTTCTCTAGTTGAGATGACACATTCATCTCTTGTTAGTGATGCATTACAAGAGGTATCCATTTCTCTTCTTGATTGGGATTCATATTTGCCAATAATTGGTTCATTATTTGTGGAGTCTCACATTTTAGATTTGGAGGACACATTTGAGGGTTTGTATCTCTTATTTGATGACAATAAAGGCACATTAGTTGTCACTTCATCTCTATCTTCGGAGCTTGTTCAAAATCAATTTCCATTGGTTCCTTGTTTTCACCTTCTATTGTGATTGAGCATATACTTGATTGGTTTGGAGAATCTTCATCATCCATGGACTTGGTGACACATGAGAAGGTTTAGAGGCATCATCATTGTACATCAGATTTCAATTCCCATTAATTCCTATCCAAAACGAGAAGCATTTCTACATTTGTACTTGATTATCTTCTTCCCAAGGGGAGAAATATAGTTTGTAGGCATTGTACTATGTTTTGTCTTCAATAACTCACTATTTTTGTAGGACTTTATTCAATAAAGGGCAGATATGATGTCTCTCTTCTTCCTCTCTATGGGGGGATACTTGATTTTCTACTCTTGGGGGTATGATTGAGTCCTCCATGCATCATTTGTTGGCTGCGCACCAACATCCCTTGTGGGATTCGTGACTTGGTTTAACTGCCTCCTGTAGATTCTATAAGTCTACTAGTTGTATTGGGCATTGATAGGTCAATCTTTTGGTGCAACTAAAACCCTACTTGTAACAAGTGGTATTAGAGCTTGGTCATAGGTTTGAATCTCCTATGTGAGTGACACGGGCCTACAATGAGTGATGTTGGGGGGATTGTTGGTAGTGCGATAGCGTCCCTCACAAGATTTGTGACATAGTTAAACTGCCTCTTGTGGATTTTGTAAGTCTAGTAGTTGTGTCGGGAATTAACATGTCGATCTTTTGGTGCAAGGACAACCCTACTTGTAAAATCATCTTCTTTGTTGCAATAGATAGTTATTGAATCTTTGTATGGGCGTTTGCACCCTCAACCAAGTTTTATTCTAGGCAACTATTCCGAGTTTTAGTTGTGTTTGTTTTCCTTATTATATTTATAGATTTGTGTTTGTAAATATCTCTTTTTACGTGATTTGCACATGGCATTTGTTTTCTTTTGATATTCATTAATAATGCTTATGGAGCATATTAATGGTTTGTAATATTTTTGCACCAAGTATTTGTTCAATAAGGGCAGTGTGTTGTCTAACCACCTTGTTTATTGATAGATCACATAAAAAAAAGAGATAATTTACTTACAACTCTATAGTATGATTCATTTTATTAAAAACATTTATAGGAGAAAATATTAGGCAAAAAATAACTTGTAATTGAATTGCATCTTAAGGAGGCATAGATTGAAACTAACAAAATACTCCACAAAATAATTATCTTATAAATAATAATAGCTTTTGAATCAAAATATTTATAAATGATGTCAATCGGCTTAAGCTTTTCCTTAACCTTGAATCAAATCTAACATCTCAAGATTGTTGAAATCAAAATAAACTTTTGCAAAGATTGAGAAATACACTTACAATCATTAAATATTATATTTGGTGAGTATGCCAACTACCAATTACTCTGTGGATTTATACGATTTATTTTTAGAAGTGAAATTTCCCTTCTTGAAATCCTAGTCTTGAATCACCTTCTCAAACCACCATTGTTTTCCACTTCCTTTCTTCCTAGCTTATATGATTATCATTGATTTGCCTTCAATTGTCACATTCATCCATCCTCTTTCTTCTACAATTCCTAAATCTCATTAAACAATTTTCATTTTGATTTAGTTTCTAGTGCATTTTCCCAATGCTCTGAAGAAGGGAAGAGTGTGACCTTTCTTAAGATATTTGAAAATTGTTCGAGAACCTACTGAATCAAGATCACATTTTGATATGTCATCAACATTTACCTTCATAGAAGGTGATGGACTATTAGACTATTATTAGAGCATCAATTCACCTTTGGTAGCCACTTTATTAAGGAATTTCTCATTTTACTTGTGTATAATCATAATCTAATAATCTTTTAATTGTGTATAGTAAAATTAAAAATGTTAAGTATGTTCTTAAATTGGTTTGGTATGAGATTGAAACCTAAAAAGCACATTTAAAAAATATATGTAGAGTGAAAAAGTGCCGCTGTCCCTCGAAACAGCCAATAAAATCACTCTTCAAAGCCCCCTTTCGGGAGGAATTCAAACCAACACATTTCATTTGTCTCAAAAGCTACCTATGATTAACAATAAATCTCAAATCATCTATTGTATTGCCAAAGCATTTCTCCCCTGATCTTTCTAAAGCGTTACAGGTTTTGTGTCTAATATATTAACATCCTAAACCCATGCATCCCCTGAGTACCCTGCAATAGCCATCAATTCTAGATGCTTGTCTATCACTCCAATTTCTTCTTCGAACATGATAATTATTGCATTGGTGCACCAGATTGTAATTTGACAAATAGAAAATGTGACTTATTCCTGTCCTCAATTGCTGCCAGAAGCTAAAGCTTTGGATTGCCTCGGAGCCGGCCTTGACTTCCATTCATCTATTTTGCTCCTGCACATTTTGAATGGTATGCTTTCCTGCCTTTAAAGTGCGAGGCATGTCTTGAGTGCACCACTAGTCATACAAATCAAGATTGAATCTAATAAAACGTAACAATTTAAATCACATGAACCACAAAGATCCAATTTGGATATGGTACAATAGCTTCTTAAGCTTCCATGCCCGGGTTGCGAATCATTTTTGTTAGTTACAAATTTGAAATGAACAGATAAACCTGTATGGGGGCGGGCACGGAGAAGTCCAAGATTATAAAAACCATTGCTATAAAACACAATGGTGGTTCATGAGAGAATCTTGATGAATTGTGTCTAAAGGAGACCCAGCAATTTTCCCATGCTAGTTTAACTCCCTGAATGATATGCCAGTCAAACCTAGGAATAGCTGGTCACACCCAGAATTAGTTGAAAAGGCTGGCAAGTAGTTCAATAACTCGTACTTAAAACACATATTTTCTTGGAAGTCTGATTCGCCTGCCTGGGACGTTAGTACCGGTCTGGATTAAACCGGGTTCGGGTCCAGGCCCAATCTGCCTGTGGGTTCGGACAGAGTCCATTTTCAAGCAGGCTGGTTTGTCTAGGCCGAACCCGGGTTGAACCAGGGCATAACCAGGCAAACCAAGTGCAACCCGGGCGGAGCAAAGCACCAATCTGATTATTTTTTTCTGAATTTTAATTGTTTATGGAATACATATCGAGACTTAATTCTGGTCAAGCTGGAGTAAATCCCCATCATAGGCCCCAGCTAATGGTTACTAGTAGTCATGGTAGAGAACAAATAGGAGATGTGATTTTGATCTTTTAATACCTCTTCCCATATGCAACATATGGGGCACCTTTTGCTAACATGTCGGTGTGTGTTTTAATAGTTGTCAGTATCAGTTTAAAGCTACAAGTCAATTATGAAAATTAGTCTTTGGCCTCAAAAACATTCTTAACTAAGTACATTTCTACTGAGAAACATTCTATAATTTAGTGCAGGAAAGAATGTGAATAAGATCTTTAACATTGCAAAACAAAAGTTGTTGAAGTTCAGATATTTATTACATCAAATTAAACTAGCCTTCAAGATTTTTTCTTGTGAATTTTTTATATTCAATTGTTCATAATGACCCGTCCAATTAATTACAAGCTCTCTATAGTGAAAATTATATTTTAAACATTAAATAATATCTTCAATTGGTGAAGGGAGTTGCAAGCTACTTTTTTAACATTTTTCAAGCGGGATGTTAATTACAAGCAAACAAGCTTTCTATACGGTGGACAAAGTAATAAGCATTTGAGGACTTGGAAAGTGAGAATGTTATTGATGCAAATGATCTTATTGGCATTGGCACTGTTTGTGAATGAACTAATGCTATTGAAGAATAAGATTTAGATAATCCATTAGATGATTAAAACTTAGTATAAAGTTCGAATATTGAAAGTTGAAACAATGATACTTGAATTCAATATTATTATTTTAACATTTTGATGTTGATATGATGCTATGATTACAAGTTTATGGTGTTTTTGTTATTTATATGATACCATGTGACATTCTAATCTTAACTCATGCTTCTAGGCTGCATATATATGTGTGTGTGTATGTATGTACACACATATAATTTACATGTTTTTTAACTAACAAACCCAAATGAACCCAAACTCCATTTCAAAATTTTGCTGTACCAACAAACTGATTCTTTGAACCCAAACCGAAACCGGCAACTTAGCATATTTTCAGTTACAAGCAACTTAAATAGGAAAAGAGCAAGAAATATTTTTCATTTTTCCAAATTTTATTATATATTTTCCCATTTCAAATCTGAGAACAGGAAAAAGTTTATTTTAGCTTGATAACTTTGATTATATAATATCCTTATTCATTGATCATGCATGATATGTAACCACTGCGACTTCATGCATACTTCAATAGAGAAGGTTCTACTCATATAGTCATAGATGTTTCTCAAAAAAAAAATCACATTCAAGAAGAGGATAACATCTATTTCTATCTCGATACCTTTGCTTATATGGTATTCATTGATAATGGAATGATATGTAACTATTGCAACTTCATGCATAATTGTATAGAGAAGGCTCTACTTCGCTAGTCATAGATGTTTCCCTTAATTTTTGGTTTTGCTTATATTTGATCCATTATATATAATTCAGATTTAATATAGGGCTAAGACATCATTTGGTGCAATCTTTCCTTCCAGATATACAATACACAAGAAAGCTAATCCGTTCAAGAAGAATTGAAGAAATTGAAAATGCTTAGCGATATAAGTGTATTACCAATATTGCAAGTATAACTTAATTTTGGCTTTCCATTGATGGGCTCAATGATATATAATGTTCCTGCCATTTCAACATCTATAACTCAGATTTAAAATAGAGACTACACAGCATTTTTGTGTGATTATGTTTAGTTTCCCTCCTGATATACAACACAGAAGAGAATTACTCCATTCAAGAGGATTGAGTAAAATAGAAATACCTAGAAATAGGGTGCGTTACCAATATTGCCAGGTAGTATCTTTGTTGTAGTATCCTTTGCTCCAACAAGGTACTAAAAGAATTGAACAAGCCCTTTGAGCGTGCATTCTTAACCAATTTGATTTTGTGATATTGGAAAGCTCCTAGCCATTAATGTACTTATAGGAAAATTCTGAATTTGACTTCAAAGTTGCTTGACATCAGCTGTTCAAAGGAATCTTGAGCTCCATAAAGCTGATAAATTGATAGTATATCATAGCCAGAAAACTATACTTGAACAATCAGCCACAACCCAAAATAATATATATAACATACTCTGAGGGAAGCCCAATAAGAAATGATGCAGGTCAGTACCAAAAAAATCTCGAGAGTGTACACAAGGTAGCCTACTCTATGTTAAAGTAGATCGGTATATCAAGCCACAAAACAAATTTGAGAAATTTTAGCTTCCATTTTGCTTGTTTGATTGACAACAAACAATTTACATTCTCGTATCTAGGTTTAAAAACTCTCATGTCCACTCTAAATAATTGATTGTTTTAGCTTCTAAGGCCTCCCAAAATTAGTTTACAATCCCAAGAACAGTGCTCTTCTACTGTCTTGGAGAGACCATCAAATCCACTTTCAGTTTGAAGGAAATAACATAACAAATAAAACTTATGGACGAACAGGCAATCTCACATTTTGTTGGTCCATACAGAACAAATCTTTTCTTTTTTGAAGTGCATTGTTTAGTAGATACACATGTTATAATAACCATCCTTGTAGGAAGATCATTGCAGTCATTCCTTGTAAGCCTTAAGTTTATGATGTAAAAATAAGTCCAGACCACAAGCATTTTCCAAGGAAAACATGTTTGCCATTTTGCATCTGCTTCAACCCAGCAATGTCCCAATGCATATCATAATTGCATAAATCCGCATCCTAGCGACATTGTCATCCTTCTTGTCCTTGGATTGGTGCATAAAATCTGCCTTTAGGGATTTCCACAAGTCTAAGTTCACATGCATTTGTGAACAAAACCAGGACCTACTATACAATTAATCAGTGTCACAATATCCTTGCACAAACTCCATGCTTATTTATACTTTAGCCATCTAAAGAAAGTTCAACTGTTTGACCTACAAGCATTGAAAGAAGCTATTTCTTCATCTTGGACCAATTTGGAAAGAGATTTCGTGCGATGGCCATCCAAATTCAAGTTTTTCTCACTACGTCTTTTCCGCTGTTTAATGTCAAAAACTCCACTTGCAAAAGCATCCAATGCTTTTGTTGTTAAGGGTCGAACCCTTGAGCTTTGTCTGCGCACAGTGAATACATTCTCTAGCAGTTCTCTTTCATTTTTTTCTTGTGGCTTTGTAGGCTGGCTTTCTTCCACACAAGGAGTTAAGGCCTGTGCAACTCCTGTTTTTTCACAAGGCTCTTTAATAGGGTAGCTATAACTTGAAGCGTGATGAGAGCTTCCTTCAGTTTCTGAACCATCAAAGCATGCATTGCCTGTTGGAAATGTACAACTCATTGCATTTATCTTTAATTGATCTTGGAGCAATTTCAAGTGCGGACCCATCTCTGGTATCACTATGTTTCCCCTAGAATGTTGTGCAGTGTTGCTGATGCTATCTGCAGAAATGAAGTCTCTATCCAAAACGGTCATATCAGTGCTTCTCTCTAGATTGCCTTGACTTGAAGATAACGTGGAGGGGCATCTTTGTGATGGGTTAACATCTAAAGCAGCTTTAGAACTTTCTTCCTCTCTATGTAATTTAATTGTTGTTCCATGAACTTTAAAGCCGCCAGATCCTATCAAACTGGCATCTGCAGTATGACCTTTACAGTCAATAGATGTGCTCAGTCTCTGTTGCTTCCATGGTGATGAGAGAACATCATTTGATGCCTCTAGCATTCTAGAAAGCTCAATTTTCTCATTTGAATTCTCATTATTTACAAAGAGAGTGGACTCTTCTGGTGCGCCATTCAACAAATCCTTCAGTACACAGTGTTTGGGAAGTTGGCATTGCTCAGTTAGGGGAGCTGCTACATTATCCCCATCTTCTGCTTCTGATGACATAATCTGAAATTTTCCACTGTCATCATCTAAAGACAGTTTCACTCTCCTCCATATTCTCGGTACATGTTCATTTTGTGCGACCAGACTCGTATCAACTACTGTAATCATAAGAGAGTCTGAATAATTTGTGCAAAATCTTGGTTTGAGATAGCAATGAGCTTGTCCTAAATTCTCGCTTTTTACCTCTGCATTATCAGGAGCACAGAGAATTTCTGTCTTCCCTTCAACTCCTCCCGATTCCTCCCTTTCTAGCTCAAGCAACTTTGGATCTGATGCCACCTTACGTAAAACAGCAGTCACGGAATCAAAATAATGGATTCCTCTGGTGAGTTTTCTTCTTGAAAACTTCTGCACACCAGGGATAAGAAAAACTAAATAATCTCTAAGCCTAAGCAGAACCTGATCCTCTGGTTGTTCAGAATGCCATCCTCTTGCCAGGAGACGAGGCCAAACCGCTTCCCAAAACAAGTCATCAGCTCGATTTTTGCTAAGCTTGACATCTCCAGTCAAACATTTGACAATGTCTTCAGTAGAAAAAGAGGAGCATGCCTTGCCCACTGGAATTTCACTATGAAAAGAGAGAACTCGATTTGCTTTTGTTGGACCAATGTGTGCTGAAGTGAGATCATCTTTGCCTTTGCCAATTCCCACAACTTGAACTAGCACATCCGAACCTGCTAATACTTTCAACTTTGTGATGAACTCTTCCATGGAAATTATTCCCTCATTAAATGCCTTCATTATCTGCTAATGAAAAGTAGTATTATAAGATAACATACCTCTAGCAGCAGTCAATTTTTCAAATCAACAAAATGAGCATAAATTTGAAAGCTGTATAACAGAAAACTAAACTTAATTACTTTTACTTGGAGATGTGAGCAATGTTTATATTAGCTGTTTGTTTCTGCCATACTCCTAAGCTATACATGTTTCAGAATCGAAAGGAGCAATTTTATCCAATTTGATCTTGAACATTGATTCACTTGTGTGAGGCACAAAACATATCAATCATTCACAATGGAATTTACTTTTAATACTCAACAAACTAATTTGGTACAAATTTGCGATAGGCATTAGAATTTAAAATCAGCTTTCCATTGCTCTGGCATGAGTAATGTGTAATTCTATATTTCACAGTTAACATAATTTGTGGTGGAAGAACTTCACCTTTGGAACCTCATCTTTGGAAGGCTCAGGAATGTGTGGGATCAGGCGTGTCAACAATTCCTGTTGCCGCCATCCAGAGAAAATGCGCTGACCTTGGATACGATTTCTGCTTCGCATCTTCCGGGATTCTGCCCATCTGCAATATGACTCAGTTCTGAAGAAAATTCCATAATAGTATGATAAGATATCTCCTATTTCTTTGGTTTGCACAAATCTCTTCACAGCATTGAAATTTTTCCCAAAAATATATAGGCCAAGGATAAATAGATCTTCCTCAATTCTACTCCATGGAGCACTTGGGCTACCAGGCACTATAATGCTACTTCTTGAATTTGCATCTTCTCCTTTACAATCAATTTTCAGGTGTGGACAATGGTACGTGGAACCAGAGGTCTGTTTTCTACGGTTTATTATATCAGCTTTGATCTTCTTGACTTTATTCCAACCTACTCTGCCCTTTTTTCTTTTCCCTAAGCAAGAATAAAATGCTTCAGGTATATTTACGGCTGTCACAGTTGAGTCTGTACAAGTATCCTCTGCTGCTGAGATTTTAGTTTTGATATCTCTAATAGAAGAATCTGCATGGTTGTCTGTGAATTGGGTACTGCCACTGAGCTCATAGGCACAAACTTCATCTGCTGATTGTATAAAACCATGCTGATGCAACCCATCATCTGTTTTAACAGCTATACCTGACAAGGACTCCTTTGAGGCAAGTTCATTATCAGAAAATGGTCCATTTACATGTGTCATATCATACTCTTTTACACTACCTGAGGGAAGAAAACATGAGATCTGCATTACTGGCAAAGTTAATCCTCCTACAAATCGTTTCTGATTGTCTTTGTCTTTGTTACCCTTACAATTCAGACTGTCAGTCATTCCTAGTAGATAACACTCCATTTGGAGCATACATGGCAATATGTTGACCTGATATTTGTCTCCGATTCGGGGCAAAACACGCTGATTCTCAGAAAAATCATCAGAATTCGTGGAATCCCATGACAGCAATGGACTTTCAGGTACTTCCTCCATTTTCCAAGACTCCTCACTGTTTTCAAGAACAGAAGATTCCATTCTTCTATTTTAGAACAAGCGGGCTTTCCTTAACAGATCTGAACAAGAAAGCAAAATATTTTGAGGTTTGAGCTCAATTATATGCAGATGAAACACATGCAAGATATTACCTGCATGGTAAAGGACTTCACATGCAACATTGTCAGTTATTAGAATAGGGAAGCTACCATTTAAACAAGGAAAAATCTTCTTATGTAAATTTGCATCCTTGAGATTTCAAGAAAATCCAGTTCAAAGTTCATCTAGGCTTGCCTAACCATGCCCATGAAATATAATTCATAATGTTACAAGCTTGAGGGATAGATCCACAGAAAGTGATCAAAGGTTGATACATATCACTACATTCATTGAGTTCAGGGGCACCTAAGGCAGAAACAAAGGTTGCAAAAGATGAAACTTCTTTTATGTGCATGATTAAAGGCATGTAGTATCGTGAATAACAGTTCACAGAAATGAAAAAACTAGATGGATAGTTCTTCATAATATCTATTTGGAAACAGAACAAGATGATCATTTTGATCATCATAGGAGCTTAAAAGACTATGAATACATGACAGATAGGGGGAACATAAAGCATGCATCATATTGTGTACAAAAGACCATCAAATTTCATGGTTCTGGCTATGGTTTAGGAAGGCGTGACCCCTGATAGAAGCACAACACTCTTATGATTATTGTCAGTCGTCCATTTTGCAAACTCAAAAGAGATTATATAATGAAACCAAGCCATTAACCAAACACCATTTACCTTCATTTACCTTCATTACCATCTCCATGAATGGATGTGATGCACAGAAAGGACCTTACTGGAAATATGGTTTTCCTATATGCCTAATAATATAAAATGTCATTACAATATAAATAGATTCAACTTGATATTTATCAACAATGGTTGATGAGACAGTGTTCAGGTAAATAGTTGTCTGATCTGATTTCTCAAACACAATAAAGACTATATATACATTCTCCTAATCATTAGAATAGTTGATCAGGAACAAGCATGTATGTTTCATATTTTTCATACTCTTCCTCAATTCAGGCTCAGGGCAGAAATCATGCGTACAGAAACCATGACATATCTATTCCCTACAACTATGAAAGAAACAGAATATTCTCACATGCAACAGAAAAACATCTCCTTGAATGAACTGGCAATTGTGGCCTATTATGGAAATTATGGAGGTGATTTCTCTCCTTTCTTTTCCACCTAAAAGCTTAAGACTGGGATATTGTCTGTTCGTTGGACATTTGCAAAAATAGAGGAGATAATTGTCACGACCCTCTATAAGCTAAAAATTTACTATTTTTAAATATACACTTTGGACAAGAACACGAGTATGTTATCAACTATTTTATTGCATAATTCTTTAAAAAACGTTGGTTATTGAAAGAATTCGAGTAGAACTATTTCATGTTCTATGGTATCAATTAGGTTCCTAGCTGGATTATTTTTGAAAATATTCTCAAACATTACAAGTAATAAATTATAAAATTAGACTAGTTGTCCAAGTACTCAAATATAATCATAAGACTCTATAAGTAAAAATACTATATAGAATCAATAATAAACTCATAAGTAAAACATAACTATTAAAATAGCATATAAATATTTAATAATGTTAAACACAAATAAAATAAATAATACATAAAGTAAATGTCATAAGGATCATGAAGTTAAGCTAATGAAATTTAAATAATTAAATCTAACCAAAAACCAATACGCAATTAATAAAAGTAAAAAAAACAAACTAATTAATATATTTGAGTTAATATAATTATTAATATAATGACTTTTAAATTATGACAAAGTGCTTTTGTTGCACAACTTAAGGAAAACAGGATTAGGGCAAGTGTAAATATAAGCTACCGAGAAAAGGCGAACATACTCCTCAACACATAGCCTTTTCATTTAATTATTTATGTTTGGGAAGGAAAGCAACACAACATAAGGATAGATGTGCCCAGTTTCGGATGGAGGAAAAATGGCAAAAAAAAATGTGTTTAGCTGAGCAAAGAAGGTATATGCGTGGAGTTGGGAGAATCTGGTTCAAACACATCAACAAGAAGTTTCCAGAAGGAAAAAATTCCTCAACACCGCTTGGAGATCTAATAAATAGAGTTTGAACCATTTGTTTTGAAAAGACATTAGAGGCAGTAGCTGGGAAGAAATCTTCAGTGCTTATTTTGCATTTTAAATCATATATATTTATACAGATCCTTGTGTGTGTTTTATTTCCACTAGAAGAAAGCTAGATTCACTGTGTGATATTTTAGAAGAAAAAAAAAGAAGAGGAAGGAGGGTTTTGTATCTGGAATTGAACGTATTTTGCAGCCAAGGCAAGGATAAGTCATCAGTCTCACCAGGTATGTTAAGTTCCATCTTTTGTTTGAGAGTTTAATCATTTTCTTTTCATATTGGTAAATCATAATGGAAAATAAAAGATAAATTGTTCTGGGAATAATACTCTCTTAGAATTTATGTGTATATTCTTGCCTGTATTCATGAAACTTAGCATTGCTGTAGTTAAATTGAATGATATACTTGGGATATATATATATTGCTCAACAGTACTATTTAATACTGCTGTAACTATATTGATACTATGCTTGATATTGCTGAAACTATACAAAAACTAACTGACTTTTATCAAATAATTTATCAGATACAGGCTGTTTTTTTTTGAACTGGCAAAGTGTTTTCTTGAGATTGTATATCTTAGATTGTGCACAGCTGTAGTTGTCTTCTATACTGAGAAAAAAATCTATCTTCTTTCTCTGGTATAGTAGCTATTGGAAACAGAGGTAGCAGTCTATATTTTAAGACCTCATTTTATGTTGTTCTTTAAAATTAGCCATAGGTTTAACTACTTGTTTATTTATTTGTTGGTATTATTCAAATAACTTTTAAAAACTGTTTTGTAATTGTTTACTTTTAAAAAATTACATTTGGATATAGAATTCAATTCACAATTGGTAACTGGTTGTGTTCTAGTATTTCCAAACACTGAAAGTGGCTAAATAATGTATGAATGTTAAAAGAGAAACTTGTTATGGTATTTATGATAATCTGAATACGTATAGTCGGTGATTATTCTCTCAAAAAAAACTTGGAATGTTGTTACTAGTTTTCTTTTAAAAAAATCTGTTTATTCTTTAATTCTGAATGGATATGTTATAACATAGTTCTAGGAATCTGAATAGTAACATTCACCAGAAACTAGTTGAAGTAGGCTTATTTGAAAATTTACCAACAGTTTCAACCTTCATACCTTCTCATAGTTCTCATCATTCTGGACCAAGCAAGGACTGTCAGCTAATAAACTTTGGGTTGTCAAGTGTTGAACTTATGTTAAACTAAAAAAAAAACTTAAGAAAAGTAGCTTTTATATTAATAAAAGGTGAGGAAGTAGGATACATGCGCATAGGATAAACTTACACATGATTAAACTATAACCTTAAATCAAGTATTGCTGATATTATAGTAATAACTCAAGATTCCGCCTAATTTGCATGAGTGGGATTATGAAGGCGAAGAACTGTTTGAAACGGGTAATGCTCAATGGAGATTGACCCCGTAACAGTTACACCAAAACTCAGTAGTAACCAGAACTACATATTACGTTAGTGTGAGTGTATTCAAGGGGCCTTGATCCCGTGGATACGAGTATGTAGGTAGCCTGGTAGGTGAAGGATACCCCAGTGCACAGGTTCCTTGAACACAATTATAATTAAAGTTGTTTCAACTTAAAATTCAAGTCAAGATATGAGCTTCTTAACTTATTTAACTAAAAAGTGATTCTCAGGAAGGTATCTATACTCGGCCAGATGCCCGAAAACCGAGAAGGGGTATAGAATTTAAAATCAATCTCGATGGTTTGCGCCTGGCCGTAAGCCTGAAATCCAAGGAAAGGTGCAGATCTTACTTTATAATCTTGCTAAGAACCTTGGCATAGTCTTGGGCAGATTGTGAAATTTCTTGCAAGACACTCTAGACCCGGATGGTCTCAAAAGAGTAAGTCTCGGATCAGAGCATTAAGTTTTTCCTGTCCTTATGAAACCATCCCAGACGGATGAAAGAACGATCCTTTTATTGCCCAGGACAGAAGAGCCCGGAAGGCTAAGTCAAAGTTTTGTCCCGAATGGACTCATTTTAATTTGTCTCCTGAGTAATCAATGATTAACCATAACAAGTAAAAAAAAATAGCCTTGTATTTAAGTTGTTTATTTTTAGTAAAGTCTTTAGTTATTTCAGTTATTATTATTCTTAAGACTGGGTTGGTCTTTACAATAATGCAATCTCAGGAATACTGGGAAGTGCTAACACAGATGGCAACTCTAATATAGCTGAGAATTGAGATAGAGGAGAAACTTGAGCAGATCACTTTGTGAATGCTTATTTTATTATGTTCCAACTTTCAACAAGGATGTCCCATTCTTTATATGGATTGGTTGTTAATTATTTTCTCAGTAATGACTGTGTAAAACCTAAAGTTCTAACCAAAACATCCCATCTTGGTTGCCCCAGCCAAAAAAAAATCGCATCTCGTGGTCATAGTACCAAGGGTTTATTTTATTCACGCAGTTCTCAGAGTTAACCAAATTCCCTCATAATCTGTTCCTGTTAGCTGTGGGTTTGCGGTAGAACAAATGTTGACGTGTTTAATTGTGAAGGCTGGTTCCTTATGTTTTTCTTCTTGAGGCTGATGATTACTTATCTAAAAGGTGAATTCTTCCCACAAAAGGTTCTCCACGGTAAATCTCCCGTGCCAGGAATTTTAAGTATTGTTTTCAATTTCCCCATAATTCTTGCATACATTTACCTCTACTCATTTAAGCACTTAAGCAACTCAATAAGAAAAGAAAAAGTTCAACCAAGAGGTTCATTTAATAGTTAAAGATTTTTCTCAGTTGTATTCCTTAATCTTAGTTGCTTTTCTTCTAGTGTGCCAAAATTGCAAGATGCCCATTACTATAGCAGGTAGTACAAAAGGAAAAGGTGATTTGTTCCTTTGCAGTAGTTGATTTCCACCAAGAAGTCAAATAGAAAACTAAGAAACATGGCTAGTCAAGACAAGTGGATGCCTCAAGATGATGAAGCAAGATTCATCAAGTTGAAAGTAGATGGGGTGAGTATTTCCCAATCAATGGGAAAGCTTTACCAGTTGAAGAAAATAACAAAGATTCTCATGAGAAATCTAGGAGTATCCACGAAGGGTTCCAAGGTGAGGGAGAAGCTAAGAAAACAACAGCCCAATACCCAATTAATGCTTCCAACTTCATCTTCATTCAAAGTGGACGCCAAAATAAAAATTCAAAATTGAGATCCTGCCATTTGAAGATGAATTAAATGTTGACAAACTTAACTATCACCTTGCTCAAATTAAGATATAGTTTTATTTACACAATATTAGTAAAGCTCATTTAGAAGATTGAAATTGACAAGTCATTCATTCAGTTGGTCTGAAAGCTATATTAATTCTTCAGCAATTACGAAATGACCACCCATTTGTAAATGGAATGAATTTATAGAGTTGGTTAAGCAATAGGTTTATCCTATTTGTTATGAATAGGGAAAGTCATGATTGTTAGCATTTAAGGAAAAGACAATGCAAAAGTGTGTATGAATCTACCTATAAATTCCAATAGAAGGGGCTATACAAATGAGCAATTTATTCAATATGACGACATATTGAAGGACTTCATAGCCATCTAAGGAAGCCTTTTCTTCTGAGCAAGCCTAAGGATATAGATGAGGTGTGCTACCAATCTTAGTATCTTGAGATAGGCAAGAAAAAGAGTCCATCACCCTCTTCAAACAATTAAAAAAAAAAGATATCATCAATGCAAAAGGGAAAGGCAAATGGAAAGATGAAACTTGTTGAAATTTATATTCTGAATTGCATCCTCACGAGAGAAGAACGTAAACAATCACTTCTTTTAAAGAAAAATAGGTAGGGTGCAGGTCCAATGTGGGTGAGAGAATTGGATGCAATTCCATAGATAAGTAGGTATACTAGGTACAATGAGGCTCATTATAAAGGTAAACTTACCAAACTCATCCACATTTAGATTCAAATTAAGAAAGGAAAGGTTGATTCTTGATCATGAGCAAGATTGATTTTCAAAGAGTTGCTAAACAAGCTTAGTTGGACATATATGACCACTTTAATCTCATAGTCCTTGGGTTGCCTAAAGCAAGGAGTAGAAATAGATGTGATGCAGGAGCATCCTGGGTGTAAGGGCAATCTTGCATCACCCAAAAATATTTATGGTTTCTTTTCAATAAGGGCTATCTTGTGTAGAACTGCTATTTATGGAAATTTACTATTTATAGTAAGTTGGTCATATGAGCTCAAAATGTTCTGATTTCACAGGTGGAGGTTCATCTTAGTCATATCAGTCTGCCAGTTGAGTTTCATTGCCATACCATTTGTATTGGTGAAGTTATTGAGGTTTTTGGGTACAAAATCTTTGAGCTCAATTTTGAAGGCCTTAGAGGCTCTGGATCGCGATTGAACCCCGATTGCCTAAAGCTTGCGCGAGTCAAGCACTGTAGATTAGGTCCTACCATTTCCAAAAAGTGGCTATAATAGCCAAACAGAGCTATGTTTAAAAACCTAAAAATATAATTTCTAATTATTTTGAGCTGACCCTAATGTAATAATTATGAAAAATAAAATAATTCTAGGGGTAGTCGGCCTTAAGGGCTAAATTTATGGAACCTTTTTGAACGGTGGAAAATTGCCTATATAAGGAAGGCCCGTAGTGTTTTCTAGGGCAGTTCTGGGTAGTGATTCGAAGCTTTGTCTTACAGAATATTGTAAGGAAAATGCCCATGTGGCTTTGCATATTGTAATTCTGAAATTTGTAATTCCACACTTGTGGAGATAATAAGAAGTCCATTTTCTGTTCTTGCAAATTGTTGTTGTTTCTTTGTTTCTGTTATGTGTTTGTGGTATTAAGGGGAGCACCCTTCATCAAGATGTCACAGAAGCAATAATATGTTAAGTTTGGGATAAATCCCACTCCAAGTTGTGTTCTTGCACTATCCATATTAACATGGACTAGCAGGTAGTTGATGAGGATTCAAATGACTTGTTCATTAACTATAGGAAAGAATAGCCAACCTCTCCACCTCAACCTGCATTCCCTCTTGTCCTATAGTCATCTTACACCTCCTCTCCAACCACATTCCTGTTGCAACTAATCATGAAATCACAGCCTTTTTATTCCCTAAAAAGATTTAATAGTCTCTCATTGCTCAAGGTTCTCATTCTCAACTGCTTTTGGAATATTGTCAAGGTTTTTTTCACTTCTCTCACCTACAAATCCCTAAAACTACTGATATCAGTGCAGCACTGAAGTTAAGGAGGAGCTCCAAGAACTCTATAAAAACTCCTCTCAGAAGAACAAGGACCAAACAAAAGGCTATTAATCCTTTTGAAATCAACATCTATGAAGAAGGAAAACAAAATCTCAGCATATGGCCACCATAACGAGAGACCACAGACAATTCTCCCATGGTCATCCATCCTTGTCTACCCATTTTGAGGAGGATGAACCAGCCACAACATCCTAGTTAAGATAATCCAAACCGTAAGTCTTATGGTATAATGAATAAGAGCCCAACTTTGGAAGAATGTCTAAATCAAGTTGTTTAACTTTAAACCTAGGCTACAACAAAAACTCACTCCTCTAAATCTACTTTCCAACATTTCATGGTATGCCAAATTTCTTCCACACATACTGTAAATGCCTGCACCTCCTCATCACTCCTATGTTTGACATCCTATGACCCAATTTGGAAAAATCTTGTGTCCAACTCCATTTGCCAAATCCAACTCCATCCGTACCCCTCGTTTTACCTATTTGAACCCATATCATGCACCCTCCATCATTCAGTTGCTTAATGAACTTGACTTTTCTCAAAACTCAACAGTCACAAATGCTGCAAATCACTCAAAAGTTAATCATAATCTGGTTTCCACTCTTCAAGTAATTGTTGATGCTCTTCAGACACAAAGAAAATAATCTTTAAATTCCTACACACTCGAACCCTTTAATGAAACATGCTTACTGTGGCTGCCGCCTGTGGTGGTTAAGCTATAATGAATACTAATATTGCTGATTCAATATTATTATTAAAAATCATGAGAACAACCTACAGGCTATTTACCCTTGTGGGGTAATAGACAAAAATTGCATAGACACAGTCAAATACTCAACATGTAATATAAAAGACTAATGTATTCAATTAATCACAAGAGTTTCCATACATCATAATCGTGTGTTCATCAAAGGAACAAGTTTATACATATAACATCCGAAGGGGTGTGAGGCGAACCGTCGCACCCATGTAATGCCTCCGGACTCCACCCGTCTAACTACCCCAAAATACCTAACAACATCATCCCCCCAAAAGAAAAGTCATCTCCGGCGACTTAACAACAAAATGGAGATAATGTCTAGTACATAAACAAAGAAATCAACTAAGCAGAAGTGGAAGGGGGCATCCTTGGAACCGATGATTGGGACGCCGAAGAGTTGACTTGTTGCCTCAACTGGTAGACCTGCTACATACGGATATCCAAATCTGTCTAGATCTGCGAATTGACCTCAACTACTTCCTTGAGCATCAGGGTAGCCTCTTGGAGTTCCGTATCCTTTTGAGCTAACTAGCCCTTTGCAAGACTCCTGCCGGTATTGGCTGCCTCTAGCTGTGCCAACAATGTTGCACGTTCTGCCTGCAAGGCCCTTTGCTTCTCCATCTGTGCTAACAATGTTGCCTGTTTTGCGTGCCAGGCACTCTGCTCTGCTGCTAACTTGGCGGCTATCTCCTCCCGAGATCTCTCTGTTGCCTCCCGAGCCTCTTCTGTCTCCCATGCCGTGTTTAGTCTACACCAACCGCCAACCCTTACCAATCACCAATTCCAGAGACTCCATATAGTCCGCCAGATCATCTGCCATCAGCACCTCGACCGGTTTCCCTTTCCTTGCCAGCACCTCAGCTGCCTCTTGTTCTACACTTTGTCCGCCACCTCCAGCATCACCCACTGCACCTTCTGCCAAATGGGAGTCCTCTCGTTGAGGGGACAGAATAGTGGATGCCCGTACCATCGGTGTGAGAGATCTCTGTGCCAGAAAAGCACTAGCACGCCCTAGCACAGGCGGTCCAGTCTGACACATAGGTGTCGAGCACTCCCCCATAGGCACTCCTCCATCCATACTGTCATGGTCAGACTCAATCAACATGGAGTCTCCAAAGGTTACCACCGGCTCTGACCCCACCATCTCTAGCCGTACCTAACCAGATTCCATCCTACCCTGCTCGGCAAACTGCTCCATCATCTTTGCCATGTCTCCGCTAGAAGGGATACTCTCACTATCGCCAGTCGCTAGCTTCGGAAGTGTATCTATTACAGAAACCCTTGCTGATGTGGCCACAGGTGGAGTCAATTGAACTGGGGTCCATACTTGGCCAAATGCTGGAATGGCCGTAGGGCCCGAGACCAAAGCAACTTGGGTCTCACTGGAGGGTACAGAACATGGAAATAACAACGGAGTAGCTGAGATTACCCTTACTTCATCTTCATCATCACCCTCCAAACCGCTCCCTTCCTCTGATGTCACTTCACGGCCACTGTCTGTATCTCCGTGATCCCCACTGACTTCCAACTCTTGCTTGGTTCGTTTCGAACCAGCTCCGACCTTCTGACCTCCAGGTATATCCAAGTGACGCCATCTCATGATTGGGGGCTCGCCTTCCACCAAGGGGCCCACCTTGATCTCCGATGATATTATGTCTGCTAGGATTTGCCGCTCAACTGCGTCCAAGAAAAGCCCAATGGCATAATGTGGCATGTAAAAGGTGCGGTGCTGAAGTGTCATGAAAGCATACATCCGCTCTACCAACACCATCGCCCAATTGTACATTCTCCCACCGAGGAGATGATTCATCAATGTGACCTACTGAAATGAAATGTCGAAGGCGCGGCTAGACCCTGTAAGCCGGCTCTTCACCAAGTCCATAAGACCTCGCCAGTGGCCTTCCCTGATAAACGTCTTCTTGATGCCGCGGTTATGCAATGCCTTTTGGAGAGACTCCTCTGTCAGGGTGAGATCATCTCTGCAAATCAGTCGGATGTAGAAATCTTTATTTTCTGCAGTCATCTTCTGTGGCCGTAGGTCAACCCGTACCCCTCTGTCTGGCAACCCGAATACTCTGCAAAACTCGGATACTGTAAAAGAAACTGTCATCGAGTGGTTTAGGTAGGGAATAGTGCTGGTCTTTGAAAATCTGTCGAAGGCCTCAATCATTGCCCGCAGTGGTCCTTCGAAATCCTTGATACAAAAAATGGGCATTTGAATGACCCATTGTACCTGAGCCCTTGACAGGTTGTCCTTGAGGAGTAGGGTGTCCGGAGAATTATCACTCTCATTCCACCATCTTTGGCATTCTAGGCCATTCAAACCCTTGAATGCAATGTTCTGTGCTGTGACCTCTCTCTGAGATCCCGCAGCCGCCATTTGGGGCCTGTGAATTTTCAGCTTCTTCCTTGTACCTGTGCCTGCAACTCATGGTGTATTTCTGCTCATGCTTCTAGGGTCCTCTTCCAATCTCTTCCTCCAACTACGTTTGCCTGCTGATTGCATATTTATTGCTTTCTGTTCCCAATGAAAATATAACTGTTTGTCAACTACCGTACAAACCTTTCTTCTTGGTTTTTTTTTTTTCCTATCTTTGAACTAAGACTGTATGGAATGCTCTTCTCTTTATAAATTTTTTTCTCCTGTACAACCCTACTCTTTCTCACTGTACGAACTGCTTCATTTCCTCTTGCGTGTGCCCAATTTCCTTGCTGTTGTACAACACTTATCCTTCGATGCTGGTTTTTCCGTACTACCGTACGGCATGAACGTTCTTGCTTTCTTCTTCTAGTGTATGGCCTTCTTTCCCTATGTCGTGACCATACGGTTTTGCAAGCTTGATGCCTTCTTCTATTTTCTGTCGTACAGCACTCCTTTTATAACTTTTGTGCTCACCCGCGCTGCTAAGACCGTACGACCGTACGGTCAATTCTCTCATTCCGTTCTTTCTTTCTGCATGCTATTAATGTTGTACAGTTTCTATTTATTGTCTTGCATTTGTTTGGGATATGACCGTACAGTTACTTTAATAACCTTACACTCATTTTAGGATATGGTCATACGGTTAAGATGCCGCACGGTGTCTTTTTATGCTAGGCACTTTTGCCATATGGCCGTACCGTCGCACCTGTGTAATGCCTCCGGACTCCAACTGTCTAACTACCCCAAAATACCCGACAACACAAGCCATCAACTTGTTGATTGCAGAAAATCTCAGGTGTCATATCATTGAAATCATCCAAGAACGTGCAGAACTTTCAACTCCAACTTGATATTGCTATTAGTTATTCCAAGAATAGAGCTCCAGCAATAGCGGGACTGCAGCTAGACAGCAACAAATGATCCTCAAGCCTTGGCATCCACTGCAAGAGGAAGACTGGATTCACTGTGTTCAATTATTATATGGGAAGCAATAGATTCCATGTGTTTTTCTAAGATATTTTTTTGCAGTCTCCTTGATGTAAACTCTAGTTTTACTTCCCCATGCTAGTCTTTTGGCTCCCTCTATAATAGCATTTTTGTACTATATAGCTACTTTTTCAAAATTTGAAGAGCATGAGCTGCTAAAAGATAAAACAAAAAGAAAAAATTGGGTTACAAGCTGTTACATTGTTAAAAAAATTAAAGGATGGTATGACTACAAGCTTGCCTTCTTTGCTGCATTAGTTGTTCTTATCAATATGTGTGTGTGTGTGTGTACAAATATGTTCTTCTTCTTGATGTAAAGAGTGTCACTGCTGCCAGACCATATGCATATCCTAGAGATAGTATCTCCACAAGGAGAGCTAACAAATACAGTTGGTCAAAGAAGGGGAAGGCCACAGCATAAATGCATGCAAAGTTAGTCAATATTTTCCTTCATAGGTGCTAGTCAAGCCAAGATATTGATTAGCAGTTTGTTTTTCCTTTTTTTCAGAGAAGAGCAAGTTAATGACACAGTCAAGTACAAGGTTTCTCCTACCATGTCTACTAAAAAGGTGCCGGAACATGAAAATTGTTTGTTACCAAATTGTCCTCTCCCTGACATTGGTCTCTATAAACAATTATTTAACTAATAAAACAAAGTTAAAAAACAATATCAATATTTGTTAGATCAAGATGTAATCCATCCTATCACTTTTCCATGTCATTCTCCCTAAGTTACCGGTACTTCACATATTTCCCTCAGATGCTGGTACGGTACATATTAGATTCCGATATGTTCAAAAAACCTAGTGGAATCGGACAAGGTTTGATATATTGAAGGCTGAAACACATCCGTGATTTTCATCCCGTATTTGGATGTTTTTGTGTTGACGTGGCATATTTATGTTTCAAACTTTTTCCAATCGAACAAAGGGAAAACGTAAAGTCTAACCTGAAGTCTAATATTTAATAGTTGTGTAAACCTAATATTCGGCGGACGAAGTCTAACCTTATTCGGTAGACGAAGTCTAACGTAAAGTCATTCTTCTCGCCGCAAACAAAAACCTTTGCAACAAAGCCAGACGAAGCAAACAGAAACCTTTGCAAACTGTAAACTGCTTGGAGAAGTGTGGAACACGGCCAAACAAACTGCAGACTGCGTAGACAAGTGTGGAACGAGGCCAGACGGTAGAGTCCAGACTGCAACTACATCAAAGTTCTGCTAAAATTTGCGGGTATCTATATTCAAAGATTTAAAGATAACAGGTATGTTCATTCAAAGGTTTAAAGATTTAATTAATAGTTTATTTAAAGATTTAAAATTCTTTGTTAATGTTTTATAATTATTAAATATTTTTGTTGTTTATAGGTTGAAAATAAATTTATGATTTGTTTTTGAAATTTATTTAAAATTTTAAACTTTAAAATATTATATATAATGATAATATTAAATTGTATATAATATTGTAAGTTTTTAAAGTTTTAAAGTTGTATATTATAATGTACTTTTTTATTATTTAATATTATTAATAATTTTCTTAAATTTATTGTTTAATATTGTATTATTAATATATTTTTTTAACTTGTTGGCTCTTGTAGATAGCTTAATGGCAGCTTCTATTGCTCGACCCAAATTCAAGACCAACCCAAATTAGCCATTATGGAAATATGTCACAATAAAAAGCCAAGTAAAAGGAGGTGGAACATTTGTTTGGGAATGAAATTTTTGTCATGTGGAGAAAACTAGCTCCTACAGCTGCGTGAAAGCCCATTTCTATGCCATTCCCCAAACTTTCAATAGGTTGCTAGTTCTTCAGCTGAGAGAAATTGGAGTACATACTCCTTTATCCACTCAATGAAATGCAACCGATTGGCAGTGAGTAAGGTGGAAGAGCTGGTTTATGTGCATTCCAACTTGCGCCTTCTTACTCATAAACAAAACCAGTACAAGGGGGCACAAAGTTGTGGGATGTAGATCCTGGGCAAACTGATTTGGATTTTTCAGTTGCCACACAATCTTTAGCTTCTATGGAGTCAAATAGCCAACGTGCTTCTAGCTGTGCAAGTGATACGGGGCTGCATGTGGTTACACTGATCTTGATTTTCTTGATGACACATATGACGCTGATTACTAATTATATTATTTGACCAATTGAACCAGTGCACAATGAATTCGATATATACATCATAACATTCAAGTTTTGACAAATTGATATGAAACTAGACTTTTAGTAAATCATTAAAAATGTGTCAGTGCAATATTTATGGTAGTTCTAAGTTTTGTTTAACATATGCTTGATATGTGGTATTCTAAATTTAATTTTTGTTTTACTTTTCAGGCTGCACACACACACACACACACACACACCCATATATATATATGCTTTTAATATGTTTTTTGTATGGACGTACCCAAACCCCCCTCCCAAAACATTGTCGTACCCACGTATTTGTGCCCGTACCCGTACCAGCAACTTAGCATTCTCCTATTGTTATTGTACCTAGAAAGAAGTTTTGTGGAGAATGTGTATTGATTGTCGAGCTTTGAACAATATAACCATCAATAACAAATTGATCATTTGTTGGACCAGTTTCAACATGCCAAGTGTTTTGAAAATTAGATTTGAGATCCAAATATCATTATGTGACAAAATAAGGAGAAGAATGTGTAGAAAACAATATTCAAGACACAGTAAGGTTTGCATGAGTGGCTTGTACTTACTTTTGGGTTTGTGCGATGCTCCTGCTACTTTCATGAATTAATGAATGAGGTAGGTAGACCATTTATAAATTTGTGTTATAGTTTATTTCAATTATATATTAGCTTTTAGTAAGACTTGCAATGAGGATCAAATGAATTTTAAACATCTTTGTAAGTTTTGATGAACATGTTGCTACTTTATATGAATAAATGTGAGTTTGCATAGCGATCACTTATTTATTTTGGGCATGTAGTTAAAGAAAGAGTTGAGAAGACAATCTGGTTAACTGGGAAGCCATTATGGAGTGGCCCAAGCCATCCAATGTGACTAAGATAGTTCAGTACCTGATTAAGTTCATCAAATCATTTTCTGTCATGGCATCACCTTTTCGTTCCATGACTAGTAAGTCATTTACTTGGCACTGAAATCAGAAAAATACATTTGATAAATTGAAGCAAAAGATTTTACTGTCAATGCACTGGTATTACCACCGCTTTGGTTTAAGCTACCATTTGAGGTGAGAACAAATGAGGGTTTGTGTTATTGCAAAGAGCTTAGCTCATTTGGTATCATTCTGCACTGTTTCATCGAGTATTTTTAAATCATTGCGCATATGACAAAGAATTACATGCCATTGTTCCAATAGCTAAGAAATAAAAACATTGTTTATAAGGAAAGAAGCCATTATCCACATGAATCACAAACTACTCCAACTTTTCCAAGCACAATCAAAATTATAGCTAGCGTGTCATTATAAATGGAGTTGTTTCTTGCAACAATGTCATATATGTATATATATATCAATATTAGATGACTAAGAAGTCGGATTATATGTGTTCTAGACCACCTTTATTTCCAGATTCCTCTGCAATATCTCAACTTCCTCAACTTGTCAACAAGGTATAATAGTGAAGGGTATGAGAATAATGCATATTTTGGGGATGAATTTTAGCATTTACATATGGCAAAAAGTGCAGATTTTGGGCAAATGAGAATTATTTTCTCTGAGCTTTGCTTCACAGTTGAGAAAGATTGGGGTGCCTAATTAGAGAAGAGTTCAATTGATGAAGGAAGCTAACTTTGAAAGTTTCCAGTCAAGTTGGTGTATCAAAGACCTTGGCATATTTGCAAAGGTATGTATCTTGGCCCAAGATGCAAGTTGATGCCACAAAGTTGATGGAGGAAGCTAACTTTGAAAGTTGCCGGTCAAGTTGGTGTGTCAAAGACCTTGGCACATTTGCAATGGTATGTATCTTGGCCCAGGATGCAAGTTGATGCCACAAAGTTCATAAGGGAATGTGTGTTATGTGCCAAAAGTAAGCTTAGCAATTAAAAACAAATTGTATATGCAATTATTGGTTTCTTCTTGACTGTGGGAGATCATCTCTGTGGATTTTGTATGAGGTTTTTCTTAATCAAGAATACAGATTGATTACTAATTTGTTGTGAAGACTGGTTTTGTAAAATGTACACTTTTCCATTTTAAAAGACTCCTAAGGGAAATGAAGTAGTTGAGATGTTTTTCACTTATGTTTGGGTTCAATTTGGTGTGTCAGGCTTTATTATTTCAGACAAGGATAGCAACTTTATGGACAGGTTTTGAACCACGTTGTCTAAAAAACATGGGTACCAACATTGAAGGATCTTCTAGCTTTAATCTACAAATAGATGGTCAAGTCAAAGTTGCCAACGGAACATTAGTGCAATTCCAAAGAGGGGGTAATAAAAGGCATTCTAAGAGTTGGAATGAAAACTGAAATGTATATAACATTCTTACAATGAATCAATTCATACCTTCACTAATAGATCTTCATTTGCGACATGTTTTGGTTACTTACCTCCTAATAATTTTAATGTGGTGATGGGAAAGCCACAAAGGAAACAAGAAAGAGTGAATTCAGAAATCGGAAAATGCAATATTTGCATTGAAAAGATCAGGCAAATTCACCCTCAAGTGCAAGGGAGGTTCTCATACAAATGAAAATAGGGAGTTGGTAATGTGGAGGTTCTAAAGGCTTCTCAGGTGGAGTTATCCAATGGTGGCAAAGAATATTTGCCCTTAGGGGTAAACTAGAATTGTTGTAGTCATACAGAATAGTAAAGTACACAATACTGAATAAGAGAGAACTTCAAGTATATTTCATTGCTCATAGGTTACCATGTACAAGAGTATAATCATAGCAAGTCCATCTCTTCCATCGAGAGACTACATACAAGTAGGGATTGAGAGAGTGCGAGGCGAACCGTCGCACCTATTAACTACCTACCCTTGGTTGTGCAACTACATAACTGTCCATATTGCCGGACAACATCATCCCCCCAAAAAGAAAGTCGTCTCCGAACGATAAGAAACAAAATTGTTTGGGACGGAGAACAACAAAATGGGATGATGACAAAACAAAATTGCCCACCATAACTAGAAAAGCTAACATAGAAAGAAATCATGACTGAGTAGGGGGCTGAGAAGGCGTCCCTGATGTTGAAGGTGATGCTGCCATAGAAGCTCGGAGCTAGTACACGTGATGTGTCCAGACCTCAAGGTTGCGCTCCACCAGCACCTTCCTTTCCATTGCAGTTCATACCATGACAACCATCTCCATTATCTCCTTGTCCTTTTAGTCCATTGTCTCCAACGTACTAGCCAGGCGAGTCTCTAGCATAGCTCACTCAGCCCTCTCCTCCAACTGTCTCATCAGCTCCTCCTCTCGCAATCGCCCACTCTCCTGTGTCTGAGCTAACTCCTCCTTTTGCTATACCAATTCAGTCTCCACTCTTCAAAACTTTGTCTCCAGACTCTCAACAAGTGCACTCTTCTCTGCTAACACATGCTCCGTATGCCTAAGGGTGTAATAGTCCTCCCTATAGGCCTGCTCCACTTCCCTCATTAAGGCATCCACCCGACTCTCCCCAGGCCTTTCCCGAAGAGCCCATTCCTCCATCATCGCATACGACTCCTTTTCTGGCCCACCCCAGGACTAAAAACACCCATTGAATTCCTCGGGGCATCCCACTCTCACGAAGCCTACCATGCGCTCCAACTTCTGAGCTAGATCTTCCTGTGTCCTAGACTGAATGGAACTTGCCACCCTTTGTGCGCTTGCTGCTATCTCCGCAATATACCCCTCCAAGTCATTGCGATCTCCCACGAGCTGGCCACTAGCATCCTCAAGTAGAGGGGGTGTCGTCAACTCTAGTGGTTGTGAGGCATGTGGCTGGGGCAAATCACGAATGGGTGGGTCCTCTATCTCCAATGTGGTCAGTCTCACAGGAGAGGCCTCATCCTCTACATGGATTACCTCCATCTTCCCAACTAGCTCCTTGAGTCTTCGACCGTAAGCACACACGGTCTCCTTTTTCCCTTGTTTCATCCCATAGATTTCTGAGACAATCTCATTGTCATTTCTTAATAGTCGAAACTCTATTTGAAATGCTTTACATAGCTCATCCCATGTAGCTACTTTTGTTTTATCAATATCGGAGTACCAATCGATGGCTACCCCTCTCAGAGTGGCAGGAAATTGTTTTACCCACTCTGCCTAGTCCGCTACTCCATTTGCAAACTAGATGGTCTAGCACGTGCGATAGTGTCTCACAAGATCTTCCTTTCCATCACTTGTGAACTTGGGTAATTTTTGTTTATTTGTCACCATTGGTACGGTTATCGGTGGCGGAGTTTGTCCACCCGCGCTGGTTGTACCGAAAGTCCCTCCTGTGTTGGGCACATTAGTACTCGATTGGATATCCTATCCTTCGTACATCTGTGTACTGGAATGAACCCTTGTGTTAGGTGTGGGGGTCCTAATAGAATGTTTTGACTACTATGCGCTTGTGTTTCTTGAACACCTACAGCCGCACCGGTATCCTCTTCACTTCTGTTGTAGATCTCTTCACCCTCCGTATGGATTCCTCCTCTCACTCCTTTGGGTCTCCTTGGCCTGCGTGCACGATGTGAGAGACAAGCCCTTTAATCGATGCTAGGTCTCTTATAGGAGGTTTATCCTCTGTGGAGTCTCTTCAATCAAATCCTTCAAACTTCTTTCCCTACGGTGTTCCGGCGATGCGTAGCATTCTCCTTCGGTTTCTGCACCTTCCGTGACACCTCTGTGGTCCCTCTCCGGTGACCCTTCAATTGGTTGTCCTTTGGCAAGTTGCCTTAGCCTTCATCAGCGTTCTGCTTGTTGTTCAAGGATTAAAGCTCTCTGCGCGGCCTCCCATTCATCAGTTTATGCTTTCTTATTTCTATCTGTATTTAATAAATTGGGCATCAAATCAAAACCTCCTATTTAACTGAACACTTTTTATTCATTCATCATTTTTTTTCTCCTTTTCCATACATGTGTCAATCAAATGACATCATTGTTTACAATATTTCAGTGTTCTTTTTATTCTTTCAACAATATACAGATCACAGGTTATTTCCACTTCGCCGGTTGCCATCACGATCTTCAGCCTCTCGCCGGTTGTTCTCTTCGAAGTTTCGTAGTATCTGTTGGCAGCATTGTTCCCACATGATTTCCTCCTGTCAGTTCCTCTGCATGATGAATGTCTGGGCCAATAGACGGGGGAGATGGTTCATCAACCTATTGACCATGAGGTCACTTCCAGCGTGTCCCAAACTGCTCCTTTGGGAAAGTCTACTCCTAAGGACTCCCTTCAGACAGAGGTCTCGATTGTTGCTTGGAAGATGATCACAAAATCGTTTGTCAATGCATGCTCCCCTTCGCACAGTTCTTGTCGTCCATGTTCATTTGTTTGTCTCCCCTCTTCTAGTGGTTGGCCCATTTCTCTCCCTTCGCCATTCAACTTAGTTACCACCCAAGTTCGTACTGCAACGGTGCCAAATGTTTTCCCTTAGGGGTAAACTAGAACTGTTGTAGTCATACAGAATAGTAAAGTACACAATACCGAATAAGAGAGAACTTCAAGTATATTTCATTGCTCATAGGTTACCATGTACAAGAGTATAATCATAGCAAGTCCGTCTCTTTCATCAAGAGACTACATACAAGTAGGGACTGAGAGGGTGCGAAACAAACCGTCGAACCCATTAACTACCTACCCTCGATTGTGCAACTACCTAATTGTCCATATTGCCAAACAACAAAGAATTGGCGTGGGTTCAAAAGGAGCCATAGGAGTTAAACACATATTTTGAGGACCTAGGGAAAGTCATTGACTATCTGATGATAGAAATCTTAATGCCCACGAAGCTAAAAATGGCCTATGGGACGATCAGCCTTGATGTAATGATCTTATGCATTTCAATTCGCTTCTTATTCAAGGAGATGATAAGCATCCCCACCTTTTCAATTGTCTCCATATTGAATAAACTATGCCAAGAAATAGTTGTCATTAAGTTGGCATACTTGTCTCTGATGTCCTTGGAAGCATCACATTCTAAAATAAAGTGTTTTTCTGACTCCACAACCCCAGTATTGCAAAACATAAAGACACTTTCTTCACATGCCTCTTTAGGTCTTTCAGCTCCATGTTTCACATTGCAGCTGATGAGAGTCAATTCTTACTTGAGCAATGAAGATTTTGGCTCTCCACAGCAAATTAGCTGCAATGTACTCTTTTGTGTTGGTGGTCACATGTGGGGTTGAACTCTTCAAGATAATATTTTTTTATTCTCCTTAGCGCTTTACCCCATATATGCTTGTAGAACTTATCTAAAACAAATTCTTATATCTCTTTGTTATTTGTAGGACAAGCATTCAAAAAAATATTCCATTTGCAGTTTTGTTTCATTTGTGACCTTTTGCATTTTCTCATAATATCATTGAAAACAACCTTAGGCCACCTACTAGCTTCCATTTGTTCAATTATGTTTTGGATAACTTATGAGACTCACCATTGCAATTGCTTCAATAGGTGCAACCCTCATTTCACTTAGCATAATCTCATAAGGGACCGACCCTTTTATTTTGAACTTCCTTGTTCTCAAATGCTTTTGAACTCTCAATTTGTTTCCTCTTAAAATCTGAAGTACTGCTAGCTCACAATTAACACTCATAGAGCACCACCAGAAGCACTAAAAGCCCAAAAGGAATCTTAATGGTTTTCCAAGCCCATAACTCTACTCTGCATCTATTATGGAGAGCATATAAAGCTTTCCAACCTCCTAAGTCCTCTTTTTTTGCATCCTTCCCAGCTAAGCTTGTTGTTGAAGTCAATCCCAAGATAATTGTACTCAGTTATTATTTCAAGAGTATTGCCTTCAAAGTAGAACTTATGCTGGTCTTGTTTTCTATAGTTGGAGAAAATCATGATTTTAATCTTGCTGGTGTCTTATATCCCCACGACTCTACAAAAGTGCTCAAGGGCGAATAAATGTTCTTGCAGCCCATGAGCAGAATTAGCAATTAGAATATAGGGTCATTTACATATAAAAGAAGCTTGACCACAAACTCTTCCAAACAGTCTCCATCTCCCCCTTGGCAATTCAGCCATTCTTCAAGCTTGTCAATATATAAACCAAAGAGAGTAGGAGAAAATGGGCAGCCTTGTTTGATCCCAAAGACACACAAAAGTGTAGTCACTAAATACTTATATTAATTTTGTTCTTAGTTGGCAAACTTAATTCTTGGTTATAAGCAGTTGGCACTTGCCTATAGTTGGAAGTTCTCAACAACCATTGAACTTCTTATAAATATTTCTATTGTAAACATGATTGAAGTGATCACATATATGGAAATTCCTAACCTAATTTTGTAACATCTCATGAATGAAATAAATTGGCAAAATGTGTGTAACTGCTATTGTGAATTCTTATTGACTTCTGAATACATCATATTGTTTAGTCTATAATATTTACTTAATTAGAATTAGATAGTAAATGTTTAGCATCGTTTCCTATAAGAATCTTGGTAGAATACAAAGAAAAGATGGAAAAATGGCAATATAATGGGCCAGCCATGGAGGAACCAATACAAGAAAACAAGGGAAGACAATCTCACACAGGATCTTGTGAACCTGTGGGAAAATTTCAGACAAGGAGCACATTCAGAGGGAAGCAATTAGGAGATAGGTCCCTTGGGACATGATATAAGAAAAATTGCAAGTACACGGAAAAGTTAACCATCTTTTGAACCAAGTACCAAGACTCCTTGCATGACACTTCATCATCCTACAAAACCTCTGTGAGAGAAGGAACAAGAACAATGCCAAGAACAGATACTACAATACGAGAAAAGTTACTACCCAAGAAGGATATCTAGCTTGTAGACAAGGATAAGGAGATAGAGAGGACCACATGCCAATTGGTTGAGGTTGTTCACTTGGTGAAGACCACACAAGAATGTGAGCTCTTAGTGGTACATCATCAAAAGATTTGAATAGAAGAAGTCTAAAGGTTGCACCAAAACATCTTTCAGTCATCTACTCTGTCATCTCAAATTTATCCACCTCCGGTGAGGTAGTCTCACCAACCCCTTCAATAAAGGTCTAGTTTTTAATGATTTGTCTCCCAATTTGGTTTGTCAATCATCTACAAGATGACTTTCTTTTTGAGGGTGTTGGTGTAGTTAATAAGCACTTCTATTAGTTTTTTCATTAGTCAACAAAGTTAGTTCCTAGTTATAAGTGGCTAACAATTGCTAATGGTTGGTAGTTCTCAACAACCGTCGGGCATTTTATATATATTTCTATTGTAAACATGATTGGAGTGATTGGAGGGACCACTTGTATGGAAATTCCTGAACTAATTTTGTAACATCTCATGAATGAAATGAATTGACAAATCTTTGTGCAACTATTGTCATGAATTCTTATTGATTTTTTAATATATTATAGTGTTTACTCTATAATATATACTTAAGTAGAGTCAAAACAGTAGACAAAAGGCACATTTGGAACTATTCCGTCCATTTACATTCACATCCTTTGGTGTAGGGAAGTTGTTCAAGTGCACAAGTGCCAAGAAATATTTCACAACATCATATTGTCTTCCTTAGATGTTGCAACACGTAGCTATTCCTCACTTGTTTGCCAATTCTTGAATTAAACTATAGTGGAGGACCTTGTAAGCTAGGGCATGGCTGATGGTGGTGGCTTGGTAGATGGATGTTTGTCAATGGTGTGTCTAGGGTCTTTTTTGTTTGTATCAATTGGTATTGGTTTTTGGGTGTAGGCTTGTGTTCCATCTTTTTTACACCATTGTTGACTAGTGTTTGGGTGCTGGGTGGTTACTTTGGTATTAAAAGCCAATTTATTGGGGTGTAATGCTCTAATTGTTAACAATTATGGTCATTTAATCAGTCAAAAATTTATTTTCTTGAGTGAAGGTCCCTATAGAACCCCACTAATTAATCAAATAAAAAGTGTTGGACTGATCACAAGTTCCAAAGTCGGTGATACAATATGGTCAAATTGGAGCTACTAAAGATTATAAAGTAAAGCAAAGAAGCTTAAACCACTTTGGTATGATCCACTTGGTGGACACAAAAACTTTCCAATTAGACCTACCTCCATATGTGAAGTTGTATTCTATTGTAAATATGGGAAACATACATCTATTTGAACCTTCCATGCTAGATGATGGAGTTCTTTTGTCACCTTCCATTAAAGACCATGCTCCTAATGTTCTAGAAGAAATGGAAAAATTATGTCTTACAAAAAAAGGTGAGAACATCTTAAACATTTGAGCTTTCCAAATTTTCATGTTACCTTTAGTTTCACTTTTTGTCCTATCAAGGATGAGTTTGATAGTTGTTTACTCCCTACAAGGTAGATTGTTTTACAAACAGAGTAAACATGTAGATTCAAGCAAGAACATGAATGACATAATAATTCAGAATAAACACAATGCACATGATATTGGCAGAATGATATACTTTTATTCCATGTAATGCTGTCCAAAAAAGTAACAAATTCTCGGTGCCAGTTTACATATATAAAGCACCCAACGGTAGGTTGAGCCTACCAACCATCGGTTCTTACAACTTCCTACAACTGCCCAAGAACTAATGTAATTGCATTGCCGTGACTAACCAAAACATAAAGTATAATGACTAAACTATGGCTAACATCAGCCCCCACAAAAAAGAAGTCATCTTACAAACGACAAAAAAAGAAATGGCTAATGTACCATCAATGAAAACTACTAAGAAGAAAGACGAGAAGACATCCCTGGAATGGTGGAGGACGCCAGTCACGGGAGTTACTGCTAGAGGAGCCTGAGGTCTCACTTAGCTATCATCTGTTTTTCCCTAGCCACCTTCATCTACCTAAGTGCATCCATCAAATCTTTCTTCGTACACTCTAGTTCCACTATGGTGGCTGACAACTACTCCTTCCCAGCTCGTGCTACCTTCTCCTAAGCTAATTTGTTGTCCAAAGTAGTGATAGCCTTCTGTTGCTCTACCATGGTCACTTGCAAGGCTGCCTATCATCCCAATGCCAGAGCACTCTCTTCTTTTGCCTTTCATGCAGCCTAGGTTGCCTTCTAGAGCTGAAGGAATGTCTCACGGAATGCCTACTCCATGTTGTATAGGATGCTCATCATACCGGCCTGCCCCTCTAGGATATGTGGTCTGCCCCACTCCTCAATTATCTTTGTGGTCTCTATGTGGGGCCACCCTCGAGCTATGAGCTACTTTGTGAATTCCCGCTCACAATCCCCTTGCATGAACCCGAGGAGCCTCTTTGCCTCCACTGTGATAGGTCCTATATCCAACTGCTTAGTAAGGTTTTCCACCCCGCGTGCTACTACAGCCATCCCCTCCAGCTTTGCCAGATATTATTGGATGGATGCAAGTGCATCCTGTCTGTCAGGTCTAAAAACCCGAATGGTAGCTTCCTCCTGAGTGGCCTTTGGTACAATGTCTCATGTCACCCTTGCCTCTTGTATGAAGATGTTCCCCTGCTAAGTGCTCCCTTCCTCTATCTCAATAACCTCCCCCTGTACTACTCGTGGTACCTCCTCCGTCTGTCTCTACTCATCAGTGTGTTGCACCATCAACAATATTGGTGAGGGTGAGGGGATATCATCGACTCCCTTCTCAAACCTCTCCAAGAGATTGTCCATCTCTGTCTCCTTGTCCATCCCCTCAGGCGTCTGTACTATGTCCTTGCCTAGCATGTCTCCCCCCTTTGGATCTCTTGCATCCTTGTGTACCATGGTGGTGTCCTCCTCTCCTCTATCCTTGTCTACTCCTTCGGTCCTCATATCCAGACCTTTGGCCATAGGTCTCGCACCCTCCATCGTAGGGACTACACTCTTTGTTGTAGGGATTGCAACTGTGGTTGCAAGAGTGACATCTCCAATGGCAAGAGTAGGTGCTACCACCAATACTACAGGAGTGGCCTACTCAATGCCTCGTGTGGTTGCAAGGCAAAGGGTGGTGGAACCTACTCTATGTGTCCTCAAGTTGACCACCCTATGCATGTGATGTGCCTAACATGCCCCCTTTGTTGGGATCAGGTGTGCCATGAGTGGAAGTTGTACCGAAGTGAACACAATTTTTGGCACTGTAGATCGTTTGGCACCCTAGTCACCACCACTAGTACAGACCTCTCTAGTACTAGTACTAACCTCTCTGGTACTAGTACGAGCCTCTTTGGTATGGTCCTCTCTAGTACTAGTACGGTGCTCTATGCTACGACTCCTTCCTCCGTCAACTGATCTTCTTGGGTCCCTTCCCTGTTATCCTTAGTGTCATTATCAATCACCAGTATCCATTGATTGAAGGTGCAACCCATTATTCTGCCATCCCGCCTATTTGTCTTTCCTCAGACCTCTATGTTTGATCAAGCAACGACACCAAAATGTTTACTCCCTACAGGGTATATTGTTTTACACACAGAGTAAACAGATAGATTCAAGCAAGAACATGAATGACATAATGATTCAAAATAAACACGATGCACGCAGTATTGCCAAAATTATATACTTTTGTTCCATGTAATATTGTCCAAAAAAGTAGCATATTCTTGATGCTAGTTTACATATATAAAGCCCTCGACAGTTGGTTGAGCTTACCATCCGTCGATTCCTACAAGTTCCTACAACTGCCCAGGAACCAATTGCAATTACATTGCCATGACTAACCAAAACTTAAAGTATTATTCTTAATGACTAAACTATGGCTAACAATGGTGATTGAACTTGTCTCTATCAACTACCTCTACATAGGACACGTTTCACTAGGCTAGATCCTATTTAACAAGTTTGATTATGGTCAAACACATCATCCGTGGTGTGCTCCTAACTATCTTCAAGACCTGAGTATTTCAATCATTTAATGCACATGTCTTTGTTGTAGCTTAACAATCTAATTTTTGCAACTTTAGTTTTTTTCTTACTTAAATGGGTCATTTTAGGAGTGAGGAGAATAAGGATGAGTTTTGGGAACATTATGCATTTAAGTTAGCTAATTATGCTTTTACTATTGTATTTTGGATCACAATTTCCCAATCTTTTGGTTCCACAAAATATAGTAACATGCTATATGGGGAGCCATGCCCCACCTCATTCCTTGGATGTAATTTAACCTTTTGTACCCTTGTCTTTTCAAACCAATCTGCCATAATGCAGTCTAGGCAAGGCTGCCCAAGGAAAGATTACTCTACCTAGCAATCACTCACACAAAAAAACACAAAACAGACAACTTGCAGAAGCCATGACAATGATAACTTTCATTAATTAAAATAATTCCCTTCAAGGTATACCACAAGCTGAAAATGGGCCTAAACTATTACATGCAAAAATACAAAAAATGGCAATGGGCTGATCATGCCCAAGAAGAATAAAAGTAAAACCCACTCAATTTTTCTACACATTCTGCATGATACTCATCCACAGCCTGTGTCTTTAATTTACTCCATCTCTTTACTAGTCGACCCAATCTGCATCCCAGCATCATCCCTTCATGGGAGAAATCAGTCACAAAACATATTTTTCACTTTTCCCCTTCATATTTTTACTTCCCCAATCAATTCTCCTTGATTTTACACTCCCAAAACAGCCTTTTATTTGTCCATGCACTTGCCCTTGTCATTTCCCTTCACTCTTGTACATTTATTTTCTGATTTTTACCATTTCTAGACATTGATAAGTAGAAGATATTTTCCACAAGTCAAATTGTGATATTGCTATCAGGATTCAACTGTGTAGTTTTTGAGTCAAACTCATTGATCCATGTTTCATAAGTAGTGGTTCACAAGAACCCATCTCTTATGAGAATGACTGGAACACTTAGCACTCATTGCATCTAGGTGATGCTCATAAAGGTGAAGCACCAAGACTTCCCGGGAGGTCACCGAGTGTGCTTGAGCTGGAGTAGTACTGGGATGGGTGACCTCCTAGGAAGTCTCGGTGCTTCACCTTTGTGAGTATCACCTAGATGCAATGAGTGCTAAGTGTTCCATTCATTCTCATGAGGGATGGGTTCTTGTGAATCACTACTCATGAAACATGGGTCAATGAATTTGACTCAAAAACTACATAGTTGAATCTTGATAGCAATATCACAATTTCTAGACATTTTTTTCTCCAAAATGGCCTTCCTATGTTTTGCATGCATGCCCAATGCTTTCACAACAATTTTGGCTTTTACTCTTCCCTAGTTTCTCTCATGGTTGGATAAAAGATCCCCACCACTCGTTGCTTCCCTTTTATCTTACAAAACTGGTTTGGCTCTTTTCGGGCTATTTAATACAAGGATATTTGAGTCACAAACAAGTAAGCCACCAACAAAAGATGGAGGCATAAAAATAAAGTGATACATAAAAGACAACGCAAGGGTTACCTCAAGAGTCAAGAGTCAAGAGTCAATGTCACCATAGATTACTAAACCACCTGCCTTTTTTATTTTTGTTGCTGAAGTTATTCCCATTATTGTTGAAGTCATGGATCTTATAGAAGTGAAAAGCATCGTTATGTAAATGTATCCACGTATTCATGTTCCTCTTGAAAGATGATGCAATTTCAAAAGAAAAGCATCTTATTTTGAATTTGTATGAAGATATTATGGCATTGGGAAGTTTTACCATTAAAGAGCTAGTCATAGTGACTACTGAAGTGCACAGTAGTGATTGACAAAGTTCACACGGTTGCTACAAAAGTGAAATAAGCTGCTGCAGGTGATACCAAAGTTTCTAAATGATGTTGAAGCCATCTAAAGTGTTTCTAAACCTTTTTAACTCATCCCAATCATGTCAAATCACTGAATATCCACACACAAAGCCAAAATTTTCTGAGGTAATTAGTTATTTGTTATAAGTGGTGGCAGTTCTCAGTTATACTTTTGAATCTCTATACATGCACAACATTGTATTCTCAAAATGATATAGAAAGATATAATAGAAAATTTTGATTCAATTATTATTCTGTTCTGTATATTATATTCCTTTAGAGTGAAGGAAGATTGCTCATGAACCCGGATGCTTCTGCATCACATGTTCTCTGAAACTAATGCCACAACCATTTGGTTTACTCTTAATTTGGGTTGGTAGAAGTGCTAGAAAGAGGTTTTCGTTCAACACTTTTCTCAACTTTTAGAAGAAAATAATAAATTTGGTGATATTCACAAAGTCTCAACAAGAATCTCCAAAAGTTTTTTGATGAAAATTCAAGTGTTTTATATATGTATTTTTTAATTTGTCAAGTTTAATGCGAAGTTTTCCTATTATCTCCTGAAGGCTGAATGTTAAGTTTTACTGGTCAAGAGGATAACTAAAATTAATGGTAGCTGATCAAGTAGAGAAGAGCATGCTCGTCATCATGACTATTAAGCATATTCCAATTTGGCATGGTGGCTACCTCTCAAATAGGCTATACGAAACCCCATATTCTAAAAATAATAATAAGAATGATAAAACTTGATGAACAACACAAGCATAATTGCAGGGACTAGGAATTTATATTAAAGCCAGGTCACAAGCCCACATAATCCTAAACACTGCTATCACCAATCTATAACGAGAAACCAAAACCAAACTTACATTGCAAGCACTGAAACCAACAGTAGTTTACCCAACAGTCAAAGAACAAGAATCTGACCAGCTGAATAAAAGTAAATACATTAGGTATGCTTAAAAAACAATGATAGCATGTGACTCTTTGGGTGCCACGCCCACAACCCCCTTCTTCAAGTTATTCCATTCATATAATACTATAAAGTTCTGACCACAAAAACAAAATTATTTTGAAACACAAAAAATAAATTACACATTATCTGAAACCTTTGTCGACATTAACAAACTGTTATGAGTCAATTTACATTGATCCATACCCATATATCACAACCAATAGTTGATATAAATTGACTGATAACTAACAGCCCAGTTGAATTAAAAAAAATGGTAACGCATAATTTGATGCACTGCGAGAGCATCGATGGTATCAAAATTACAGCTTATATCGTCACAGTCTAGGATTCTAAACCTAAAGCAGATATAAGACGCATAACCAATCAAAGAAGTAATCAATTACCAGAAAGAAGACAACAAATTTATACACGTCACAGATATTGAAAACTCTGCGAGGGCTACACCTTCGCCCACAGTTAAACGTAAACATGACAGAATTATTGCATTTTAATACACGAACCAGGAGGAGGAATGAATCTCTGAACCATATTGAGCATGACCCACTTATGCATTAAACCAAGAAAACTCATAAACTGAAGATAATTTATTAGAAAAAGCTACCTGACCATGCGATGAGAACGTTATAAGCTGTGGAGCAACCCAGTACGCATGAAAGAAAACTGGTCTACGAAAAAGAAAACCTGTATCGTAACATAGACGGTCGCATGAGTGGCTTTTCACAATATATATTGGTCAGATTTGAAACTGAGAGAGCGTGATGAGAGGATATATGATATAATATAAAATCTTTTACTGTTCTTTGCAGTTTTTATATTTGCTTTAATGTTGATTAGTAGGGAATGATATTTTGTGTTGGAGTTCAATCCCCGGTTTCTTTCTATTTATATGAATTTATGATTGGGTTTGCTATTTTTTTGTTTTTTTAATGCATGGAAGTCTTTTCTTTTTAAAAGTTGTCATGAATTATTAAAGGGACACTTGTAAACATTTGACTTTGATACATGGTGGGAGATGAGTTGATTATTGGCATGAAAATATGAAGGCAAATATGGTAACCGTAAAAAGAAGTGTTGAAGGTGATTTTGGACTGTAGAGATTGTAGTGCTTGCTTGTGTGGGTTGTATTATGTATTAGGTTTCATAGTTTGTAAGGAAGGGTGTTATATTGTTATTTTTAAAGAGGATGTGAAAGAGTTTTTTAAGTTGTATTTAAGGAGTAATAAGAAGTTTATATCATTTTTATGGTGGTGTATTTAATATGTAATAAAAAATATTATTCAGTGAAATAGAAAAGATGATGTTTAGAGATCAATTAAAATTATCATTTTAGTTTTCTTTCAATTGTTATTTTAAAAGAATTGGTTTTTTATAAGAAGGTTAGGAGGCGAGTGGGCATATTGATTTGTACTATAAAGTCAACAATCATAGTATGAGGAGCAAACTATAATCTAGCTAATGAGCTAATATATTATGATAAGCATGTAATTAAATGTGGTTTACATCGTTACACATTAATGAAGATATAATATAATGTAATTATATTATTCTAGTCAGTATGAATAGTTGTAATTGAGAACTCGTGTGATCAAAGACTAAGGGACATATGACTGGACTAATATAGTCCTTGGAAGATAGAGGATGCAATGTTATTAGAGTTTGGAAGTACCATCCCACTCTTTTGAAGATAGACGATGCAATTTTATTAGTGTTTGGAAGTACTATGGATTGTCAGTAGGTATTAGTTCTTTTCATGTAGATGTTGGGACTCTAAAATACTTTATTTGAAGAACACATAGCACAAACCTAGATAGTGAGATGTGGTACAAACTTCAATGAATAATTTGGTATATGGAGAAGCTTTTTATATGGTATGTTGAATTGGGGATAGTTGATTAAGCTAAGTACCATTTGAGATGCTATCAAAGATAATGTATTTTTATTAAGAAGTTGGTGCCGAATATTAGAATTGAGCCTAAACTAAGCTTAATCTTTTTGTATTGTGTTAACTAAAGGAAAGTTAATTGAGATGTGTATCAAACTATTAAGATATATAATTGAGGTTGTGCTAGTAAGAGGAAGCAAATTGGATGATGCTAGTCTAAAAGTAAAAAGTTGAGTTAGCATTAAACTACTATATAGTCACATGTTGCTTGGCACTAAGTTTTGCGGTCTAAATCTATAAGAAAGACCATGTAGAAATCTTCTTCTATGCCCAAATGATGATAATGATACAACAATGAGATTGTGCTCTTAAGACATCCATTTTACCAAGTTCACATGTAGTGGTTGTTTGAGTATCTCAACAAGACAAAATAAAATGTCAAACCCAAATATAGTTGATATTAATCTTCATCTTTTAAATAGGAAGAATGCATTTGATTTGAATTCTAAAATAAATAATTGCAACACCTATACAATGACCACTAAGAAAATTTCAACAAATATTAATCAGTTAATTAATTATAAATCGTATTTCTTAAAGAAAGCTTAATGTTAAATATTCATCATCAGAGCTTTAGATATAAGAAATAATGAAGATCAAAATATGTATAGATTAACTTAAAAATTGAATGTGTTATCAACTAGATCTCTCTCTCTTATTTACCCTTTGGTAGACTACCTTTATATGACTGTATGAACTCACCCAATCTAGAGAATGGTTTGGTATCTTGATGATAATAAATGTAATGTGTCTTTTTCTAATAATTAGTGTGGTCACAATGTAGAGTAAATGTAAATTGCTTTAAGATAATTAGTGACCAAAAAGTAATCATTTAAACAAGGTCTAAAAAATTTGTAGTTGTTTAACACCTCTATTCAAACACAAATATTACTTTCTTTCATGTACAAATTCATATGATTTCTTAAATTTTGTTAATTGTAATTATTTCTTCAAAATTGTTTAATATTTAGTTAATTCAATCACAAGATTAATTGCCCTATCTAATTTGCATCCCTTTTTAATACTTGCCCAAAAATTATATCCATATTTTTTCAAGATCATAGTGAACCTAATCCTTAAACCAATGCACTCATTGACTATGCATTTGGGAGGGCATTTAAATGTTATTTTGGCTCAATTACTTCAAATAAACCTTGAAGAAACTACTTAAAAAAATTATCAATAAAAAACTATCAATTTTTAAAAAAATAATAATAACATTTATTTTATTTATAATAATAGAAATAAAAAAACTAATATTATTTTTAATTCTTAAATTTAAATAAAACTTACACAAAATAAATAAAAATAAAAATTAAATATATAATAATCCAAAGAATGAAATTCATCTAATTATTAAATTTGAGAATTATCTTTGATATTTGATATTATCTTTCTTCATCATATATTTAGATATTTAGAAATTAAAATAAATAATTAAATTATAATTATAACAATTTTATATGTATATTAAAAACTAATTAAAAAATTAAATTAATAAATAATTTTATAAAATAAAAATTTCTAATATATATATAATTATTATAATTAGAATTTAATTATTTATTTACTTTATCAAAATGATTATTTTTTTAAGTCATTTTTAACTAAAATTTTTTTTTATTTTTTTTATTTTGAAATAATTTAGTGGACAAATATTATCTTACAAATAATTTAAAGTTTTGATTATTTATAATATACTTTTAGAAATTCAAATGTAAGAAATAATGTGCTTTTTGAAGTGAACCATCTCCTAATCCTTTTAAGCTTTATGACAATACCATTCTTCTTGCACTCTATTCTTCTTATTTATGATTATTCCCCATATCAAGACCAAAGCTATAAGTACAATGATACTTATTGACAACTTTCTCAAAGTTGTGTTAATTGTCCTCTCCACTACAAATAGTTATTCCTTTTCTATACCTTCCTAGTGACCAAAAAGATTTCTACTTTTTATTTAGGACAAGTTACCAAAATTGATCTTGGTAATTTATGGGAACAAGATATTTTTATAGTCAATCATAAATTTGATAGTCAATCATCGAAACAAGAAGAACAAAATAAAAACAACAACAATATAATTATTAATTAGAAAACTAAGGAAAAAGGGAGTTAGTTCCAATTCGTAAGATCTATCTCCACATCTAATTGTACTATTTTGTCTAATTTTTTTTCTCATGCACACAAAATTATTGATCAAATAATCTTTCTTTTTCAAGAAAATATCACACTTTGTTCAACAATTATGCTACAGAAAAGACAAAAATGGAAATAAAATTTCGTTATATTCTCCTACGATCAAAGTCAGAAATCGCTGGAATACACGCAGAAAAGATAACCTAGTACGATCAAACTTCTTAAACCGCAGAGCTAACCCGGGTTTATCGCGGGTTAATACGATCCGAAAGCATGAATAAATATGTGGTTTTCCGTTAAAAGCGTACGAGAAAACAAAAGAAGTATTTATCAAAGAATCTACCTGGAAATACGTTACGGCAAGTATATTTTGCTGTGTTTTTATCTGTATTCTGGTTGCTCATTCTGCTCCAAACGGAACGCCATTAACGAACCTCGCGGCACCTTTATGAAAGGTTACAGAGAACTGTAAATAAAATATGGAGGAGTTTAATTTTCAGTCTAAGGTGAGATTTATTATTATTATTATTATATGAGACAGAAGAAGCACGAAGAGCGGAGCAGAGTTAGGCACAGTGTATTTAATCTCATTATTATTGTGATTTAAATGTTGTGGTAGAATCCGGAGGTTGAATGGTAGTCTTCGTTCTTTCTTTTCTAGTATTGTGTGGGGACCCGCAGTGGCTGGAATTAGTAGATATCGCAAATTTACTTTGATATGTGGATTTTTTAAGTAATTCTACTGGATTTTTTTTTTCTTTGAATAAGTGAAATTTGTATGTTTATTTTATTTCTTAGTACTTTAGGTTAATACTATTATATTGTATCATTCGTAGTTTTAACTAGTGCTAAAAAAATTTGAATCAATTATAATATATTATTTTTTATTTTGGTATAAATTTTATTTTTTCTATAGTCTAAATGTATATTTTTTAAATTTTAAAATAGTGAAAAATATTTTAGGACTATTTTAAATGGGCTAATACAATTTGGCTTTAATAATACTTAAAGCATTAAGAATCTAGTATCATCAAGCGCAAGAAAATTATTTAGTAAAGCTTTTATTTCATTATGTTGAGCTGTAAGAAGCTCATGTTGGAAGTTTCATAGGTTGTGGGACCTAGTGTGTCTTGAAAGGGGAAGGATTAATCTTGGTAAAAGCTAAACTGGAGCAATGTGCTAACACAAGCTTTTGCAACACTTTAAAGTCTTCCTCTCAGAAACTGGGAAACTATTATTTTTTGAAAGAAGAATGCAATGCACCACAAACCCTTCATTGTTGGAGAGGAGAACAAAATACATAAAGTGACATAAACATAGAGTATGATATTCAAATCCTCGTCATGGGTAGTAACTACAGGGGTTTGATGAAAATGAAGATCCATAAATAGCTTAGTGGTATAATCTAACCTATATTCTAAGGAAAATAGAAGAGTAAAAGATCCATACATGATCCAAAATTCATCAAAATCATAAGAATTTGAAGAAATCAAAATTAGCAAAGAAGACCACAATCATCTTTTAATGACACAGAACATTCTGTTAACAAGTAAAAGAGAGATAATTGTGGCACAATCTATATACTTTATTGAGAGAAAACATGCTAAGGCCAGAATAAGGATCACCCATTATAGAGTTATTAGTAGAATACATCTACTAAATCTAAAGATTTCTCAAAAGGATAATTTTCTAGGCTCTTAGAAGCCATAACAGAGCTCCACTCAGTGGAATTCAAATGTAAAAATTAGAACTTGATCCCCCTTTATTGCAATATATCCATGGTCTTTTATAGAGCACACTCCTTTCATCTATATGTTAGTCGCATGGTGGTCTAATCATGATGGTCATTGTAATATCTTTCATGCCAATGATTTTGCATTGTTAGCCTCTCTTACGCACATGGCATGAGTGCCAATTGTGCCTTGCTTAAGTTTTTTTCCATCATTAGAGAGTAACTTCTCGATTCCACCCATAATGATCATTATTCTTTTGTCATATGGCAGTGATTTCCCTTTCAGATTGGACTTCACTTGAGATGCTCTCTAAGATTAATAAGTGGTGCATTTTTTGTTTGCAAGATGTGGGTCCCACCACCTTATGACTAATGTAGCTAAGGCCCGAACATATGTCACATGGACATAACACCTTTAGAACCCACCTCTTGAACTTATATTGAATCCACATGACATTGGCACATGGAAAGCTCACGAACCTACCTAAGGATGAAGACTTCACGCTCCTAAGAAAGAGCATTGGACTGACACACTTTCACTCCAATAAGAAAAGTGAGCATAAAGGGAAGGGGAAGGAGGCCATAGGCCTTGCAACTTTAAAGTTAAGCAAAATTTTGAGAATCTATAGATTTGGCAACTTGTAAGGGATGATGCAGCCAAGGATGGATAAACCTCCAAAAGATCATTCCAATCCTTGTAGCCAATACAACACAACGGAAACAACAAGCCAAGATGGATAGAAACGAGAGATCAACCTTCTATTATTATCAAAAAATAATTTACAATAGATCTACAACATGCAATCTCACATGCCAAGCATACATGCCTGATTATGATCAGAAAACCCTCACAAACCCTAGCCAAGCCAAGCCGGATAATCTTATGAAAACTCTCTTTCCCCCTAGGAACAAGTCCATAAGCTTATATATCAATTACAAACATTGGTCGGCCCAGAAAAGATCACATTTCCCAATAATTAAGAAAATGTGTTACAACAAATAGGTCAGGACCCAAATCATCTAGAAAAACCTCCAAGGAAGAAAATATGAGATGCGATCATACAAGAAATTAGACCTCAAACATAAAAATGAGTTGGCACAATGGCACAAAGAGATTCCCATTGGAAGATAACAAAATGATCAAAAATCACAATGACTGACCGAAAAATGAAGAACATGACAATCTCACAAAGAATCTGCAACATCTCACTTGCAATGAAACCAAATGATGTGCGATCACAGGATAAGGTCCAAAATGAAGCCACAAATATATTATGATGATAGCAACACAAAAGAACAAGCACAGATTGACCGCACACAAAAACACCAAACTAATCAAACAAGAAACCAAACATTTTTGTTTGATGCAAGATTGTCAAGATCCCAAGATGCTCATGCATCAAGGGACCTTCACTTGTGAAAGGTGAACCTCATGATCATTGGCCAACGCAAACCAACATTTGAAAGTTCTTCTCTCACTAGTTCATATTACATATCTCAAATCAAATCTTAATAATGAATCTGGTGATTTGGAATCCACCGAACCTATTCTTTGCATGATGCATCATTGCTTTCCAATTTTCTATAGGCAAAATTTCAAGTGTCTAGAACTATGATCAATTAATTTGGTTAAAATAGGGAAAATAAAACTTTTCAGTTCCATGAATTTGAAAGTGAGTCTTAAATATTGTGGCATGACTTTCAAAATTATGAATTATTTCATCAAAATTACGATGGAAATCACTGGCCATGGCTAATAAAAGAAATCATAGAGCATGAAATCATAGCCAAACCGAAGGAGCCTTAGTGGGAACAACAAATCAAACCCAACACAACATGAATATAAGAGTATAATATAAGGAAACAACATCTTTAGGTTAGAAAATAAAATATGAATGAAATATTATGGTTTATTGGACCGACAACTCTGAAACTAAAAATTTGTGCACATAAGATCTCACCCTATGAGGCACGAAGACCACACATTTTGGTATGTGCATTGTTCTTTATTTCCCTCCTTCCACAAGATGGAATAAAACAAAGATTGCCTTCTTAGCAAGCTACATAATTGGACCCATCCCCTCATAGCCAACTAAATAGAGCCTTGCTACTAGACATGTGTCTATAGTCCCAACAAGAATATCACTTTGGTTTCCACAAAGCATAGCTCTACTACTAGTTAGGTGTCCATAGCCTCAATAGAGTTACTCGCATTTCCTAGACATTAATTCATATAAATTTTCTTTTATTTTATCCTTTTCGAATTTGCTAACATTGAAGTCATTTTGCCAGGTTGGAAACCAAAGTGGTAGCAAGGTTGGCCATAAGATTTTTCACTTAAACTAAGAATTCAAATTTTGTCAAATACAATCACATGAAATAAATTAATATGTATTGATTATGAAAATTTGTGGAGGTTGTCTCTTGCATTTGATAAGATCAACTATAACACAAAATTCTTGATTAGAGAGTTAAAAATCCTAGAGAAATCAAAATAAATCTTATGCCATAAAATAGAGTATTGGATGCATTAATTCTTCACTTAAAACTTAAGGGACATAGTTACCTTGAATAATCATTGCCATCATGTTGAAGGATTTCTGAATTAAATGCTTACTAGGCAAAAGAATGCATTGGGAGAGATTCTCTTGTACATTAGGCATTTCCTCAGGAATAATTATTTGCCAAAATGAATGAATGCTCATGCATATGAAGGACCTCAAGTGGCTATAAAACTAGATACCTTCTGCTAAATAAATAATCCTAATTTTAGAATTTCAGCATAGTGTTTCCTAGAATTTTAATCGTAGCATATAAAAATTAGGCATATTGAAACCCCCATCAGGTTGACCACTTGTTAGTGAGCAAATTTTTCCTTCAGAAATAAACACATAAAATGACTCTTGATGCCCAGAAAGAAGAACAAATAACAGTAATAGTTGGAGAAGTTATCATTGGATTGATAACTTTCCTCTTAATTTTAGAGGTACAACTCCCTTATAAGATTTCCAATGAATGAAAACTAAACTAACATTTAGATATACTTTTAACCAGATAGTATATAAGGATTTCCTAATATTCATCCTTCAACATGCAATGAATACAAAACTCACTTCTTTACAAATTTCTTGTTTATAGAACACATATATTTCATTCATCTTGAACATAATATACTCATTCTAACTTCAATAGACCATGATACATATCATGAAACATATATATATATATATATATATATATATATATATATATATATATATATATATATATATATATATATATATATATATATATATATATATATATATATATATATATATATATATATATATATATAATCCAAAAGTAAAGGAAGATGTAGCAACTTAAGAGCAAAATTCACACAAAAAAAATTTCCTCAAAAATTCAAATCCACAAATCTAAATTTGCTAAGATAACAATCTTCCTTTCATTCAAAGATAAAAATTTTATTTTGGAAATATCACAAAAAGTAGCATATAGTCTACTGAATTAAAACATTCAAACCCTTTTTATATCTTTAGATCACATATATATAGCCTATGCTAACCAGTTATTTTTTAACCTCGGAGTTTAATTAACCCCAGTACATAGAATCGTATAGTTTTCAAAACTATCTTAGATAACTGAAGAAAAGAAATGATTGCCCTAAACTAAATTATAAAACTAAGAAAATGTGACAGTACATCTAAGGCTGAATAACCACTTCAGATCATGTTGATTGGCTTTGATAGATGAGAGGGTACATGTCGCCTTCCATTTCTTGTGTATACTAACAAACTCTTGAACTGCCTCAAAATTAGAAATGGTGACATGTATGATTTGTTGCTTCCATACCTCTTTTTCCCTCTTAAATTTTTGTTACCTTTACTACACGTCTTGGTAAGTGACTTAAGCATACATAAATCAAGGATTCAATTCTTTTTATCCTTGAAAAGTCCTCCACCACCAGATTTTTCATTTCCTTTACTTCTGCGATTTTTCTCTTTGAAAGTCTTGAGAAGAGCATCCATGTCCTTCTCCACAGTTTAATCTTCTTGCACATATATTACTTGAATGTACCAGAGGTCATCTAGTAAGGATTGGGTGAGATCACTTAAATCCTCCTTCAGTAGAGTAAACTATACCCTCCCTTTTTTTATTATTGAATTCCTCCATTTGATGTGCTTTTTGAATGTGTAGATGATGTCATTGTCAATATTCTTAACATGTTTCTCTAACAAAAATTTGGGACTCTCATACTTCTGGATTTCAGTCATTTGGGATATTATTGTCACCCATTTTGTCTCTTCTCTTTCCTAGGCTAGGGCTTGTGTTTATAACTCACCAATGGCTATAGTGGCATTCTCATAGACTTTCTTGGAGTCTGCAATGTACTTTTTCCCTTCCCAGATCACTCCCTCTAGCCAACCATCAAATACATCTGGTATCATTTTTCCCCATTGAATTTGGCTCATGAATTTCTGATTGGCTAGTGATCTTGGGTTGAAGGACATGGGTTCTTGAGTAATTATTTGTGGATTAGGATTTAAAATAGAATCTATGTATTCCACCATTATCTTTAGCATTTGTTTCATCTCCCGCTTATCCTTCTCATCTTTCTAGAACCTACTTAGCATTTGCTTGGAATAAATTACAAAGTGACGATTTTTTGTTGCCCTGGATATAACTCCAAAGTCTACCTTTTCTACTGCATAGTCTTTAATAGTAGGACCTTGAATTTTATCTTCTGCTAGTGGCTTAGCCACTTCAATGACCCATTTCTCTATTTTCAAATCAATATCCACCCTGAAGGTAACCTTCAATTTCTTAGCTTTGGGAGTTCCCCAAGCATCTGATAACCATATCATCCAGTGGTAGAGAGATTGGAACTATATTCCATTTTTTATTGATCGTGCCTTCCATCCATTTGGGAGTAGCATTAGAAGTCTCTTTGCTAGGGGAAGACTATTTTGGAGTTGAGTGAACTACAACCATTGAATCAACAAGGTTCATTATGCCGCCAAGATTGATGGTATCTTCTAATTGATACTTTTTATCTACCTTTGGGGAATCAACACCTTGATTATCCATTCCTTTATCAACCTCTTCTCCTGAATTTAAGTCTTAAACTGTATTCTCAACATATCCCTCTTTTCACATGCCCTTGGTCTTTGACTTGGTGGTTCAAATAGGTGAGTTAACCACTATGAAACTCTTGAGAATTTTGTTGGTAATAGACCTCTTGGCTTTATTTTAGTGTTACCTTTTCCAATATGAATCTCTAGTAATTTTCAATTTGAGAAAACCTATATTACCTCAGGTATTGTCTATTTAGTTTGTTAAATTGTGTCCCTTTAGTTATCAAATGATCCTTAAATCACTTCCTAAAAAGAATAAAATCTCAGAGAATAATTGTTCAATCCTCTTATCCTTGTTAAATTAATTCATAAGAGACTTCCCCTAATGTAACCATTAATTGATTTTCATTTCAGCATTCAATTTTATCAAACAATCATTACCATCCACCTCTCAAAAATTTTTTAAAACCATATTTCATGATATGTCCTGGAATATTCCCTTTAATCGGTCACTTTCTTTCCACATAAACTTTGTTTCATCTTCCAGCTTTAAATGATTAGTGAACCTTTGGAGAAATTGAACTGAATAAACTTATATTAGAGGTTCAAAGTTCATCTCATCTTCTTGTTGTGTGTGTGAATTTTGTACCTAGCTATAGACACAACACTTCAATAAAACATTAGAGGTTAGCAAAAACCGAAATTTGCAAGTAATTGAAACTATGCTAACCAGGTGATTTACTGTCTTCTAGTAGGTGCAAGTATGATGTTCTCAGATTGAAATCGAGATCAGTGACAATGCAACACCTAAATGAAGGATTTAAGATGATGAAAACAATGAAATATGAATGCAAATTAATCTATATTTTTGTATTTTCTATGCAATAAGAATGAGAAACTGTATGAATCTAAGCTATAATGTATGAAATTGGGTTTGAATGCATATTTAATCTAAGAAATGCTATGAATGCATATAAAAATCTATGATATGAAACTATGCATGCTCAAAACAATAAATGAAAATCTCACAATAGCCTTGATTCGCAAAACATTGATTCTTCAGTCACAAATTCGCCAGAGTGAGGATGCAATTTCGAGGTGTTGATTGTGAAGAGTTGAGCCTTGATTTTATAGAAATCCAGGGCTTCAGGATGCATTGAGAAAAGCCATAAATCACTCTTGATAAACTCAGGTTGATTTTTGAGTTAACAAGAAATTAATAATATTTAATTCATAAAATCATGCAAAAGCAATTTTTATCTCAAAATAGAGCTTTAGTTCTCTTTTTCAACTCATCATCACATGTTGAGTTTTAGAAAGTTTACAAATTGAAATTAGCAATTGTTTTAAAGTTGACTGCTTTTGTGATTGTGCATGATTTAATATGAATTAATTCAATAAATAAAGTGATTTATTTTCCACTTAACTGATTTTGAATTAAAACAATTGATTTATGGGTTAATCAATTATTATATCAAACTTTATTCCAATTAAATCATTAATTTTGACAACTTTGATTTTAAATCAATTAAATAAATATCCAATTGATTTTTTGTAGGAATTTTGATTTATTGTCAAAATAAAAACAATATTAATTAGGAATAAATGCAATTAAATCTAATTAAATAATTAAGTGGCAGAATTAAATTAATTAATTAAATATTCATCATATTCAATTAATCAACTGTAGCATAAATAATAACATTTATCGCCAAATAATATTTAATTAAAGATAATTAGATAACTTAGGAATATTTAAGAAATATTCCCTGATGCAAAATTAAGATAAAATCAATTAGGATTTCGATGTGAAGATGTGCCTTAGGTTAGGACTTTTGTATCAATTTCATTCGATGTGTCGATATAGGAGGTTAATGAACCTATAGCCCATTTTTGGGGTATTACACTTGTTGAATTTTTAAAGCTTGAGATCAATCATAGATGGAAAGAGAGGACAAGGACTGATGCCATGACTTGACAAGACTAACATTAATTGAACCTTGAATCCGTTGAACCCATTGAACCTGTTGAAATCTGGAAAGGTTCAAGTTCAATTGGTTCAACACTTTACTTTTACCAACTTATATGCCGAAAATGAAAGACTTGAGCATGACTTGTGAATAGTGAACCTATTGAACTTTTTGAAGAGGTTCAAGTTCAAGGTTTGACACCCCCATTTTTCCATGAAACTAAGACTTTCCACAAATATTTAAAGGGGAAAGACTGCCTAAGGGGACTTGACACTTTAAAAAATAATCTTGACTTCAATTTACTGAAAGAGGACTATAAAAAATTAATTAAGGGCAAAAATTGAGAGTCGAGATAACACTGGCTCTAATTGGGGATTGCATTTTTGGACAAAAATGCAAAGAACTTTGAATCTTTGGTTTGTTTAACTAAAACATTAAAAAGGGACCTGTGTAGTTAAATATTGGTACTCAAATTGAGGAACAACCAACACTCAATAAGCCATTAGCTCAAGAATTTAGATATAGGAGGCCATATCAAATGAACCAACTAAATTCCCAAAAGCATCTTATTGCTTCCTAGTTGAAGCAAGTTTAATCCTTCTCATGATGCTCATCAAATTGGAATAGAGGATTAGTGACTTGAATACTCCAAAATGGAAGATAAAAATGAAATTGTAAAATTAGAAATGAATTGGAATGCAAGATTAACCAAGCTATAATGAGATATTTAAGCTAGAATGGATGCAAACAACTAGTGTTCTAGAATGAAAGTGCAAGAACTATACTAGGAAAAAAATGCAAGAAAGAAAACTAGATTAACTAGAAAGATCACCTCTGTGACCTCCAGGGCTCCTGCTAAGGTTGTGCTTGTGAAGGGTTCTCTTGATGGTCTCACCATGGAGACTCTCCTACTGGGTCTCGAAGCCCTCATGGCTTCAAGTTCGGCTCAGATCCCTCCCAGGCCTGCTCCTAGACTTGCTTCGGGGAAGTTTGTCCGCAGTGCCTTCCTGGTTTGCAGAAATATTTCCATTGAACTGGAGGAGGAGATTGTTTTAGAGATCGATGATGCCGCCTTTAACTTCTCTTCTCATGGCCTGATCTGCAAATTCAAGGGTCACTAGCCTAGCTTGCCAGACCTGCACACTTGGATTACCAAGCACTAGAAGCCCCTTACCTCTAGTAAAATCCAAATTTTTCCTATTGCTAAGGATTTTTTTTTTGCCAAATTTGAAAATGCAGTGGATAGAAAGTCTATCCTTTGTGAAAATTTCTTTAGTTGGGACGGTCGGCTCATTTTGATGATGAAACCCTAGCATCCAGACTTCTCCCCATCCTTTGAAGCATTTAATAAAATTCCCATTTGGGTAAGACTACCTAATCCTCCCCTCCTTCTTTGGGTTGATTCTCTACTCGAAATTGTGGGGGATGCTTTAGGTGATTTTATTTTGGTAGATGAACAATCTTTTGACTTGCTTCACTAAACTTATGCCCATATTTTGGTGGATTTAGACACTTCCAAAGGTCTTCCTACTGAGATCAAGCTTGTTACCCTTGGTGGTAGAACTTGGATTCAACACTTGGATTATGAATGCCTCCCCTTCAAATGCAGAAGGTGCTTCAGGACAGGCCATGTTTCAGACCATTATGAGCTTAAAATTTTTAAAAAGAATTCCTTGTGGTGGCAGGGTGTCTCTTCCAGCACTATACGGTGGAGAAGGTGCCCTCTCACTAGAGTTTTTCACAAGCGGTGGAGCAGGTTGGCCATGTGTCTTCTCCCCTTCCTAATGCTTTAGCTGTTGGAGCAGTAGAGGGTGCTGATGTTCCTACTTCTTCTTCAACTTGTGTGCAGGATCCTCATGAGTCTAGGGTGTCCTCCCTATCCTTTGGTGCTGACCTTGTTGCTGACTCTGCTCCGCCTGGCTCTTTTGTAGGGTCTGCTTCTGGGACTTTCCCTACGGGTCCTTTTGCAAGCTTTGTCCCTCTCCCTAGCCCTGGCTCTTCGTTGGTTGCCTTTGGGCAAGGTGCTACCCCCTCTGGGGGATTTGTTTCAGCTGGTTTAGACCCTTTGGTTTGGAAGAATGCTGCAACTAAGGTTGAGGAAGGATGGATCAAGGTAAAAGGAAAACACTCCAAGCGATCTTCGCCTTCTTTCGATATGACCCTTCGTTCCCATCAGAAGGGGGCTATAGGAAAAACCTAAAATTTATGGGTTCTTCTTCTAGCAGGGGTTACTTGAGGCCTTGCCTGAGTAGTTTTTTCTAGGTTGTGGGATCCTTTTGGAAAACCCTCATTAAGGTCTTGAACCATTTCGCCTTTATGGGCTATCTTTGTCTATCTCTAGTGACCTTCTTGTAAAGGATTTCAGGTCCCTTCAAAACTTGTTTTCCTTAATAAAAAACAAATACAAGATTATGCTATGAATGAAGTAAACTAAGAATGCAAGAGAGCTATGAGAAACTAAAAATTCAAATTAGAAAGATTACTATGAGAATGCAAGAATGTTTAAGATCAGGACCCTTGAGCCAAGGAAGAGTTCCTTTTAAAAGAATTGCCTCAAGAATGAAGGGTGGAGATTAAGAGGCAAAAGAATGTGTGATTGAAATGAAGAGGCAAAAGGAGAATGAAGGAGATGCAAGGTTAGGTATGAATAAGTGGTGAAGATTAAGAGGCAAAAGAGATGTTAGGTAAGATAAGACAAAATAGCAATTTTGAAAGCACAAATCCCCTTTAATTGTTAATTAATCAGGATTAAGTATGTGCACACATGTGACTGTGTTCTTATAATAAAAGTGTAGAAACTTTATATTAAAAGCAATGTTATAGAAATTAAATAAATATGCAAGCTCTAGAAATTAGACCATAGTATAAGTTTGATATAAGATTTTTGATTTAATTATGCAAAGGGGATTTTCAGGGTTACTTTGCATTATTAAATGTTTAGTAAATATGCCTTTGAGATTTAGGATTTGTTTTGAGGCAATTTGATCAAAATTAGGGGCTTAGGTTCTACTAGACAAATTTTAGGTGATTACATTTCTCCCTCTTTGAATCGATGTGCGAGCGGCACATTGATTCAAAGAATAGAAAATAGATAAGGAACTGACTGTGAACTTGATTGAACGAAGATTGATAAGAGATATCAGCTCTAGACTTGATTGAGAAAAGACTAGTGAGCAAGATGAGAGTATCTAGCCTGATATGAAGTGATGAGACTAAATATCTGTCAAGGATTTGAGATAGCTACCTCAACAAGGATTCTTAAGAAGCTAATCAAGAGACAATACCAAATTGATATGGGCCCTGATGAACTTGATATGCCCCAAGAGATGTCTGTCAGAGTGATCTGATATGAAGCGATGAGATCACTCTCTAAAAGAGGATGAAAATAATCTCAACTTGATATGATTCCTGATCAAGTTGAGATGCCCCAAGTGATGATGTGTAGTCACTGATTGACTTGATCGATAAAGATTTGGTTCAATTGCTAGATTTGTAGATTAAGAGATTTGATTGATGAAGAGGATTTTCTATATTGTCATACCCCCTTGAGATCGAAATGGAAAGGAAGAAAGAAGGTGGAAGTGAGCAAGAAGTGATAGCATCAATAGTTAACTACATCTCACCAAGAAGGATTCACTTTGACAAGGTAAATGATTTTGGGTTTTGATTTCGATCTCGACAATAGAATTAGGATGTCAAAATTAGCTAGGAGTGCAATTTCACATAAATCAAAGCAAGTCAAAAATTAAGTCAAAGATGATGATTCACAATCGACTACCTCAGCGTGGAGAAATGAAGGATGAAAAGAAATCATAGCTCAAGGGAGACTAGAAATGCATAACTATATGCATCCCTAGAATAAAATACAGCCTAAGACACGAGTCAAGTCGATGATCCTATAGCCATTTGTTTTTTATTATTTGAGCATTTGGGACATCAAAGGTCAGTACAATCTTCATTGGTGTGAGAGATAACATGGAGATATGAATACGACCTTATTGGATAAGATGTAGGAAACACATGTAAGCATCAATACATAAGTGTTGAGATGACCTGAACATGGTTTCCAATTTGTTGTTGTAAGATAACATGACTATCGAGGCACAAGCTACCAAGATAACCATGAGTATTGGTGTTCATGCTACACATAAGAAATAGACAAGGAGATAATTCCAACCTCACCTAAGTGTCCAAATAAAGAGATTTGAGGTATGTGTGGCATTCCAATTGTGATGGAGGCTCTTACCATAGACACCCAATTTATTAGACAACTTAGGATCATTGAAATCACACCACAAGCAGAAATCAAAGAAAACATGTTATGCCCCCAGTCATGAATCTTTAGCCAAATAGACATCGTCGAGCGACCTTGGAAGACATAGCAAGCAAAATTCATTGATAACAGTCAACACACAAGAAAATAGTTCACCATGTCTCAGTTAGTTTTAATATTTCTAGAATGTAATTTGGTGTTGGGTGTTAAGGAAACACCTTTGTGCTAGTGTCAAAGTGCAAGTGCGCAGTGGATAGTGCAAGATCTTATATGTGTTGAGAAACACAATGATGTCCAAATTGGTAGTGTTAAGAAACACTGTAAGATTGGGGTATTGAGAAACACCAAGTAGTGTCAGTGACAAATTGCCCATAGGGAAGTACTGATAAATTGACTCGGGTTAAGCTCAAAAGATCAACCAAGTGATAAAGCATTGACAACTTAGAGAAGCATGCGATTGTCCCTAGTCAATAGACAAGAATTGAGGACAAGACTAAGACTAGTTCCAGCCCATGATGTCACAAGGAGATAAATAGCGAGATGTGAAAGTAGGGAGCTGATGAAAGCACTAGAGCTCAGCTGCGCATGGATAGATGGAGCATTGATTACAACTGATGTTTGTTTGCCAGGTTTTCACCACTTGGGATTATTTTATTTTTACTACCAAGGCGCATGTTTCTAGGTTTTCACTAGGGCACTTTTTCTCTTTTTTTTAATGATTTTTTTGCTTTTTTTGTATTTATATTTTTTTTGTTGTATTTTTTTTTTAATATTTGATTTTTTAAATATTTTTTAATATTTGATTTTTTTTGTGGATACATCATGGTGCTTGTTTGCAGGCTTTCACCAGGATGATCATTTTTTTAGGACATTTTAGAATTTTTAGAATTTTTTTCAGGATCATAAATTGTTGTACAGGATGCAGAATGTCTAGTTGTAGAATCATTTCAAGTGTAGAGCATTGAGAGGCTCTCTGAGAACATTGCCTTCTGGAGTAGCCAGTTGATAAGCTCTAGAACCAAATGTTACAATGATGACAAAAGGACCCAACCAATTGGGTTTAAATTCACCCTTTTGTTGTTGATTCTTTGGGTTTTCTCTCAGGACAAGATCACCGACTTGAAATTCTCGGTGAATAAATTTCTTGTCATAGCCTCTAGAAATTAACTTTTGATAGACCCTCAAATGGTCCAATGTTTCTTTTCTGCATTCATCCAATAGTTCTAGCTCTTGAAGTCAGGAAATTATATGGTCATCATTATTGATAAGCCCATGTAGTGATACCCTAAGCGAAGGTATCTCGACTTCAACTGGTAGGATAGCTTTAGAACCATAGACCAATGAAAATGGTGTAGTCCCTGTAGGTGTTCTAATGCTTGTTCTGTAAGCCCATAGAGCTGGATTGATTGGTGACAATCTCTTCCCAACTTGTTGACTTTTCAGTGTAGGTTTTTCAGGATTGTTTTGTTAGATGCTTCTTCTTGTCCATTCCCCTAAGGATAGTATATTGAGGAAGAATGATGTGTGACATGAAATCTATCACAAAGTTCATCAATGCCATTTTTCTTGAACTGGCCTCTTTTGTCCATGACAATCGAGGATGGGATCTTGTACCTATAGATGATGTAATTGAGGATAAATATAACTATTTTCTTTCCTGACATGTGAATGAAAGGTACATCTTCAACCTATTTAGTAAAATACTTAGTGGTTGTAATGATGAACTTATGTTTGTTGGAAGAGGAAGGAAAAATCTAACCCACAAGATTGAAAACCCATTGTTGAAATGGCCAGTGAGTGATAAAGGGAAGTAGATCTCGAGCAGGAGCATGGATTAGATTCCCATTCAATTGACATTTCTGATAGGTCTTAGCAAATTGAATAGCATCTTTTTCTATGGTTGTCCAATAGTATCCAACTCTTAAGATTTTCTTAGCGATGGAAAAGATCGTTCGAGTGAGATCCACAAATACCCTAATAGAATTCTCTTGACGCCTTGTCATATTCCTCACGTTCTAGACAACTAAGGAGGGTACCATATAGAATCCTCTTAAAAAATTCATTAGCGATGAGTAAATATCAGGACACACTTCTTATGAAGTTTCTTTTTTCATTTTTAGATAGGCCTTTAGGAATGGTTTGGTGTCGAAGGTAGTGATATATTTGGCTATAGCAGGAAGTGTCAGAAGAAATGATAGAGAAAACAATATGGGAATTAGGTGAGTCATAGGCAGTAAATAAGAGTTCTTCCACTAGGAAGTCACAACAGAATTGGTGCTCTTCAAGTTGCAACATTGAGGCTAAGGTATCCATGGCATCGACTACTCTATTTTCTGCATGTGGTAACTACTGAAGAGTGATGAATATAAATTATTTCTTAAAATCATCAACCAGAAGTTTATATGGTAAGATCTTATCATCTCTATTTTTGTATTCATTAGTTACTTGGTTGATTACTAGTTGAGAGTCACCATAGACATGGAGTTCTTCAATTTTCCATTCAATAGAAAGTTTGAGTCCATTAGCCAGTCCTTCATATTCTGCCACATTATTTGTGCAGGGAAAGTTCCTTTTTTAGGCCTTAGGGCTTTTATAACTTTGTGGAGAGATAAACATAACTCCAACACCTACACCCTGTTGTGTAAATGAGCCATCAAAGTACATCTTCCAAGGATTTTGAGTCAATTGTAAAATAGATTCATCAGGAAAATCTACCACAATAAGTTGTGTATCTTATAATGGTGCTTTTGCTAGTTGATTGGTCAATGCTTTCCCTGTGATTGCCTTGTGGTAAACATACATGATGTCAAATTCAATAAGGATCATGACCCACTTAGCTAATAATCTAGTTAACATTTCTTTGTTCAGAAAGTATTTGAGAGGATCTATTTTTGCTATCAGTTGTGTAGAGTAAGCTAACATATAGTGCCTAAATTTTTTAGAAGAAAACACTACTGCTAGACAAGCTTTTTCAATGAATGTGTAGTTTTAGCTCATAAGAGACTAGTGTTTGGTTGATATAATAAATATCTCTTTCATGTCCTTGATCATCATACTACATAAGAAATGACCCCAAAGAAGAATTAGTAGCATATATGTAGAGTAGCAAAGGTTTACCAGGAGTAGGAGCCATTAGAAATGGAGGATTAACTAGGTATTCTTTGATTTGTTGAAATTTATTCTTGCAATTTTTATTCCACTTTAATGTGACACCCTTATGAAGAGTCTTAGTGAAGGGTTGCACTTTATCAACTAGCTATGAAATGAATCTCCTGATGGACTTTAGTTTCCCTTGCAACTTTCTCATTTGATTGATGTTTCGTGGGGGTGGGATTTCCATTATAGCTTTGAATTTTGTTGGATCTACTTCAATTACATGTTTAGAGAATCTGTATCCAAGAAGTTTAGCAGAAGTGACTCCAAAAGCACACTTCTTTAGGGGTGACCACATAATAGTGGGTTACACTTTTTTAGAGATGTTGATTTTTGTTGAAATAACACATTTTTAATAAAATATGATGAGTTAAGCCTTGAGAGGTTCCATTTCAAGGAATTAATTATAAATAGTTAGCTCAAAGCCTCTTAGATAAAAAAACATTGATATAACATCTATACTCCTCATTCATACCTACAATGGAGTCTCCTTCACACCTATTAAAATGCTGACAAAAAATCACTTCGACTTTATCTTTTGGAAGATCAAATGAATCCATTTGAAAAACCTATCTATGTAGTAAGGTACTACTGAAAAAATTCTTTCTAATGATTAGAATGTTAATATATATTAAGTTTTTTATGACTTTGTATTTTTAGTTTTGCTAAACATAGATATTTCACCGTATGTCTACCTCTATGTTTGACGCTTATGGAAAAATAGTAAATGAGAGAAAAAAAATATTCTAAAATATATCTATGCCCTAGGTATTGAAGTTATCTTTCTATAAAAATAAAATAAAAATGAAATTGGACAAATACACGATAAGTTATAAGCTATGTAGTCAAGGTATGCCAAAATTATAGTTTAGTCAACTTTAAACATTAATAAAATATGTAATAATCATGATAATTTCATCAAAATAATTGCATGCCCTCTGTATGGATGCTGCAAAACTAAATTAGAATGAGTCACATTGATATCTATTTTAGAAAAAAAGTTATGCTCTATGAAAATAATGTAACTCTTTGAAAATGACATTTTCAGCAACATACCAGTTTTCGTGGGAGAAAGAAAAAACCATTCAAATCAATTCAAAAATAAAAATAAAAAATATATTTAGAATCTAGACAGAAAATCCTAAAAGACTCTAATTTACTTCATTTTCTGATTTCAAACGGTTTAACGACAATATGTTTTTTCAAAATGTAGAGTTTAGTGTCCATTCAGGCAAAAACGTGTAACCCACAATTGTGGGTTCACCCTTAGATTAATCCTTAGTTTGAACTGCTCCATTTCGGTGAAGATATTTTCCAAGTCATAAAAATGCATATCTCTAGTGAAAGATTTAGCTAGTGTATCATCCACATATTCCTCCATGTTTTTATGCATCATATCATGAAATATAGTCGTTATGGTACATTGGTATGTTGCACTAGCATTCTTGAGTCCAAAAGGCATGACATTTTAGAAAAAGGTTCCTCATGCAAAAGTAAATGTTATCTTTTCTTGATCTTTAGGTGCGATGCAGATTTGATTGTATCCTGAGAATCCATCCATTAAGGAATACATTTTAAATCTAGCAGTGAGATCTACAATCATGTCAATGTTGGGCAATGGAAAATCATCCTTGGGGCAAGCCTTGTTCAAATATCTGAAGTTGTGCAGATGCGTATGGACTTGTCAGCTTTGGATACTGGCACAATGTTAGATATCCAATCAACATAGTCTATGGTTTGAATGAATGTAGCTTTGAGTAACTTTTTGAGCTCATCTTTAACCACTAATGTAATGTGTGGATGCATTTTTCTCAGCTTCCATTTGACTGATTTGATGCCTAGAGAAATAGATAAATTATGCATAATGAGATTTGGATCTAATCCTAGCAAATCAAAATAAGACCATGTGAAGTTAATCTTTTTTTAGTACAAAACTAGATGAATTTCTTCTTTCCTTCTTAAGACAAGGATTGTGCCAGATGTATTATTTGGGGATTTTTCCCATCTTTACTTATTGCATAGGACCTATAAGAAATGATGATCTTTCTTGGAAGTGTCCTATAACAATATCAAGTATCCCATCTATAGGTGCCTCAGAGAGGTTTTCACCATTGGATATGTCATTTACTTTTACTATTTTAGGGTTTGACACTGCCACATAGTGGTTTTCACCATTAAACCACTTGTTCTTTTTGTTTTTATTTCTTTGACTAAGGTACTCAATATCTTCTACCGCCATGTATCTTCTCATTACATTGGTGGAAGAGGAGGAAGGTTCAACAACATTTAGATAGCAGGCTAGTTCATGGTTAGTATCAAAGGATATGAGTTGGATAGATTCAGAAGGGGTCCATTCAATTAACTCAGGATGGATGAGGGACAAAGGTTCATTGGACTCAAGTGAAAAGACATCGGTATTGTCCCCATCATTCATGAATGTCCTTGAGAGGTCAAGAAAGTTATCCTCCATAGAGCGTTGTTGATCATGAGTTATCCTAGAAGAATCAGAGGATTTTAGAGGAGTATTAGATGAATCTAACTAAGATAACCTATTCCTAGAACTAAGTCCCTCTTGTCATTCTTGAATAGTCATATGTTTTAGAAATGTGTGAATAGGAACCCTCTCAATTCTAGACCTTCCTAAATTCCATGTAGTTATCATAGTTATCATAGGATGAGGTCTGATGTACCCATGGCCCTCCTGATTAGCCGAGGTCTTGACTTGAGTAGAGGAAGAAAGCCTAGAAGTTATGGGGATGATTTCCATAGGGGGATTGAAGGGATCTTCATCAATTGTTTGGCCTTGATAACTTGAGCTTTCTCCTCTTTCAAAATTTGTAGCATTAGTGTACCTATGTATGACATCAACCTAAATCTCCACTGTAGAATTTGATAGTGAGTCCCACTCATATTCATGTGAATTAGTTTCACTATTATGGTATTGTCTAATGTAATCATCCAAGTTTATTGTAGGAGGGAGATCTTCATCGTCACTTTCTTCTATCTCCAATGGTGTACCTTCAATAGCTAGAGCTTGTTCAGTAATATAGGAATCAATAGTAGTGAGAGTATAGTCTAGGATAGACATGAATCAAGGCATATCCAAGATGTTGGAGATTTCAACAAGTTTCCCCCAATTAGGATGCATGTGATCAAGATAAAAAATGTTTTCAGTAGTGGGAGTGGTAGTGGTAGTACCACCAACAGTAGTAGTGATTGGCTCAGGAGATTGGGTGAGAGCTTCTTGACTAGGATCATTTTCTGCTAGATCCATAGGTTCCACTAGATTATTTTCTTGAGGTACTTGAGATGGTGTATAGGACTCCCTTTGATAATTCAGATTAGCAATTTGAATATGTAAGATCCTTTTGTATGTCATTGGTTAAATTTTTGCCTCTTCTTCATCATCTGAGTCCTCATATTGGTCAAATATGAGGGTGTTGTTGGTGGGTTTGTCAAATTTACTCTCATGGTAGCCAACACTAGTCTTGTCCTTAGGATTTCTGAATTCAACATGTAGAGGCTCAAGGAGGCCTTTTCCTTTTCTGAGAAGAATTCTCCCATCATATACCATTTCTTGCATAAGTTGGTAACCTACACCATGTTTTTTAGGTGAAATCTCAACATATTATACCTCTTTTTAAGATTCTTCTCCCTTATACAACTATTGTAGCATAATGCTCTCTTCTCTTTCTAGTTCTAGGGGGACTTTATCCTTGAGAATTTCTCTACCTTCATGTATGATAGGTGTTGTTGCAGGTGTAAGAGGGAATGAGGGAGATGATTTACCATAAGATCTTGGAAAAATCAGAAGAGTGTCCACTTGATATTCTCCCATACCAGTGGGTCTAACTAGTATTATTTTCCCATAATTGGATAAAGTATATTTTTCCCTTTCTTTTGTTTCTTGAGGACTTGACTGTGCTTTGTTATGAGGAACTATTCTCTCTATTTGTTTAAGATTGTTGCATGTCTACATAGATTCTAAAGAAATAGTAACCTCAACTCCGTTGTGTGGAAATTTAATTCATTGAGGGTACATTGAAGGGATTTCTTGCATTTCATGGATCCATGGGTGATCCAAAAGTATATTATATGCCAGAGGAAGGTCCGAGACCTGACAAATGGTGTCCCTATAGACAAGACCTACTCGAATGGGCAAGACTACCATGCATTTTGATGAACGTTCCTCTTGATCATATGTCTTGATTGTTATATTGTGTCAAGGATCAATATCATGTTCTAAGAAACCAAGAGCTTTAACCAAATTCAAAGTACATATATTAAAAATCATGCCTCCATCTATCAAAACATGCTTAACCCTATGCTTGTGTTTAAGGAATTCAATGTGGAGGGGTTTGATTATGAGGGTGACTAACATATTTTTCATCTTCTTCTAAAAAATTCAGGTAATGAGGTGAAGCGAGATGAACAACCATGGAGTAGAACTTATCGATGTCTAGGTCCTTAGGAATATTTTCCGCAAGAAGGGCTTGATCAAGAATTTCCCTGTGAGCAAGAGATATTTTCAGTAGTTCAAGGATTGAAATCTGAGCTAACGTGCACTAAATTTGGTCAACTAGATTGTAATCAAAAGTCATTGATGAAGTAGTAGGTTTAGAAACTTGTGTTGTTGTTGGTTTGGAAGATGAGGAGGAGGAAAAACTAGCCCCTCGTAGAGCAACTTTGCCTTGAGAAAAAGTTACTACATTAGAAGACTTGGCCTGAGCCTTGCCCTTGATCTTGACAACATTGATGGTATGGTCAAAGGACTCAAGCATGTGAATCACATTGTCAGTATCAGGGTATGTGTAAGTGACCCTTTTTTCCTTTGCCTTTGAAGAATCCCCTTTCTCATATTTTGGAAAAGGCTCCTTGAAAGCCTTATGAGCAGTGTTTGTTTGTGGGGGATCAATCAAAATTATCTTATTATCGATTAGATCCAAGATGAGATATTTAAGCTTCATGCAGTCATTAGTCTTGTGACCTTTTTTACAATGATAATCACAATAATGGTTGTCATTCCACCACTTAGGCTTGATCTCAGGATCATACAGTTTAGACTTGTCAGGCAAAGTGATGATCTTATTGGTCAAAAGTGTCTTCAAGGCATTCTCAAGTAATTCCCTGAGAGGAGTGAAGTATCTCTTAGGCCTAGCAAACCACAAAATATCTCTGGTGGTTTCAATTTTAGAGCTAGTTTGAGTGCTCTTGTTATCTTTTACAGTAGTAGACAAATTGAAAGTTGGTTCTTTGGGCTTGGTAGAGGCAGACGTTAAGGTTGTACCTATAATTCCTTCATTGATGACATCTTTTGTTTTGTTCCAGAACTTGTGCTTGTCTTTTTTATGTTGGTTGTTAGAAGAGGATTTATGCTCTTTATACTAGAGAGTGATATCACCCTTACTAACAAGGAAATCCTCTATGTGTATAGATCATTCAACCAATTTATCAAATGAAGCATGTGTTTGCATTTGTAATACATAGTTCATCTTAGGAACCGAAGTGTTAATGAGTATGTCAACTTTTTCAGTCTCAAGAATCTATCGAGGAATGTGACAAAGGGTTCTCCCACATGCCATCTGGTATTTAATAAATCAAGTGTAGTGACAATATGAGATATATTGTAAGAATATTGCTAGATAAATTGTCAAACCAGTTCGTTAAAGGTTTTGATGCCAGGGGAAAGCAAAGTGAACCAACTCATGGCTTGACTGCCAAGACTTTGAGGAAAGAGTCTCATCAAATAATTTTGTTCATGCATAAATTCCATCCTTAAAGTGCAAAATTCACGCACATGATCTTGAGGGTCTTTGTTTCCATCATACTTGTCATATTTGGGGATCTCCACCTTAGATGGAAAAGGTGGCATGTAGAGATTTTTGTCAAAAGAAAAAGGACAAATTGATTCAAGCAAGTATTGGTTAGATGGTTTGTCCTTATCCTTCTTTAGTTGGGAAATATCACAATGTAGAACTTGCAATTTTTTAGTAAGGGAAGGGATAAGAGACTCATCCTCCTTTTGTAGTAGGACATCAAAATCAAAGTTTGGAGGGAGCTTCACACCCATGGAAGCAATATGAATAAAATAGAAATCCTTATCTTGGCTCATGATGGCTTGCATCACTTTTTGGAGGTGCCTGTGTTCTTGACACTTTCAGATTTCTTCTTGTGTGGGTTCTTCATCCTTCAAAGAATCATTGTCATGCCTTTTGTGGGAACTTGAGGCAAAGTTTTACATGTTGATATAATCAAAGTTGTCAATGTTAGGAAATGGTACTGACTGTTAATTAGAAGCTTTATGTAAAGATTCTTCTCAAAAAGATAGTCCAATGACATTGAAAATGACTTTCCCTTGGGGATCCACTATAGCCTTATAGGAACGACCATGAGTTCTAACTGGCATGGAAGACGAGGTTAAAAAATTGATAGTAACAAGGTGACTTAAGCTTGTACCAAGAGATCAAGGTAATGATAGTGTTGTCTCAATAATAAGTAGTTGATAGTAAGGTGGTTGGAACAAGGTGCAGGGTACCGAGATTGAGGTCTGAATGCCTATTAAGTGGCACTTGCGACCAAGTTGATATAGCCAAGAGAACTAAGTACAAGGTACCGAGAGTGAGGCCTAAATTCCTACTAGGTGGAACTTGTGAAAAAGTTTAAGAAAAGTTTAATTTTTAAAAGGATGCTTGAGACAAGACTAGAGCACTTCCAAGATCTAAAAGAAAAATCAAAGAGACACCAAATCACTAACAAAAGGTCAACTAGTTAGGGATACCAGTTTTCAAATGAATAACTACTGATCAAAAGGAGTTAGAAAGACACATGAGGAACCAAGATGTGAGAATCTAGGAGCAAGCTATGACAATAAATCAAACATAGGATGAGCAATTTACTGTTGTCTTCAAAAGTCTTGATCAATCTAGATAAGTTTGACTTCAGATCTATGATGAGTCCATGTATTCCTAAACCAAGTTTTAATGTTTCCAAGAAAGAAATAGTGTGGTCAGGCAATAGTCTCAAAAGAATCCACCAAGGGACAAAGCAAATTTGTGGGTACAAGAATTTTTGAAGTCTAGCAAGGTATAACAACGTGTCAAATGTATCAAGTGTATTTTCAAAATAGTCTTCATGGGTCTTTTTCACATTAAAGCACATCAAACACACTCTATCTAAGGTAAAAAAGGGAGATGTTCCAACCTCTTCCCACAACTTGATGCTCTTGGCCCCATAATTAAGTGGTTTAATGGCCTATCCTAGGACTATGCAAGTTATGGATCAATTGGAAGAGAACAATTCTCGCAATGCATGTCTTTCCATATTGCCACATTCAAGATTTAGCATCCAAGGGAGCACATATGGTGAGTAATCTTGGGGTGATCTGGGTAAATCCACTTGGATCAATCCTTGCAAAAAGGAAGTCACACGACTAAAATGGTTGGCCTCTGGGGTTTGTAATAAGGGTCTTCATTCATGACTACCCCTTGTATTTATGCAAGTGGAATTAAGGCCTATATCCCTACAAGTACTCAAAATTTATAGTCCCGCAAGCATGATTGAGACCTCTTGGCCTTATAAAATTTGAATGTACTCCCCTTGTAGTATTGTAAACAAGAATGAGACCATGAAGGTCCTACAAGCGCGTAGTCAAGTGTATTCTTGCTTAGCAAGATTGAGGCAACTAGGCCCTACACATGAAGAAGCATTGGAAGTAGAAAATAGCCAAGTCTTCCCTCTCTTTATATTGAAGGAAGCTTTTGATTATAGTGGGATGGAGTTAGTTGGGCTATCTAGTTCCCCACTTGGGTCATTCCCAAAATATTTCTCTCTTGGGAGGCCCTATAAAGGTAAATGCAAGAAAGTAAAATGGATAGCTAATGGAGGTCAAGATTTATGATTTTCCATAAGGAAAAGAGCATACTCTCCTATTCCATAGTTTCTCCCAAACACATCAAGCACATGTTCATTTACCCAATATTTCTTTTACGAGTGAAAAACTAAGTAGGTCAAGATTTCTAATTCATCCTCAAGAGCATACTCTCCTACTACTCAACTAATCACAAGAAAATTAACCTTCTAATTAAGCTAGATGCCTAGAAAACCAAACTTATGAAAACACAATGTTGATTTGTATCTCCAAGGCAACTTGCAAAACAAATAGCTTTAGTAGTTTCCAAATGAGTCTTTGACAAGTGTCCTACATCACAAATGCTTTAGAAGTCATGAAACATGCAAGTGTTGATATCTTAGCCAAGCGATTTCCTAATAAAACACCTTGCAAAAACCTATTAGAACATGCAAAAGAGAAGATCAAGGTCAAGAAAAATCCAAAACAAGCATCAAAATAAAAAAACCCAAGAGTTAGGACCCTAAAGGTACTCTCTATTTTTTATACGAGTAAACACAGAGAAATCCTCGAGATGAAGACTTGTATGAGCATTCACATAGTGTAGTACAAGTAAACTCACTGTTCACCTTTCTAATACAAGAATTATCATAGAGAAGTGAAAATATTCTCATATTATAGTACAAGTAAACTCCTAGTCTGATATGAGTATTCTCACTGCATGATATGAGCATTGTTGTAATTTTGAATAAAAAGTAAAAAAAAATTGCAAATAAAGGGACAATTTCTTGATTCTTGTCCCATGGTGGGCACCAAAGATGCGTGGTTAAATATTAGTACTCAAATTGAGGAACAACCAACACTCAATAAACCATTAGCTCAAGAATTTAGCTATAGGAGGCCATATCAAATGAACTAACTAAATTCCCAATAATGGCTTATTGCTTCCTAGTTGAAGCGAGTTTGATCCTTCTCATGATGCTCATCAAATTGGCATATAGGATTAGTGATTTGACTACTCCAAAATGGAATATTTAAATGTAAATTGAAAACTATAAATTAATTAGAATGCAAGATTAACCAAGCTATAATGAGACATTTAAGATAGAATGGATGCAAACAACTAGTGTTCTAGAATGAAAGTGCAAGAACTATGCTAGGAAACAAATACAAGAAAGAAAACTAGATTAACAAATGCAAGATTATTCAATGAATGAAGTAAACAAAGAATGCAAGAGAGATATGAGAAACTAAGAATTCAAATTAGAGATTACTCTAAGAATGAAAGAAAGAAAGAAAGCAATAATGTTCAAGATTAGGACCCTTGAAGAGCTTCCTTTTAAAGGAATTGCCTCAAGAATGAAGGGTGGAGATTAAGAGGAAAAATAATGTGTGATTGAGATGAAGAGGAAAAAGGAGAACGAAGGAGATGTAAGGTTAGGTAGAAATGAGTGGCAAAGATTAAGAGGCAAAAGAGATGTTAGGTAAGATAAGACAAAATAACAATTTTGAAAGCACAAATCCCCTTTAATTGCTAATTAATAAGGATTAAGTATGTGCACACATGTGAATGTGTTCTTTTAATAAAAGTGTAGAAACTTTATATTAAAAGAAATGTTATAGAAATTAAATAAATATGCAAGCTCTATAAATTAGACCATATTATAAGCTTGATATAAGATTTTTGATTTAATTATGAAAAGAGGATTTTCAAGGTTACTCCGCATAATTATGTCTATTAAATATGTCTTTGATATTTAGGATTTTTTTTTACTCAATTTGAACAAAATTAGGGGCTTTGGTTCTACTAGACAAATGTTAGGTGATTACAAGACCGAGACAAAACAAAACAAAACAAAGGAACACACTACACAACAACAAATATGACTATGTACAAATAGGGGACTCTTGTTTCACACTTAAAACATTTTGATCAATTTGAAATCTTGCTCGTTATAGGACAAGGGAGGTATAGATCCATTGAGGTAGGCTAGTTTAAATGAGTTAGGTTTCAATAACTGTAGATCTTTAAAGGCCCCTTCCAAAGGAAGTCTAACTTTTTTTTTGCCCCTTTAGGTTCTTTTCTCTTATTTAACATCAAAACCTCATCACCCTCCATAAAATTTATGGGCCTCACTTTTCTGCAAAAGATCTTCTTGATCCATGGATGATGTGTAGTAATTCTATCAACTAGTTTATCTCTCCTCTTCAATTTTGGCCCAATACATCACCCTCTTCTACAAAGAGCTTTGAAAATATTGATCCTTTATAACACTCTATAATTTAGATGTTGCTAGTTAGAGTGGGAGTGATAATTGATCTCATATGCCATACACTAACTTGAATGGATCCATCCATATCTCTCTCTTAGGCGTGGCTCTATCATTCCACAAATCCTCATAAAGTTGTTTGTGACAATCCTTCACATTATCATTGATTAAATTTTCCATAATAGATATCAAGTTTTTGTTGCTCGACTTCGCCTATCCATTACCTCAAGGGTAATAATCTGAAGAGTGAGATAGTGATATGCTATGGTCATACTAGAACATCACCAACTCATTAGAAGAGAAATAAGTAGTATTTTTAGCTACAATTTTCTATGGGACTCCAAAGCATACTAGTATGTTTCCCTTGAGGAAATTACACACTACTTCTGAAGTGGTCTTCGTCACTGGTATGACCTCCACCCATTTCGTGAAGTATTCTATAGGTGTCAAGATATGTATATGCTCAACACATGAAGAAGGTGTGAGTGACCCTATAAAGTATAAGCCCCATTGTTTAAATGGTTCTTCAAAAACAATGGGTCTCAAGGGTAGTGCAACAAGTTGTGGTTTATCGACAAACATCTGGAATTTCTCATAATTTTCTACCCACTTACATGCATCCCTAAACATCCCCAACCAATAGTAATAGTTTCTAAGAATTTTAAAGCTTGTTACAGTAGAGGAAAAATGTCTCCCACATGCTTCATCATGAAAGGTTTTTAAGAGTTTTTGTTGTTTCTCCTTATCCACACATCTCATGAATGTCTCATCCATACCTTTCTTATATAAAAAATCTTTCCAAATTACATATTTTGCAGCTTTTAACCTCAATTTTCTCTTTTCTCTAGGTGATAAATGACTAGGGCAATCTCCATAAGTCAAATAATATGCTACATCTATAAACCAGGGATCTTGTAAACTTACGAGTAAAGAAGTGATAAAATCACCTTTTCTTTCTTCTTTATTCTCAACAATCAGCTTACACAAACCCTGGCCATGGACCAATTTGGTTGGGTAGATATCTAAATCATTAATTTAACACGAATGAGAGGATTTGAAATTATTCTTTGAGATTTTATTCATTTTGAGAAGTGATTTTAGGATCATTTGATAACTAAAGGGACACAATTTTTTCAAACTAAAAGATGATGCACAAGGTAATAGAGGTGTTCTCGCATTTAAAATTACTGGAGATTTAGATTGGTGAAGGTACCACTAAAACTAAATCCAAGAGGTTTGTTACCAGAAAAAGCCCAAGAGTGTCATAGTGGTTAACTCACCTATTCGAACCACCAGGTCAAAGACCAAGGGCATGAGAAAAGAGGGATCTATTGAGAAGATAGGTATAGACTTAGATTCAGGTGAAGAGGTTGATAGAAGAATGGTTGATCAAGGTGTTGATTCCCCAAAGGAAGCTACAGATTATCAAGAAGAGGATGCCATCAATCTTGGTCACATAATGAGCTGTGTTGATTCAATTGTTGTAGTTCACTCAACTCTAAAATAGTATTCTCCTAGAAAAGAGACTTCTAATGCTACTCCCAAATAGACGGAAGCCATAGTCAGCAAGAAGTGGAACATAGTCCTAGTGTCTCTACCACTAGATGATATGGTTAGAAAATGCTTGGAGAAGACCCTCAAAGCTAAGAAAATGAAGGTTACCTCTAGGGTAGATATTGATTTGAAAACAGGGAAATAGGTCGCTGAAGTGGATAAGCCACTAACAAAAGATGAAATTAAAGATCTTATTGTTAAAGAATTTGCAATAGAAAAGGTATACTTGGGAGTTGTATCTAGGGCAGTAGACAATCATCACTTTGTAGTTTCTCCCAATAAAATGCTAAGTAGGTCTTGGAAAGATGAGAAGGATAATCGGGAGATGAAACAAATACTAAAGATAATGGAAAAACATATAGATGTTATTCGCAGTCCTCATCCATAGCTAATTACTCAAGAACCCATGTCCTCTGACCCATGATCACTAGACAATCAAAAATTCCTGAGCCAAATTCAATGAGGAAAAATGACACTGGATGTATTTGATGGATGGATAGAGGGAGTGATCCAGGAATGGAACAAGTATGTTACAGACTCCAAGAAAGTCTACAAGAATGCCACTGTAACCATCGGTGAGTTATAAACACAAGCCCTAGCGTGGGAAATAGAAGATACAAAATCAGCGATGGTAATGTCCCAAATGACTAAAATCTAGAAGTACGGGATTACCAATTTTTTGTCAGAGAAACTTGTTAAGAATATTGATGATAGCATCCTCTACACTTACAAAAATCACATCGAATGCAGGAATTCAGTAATGAAATAGGAGAGGGAAGAGTTTACTAAATTGAAGGAGAATTTAAGAGATCTCACACAATCCTTACTAGATGATCTCTGGTGCATTAAAGTAACATATGTGAGAGAAGATGACACTGTAGAGAAGGACATTGATTCTCTTTTCTAGACCTTCAAAGAGGAAATCAAATAAGTAAAGGAAATGAAAACTCTAGTGGTGGAGGACTTTTAAGGGATAGAAATAATTGAATCCTTGATTTATGCATGCTCAGGTCACTTACCAAGACGTGCGGTAAAGGTAACAAAAATTAAGAGAGAAAAAGAGATATGGAAGCAATGAATCATACACATCACCATTCCTAATTTCCAAGTAGTTTAGGAGTTTGTTAGTGCATACAAGGAATATAAGGTGACACATACCCCTCTTATCCATCAAACCCAATCAACTCGATCTGAAGAGACTATTCAACCTTAGACAAGCTGCCACATATTATTAGTTTTATAATTTAGTTCAGGGAAATCATTTTTGAATCATTAATAATAAATAATAATTTTTTTCTTAAAGTCAGGGTTAACCAATGTAGGGCCATATGCAATTTCTTCTTTGATATCTTCCAATTCTTTCTTCTTAGCTTCACTCCATTTGAAAAATTTATTTTCACTCAACAAGCCCACTATATGCTCTATAGTTTCATAAAAATTAGGAACAAATCATTTGAGAAAATTTACCTATCCAAAGGAGGACTTAACCCAACTTTTGTTTGAAGGAAGACTCAGCTTCTGGATTGCCCCGACTCATTTGGGATCAATCTTGATGTCATCTTTAGAGACCAAGGGCCCAAGTAATTTTTCCTCCTTCACATAGAATAATGATTTCTTGGGGTTCAAAGAAATCCCATGATCTCTACACCACTATAACACAACCTTCAAGTCTTTCATATGTTTCTTCCTCATTTTAGAAAAGAAAATGAAGTTTTGTAGCTAGATACCAATGATCATGTCCCTTAGGTCTCTAAACGAGGAGTTCATGGCCCTTTGGAAGGTGACCCCAACATTAATCAAACCAAGTGGCATTCAATTATATGTGAAGTTTACCCATGGGGTTATAAAAGCCATTTTGTGTTGATCCTCCTTAGCTACCATTATTTGATTATATCTTAAGAATCTGTGTAGCATCAAAATCATTTATAACCCTACTATTGTCTATAATATATGATGCATTACTAGTAAGGCATAGTTATCTTTTAAACTAGCCTGATTTAAATTCTTGAAGTCGACACAAATCCTTATTTTGACATTTTTCCTTTACACGAGAATAATGTTTGTGTAATCACCTAAAATTTATCTAGTAGAATTTAAGCCCCTATTTTTTATTAAATTGCCTCAAAGTAAAATCCTAAATCTCAAAGGCATATTTACTAGACACAATTGTGTAGAGTAACCCTTAAAATTCTCCTTTGCATAATTAAATAAAAAAATAAAAAATCTTATATCAAGCTTATACTATGGTCTAATTTATAGAGCTTGCATATTTATTTAATTTATATAACCTTGCTTTTAATATAATGTTTCTACACTTTTATTAAAAGAACACATTCACATGTGTGTACATACTTAATCTTGATTAATTAGTAGTTAAAAGGGATTTGTGCTTTCAAAATTTCTATTTTGTCTTATCTTACCTAACATTTATATTGCATCTTAATCCTCACCACTCATCTCTACCTAACCTTGCATCTCCTTGCATCTCCTTTTGCCTCTTCATCATAGCCACTCATTCTTTTGCCTCTTAATATCCACCCTTCATTCTTGAGGCAACTCCTTTAAAAGGAATCTCTTCCTTGGCTCAAGGGTCCATTCTCTTGCATTCTAAGTTCCATCTTGATCATTGTTGAAGTCCTAATCTTAGTTTCTTGCATTCTTGCATTCTTTCTTTCTTAGAGTAAGCTTGTTATTTGAATTCTTAGCTCTTATTTACCTTCATTTACATGCTCATAGCTCTCTTGAATTCTTATTTTACTTCATTTCTTAGCTTAAATCTTGCATTGTTACTCTAGTTACTCTCTTGCATTGTTTTGCAGAATATCTCTTGCATCTTCATTCTAGAATACTAATTGTTTTGCATTCATTCTAGCTCAATCTCTCATCCTAGCTTAATATCTTGCATTCTAGTTCATTTCTAATTTTTTATTTGTTTTCAAATCTTTCATTTTGGAGTAGTCAAGTCACTAATCCTCTATGCCAATTTGATGAGAATCATGAGAAGGATTAAACTTGCTTCAACTAGGAAACAATAGGGCGATTTTGGGAATTTAGTTGCTTCATTTTATATGGCCTCCTATAGCTAAATTCTTGAGCTAATGGCTTATTGAGTGTTGGTTTTTCCTCTAATTGAATACCAATTTTAGACCACACACATTTTGGTGCCCACCATGGGGCAAGAATCAAGAAATTGTCCCTTGCAGATTTTTTTTGCTTATTTTTCAAAACTGCAACAGATAGAGAGAACACTCATATGAGAAAACACAAAACTAGGAGTTTACTCGTACTAATCCTTGAGGATACTCATACTACTCATTGAGAATACTCATATGGTACATTTGAGCAATGATTTTACTCGTACTACATGGTGAGAATGCTCATACGAGTCTTCATCTTAGGGTATTCTATGTGTTTTCTCATATCATAAATAGAGAGCATTTTAGGGGTTTAGGACTTGAAATTTGTATATTTTGATACTTTTTTTGGATTTTTCTTGGCCTTGATCATCTCTTTTGCAGGTTCTAACAAGGTTTTACAAGGCATTTTGAGGAGAAATCACTTGCCAAAGATATCAACACTTGCATGTTTCATGACTACTAATGATTTTGTGATGTAGGACGCTCATCAAAGATATATTTCAAGAATACTAAATCTATTGGTTTTGTAGGTTTCCTTGGAGATAAAAATCAATATTGTGTTTAATTAAATTTGATTTTCTAGGCACCTATCTTAATTAGGAGGCTTCTTGTCTTTTGATTAGTTGAGTAGTGGGAGAGTATGCTCTTTTCCTTTTGGAAAATCAGAAATATTGACCTACTTAGTTGATCATTTGCAAAGAGTCTTGGGTAAAGGAACATGTTCTCAATGTGTTTGGGAGAAACTATGGAGTGGGAGATTATTCTCTTTTCCTTATGAAAAATCATAAATATTGACCTCCATTAGCTATCCATCTTCCTTTCTCGCATTTACCTTTAGAGGGACTGCCAAGAGAGTAATCTTTTGGGAATGACCCAAGTGGGAAACAAGTAAGACCAACTAAGTCCATCCCACTATAATCAAAATATTCCTTCAATATAAAGAGAGGGAAGACTTGGCTATTTTCTACTTCCAATGCTTCTTCATGTGTAAGGCCTAGTTGCCTCAATCTTACTAAGAATGACTACACTTGACTAAGCGCTTGTAGGTCCTTCATGGTCTCAATCTTGTTTACAAGATTACAAGGGGAGTACATTCAAATTGTGTAGGGCTAAGAGGTCTAAATATTGCTTTCCAGACTATACATTTTGGGTGCTTTTATGGCTATAGGCCTTAATTTTTCTTGCAAAACTACATGGGATATTCATGAACGAAGATTCTTACTAAACACCTTAGGACTTAGAGGCTAACCTTTTAGCTGTGTGACTTCCTTGGTGAAAGGATTGATCCAAGTGGAATTACCTAGATCACCCCAAGACACTCACCATATGTTCTCCCTTGGATGCAAAATCTTGAATGTGGCAATATGGAAAGACATGCACTATGAGCGTTGTTCTCTTCCAATTGATCCATAACTTGCATAGTCCTAGGAAATTCCATTCAACCACTTAATTGTGGGGCCAAGAGCATCAAGTTGTGGCACTACTCATTTGAGGCTATATTCTGACGGCTATCTGTCAGATTTTCAACACCTATTTTTTGACCCTTCGATAGATGTGTTCATCGGCATTTTTGCATTGCAAATTGCTACAGAAGTGATAACTATCAGTATTCTGATATTCATTTCCGTCGGAACTTGCCACATTAATAGCAACTTCATTATGGGATTTCATATGGTATATCTATTAGAACTTTGACAAACCATGTGGAAGTCCTGTAAAAAAACTCTGTCGAAATACCTGTTGGAATGGCGACACATATGCAATGACTATCAGATAGGAAAAGGAGTCCCGTCGCACATATCTGTCGAAAAGGAGTTCTCTCCAACATTATACCTGTCAGGAGGGCGATAGATATGTAGTGAATGTCTGACAGGATAACCCATTAGACGTATAGTGCTCTTGTCGAAAAAAATTTCCTGTGTGTCGAAAAAGTGATAGATATGCACATTAAAGATAACAAAGCTCAAGAGACCATCATAGTTGGTCTCTTTCCTTGGTCCATATTTTTGAAAATATGGTTTATCTTTCATTAGCTCATCAAATGCAGGGATTTGAAAGAATTTAATAGAATATTTTCATGATAATGTATATTATTTAAGTTGACATTGCATGAATCTATCTACTTCATGCACTTGTAGACTACAAGGACATTGATAAAGAAGCATCTCCTCCCATAGCCTACATTATTGAAACCATGGGAGGGGATGCTTCTTTATGGCTTTCCTCCTAGTCTATAAGTGCGGGAAGTAGATAAATCCATTCAGCATCAAACTAAAATAATGTACATTAGTGATGAAAATATCATCTATTAAATTCTTTCAAATCCATGCATTTGATGAGCTAATGAAAGGTTAAACATTTTGTCAGTAATATGTACCAAACAAAGAGACCAACTATGATGGTATCTTGAGCTCTGTTATCTTTACTCCTAGCTACTAGGTAAGGCCTGGAAGACTTATACATGTCGATCGTCGAGAATAATCACCGTCTGGCCTTTGTGTACACTACATAGTATCCAATATAAGAGAAGGTGGAAAATATGAATGGATAAAAGAAATGAAAGTTAAAATAATATTATCTTGTTGTTTACCTTCTCATAATTGATCCCAGTCTCGAAAAAGTAATTTTATATGGTCACTAGAACATTTTGTGCATGGATGAGAAATAGTATCCAAAGTTTCTAGATTCTAAGAAGAGGTATGAGTAGAGGCCAAAGAAGGGATATTTGTGAAGGTTTTATAGATGTAGGTTACTAAATCATCATCTCTACATTGGTACTCAATCTAGAAACCCTCATATGTATATAGCCACTCTAGAAAATCTCCACATCTAGAAAATCTCCACAAAAATATCTTCTAGCCTCCACTACATATATGTCTTCTCAAAATATAAAAACTCTCCATCATTGATTCCCGTCATTTTTTTAGCATCTCCATGGATTGAGACCTTAAATTATTGAGCTTTTCTTTGTTTTGAGAATATTTTAACATTATCTACTTAACAGGGCCAACCACGTGAAGGTGGAAGCTCATCTGGCCCATCCTAGGAGCCTCTTATGACCCTTTACAATATTTTAAGACCTCTAAGATGTATTCTTAGGGATCGTAAAGGGTCATAAGGGGTCCTAGAACACAATGGCTAAGAAACATAAATGTAGGCATCATGGTCACAATTTTTTGGAGACACAACATAATTGAGTGGTATACCCAGATGATGCAAAGCAACCACTACTCCTCTGGTTCCAAGTTGACACTGCGGGATCTAAAAACCATAGATAAGGAATAAATTTAGGGAGCGTAGGAGGGCCATAATGAAAAAAATAATATAGGGCCATAATGACCAAAATAATACAGGACCCTATATTATTTTGGTCATTATGGCCCTCCTTTGCTCTCTAAATTTATTCCTTATCTATGGTTTTTGGATCCTACAGTGTCAACTTGAAATCGAAGGAGTAGTGGTTGCTTTGCATCGTCTAGGTATACCACTCAATTATGTTGTGTCTCCAAAAAATTGTGACCATGATGCCTACATTTATGTTTCTCAGTTGTTGTGATATCTACATTTATGTTTCTCAAATGTCGTGTTTATGTGCATATTCTTTATGTTTCCCAATAGATCTCTTTCCATAAAAAAAAAGCTTTGGTTTCAGGTTTACTATCACTCTATCATCCTCTCCCTTGTGAGAATCCTTGTTTCTCTTCTTTGATGCCTTCTTTCCAAGTTTAATAGCTTTCAATTTCTGAGCTAAATCCTTGAAACCATCTCCTGGAACAACTTCACCAAGAGGCCTAGACCTAGATCTTGATCGTGATAATAGATGTTGCTTCTTTTTTGGCTGATCAATATCCATGGCATTAACATTTCCATCTACTCCACTAGACCTCTCTCATTTGTGGCCTTTTCATGACACTGACCTACTTCAAAGTCTCTCTATTGCTGCTGAAGGATCTAGGCCCAGGCTAGAAAGATGTCTTCCCATTCACTATTCCTCTATTGTAGAATGATATATTTGAAACAACAAGGGAAAGTCTTAAATAAGTTAATTTTGCATCATAGTCTGTAGTTGTTGTAGTAGCATAGCATCAGGTGCCACCTTCAACACAATATGATCACTAGACAGGTCTATATGTTTTATGAAACACCTATCCACAACAGAATGGGAAGACATCTTTCTAGCCTGGGCTTGGATCCTTTGACAATTAGCTTCATAATAAATGAAGTAGATGAGAGATGAGAAAGTATCTTCCCAAGAAAAAACTCATAAATGAACTATGTGTACCCCAATTATTGTGCCCTTAGTATGTACCTAAATGATATATTTGAAACAACAAGGGTAAGGCTTAAAGAAGTTAATTTTGCATCATAGTATGTAGTTTTTGCAGCAGCAGAGCATCAGGTGCCACCTTCAGAACAATATGATCACCTATCCACAATGACCAAACTTCATAAAACATACAGACTTGTCTAGTGATCAATATGTGCTGAAGGTGGTGCCTGATGCTCTGCTGTTGCAACAACTATAGAGTATGATGCAAAATTAACTTCTTTAAGCCTTACCGTTGTTGTTTCAAATATATCATTTAGGTACACATAGAGGGCACAAGAATTGGGGTACACATAGTTCATTTATGAGATTTTGCTTGGGAAGATAATTGCTCATCTCTCATCTACTTCATTTATTATGAATCTAACTATCGAAGGATCCAGGCCCAGGTTAGAAATATGTCTTCCCATTCTGTTTAAGCCATATTCCTTGTTCTTGTGTAGTAGGGTTGTTGAAGTGATTAACAAAGTTAGGGAACTCTACTTAATCCTTGAGTTGAGGCTAATTCCTTGAGTGGATTCCAAGTTACTTGTTGAATCCTCAAGTTGAGTTGGTCTCCTTAAGGTGATAGTAGAGGGCTCTGCATTAAGATGTATGAAACAAAGAAGAAGAGGAATATCAATAAAAGATTAAATTCTCTGCGACTCTGGCAATCCAATGTTCCATGGAACAATGAATAGAATAGTGAATCCATATGTGTGTTTGAACGTGATCTTGGCTGGGTGATGATATAGGAACATTTCCTTTTGTTATATTTACATGCTCATGAAATCATTATACTATTTTTGTTGTTAATAAAGTCAAAAAATTGACTGGTGTTGGTGACTATGACTGGTAAAGGGGTTAGGAGAGTTAGACCAAAAACTTTTCATCAAAATGGCTTGACATAATGAAGATATAAGAAGCTAGAGAGATGTTTCTTTACAAATTCTATTGTCACATCCTGACATTAAATGGAGCATGGGAATGGGTTAGGAGAGTTAGACTAGAAACTGAAAAGAATAGAAGAAATATATATATGGATACATGTAGTTCTATCCATGTAATCTATATGCCCCATAAATAGACCATGTATGCATCTCTATTTGGATATGGTTGTGTGTGGTTAGTAAACAACTTGTATATGGTCAATACAAGATTTGAACTGTATATTTTGCCAAAAAAAATGAAAATGGAAATGTTCAAATAGTCCAAGATGCAAAAAGAAAAACTGTTTACAGAGAGAGGAAAACACTTATCATGTCACACATATGACTCATCATTAAACTAAAAAGTCTAAGCCTTGTCTGAGATTTTCTGTGTGGACATTCTACATAGTTTGTTGTCTTTTACACACTATTTTTTGTACTAACATCTATCTCATATCCAAGGCTTTTAAATTTTTTTAGAATGTATTGGATGCCTTATCTTTCTAGTGTCATTGTTTTACATACACCCAAATTTGAAGTGAAAACTATTTATATTTATAAATCAAGTGATACATGTTTTTCTAGTATAGTTGATGCCAACTATTGCATCCTCATGCAAAGAGAGAATAATCAGTTGCAAAATAATGATTTGCACAACATTTGTAAGCATTATAATTTTGAGAGCCCTAGTTCAAAAGCAAAATTATGCCCTAAATCTATCAAGACAGTCCACTAATGAAAGGAAAAACTTCAATTTGTGTAGTTTTGAGATGACCACTTTGAATTCTAGAAAGAGTTTAGATGGCACCAAAATGAAAAAGGAGTAATCACTTGATTGAAAACAAGTGTTAGGAAATTTAGGGATGGCTTGATCAATGGTGTGTTTGTCTCAGATAAACCATACCAGTATTCTACTTGTATCTGTATTGTGATTGGAAGATACAATGTGAATATTTCAAACCTACATTCTGGTGATAAAGAGGATGATTCAACTATGAGAGAAATTAGTACAATAGAGCGTTTATAAAAATTCAATGGTATTCATAAGAGGTAGGAGAGTCACACTGAGATATCGTTGTTTTGGACTAGTTCAGGGTTCTTTGACTGTACCCCTACAAATGGACTAGAAAAATGGTGGATTTACAAAGCAACCACAAGTTAGAAACATTCCCAAGGTCTCAACTCTTGGACAGTATTGTCTTATGATCCAAAATGATCAAATCTAAGAGGAATTAACCCCAAACTCATTGCAACACCGAAAACCTCAAATTAGCCTCTCCAAACCCTCAATCCTAGGGCTTCTCAAATCTCCTGTCTCCAGTCACTTCCAAGTCTAACAAATACTGGTCTCATCATTAGATAAACATTATAAGAGGATTCAAACCCTTAGGCATACCCTTTGTTTGAGTCAAATGCTCACTGCTACACTCTAGCCACCACTCCCACTGGTTTCCTTTCACTGTCCCGTGACAAAAATGTAATACCTGCACTTATTCCTGCATTTCATCTATTAATAGACTATTTTACATGTTAATTAAATAAATTCCATGAAGTCTGGGCTCTTAGAGTTCATGGGATGGCCATTAGTTAATGAAAATTCAAGACTGTTTTAGAAAAAAACACCAAAATTAGAATAGTTTGTTCAAACTAGGTGTATAGATTTTGAAATCTAAGTAAAATCTATTCAACCATGATCAAATTTGAATGATAAAATACTTCAATGAATTCTTACAACTCCCCAAATGCCACAATGCTTCAAGAAATCAGGGGTTTAATACCAATTGCAGAAAATAAGAGTTTTTATTGATTCTCTGTATCCAGTCCGTACACTCATGCTTCTTCTCCCCTGTACAATAAACTTTCACCAGTAAAATAGAACTTCCAATAACCATATCAACCAATTTTTTTCATTGAGTTGAGTGGTTAAGGCTTAAAACAAAACAAAATACTATTTCCCTCTAAACATCATGTAACTGTTACTTTTTAAAATATTTGAATTTTTAAACCATAAAAATGGCTTTATTGAATACTTACCCTTTCTTAGTGATTCCTAATGCCCTAGACTTATCCCATGACCCATCCTAGACTCTTAAAACATAATTTAGACTTCACCCCTACATATCAGAGGTCATTCAAGACCAGTAACTCTTGGGACAAGAGTTTCATTACTGGTGGGGAGTATGGTGCAGGGGCACCAAGGATCAACACGAAAGCTATAAAGACATTCAAGACATTGAAGAAACCTAAGGAGGATCAAAGGGAAAAGGAGGTCAAAGGGATTCTAAAATATGTAAATCACATTAATTATCATGTGTTGGCACCTATAATGTTTTAATGACATGAAATGTCATTCAAATGTATGGACTTCAATTATAAATTTGTAAGGGTCATTTGGATGTAATATGGACCATTATTGTCCAAGGGTATCTTAGGGTAGTTAGGATTATAGTAATGAATAAATTAAGTTTCCTAGGCACTTGGAAACCTTTGGAGTTCTTAAAATTCCTATTAATAAGGTTTTTAAAGCATTTTCATAGTTTAAGTTTTCAAATATTTAAAATACAACGGCTAGTAGCCATTTAGGAGGGAAGTTAGGATTTTGATATCTAAACACTCAAATAATCCCTCTAATTGATCATGAAAGATTGGGGAAGTTGAGATTATGATTCCTATTTGTAATCAAAACCCTTAGTACGGGTATGATAGACCTAGTGTGTACAGGCTAAACACAGAATAACAAAGAAAGTTACATTTGTCTGCAATATTGGTGTTGAATTTGTATTTCATTTATATGAGATCTTTGTAGAAGTGTTAGAGATGCATTAGGATTTTTTTTAATCCATTTTCAATCTCTACTACTTAAAATATATCTTGTTTGAAGAGCTTACATGCCTGACATTGATTCACAGTCTGGATTAATAGACTTTTCTAGTAACAGTTTGAGTTTTCTTTGAAGATGCAATCAGCCCATGAACTTAAGGGCCCAGACTTCATGGGATGAATAAATATAACATGTATGATAACCTTTTAACTTATTAAATGCAAGAACAAGTGCAGATTTGACTGATCTTCATAGGAGAGTGAAGGTAACCTAGTGAATTTACTAGGTGCAGTACAACAGTGGGAGTTTGGTCTGAAGGGCATGGTATTTTTACAATCCAAATAGTCTTACCATGTTGTATGGATGGTGAATCAATCACCAATTGGTTCTGAAGGTGTCTCCATAAATGAATATTAGGAAACTCTTCTTCTAAAGAACGAAAAAAAGATACATGCAAATATTGAATAAAAAACATACATAGATGATGACATGTCTAAACATGATGAAGAACTAATAACCAAATCACTTATTTATTGGTTTAATGAATTAAATATAATCAAAGATTTTGAGACAACTAATATTGGAATTTTTCCACCGAAAGGCTTTAAGCCTCTAAGTATTTTTAAAAACACTTATTTAGAAGAGATGAATTTCTAAACTTTATTCTATGGATCTCCTTGACCAATTGATGTTACAAAGAAATTATCATACTAAAAAAAAGGGGAGCTCATACCTAAAAATAATGAATTTTCAATGCACATAACAAATGTTTTCTTTAAAGAAATTAAAACCATTATTCAACAAATACCTTTGTTTGCATGGATTTGCATAAGAAAAATTGAGTTAAAAGGTAGAAAGCTAGTTGTTAAGGATGTCCACACTCCTATGTAAATTTGGAGAAAATACTAAGATGTTCATTGGGCTTTAGATCTTTGAGAAGTATTTGCATATCTCCAAATTATTTAGAGAACAAAAAAAATAACATATTTGTAATGATAAGACAATAGGGACCTCCAACCTTTTTTGTAACATTGACAAGTGAAGAACATTTTAGGGAGCCATTATGCAAGGCCTTACTACGTATATCTAATAGGCCCAAGAAGTCAAGTATTTTGACAATATAGAGGATAGAGACCTAGAATTTGAAATTAGAAAAAAAACCATTACTTTGTTGTCGCTACTTCTACCATCTGAGGTCAATGCATTTTGAATAATGATGCTAAAAAATGATCAACTCTTAGGCTATTTTTTTGTCACAAAATTTTAGAATCGAGGAAACGAACATGTACATTTTATATTATGGATAAAAGATGCACCTATCTATAGAAAGTGCATGAACATTGAAATTGAAAATTTTGTGGACAAATGCATCACATGTGATTCTTCATTGCTTGATGCAAATCTTATCAAAATACAAACTTATCATAATACAAAAACCTATAAAAAAAAACAAAAAAAAACTTCTAGTTATTGATTTAGTTTTCTATTGCCTCCGATAAGAAGAATGAAAATATTAGAGCCCTTGCCAAATCCAAATTCTACAATGAAAGACAATCAAAGAGACTTCTTCAAACAATTCAAAACCAAAAAATACACAATAGAAGATACATTGGACTATTTCTTTGATGAATACAAATTAGATGAAGCAAATTATATTGCAATGCTACAATCAACATTGTCACGAAAAATTGCAATGCTAAAAATATGTCCAGCTGATATATGGATAAATTAAATTAAATATATAACCTAAATATATTATTTTAATTTAAATTAAATATTAAGTTAAGTTAATAAATTATAATGCTAGAATCTGAATCTAGCTATTAAAAATTAACAAAAACTCCTACTAACTGTATTAATTTTATAGAATCACCAAGTACATTATGTTGTTAGAATGCAAGCTACTCCTTGCTCTTTTAATGGCATTCAAAATCATCTCGGGCTCAAAAAATCATTCTGAATAGCTGAATCCTTTTTTCTTTGATCAATACAACTTTGCTTGAATCTTCCTATATATTTTGACATTATATAGCTCTATTTATACAACTTCTAAAGCTATAACATTCTCCCTGTCCCTAGAAGAATTCCCATGGATGATGGATGTCAAAAAGGCATATGTTCATTTCAAAGTTCCGAGTTAGATAGTCAAATGACACTAGCACAATTGCAGAACAATCCTACTCTATTTTCTAAGAAACCTATTATGTCTTTGTCTAGGTTCAAAATACATCTTACTATTTGTATTTTATAAACATAAATATCTATGACCCATTAATATTATAAATACAAATAAATTTTTAATTTCTTTATCCAAGTGTAGACACCTAAATTTGATTACATTATTTAGTAATCTTATTTAGTTTTCTCCTAGGACATCTTATTAATTAAATATTATTATTTGATTAATTTATGTCATCCCCTAGTTAACTAATTTAATTAATTAACTATAGTCCAATTAATTATCTAAATGACAAACCTATAGTCTGATAATTAATTAATCCCTATTCTTCTACTAATCTAATTAGATGCACATATCTAATTAAATTAATCCACAAAACCCCTTTTTTCCTCACTTGAAATTAAATGAATATTTAATTCTAAACCCTTAACCAAACCCATCCCAAAATCCTAACATGTAGTTCATACTCAACCCAACCCATTCACCCATACTAATCCTCCTTAATTAGCTAATGACCCATGATTAACTAATATAATCCTCCACTCATTCTCTCTCCTCCCATCACATCCTCTTAAACCCCCAATTGCCCTCTAATCCAAACCTAATCACCCCTTAAACATTTGCACAATCATAATCCAAGGATTAAGAAATCCTAAGCCAACTCAAGTCAACTCTCATGTCACCTCACCACATCCCCCAATGTCAACCTTAAAAGCTCTTACACATCTCTTACACACTCTTACGCATTTGTCCCCTCTCACATCTCCCAAAATGGTCACATTACTCAAGGATTTGACCTCTCCTCTCAACCTCCCTCATTGTGACACTTGTCACAATGCTATGCATTTGAGAAAGCACAATCCATGTGCTCTCTCTTGGATGCATATGAACCCTTCCTCAAGTTTTCATCTTGACTGTCCATTCACCCTTCCATTTGCCTATAAATTGAGCCTCCTTCTCCTTCTTTTTGATTGAGCAAAGTTATTATGCCATTTTTAAGATAAAAAAATCACATCCATAGCCTTATGATGCCAAATTTTCCACTCATCCATTGAAGCTTGAGCATTAGCATTTGAGCACACATTCCATCCTTAGACAAATCTTCTACACTTTGGAGACTTTTGGGTTTGAGGTTTGCATTCTCTTGTTGATTTTGTCTTCATTTTGTAGTTCTTAGCATAAGTGTTTATCTAGTTTGTTTTGTTGAATATTTAGCTTGCTTGGTATTCCTTAACACTACATTTTAGGTACTTACATTTTGGTACGCCCGGTGGGACCCACTTCTAGGGTCATTTCTTCATCTTTCTCATCTATTTTTTTGGCAAAACTAACCCAAAGACTAACATTTTTTGTTGTTTGAGTGCTTTGCAAGGGTTTTTTTGGGTGTTTTACAGGTTGGAGGCCGAAGAAGACACATTTGCACCATCATTCCCGCTTTTGGATTGTACACAGTGACAAAATTTAAAAACATGAAGTTTTGCAGGAATGTGGTTTTGGTTGTGGGAATGCCTATATGGTCGGCGAGAATGCATTCCTGTGAAGAAACTTCTATCTTCTATCTTTTTCTTGCTCTTTGTCTGGATTTTAGCAGTCGGTTCTTTGTACCCATTTTGTGGGATCACATTCTTGCAATGCGCACGGGAACATTGTTTGACCAGGTGGGATTGCCTATTGACTTTTGTAAGCTATAAGGCATAAACTAATCATCTTGAAATTTGTGCCATCATTCTTGCAACGCGGGATTGCCTATTGACTTTTGCGGGAATGTTGTTTGACTAGGCAGGAATGAGTCCATAGATTCTCTTTCATTTCAACATTTATTGCTTTCTGTTAGTTTCTTTATTTCTGACAGTCTCGTGGGATCGCTTGTACGGTCTGCGAGAACACAGTTTTGTGTTTTGTAGGATTGCAGGTATTTGTGGGAACGTGGGTTAATTTTTTTTTTAACATAATTAACTCATTTTCCCTTTGGTGCATTAAAAAGAACATTGTATACCTACACAACACCTCACTTCTTGATTTGGGTTTTAAAACAAACAAAGGCTAAAACGAACAATCAAACACATCTCTTTTGGTGCTTAAAATCTATCAAAACTCAATCTTGAATGCTTAAGGGACAATAAAATTGTAATCAAAACACTTCAAATTTGGGGCTTAAAAAGAATCAAAACAAAGTCTTGAATGCTAAAGAGGAGTAACACTTTTTTGTTTTTGTAAAGAAAATTTCATTTCCAAAGCATTGTCATTTATTTCACAAAGAACCTTGCATGTTAAGAAAATGAGTGTTTGATGTTCTAGATAGCAAACACTTAGTCTAAAACTAGGTTCAATTTGGAAATAAATACTTCTTGGCGTGTTTGAAGGAGTATTTTTCAACACTTCCTTAGAACTTTTTAAATTCTTTGCAAAACCTTGTTAAATTAAGTGACGCAAGAATAATTAACTTGTATATGTATCCTCTCCCCTCACCTTTATGGAACTTGGGTGAAGAGAAAGATCAAGTTCAATTGGTTTTTCTTCTAGCAAGGCCTATCTAGAGAGAAGCACTTCCTCTTTAGAGAACGATGTCAAACTAGTAATTCCTCAATCGATATATAAATAAGGTGTTGAGAAAAATCTCACCTTATCCCCTCAAGCTCAGGTGAGGCATGTTGATGGTAGCCCAAGGTAGGTGAATATCTCTACAATTTCAGCATGGTCAACTACGCTCTTAAGTGAGTCACACACGTACAAACTGATTGAGGGGACGCTACAGATCTTACTAGAAGCCATTAAACAGAAGCCCACCTGATCTACTCCTGAAAGTATCATAATATTTGTGCAAGGACTGACCCAAGTGGTTTCTTGGATCACCTAAAGATTACTCACCATATGTATTCCTTTTTGGGATACCAAGTTGTGGGCAAAGGTTGCGATACTAGCTTGTCTTGTAGGTAGAAACTGCTTGTGCATGTTCTTGAAGTTATCAGACCCTGTGAAAACATTTGTTTGAACATACACAAATCAAGGTTACAAAGTTCTTTTCCAAAGAGATCATTTGCCTGTTCTCCCACAAGATTGCTTTGTCTCTTGTGAGACTGTTTGTCAACTATCCTAAAAGCAAAAACCAAGTTTGTTCAAAACCAAGCCAAGGTATACTTACCATAGTCACTTCCTAGCTTGATCTATTCCAATATCTAGAGAGCATCTATAATTTTTGACCTATGATCAAGCTCGTGAAACACAAGAAAGACAAGCTACCGACTCCACGTGTGTATCGAGAAAAGAAAGTTGTCGAAAGGAAGCTCAAAGATCACCAACCCATTATCAATTTAGCCCAAGAAGAAGAGAAGCACAAAGCCAGATTGGATAACATGGAGTATAACAGAAGGATCAAGCAATTTTCCTTTTGAATATGAGTTGATTGTCATTTTTTTAGACTAGAGAGTAAAGACTAGTAGGCTCAATCTCCTCCTTTTTCAAAATCTATGAAGTTGTCTCAACATCCTTTCATCCTAGGCAATCCCATAGGTGCATTTACATCATCCTCTTAAGAAGAATCATTTAGCATCATCCCCTATCAAAATCCCAAATCACTATCCTAGATCCATATCACATCCAAGGACTCGCCTTGAGTTTCCCAAACCTTATCCCATGATTCAAAATCTCAAGCCACACCCGTTTGACTAAGCATTTTCTATGGTAGCTAGTACTTGCTCTTGTGGACCTCATCATCTTGATCCAGAGATTGGTCCATGCTAGTAATGATCCCATCATCCAAAGATCACAAGTCTATCCGAGGATGACAATCCCACATATTTTGATCCCACATCAGGAAAGGTATCTCATCTCGACCATCTTCCAAAAATGCACATCACCAAAATCCTACATCTAGGCTATCGCCATTCTCATCCCAGTCTAAAACTCCCATCCCTAGCATCCTTTTGATACATCTGCATTCTCCCTCATCTTAGGACTTTGCATTTTCATGCTTGTTGAGACATGATCAAAGAAAAGGAAAGGAGTGGATCCCAACCAAGCCACTAGTTCAGTGGACCCAAACGACCCCACGGGCATGATGGTAATGTATGGTCCCCAAGTACCGACAGTCCATAATGTATGGGAAGATCCCAATGAGACACCTACCACCAACTCCATGGAAGCTTTCATGTGTCTTCTAGGACACACACATATGGTAAGCGCAATCATTGCACAAAATCACCTCGCCTTCTTGGTAAACTATGCCCATGAGGGTATTCCCATTCCACCACATTTACACACTTTTGACCCCATGAAACCCTTCCATATCTCCACTGACATCGACCCATTTTTCATCCAAAAAATACATGATCTGACTCAACAAGTATCCCATACAGCCTCATCCATCCCGCATCTCTTGCAACCCAGCACAACAATTCCCGTTGTCCAAAACACAACCCAAGCCACCCCTCTTTCGATTATGGGCACATCACACCCACCTACCACCTCAGAAGTAGCCACACAATCACAAGCTTCCACACAAGCACCACCACCTCTCACACAAGCTTCTACATAGATGATACCTACACCCTCCATAAGCCAAGCCCCCTACATCAACACCCCTTCCACAAGGAGAAACACAAGCCACCCCACCTGCATCCACCCAATCTGTTACACAATCTCAATCCATGAAAGTTCCCCCTCCCGCATTTGTTGCCAACACATAGGCCCAACAAGTCATCTTCATGACAAGAATGCCATCCATGATGTCCCAAAATCCTCCACTTGCATCACAAAATCCCACTTTCTCACCCACATTTGCAACAATCTCCACATCACAGCCCCCATCAGGGATTGGTGCCACTTGGAGCCTTAGCCAAGAACAAATGAATGCCATGGGCATACCTGCACATGGGCATCTATTCCAAACAACCCCTTAGCAACAAACCTTCCCCCAAGAAATGCAAAAACCACCTCCACCTCCTTTTATTGCATCTTTCCCACATTCACCAACTACCTGTCTATGCCACCAGTCACTGAGCAAACTGTTCCTCCATAATTGCAACAACTCAGCTCTACCCATCCCACTAACTCCCTCATATATCTTCCCATGGTGCACATCCAAGCTACCATCCCCCCTCTCAGCAATGCAGCTATGCACCCCTCTTATGTTGGCCAAGTCCATCACCAGTCCCAACAACAACCATTCTACCAACTTCCCCCATAACAACAACACTTCCCAACACCGCAACCCAATGCTCTCATCCCACAACAAAAAACCATGCCATATCCCACCCATCAACATGCCTCAACCTTACATCAACAATACGTCACCTACTAGGCTAGCCAGAGTCCATTTCAGATAGCATTTGCAGCTGGGCAATCCCCCTACCCAAGCTCACATTATCCTTTGCATATCCCCCCATATTTGCCCGCACCATCGGATCCATTCTCAATGGAAGTACCCACCCCAATACCTATCAAATCAGAATGGGAAGAGATAAGGAACACCCTCAAAGAAGTCAAGGCCGGTACCAAGTGTAAAACATTCAAGTTTGAGGAAGTCTGTCTGTATCCGTTCGACAGATCAATCACAACAATCCCCTTCCCCAAGCATTTTGAAACACCTAAGTTCAATAAGTATCAAGGGAAGGGAGATCCAGTCAGCCATATCAAAGAATTCTACATGGCATGCCAAGAGGTGGCATTCAATGACATATACCTCATGCACCTTTTTCCCAAGAGTTTGGGAGGGCCTACCATTGAGTGGTTCTACAAAATACCATATGGGTCTGTCTCCACGTTTGCAGAGCTTTTAGAAAAAATTGTGGCCCAATATGCCCATAATGTTGAGAATGAGCTCTCTTTACTAAACCTATGCAATACTAAGCAAAAGGGAGGTGAAACTCTAGCCCACTACCTGTAAAGATGGAAAAACCTCACTATGAGGTTATCGTACCAACCACCAGAGAAGCACCTCACCAAGATATTTATCGACAATTTGCACCCAAAGTTATCCCACTTCATGCGACTGAATTGTATATAGAATTACCAAGATATAAAAGGGAAAGGAATGGACATCGAAAAAGGTCTTTTGGATGATGGTGCCATCAAACACTACAAGGAGAGCTCCCAAGACAGACCTAACAATGACCAATCTCGCTACTGGAACAAGATCAAGAATGTGGTCACAGACATAGCCACAGACACCAGGAACATCCAAGTTGTTGTAGCTAGTCCCAATCCCCCTCCCCCAACATACCAACAATAAGCACCTGTGTAGAAACAAAAAGCACCCACCTACCAGCAACCACCTTGTCAACCATTTGCCAATCAAGCCAATGCCATATCTGTCGCTCAAGGACAGAACAAGCCCCATGTCTAGAACAATCAGAAATGCACATTTACACCCCTTGGATAACCCCTAGATGTTATTTTCTGCCACATGGCTAGTGCTAACCTGATTGTGTATCCACAAACCTAGCCCTTTGATGAGTCAACACCCAAGCCAACCTAGTATAAGGACAATGAGTACTGTGACTATCACCATGTTAAGGGACACACCAACATGAAGTGCATGAAAATCAAGCACTATGTCCAGGACCTCATAGATACAAAGGAGATCATAGTTGACACCCCTTCCCAGACATTTCCAAATGCTAACCTGCAGATCTATCAAAATGTGTTTCCTCAACACAACACAGGAAAGAGTCAAGCCAATGCAAACCCTCCCCTAGCCATGGACCAAGGTAAGGGTAAACAAGGTGACCATGGTGATGGGAAATATTATACCATTGCCTACATCAACTGTGATAAATTTTTCATTTGCATCTCCCAGGTCGAACAAAATGTGAATGTCATCCATGTCAAAGGTGCCAACAATCAATGTGTTGTTACTACCCACAGAGGTCGGATATCTGTTGCCAGTGCAAATACCATGACCATCCCCAGTGCACAATATAACCTTCTGGAACACCTTGGGAACACACCCGCATAAATCTCCATGCTTGACCTCCTTCACACATCCCCCCTTCATCAGGAAGTCCTCAATAATTCCCTCCAAGAAACCTGTGTCCCCGTAGACATCAACACTATTCAATTCAAGAACCTTGTAGGGAACCTATCCATGCCTTCCACCCTGTCCTTCCAACCATCTGACATGCCATCCATTGAACTAGATCACAATCTCCCACTCCACATCATCATCATGATTAATGACTTCACCATAAAAAGGGCCATGATAGATAATGGTTCGACCCTAAATCTTTGTACATTAAGATTTGTGCAGAAGATTGGCCTCACAGAAACAAACATCTCCCACGAGGTGATCACCATCAAGGCCTATGATAACCTAGAGCATACCTCTAAAGGTACCATTTTGTTGCCTATCAAGATTGGTCCTGTCACCCAGGACACCATATGCCACATTGTTGATCTTGACCTCCCCTACAACATCCTCCTTGGTCGCCCATGGATCCACTCCATCCAAGTAGTCCCCTCCACCTATCATCAGTGCATCAAATTCTCATATCAAGGCACTGAAATCACCATCCACGCAGATCCCCAGCCTTTCACATATTGTCATGTGATTGAAGCCTCATTTCCCCACTCCACTCACTATCCTGGAATTTACATTGTCACATCCGTTGCCAGTTCTTCTCAATCCCACTCTGATCCAGGAACAATTCTAGCCTCCACCTCCTCCTCTGTCAAGATCAACAACAAGGGCTGTAGAGAGTACAGTCTTATCGATGCCTTTGTAGTAGGGGCTCTCCCCCTGGACTTGCACACTCAAGGAAGACCATGCCATCAAACCAAGGAACCTTAGGAAGGCCCCAAGATCAAAACTATGGGCTCATCTACTTTCATTTCCAATGAAATTTTAAATGGCCAAGAGTTGGTGCCTGATATCAATCAATGGTTGTACAAAGATCCTCCACCTCCAGATACTAAATTCCTTTGGTATTTCAAAAAAAAATATCCCATACCACACAAATGGGCCACTAAACAATGGGATTATCAAGGAGGAGGTCTAGGACCCAATGAGGCTAGAATGGAAGACCCCATGGAGGCCTCTAAAAATTGACAAAATTTGGGCCTTAGCTTTGATCCCCCTTGCTTACACATATGAGGACCCGATGTGGTGACTGGGGGCACCAATTCACCCAATGTAACCCTTTTTAATATCCAAGACAAACTCATGGAAGTCGAAGATATTCTAGAAGAGGAGGAAAAATGGTCTTACGACAATATCTTTGATGACAAAACTTTCTTGGTCAATTCTGTCCTCTACCAACTCGCTATCAACCTCATTGACCTTCCACTCCTTCACCCCAACCTCATAGATTGGGACCAACCAAGCATGGTACATATCTATGAGTTCTGAAGCGAGGAAGCACTCCTAAGATTCATGGGTGCCACAGACCAACAACTAGAATGGGGGCAGGAATCAGCCAAAGTGTATTAGCTCAACCCAAAGGGATATTTTGGGGAAGAGTAAGTCTCTAGCTGCAAAAAAAAAGGAATCCTCATGTGAAAACCCCTCTGGGGCACATCCTGATTCAAAAATAGTAAAAATAAAGGGCGTATTCTCTAGTGAAAACCTCTTTGAGGCACTTGAGGATGGAGACTTTCCTCTTCCTCCTATCTAGGATTATCAACTAGAATAGTCATCCATAATCATCGAGGAAACCAAACTAGTCAACTTGGGCACAAAAGAAATCCCAAGGATCACCTATATTGCCACATCTCTAACTAAGGGAGAAGAGTCTTCCCTCATAGCTCTCCTTCAGGAATCGATCATAAATTTTGCATGGTCATATGCTCACATGCTTGAACTCAACCCAAATCTCATTGTCCATCATCTATCATTAGATCCTGATGCCAAGCCAGTCAAGCAAAAGCTAAGAAGAATGCATTTAAAAGTGGCCTTGCTAGTAAATGTAGAACTCGAGAAGCTTCTCTAGGCTAAGATCATCAAAGCCATCAATTATTCAGACTAGATCTCCAACATCGTACCTATCACCAAGCCTTCTAGTGAAATAAGAATCTACACTGACTTCCGAGATCTCAACAAGGCATGTCCGAAGGATGATTTCTACTCCCCAACATAGACATGATTGTAGATCTCACTGCCAGTCATGAGAGGTTGTCACTGATGGATGGCTTCTCAGGGTACAATCAGATTAGAATAGCCAAAGTAGACCAACACAAGACAACTTTCACCATGCCATGGGGAAAATTCTGTTATAACATGATGCCATTTGGGCTTAAGAATGCAGGAGCTACTTATCAAAGAGAGATGACCGCAATCTTCCATGAAATGATCTATAAAACTCTAGAAGACTATGTAGATGACATCTTAGAAAAATCTAGAACATGATCTAAACACCTTAATGTCCTTGAGAGTGTGTTCAACCACCTACAACAGTATGGTCTAAGATTGAACCCAAAAAAATGTGCCTTCAATGTTATATCCAGGAAGCTATTAGGGTTTATCATCTCCAGACGGGGCATAGAGATCGGTCCCAAGAAGGTAAAAGCCATCATGGAAATGCCTCCTCCCAGAACACTCAAGTAGTTGAGGAGCCTGCAAGGAAAGTTGAAATCAGTTCAGTGATTCATCTCCTAACTAGTAGATAAGTGCTAGACATTCACACACCTGTTGCTAAAGGATACGACCTTCAAGTGGGATCCCATTTGTCAGCACAATTTTGAGAACCTCAAAGAATGCCTAGAAAATTCACCTATCCTTGTACCACCAATGCCAGGAAAGCCCCTCATTTTTTATATATCTGCCACTACCACTGTGCTAGGGGCACTCCTAGCCCAGCTTGAAGACAATGGAAAAGAGAGCATCATTTACTATATCAACCATACATTGGTCAACTATGAGCTAAACTATTCCCTGATGGAAAAAGCTTTCTTAGAAGTGGTCTTTTCTACTCAAAAGCTTTAGCACTATATGCTCAGCCACACTGTAAAGCTAATCTCAAAGGTCGACCCTCTCAAATACTTACTTTCAAGGACCACGCTCACAAGACGAATGGCAAACTGGGTAATGCTTATTAGCGAATTCGACATCTAGTACGTCAATCAAAAAGCCATCAAGGGACAAGTTATTGTAGATTAGCTTGTGGAAGCTCCCTTAATCGACACATACCCTCTAGTGATGGAATTCCCAGATGAGCAACTTTTTATGGTTGAGGAACAACCCCAGTGGAAGTTATATTTTGACGGCTGATATACATCACATGGATCGGGGGCAGGGATACTATTTGTGAATCCCCAAGGTGACTACATCCTGAAATCCTTCAAATTAGGATTCATGTGCACAAACAACATTTCAAAATATGAAGCCCTTGTCCCAGGTCTCAGAAAGGCTATCCATTGGAATATCACAGAACTACAAGTATTCAGGGATTTCCAATTAATCATCAAATAGGTCCTCGATGAGTTTCAGACAAAGGGTGACAAGATATTACCCTACAAAGAGCTTGTGGATAAGCTCAAAGAACACTTTGTCAGCATACAGTTCACACAAGTGCCAAGACTTCAAAATAGAGTAGTTGACACTATGCCCACCAATGAGCCACTATTGGAAATCCCCCGCAATGCTGCACAATATGAGTTTCTAGTTGAGAAGCTACACATGCCCACTTATAAGAATGCTGAATCTGACATGGTATGCATCTTGGTTGGTCCTCAATCCCTGTGGTACCATGATATTCACGCTTATCTAAAGATTGGTATCATATCCCCTCACCTTACAAATACCCAATGCCAAAACCTCATTCGCAGAGCATCCCACTACACTCTTATAGCCAACACCCTATATCATCGTGGGTATCATAATGTCCTCTCTTGCTATTTAGATTTGAATGAGGCTTCCTTAGCTTTACAAGAGGTTCACGCTGGCCTTTGCGGTGCCCACACGAGTGGCATCATCCTTCCAAAGCAGATGCTTAGAGTTGGGTATTATTGGTTGATGATGGAGCATGATGCCTATGATTTTGTAAAGAAGTGCCTACAGTGTCAACATCATGCTAATTTGATTCATGCACCAGTGCAAGAGCTACAGAACATTGCACCTTTGTGGCCCTTTTCATGTTGCGGTTTTGACCTTGTTGGCATGCTCACACCCCATTCCTCTGATGGACACAAGTACATCATAACAGCTACTGAATACTTCACAAAGTTGGTTGAGGCAATCCCACTCAACCTAACTACAAGTGTCCAAATATCCAAATTCATCCTCTACCACATCATTTTCCACTTTGGCATACCATCCACCATCTTCATAGATCATGACACTCCATTCAAAAACTAGCATGTCAAAGGACTCTATGACTAGTTCCACGTCCACCAACACTTTTCTAGCCCATATTTTCCACAAGGGAACGGTCAAGTTGAGGCAACTAACAAAACCATCCTAAAAATCCTACAAAAAGTTGTCAATGATTCTGGCCATGACTGGCATCTCCAAATCAATCCCTCCCTCTGGTCCTATCGCACCTCATTCCGCACCCCCATAGGCACCACCCCATACTCCTTGGTATATGGTGCTGAATCCATTTTGCTAATCAAGGTCAAAATCCCTTCACTACGTGTGTCCATGAGGAACTACATCATAGATGAAGACTATCATGTAGCGCAATAGCCCTATGATCACCTAATCATGTACCAAAACTACCTAAAGAGGAGCTTCAACAAAAAGGTGCATCCCCAAAAATTCCAAGTCGGGGACATGGTCTTAAAAGAGAACTAGAAAGTATAGGCTAACCATGAAAAGAAAGGGAAGTTCAAGTCCACCTGGTTGGCTCCCTATGTGGTGATAGCTTGCTTTGGCTCTAGAGCTTACTAGTTGTCTACACCTGAAGGAGAGCCCCTTAATGATCCCATTAATATCATACATCTGAAGCGGTTCTATACTTGAACCATGAAAATGATCTTGAAAAAATCCTAAAATTTATAAAAAGTCCTAAAAAAATCTTTAAAATTATAAAAAGTCCTGAAAAAATCCTAAAAATTGTAAAATGTCCTGAAAAAATCATCATCCTAGTGAAAACCTGCCAAACAGGTGCCTTGATGAATAAAAAAAAAGAACTAAAAAAAGATACAGAAAAGTAAAGAGAAAATAATCACCCAATGGTGAAAACTTGGCAATCAGGCAACTTGGGTAAGTATGTTGGTGAAAACTTGGAAACCTGTGCCACACATAATGGACTGAATCATTATCTATCGAACTCCCATTCACCCCTATCAAAATCCACTCGCTATCACGTTCCATCCCATTTCACTCATCCCTTGTTCTCAAGGTATCTTCCCCATTAGGCCAGCAGACGAGACCTACTATCCCACTTCCCGAACTTCTGTAAATATCCGTTGTATATAGTGTCTCTAGTTTGTACATATCATCTTGTCCTTCCCAGTAGTACTTCTGATCGCAAAATACATGGCCCAAAATGACCACAATATCATCAATGTTTCCTCTGCAAGCATCCCATGTCACTGTGATTCTCCAAAGGTTTTCCGTTTGCCCATCAACAATTCCAAATGCAGTCAAAACCCACCAACCAGGTCCTTGTATGATGCATCCTTCCTCCATGTCTGACCTAATCACAACATCCACATTTGGTCGATCTCTTTTGGCAAAGGACATCTTTTGGTCGTATCACTTGGATTTCATAAATGTTTTCTTGGATTCTTCAGTTGATTTTGAGGTCTCAATTGAATATTCTCCTCAAGGTCACCACGATCCTTTATATCATGGTGCACTACGGTGAGAGGCATTTTTCTAGGGCAGGGTCTTTTTGTGATCTTTTGTTTTTTCTTGTGATTTAGTTGGACATGACCCTTGCACGGGTCACATGTGATCTTTTGGATTATTTGATGGACTTGGGAAATGTTTTTTTTTTGTGGGTTCCCCCGCATCGTTTCCACCATGCTTCCTTTCAGGTGCATGTGTGATGCTGGGGCAACCCTTGCGTGTCTTTTTTGCATCAGTCCTATGCAACACTAGTGACATGACCTCAAGTTCCTAGTAACTTTGGTTAGTCCCTTCTGTTGCTATATCAAACTAAGTGCTCAAACTACATGGTGGTGTTCCCCTTCGGAATACCTCATGCTCAAGCTTCACTAAACATCCTCCCTCCTATCAATCATCTAAACTAAAGCTCACATCCTCCCTATCCAACCCCTGCAATCATCCTAAACCAAAATCCCCAAAATCATTTTCCTCACATCTCCTTTCACCCATCTTTCCTACATAAGCACCTTTTCATGATGCAAACCTATCCACCTCCTTCACCTCACGTTCTTAACTCATGGATTGTGATTGTGTAAATGACCTATTTTTTACCCCTCTGACCCTTATTGAGGCCCTTTTGAACCCTCATTTTCCCTCCCGAATGCCTTTTCGCCCCCTATTTTCTCCCCTCACACTAAATCTTGTCCATCATTGCCTTTTTCACCTTTCTTTTCCTCGTTCATCCCCCTTCTTAGTCTGTCACACACCTTCTTCCCCTTTTCCTTTTGAGATGCCACCTGAGCCCCTTCCTCTTTCCCTTCTACCCTTTTGAGGGGGCATCACCTAGTCTAACATCCTAACCCGTAAACCAGGGAAACTATGCTATTGAGTCCATTCTTCATGTCATCTATTATTGCTAAAAATATCTTCAAAATAGTGCTATTTTAACACTATGTCGAAGAGGGGCAAAATGTAGACACCTAAATTTGATTACATTATTTAGTAATTTTATTTCATTTTCTCCTAGGACATCTTATTAATTAAATATTATTATTTGATTAATTTATGTCATCCCCTAGTTAACTAATTTTATTAATTAACTATAGTCCAATTAATTATCTAAATGACAAACCTATAGTCTGATAATTAATTAATCCCCATTCTTCTATTAATTTAAATAGATGCACATATCTAATTGAATTAATTTATAAAACCCCTTTTTTCCTCTCACTTGAAATTAAATGAATATTTAATTCTAAACCCTTAACCAAACCCATCCCAAAATCCTAACATGTAGTTCATACTCAACCCAACCCATTCACCCATACTAATCTTCCTTAATTAGCTAATGACCCATGATTAGCTAATCTAATGCTCTGCTCATTCTCTCTCCTCCCATCACATCCTCTTAAACCCCCACTTGCCCTCTAATCCAAACCTAATTACCCCTTAAACATCTACATAATCACAATCCCAGGATTAGGAAATCCTAAGCCAACTCAAGTCAACTCTCATGTCACATCACCACATCCCCTAATGTCAACCTTAAAAGCTCTTATACATTTCTTACACATCTCTTACACACTCTTATGCATTTGTCCCCTCTCACATCTCCCAAAATGGTCACATTCCTCAAGGATTTGACCTCTCCTCTCAACCTCTCTCATTGTGACACTTGTCATAATGCTATGCATTTGAGAAAGCACAATCCATGTGTTCTCTCTTGGATGCATCTCAACCCTTCCTCAAGTTTGCAGCTTGACCATCCATTCACCCTTCCACTAACCTATAAATTGAGCCTCCTTCTCCTTCTTTTTGATCTGCCATTTGAGCAAAGTTATCATGCCATTTTGAACAGCAAAAAATAACATCCATAGCGTTATGATGCCAAATTTTCTACTCATCCATTGAAGCTTGAGCATTAGCATTTGATCACACATTCCATCCTTGGACAAATCTTCTACACTTTGGAGACTTTTGGGTTTGAGGTTTGCATTCTCTTGTTGATTTTGTCTTCATTTTGTAGGTCTTAGCATAAGTGTTTATCTAGTTTGTTTTGTTGAATATTTAGCTTGCTTGGTATTCCTTAACACTACATTTTAGGTACTTACACTAAGAATCCAACTTTTTTACAACAATTTCTCCATTAAAAGTTTGAATTTCAATCTTAATACTTACTTTAAACATAGTTTTCTATTTTCCTTTATATGGCATTGCTAAGAAATCCACACTTTTCTTACCTTCTTCCCCTATGCCAAATTACTTACAAAGTTTGGTTCTTGCACCATCTTCATTTGTGTGTGTTCTTAGCCTAACAATTGTTGGTCTTTAATGTGAAATGATGTTTTGAAGAGGCCAAAAGAAAAATGAGAGGAGAGAATATGTGTCTTCTACACAGTTGAGGCAATTAAACCAGAAAACACATATTTTTATAGGAAAAAATCCACAAATATTTCAACAGAAGCTTCTTTACAAGACCTTTTCAAAGAAGAGACAATCAAGGAAACAAGTAAGTTCAACAAATTAAACAATAGAAGATTCGTAATAACAAAATTAAATGATAGGGTATGCTATCCCTAGGCTATCTGAGTCCTAATGTAGTCCAAGTATGCCCTTACGGTCACCCAAGGCATTGCCCAAACACGTATATTCCAGGTCCTAATGTGGTCTCAGACTTGGGCGATCCCAGTATACCCCCAAGTTCACCCAAGGTACTACCTGAGTCAATCTTTTTAGTTCCCAAATTGAGCCATTCGAGCCCTATCCAAACTCTCCTTGGGCTGGGGAATAGAGAGGCACCCAGTCGAAGGGGATACACTTAGTTTTTTTCCAAAAGTTTGCAAAAAGATATGTAAAAATAATGATTCTCATGGCTGGATAGCCAATACTCAGACCCGACGCAGCAAGGAGGAGAATTCCAAAATAACGGTGGAAAAGGGCGAAGCCAAATTAAGCATTGAGAGTATGGATGATTGCAATGGTGAGTTTTGGGGGCTCACATACCTCAAAATCTGTCAAGGGTCTTTGTTTATCGCTTCATCCCGCTCCTAAAACTCTCTTTGGGGCATGCAATCAAAATAAAAATGGTCTTCATCAATCACTTCGTCCCGCTCTAAAACTCTCTTTGTGGGCAATCAAAATAAAAATGATTTGGCCGTTTCACTTTTTTTTTTTTCATATATACCCTGAAACTATCAGAATTCTGATGGTCTATTTAAAACCCATCAGAATTCTGACACCATCCGGGACTATTACAAAAAAAAAAAACCCAAATTCATAAAAAAGAATTATCCATTGAAATTGGGCCCCAAATGTAGTAGTGTGGGATAAGGTTGAAACACTAGCCTCTTGACCTTAGGTATTTTTTCTTGATGTGCTTTAATGTGCTAAGAGCCATGAAATTTTTTTGGAATATACACTTGATATATTTGAAACATTGTTACACCTTGAAAGACCTCACATATACTTGTATCTGCAAGGTTTCTTTGTCCCTTGTTGGATTGTTTGAAGACTATTTCTTGTTCAGACTATTTAATTCAAATCAAACTTGGTCTAGGAAGTGATCTGAACTTGTCAGTCAACCATTACAATCCTTTAAAGTCAAACTTTTGGGCTAAGCTCAAGTGTTTTCAACATTGCTTCTCCCTTTTGATCCTTAGCTCTTCCTAATATTTGGTACATTCTAGAAAGTTAGGAATTTCCTTTAGCTGAAAATGATTACTTTGATCTCTTGACTACACTCTTGGTTAGTAGATTTTTCATTTGTCCATCCTCTTCTTGATGGACAACTTGGGCATATTGTGGCATGTTATCTTTTCTATTTTTTTTAATTCTTTTCACTTTGGACAAGTGGACACTTTTCTCACCTAGTTTGAAAATCAAGTCATTTTATGACATCCTATTCCGTTCTTGAAAATCTTCTTTCATGCTAGTCACAACTAGATCTCAAATCTGTGAAGGAAAACAACAAAAATAAAACTTTGACAAATAATCTAAAGGAGATCATGCACCTTGGGGTTTTAAACCCTTTGCTAATATCTGTAGTGAATCTACACTATCCACCCCTAGATTGGATAACAATGTTTCTTACACTCCAATCATGGAAGAATGAAACAAAAGGATTGATGAATTTCTGAAACAATTGGGAGACACATTTTGGACAAAAAAATAAAGAACATTTTGATCATTACAATTATATACATGGCTCACAACAGGGCTCTCAACACACTAGACATGTCTCACATGGCTCACAAAATGGTGATTCAGATAATGAGATAACTGAAAAAGACATCTTACAATTCCAACAAGAGGAAAATTTTCAAAGACTCATAAAGTTTAACTTTAATCAAGAGAAAGACAAATACTTCTTGCAATTAGCTTCACAAGGGGTCAAGTTACCTCATAACTTTGACATTGACAACTTGATAAAGAAAAAGGAACCATCTAAAATGGAGGTTATGAAGAAAAAAATGGAAGAGATGATTAAAAAAATGTTATGCTTGGAAATAGAGAAGGAACAACCGAAGACATCCTTTTTACTTGAGGCTATATGTTCATTCCCTTGAACAAAGATTTATACATGCCTCCTTTTCTTCACAAGGTTGAATTTCCTAAATATGACAAGTATGATGGTAGTGGAGATCCAAATGACCATGTTAGGGATTTTTGTGCACTAAACATGTAATTATTGCATGAACCCACTTATCTTATGAGACTCCTTCCTAGGAGTCTTAGTGGTCAAGCTATGGAATGGTTCACTAAACTATCTCCTCCACTTAAATCATTTGACCAACTAGTGCACAAATTTATCCAAAAATACTCCTATAATATCTAACATTCTATCACCAAGCTTGATCTTTGCAATATAAAACAAAACCAAGGTGAGCCCTTTGTGGTTTTCCTTCAGAGATGGAGGAAGCTTTATTCACATTATCATCGACAGATTCGTGATATTGAAAAGATCAATATATTCATCAATACTTTGGTTTCTGAAATGAATTATGCATTGCAAATGAAAACACATGCTTCATTTTACAAATTGGTTGATTTATCCATACACATAGGTGACGTCCTTGTTTGTAAAGGTGAAATCACTTTTTAGCATAAATAGCATAAGTCCTCTTCAAACAACCAGCATAATAAAAACAAGTATAAGTTTTGGAGAAAAACCATAGATGTTGTCAATGATGGAATTGTAGTATGACCTCAATATCTACCTCTACTAAATCTAAAGATCCTGTATTCAATTTGACTACTACTATGAAAGATAACAAGAGTGCTCAAATAGGCTCTAAACTTGAAACCAACAGAGATAGGTCATGGATCTCCAGGCCTAAGAGAGACTTTACTCTTCTTGGAGAACCCCTTGAGATTGCCTTGAAGACACTTCTGACTAACAAGATCATCACTTTTCCTGATAATTAAAAGCCATATGATCCTGAGATTAAGCCTAAGTGGTGGAATGACAACCACTATTGTGATTACCATTGCAAAAAAGGCCACAAGACTAATGACTGCATAAATCTTAAGAATCTCATCCGGGATCTAATTGATAATGAGATAATTGTTATTGATCTCCCATAAACGAATACTGATCACAAGGCTTTCAAGGAACCTTTTCCCAAGCATGAGAAAGGGGATTCTTCTAAGGAGAAGGATAAAAAGGTAGGTTACACATACTCTAATAATAACTATGTGATCAACATGCTTGAGTCCTCCAACCATACTGTTAATGTTATCAAAATTAAAGACAAGGCTCAAGCTGAATCATCCAACGTGGTAACCCACTCTCACGGAAAAGTCACTCTACAAGGAGCAGGTTCATCCTATTCCTCTGTTCCTTAAAAAACAACAACTTCAACATCCAAACCAACTACCTTGTTAGGGGCATGAGATTACAATATGGTCGACCAACTTCAATGCACCCCATCTCAAATCTCAATAGCTACTAAAAATCTCTCCTGCTCATAGAGATATTTTTTAGCAAGCTCTTCTTACGACTAATGTACCTAAGGACCTAGATGTAGACAAATTCCACTCCATGTCCAGTCATCTTGCTTCACCTCATTATCTAAATTTCTCTAAAGAAGATGAAAAATCTATCACTAACCTCTCCATATTGAAGTCATTATCCACAAGCATAGAGCGAAATGTGTTTTGATAGATGGAGGTGTAGGTCTAAATATCTACACATTTCACCTAGTTAAAGCTCTTGGTTTCTCAGAACATGTCATTTATCCTCAACGCAAAATAATGATCAAGGCATATGATGAAGAGGAATGTTCTTCTAAAGACATGGTAATCTTTCCCATCCGGGTAGGTCCTGTTTAGTAGGTTGTCATTTGTTAGGTCTTGGACCTTCCTTTGGCATATAACATACTTATGGGTCTCCCATGGATCCATGAAATGAAAGTAGTCCCTTATACTTATCACCAATGCATCAAGTTCTCTCACAATGGAATTGATGTGACTGTTCTTACTGACTCCATGTACACATGCAACAATTTTAAACAAGAAGAAAGAATGATTCCTCACAATAAAGAATGGTTAAGTCCTAAAGAAGTGGGAGAAAAAGGAAAAATAACTTTATCCAATTGTGGGAAAAGAATACTAGTTAGACTTGCTGATATGGGAGAATATCAAGTGGAAACTCTTCCAATTTCCCCAAGATCTTATGGTAGATGATCTTCCTCATTTCCTCCTACAAATCCAATAGCTCCTATCATACATAAAGGTACCAGAATGATTAAGGATAAAGTTTCCCTAGAACTAGAAATGGAAGAAAGTGACGTGCTACAATGGCTTTACAAAGAAGAAGAGTTTAAAAAAGAGGTAAAATATGTTGACATTTCATATGAAAAGTATGGTGTGGGTTACCAGCTTATGAAAATAATGGGATATGATGGGAGAAGTCCTCTTGGAAAAGGAAAAGGCCTCCTTCAACATCTATATGCTGAATTAAGAAACCCCAAGGACAATACTGGTGTTGGGTACCATGAAATAAAATTTGACAAACCTAGCAGCAACACTCCCACACTCGACCAATATGAAGACTCAAATGATGAGGAAGAAGTAGACATTCAACCAATGAGGTATGAAAGGATTTTTCACATTCAAATTGCTAATCCATATTATCGAGGAGAGCCCTATATACCATCTCAAGTGCCTCAAGAAAATGACTCTATGGGTCTTGTTGAGCATCATTTTTACACGAGGACAATGGCTAGGAATTTACATGAGAAAATTCCCCTCGTGGAAGACTAATGGATTCAATCTCAAGATTCCTTCTGGCTACGTCTCAACCACTTAGGTAGCTCAATGGAAGACAAATGTGAATCTGTTAACAAGGAGGCCTTTGCTGGTTCTTCTCTCAAGGGAAATTGTAAAACAAACTTTAGGAAACCAAAATATCTCTCTTTTTTTATACAATTTTCAGATTTAGGAATGAAAGCAATGCTAATTTAATTAATCTACTAAAAATAACTTGCGAGGAAGGTTAGAAGATGTAGGGTAACAAGAGATTTGAATGAAATTGTTGAAAAGAAACCTAATGGACATATGCTAGCATCACACCACCATGTGAATTAAATAACCAAGAAGATGAAGAAACCCACAAAATAGAGATCAAATCATGTCACAATCTTCAGCTAAATGGATACAAACATTAGTGAAATTGAACAAATGCAGACGTATGATAAGCCAAAACTCATCGGATCATGAAGCCACCCCAGATGTGCGCACATGTGAGACAAGTTGATCTTCAAGCACCAAAGAATGATCTTCTCAGAAATTCATCACAACATAGCAATGCAATACCAGCAAACACCAAACTAATAGATCACAGACTTAAAACCATTAAACAACCAATTGGCTCTTTGAAATAAAGAATGAGCAATTCACACATTCATAAATTTTTCATAGATAGTAGATAAATCACACCATGAATAAAGCACCAACTGCATATATTGTATTAATGATCAAATTGACCCTCATTACATCATTCTATTACAATTTATAGAGCCATGCTCTTATTTTTGTAGCTAGGGTTTGGATACAACTAAAAACTTGAAAATAAATCTAAACTAGAGATTGCATTAAAGAAACTACTACTAAAACTTATCTAAACTACCCTAGCATGCAATAAAACCTCGTGCATTACAAAGCTTTGAGTAAATTATGTATTAAATAACTCTAAAATGAGGCTGGAACTTATGCATGCACTTGGTAATATTCATGTTTCTGCTCTTGATCTTTGGCTCTGACTTCTCCACGTGGACCCAACTAGAAGAGATCCCAAAATCATGCACAAATGATCCCAAAAAAGAAGCCCAGTTGACTAGAAAATGATCTCTGAGATAACTAGAGTTAACTTTTGGACGTGAGAAAAAATGCCCAAATCCCGACAGTTGGTCTGAAAAACTCAAACTCCAAAATTGACTAAGTACTAAGTCCTCCATCTCCAAAATTTTGGACTTTGTACTTGTCAGTGACCGAAAAATCCCTAGGGCTGAAATGCCAAAAATCAGGCTCTACAAAAATGGCTAAGTGTCAAACTACATTTTTTGTACACAAAATTTGACAGGACTTGGACTGGATGCTCATTGGCTAGGGGACACTTCTGTATGTTCTTTCTTGAATCTATCCACAATCTCCAGCACTTGATCAAATTCAGGCATCTTAATCCCTTGGAGGACTTGTTGTTGTCTATCCCGGAAGGCAATCAACTCTTCTAAAAAAGTCTTTATTTCTTCTTCTCGAGATAGAATTTTATGAATCTCCTCCTTTTGATAGAACATTTGTTGGAGGTCATCCTTAGTCTTCACTTCTTGGAATATTTCTAGATACTGGTTGATGATGACATTTACTGAGTACATGGTTTTCTCATCCTCTTCGTCATACAGATCTAGGTCCAGACCTTCAAAGAGCTTCTGTAACTCTTCCAAAAAGAGCATGTTGTTGTCTCTTCTCTTATTTAACCTCTTGAGGACCTTTTCAAATATGGCCAATGCCGTCATTATCTCCTAGATCCACTGCTCAAAACTATCTAACTCTGAGCCTTCATATATTTTTACCAAGACTTGGAAGCACTGCTTCCTTATCACTGTCAACTCATCTAATACCTTTTGCCAGTGTAGGATCATTTCCTCCACACCATTTTCCTCACTCATGATCTCAATCAAAGAAGTTATTCCTATCAGGATACCTCAAAGGGGCTGTAGAATCCTCCTAAGGGATAAACTAGCAAACTGTTCAAAATCTAGCTTCCAATCGACACATGCTTGTACAAAAGAATGTGGACTATCTATATTTATTTCCCCTTTCTTCTCCAAAATTTCCTGTAATGAGGCCTCGGGGTTATCAAGGTCAATGGGACCCTCTGTCTTCAAAATGAACTATTTCATGGCTTCATTCTACTCTAATAGACCCTTTATCCTTTCTTCATCCTTATCCATGAAGTTGAGAGCATGCTTCAATCCTAGAGTAGCCAAGGTTTTTCTACCTTCCTTGGTGGGTTCCCCCAAGTTTGTCTCCTCCAACATGTAGTCATTAGGAGTAACCTCACTTGTACTGACATCCATTGTGGGAAAAACCACCTGTGCCTTCCACCTAAGATCTTGTGTTACGTAAGATAATGTCCTCACTCGGGTAATCGATGCCATTTGGTGGAAGGCTTTCCCTAATGTAGCCATATCAGCCTTATCATCTATGTATACTCTGACCCTAGGATGTATCTCTTTTATGAACCAAGTGGGCTTTGAAAAGGATGTTAAAGGCTCATATGGAGCAGCCAGTGCAGAAGAAGTTTCCAAGTGCTCTGTTCCTATTTCTTCATAACTCTCTTCATTCTTAGCGTCTTGTTCACCCACTTTCCGCTCTTCTTCATCTTGGGTTTTCTCTTCATCCTCAACCGTCTGCTATTTGTTAGCCATTTTTTCCTTTGTATCTATTTGTTGTTTCTCCCCCTCAGTGTGTTTCTCTTCTTCAGCCTATGATTCTTCTTTATCAGTGGGCTCCTCTGATCCTATGTGATCTTCTCCTACTTTATGCTCATCAACTGCATGTGTGTCCTTCTCAGGCTCTTGCGAGCTGTGAGGTGATGACTCATCTTGATTAGGGGGTGGAGTGGGAGTGACAAAGGGAGTGGCTAAAGGCATTTAAGGCAGATTTGGTAAGGGAACATGGGACGATGAAAGTTTTTGGGGTAGCGGAGTGGTTTGTATTGGAGGGGGAAGTGGAGTGGTAGGTGGCATTTGATGCAGAAATGGAGGTGGATTTGGATAGTTTTGAGGTAGAGGTGGAGGTGGAATGGATGAGACCAAGGGTACCTATGTAGCTATATCTTCTTCGGAGGTGATCCCAATAGAAGAGTCTTTATTTGGTTCTGCAGTCTCCTTTGGAACCTCTGCCATCTCAACATCAACTTGTTCTTGAGGCTTTTGTTGGACGTCCTCTCCCATGCCACTAAAAAGGCTTGTGAACTAAGTGGGAACTTGTTGCTTAGACTCCTTAAAGCCATGCAATCCTGCAAAATCTATGATGTCAAACTCATCATCACCAAGGGCATCTAGATTTAGTGGTTCTTCCTGAGTAGCCCCTCCAACATCCTCCAGATCATCCATTACTCTCCTCCTTTTGATTGACCCCATGGGCCTTATCCTTCTAATAAGAGGGATTTTATCCAACTCATCTTCATCTTCTTTCTATAGGGTATCCATCTATGTAGGTGTCGAGCCTTTATTTCTCTTGTAGACATTTCCCTTGGTCACTCCAGCCAGCTTGGGTCCTATGATCTTGAAAAAAAATTTCTTGGTCATGTTTGGAGAATCATGGCTACTGGATGAAGGCACATCTAGTGGTGCAATGCTCCCTATCATTTTGGTCTTGAACTTCTTGGAGTGCGTAGATGGGCCATATGTAGTTGGGTGTTCATGCCTATATATGAATTCTAGCTTTAGAGGAGCAGCCTCTTTGAAATGTGGTTTCAATATCTTTTCTCCCTTCTTCTTTTCTTTAGAGGGTTGCTCTGGGAGTTGTTTCATTGGCACTAGTTTCATTGGGAAAGGATGGGAAATCCATGATTTGGTAACCTTGACCACATGTCAGGCTCTGAACTCAATGTCATCATTTTCATCTCGATCTACCTCTGCATTCAGGATAGCCCTTGCATATACCTTGTCTCTATTGTAAATAGAGTCCAATATATCTTTGGAATCAACCTCCTTTTCCCTTTTAGGGATTCTTAATGAAAGAGTGGTCTGTGCCAGCTCTAGACTCATCCGACAATAGTCATAGATCCTTACCTCATATTCATCTACATAGTTAGCCCAGTGATCTTCAATATGAGCCTCATGGATGTAATGCCTCCCCATTATGTGGCTGACTATACCAATGGGATCAAAATGCGGCCTACCAAATTTTAGGTTGGCAGTGGGAACTCATCCCATTCCTAGGCCAGAGACTTGCAGACCTTCATGTTTGGCACACAGTGGGGGCTGATAGAAATGCGAAAATCCTAGCAATGCTTCTTCTTATGCTTGATGTGTTCATGTGCGTCAGATAGCTATCTTGCTATCTCTAGGAGAACTACCCTGTCAAAAGGGCATCTTGATAAATTCTTTGGTGCCAAGGTGCTTACTGCCACCCAAATCTAGGTGAAGGTTCATAATTGTATATAGAATGCCCCAAGGGCCTTTACCTTCACTGTTGCTTTAGCGGACAATCTCTTGGCATAATCTCCCTCTATGGAACGTATGATGGAAAATATCAAAGCATCATTGACAATTCTGAAATCTGTGCTGTTATGTGTGTAAAAATATTTCCTCACCAATTGAGGATACATCATGAATGGCTAGGTGTTTTGTTCTCCCATTGCCCCAACTTTGATCAATCTTGGGTAAACTACCCTGGTGGCTAGCAGGTACATGACATAAGATGTCATGTAGAAATGAGGGTTTGCCTTTACTTGAAAAAGTTGCTCATCAAGATTATCACTTAGAATGGAGGCCCAATCAAACCTTGCTTGCCTTTCTTTTATCTTCTGGATGAGTAGGATCATCCATGGCTCCAATTAAGAAGACTTTTCTAGCCCGTACACTCTGTTGATCATTGTTATTGTAGCTTAGATGTCTTCTTGCATATACCCTGTTGGTGCTCAAAAATGCTAGTCATTTTGAGGCCAACTGACAGGCACAATAGATGCCTCTCCAATTTTGGTTCAATCGAACCAAGGCTGGTAGGCCAAAATTGAATACCTTGTCTGACTACACAAATATGCGCATAAACAACAAAAATTCTTCCAAAGGGGTTACTGATCCTTGGAAGAAGAAGAAACCTAATATCCTAATTATCAGGTGTTTAGATATTTAAACTAATGCTATGAACTAATGCTAAACCTAATCTAATGTTTTGTAGATAAAGTAGAAGATTTGAAATATATCCCATAGAAAGAAATAAATGACAATTTCAAAAGAACAAATAGACCAGTGCCTGATACAAATCTAAAAATAGAGTCAAATACATTCAATACCATAAGTATCTAGATACGGTTTTAAGATAACTCATTTCTGCAAAATGAGACCATCACCCTACAAGCTACTATTTAAAACAAAATTTACAACAATTTATACAATAGGTCCTAAGATTTTTAACTCAACTTAAGAGCCCAAAGGAAACAGTGACAGGTTCCCAGACCATGCTACTATTATTCAAATTGTAAAAAATTAATCATAAATAAATGTATAAAACAAAAAGCATAATAGGATACCCTAGCTAGAGGGTAATCCAAGAAATTGACTAAACATAAAAAATTGTATAATCAATAGGTATAAGTACTTATCAAATATCTGTGCCTGAGATCTTGAGACATTAAGTTTCAATCCGTGAGAAGTAGTATTTTTTGCCGTGATAGAATTGTTGTTTTTTGTTTACAATTTGACTGATTATAAATATATTTCTCAAAGGTTCCCTATTAAAGGACATGCCCTTTCACAGGACCTAATCATGCAACTAACCCTAAATATGTATAATAAATCATTACAATGTTGGTTTGGGATAAATTTCCCTCATAATTTATGAGTGTCGTGCATAAGAGTTTATTCTTTAATTTCCTGCACACACAAAATAACCAACACTAGTTCATCTTAATTATAATAACAAAAACATTATGTAATGTGTTAATATTATAAAACTATTTATTATTTATTAATACTTATTTAAAAACTAAGTATCATAAAAATAAAAATGAAATATAATTATACTTAAGTCACAAAAATTATTAAGTTATGAAAGGTTTATACAATGAGATAAATAAAACGTTATGTTCATAATTATCTTTTATTTTGAAAATAAAAATTAATGATCCTACCTAAGAGTAAAACCCATTTAATGCAAAATAGATTTAGCCCTAGAATAAAATCTATTCACTAATGGGTTAAATCAATAAGATAAAATAATTATCTTAATAGATGTCTCAAATATAAAATGACAATATAATTATAAAATGTGTATGATTAGGGAAACCTAAAATTTTAACCTTATAAAAGTAACCCTAATAACATGCCTATAAAAGATTAACCAACTAAAAAATAAAATGAAACTATTAAAAACCCTAAAATTAAAGTAACATAAAAAATGAAAAATTACATTAAGGGATTTGAGATTAAAAAGAAAAAATGATTTATCATTACTCAAACCCTAATAATACATACAAAATTTAATTTACAAATTATACACAATTAAAGTTTACTAATAATAAAATTTTCTTTCACCCTAAAAATATAAATGTTAACTATATGTGAAAACATGAAAATGAGGAAGTGGTAAGAAATTAGGTCACAAATTAATACATATCAAATAATGAACTCACTATGTCATATAATTTAAAATTTTAAGGGTAAAATACAAATTAGGAATAAGTGATTATGACATGCAAAAATTCTCCCTAATAAACAATATTAATTTTAATAATTTATTTTGAAGGAAATATGATTATCTTATGTTTATATATTTATTCATACATATACTCTCGAAGAATAACGTAGAGTAGTTGGTAATGGGGGTAGATTTGGGTAGTTAGGTAGGAAAGAAGGAATGGGTCGAGAGGTCGAGTGTTCAACTCCCTCTCCCCATTCTTTTTTCCTTTTAACATTAAAAATAAGACAATATATAAATAGATAATAATCACATTATTACAAAAAGGTAATTAAGAGATAGATAACTCCCTGTGTGAAAGGTTATTTTAATCTCTCACCTGCACATACAATAAAAATAAATAAATATCTCCTCCTATTCCTCTCGAAGAAAACATATAGATTAATTGGTTAGGGGGTAGGAGGGTAGATAGGTAGGAAGAAAGGATGGCTTGAGAGGTTGAGTGTTCAACTCCCTCTCGCCACCTTTTTTCCAACCTATTTTATTTTTTCAATAATTATTTATTTTTAAAATTAAATATGCATTTTGGAAAGATAATTAACAAATGGAAATACATTTGCTCCTTTATCATCTTAATTTTTTATCATAGGAAAATATGAAAATATATATGATACTTCCCTGACATTCTGTTCTATTTTGGCCTAAATTTTCAGGTGCCAACATACCCCCTCCTCATATCAATCCTGTCTAGCTTACCCTTTGGCATGGGTTGCATGAGGTACTTATTGTTCACTATGTTATGGGCCCGTTGTACATCTTTATTATAAAAATCCATCCCTTTTTTGATATGGAAATTGAAAAACTTATCCACCCCTTTGGGAAAATGGAAGACAACTTCGATGTTATCTGGCCTCAAGTCCAAGACTACCTTGCCAATACTATTTTTCACCATGTGCTCATCAGGTACATAGTGGCTGGCCAATGTGTTAATCAAGTCTGCTGATGGGATGGAGACTGGGTGAGCCACTGTGTTCACCAGAGAATAGTGTACCAGGGAGGTGCAGTCTTCTGATTGCCCCACTGGTTGAGCACATTTGGTCAAGTAGTCATTCCAACTTATATTACCAATGTCTATGTTTGTTATGCTTGCATGCAAGTTGGTCACCTTAGAAGGTGGATGGTACCCCTTAAATTGATACTTCATAGCTGGTGATGCTACTACCTTCTCGACCATATCTGCAAAGAGAAAAAGCCATGGATCAGTAACATGATAGAAAGAAAACTCAAAAAACTAAGTGCATTGTTAGAATTAAGCTCAAAAGCAGCCACAAAAGATAGTTTTGGCCTTTCGATCCTTTGGGGGTATGAGACCTCTGAAAGGGAAAAAAGAGGCTTATGAATTTTCTTTGAAAAACCCTCCTTTTAGCTTTTTCAATGAATCAGAGGTGTGAAACCTTCACAGGCCGACAACTCTGAATCCCTGAAGAGATGCCTTGGTAGTTTTGTGTGATACTAAAGAGTTTCGATGAGCTGGAGAAGATAAAATCTTTGGCCTGTGAAAGGACAAAAAGGCTAAAACCCACACTTGGCATTTGGACAAAAGACTAGTTCACTTTCAGCATTTCAGAGGATAGGGTGTTTTAGTGTGCGCCAACACCTAAATGCTGAAAGATGTAGAGGATTTGGAAAATATAAGGTTTCTCTATGAGTTTGAAAGTTTCAGACCCCGAAGGTCTGAAACTAGGGTTTCACAGTCAGACTAAAAAAAAATGAGTCCAACGGCGAGTTTGACCACAAACTCACCAAGGGGATGCAAAGTGACTACCTTGGTGATCCTCGACCAAAACAACCTAAACCTAAGGGAAGGGTAGAAAAGGCTGATAAAACTCAAACCCTAGCCTATGACAAGCCGAAAAGGCCAAAAAAGAAAGAACCCTAATCTACGACTGAAAACAACAAAGAAATGAAAAGAAGAGAGGGGAGGAGATAACCAACCTTGAAAAATGATGAACATGAAGATGACCAGTGAAGGTAGAAGACTGAAGCGAGGAAAAAGAAACAAGCAACGCACGAAAAGGGTCAGAGATGAGAGAGCGAGTGCAAAAGTGAGTTTAAAAAAACTTGCCTTTTCCTTATATAGGCAAAACTAACTGATGAGGTCATCACCTCGATTGGTCAGCCTTTCAACCTTTTCAGGGGTGTCAGACCTCCAAAAGGCCGAAACTCCAAAAGGCCAACTCCCTTTCAGGAAGTTAGACTTTTGAATCTTTGGACCTCTGACAAGTTTGAAAACCCGCCATGACTGACAAATGCCCAAGGCAAAATGCTCCAACCCCTCTTACTCTTTCGGCCTTTCACACTTTCAGACATCCGAAAGTGTGAAAGCACAACAAGGCCGAAAAGCCAGAAAATAGACAACAAACAAAACAAAACACAAATAGAGGACAACAAGAAAAATAAGCAAAAAAGTAGAAGTGGGGCCCCTTAGGCCAAAAGGCTAAAAGGGGAGCATGGTTGTGGGACCACAATAGGTCCAACAAAAAATGATCTTAATCAAGAAGATCCCAATCAATCTCTTAAAGTAATCACTACTACTACAAATGGAAATGTTTCCATTACCCTTACTCCTGAATACATTGTTCACTTTGATCACATGCATCCTAATTGGGGGCAACTTGTTGACATCTCCCATATCTTGGATATGCCTAGGTTCATGCCTATTCTAGACTACTCTGCTACTACTACTACTGAACAAGATCTTGTCATTGAAAATACACCTCTTGACATAGAAGGAAGAGTTGATGAAGATCTTCCTCCTACGATAACTCTAGCTAACTACATCAAATAATATTGTAATGATGAGATAGATTCACATGAATATGAGTGGGACTCATTATCAGATGCTACAGTCAAAATTTAGGTCGATATCATACACAGGTACACCACTACTAAAAATTTTGAAAGAGGAGAGAGCTCAAATTATCAAGGTCAAACTACTGATGAGGATCCCTCCAATCCTCCTATGGAGATCATCCCCATACCCTCTAGGTCATCTTCAACTGATCAAGAAAACCATGGGTACATAAGACCTCATCCTACAAAAGCTACATAGAATTTAGGAAGGTTTAGGATTGAGATGGTTCATGTTCATATAGTTCTGGAACAAATGACTATTCAGGAACACAATGGGGGACTTGGTTATAGGGATAGGCTATCTGTATTAGATTCTTGTAATATTCCTTTAAACTCCTTTGATGCTTCTAGGAAAACACATGATTGACAATGCTTTATGGAGGATAACTTTCTTGACCTCTTAGGGACATTCATGGACAATGATGATGATACCAGTGTCTTTTCACTTGAACCCATCGAGCCTTTATCCCTTATCCATCCTGAGTTAATCGACTGGACTCATTCTGTATCTATCCAACTCATATCTGTTGACATTGATCATGAACTAGCATGTTACCTAAATGCTTTTGAACCTTCCCCTTCTTCCACCAATGTAATGAGTCAAAATATGGTAGTGGAAGATATCAAGTATCTCAGTTAGAAAAACAAAAACAAAAAGAACAAGTGGTCTAATGGTGTAAACCACTTTGTGGTAGTGTCAGACCCTAAAATAGTAAAAATAAATGATGCATCCAATGGTAAAAACCTCTCTGAGGCACCTATGGATGAGATAATTGATATTCTTCCTGAGAACTTCTAAGAAAGATCATCATTTGTTATCGAGCCTACACAACAAGTCAACTTGGGAACATGTGAGAATCCACAGATTATACATTTGGCACAATCATTAGCTGATGATGAAAGTTAGCAGTTTATCTATTTCTTCATAGAAAACAAAATCAAACTTGCATGGTCCTACTCGGATATGCCAGGCTTAGATAAAAATCTCATTATGCATCATTTTTCTATTGCTCTAGACATGAAACCAGTAAAAAAGAAGCTACAAAAAATGCATCCACATGTTTTATTACTAGTTAAAGCAAAACTTGAGAAATTACTAAAGGCTACATTCATTTAGGCTATAAACTATGCTGACTGGATATCTAATAATGTGCCTATCTCTAAAGCTGACAAGTCTATTTGCATATACAAAGACTTCAAGGACTTAAACAAGGTTGTTCCTATAGATGATTTTCCATTACCTAACATTGACATGATTGTGGAAGTCACTACTGGATTTTAGATGTATTCCTTAATAGATGGCTTCTCGAGCTATAATCAAATCCACATCACACCTAAAGATCAAGAGAAAATTGCATTTACTTCTGCATGAGGAACCTTTTGTTGGAATGTCAAGCCATTTGGATTCACAAATTCTAGATTTACATACCAACATGCCATGATGACTATTTTTATGATATGATGCACAAAAAGTATGGAGGAGCATGTCGATGATACACTGGAAAAATATTCTACTAGAGATACCCAACTTGCCAACTTAGAAAGGATCTTCACAAGAATGGAACACTTAAAACTAAGACTTAATCCTAAGAAGTACACTTTCAGAGTCACCTATGGTAAGTTGCTTGGCTACATTGTCTCAGAACATGGGATTGAGGTGGATACAACAAGAGTTAGGGATATTATGGAAATGCAACCCCCAAGAAACATCAATCAAATGAGGACATCATAAGGAAAGTTGTAGTCCATTAGAAGATTCATCTCATAGCTAGATGAAAAGGCACAACTTTTCACTAAGACTTTGCGTAAAGGTGTGAATTTCAAATGGAATGAGGATTGTGAGAAACATTTTCAACAAATCAAGGAATACCTGGCCAATCCTCTAATTCTAATGGCTCCAACTCCTGGAAATCTCTTGTTTCTTGACATATCTGCCACTGATTCTTCCTGGGGAGCCTTTCTTTAAAAACATAAAGATGAAGGACATGAAAGATATATCTATTATATTAGTAGAACACTGGTCTCTTATGAGCTCAAGTATACAGTCATTAAAAAATCTTGCCTAGCAATAGTGTTTGCTTCTCAAAAGTTTAGACACTATATGTTGGCTTACTCAACACAGCTAATAGAAAAAATAAATCCTCTCAAGTACTTATTAAACAAGGAAACAATAACATGATGGTTAGCTAAATGGGTGATGATACTTAGTAAATTTGACGTGACATATGCTCACTAAAAATCTATCAAAGGGAAAGCTTTGGAAGATCATTTAGCAAATGCACCTTTACAAGATACACATCCTCTTATAGATGAATTTCTTGGCAAGTCCATCTTACACTTAACTCAAAATCCCTAGAAGATATACTTTGATGGCTCATCTACATAACAAGGCATTGGTGTTGGTGTTTTGTTCATCTCCCCACAAGGCTACAAGATCTCAAAAGCATACAAGATGATCTTTCCATACACAAACAATGTACCAAAATATGAAGGGTTAGCCAATGGACTCAAACTGGTGATTGAATGTAAAATTGAGGAACTCCATGTCTATGGTGACTCTCAGCTGGTAATCAACCAAGTTACCAATGAATACCAAACTATATATGAGAAGATCCTACCATACAAACATTTGGTTGATGTTTTGAATAAATACTTTATATTCATCAATTACCAATTGCAGAAAATAGAGTAGCAGATGCCATGGATACCTTAGCCTCAATGCTACAACTTGAAGAGCACCGGTTCCACTATGATTCCTAGTGGAAGAACTCCCATCCCCCACCTATGACTCACCTAATTCCCAGATCATTTGCACCATCATTTATCCTAATACCTCCCACTATAGCCAAATATATCACTACCTTCGACACCAAATCATTCCTAAAGGCCTATCTTAAAATTAAAAAGGAAACCTTATAAGAAGTGCATCTCGGTATTTACTCATTACTAATGACTTGTTTAAGAGGAGTCTAGACAGTAACCTCCTTAGGAATCTAGAATGTGAATAATATGACAAAGCATTAAGTGAAATCCATGAGGGTATTTGTGGATCTCACTCGAATGGTCTTTCCTTGGCCAGGAAATTATTAAGAGAAGGATACTACTGGCCCACTATAGAAAAGGATGCTATCCAATTTGATAAGACCTGTCAAAAATGTCAATTCCATGGGAATCTTATCCACACTCCTACTCAAGATCTACTTCCTTTTATCACTCACTGACCATTTCAACAATAGGCTATTGACCTTGTGGGACAAATCAATCCTTCATCTTCCAATGACCACAGGGTCATTATAATAGCTATTGAGTATTTTACCAAATGGGTTGAAGTTGTTCCTCTCATCCATGCACCAAGAAAGTGGATAGCTATGTTTATACTCAACTATATCATCTACAGATATATGATCCCATCTTTAATTATTACAGATAATGGAGGCCAGTTCAATAATAGTGACATTAATGAGCTTTGTGATATATTTCATATCACACATCATTCCTCCTCAATCTACTATCCTCACTGGAATGGACAATAAAAAGAATCAAACAAGACAATCCTCAATATCCTACATAAAATAGTCAACAAGTGAGGACGATATTGGCACTTGCAAATCAATCCATCTCTATGGTCTTATAGAACAAACATTAGAACACCTACAGGGGCTACTCCGCTTTTATTGGTCTATGGTTTTGAATCTATCTTACCAATAGAAGTCAAGAAACCTTCACTTAGGGTATCACTACATGGTCTTATCATTGATGATGACTATAGAGCTTCCCGACTTCAAGAGATTGAATTACTTGATAAACACATAAAAGAAGCATTTGACCATATGAGGGTCCATCAAAAGAGAATGTCTAGAGGCTACAACAAGAAAGTATGACATTGTGAGTTTCACGTCGGTGATCTTTGTCTAAGAGAGAACCCCAAGAATCAACAACATCAAGAATAAAAGTATAAATTTGAACCCAATTGGCTTGTCCCTTTTGTCATCACTCCAAAATTTGGTTATGGAGCTTATCAACTAGCTACTCTAGAAGGCAATTTTCTCAGAGAGCCTCTCAACGCTCTGCACCTGAAACAATTCTATAGATAGACAATTAGGATTTCATGTACAACAATCTATGATCTTGGAAAAAAATCTAAGAATGCATAAAAAGTCCTGAAGAAATCCTAAAAATTGTAAAAATGTCCTGAAAAAATGATCATCCTGGTGAAAACCTGGAAACATGCGCCTTGATGTATCTAAAAAAAAATCAAATATCAAAAAATTTATAAAAAAAAGTAAAAAAAATGAAAAGAACAAAAAAATTGAAATAGAAAAAAAGTGCCTTGGTGAAAACCTGGAAATAGGTGCCTTGGTAGAAAAATAGAAATAATCCCAAGTGGTGAAAACCTAACAAACATGCATCACATGTAATCAACACTCCATCTATTAATGTGTAGCTGATCTCTTATTCTTCCATCCATCTCTCTTTTTGTTTCCTTATGCAGTCATGGGCTGGAACTAGTCTTAGTCTTGTCCTCAGTTCTTATTGGCCATTTGGGGGAAATCACATGCCTATTTGAGGTGTCAGTGCTTTATCACTTGCTTGATCTCTTGAGCTTAACCTGAGTAAGTTTATCAATCCTTCCCGATGGACATTTGGTTAGGAATAACAGTCCACAATACAACTAAGAGGGGAGTGAATTAGTTGTATGAAAGATTATTAAACTTTAAACTTTGAGTAGCAGCAATAGCAGATCTAATGAACACAATGAATGCCAACACAACAACACAATATTTTGGTCTCAGGGAAACCCTCTTAAAGGTAAAAACCCCGGTGGGAATTAGCACCCATAAATGATGTATTGAGAGTATAGTATCCTTGTTAGAAGACTTAGCCCTACTAGGAGCTTATTGAAACATTACAATACACAGTCCTTGCTAGAGGACATACCCTATTAGGAGTCAAGAAAGAAGGGTGGCCTCACTTCCCAAGCTCACTACCTAAAGAAGGTTAAATCCACCTTCAGAACTCACTGTTTGCAACAAGTGTATATAAAGAAATACACAATCTTTTGAGCTGTCCGACATCAACTTTCTTTTCTTGATCAATTCCAATGAATTTCACTAGTAATCCTTTGCTCTACATCCAACAGATACAAGCTCATAGCTTTTCAATTCTTTTTACATCACATATATTCTCTCAATGTCTTTTCCAAAGAAAATATCTTACATATATACCCTATTACATTCTACATGATCATGTCAGCCCATTAGGCTTTCCTAATTACATAAACTCTTGCAAAGATACACACGGTACCTAAAACAAGTATACAATGATTCTGTTACAACAATTAAGGACCGACATCCTTAATTTTCATTTGCCAAAAAAAAAAATCCATGCTACACCTCTGAAGTCAGCTCCTAAATAAGCCTTCTCTTGATCACACACCACAACTGACATCATCTAGCATTCTGTACCTTACACTAATCAACTTGCATCCTTCAGTGCCTTGTCTTTCATTTCCTAAGCTCGCATACACTTAATCCATATCATTTGTAAGATATATCAAAAACACAAAAACTCACTCTGTCAGCTTCCACTATCATTGTTCAGGAACCAGTCCTCACCAAAACATCTGTAACTCATTCAATATGAAACTTTACATGATGTGATCTAGGATATAAGATCACAACATCTTCATGTTCTCTCATCCATCTTCACACGTGCTAAATCATCCATACAATGTCAATACACTATCATACCCAGTCTGTACTCTTTACAAAAACGTATGTTGACATCAGTGACAAACCACAAATGACAATAGTATGAATGCCCATTAAGTAACATAGTGATTAAACATATTAAATGTATCAATCAACATCCCATGCATTAGCAATATCCAAATATCTCCCCCCTTTGGCATTGATGTCAACATATGGGAAAATCCATCATCCCAAAGTTATATCAATCCAAAGCTCTGCAGCCAAATAGTACTACATACAATCTCTGCATACAATAGGGATTTTCTCATAGCAACACTCCCCCTTTGACAATAATGGAAAAGGGTGCCATGATTCAACAACTATTCTTCAACACCTTCTTTCTACAATCACTCCCCCTAAGGAGTAGATCCCTTCATCTAGTCCAGAATATGATAAGGATTTGAAAACCTCTGGACTAATGCATCCCTGCATCATTTAGTTCTAACTTGGAGGGGCCTGAACCCCAAGCATACCTTTGAGATATTCAAAGGTATCTTTTGGAAATGGTTTTGTAAAGATATCTGTAATTTGTTCCTTTGTACTGATTTACTCTAATTTTATTTCCTTCTCTGCCATCTTGTCTCTCAAGAAGTGATACTTGATAGAAATATGTTTAGTTTTAGAGTGCATCATCAGATTCTTTGACATATTCACTATACTGGTGTTATCACAATGGATAACTACAGGCTCATCAAAAGTTATTCCAATGTTTGTCAACATTTTTTGCATCCAAACAATTTGAGTGCAATTTATAGTAGCAACAACATACTCTGATGCCCCAGTAGATTGAGCTATACAATCTTGCTTCTTACTTAGCCATGAAACCAAGTTTTTCCCAAGGAAAAATACACCACCACTAGTACTTTTTTTGTCATCAATGTTTCCTGGCCAATCAGCATCAATATAAGCATGAAGTTCAAAGCTATCATTTCTATCATACCATAAGCCATATTCTATTGTTCCTTTTAGATACCTTAGTATCCTTTTCACAGTAGCTAGGTGTGTTTCTTTGGGTTATGCCTGATATCTAGCCACAATTCTAACATCATTAGCAATATCTAGTCTAGTGTGAGTCAGATATTGTAATCCTCCAACCATTGATCTGTACTTGGTCTAAAAAACACAATTTGACTCATTATCAACTGTCAGCTTATTACTAGTTACCATAGGAGTACCAACTATTTTACAGTCCTCCATTCCAAACATTTTTAGCATTTCTTCAAGATATTTAGTTTGAGAAATAAAAATGCCATCTTTGCTCTAATTTATTTGCAGTCCAAGAAATAATTTTATTTCATCAATCATGGACATCTCAAATTCATTTTCCATTTATTTAGAAAAATTCTCACATAGATCATCATTACCTCCAAAGATAATATCATCAACAAAGACTTCTATTATCAAAACTCCATCTTCACTAGTTCTTAAATACAAATTACTGTCAACATTACCTTTTTTGAATCCAAGACAAAGTAGGTATTTGTCTAACCTTGCATACCAAGCCCTTGGAGATTGCTTCAGCCCATATAGTGCTTTCTTCAACTTGCATACCATGTCTCCATCTTCGCATAAAGGAAATCCATAAGGTTGTTCTATATATACTTCTTCTTCAAGATCCCCATTTTGAAATGCAGATTTCACATCCATCTAATACACTTTGAAGTTTTTGTGTGCAGCATAAGCCAAGAATAATCTCATAGCTTCTATTCTAGAAATAGGAGAAAATGTTTCTTCAAAGTCTATACCTTCTTATTATGAGTAGCCTTTACATACCAGTCTTGCTTTGTTTCTTACTACAACTCCTTCATTCATTTTATTTTTGAAAAATCATTTAGTTCCTATCACATTTTTGTTCTTAGGTCTAGGAACCAATTCCCAATTGTTATTCTTTTTTATCTGATCTAACTCTTCTTTCATATCATTTATCCAAGATTCATCTCTACAAGTTTCATCTGTATTCTTTGGTTCAACTTGAGAAATCAAACAGATTTCTTCTCTAACCTTTGATCTAGTTAATACTCCTTGACTAGTATTGCTGATAATTTGATTTTCAGGATGATTGTTCTTTACATACCTTGGATTTTTAGGAACCTTAGTAGCCTCATCTATGTCATTATCACAAATCTCTTTTTCTCATTCAGTATCAACAATTTCTTCTTCTTCTACAACAATAGCCTCTTTGATTTCTGTAACCTAGTTACAGTCATACATTCTCTCTTGTATCTGAAACCTTTCATCTATCTTCACATTGTTACTTTCAATCATTTTTCTTAATCTCATATTGAAACATTTGTAAGCCTTTCTCTTAGTAGAGTAACCAAGGAAAATTTCTTCATCACTTCTAGCATCAAACTTCCCTATCTCATCATCTCTCTTGATATAGCACTTATTACCAAATATTTTGAAATATTTTGTAGCAGGAGTATGATTAAACCATAATTCATAAGGGTTCTTGTTTGTACCTTCTCTAATTTTAATTCTATTCAATGTGTACACCCCTATCCCAGAAGCCTCTCTCTAATACAAATGCTTCTTATTTTTCTTTTAAGTAACCCACATCATTCTAGAAAAGTCATCAACAAAAAGTATGAAATACCTTTCACCATAGTATGATTTCTCCTTGTAGGTGCACATAGGTCTATATGTACCAGCTCCAACTTTTCTTTTGATGTATACGCTTTTCTTTTGTAACTGCTTCTTGTCTATTTTCCCATAACACATTCTCTGCATACAATGTTAGATGGTTTCACAATCTTCGGTATATCTCTAACTGCTTTAGTCATACTTGCCTTCAAAATATTGTCAAAGTTAACATGACAAAACCTTCTATTCCATAGCCAACTGTCATCTACTTTTGCAACAAAACAAGAGGCTCTAGATGTATTTATTTCAAATACATTACCTCTAGATTTAGTACCGGTTGAAATTAACTTTCCTGCCTTCTGATAAAACATTTACCATCATTGAATTGTAACTGAAACTCTTTGTCCATCAACTGTCCAACACTCAATAAGTTATGCTTTAGTCCATCGACAAGTACTACATTATCAATATTAGTTTTTCCATCCAGAGTAATAAATCCTACTCCTATGATAGGTTTAGGAAGATTGTCTCCAAACCTCACAACACCACCATCATACTTTACTAATTTAACAAACTTGTTTTTATCTCTAGTCATAAGATGTGAACAACCATTGTCTATGATCCATTTAGATTTCTTATCAACATGAGATACTAAATCTTTTTCCTCATGTACTGGTTCATCTCTAATAGCAACAAATCCAATCTCCTCATAATTTAAATTATCATCATCAGAAATTCCTTCACTAGCATAATAACATTCCTTATCCTTTGAATACTTAGATATGAAAAACTTAGGCTTGTACTAAAGAACTCTTGTAGGACATCTAGATGCAAAATGACCTACCTTGTTACATGAAAAACATTTCAAAGGTAATTTGCCTTCAAATTTACCCTTACCTCTCTTTCCTCTTCTAGCAATTAGTGCAACAAGTTCATCCATCTTTCTTTCTTTTGCCTATATCTATCCCCATTCCTCAACATATTCACCTAGCTCTTCTTTTAGGTTCTCACTACTGGTGCTTGGAAGTGAAAACATTATCTTCTAGATGCTTTAAATGCAAATTCGACTTTAGGTGCAAAATATCCCAATTTAGCAGCTTCATTTTTAGTTATCTTTGCAATCAACATCTCTTTGCTAAAGTTTAGAGTTAGAGGTATAATCTCTTGAATAGACATAGCCTTAAACTTTTAAGCAGGTGTCAATGATCTAATAATATTCACAACAACTTCTTCTTCATCATAAGTACCTCCACAATTTTTGATTCCAACTACAACTTTTGTAACCCTTTGAACATAAGCCCTAATGCTTTCATCCTCATTCATTTGTAACTTCTCCATATTTTTTTTCTAGTTCTGTAACTTAGCTTGCTTGGTATACTTGTCTCCTTCATATAGTGCTTCTAATATCTCCCAAATCTGGTATGTTGAATCCAAGTCTTTAACTTCAGTAAATTCTCCTTCAGAGAGTGCGCTGATCAATGCTTCCCTTGCAATCATGTTAAGTGAAAATATTTTCTTCTCATCTTTTGTAGTATATGGTAAGTCATTCTCAGACTTTATAGCTACCTTATTCTTTGTGATCAACCAGTAGTTGTGTACAAGGAAATGTACCTTCATAGAATTAGTATTGAGCAATAAATGAAATAGAAACTAAATAAACCACAATATAGCAACTATTTAGAAAATGAATGATCAATTGAGCATCCTATGGCTCTCTATCTAAGAGTGTTAATAGAAGCTCTCAGCAAGCTACCATTAATGATAGTCCTAGAATGAGAAATGATAAAGATTAAGCTAAAGCTAACAATTAATTCAAATTGAAATGCTAAATTGCTCTTAAAATGCCTTTCTAGCTATAAAATGCAAGAGGTTCTATGCAATTATCAGATGTGTGGTTATGAATTATGATTGATTTTGGTCTTCCTTTTATATATTTATGCAAGGGTAGGGGGTGTAGTTGTGTTGATCATGATTAAGCTTGAGTTAAGTCTTTGGTTCCACCCTTTGAAGACAATGCAAAGCTTATGTCCTCAAAGCTTGGGACAAGTAGACATGGTGAATGGACAAGATGCTCTCACTTTGAGTGATTGAGATTGAATTTGGCTTGATCCATGTGAATGGCTTTCCTTAAATCTCATTGGTTGATTGATTTTCCTCCCTTTTGGTTGTTGAGAGAAATTAAGATTTAATCAATTGATTTTAATTCATTTATTTAGCCAAGTGTACCCCTTGAATGGGTTGATTTGATTTAATTCAAACTATACAATTAATTAGATTAAATGCACATTTGATTTTATGTCACTTGATTTAATAGTTTTTAATTTCTCTTTTGGCTTTAGATTTTGAATTACATTGAATTAAGACTTGATTTTAATTTTGATTGGCCAAATGTTTGTTTCAATTCAATTTCCTTGATGTTTCTTTGATTATGCCTTGATTGATCACATGAATTATCTTGTCCACTTTTCGATGATTACAAATGCCCCTCTTTGAGTTGACGCGTGAAGCGTGTCAATTCAAAGAATGTCTTGATTTTACTGATGAAAGATCCTGATTATGTCGATGGTCGATTCGATGTTTGATATGAGATGTAGATTTTGATGCTAGGATTGATTGATTGCTTTGATGGTCGATCTGATGTTAGATTACTGATGCAATACCTGATTTGATGTGGTTCGATGTTTAATGTCCCTTTCGATTGATTTAGCGAAAAATTTCTTGATAAAAGATTACACTCTGATTTTCTTATGTTGATGATGATATGATTGCATGCCCCCTCGAGAAATGAATCAAAATGATTTTGGATGATTTGGTTGAGAATGGGAAATTTTGATTTGTTTCCTGATATAGAAATTTGGAAATGCCCCGATCGTGAGAGAATTTGATGAGAAAAGATTTGATTGATAAGATGTTGATGCTCCAGATAAGTTGATGATGGTTTGGTATCATTTGATGTGAGTCAGAATCACTTGGTTGATGTTGATGTCAATCTGATAGGATAAGTTGATGGGTTGATATTTTTCTCTCACAATCTAGAGAGACAAAACAATGATTTTCCTTCCTCAAGTTCTAGAGTTAGGAGATTTGATACGCTCAAGATGAGAAATGGATGATAGGATAACTTGATTGACGTTAGATGATCACTTTAATGATTTGACTGATTGATATTTGATACATGATATGATTAGATGTTTTTTGTGATATGGATTTGATTGGATATTCTCATGATGCAAAATTAAGGATTGATATAAGGGTCATCTGTTGGTGTAGGTGCAGGTATAGATTTAGGTGATGGATAGAGTTAGGTTGCCCCTAATTAATCAGAATTATTGATTATTGATGATTTCCTTGATGGAGCATGAATCATTTGATGGATCAAACATTTGATAATGTATCTTGATGATGTTGATGTACCTTTGATGATCAGATTGAGCATGATTTTTGATGATGGATACTTCAGACATTGATGATGTTGATCACAACTTTGATGATATCAATAGACATTTGATGATGTTGATCAGGACTTTGATTATACATTGATGGAAATTTGATGATGTACCATTGATGATATATTTGATCATTTTATGTATCTTGATTTGGTCTTTTGATGATGATAACTCTACCCCCTTTCTATTTTTTTTCTTTTTCAAATCTGTTTTCAAGCTAAGAAAGGCAAATACCTTAAATGCATTTAATCTAGGATTTATGCAGCTAACTGTCACTATTCAGGATTAGGAAGCTTATTTTCATCATCGAGCCTTTTGGAACATCAAATTGGTACAATCATCACTGGTTCAACCATGATGATATGAATACCTCTTTCCTCAGATTTTAATATTGCAAGTAAACAATCAAAGAATTGATCCCTTTCGTATACAAATGTCTTCAATGATTCTTTGATGATCATGTCATTAGACAAATTCGCATACTGTTATGAATCAACCTGACAAGCACTAAAGTAGCAATCAAGAAAATATCATGTCTTTATCATCGCTCATCTAGTAAAACTTCATCGATTTTCTAGAAAGACATGGTTCCAAAAATCTAGTAACACTTTGAACATTTTTGCTTTTGTTTGTAGATCCATATTTCAAAAACTTCATCCACTTTGATCCTTAGTTATGTTTAAGCCTTTTTAGATTTTGATCTAATTTGATTAAGCTTTTTAGATTTTGATTTGATTTGTCAAATGTTGTTGTTTAGATCAAGTATTTGGATGTTTGAAATGTAATATTGATCAATAAGTTCAAGTGTAGCAATTTTTTTATTTTGATGCAATGATTTTGAGCCAACTTGTGTTTATTTTGATAAGCTCATTGAACTTTGATTGGTGCCCCTGGTTTGATTTAGCAAAGATCATGCTTTTTTGGGCAATGCAACTTTTGAGTGTTTACTTAAGATTTGCAATTTTTAGATTTTTATTTTTTTTTTGCTTTTTAAAAGATTTTTTAAGTTTTTGAATTTTAGAGATTTTTGATGTTTTTTGGATTTTAGATATTTTGTATTTTTTTTGGATTATTTGAGGAATATTTTCACTTTTTTTAAAAAAGATTTTTAGAGATTACTAGTTCTCAAACAAGAGCACATTGAATTTGTCCCTAATGTCTAGCAAGGTATAGGACATGAAAGATGGATTTGCAAACTAATAATTCACCAATGAATAGGCAATGATGGATGAAGCAAGTGTGTTACCCATAGGACCATCTCCTCAAGATTATCCAAGATAGGGAAAAATAATATCTTAATATAGGTCAATGATGTGGTGTTTGATAGCATATGGAATAATGACATGGTGTCATGACAATCATCCAAAGGAGTGGACATATCAAGAGACTTTTTCTAACATTTTTTTTTAATCTCTTTTATTATTCATTTAGATCAACATCAAGGGATCAATGTGGATAGGATCACACAATCATGATAAAGGGGTGATGAAGGCTATGAGTGAATGGTTTGGGATTATGGGAAGGCTTCTTAGGAATAATGAAGGTGGCTTTAGGATCAACAAGATCATGATAAGGTAGCATGAATGTAACAAGTGAATAGGCTGATGCATAGGATAACTCATGTTAAGATACTTAATGCTCATAGATATGTTCAACCTTGTCAAGATCAAAGGTGAAAGATATAATACAGATGCAAGTGAGATCAATGGTAGAAAGATAGAGGATATGATGGATGAAACTTGCCCCCAAGTGTAGAGTGCAAGAGAGAGGAATTACGCCTGATGCCTATTTGCCTGATTTTCATCATGGTACTTGTCCAAGATGCCACAAGAAGTGGTTTTCACCATAGGATGGATTTCTTTTCTTTTCCTTTTCCTCTTTTTTTTTTCTTTTTTCTTTTTTCTTTTTTTTTCTTTTTTTCGATGGACTCAAGCCTCATGATCTTCAGATACTCCTTGAAAAGGTATGATATTATGGGCCAAGACAGCTGAAAGGTATGCTCAAAGATGTTGATAGGGTGATGAAAATGTGATATGGTGGATAAGATAGAGGGTGGATAAAACTTTATGAAATGGATTGGATGATGGAAATGGAAGGATAATGAATGAGAGCATAATAAGTCTTTCCATGTGTGGGCATGAAAAAGGGAATGGAAGAATAATGAATAGGAGGATAAGAAGTATTATCAAGATCAAAATTGATACACACCTTGAAGGGTAGTGGAATAATGGAGGAAAAATGGGTGAAATAGCTTGGGATTTTGATGTAAGAGAGGATACGGATCTTGGGACACAAGGACTCAAACTGGATGGATAAGATCGAATATTTTTGGGAGAATGTGAAGTGGAAGCCTTTGGAAGCTTGAATGTCAACTTTGATTTCTCTTTCGTGTGTAAGTCCTTCAAAAGTGACTTGGGAATCCACACTTTCTTTGATTTGTCTTTCCTTTTAGATGCTTTAGAATGCATTTCTTCAAAGAGGGATTTAGGAACCCACATTTTCTTTGATTTTTCTTTTTTCTTCATGGATGCTTTAGAATGCATTTCTTCAATGAGGAATTTAGGAACCCACATTTTCTTTGATTTTTCCTTTTTCTTGATGGATGCTTTAGAATGCATATCTTTGATGAGGGATTTAGGAACCCACATTTTCTTTGATTTTTCTTTTTGCTTGATGGCCCTTTGTGGTCTCTTGAATATTTCTTTTTTTCTTGCATTCACATGTTGATTAGATGGGACATGGTGCTCTTCATACATAAGTGGATTCTTGGTTTTCTGATTTATGTTGCACATCCAAACTTCTTCCAAAGGACTTGGGATTGGTGGATGAATAAGGTTGATATGGCTGGTCTATATGGATGGGTTCATATGGATGGGTGCTTGGTTTCTCAAGTATGTATGTCTTTGTTGATCTGGATACATGGTAAGGTAAGGGGATGGTGGGATAGGGATGGTAGGAAAGATTGATGGAGGAATGTAAGGGCCCAATATAGATTTGGAGGATGTATAAGGTTTTGAGTTTGGGATATAGGGACCAAGGATTGATTTGGAGGATGTATAAGGAATATGCTTATGTGCCAATGGAGATAAATGAGATGTGGGAGGGATATCAACATATTTATTTTGAGCTACATGTCCAAGGCTTTCATCTTTTGGATTTATCTTTGTACCAATAGGCTTATATGTAGCTTTGATAGGAGTGACTTTGATAGGAGCAGTTGAATCTTGAGATAGATATGGAGGCTTATGAAAAGTGGATGTTGGGGTACTTTTATCTTGACAAGGATCTTTTGATAGCCTAGGAAGAATAATTTTCTTTTGATTTTCAATAATTTCATTAGAGATGGAAGGAATACCTTGATATTGCTTAGGAGATAGGTATGATATAGGAGGTGAAGGAATATGGGGTGTTTGAGATGGAAGGATATCTTCTTAAAATAAATGGAAGGGTATGAAGGATTCATGATGGGATTCTTGGGATATGGGACTTTGGTCAAATATAGGATAAGGAGAGATATTATCTTGATCTTGATCCTTCATAATACTTGTTTCTTTGCACTTTTGATTAGTCTCTTAACATGGAGCCACATCTAAGGACAATCTAGGAGTTTGGATCCACATGAGGGATTCTTGAAGGGATGATGGATGTTCATTTGAAATAGGAATGATAGGAATTGTAGAACATGAAGGCTTGGAGTCTATAACCTTTGAATCATGGAATAAGTTTGTAGCAAGATGTAGGTTAGCTTGGATCTCTTTTAGAGGTAGCCCTTGAGGGTATACCTAGTCATTATGAAAATTGTTTGGATCTTTGTTTGATGGAGGAATATCAGATAGCTTTGCTTCTATATGAAATGGAGGAATGGTGGAATAGGTGAAAGCTATATGAGGACCATTACTAGATATTTATTCATAAGTTTTATCTTGCTTGAGAAAAGTATCTTCATTAGATGATTCATTAGGATTTTCAATTTCAATTATGTCATCATCAATAAGATTTTGGATTTTATGTTTCAAATCCTTGCAGTCTGAAGTTTCATGTTCATTATATCTATGATATGCACAATAGTTTCTCAAAAAGATAAAACCACATGAAGTGATTTGAGGCAACATGATGAGATAATTTTCAAGGAGTTTTTCCAAAGCTGATTCGTATGAAATTCCCAAAGGAGTAAATGATCTATCCCAAGGATATTTGGATGAATTTGTGTTTCTCAAAGAGTTGTCATGCGATGAATATTGTTGAGATGGGACTAATTCTTCTTGATTTCCTTGATCAAAGATGAGATTCTCTTGATATTTTGAAATAGGTTCTTCATCAAATATTAGTTTATCATTAGGATATTTTTGATCAAATATAGGGTTTTCATGATATTCTTTTTGATCAAATTTTGAATTATCAAAGATATGGTGTTCATGATGTTTTTCTTGATCATAGAGGTAAGGAAACAATGTTCTTAATGAGAATTGGTTGGATAATGTTTCCATTTCTTTTTCCATTTCTTTAATTCTTGTGAATAGAATATTCTTTTGAATCTTTATTGTTAATTAATTTTTGGATCTTAATGGATGTTTTCTTTTTGTAATCAAAGACTTTCAAGAACAACACAATAATTTTATCAATTATCACAAGAAATTCTTCCAAGAAATCTACCTAAGGTAAATTTTGGCTTTTAAATGGCTCTAATGAGGTAGGCTTGCTAATTTATCAAGGTATTTAATCAAGATTCCATTCAAAATAGATATTAAACGTTCATCCTCCAAGTATATTAAGAGGCTTCCCACCACCGATATGTCAGAGTTTTGCGCAATCCCAAAGGACTACTCGAGGAAGTTTGAAAATTTAACACCCTTTTGTCACACACCCCATTAAGGATGCATGCATTTAGTTTTATAGTGAGTTGGATGATCACGGCAAAGGTGAGTGTATCCTACTTTGGGTTGTCCCTCTCACTGGCCTTGTTAAGGCAATTTCTCGGGAGGCAAGACTACTAATATTCTAGCATGTTCATGAAAAGCAAGGAAATGGAGTTAAGAATTAGTTTTTGGGACTTTGGTTCACCAAAAGGTGAAGAGCATATCCCTAACTTTTCTTTAATTTCCCAAACAAAATAAACAAGGTTCAATTACTAGCCCACTAACTAAAGAGAATTGAGTATTTCTACTCTCTTCTACAAACAAGGGGCTTTGATTTTATGTGCTTGATTTCCTTAACCTTACTTCTTAATTAAAAAGTTCAACACCTTTGGCATTTTGATTCACTAGAAGAAGTCAAGAGCATGGGCCTAAATGCTAAACTTTCCAAACAAAGATAAGTTGTTTTGTAATTACTAGATTCTTAAAAGCACCAATGCCACAATTTAAGGGAAAATATTCACTAGTTTGAGGCTTACCTTTCCTTGTAGCTAACAAAAGTTAGGGGCATTTTTGAGTTGTTTCCATGATTTTATGCTTACCTTGGCTATAGTTCCTTTCCAATGTGATTTTCCTCAACAAAGTTAGTCAACAAAAATAGCCACAATGAAGGAAACCAAAAATGAAATTGAAGCAAAGAATGAATTGTATCTAAGGCCTTATTTCCAAATTTTAAGAAAAACTTGAATTAAGGTGAGAAAATCCAATTAAGTGAGACAAACTTAGTTTTATAAGCTTCTACAATTTTAAGATAGTTCTCATAAACCTGATTTTCCTCCTGTGAATCCTCAAGAACCGATTTGATGTGAGAAAAGTTCTCCTTGATTTTCTTAGTCAAAGCCTTGCCTTCTTGGTTGAATTTTCTCTCTGGTTTTTTTGTTTTTCTATGATCAGATATTCTGCAGAGTCATAAAAATCATTTTACCACAGTCAGATAATGAAAATTCACAGTTTCTACAAAAGTGTTGTTTTAATGCTTAAAAGTGCTATTTTACTGCTTAAAAGCACTGTTAATCTGATTAAAAGTGTTATTTGAAGTTTGACAGTAAGCTCAAAAGTGCACAGATAACTACCAAAACTGCTACAAAATTTATCAAAGGTGGTAAAAATGAAGTAAAAGTGCTAAGTAAATGTGCAGAAGCGCTTAGTAGTCGGGGAAAAAGTGATGCTTGAATCGGTGAAAGTGTTGTTAGAAATTAAGATAGAAGTCAGAAGGATTAAACGCATTGTTGATCAATGTAAATGTGCATAACTTCATCATAGAAGTGTCGATACAGTGCTCAAAAGCACCATTTAATTGTGTAAAAGTGTTGTTTGAGCTGTCAAAAGCACTGTTTCCTGAAAAACCCGAGAGTTAAACATACCAAAATTTGATAAAAATGAAAGAATTCTGAGTGATTAGTAAAGTGAAGCATTCTGCCCCATGGTGGGCACCATTTTGTGTACATGGAAATGTACCTTCATAGAATTAGTATTGAGCAATAAATGAAATAGAAACTAAATAAACCATAATATAGCTACTATTTAGCAAATGAATGATCAATTGAGCATCCTATGGCTCTCTATCTAAGAGTGTTAATAGAAGCTCTCAGCAAGCTACCATTAATGACAATCCTAGAATGAGAAATGATAAAGATTAAGCTAAAGCTAACAATTAATTCAAATTGAAATGCTAAATTGCTCTTAAAATGCCTTTCTAGCTATAAAATGCAAGAGGTTCTATGCAATTATCAGATGCGTGGTTATGAATTATGATTGATTTTGGTCTTCCTTTTATAGATTTATGCAAGGGTAGGGGGTGTAGTTGTGTTGATCATGATTAAGCTTGAGTTGAGTCTTTGGTTCCACCCTTTGAAGACAATGCAAAGCTTATGTCCTCAAAGCTTGGGACAAGTAGACAAGATGAATGGACAAGATGCTTTTTCACTTTGAGTGATTGAGATTGAATTTGGCTTGATCCATGTGAATGGCTTTCCTTAAATCTCATTGGTTGATTGATTTTCCTCCCTTTTGGTTGTTGAGAGAAATTAAGATTTAATCAATTGATTTTAATTCATTTATTTAGCCAAGTGTACCCCTTGAATAGGTTGATTTGATTTAATTCAAACTATACAATTAATTAGATTAATTGCACATTTGATTTTATTTCACTTGATTTAATAGTTTTTAATTTCTCTTTTAGCTGTAGATTTTCAATTACATTGAATTAAGACTTGATTTTAATTTTGATTGGCCAAATGTTTGTTTTGATTCAATTGCCTTGATTTTGCCTTGATTATGCCTTGATTAATCACATGAATTATCTTGTCCACTTTTCGGTGATTACAATTGCCAATGCCTAAACGGAACAAATGAGTTCGCATCTTGTTCTTTCAACTGTCAAAGTTCTCAGGATCAAATTTTGGACTATCCTTCCTATAGAACACCATCTCTAGGATCACCTCAAGCTGTTAAGATTTCTCTCTAAGGACCAGTAGCTCTGATACAAATTGTTAGGAATAACAGTCCATAATACAATTGAGAGGGAGGGGGGGGGGGTGAATCAGTTGTATGAAAGATTATTAAACTTTAAACTTTGAGTAGCAAAAATATCATATCTAATGAACACAATGAATGCCAACACAACAAAACAATATTTTGGTGTCGAGGAAACCATGTTAAAGGTAAAAACCTCAGTGGGAATTAGCACCAACAAATGATGTACTGAGAGTATAGTATCCTTGTTAGAAGACTTAGCCCTGTTAGGAGCTTATTGAAACATTACAGTACATAGTCCTTGTTAAAGGACATACCTTGTTAGGAGTCAAGAAAGAAGGGTGGGCTCACTGCCCAAGCTCACTGCATAAAGAAGGTTAAATCCACCTTCATAACTCATTGTTCACAATAAGTGTATATGAAGAAATACACAATCTTTTAAACTATTCGACAATAACTTTCTTTCCTTGATCAGTTCCAATGAAGTTCACCAGTAATCCTCTGCTCTACATCTAGCAGACACAAGCTCCTAACTTTTCAATTCCTTTTACATCACATATATTCTCTCCTTTTCTTTTCGAAAGAAAAGATCTTACATATGTACCCTATTACATTCTACATGATCAGGTTGGCCCATTAGGCTTTCCTAATTATATAAACTCTTGCTAAGATACACATGATACCTAAAACAAGTATATAATGATTCTATTACAATAATTAAGGACCAACATCCTTAATTTAGATTTTCCAAAACAAAATCCACGCTACACCTCTGAAGTCAGCTCCTAAATAAGTCTTCTCCTAATCACACACCACAACTGACATCATCTAGCATTCCATACCTTGCGCTGATCAACTAGAATCCTTCAGTGCCTTATCTTTCATCTCCTAAGCTCGCATAAACTTAATCCATATCATCTGTAAGATATACCAAAAACACAAAGACTCACTCTGTCAGCTTCCATTGTCACTATTCAGGAACCAATCCTCACCAAAACATTTGTAACTCATTCAATAAGAAACTTTACATGATGCGATCTTGGATGTAAGATCACAACATCTTCCTATTCTCTCATCTATCTTCGCACGTGTTGAATCATCTTTACAGTGTCAGTACACTGTCATACTCAATCTATACTCTTCACAAAAATATATGTTGATGTCAATGACAAACCACAAATGACAACAATATGAATGCCCATTTAGTAACATACTGATTAATCATATTAAATGTATCAATCACCATCCCATGCATTAGCAATATCCAACAAATTTATCACTGGCACTACTTGGTGTTTCTTAACACCTCAATCCTACATTTTTTCTTAACACTACCAATCTAGACATCACTGTGTTTCTTCACATATCAAACCTTTGACTATCCATTGTGCACTTGCACTTTGACACTAGAAAAAAGGTGTTCCTTAACACCTAGCACAACTACTTCCTATAAAACTAAAAATGAATGAGATATATTGAAATAATTTCTTGTGTGATGTTTGTTATCATTGATTTTCTCTTTCTATGTCTTCTAAGGTCGCTCGATGATATCTAAATGACTAGAGATTCACAACTTGGGGCATAACAATGTTTTCTTTGATTTCTTCTTGTGGTGTGATTTTAATGATCCTAAGTGGTCTAATAATATGGGTGTCTATGGTAAGATCCTCCATCATGATTGGAACACCACACATACCTTGACCCTCTTTATTTGGACACTTAGGTGAGGTTGGAATTATCTCCTTCTCTATTGCTTCTATGTGACACGTATGATGATACTCGTGATTATCTTGGCAGTGCATTCTTTGATATGGGTGTTATCTAACAACATTAATTTGGAAACCATGTCTACATCATCTCGACACTTTTGTGTTGATGCTTACATGTGTTTTCTACATCTTATATGATAGGGTCGTATTCATATTTTCATAGTTTCTCTCGCATCAGTGAAGGTTGTACTGACCCCCGATGTCCCTAAACACTCAAATGATGAAAAATAAATGGCTATAGGATCAATGACTTGACTACTCTTGTGTCTTAGCTTGCATTTCATTCTAGGGCTACATTCAGTTTTGCATTTCTGGTTCTCTTGAGCTATGTTTCTTTTCATTCTTCCTTTCTCTCCATCGAGGTATTCAACTGCAAATCATTATTTTCGATCCAATTTTTAGGATCAAAATTGAAATTTAAAATCATTTAATTTCCAAATGTAGTTGATCGTTAACACTATCACTTCCTCCTCACTTTTGCCTTCTTTTTTACTTTCCATTTTGATCCTGAAGGGGGCATGACAATATAGAAAATATTTTCATCAATCAAATCTCCTAATCTAAAAATCTAGTAATTAAACCAAATCTTAAATTGATCAAGTCAATAAGGACTAAAACATCATCACTCAGGGCATTTCAACTTCATTGCTTCATATCAAGCTGGGGTTCTATGTATCTCCTTTATAAAAGAGTGTTCTCATCATTTCATATCAGTTCACTCAGGCATGCATCTTTTTGATCACTTGGGGCATATCAGGTTCATTAGGACCCATATCAATCTAGTATTGTCTCTCAAATGATTACCTATCTCAATCTCCTTAGATAGATATTTAGTTTCATCACTTCATGTTACGTTGGATACTCTTTTCTTTCTTATCGGTCTTCATTCAATTAGGTTCAGAGTCAGATATCTATCAATTACCTTGACATCATCATTCTTTGACTCAATGTGTTCCCAGATAGCTCACACATTAGTCAAAGAGGTGTTAAGCATGAATGTTGAATATATCCTTGTTACAAGTAGTGGTTGTCATTGCACCAAAAGATCGACCTGTTAATGCCTGATACAACCAATAGACTTATAGAAGACATAGGAGGTGGTTAAGCCATGACACAAATCCCAAGGAGAGAGATGACCATTTTTTCAACAATCTCCCCATTAGAGTTACCTGATGGGATTCGAACCTGTGACCAACCTCTGATACCACTTGTTACAAGTAGTCATTAACATTGCACCAAAAGATTGACCTGTTAATGCCTGATACAACCACTAGACTTATAGAAGACACATGAGGTGGTTAAGCCATATCATGAATCTTGAGGGGAGCATAGACCATTTTTCCAATAGTCCTATGGGGGAGTATTCTAGTATTGTTAGAGCAGTAGCATGTTGCATTCATGACTATGTTTATCATTGATGTAAACACATTGATTTTACTAAAAATTAGCACAGAAGTAGACATTGATGTTTGAATTAGCGCACATGGAGAAATTTAGATGAGGTTTTGCAGCATTGAAGAAATGTTCCTTATGGTGTCCTGATATTATGGTTAAGAGCACGTATGGAAATTTAATTATTTATGTCAATTTTGACTAATCTAGTAGAAACTGTATTCTTTTAGTGTTCTTGTGAAGCGGCTTGTAATAATTGGATTATATCACCTAAAAGGGATATAATCTAGACATGTGAAGTTATACAGAGATTGAAGACATTGCGGAGGTGACCTAGATGAGACACCATATTCAAAGGTCGTACGTGTGAATATTTATTAAGTTTGTGAACTAACAGTTTTATGTGGTTATGAAAATATGATGTAACATGTAATGTTTTATATTTTGTAATTAGTTAAGCTTAATTGGCCAACTCAATTATGAAATATTATGCATGGTATAAAGGAATAATTTTTTTCCTTGATTGATATGAAAAATTTAAGATGTGAAGAGGAGATAATGTGAATTAGTGATGCAAAGTGAGTAGATATGGTACTGAGATCTGGTAAAGCATTTGGTGCAGTAGTGGTACAAACAGGGGAGAGAAGATAAGTTGTTGAGATTAGTAATTGTTGGTATTATTCTGTTTGGATAATATAGAGATCAGTTAGATAGTGTGTTCAATGATCTTGCCCCTGAAGATGTTTGGACAATGGGTCCTTTTGCCTTCCTTAAAATCCTAACTAGGTTAGAATCTTTTAACATAGATTCAAAGTCTCCTAATAGGGACTAATATGTACTGAATGTGTTTCATAAGGCTCCTAATAGAGTCCATCCTCTCACAAGGAATTTTCATATTAGTACATCTTTTGTGGGTACCATCCCCACCAGGGTTTACTCTCTGATCAAGAGGTTCCCTAGTTAACATATCTTGTGTCATTGTGTATGGTTATCTTTTTATGGTTGTTGTTTATGTTGATTACATGTTTCAGATCTAATAAGGTTATTAAAAGTTTTTTTTATTAGATAATTGATTCACCCCCCCCCCTCTCAGTTATCTTGGTGGAATTTACTTTCTAACAATTGGTATCAGAGTGAAAGGTCCTTGAAAGAAAATTTTAAAAGCTTAAGGAGATCTATGGTGAGTCATTTCAGAAAAGAAATTCCCAAGTTTGATGGAGTTAATTATGACAAATGGAAAGAAAAGATGAAGACACATCTACTATGTCTAGGACCAAGATATTGGTTGATTACAAAGAATGACAAGACTATCATTGAAGAAGACAAAATTGAAGACTACATTGAGAAAGAAAGAGATCTATTTATGTGTAACATACTTTCCAAAGAAGAAATTTTGTTAGCCCTTCCTGAAAATGAATGCAGTCGGGTAAAAACTCTAAAGAAATCTCATAAAATTTGGTTAGCTTTGGAATCTACTTTTGAAGACCTGATAAACATGCTAAGAGAATTAGACTAAAAAATTGGATATGTTTATTTCAAGAAACAAAGATGATGGAAGATGAATCTGTTAGAAGTTATATTAGTAGAATATCAAAGATTGTTGTAGGTATCAAGGCTTGTAAAGGAAACACGCCTGAAGATGAAATCATATGGAAGATCTTAAAAACTCTGACCCTAGTGTTTATGTAGACAATGCAAATGATTGAACAAGTCATACCTTGTACTGGAAAATTCACCAGAGAAATTATTCTTGGAAGATTAGAAGCAATGAAGATAGGTTTGAGACAATTCAGAGATTTGGCTAGAATTAAAACTACATTCAACGCACTTAGTGTTCGCCCTATTTTTTCAAGAAGTGCAAGTGTCAGTGGAGATTATGCCAGTAGTGGCAAATCTAAGACTAAAGAAGACAATGATAGTGAAGAAGGAATTTCCTTTCTTGTAAAAAGAGAACAAGAAGGTAAGAAAATCTTTAAATGTTGGACATGTCAAGAATATGGTCATTTTGCATCTAAATGTCCTAAGAGAGTGAAGAAATATACGAATAATTTTAAGCCTAGAAGACCTAAAGAATGTTACTATGCTAATGATTAAGAATTTGAAGCTAGCATTGAGAAATTCCTAAGTGAAGGTGATAACGAAAGTGATGATGTAGGATTTGTTGCAATAAAAGAAGAAAATTTTGAAATTGAAGTTAGAGAAGAAAAAGCTTTAGTATCTCAAGTTGAAAAGAAAAATGATTGGATCATAGACAGTGGTTATTCACATCATATGATTGACAATATGAAATTTTTTATAAAGTTTAACAATTATGATGGAGGAATTGTTAGAGTTGGGAACAATGCACCTTGCCAAATAAAAGGAATAGGATTTATTACTCTTGATGGAAAGACTAACATTGATGATGATTACTTTGTGGATGGATTCAAACATAATATTTTAAGTGTTGGATAGTTAGTTGACAAGGGATATAAATTTTGGTTTACTGAGAAGAATTTTATGATCAAGGATAATAATGGTAAGATGATTGGAACAGGAGCAAGAACCAGAGGTAATGTATTTCAGTTGAATCCTACTAAGATGAAATGTTTGATTACTAAAATTGATGATAGTTGGTTATGACACAAAAGGTTTTGTCACATGAACTTTGATAACATTGTGAAAGAAAGTACCACATTTGCAGTAAGAGATTTGCCTAAAATTATGAAACCTACTAACATGGTATGCAAAGAATGTGCTATGGAAAAGCAGAAAAGAATCTCTTTTCCTAGAAAGAAGTTCACCATAACATCAAAATTATAAATTGTTCATACATATCTAAGTGGTCCCACAAGGACTAGAGGATTCTATGGTGAAAGGTATTTTATGATTCTTGTTGATGATTTTACTAGAATGATGTGGGTAGAATTTCTTAAAGAAAAATCAGAAGCATTTGATAAGTTTAGATTGCTTAAGAACAAAGTTGAGAATGAATTAGGAATGAATATTAAATGTTTAAGATCTGATAGAGGTGGAGAATTTACTTTGAAAGAATTTAATACTTTTTGTGAAGTGAATGGTATTAAAAGACAACTCTCAGCAACTAGAACACCTAAGCAAAATAGTATTGCTGAAAGAAGAAATAGATCAGTAACTGAGGCAAAAAGAGCTATGTTAATTGAGAATGATATAGCGAAGAAATTTTGGAGAGAAGTAATGAATACAGTAGTATATACAATGAATAGAGTACAAATAAGAGTAGATATAGACAAGACTCCTTGTGAATTATGGTTTGGACATGCACCATCCGTAAAATATTACAGAATCTTTGGAAGTAAGTGTTATATAAAGAGAGATGATGACATTGGTAAGTTTGATCTGAGAAGTGATGAAGGTTTATTTCTTGGTTATTCATTAAAAAGCAAAGCTTATAGATGTTATAACAAGAGAACTAAGACTATTGTAGAAAGTGCAAATGTTAAAGTAGATGCGAAGTTCATAATTCAGAAAAGAATACTTGATTATGATTAAGACGAAGAAGTTTGTCCTAAAGTTGATCAAGAAAATGTTGAATTGTTTTATGAAACTGGCAATGATTTGCAGAATGAGATTCATGTTGAGGAACCTAGAGAAGATTTGAGACCATAACCTATAATTTAAGAAAGAATTGAGATAGTAACACCTAATAAGAATTTGATAAGGTTCATCATCTAGCTGATTAGATTATTGGGAGCAAAGAAAAGGGAGTTATGACAAGAAATAAGGTAAAAGAAGAACTATGTTTGATTTCTCAAATTGAACCTAAGACTACTGATGAATCTTGTAAATATAACAATTGGATTTAAGAAATGAAGGAAGAATTAGATCAGATTGAAAAGAACAATATTTGGGAATTGGTCCCTAGACCTAAGGACAAAAATGTTATAGGAACTAAATAGGTTTTCAGAAACAAGACGCATGAACAAGGTGAAGTTGTAAGAAACAAAGAAAGATTGGTATGTAAATGATACTCAAAGCAAGAAGGAATTAATTATGAAGAAACATTTGCACCTGTTACAAAAAATTGAAGCAGTAAGAATATTTTTAGGCTATGCAGCTTATAAGAAATTCAAAGTATATCAAATGGATGTGAAGTCATCATTTCTGAATGGAGAATTGGAAGAAGAAGTCTACATTGAGCATCCTGAAGGTTTTCCTTTGACTCAAGAAGGAGACATGGTATGTAAATTGAACAAATCTTTATATGGACTAAAAAAAGCACCTAGAACCTGGTATGCAAGATTGGACAAATATTTGTTAAAATTGGGATTTTCTAAAGGCACCGCAGATAGTAATTTGTATCTAAAAGAACTTGAGAATAGTTTATTGATTGTAGTTATTTTTGTTGATGATATAATCTTTGGAGGTGAAGATGAAGCGAGTGATAAATTTTTTGATGAAATGAAGACAAAATTTGAGATGAGCATGATTGGAGAAATGAAATTTTTTCTAGGATTACAGATTGTGCAAAATAGTGATGGCATTTTCTTATCTCACACTAAGTATCCGAAAGACTTATTACAAAGATTTGGTTTGGAAAATTGTAAGTACAGATCTATGATTGTAAGTTTGCAATATTTAACTCATACAAGACCAGATATATCACATGCAGTTAGGATTGTTGCAAGATTTCAATCTGATCCTAAAGAATCACACTATAAAGTAGTAAAAAGAATATTTTTGTATTTTAAAGGCACAACCGACTATGCATTATGGTATGATAAATCAAATGATTTTACCCTATGTGCATATACAAATGTAGAGTGGGGAGGTAGTGTGGATGAAAAAAGGAGTACAAGTGGTGGATCATTTTTTCTTGGAGGAAGATTGGTTTCTTGGCTAAGAAAGAAAAAAAATTGTATCTCATAGAGTACAGAAGAAGCAGAATATGTAGCAACAACAAATAATTGTAACTAGATAATATGGACGAAAAAAATGTTGAAGGATATTGGAATCAAATTCAATGTACATGTTGTCATGCACTATGATAACACCAGTACAGTAAGTATGTCTAAAAATCATGTGTTACATTCTAAAACAAAACATATAGAGATCACATATCATGTTGTAAGAGAGAAAGTTGTAGAAAAAGAAGTCAAACTTGAGTATATTGGTACAAAGGAGCATATTGCATATATATTTGCAAAAACCTTACCTAAAGATATATTTGAGTATTTGAGAGGTATGCTTGGGGTTATGCCCCAGCCTACTTTTGAGTAGTGATGTAGAAAGCTGCATTAGTCCAATGGTATAAGATCACTATTTTTCTGGACTTTATGTTGATGCTTTCTCTATGGGGGAGTATCTATGTTTTTGAGCTGAGTCATGAAGGACTCTTTTGATAAAAGGTATCTTCAAATAGTGTCTTTGGACATTCAAGCATGTATTGGATTGACTTACTAACGTTTACTTTTTCATTGATGTCAATGGGGGAGAAGGATACATGAAAAACATTTGATGATTGATGAAGATGATTTGAAAAAGTAAAGTATTGAGGAGAAGGATACATAAAAAACATTTGATGATTGATGAAGATGATTTGAAAAAGTAAATTATTGAGGAGAAGGATACATCTGATGATTGATTTGATGATTGATGAAGAGGATTTGAAAAGATAATATAGAACAAAAGAGTTGCACTTTGGTATTCATTGAACTTGGATGTTTTTCATCTATGTTTCCATCAATGCCAACGAGGGAGATTGTTAAGCATGAATGTTGAATACATCCTATGGGGGGGTATTCTAGCATTTTTAGAGTAGGAGCATGTTGCATTCATGACTATTTTTGTTATTGATGTCAACACATTGATTTTACTAGAAATTAGCAGAGACACAGACAGTGTTTGAATTAGCGCATATGGAGAAATTTAGATGAGGTTATGTAGCATTAAGGACTTGTTCCTTATGGTGTCCTAATATTATGGTTAAGAGTGCATATGGAAATTCAATTATTTATGTCAGTTATGAGTAATCTAGTGGAAAGTGTATTTTGCCAGTTTCCTGTGAAGCAGCTTGTAATAATCAGATTATATCTCCTAACAGGGATAGAATTTGGACATGAAAAGTTATACAAAGGTTGAAGACATTGTGGAGGTGACTTGGATGAGATAGCATAGTCAAAGGTCACACGTGTGAAGATTTATTAAGTTTGTGAGCCGACAGTTTTATGTGGTTATGAAAATATTATGTAACGCGTAATGTTTTATATTTTGTAATTGGTTAAGCTTAATTGGCTGACTCAATTATGAAATATTGGTATAAAGGAAGATATTTTTTCCTTGATTGATATGAAAAATGTAAGATGTGAAGAGGAGATAATGTGAATTAGTGATGTGAAGTGAGTAGATCTGGTAAAGCATTTGGTGCAGTAGTGGCACAGACAGGGGAGAGAAGATAAGTTGCTGAGATCAGTAATTGTTGTTATTATTCTATTTGGATAATACAGAGATCAGTTGGACAATGTGTTCAATGATCTTACCCCTAAAGTTCTTTGGACAGTGGGTCCTTCTGCCATCCTTAAACTCCTAACCGGGTTAGAATCTTTTAACAGAGATTCAAAGTTTCCTAACAAGGACTAATATGTACTGAATGTGTTTCATAAGGCTCCTAACATAGTCCATCCTCTCACAAGAAATTTTTATATTAGTACATCTTTTGTGGGTACCATCCCCACCGGGGTTTACTCTCTGATCAAGAGGTTCCCTAGTTAACATATATTGTGTCATTGTGTATGATTATCTCTCTATTGTTGTTGTTTATGTTGATTACATGTTTAAGATCTAATAAGGTTATTAAAAGTTGTTTTTATCAGATAAATGACTCACCCTCCCCTCCCTCAGTTATCTTGGTGGACTTTACTTTCTAACAAGAGGGGCAAATGTAATCAGCTAAAATTTATCTAGTAGAACCCAAGCCCCTATTTTTTATCAAATTACATCAAAATAAAATCCTAAATCTCGAAGTCATATTTACTAGACATAATTATTTTCACCTCCTTGGGTTTGAACTCATGGAGTCTTGGTTGAGTCAAGTAATTCATCAAATGCTGCGGTGTTTGGTTCGTCAATGCCTCATCTTGGTGAACATGCTTGCAGCTGGGATTCGGTAGCAGCTGATGTGTCTCTTGTAGCTTTGGAGATGAAATGCGGGTCGGGGTGGGAGTCTTCACCATAGCCCCTTCTGACCACTGGTTGGGAGAGTGTTGCATGACTCTCAGGAGATCAGGTATCCCCCCACGTGGCTGACTATGCAGAAATAAAGGAGTAAAACTAAATATAGTTCTGTATTTTTGAAATTTTGTACTAGGATTGCTCAAACTATGTCGTAATTGGAGGAAGTTTATGTTAGAGTAATAAAGTGTTTACTGATTAATTGAATCATATTGATTTAATTATTCAGTCACTTATTACCTCTTGCGACTTTAGCTAAACTTTAGGCATATAATAATTAATATCTTTATTAATTATTATTATGCAACCTAGGGTTTTACCTTTTTAGGGTTTCTGATCTCCTTCTATAAGGATGGATCTCATAACACTTTGTAACCTTTTCTGACATTTCATTATTGATTGCAACTTTTGTTTTTTCACATCAAGGATTTCTCCTCTCTTGTGGATCAATGTGTTTAGGCCTCCATAGCTATTTGCTTCTCTCTCTTTATGTGACAGGTGTTTGTGTGCACATGTTCTTGGGAGCTGTGGGTTCTTTTTCATCAACTCCATCATGGTATCAGAGCTTCAAACATACTTGCCCCTGTCCTCTTCTTGAGAGATTCAGCCGTGTTTGTTAGATCTGCATTTTTAGAGAGGATTTCCTATCAAATCTAGGGGGGACCTATTTTTCTGGTCATCTTGGCTTCAAATGGACCTCATGGTTGTGTTAAGAGTGTCTAAGAACCCCAAGATCCATATAAAATTTGTCCAATTTGGACAAAGTTGGATCTGTGAGAAAAAAATTTGCAATCGGCCTCAGCACGGATCCTGAGGTGATCACTATTTTTTGGAGCACTTCTGGACCAAACAAACCTCACGGCTGTGTCTAGAAAGCCTGAGATAGTCAAAATCCATATAAGACTTGTCTATTTTCAACAAGTTGGCCTCTATTCATCTTTGTTCCTATTTTTTGGAACATTCCTAGTTTTGGAGGCTTTTTCAGTCCTTCAAACTAGTCTTTGTCTCTTTTTGGAGTAGAGTTTTTCCCATGTGGTTTTCTCTATTTCTCCACTTTTTAGAGACTCTTTTTTGTACTTGGGTACTTGATCAGGCCCTTGTTGCGGGGACCCATTTGCTTTCAATTGTTCTTACTAGGTTTTTAGCTTCTCCCAAAGTTTATCTTAAGGGGGGGTGTTAGAGTAATAAAGTGTTTACTGATTAATTGAATCATATTGATTTAATTATTTAGTCACTTATTACCTCTTTTGACTTAAGCTAAACTTTAGGCATATAATAATTAAAATCTTTATTAATTATTATTATGCAACCTAGGGTTTTACCTTTTTAGGGTTTCTGATCTCCTTTTATAAGGATGGATCTCATAACACTTTGTAACCTTTTCTGACATTTCATTATTGATTACAACTTTTGTTTTTGCACATCAAGGATTTCTCCTCTCTCGTGGATCAATGCATTTAGGCCTCCATAGCTATTTGCTTCTCTCTCTTTCTGTGACAGGTGTTTGTGTGTAGGTGTTCTTGGGAGTTGTGGGTTTTTTTTCATCAACTCCATCAGTTTTATCTCCAAATTGTATGTTGAGCACTAATATTTCATCAATATAGGTAAAATTGTAAATATTAATGATCATCTTTTTGTATTTAGCAATGATTCTGGGTTTTCTTAGTGATTCTTTCCCAGTTGAGCTTTTCTGAATTAGATTTTATAAAATAATATATTCAATGGCTTGACCACTTTTTCCAAAAAAAAAAAAACCCTTAAAATTCTCCTTTGCATAATTAAATTAAAAATTAAAAATCATATATCAAGCTTATACTATGGTCTAATATCTAAAGCTTGCATATTTATTTAATTTCTATAACCTTGCTTTTAATATAAAGTTTCTACACTTTTATTGAAAGAACACATTCACATGTGTGCACATGCTTAATCTTGATTAATTAGCAATTAAAAGGGATTTGTGCTTTCAAAATTTCTATTTTTTCTTATCTTACCTAACATTTCTTTTGCCTCTTAATCCTTACCACTCATCTCTACCTACCCTTGCATCTCCTTGCATCTCCTTTTGCATCTTCATCATAGTCACTCATTCTTTTGCCTCTTAATATCCACCCTCCATTCTTGAGGCAATTCCTTTAAAAGGAATCTCTTCCTTGGCTCAAGCATCCATTCTCTTGCATTCTAAGTTCCATCTTGATCATTATTGAAGTCCTAATCTTAGTTTCTTGCATTCTTTCTTCCTTGATTTCTTAGAGTAATCTTGTTATTTGAATTCCTAGCTCTTAGTTACTTTCATTTACATGTTCATAGCTCTCTTTCATTCTTAGTTTACTTCATTTCTTAGCTTAAATCTTGCATTATTAATCTAGTTAATCTGTTGCATTGTTTCATAGAATATCTCTTGCATCTTTATTCTAGAACACTAGTTGTTTTGCATTCATTCTAGCTCAATCTCTCATCCTAGCTTAATATCTTACATTCTAGTTCATTTCTAGTTTTTCAATTTTTTTCAAATCTTCCATTTTGGAGTAGTCAAGTCATTAATCCTCTATGCCAATTTGATGAGCATCACGAGAATAATTAAACTCGCTTCAACTAGGAAGCAATAGGCCAATTTTGGTAATTTAGTTGGCTCATTTCATATGGCCTCTTATAGCTGAATTATTGATCTAATGGCTTATTGAGTGTTGGTTTGTCCTATATTTGAATACCAATTTTAGACTGCACACAGTTTGCAATCCAGATTGAGTGATGTAAAGGATATATGATCTTGGCTTTCAACATTTTATCTACCTAATTGTAGATAGCTTCTGTAACCCTTAGATTTTAATTCCTCAACTTTTATCTAAATGGGATGCATTTGGATTAAGGGCAATCTGATGCTAAAATTGGCCATTCCTGAAGTTCTTCAAATCCTCATAACCCCAGGTGACAATATATTTATATTATTTCAACAGTTTGATCAAATTATACTTATCCTACATAGTACACCATTTTCCAATAGATATCCACTTAGGTTCTATCTCACTGCTTATATTGGTCCTTTCATATTCTCTAGGGTTATTAGGTGTCTGAGTATGCTTTCCTTTGATACCTTCATTTCTACGAGTGAATAACTACTCCAGGGAAATAAGCATAGTAATTTTTAGTGGCTAATATTCGCCAATTGGCTAATTTTGAAAATTTGGGAATCCAAAATTGGCTAATAATTCAAGATTTAAGGCAACCTAAATTGCCATATTTTTACAAAATTTTGATTTGGAAACATTTAAATTGCAAAATAATTTATTTTATAGAAAACTTGAACTTCAAAATTCGCCACAATATTCAACCATGATTAGATTTGATTCTCCAGAATTTTATAAGTTATTGTCAAAATTTAAATTAATTCTCCAATAATATATCATGATTATTAGTTACTATAGGGATCTATCACCAACTTTTGGTTTCCATTACTGACTTAAAGCATAATCTACTAACCCTCATTATATTCTATGAGGTAAAAATGTTACTATTTGGTTTGTAATGCTTATGGGAGCTAAAATTTCTTTTAGATCGTTGATCTCAATATAAATTAATGGTCTTGAAGAAATTTTGGGCCCCATTAGTATTTTAAAATATCAATACATTTGTCTCACACAATATAATGAGGTTATTAGATTATATTTTAAATAAATGGTAACAAGTAATTATTATAGAGTCTATTCCTTAAACCCATCAAAGATTTCCATATTAAGCCTAATAATTTTCTATAAAAATTCTATTTTTTTAAATAAAAGTATTCACCATGGTGATTAATTAATTTCTTTTCATTGTTTGAGATTCACCAATATTTTCTACAAAAAAATTGTTATTAAAAAATAATCGCCAATAAGAATAAATTTTTTTCAAAAAAATTGAGAGATTTGCCAATATAAATTAATATATTTTTTCAAAAAATGAAGGATTCGCCAAGATTTTATATATTTTTTCAGAGGGGGGTTTGTTAAAGATTACTTTGGAAATAAGGCCCTTTGGGATTTTATTCCCTTTCAACTGAATGGTACCATCATCAGGATTAATCCTAGGATCGAGATAAAATTATTTACAAGTAGCTTCTGATCCTTCAAAATAAGTGCCTACAAACATCTCAATATTTTCTATTAAATTCTTAATGTGATGGTAATTTTCAAAGACTTTCCAATAATCAACAATATCAGGAACACTAGGTCTATATATCATCTCTATCCTATAAGTGTCTTCCTTAAAATCAGGATGGGGTAGGAGTAGAGAGGTTGGCAATGCCAAGGAGGCTGCTCTAATGTTCTGATCTCTAGGGTTGGCTTCAATGGAGAAAGAATCAAAATATTCAATTTCATTATACCCTATTCCTATAGTGTTTCAATCTCTCATTTTTAATAGTAAAAACATTTCTTACTTGTTTAACTATTACTTATACATCACCTCTCACCTTTAACAATTTCACCTCTTTTCTTTTTGCTTCTTGCAACCTGAGTAGTAGGGCCTCATATTCTATGGTATTGTTAGTATTTTTGAAATCCAACTTGAAAGTAAAGGGAAATTTTTGTATCAAGGATAAATTAAGACCACTCCTACTCTAGAGCTTGTTGTTAAACAACTATCATCGAATTCCATGATCTAGGGGTCATCATCTTGAACTAATTCTAGGACATTCCCTTCTACTTTCTCCTCATAAAATAATAAGTAATTTCCAAATTCACATTCTTCATTGAGTTTTTGAGATCTAGGGTCACAGGGCAGGAACACTATGAACTTGCACTTTGCTTTGGATTCCAATTTTACTTTCTTCTTTCCTATAGGGATTGTGGCTTCTGACCAATCCATCTTGATTTATCCTCCTAGGTCTTTTCAAAAGGTCCTTCTCAATAGCATACCATAGCTAGTAGGGATATTTCCCACCAGGATAATCAATTTTAACCTCTTATCAGGGTAGGCCACAAGAGCCACTTGTGCATCTTTAATTTTTTGAAGTAGGGAAACTTTTTTTTCATCCATCAATAGCACTTTCCAAAATTTTTGGTAAGATTCAAGCCTCGGGACTTAGTCACAAGAGAGGGAATAATATTATCAAAAGAACCAAAATCAATGGCACAGTTACTAAGTTTGTGACCATTCAAAAACAAGGAAACATAAAATGGATTAGGATTTTCACAATCAATAGAAGAGGGGTCATTTGATGAATTTATAAATGGTTCATCTTGAGGTGAGGGAACTTTGGGAGTGGAAGCAAATAATTGAGCAATGGGAGATTCATTGTTTACATATTGTTGGCTGCTAGGTTTTATTTGAGGGCGCTCTTTGTTAATGATATATGACACTGAGAGGGGGGGTTAAATCAATGTAACCAAAATTTCTAACTATTTTCACCACCACCCTCCACAAGATGTAGCATATAATGCAAATAGAAAGTAGTAACAAAGTAAATAAAACATCAACATGCGCGACATTGTAACACAAGTATTTTTTCTCATGGAAACCCTTGTTAGAGGGAAAAACCATGTGTAGGAATGAGTGCCCACAAATCCTCACTACTATTGTAATAAGTTGTCACGTTAGGAGAATTACATCCACTTGGTTAAGGGTATACCTGGTTAAGATTATTTATCCCTATTAAGAGCTTACAACAAAAACCTATTATGACCTACCTAGTTTAGGGATTTAGAACTCCTAAGAGTAACCTTGTTAGAGGATTTTGATCTTCAAACCTGTTAGGATCCTGCACACCCTTTTAAGAGTGCCCTGGTTAAGGGATTTCTCTTGTCAATCTGCTAAAATCAACAGGTAAAAACCTATTTGATATGTGCACTCAATGCATGAAAGATCCATTGTATTCTTGATCAATGCTCTACTCTAAAACACTTCTTCATATCAACACTAACACCTTTACTCATCATAAACCTCTAAAACAACAATAGAAGCATCGCACATTGATCTTTTTCTTCTCTTCTTTGTTTATTATACATTAAAAAGATATATAAAATTGTTTACAACTTAAGGTAGAAAAATAGCCCTAATACATCATTACAATTCATTCCCACTCAATCCTTGAGCCCTAAAACGTATTACCAATTAACAATCACAATTTTAAATTCATGTCAGCCTCTAGATCCATCACACAATCAATTTGACAAAGAAAAGTTAAACTCAAGGTGCCTGTTTGCTAGGTTTCAACAAAGATGATACAATTTAGAGGACTTTTTATATTTTTAAAGATTTTTTCACAATCATTTTATATTGTTTTTTGATTTTTTTGATTTTTTTGATTTTTTTTCATGATCATAAATTATTGTACATGGTGTCGCTAATCTCATGTATAGAACCTCTTCAAATGCAAAATATTCATAGGATCAGGAACAAGAACCCCTTCTAGTATCACTATGTGATAAGCTCTGGAACCATACTTATGAGTAATTATAAATAGACCCAACCAGTTAGAATTTCAAGGCAACTATTCATAATGACAAAAAGACCTCATCAAGCCTTGCAAGCACTAGTAGAGTCAAAAAATATCTCAAGCTTGGAGATTATTGACATGAACTAATAGAAATAGAGGAGGAAGACAAGAATATGGATGAACTTTTTGCTCTAGTCGCAAGAAAGGAGAAAATAGGTAAGTGTAAATTTGAAGGAAAAATACCTTTAAAATGTTTTTCTTGCAATAAAGTTGGTCACTTTGCATCTAGATGTCCTACAAAGGTCTCTAAATACAAACCTAAGTTCACTAGGCTAGATTTCTATGATGAGGAATGCTATTATGCTAGTGAAGGTGTTTTCGATGATGATCCAACCGTAGATGAGATTGGGTTTGTAGCTATAAAGGATGATGAACCTATTCATGAAGAAAAGACCTTAGTATCACATTTTGAAAGAAAAAATGAATGGATCATTGATAATGGATGCTCACATCACATGACTAGTGATAAAGATAAATTTTTTCAGTTAAAATTGCATGATGATGGATTTGTCAGATTTGGTGATAATACTCCTAAACTAATTGTTGGAGTAGGATCTATTTCTCTAGATGGAAAGACTAACAATGATGAAGTGTTTCTTGTTGATGGGCTTAAGCATGACTTTTTGAGTGTTGGACATCTTATGGATAAAGGTTATCAGCTATAGTTCAAAAATGGATCATGCACTATAAAAGGACAAAAGGGAAACTTGATTGCATCAAGAACAAAGACAAGAGGTAATGTATTTCAGCTGAATACTGTAGAAGAAAGATTTTTTGTTGTTCAAGTTGATGAAAGTTGGCTATGACATAGAATATTTTTCATGTGAATTTTGATAATATTGTCATAGCCAATATGTCATATCCAATATGCCAATAACATTGATGTTACATTGATGTGAAGGCAAGTAACATCAATGCAGTTAGGGATTTACCAAAAATTGTGAATCCCTCTAACACCATGTGAAAAAAATGTGTAATGGCAAAACAAACAAAGGGGTGTTTTCAGAAAAATTCATTCACTACCAAAGGGAAGCTGGATCTGGTGCATATAGATCTATGTGGTCCTACAAGGACTGGATCTTCTTATGGTGAAAGGTACTTCATACTATTTGTTGATGATCATTCCAAAATGATGTGGGTTACTTTTTTTAAAGAAAAATTAGAGGCATTTGACAAGTTCAAGATCTATACGGAAAAAGTAGAAAATGAATCAGGTCTGAAGATAAAATATTTGAGGCTAGACAAAGGAGGAGAGTTTACATCTATTGTATTTGATTCATACTGTGAAGATCATGGGATATACAAGTAGACTTCTTCTCCTAGGACTCCACAACAGAATGGGATTCCAGAAAGAAGGAACATAACTATACTGGATGTTGCTAGAAAAATGATGATTGAAGGAAATGTATCACATGTGCATTGGGGGGAAGCAATCGATATTATAGTTTACACATCAAACAAGATTCAGATCAGGGAAGGTAATACTAAAATACCTTATGAACTTTGGTTTGGTTATACTCCTACTGTGAAATACTTTAGAATCTTTAGTAGAAAATATTTTATCAAAAGAGATGATGAGGTAGGTAAGTTTGATTCAAGAAGAGATGACGGTATCTTTTTTGGCTACTCTACCAAAAGTAACTCTTACAGATATTTTAACTTGACATTGAGAAAGGGGGTTGAAAGCATTAATGTAAGAATTGATGAGAAGTTTCAAGTTCAAGAAAGAATCTCTGACCAAAACTCAGAAGATACTATTGAAGTAGAAGAGTTAGTTGAATTGACAATGATAGACAGATATATTTCAGTGAACAATCAGAAGCTCCTAAAACTCTGAGGTATGTAGTACAAAATCATCCCAAAAATTAGATTATTGGTGAGAGGAATAAAGGCATGTTAACTAGGTCTAAAGCTAGAGAGGAATTATGTCTAATTTCACAAGTGGAACCTAAATCTACTGGTGAGGCTTGTAAAGATGAATCATGGGTTAAAGCAATGAAAGAAGAACTAGATCAGATAATAAAGATAAAAACTTGGGAATTGGCTCCTAGACTTAAAGGAAAGAATGTTATTTTAACTAAATCGGTATTAAGAAATAAAATGAATGAAGAGAGCACAATTATAAGGAAAAAAGAAAGATTGGTCTGTAAAGGCTACTCGTAGTAAGAAGGAATAGACATTGAAGAAACTTTTGTACCTATGGCTATATTGGAGGCAATAAGACTATTTCTTGCCTTTGTTTCCTACAAGGACTTCAAAGTGTATCAAATGGATGTGAAATTTGTATTCTTGAATGACGATCTAGAAGAAGAGGTCTACATTGAGCATCCTGATGGTTTTCCCTTGATAGATAACAAAGACATAGTTTGCGGGTTGAAAAATGCTTTGTATGGACTGAAGCAAACTCCTAGATCTTGGTATGCATGACTTGATAGGTATTTATTACATCTTGGTTTTAGGAAAGGTAATGCAGATAGCAAATTATATTTGAGAACTAGCAAGGATCGAATCTTGATCATAGAAGTATTTGTGGATAATATTATCTTTGGGGGAAATGATGAAATGAGCAATAAGTTTGCTGAAGAAATAAAAGATGAATTTTAAATATCTATGATTGGTGAAATGAAGTTATTTCTTGGTTTTCAAATGACACAAAGTAAACATGGCATTTTCATTTCACAAACCAAGTATCTCAAGGAGCTACTGGAAAAGTTTGGCATGGAAGATTGTAAACCTATTGGAACACCTATGATTACTGGGTGCAAGCTTACAACAAATGATGAAACTCAAATTATCTATCAAACAAAATATACATCCATGATTGGAGGATTATAGTATTTAACACATACCAGACCATATATTGCAAATTGAGATGTAATTGTTGTGATGTTTCAAGAAGATCCAAGAGAGACTCATTATATTGCAGTAAAAAGGATATTTAGGTATTTGAAAGGTACATTGGAATTTGGGTTGTGGTATGTTAAGTCAGATGACTTTACCCTAGATGCATACACTGATGTGGATTGGGCAAGATGTATTGATGACAATAAGAGAACCATTGGTGGTGCATTCTTCCTTGGAAAGAGAATAGTATATTGGTAAAGAAAGAAGTAGGATTGTGTTGTTCAATCTACTCCTGAATCAGAGTATGTGGTTGCTACTTTAAACTATTCACAAGTTATCTAGATGAAAAAAATGTTGAAGGATATTGGAATAAGCTTTGAAGAACCAGTTTGATTCATTGTGACAATAGAAGAAAAATTAATATGTCAAGAAATCATGTTATGCACTCAAAAACCAAACATATTTCAATCAAATATCATTATCTGAGAGAGAAAGTTGCAGAAAAGGAAGTTGGAGTTGAGTATGTTAGTACAAAGGATAAATTAGAAGATATATTCACTAAACCTTTGCCAAAATATACCTTTGAGTATCTCACAGTTATGCTTGGGGTGAAAATCCCTCCTTGAGAGAACTAGATGATGAAAGAATGCATTAGTCAAGTAGCTATCAAAGATGTATTATTCACTGGACTTGATGCTTGGATGCACTCCTTAGCGGGAGTGATTGCAGGACATAACAACACTTATCTGCGTTATCTGGCACCTATTTGTAGGCATGAAGATTTTAAAAAGCTACACCTTGTAGCAGTGGGATATTTAGAAGGAAAAGTAACCCTTTTCCATTGATGTCAAAGGGGGAGAAACAAGAAAAACCCTTAGTGATTTAGGGGACCTGTATAGAGGATATTGAGATGGTTGTTGGGTTGATAGTTTTTCTCATATGTTGACATCAATGCCAAAAGGGGAGAGTGTTGGAATTTTTTCTTGACATGTGTTGTCATTGATGTCAATATATGTTTCTGAAGATTGATTCTATCTGATGTTGTAGTAAAAATGGTTAAGATGGGAACAAGCATAATCATCATGGTTGTATAGTCTATGTACGACATGTTTGACTCTGTGCACTTTGATGTATGTTTCAAAAGGTGTTTAGATCTTATATCTAAGATCACATGCAATGATTTAATTAGAGGAATAAGTTACAATAGTTTTGGTATAGATTGGCCGCAGGAATAGAAACAAGGGTTTGTGGTAGAGTTAGTCTCTAAATTTCTCTGTTTACTTGGATGCAAGATGGATTCATATTATGCATCTTCATGAAATGATAGAAGACTCATTGAGGAATAATTTCCCTTATACCTTGATCGTCGCACTCTTAGTGATGTCAGTTGTAGTGTGTGACCTTGTGAGGTCTTATTTGGTGCCGACCTATGGGATGTGGCATGTTCTACCTTGTGCAAAGATAATTTGTGGATTATGGAGTATGTTGGCTGATTGATGTTTGTTATTTTCTTGTCCAAGATCTCATGTGTATCTTGAAAAGAGTTTATGTAATCATTTTTATTAGGAAAGTCCAATTTGGTGCTGACCCAAAAAATCATTTATATATTTTATAAAGGAGTGAAACAAGTGATGCGAAGAGTGTGTGGATGTAGGGAAGGTGTGGATGCAAGGACTATTGGATGTAGAGAAGGCATTGTGATTATTGTACTTCGTTGGAACTATTTTTTTGAGTTGTCATTAGTGAGTTCATTATTAGTTATCATTATATTTATATACTTACATTTGGACAGTGGTTCTAGAAGGTGGGTTTAACATTTAAAAGGTGGATTTAACCTTCACATTGGGCAAGTTGCTCCGAGAAAAGAAAATATCATCATATCAACTCCTAACAAGGTTGCTGACTCAAAGAAAAGAGTATGTCCTTTAACAAGGACTTTGTACTGGTTGTATTTATCTTCTCCTAACAGGGCAAGGTATTGTAACTGAAATACTTTATTACTAGTGCATTAAATTATGGGTTTCATCCCCACTAGGGTTTTTTCCCTTAATAGGATTTCCTCGACAATAATTCTCTGTGTTCAGATCTGTGTTACTTTTGAGGTTTCAGAATTGCATTTAATATTTTGATGTGAAAAGATAAATTTTATATTAAGGACATACAAATTATTCACCCCCTTCTCAGTTGTATGTGTAAGACTAAAAAAAGGTATTAGAAAGCATAAATGAGAGAACCACAAATCTCATAAAAAATATATACAAACCAATCTAATCTACCATAAAATCCACTTGAAATATAAAAGAATTCAAACAACAAAACTCCCTTTCAAGTGTAGCTCCTATGTTCTCCTTTCTTCTCCATTGAATTTTATTGATGTATCTCTTGATCTTGACAAAATATGCACTATAACTGAAATACAAATGATGACAATGAGAATAATAGAAGTGTGGTTAGCCAAAAATGACATAAATGATCTCAATTTATAGAATTTGCAAATTTGGCAATTAAGTGTGCAAAAGGGCAATTGTCATAGATTATGACAACTGGCAAATTTGAAATAGGAAATTTATCATTAATTATGACAAAACTGAATGCTCAATTAGAAATTAATGAGTTAAAAGGGGAAATTTGTCATAAACTATGACAAATATGACAAAAGGAAAAAAAATTGTCATAAACTATGACAATTACGACAAAAGGGAAAAAGGAAAATTGTCATAAACTATGATAGTTTATGACAAAAGGAAAAGGGAATGTGGAGGCTAGAAAAGTGGGTGAAGCACAAATTAAGGGATAAAATACCATTTGGCAAGATGAGGGAATTATTGAATTTTAAAATTCATTTATTTCCACAAAATGGAAATTAGGATTTAGGAATTATAAAATTTTTATAAATGAATAATTATCCAATTAATTAATGTCAAATTAATTAATTGTGAAACTTCCTAAAAAGGGATAAATAAATGTAATTTATTTATCAAGGCTAAGACTTAGAGATAAATTATGAAGTATTTACCCCTAAAGAAGACAAATTAATTGATTTGACCAAATTCATGAATTTGATGAAGCAAAGCATCGATTTTGATGACATTGATAATTTTAATAATGTCTTGCATGGATTTCAAGAGTGAATTAATTAGGTAAAAAATGAGGAAAAATCGAGGAGAAATATTAGTAAATTAGGGATGACAGTTAGGCATTGAAGACATGTTAAAAAAAGGGGGGCACATAGATGTTGACCAGTTTTTAGTGTCTACATTTTGTCCCTCTTTGAGACAATACGATTATGAGTGTTGGTTCAAAGAAAAATAAAGGATCATGCCCCAGTGGATTGACATAAGGGAGGTATGATGTCCCCTTGAAAAATTAGGTAGAAATTGATTCGAGGACAATTTTTTGAAAAGAGAATGATTATAAGGACTGATGGAAGGAATGTTAGTAAAAGGCTAAAATTAGACGAAGAAGAGTTAGTAATGATGAAAATTGATTCCATAAGTGTAACTTTATGTCATGAGAGCTTTATTTAATATAGAAAAATAGGATGCGTAGCACCATGGCACAGAAAGCCAAAACAATAAAGAAATATCTTTGCGTAAAACAAACACAACATATACAAAGAATGATCTCATCTTTCCTGATGCATATTAATGCAATGCCCAGAATCTCATGAGATCATCCAACAAGAAGAAGACAAAATAAAAATAAACGACCATGAACCATCCCAACCACTCTCACCAATCAATGATATCCTGGTGTAGCATAGGAACATGATCAAATGATAAATCAATAAAAGATAAACTCACTAAACCAAGCAAGCTAACAACCATTCTGATCTAGTTGTCAAAATTGATAGTTTTTTATTGATGATGGTGATAGTGTCTAGTTTTAGGAATGAAGTACCCCGTCTAAGATAGATATTGTTTGGTTTCGAGTACACCACACCCTATATAAGACAAAATGACAGGTTTTATAAAATGATAAATTGATGTTGTTATTGATTGATAGGAAAAGTTTGATCTAATTGATTGTTGAATAGATTGGATAGTTTTCTGTTGATGTGTGATTTCGTTAAGCACAATGTTTAAAAAGTCTTTAGATTGTGTCTACTTAGATGTATGTCTTGTCACAAAGGATAATTTATTGAAAGCATAGAAAAATGATTATGTGCATGTTTACTACAGATAATTCAAGGATTTAATTTTCTGATTTTTTTAGGATTTTAAAAATATTTAATTTTTTTGTACTTTTTTTTAGACATTTTACAATTTTTCAGATTTTTTCAGCTTCGTATTTTATTTTTTACAAATTTTTTCAAATCTTTATGTAATTTTTTTAGGGATTTTTCAGCTTCATATTTGATTTTTAATGATTTGATGGACTTTTTATGATTTTTTCAAGACATTTTATGATTTTTAGAGATTGTTTCAAGATCATATGCAAATTTTTAGGATTTTTTCATGACATTTTATGATTTTTAGTATTTTTTTAGGATTATATGCAAATTTTTAAGATTTTTTAAGACATTAGTATTTACATTTGTAAGAATGATTGAATTGCCCCTAGTGTCTAGCAAGGCAGGGGCATTATGGATTGATGGATAGGCTTGTACATGGATGAAGGACAAATGTTTTTGAGTATGTCACTAAAGCTTTGTTTGGGTTGCCAAGGACTATCCACAGAATGGGGATAACATTTTTTTTTTCCAAGGTTAGGGATTGTATATGACAGGAGATGGCAAGTAATGCATAGGAATGGCCATGTTAAGAGGTTTTTTGAAATATGTTTTTCACTTTAAGTCCTTATTTTATGTCAAGATCAAGAAAGGGATTTGGATAGGAAAATGATAGGATATGAATAGGGCAATGACAAGACATGGATAGGATAAGAAAGATCAATAGCAAAAAAAGGTAAGGGATATGGACTAAAGGTTGCAATAAGATAGGCAATGTGGACCAAAGGGATGTGATAGGATAGGAAGTATGAACCAAAGGGATGTGATAGGAGAAATAATATGACGTGTAATGCTTTTGGGAGGATCTATAACCTTGTCAAGATCAAAGCTAGGAAAAAAAAGGATATGGCTATCAGGGATATGACATGCATAAGACAATGGATGAAATGATAGGGACGACATAGGAAATGACATGGGTAGGAATCTTCCCCCAAGTATGGAATGCAAGTTCTTAAAATTACACATGAGGCCTGTTTGCCAGGTTTTCATCATGGTACTTGTCCAAAGTGTCTATTTGCCAAGTTTTCACTATTGGATGAAATTATTTATCTTTATTCTTCTACTTTTTTTGTTACCAAGACACATGTTTGCTAGGTTTTCATCAAGGTAGTTATTTTTTCCTTTTTTTCTTTTTTTTTTGCTCTTTTTTTTTTGCTTTTTTCACTTTTTTTGTATTTTTTGACATTTTTCAGAAGATAATGGATGCATGACATGACATGGATGAAGGACTCAAGTGTCTAGTTCTTTGGATGGTTCTCTTCAAATGACATATAATAATGGGCCATGACTACGATAGTATGCTCAAAGACGTTGGTAGGGTGACAACAAAGGGATATGAAATGGATAGTTGGATAGGATAGGATAAGGATTATGTAAAGGATCGGGTAGATTGGATGAAAGGATGGAAAATAGGTTTTGGATAATGGAGGGAGTGGAGGAAGGCTTGATTTTTAGTGTATGGAAAGGGAGGCAAGAACAACATCGGCACACACATTGAGGGGTGATGGAGTGATGGAGGAAAATGAGATTTTGGTTTTGATGGAGGAAAGTATATGGATTTTGAGACATAAGCCCCCAAAATTGATTTGGAATATGGAAGGATTTTAGATGGAGGAATAGAAATTATGGATGCCAAATTTGATTTTTCTTTGGGACTCTGTGCTACAAGAAGCTTCTTAGGAATCCACATGGTTTTTGATTTTTCATTTCTTTGTGGGTCCTTTAATTGCATTGCTTGCACAAGAGATTTAGGAACCCATATTGATTTTGGTTTTTCTTTTGTCTAAATGGGCCTTTGTGGCCTTTTAGACATTTCATTTTCTTTTTGGATCATATTTTTCTTTGTACTCACATATCGATTAGATTGGACATGTTGATCCTTGACTACATGTGGATTGCTTGAATTATAGACTTTATACTTGGCATCCAAATTGATTGTAAAATGAATGGGATTCATGGTTGGATTGGAATTGTCTGGAGGTATTTTGGATGGATGTAAGGTTCTTGAAGATGTTTTCCTTTGTTGACTTACATATGGGAAAGGATAAATGGATTGTGAACTAGTGGATGGAGGAATATATGGACCTAAGATGGATGGAAGGGGTGAAGGAGGAGGTATACATTTGGATTTAGGTTTTGAAGGGATATTAATGCCTTGAGAGTGAGCTTTAGGAATGAGGTCATGACCTTTAGAATTTTATTTTTTATGAAAGAGTTCTAATATACCTTGTTCTTGAATTCTAAACCCTTTGACTTGATAATGCTTTCTTTGACCAATGGGATACTTGCTACAAGACATGAGTTTATTTTGAGATATGCATGGTATGGAGGGACTGATAGGATCATGAAGTGGACTAGACTTGATGGAACTAGAGGAAACCATTTGAAGTGTAAAGGGTTCATGAACACCTTGCACAATTTTTTTAAATCATGAGGGGGATAAAGAAGAATAATGATATCCTATGATGGAATAGGAACAATGAAAGGATCATCTAGTAGGATAGGATCTTGTAAGAGATCCAAAAGACAAGGGCATGAACATGAAGGAATGGATGGATCTTGAGGAGGATCCAAAGGGATGATGGGATCTTGTAGAGAATATGGAGATGTGATTGGATCATGTGGGGGGTCTAAAGGCAAGGGGATACTTTGATCTTGACTTGGAATATCATCAATAATATGATAATGGGATTCCATATTAAATGTTTTTTCTCTTGGTTTTTAATGGAACCATTAGGAAGACTGGAAGGGGGATAATCATCTTGCTTAGGGATTGAAAGCTCAATGGGACTTAGAAGGATATTTTTCTCTTGAGATGGAACGAGGTCATGAAGCTCAAAGAAAATGGGATCTTGGTAAAAAATTGGAAGGGATTGGTCATTATTAGGAACTTGATCTTGATTTTTTTAGGACTCATTTCTTCATTCTTTGAATCATCCTCTTGACATAGGATATGGAATGGAATATGTGTGGTGAATTTTGGAAAGGGGTCAATATTTTTGCATGAAGGATACAAAATTTGCATGGGAGTCTTTGGAAAGGGAATGATTGAAAATGGAGGACATGGTGGCATTGGATCTAGCATTTCTGAAGCATGAAATGGATTTGTATCAAGAATGGAACTATCTTGAAATTCTTCTATGGATAGCCCTTGGAAGGTTTCATCATTGGATATGATATTTGAGGGAGATTGAGGAAATTTATCTTGTGAAGGTTTAAGGGATAAAGGGATGGAAGGAGACATGAATGCTTCTTGAAGGTCAATGTCTTGATAAGGAATGAGTGTGTCATCCATGTTATTATTTTGGAATTGGGCATTGCTAGACACATGTGCATTATTTGTTTCATCCTCTTTATATAATTGTTGAAACAACTTCTTTAAAAAATTAGATATTATAATAGGTTTGTTATTAGACATGTTTGATTGGTGTTCAAAAAAGGACACACTTGAGCTTGTGCTTGTTTGTGAAAACTTTGTTATTGATTGGCTTGTTTGCATGACTGGCACAAGAGGTTTTGAAATTGTTTCAGGGACATTTGGTTTCATTGGGATGGAAATTAGTTCATAATTAGGTGGAGATCCCCATTGAATTATGCCATTCTCTGGTTGAAAGTTTGAATGGTATGCCAAGTTCGGGTTAGAATCTTCCATTTTTCTTGCATTAAGAAGTGCTTGGGATTACGCCATAGGTCTTGGGTCATAATGTGTTTGGGTCCCTTGACTTGAAGGGTTCATGATGCTTGTGTTATATTGTCTTGAAGGTAATATGGGTCTTGTGTCATAACCTTGTGTTTGCAAATGTGTGCTTTGTCTTGGATCAAAATGTGGTTCCTCACTTGAAGTGTACATGAGTTGATAGGAACCTTTTTGCCTTGTCACAATTGGCATGATTACTAAATGCAACTAAGGATGACAGATATGCAAGATGAAACTCGTGTTTTGGATTTTTGGATTTTGAAATGATATGAAACCTAGGATATGCAATAATGAAACTTAGAATATGCAATTTAGGATGTGAAAAGTGTAGCTTGATCTTGGTTCTTAGAGATTTTGAAAGCTTGGGTTATTCAACTCAGGGTTTGGACCTTGGACTTTGGACTTTGAAAATGAAAATTATTCATACAATGTTTTTGGAATTTTTGACCTCAAAAAATCTTTAGAATAACCTATTAGGATTACGTAATACTAAGAGGGGGTGCATCAGTGTTACTACTCTTACAATCAAAAAACTATTACAAAGAGTTCTCCAAAAGTGTAAACAATATAAGCACTTATCTTGCTTAGATAGTTCCGGTTATAGCTCTATCTATTACTAATCTCAAATCTTATCTCTGCTCTTAGATTTTCAACCTTGCTTCATCATCATAATCACAATACATATCACTTTCATAAAAGCACTCTATACTTATACAAAATCTGCCATCCAGTCGACTTCACAAATACCATACAAAACATAATGATTAATTATGTAAATGATAAGTATGGAGTCAGTGGTCTTAGATTACCCAATTTTTGGCAATATACTTCATTCACCTAACTTAGCACGTTACCATACCAAGTAACCTTACCATAATCACCATAACTACTCATATGCCATGTTATACTATTTTACTGTCATCGCATGCCTTCAGTTCACTGAATCTCATTGATTTGATCACCAAAACTCACGCACTCTTAACTGAAGCATATACATATACCAAAATACCTTCTACTAACTTTTTAGGCCATAATACCTCATACATTTCCATCAAAACTAAAACTGTAACACTATACCCTGTTACCCTAATTCTGGACTTAGTCATTTTCATGATTGTGACTCCAGTACTAAACCTCTCATCATGTGATCACTCTAGCATAAGTGTTTCCATGAATGAAAAGCCTCAAGTGATCCCTAGTGCTCCATAACACCACTTTCCAACAATCTCTCCCTTTGGCATTGATGGAAACACTTAGAACAATGACTAAGTGTTAAAGCCCTAACTATACATATATTTTTTTTCTCTTCCTCTTTTCTATTTTTTTTTTATTTACATCTTTTTATTTCTACTTATTATTTTTCTTCTCTTCCTTTTACTCTTTACATTTTTTCTCTTTCTCTTCCTCTCTCTTTGACATCCATGGCAAAGGTGTATTCAAAATTTCAAAAACTACTAAGTGCGAAAGGACTTAGTTCTTACTCACCAGTTTTAAGACATCTTGGAAAGAATTTTCCAAGGTCTTCACTTCCTCGGCCCATGATTTTATCAGAAGCTTGTTGACATGGATCAATCCATTCAGTGCATATGATGTTGTTTCTGCTGCCTTAAGCTCAGTAGGTGTCGACAAATTCATTGATCCTTCAACCTTTTCAATCTCTGAAAGATGAGTCTCAAGCACTGAAAGCTTAGGGGTCAATAGGATTCTTAACAAGCCAAATCTATCTAAAACTCTCCCTTTCTCAGTTTCTAGTACATTGATCTTGTCCAATAGCCTAGATGTCTCTTTATCCATTTCATCCATAGTTAGTGAAGATGATTCACAACTGTCCATCAAACTGTCAAGAATAGCCCTATCCTTGGCTATAATCTCCTCAATGTTCTTTACATGCTTGCAAGGACTTATGAAGTGGCTATAAATTTTCATTCCTTGTGCTACACAACTCTTGGCCTTAAGAGTAGTAGCCTTGAGAATGTCTAAGTCCCATGAAATGGACTGACAGACTTCTCTAAACTTCTTTTCCAAAAATTTATTCTCCACCTTGTCTTCTGCGGTCTTTAGCAACGAGTCAAAGTGACTATCAAAGCTATCCAATACTATACCAAGGTTCTCAACTTCATCCTTTTCTTGAAAGATAATCAGTGAGGGAAGTAGCTTGTTTACTGTTTCTATAGCCCTAGCCATTATTACAAGTAGTAGTTTCCATTGCACCAAAATTTTGAGCTGTTAATGCCTGATACTACTACTAGACTTATAGAAGATACAAGAGGAACTTAAGCCATTTCATGAATCCCAAGGGGAGCGCTAACCATTTTTCCAACAGCCATTACCTTTATTCTTTTGTCCCCTTTCTGTAATGACCTTTCTTTAGCCTTGGTGAAAGCCATGAAGGATAGCCTCATAAGCTCATCCTCATCCATATTATCTACATCAAAACTTGTTGGTTTAGCCATACTTGCCAACAATAAAGAGGTGTCCATTTTAACCTTAGCAACTTTTTATGTTCTGGTCTCTTCTTCCTTCTTTTCTTCCTACTATATTTCCTTCTCATGTACTATCTCCTATGTTTTCTCTTCCTTTGACTATTCCTGTTCTCCAACTTCCATCTCACTATACAAATTATCCATAAATGGATCATTTTCATCATGCGAAGTGTCAAGGGTCACAGACACACCAGAGACAAAGAAATATAGTTGCATGTTGTCTTGTACACTTTCATCCACTACTTTGGAACTTTCTCCCAATACCAAAGATGTAGCATTAGTAACCTTGGGAGGTGAGGTCTTTTTGGCATATTATTCATTATAATTTGATCTAATGCCCTTTGAGTGTCCTCAATCACCTCATCATACTTCCTAGCCATTATTTTTACTAGTCTGGCCTTTGTCCTCAACAAGGGTTTTAATGCATTTATTATCCTCTCCCTTTCTTGTATTGAGACAACTAGTAACATGTCCTCAATGGCTTTATTCCTTATGTTTTCATCTTCTGATTGTGCCAACTGCTTCTTGATTTCTAGTTTGCTATATAGTTCTTTAGGGATAGTCCCTTCAATTTCTAACAAGTTTTTCTTGAAAATCAATACATTCTCAATGATAGTATATTCAATGATCGCTTGGTTTTCAGCATCATACCTCTCATAGTACCTGTCCACTGTCTTCTGTGTGTGTGAATTTTGTACCTAGTTGTAGACACAACACTTCAGTAAAACATTAGAGGTTAGTTAAAATCAAAATCATGCAGTGAAATGGAAACTAATCTAACCAGGTGATTTACTACCTTCTAGTAGGTGCGAGTGTGATATTCTCAGATTAGACCGAGATCAGTGACCTTGACGACACCTAAATGAAGGATTTGAATGCAGAATCTAGATATGAGATGAATGCAAATTAATCTATATTTTTAGATTTTCTATGCAATAAGATGAAATAAATTGATATGAATCTATTCTATATGAAAAATGGATATGACATGCAATTAATCTAACAATGATGTGCTATATGATATGAATGCTTAAAACAATGAAAATCTCACATCAGCCTGGATTCGCAAAGATTGATTCTTCGTTCACAAATTCGCCAGCATGAGGATGCAATTCATGGATGGATAAAAAATGAAGAGCTGAGGCCTTAATTTATAGAAATCCAGGACTTTGGAGGTGCATGGAAAAAGCCATAAATCACTCTTGATAAACTCAAGTTGATTTTTGAGTTATCAAGAAATTAGAGATAGATTAACTCACAAAAATCATGCAAATCAGCTTTTTGATTTAAATCAGAAGTTGAGATCAGCTTTCAACTCAAAAGAGAGTTGAGTTTATTTTTAAAACAACTTGAATTGATTTTTTGATTTAAAGTTTAACTATTTTTTGGATGTGCATAATTAATATGAATTTTAATTAAATAAATAAAGTGATTTATCCTCAACTTTAACTGATTTTAAAAATATAACAACTGATTTATGGGTTAATCAATTATTAAATCAAACTTTTATTCAAAAAACTATATTATTAAATTTGACAATTGACATTAATTAATTAAATAAGAATTTAATCAATTAGTCATAGGATTTTTGATTTATTGTCAAAATGAAATAATACCATTTAGGAATAAATATAATTAAATCCAATTAAATAATTAAGTGGCAGTATTAAATCTAATTAATTAAATATTTATAATATTCAATTAATCAAACTTTAGGATAAATAAGATTTATCACCAACTAATCATTAAATTAAAGATAATTAGGATAAATAGGAATAAGAAATATTCCCCAATGCAGAATTTAGGATAATCAATTAAGATTCGATAATGTGCAGATGTGCCTTAGATTAGGACTTCGATGTTGATTTCGTTCGAATTGTCGATGTAGGAGGTTAATGAACTTATAGCCCATTTTGGGGGTATTACATTTTTCCCCTTTTTGAATTACTATGCGAAGTGCAGTGGTTCAAAGACAATCTGTGTATGATGTTGAAACTGATGTTTGAAATTGAAATTGATATGAGATAGAAACTGATTGAAAGATTCGAAGATATTAGGTCCTGAATGACCAAAGATAATGTTAACTATAACAGCAATGAACCGATGATTGCGAAGAAGTGTCAAAACACCTGATTCTGAACCTTATGATTGCAAAGAAGTGAGTGACCAATTCTAGACCCGATTATTGATAAGAATCACATTGGTATCACATTTGAACCCTTCAGTTACGAAGAACCAAGGAAATAACACTAATGAACCGATGGTTACAAAAAACTGATACAGTTTACAAGATTAAGAGAATACCAAATTGATATGGATCTTGATGAATCTGATATGCCCCAAGCGATGATTGATTTGCACCAAGCGATGAGGTCTTTTTGATGAATCAACAACTAGATGTGGTTGTTGTCTTGATTACTGAGGAAAGATATGATCTCAAATTTAGATTACAGACTTTGAATGATGTGCAATACTATGCCCCCTTCAGGATAAAAATTGAAATCTGATAAGAAAAGCCAACGTTGAATAGTTCAGAAGCATGTTAATTGATTGGAGAAGTGGTTAAACACATTCTGCATCATTGGGAGGTCTAGAAGACCAAGTTTGACTAGGTTAAACCATGAGTTGACCCTAGTTGACTGAGTTGAAATTTTTATAGTTTGATGTAAGATAATCAGTTAAGATGAATACTGGATTTCTGTGATGATTGAAGGTCGATTATGCAAGTAGTAGACCGTCCTGGGTCCAAAAATTTTAAATCATGATTTTGACATAGTAAATGATCTCAAATTTTGATTTTGATCCCGAAAATGGGTTTGGAACGTCAAAATTAGCCAGGGGTGCAATTTTCGTGAAAAATAGAGTACTTTTGAAAATTAGGTCAAAAGCTATATAAAGGCCAGAAGGGTCATTTTCAATTCATTTCAACCTTTTGACTTTAGAAATCTTGTGGAGCCCTCTAAGCAAGAAAATGGCAGAACCAAAGGTACCTATGAGTTTGCATCGATTTGAGCGCAGCTGGAGACACCAAACACTACTACATTTGGGGCCAAATTTTGACAGAAGTTTTTGACAAGTAACTTTTTCTTACAAATTTGATGTTTTTTTTTGTAATAGGCCCTGATGATGTCGGTATTCCGATGGGTTTTTAATTGACCATTGGAACTCCGACAGATTCGGGGTATACATTAAAAAAAAAAGTGAAACAGCCTCATCATTTTTATTTCGATTGGAGAGCGGGAGAAAAGGAGCAAAAGCTAAGCGCGGGAGAAGGTATGTGATTTCTTCATCTTTCGAGCCTCTGGCATCATATTTGAATGCATTTCATTTTATTGTTGAGGGATTTGCTCTCTGAAATGACCGCATTCTACTGGTGTCGTGCCCTAGCCAATGCTTTATCTCTATTATTTGATGTTATTGGTGCTTGTGCTCAAGGATATCGATTCACTATATTCAAATGTTTGGATTTATGTTTGTTGATATTACTGGCATATGTGTTTAATGATGCCATTGTATATTGTTGTCACTAAAATGACTGCATTCTACTAGTGTCGTGCCCTACCCGTGCTTTAACTCCATTATTTGATGTTATTGGTGCTTGTGCTCAAGGATATCCATTTTTTTGAAATGTTGACTGTGGTTATCAAATGGACAGCCCGTGAGCTTCTAGCTAGGTGCCATTTGTATTGATAGCTTAGGGCATCAAATGTATTGTATCATTGATAGTTGAGACTTTGTTAAAAGGAAATAGGACAAAGAACGATTTTTATTTAGTTTCTCTATTTTGATCCCTAAGTGGCTTACAACCCTAGAGAAGTATATGGAGATTTATGGATCTAGTTGCAGGATACATAGAAGCCCATAATTCACAAGAAATCCATGCATCCAATTTGAATAGCAATTAATACAAAGAACTAGGGTCCTCCAATGGCCCAATCATATGGACCTTGACTGTCCCCTCAACTAGTGACCCTTCAAAATTGGGTTATCATGCAATCAGTGAGTGATCCTTCATTCTCTTGGTCTACCCTGCATCCAAACATAGTGGAAATACACAATACAATGATAACAAGTCTTTCACAATCCCCCTTCCCCCAAGGAACACTATCAACCATCCCTTCCACATAGCATTTCACTATTTTATGAGTGGATTGTCTAGGAACAATTAACATTAAACAAGGAGCAAACTCCTCAACACATCTTGGAAACCATTGAATTCAATAATAAATGAAACCTAACACCAACACTATTCCTTTCATAGTTGCGGGATACATAGCAGTCAATAATTCACAAGAAATCCATGCATCAAATTTTTATAAGGATATCCTACTAATCAATAGGAATTTTCTTGATATGACCAATGATTATGCATTTTGATGGCAGTGTGCTAGTTCAAAAGGATAATATAAATCTAAAACAATTTTTTCTGATTTTCTCAAACTATAAATGTGGTTAAAGGGAAAATATTATCTGGAAAACCCACAAACCAAGCTAGCAAATGATTGTACATCAAATTATTCCTATATTTATTCAAGTATTGCTATGCTTCAGCTACCTAACCTTTGAGCTTCATCTAGAGGAATGTGTAGCTTTAAGATAGAGTTACTTCTTGGGCCTTATAATAGGGTGGAATATGATCAAGATTTGTTTAGGCTGTATCTTTCTTAGTCCCATTGTTAGGTTTTTACGGTTCATCGTTTGAATCTATTATGGTTGTGTAAGGGATTTGTAGATGCTTTTTCTAACATAATTATTGGACACCATGATTGGAACAACTGGTTGTTGGCTATTGTACACATGAATCATAACTGGCAATGGTTCTTTATGTTCAAGAATTCGTTGATCAATCTTTGAGATTTATTGTCCCAGCTTTAAAAGAGTAATAAAAGATATAGTGAGTGCTATCTTTTCCAAGTGTTTTGTGGGTGCCATTATCTTCTAGGAGTAATTGCTGGAACCAAATTATGTTCTTTGCCTCTAGTAAATATTGCAGACACAATCATCTTCTTGGTGAAGGGTTGCTTCCATCCCCATGAGGCACTATTGCATGGTTTCCATTCCCTTGTAGTGTACTGAACCTAATTTAATACAAGTGTGCACTATTTTGGGATCCATAATTTATGGCCCCTACACTGTGGTTGTTAGTCTAAGACATGCCTACCTTTGCATATAATAAGAGGCCAACCTGAAACAAACATCCAGAAGTTAGGGGGTTGTTCCCTGTCCATAATTTATTATTTAAGTGCTAAGTGATGATGGGTATATCGTGTAATTCATACCTAGTGTGTCTCTTTCTTTCTCTCCACATTTCACATTAGGAGTATATGCTATAAAATACCAATGAAATCAACTATTGGTCAAATCTAATCAAAATTGTAGTATAAAGATTAAAATAGATCTTGACGAAATATGGGAACCATTTTTGACAGATATTGTACAAACAAAGAGAATACTCCCAAGAGGAAATGCTTCAATTTGGAACAATTGAAGAACAATATTTTACTTTTATATGCACATCTGCAATGTTTTTGATATATTTTTGAGATAACAAAACCATAGAAAGAATAGCATATAGAAGAAAGTAAAGAATAATGATCATATTTTGAGATATTGTAGAAACTTAAAGGAAAGAATGCTTGGTGGGGTTATCATGCAATCAGTGAGTGATCATTCATTCTCCTAGTCTACCTTGCATCCAAACATATTGAAAATACACAATACAATGATAACAAGCCTTTCACAATCCCCCTTCCCTCAAGGAACACTATCAACATCCAAACGTTGACTATCCCCTCAACTAGTGACCCTTCAAAACTAGGTTATCATGCAATTAGTGAAGGATCCTTCATTCTCCTGGTCTGCCCCGAATCCAAACATATTGGAAATACACAATACAATGATAACAAGTCTTTTACAATCCCCCTTCCCTCAATGAATTACTATCAACATCTAGACCTTGAATATCCCCTCAACCAGTGACCCTTCAAAACTGGGTTATCATGCAATCAGTGAGTGATCCTTCATTCTACTGGTCTGCCCTACATCCAAACATATTGGAAATATACAATACAATGATAACAAGTCTTTCACAATCCCCCTTCCCTCAACGAACACTATCAACAAGTGACCCTTCTTCTTATCAGCCATATCCAATGTTTCATTGAAGTCATGGCCAAGAATGAAGGTCACCTTACCCATACCATTCATGGATTCTAAAATGTTGTTCCAAACTCTTGAAAACTTTTCTATTGCTTCTTGTTGCTTCTTTAAATACTTCTTCTACCACAATGTCCTCCTACCCCATCTTCTTGATCTTCCTAGCTAAAGCGGATGAATCCACATACAATAACCCAAAATGAAGGGTTTTGTATCCTTTAATGAATCTCAGTCACTGGTAATGCATGGATAGTCAAACCAATAGTCTCCAAAGCATTCAATAAGTGAATATGAATGTTTGAAAACTTTCCTCTCAACTTCCCCAACCACTCCTAATCGGTTAGAGGGATATTTCTAGAATCCCCACTATTCCTATCCTTACCAACAATTCTTAAACATACTTTATCTGATATGCTAATAACATGCTAAACTGAACCAATGGCATTTTCTTCGTATGGTACAAGGAAGATTTGGCTATCAAATCTTCCTTCGTGCAAGCTGAGCACGAGAGAAGGTATGTGATTTCTTCATCTTTGATTGGTATCTTTGACGGGCAACGTCTTTCAAGCCTCTGGCATCATATTCGACCACAAATTTCAAATGCATTGCATTTTATTTGATCATGATTGCTCACTAAAATGACCGCATTCTACTGGTGCCATGCCCTAGCCCATGCTTTATCTCCATTATTTGATGTTATTGGTGTTTGTGCTCAAGGATATCGATTCACTATTTTCAAATGTTTGGATTCACGTTTGTTGATATTACAATTCATCATATCAAATAAAGTATGTTTAAGAATTTTTAGTGTCTAAACACTCAACTAATCCCTCTAACCGATTAGGAGTGGTTGGGGAAGTTGAGAGGAAAGTTTTCAAACATTCATATTCACTTATTGAATGCTTTGGAGACTACTGGTTTGACTGTCCATGCATTAATGTTTAGAAGAGATCAATGAAGTATTTAAAGACATTCTTACATGTTTGGAGAGGTTTAAGAGGCACTTATCATGACTGTACCCTCACAAATAGCGGCATAGACTGGTTTTACTAAGTTTCCTTTCTCTATTTTGAGGTTTCCTTTCTCTGCCACAAGGGTACAGTCAGAGGGTTCATTAACAAAATGATCATTTGACTGGTTACTATGAATATGAATGATTTGATATAGCATATTGCTCATTTTACTTGAAGTTTGGAATAGCTTGTGCAAGGGTGAAAGTAGTTTTGATCATTTTGGTCGTGGTTGTTCCTCTACACAGTCAAAAAATGTAACTATCTAATGATTATATGTAATGTTGAATGGATTAAATGCTTTATTCTTGGTAGAAGTGAATGGAAGGAATAGTGTTGGTGTTAGGTTTCATTTATTGTTGAATTCAATGGTTTCCAAGATGTGTTGAGGATTTTGCTCCTTGTTTAATGTTAATTGTTCCTGCACAATCAACTCATACAATAGTGGAATGCTATGTGATTGATAATTTCATACAACTAGTCCTTTGGCGTGTATTAAATACAATCCAGTCAATTATTGAATGCTTTGGAGACTACTGGTTTGACTATCCATGTGTTACCAGTGTCTAAGATTCATTAAAGGATACAAAACCCTTCATTTTGGGGTTATTGTGTGTGGATTCAAATGTAGGTTTGATTTGGTTAATATTTAGAAGAGATCAATAAAGTATTTAAAGACAATCTTACATGTTTGGAGAGGTTTGAGAGGCACTTATCATGACTGTGCCCTCACAAACAGTGGCATAGACTAGTTTTACTAAGTTTCCTTTCTCTATTTTGAGGTTTCCTTTCTCTGTCGCAGGGGTACAGTCAGAGGGTTCATTGATGAAATGAACCTTTGAATAGTTACTATGAATATGAATGATTTGATATAGCATATTTCTCATTTTACTTGAAGTTTGGAATAGCTTGTACTTGAAGTTTGGAATAGCTTGTGCTTGTGCTGGAATTCTTGGTAGAAGTGAATGGAAGGAATAGTGTTGGTGTTAGGTTTCACTTATTATTGAATTCAATGGTTTCCAAGATGTGTTGAGGAGTTTGCTCCTTGTTTAATGTTAACTGTTCCTGCACAATCCACTCATACAACAGTGAAATGTTATGTGATTGACAATTTCATACAACTGGTCCTTTGGCATGTATTAAACAAAATAGAATTTTCAGCATATTATTATAATTCTATTTCTTTGTTGTAAATATGCCATTGGTTCAGTTTTGTAAAAAAAAATTTGTGTACAATTTTTTTTTTCTATTTTTTCCATTTGATAACCACAGTCAACATTTCAAAACAATGAATAACATCAAATAATGGAGGTAAAGCATGGGCTAGGGCATGACATCAGTAGATTAAAACCAAACCAATGACATGTTTACAACAAAGAAATAAAATGATAATAATATGCTGAAAATTCTATTATGTTTATTACATGCCAAAGGACCAGTTGTATGAAATTGTCAATCACATAGCATTTCACTGTTGTATGAGTGGATTGTGTAGGAACAGTTAACATTAAACATAGCCAGTGTTCTCTTTACTTTCTCAAATCTTTGCAAGTCAAGGACATTAGAGTTGTATAATACATTGTTAGTATACTTTTTCCATGGGTCCTAGGTCTTTGGGTCCATGGAAAGGAAATAGATTACAAAATACACTTCAAAACAAAGGAAAAACTTAGCAAATTCAATCTAACTCGCTGTAAATGAAGGAACAGTCATGCTAATAGTTCCTCTAAGTCTTCCAAAACATTTATTGAACTCCCCTAAAGTCCTATTGGATCCCCAAATTGCTTAATCCAATCAACTTACATCAGGATCATGAGAAACTTCAAAGGATTAAAAACATTACTTGGAACAGTCAAATCATTATGCTTTCAAATCAATTGCCTATCGACATATCCCTTGCAAGGGAGAGAAGCCAAACACATAAAGAACATGTACATAAACACGGCAGCTAAAAAACTTAAATGGAATACACCAAGAAGTACCAAATGATGAATGCTCAATTGTTGTAATGGCAAAGCATCAGAACCGTCCATTTCTAGAACTTGATTTTATAGTCTAAATGATTTTTCTATAGTCGTAATGATTTTTCTAGAACTTGATTTTGTAGTCTTAATGATTTTTCTATAGTCCTAATGATTTTTCTATAGTACTCTTAATGATTTTTCTAGAACTTGATTTTCTAGTCTTAATGATTTTTCTATAGTCCTAATGATTTTTCATATACATAGAGACTACACATGCTGATAAAAAAATGAGCTATTTGATTTAGGTTTACTTTTCATTATTGTAAATGGTTAATATTTTTTATGGTACTCCTTGGTGTATTTCATATAAAAATAATAAATGTAGTAATGATGGTGCGGTGCATTATTGATATATAGGCTCGATGACTCTTGTCAATGTGCCAAATTGTCGATGTGGTGGTGGGCAATGTGTGTTGAAGACTTCACAAACACTGAACAACCCTGGACGACAATTTTGGTGCTGCCCAAATAGAAAAAAGGTTGCTGATGTGTATATATTTAATGTTTCTAATGTAAATACTATTCATTATAATATAAGAACTAATGTAGACTGGGCATCACAGGGAAATAATGGTTGCAGATACTTTAGTTGGGTTTATGACAAATCATCTACATCTATCCACCCATCTCCACTTATCCGCGATGAAGGATTTGAGTGCAAAATGTGTCAGGCTAGGGAAAATTCCAAAATTATATTTTTACGATGCCTTCTCTGTATTGTAATCGCATATCTTTGTTGCGACCATATGCAGAGATGAACTCAGGAATTAGTTAGTTTAGTATTTTCATATTGTAACTAATATTTTAATATGGATATGATGTAACTTCTCTTTGCCTCAAGTGCACGTATATATGGTTTACATCTTTTTTTAGAATAATTCTTCATGTTTATGGCTCAGGCAAGCCCCAATCTGCTATCAATCACATGATTTAACGTATAGTGTTTTCTTGGTTGTTCCATTTTTTCCTTGACCTTGACTATGGATTGATTATCATTTTCAAGCTTGAGCATGGCTTCGTACCACACACCGTCCGTAGATTTGTATGCAACGCTGATTTACAAACGTAAATAATGCATTGAACGTAATCTACAAACGTTGCGTGTATGAAGTCTTGCTGAAGTTTGAGCATCCTCCCTTTATTCTAGTGAGGGATTGGAATGAGTTCATTTTGGATGCAAAGGAGAAAGGGGATACTCAAAGAGGAATTACACCAACAAATGGGAGAAGGTATAAACATTTTAATAGATTTTTATTATTAAATAATGAAATTTGCATATACTAGTGTTCTAAGCGTCCTCATTACATGATTTAAGGTCTTAGTCCATGGACAAATTAAATTAGACTTACTATCCAAAATACATAAAAAACATGCACATAAACACGATAACTGAGAAACATAAATGTAGATTTCACAATAGCTGAGAAACATAATTGTAAGCATCATAGTCACAATCTTTTGGAGACAATGTAATTGAGTTGTGTACCCAAGCGGTGTAGAGAAACTTCTGCAACCCCGATTCCAAGTTGAATACATCTGTTGGAGGACCTTGTATTCATGAGCAACAGATGTAGTCAACTTGGAATTGGAGGTGCAGGAGTTGCTCTCCACCGTCTGGGTATACAACTCAATTACGTTGTCTCCAAAACATTGTGACCACGATGCCTACAATTATGTTTCTTAGTTGTTGTGTCCCAGGACCCCTTATGACCCTTTACGACCATTTACAATCCCTAAGAATACATCTTAGAGGTCTTAAAATGTCGTAAAGGGTCATAAGAGGCTCCTAGGAGGGGCCAGATGAGCTTCCACCTTAACGTGGTTGGCCCTCTTAAGTAGAGAATGTTTAACTATTCTCAAAACAAAGAGAAGCTTAATAATTTAAGGTCTCAATCCATCGAGATGCTGAAAAAATGACAGGAATCAACAATGGAGAGTTTTTAGATTTTGAGAAGACGTATATGGAGTGGAGGCCAGATTGAGTACCAATGCAGAGTGTTAATAATTATAGCCTTTTGGCCAAGATCAAACTGATCAAATAAATACCTTTGTGTGATTTATAATAATAAGGAGATTATTATTTCATTTATATATATGCGTTGGTTGAATTATTTAAGGGCCCAAGGTCGGCCTCTTGGCTTTAACATTAAATATATTTAATAAGACCAGGTCGGCTCTCTTGAAGATAATTCAATTCATATATATATGGTGTTGGATTCTAGGGACAGAAGCACCAAAAACATAACATGCTTCCCTCCTCCAAAACCTTGATTCTCTGCCTTAAGAAAACTTAGATCAACATATATTGGTGTGAAAGATAAGCAGCTTCGACTAATAGATAAGAACAAGTCTGAGCATGAATAAAGATCAGATTATGATCTGATCCATACAACCAGTAATTATTGGCAATGTTAACTGTGAGTTGATTAGGGATGGAAGCCTCTGTTAGGACTAGACTCTTCCCCAATACACTAACACTAAGGTACTAATCAGGTTCTCCTCAGCACCTTTGTTAGTACAGTTTGGATGCATATAGACTGGAGTATACTTGGTTGATATCTGGGTATCTTCTATCCCTTCTTGTTTAATTTATTCTACGTTTAGCTATGTTAGATCTCTATAGTTTGTTCATTCTAGAGTAGAATCTAAAATATATCAACAAGAGATGATGATTCAATAACCTACATCTAGAAAACATTCACAATTATCCCTTCTTTGGCCTCCACTTTTTCTTCTTCTAAAAAATGGTTAACTAGAAACTTTGGAGCCTGCCAATTCTTGCTGTACACAACCTGTGCATGTTGATGACAATGAGGACGTGCATCACAGTAATACAAGTAAACATCTTAAATTGATTAGTGTAGTAATACAAATTTAATTGCAATTGGTGTTTGGATTAATGTAACAATTTGTATTGCAGTTGTAGAGAGTGTAGAGGCCGTTGTTAATGAGTAGGTTGAGGTTGAGGCCGAGGCCAGACAAACTAACCTCGATGTTGATGATGTGACTAGATCAGGTAAAGAGCTATATGATTATGAATGCTTTCAATGCCTTTATTACCAAGGAATCACCGCCCGCCATTAATGAATATTAATGAACACTTACACCATGAAGAAGACAAATGATTAAACAGAAAGAGAGGACCAACTGAACCATCTTGTGGTCAGTCTATATCACATTGAGAAACAACGTCAAGACTTGAGAATTAAAACAATCAAAAGTTCCTTCAAGGCCATGAATGATCAACAACATTCCATCAGAAAACAAAACACTAATCTATGTTATCATTAAGCCATAAAATATGTCTTTAAAGTTTAGAAGCATCACAAAAACTTTCAAGAAACATAGTACTATCCAAAATATGTCTGTAAAGTTTATTTCTAATGATTATGATGATGTTGATGTTGATGTCTATAATTTAGTTCACTTACTGATGCTTGCCTAGATTGAATTTTGAATTGCCAGGTTGGAGAACGCTTTCAAAGTTTAGGGTCTGTTCCGCATGATACTCTTAGTTACAGCTCAAATGCAACTCAACATATTTTTGATGCTGTGAAACCCATTGTAGAAACTCATCCGCAGGTGAAATTTAATGTTGTGAATCTTGGCATTTTTAATGTTATTACTTTTCCTCACGTTTCATATTTGTGAAAATGTTTCTTGGCACTATCTTCTTTTTCAATTCCTATATTTGCAGCTTTTTAGATAATTAACTTAAGCATTACATGTCTTTGTTCAAAGTTTATTCTAACACTATATTATATCTTATTCTTATTACAATGTTCTTTGTTGTGGGGCAGGAGGTCAATCTTCATTATCTTCATTGTGGGGGACAGTGAAGATTTCTCTCACAAATAGTAGGTCTTCTTTAGTATCTTATAATAACATGCTAAACTGATAAAGGTGTTATGGGCATTTAATCTGCAATTACTAATAGATTAAGCATATTAAAACTGTGCTTAATGTTCCATTTAAATGCATTTAACACAAAAAACAAATTTACAAAACTGAACCAATGACATGTTTACAACAAAGATGTGTTGAGGAGTTTTCTCCTTGTTTAATGTTAATTGTTCCTGCACAATCGACTCATATAGCAGTGAAATGCTATGTGGAAGGGATGGTTGATAGTGTCCCTTGAGGGAAGGGGGATTGTGAAAGACTTGTTATCATTGTATTGTGTATTTCCAATATGTTTGGATGCAGGGCACACTAGGAGAATGAAGGATCATTCACTAATTGCATGATAACCCAGTTTTGAAGGGTCACTAGTTGAGGGGACAGTCAAGGTCCAGATGATTGGGCCATTGGAGGACCCTATTTCTTTGTATTAATTGCTATTCAAATTGGATACATGGATTTCTTGTGAATTATCAGCTGCTATGTATCCTGCAACTGCATTTGTAAATCTGCATATACTTCTCTAGGGTTGTAAGCCACTTAGAGATCAAAATAGAGAAACTAAATCAGAATCGTTCTTTGTCCTATTTCCTTTTAACAAAGTCTCAACTATCAATGATACAATACATTTGATGCCCTAAGCTATCAATACAAATGACACCTAGCTAGAAGCTCACAGGCTGTCCATTTGATAACCACAGTCAACATTTCAAAAAAATGGATATCCTTGAGCACAAGCACCAATAACATCAAATAATGGAGTTAAAGCATGGGCTAGGGCATGACACCAGTAGAATGTGGTCATTTAAGTGACAGCAATATACAATGGTGTCATTAAACATATATGCCAGTAATATCAACAAACGTGAATCCAAACATTTGAAAACCAATGACATGTTTACAACAAAGGTCTAACAGAACTCCCACCAATTCTTAAACACACTTTATTTGATATGATGAATTCTTAAACAATTAAGGTTGGAGTAGACATAGTTATCAAACATTTTTTTTGTGTGGTACAAGGAAAATTTGGCTAGGTCAAATCTTCCTTTGTGCTAGCAGTCTACAAAATTAGACCTTTATTAACAATTGATCATATCAGATAACTAGTATGTTTAAGAATTTTTGGGACTAGTCCTTTGGTGTGTATTAAATAGAATATATAGAATTTTTAGCATTTTATTATCATTCTATTTCTTTGTTGTAAACATGCCATTGGTTTAGTTTTGTAACTTCACTGTTGTATGAGTGGATTGTGCATGAACAGTTAACATTAAACAAGGAGCAAACTCCTCAACACATCTTGGAAACCATTGAATTCAATAATAAATGAAACCTAACACCAACACTATTCCTTCCATTCACTTCTACCAAGAATAAAGCATTTAATCCATTCAACATTACATATAATAATTAGATAGTTACATTTCCTGACTGTGTACTAGAAGAACAATCACGACCAAAATGATCCAAACATTTGAAAACAGTGAATCGATATCCTTGAGCACAAGCACCAATAACATCAAATAATGGAGATAAAGCACGGGCTAGGGCACGACATCAGTAGAATGCGGTCATTTTAGAGACCATTCATGATCAAATAAAATGCAATGCATTTGAAATTTGCAGTCAAATATGATGCCAAAGGCTCGAAAGATGAAGAAATCACATACGAAGAACATGCCATTGGTTCAGTTTTGTAAATTTGTTTTTTGTGTAACTAGTAATTAGCAGATTAAATGCAGATAACACCTTTATCAGTTTAATTAGCATGTTATTATCATATCAGATAAAGTATGTTTAAGAATTGTTGGGACTAGTCCTTTTGCGTGTATTAAACATAATAGAATTTTTAGCATATTATTATCAATCTATTTCTTTGTTCTAAACATGCCATTGGTTCAGTTTTGCAGGATTTTTTTTTGTGTTAAATGAATTTTTCGTGAGGAGGGGTCTTGTTCTAAGGAGATTGATGAAGATTGTGCGCCTCAAAAACCAATTCATAAGGTACCAATCCATGTTTCCTATTCACTTATATTTTTGGTTTGGTAAATCTCCTTATAAGTTTCATGTCCTTTCTTTTGATTACTATGGATGAGATATATATCTTACATTTAACATTCAACTTCTTTACATTTTAGAACATGTAGTGTGTTTTTTGAGGATTTTACCAAATCAATTTTTAACATAAACCAAAAACACCAAACTGATATCTTGCCCTTGCAACGTGACAAAATATTTGCATTTGACTAATAACTGCAAGCAATTGAACGATAAATCCACATACCTGTATCTTCGTAAAATACTTGGAACATCAAAAATATGGCTAAGTGGCTGCCGCCATGATTTTTATCTACTGAATATGGGAAAAAAAAACACCAAAAAGAATCGAATAGAAAACATGATTGGTCATTTTAGAGATCATTTATGATCAAATAAAATGCAATGCCTTCTCTCGCTCTCGATCAGCTTTCACCCACTCCTTTTCTCCCACTCCTTTTCTCTACAATAGAAATAAAAATGATTTGGCCATTTCAAAATAGTGAATCGATATCCTTGAGCACAAGCACCAATAACATCAACTATTTTGATATGTAGGTACCCTAATGTTGGCAAGAGTTCTTTTATTAATAAGATTACTCTACAAGCTTGAAAAAGCGATATATTTTGGCAAATGAAGAGTGGAAAGATGATGATGTTCCTGAGATCATGGATGGACATAATATTGCAAAAATAATGGGAAGACATCTTTCGAGCCTAGCCCTAGATCCTTCGACAATTGGGGTAGGATCCAGACCCAGGCTAAAAAGATGTCTTCCTTTTTGTTGTGGAATATAGGCTCTGCTACTGCAACAACGATAGATTGTGATGTACATATCACAACAACTGAGAAACATAAATGTAGGCATCATGGTCAAAATTTTTTGGAGACACAACATAATTGAGTGCTATTCCCAAATGATGCAAAGCAACCACTACTTTGCATCATCTCAGAAAACCACTCAATTATGTTGTGTCTCCAAAAAATTGTGACCATGATGCCTAGATTTATGTTTCTCAGCTGTTGTGTCCCAAGACCCCTTATGACCCTTTATGATCCCTAAGAATACATCTTAGAGGTCTTAAAATGTCGTAAAGGGTCATAAGAGGCTCCTAAGAGAATGTTAAACTATTCTCGAAACAAAGAGAAGCTCAATAATTTAAGGTCTCAGTCCACGGAGATGCTGAAAAAATGACAAGAATCAATGATGGAGAGTTTTTACATTATGAGAAGACGTATATGGAGTGGAGGCCAAATTGAGTACCAGTACAAAGATGATGATTCAGTAACCTACATCTATAAAACCTTCACAATTATCCCTTCTTTGGCCTCCACTCATTCCTCTTCTCAAAAATGATTATCTAGAAACTTTGGATAGTGTTTCTCATCCATGCATGAAATGTGCTAGTGATCGTATAAAATTACTTTAGGCCTCCAGTATTGATGAGATGTACAAGTGTAAAATGTTTTTGCGAGACTGTGATCAATTTGTGCAGTGTACATAAATGCAAGGTGGTGATTATTCTCGATGATCGACAGGTAGCTAGGACTAAACATAACACAGCTCAAGAGACCATCATAGGTTGTCTCTTTCTTCGGTCTATATTATTGACAGAATGTTTTATCTTTCATTAGCCCATCAAATCTGGGGATTTGAAAGAATTTAATAGAATATTTTCATGAAAACATATATTATTTAAGCTGAGGTTGCATGAATTTATCTACTTCACGCACTTGTATACTATGAAGATGGCGATAAAGAAGCATCTCCTCCCATGGCCATGCTTCTTTATCGCCATCCTCATAGTCTACAAGTGCCGAAGTAGATAAATTCATGCAACGTCAACTTAAATAATATACATTGTCATGAAAATATTCTATTAAATTCTTTCAAATCCCCAGATTTGATGAGCTAATGAAAGGTAAAACATTTTGTCAATAATATAGACCGAAGAAAGAGACAACTTATGATGGTCTCTTGAGCTGTGTTAACTTTAATGTGCCTATCCGTCAATTTTTTGACAATTTATAATTAATTCCGATGGAAGCGCTATGCATTTGACAAACAAAATGTCAGAAAAAAATAATTTATGACATTTCGTGCGACAATAATGCTATATGTTCGACAGGGAAACCTGTCGGAGAATCCTACACAATTGTCACTCTTCCGATAGTTTAAGTGTCGTAAATAGAACATTTTCGATAGAACTTTCGACAGTGAGGCCATATCACTGACAGGTGTATGCACCCTAAAATGGTCGCCTAGACTTTGGGCCCCATTTATTCAATTTATCAATCCTGAATCATTTTGATCAATAATCAATATTTTCAACATTATCAATTTCTTGATCAAATCTTAATTTCGATCATATATTGGATTTTTATCCTTGGGCTAACCATTTATCCTAAGTCTTTATTTGATTAAAAGGAATATTTCCTCCCCTTTTAATTAAATAAAAAGCCATCACTTTCCTCTTATCCTAAGTTGCACAAATAAAGCATTATTCCTATTTTACAAAAAGGGAAAAAGCACTTTTTGTCTCACATGAGGCTCAAAAGTCAACACTTCACTCTCATTGGAGGATACTTGTGCACATGGATTGCTCCTCTTTCAAGCTCCACCGCTGATTAAGTCTTTTTGCCTCTTAATCTCCATGGTCCATTTCTCCTCATTTCTTATAAAAGGAGAGCTCTCTCCTCCATTTGTATATATCCATGTTTTTATGCTAATGTTATGCTGCAGGTTTTAGGTGCATTTGGAGTTTGAAGACATTGAAGACTTGTTGCATTTCATTGTAGTTGCATATTTCCATTTTTAGTTGCATGATAATGGCATTCTTAGTGTATATTTCCTTTTATGCAATAGATTTAACTCATCTAGCTTAATAGGAAGGGTTGTAACACATTGTTATTTCCATTTCATAGCTTAGTTTGTACTTCCATTTTCATAGCATAGCTTGCACATTTGCATTCTCATTCTTAGCTTGCATTGCATTGCATATTTGGATTCTTGGAGATATTGGCATTGTTGCCCTTGTCTTCACTTGAATCTCTCATTGTATGGTTGACTAGCAAGGTCACAAGCTTGTAGCTCTAGCTGAGAGCAAATACACCATAGTCCCTTGCAACTCCATGCATAGAGAGCTATGAGCCGCTTTGTGAGGCCTCATTCTTGAGCAACCTTGCATGTAATGGTTCATAGAAGTGCACCATTTTAGTGTGTACAACAGGTAGATCTGTCAGAATTTGATGCAAACTGTCACTATTCCAACAGTTCTAATGTCAGAAAGAATATGTTTTCGACAGTTAGTTCCAACAGAGATTGTATATTTCTGATAGGTCTTGTTATCAAAATTTTGATGGATGAACCACGGGAAATGACATAACAAAGTTGTTGTCAAGTGCAAGTTTTCGATGTGACATGGTGTCGGTAAACCGACAGATATGTCTTTTGTCACAATCTTCTACGCAAAAATAGCAATGAACGTAGGTGTCGAAGTTCTGACAAATGAGCGTTGCAAATTTGACAAATGGCCGTCAGAATTTGACCTCAAATGTACTAGTGAGAGACCTCGACAGTATGGACATCTGGTAGGTGGACCTCTTTGCTTCTCTAAAAAGTTAATTTTTCCATGATTTATAGCATTTTTCGTACGCTTTTTAATTTTTGAATTTTTGAATGCATGGAAACTTGTACAACTCTCCAGTGAGACTCGTATGACTTTTGAACTGTAGATAGGTTATCATTTCATTAACCCCCAAGACTCATATCAGAGGGACACAAGAGTTGTACGACATTTCATCGGGTCCCTCATAACTCGTACGAGGAGGAATGCATTATCATATCACTATGCTTTGTTGTATGGTAGGATGTAGAAACTCGTACGACTTTCCGTACCAGTCTGAAGTGTCATATGAAAAATAGTGAGCCTAAAACTCATTAGTAGGGAAAATTTTTAAAATTTCTTGATCTCTTAGCCTAATTTATGACCTTTTAATCTACCTTCTGACATAGTAATATGTTCAAGTCCTGCACTTGTAACCCATTTTATAACCAAATTACTGATAGGATTCCCTGTTTCTATACTATGTAGGTCATACATCCAGATGTTCATGTATGGATTTCACATCCAACTATGCATAGATTATGTGTGTCACTGCCAGACCCTATGAGGGTACACCTTGCTTCCTGTGGATTTGAGTATCTCATTCATTTACCCAAGATTAGGGTAAATCATAGACTTTTGACTGCTCTGATTGAGAGATTTCATTTGGAGACCCAGACATTCCACCTACCAACTGGGGAGATCACTATTACCCTTGAGTATGTGTATCGTATACTGCACATTCCTTTCCATGTAGGCCGGTGGCTAGAGTATGTGAGTTCGGGGAACTCAGGTCTATTAGCGTTCAGACGTCTCTTTGGAGATGATACTCAGATGATTGCCTCCATTTCTTGGGAGACCTTAGTACAACATTATGGATAGACACACTGGCTAGATTGTATTATTGTTGGGATGATATGAGGGATTATCATGTCGGACCATCAACAAAATGGTTTATTGATGGGCTAGGCCCCAATGGTTGCATAGCTGATGGTGACACCTTTTGAGTTGGCTTGGGGTCAGTGTCTTTTAGCCTATATGTTCTCTAAGATGCATGAGGTAGTGTATCAGGAGAGCAAGTCTTTCACAGCTGGAGCTTTAGTTCTACAGATCTAGGTGTGGGAGCATATCCCCATGTTGAGACTAGTATGCACCTTGCAGAGGCAGCCACAAGAGCCTATCATTTATATATATGTTGGATATGTCATACAAGGATGGATGGGTCATGTAGAGTACTGGAGGTGATGCCTCAATGATATGACTTTTGTTCGATGGAGACCATATGTGGGTATAAAGCCTTGGCCTACTGCACATGAGTAGTTTAGTTTCTTCTTTTAGAGTTGTGTGCTAATCGGGAGGTCATCCTCCACTTTAGAGAGATTCATTATTACCCGGGTGTCGTGGTAGTATGGATGAGTGCAGGATGCACCAAAGGACTATGCTACTTATGCTTGGATAGCTCGTGAGCTAGGACTCGGATGGACCATGAGGCTCTCTTATGCTTTGTGTTCACAGGAGTACAGTGCTATTGTCAGCAAAGATTGGGAGTACAGACTAGATGTACTTGATGTTGGAGTTATAGATGGATTCATTGCCTAGCTTGCAGACCATCCTATCCATAGGTTCTCATATCCTACAGAGTTGATACCCTCCATGGAGGAGGCTATGGATGTGACCGGAGCACCGATGAGATAGGGACCTAGACCCACATAGGTTCCTATTGTGAATCCCACACATCCGAGACATAGAACGATGGCTCCTCTACAGAGACCATCAGGACAGATGAGGCCCCCTTGTCCCACTAGTTCTACAATAGGTAGATTGATAGGTTCTCATAGATGGACTAGGGGAGAGGGCGGTACCTTAGGTAGTGTTGGTTCAGTTGAGGAGGTACTTGCAGCAGAGCAGGTTGTGGGTGGTGGTACAGATCCGATAGAGGAGGGTTAAAGATTTGATCTAGGTGTAGAGGTTAGATGTCATAAGGCATAAAGAGCAGAGACTACGGAGTAGACTTCCCCAGATACGGAGATGCCAGCAGCCGATGTTGATCCTACTATTCCTCTTACTCCACAAGAGACTATCAGATGGCTCAGATTACAGGTCAGGGACCTAAAGGTTCACAGTGCTCAATGGGAGGAGAGATACATAGAGGTAGATAGACAACGCACTGAGATTCGTGCTGAGGTGTAGAGATTATAGGCAAAGGTGATTCATCAGACTGCACAGGTAGCTTACTATGTGTCCACATATTATACTATTATTCCTATTGCACAGAGAGTCCCTACGTACTCTCACTATATGTTAGCATCAGAGGGAGCCAGAGCACCTAGAGCAGAGGTAGTACCGGATGCACCACCTCCACCTCCACCAGATGCAGAGGATCAGGCTGATAGTTGATCTATTTTGATATGTTCTGATATACTGTGCTCTTTTTTATCATTGATATATTGTTCTGACTTTGATAGCTCACAGGAGCATATTCTTTTGTACACTGTGCTAGTAGTACACCCCTGACTAGTTCAAGATTTTTTTGATATATATGAGATCGATATTTTAGTTACGAATTCATTTGTACCTATCATGTTTTGATCTATGATGATATCATGTGATGTTTATGCTATGAGTAGTGTAGGATGTATGTATGGATATATGCAATGCAATGATTTCTTTCTTATGTATGGATGTAATGCAAATGTGTTTTGATTATGAAAAGATGTATGTATGATTTATGCTTATGCACATGGATGTATTGTAATGCAACAAGTGATTATGATATGAAATGTAAATGCAACAATACACATGATATGTTTTGCAAGAATTGATGAAGACAAGTACTCAGTCTTATGTCAAAAAGGATGTTTAACCCAGGAGGATAACTGCTTGCAATTCTATGAAGAGACCTTTGAGGTAGGTTTCAGCTCTTGTTAGATTTGAATAGGTGATTGAAGAATCATTTAAGTGTTGAAGTTTGTTTAGCCATTATGAGATCATGAAAACATGCAAAATGAAAAGGAACATGCAAAGTAAAATGCAACCTAAGACCTAGGACCTAACCACTGATCATGTGTTGGTCGATTTCATCATTGAATTTTTAGGTAACTGGATAAATCAATACAATGCCCACTAGTTATGAAACCATAGACATATGAATATTGATGTGTACGCATAGGAATCAATACAACACCCACTGATTAGGAAACCATGGATATATGAATATTGATTTTGTTTTCAGAATGTTAGATTAGATATAAGCATCAAGGCATAAGCGCCAGGATGACCTGAATATCATGTCCATTTTGATATAGCAATTTGTATAAGCATCAAAACATAAACGTCGTGATGACCCGAATACACCTTGCCTTCAAACACATCAAATAGTCAAGAGATTATTCTAAATCCAATGTAAATTACCCATAGTGACCCTTTATCATTCACATCCTTAGGTAAGATCGCATTTCACAATAGGAGAAAGAACTCACTCAAAAAAAGACAATAGTTAAATCAAACTTCCTTGAATTTTCCAGGTATCAAAGGTCAAGGTACGCATGGCCATCCAATTCGAGATAGAGGCTCTTATAGTTGGACACCATTTCAATCCAAAATTTCCAAAGTTTGTTAGATTTTCACATACAAACAAAAAACAAAGAAAAGATTATGCCTCCATTCATCACTCTCTAAATTCTATAAAGGACATCATCGAAGAGCTCAAAGGACACAATATGCAAAAATCTCAATGTGAATCAGTAAGCATACAAGGAGATAAAAGCATGCAAAAGCATAGATTGTTTGATGTTTGATGTTTGATGTTTGATTCTGTTGTTGTAGATGCAAAATCCTTTCTGGAGACAAGATAGACTAACAGACTTGAATGAAGCTTCAAAGGACTCTAACTGGATATGATACGTCTAAGATACATTCGAGGCCATAGGATATGACTTTGATTGCCCCCAAGTGTTAAGCATTGATAGAATATTGATGCTTGAGCTGATTGGTGTACAGATTGACTTATTTGAAAATAGGAATGCATAAACCAACTGGGAGATATGTACAAACTAAAGCAAGACTGAAAGCTGGGAAAGACCAAGATTGCACTGATAGATGGAGCATTGAAACAAGTGGCACCTGTTTGCCGGGTTTTCACCATCTTGGAAGAGATTCTATTTTTGCTACCAAGGTGCCTCTTTCCAGGTTTTCACCAAGGCACTTTTTCTTTTTCTCATTTTTTTGTATTTTTCATTTTTTCAATTTTTTTGTACTTTTGATATTTTTTACTTTTTTTGTGAATCATCAAGGTGCATATTGCTAGGTTTTCACCAAGATGTTCATTTTTTCAAGACTTTTTCAAAATTTTAAAAAAATTTCAGGACATTTTACCATAGACTGAATGCCTTAGGCGTATAATTTCTTCAGATGGAGAACGTTGATTGGTTCTCGAAGCTGTTCTCCTTTAGTCATTGAGAGTTGATAGGCACTAGAGCCAAAAGTAGTAGTGATAACAAAGGGACCCAGCCAGTTGGGCTCAAACTTCCATTTGTGTTCTCGATGTGATTGATTTTTAGGATTCTCTCTCAAGACTAGATCGCCAACCTGAAATTCTTTGTGTCTGACTTTCTTGTTGTAGCCTCTAGACATTCTTTTCTAATACACTCTGAGATGATCATATGTTTCTTGTCTACGCTCATCTAGTAGTTCAAGTTCTTGCAACCTAGATACTCTGTAGTCATCATCAGTTATGAGACTATGCATTCTGATTCTTAGTGATGGGATTTCAACCTCAATAGGCAAGACCGCTTCAGACCCATAAACTAAAGCAAAAGGTGTAGCCCCAGTAGGCATTCTGATACTTTTTCTATAGGCCCAAAGAGCTGGATTGATCATGAGATGCTAGTCTCTTCTTGTTTTATTAACTATATGGTGCAAGATTTTCAATAGATTCTTGTTAGCAGCCTCTGCTTGTCCATTCCCTTGAGGATAGTAGATAGATGACCAATGTTGTGTAATCTTAAATTTAGCACATAAATCATCTAGATCTTTGTTCTTGAATTGTCCACCATTATCTATGATTATGGAATGAGGTATCCCATATCTGCATATGATATAGTTCAATATGAACATAGATATTTTTTTTCCAGTTGCTTGTGTCAAAGGGACTGCTTCTACCCATTTTGTAAAATAATCTGTAGCTATGATTATATGGGTATGTCCATTAGAAGAATGATGATGTATAGCTCCTATAAGATCAAAGGCCCATTGATGAAAAGGCCATTGTGTAGTAAAGGGAATTAGATCTCTCCCTGGAGCATGAATTAAGTTGCCATGCACTTGGCACTTTTGGTAGTTCTTAGCAAACTTGATAGACTCTTTCTCCATTTCAGGCCAATAGTACCCAGCCCTAATAATTTTTCGAGCTGGTGTTAAACCGTTCGAGTGTGACCCACAAATACCATCATGGACTTCCTCTAATGCATGTTGAGACTCTTCCCATTCTAAACATCTAAGTAGTGTACCATCTAGACCTTGTTTGTACAGATCATGACCAATGATGACATATCAGGAGGCATTACGGATAAGGTATCTCTTTTCATGGTGGTTGAAGGTATCGGGAATGGTTTGGTCTTTGAGATAGGAAAATAGGTTTTTATATCTAGATGAATCATGACCAACAATAGTGCAGATCATGTGGGTTTTAGGGGAATCATATGCAGGATAAGATAGTTCTTCCACCAGGAACTCATAGCGTAGCTCATGTTCAGGCTACTATAATAAAGTAGATAGCATTTCCATTGCATCGACAGCCTTATTCTCTGTTCTAGGTATTTCCTCAAATATGATAGATATGAAATACTTCTTTAAATCATCTACCTTTCTTTTGTATGGAATAAGCTTTTCATCTTTAGTCTGGTACACATCATTGACTTGATGGATAACAAGTTGAGAGTCTCCATGAATGTGTATCTCTATTACTCTCCACTCAATTGCCATTTTCATGCCATTAAGAAGGGCTTCATATTTTGCAATATTGTTTGTGCAAGGGAATTTTAATTTGAATGCTTTAGGTATGGAGTATCCTTGAGGAGTTATAAATAATATGCCTACTCCTAATCCATTCTATGTATAGAAGCCATCAAAGAACAACTGTCATTCCCTAGAGGAAAGAGTCATGATAGAGGAATCTGGAAATTCCATTTTCTTTGGTGTATCATCAATCATATGTGCATCTACTAATTGATCAGAAATAACCTGGCCTTTAATAGCTTTTCTTTCAACATATTCAATGTCAAATTCACTTAAGAGCATGACCCATTTAGCTAATCTACCTATAAGGGAAGCTTTGCTAATAGGTACTTTAGTGGATCAATCTTAGCTACCAAATGGGTGGTATGTGCTAACATTTAGTGTCTCAGTTTCTGTGATGCAAAGATCATAGCTAGACAAGCCTTCTCAATCATAGAATAATTCTTTTCATATGCTACCAATGTCTTACTGATATAGTATATAGCTCTTTCCTTTTTGTTCTCATCATGTTGTGCAAGCAATGCCCCGAGTGATGTATCTGTAGCGGAGACATATAAGATCAAAGGCTTCCCTGGAATGGGAGGCATCAAGATAGGAGGATTTGATAGATACTTCTTGATATGGTTAAATTTGTTCTCACATTCTTCATTCCACGCAAATGTCACACCTTTATGTAATGTTTTTGTAAAAGGTTGTGATATGTCTGCTAGCTGAGATATGAAGTGTCTGATAGATTGAACTCTTCCTTGCAATGTCCTCATTTGACTAATGTTCTTGGGAGGTTGCATCTCCATTATAGGCTTTACTTTAGCTGGGTCAACTTTAATGCCCTTCTTTGAAACTATGTATCCTAAGAGCTTTCCAGAAGTGACACCAAAAGCACACTTCTTAGGATTCAGTCTGAGACTAAATTTTTCCATTTTGTCTAGTATCTTGCTCAAGTCATTTAGATGTTCAGTTCTAATCATATATTTTGCTAAAGTATCATCAACATAATCCTCCATAGTCCTATGCATCATGTCATGAAAAATAGATGTCATGGCTCTTTGATATGTAGCTCCAGCATTTTTAAGCCCAAATGGCATGATGTTCCAACAGAAGGTGCCCCATGCACATGTGAAAGCAGTTTTCTCTTGATCTTCTGGAGAAATTTTTATTTGATTATATCTAGAAAAACCATCCATTAAAGAATACATCTCAAAGCCCGCAGTCATGTCCACTATCATATCAATGTTAGGTAGTGGCAAATCATCCTTAGGGCATGCTCTATTTAAATCTCTAAATTTAGTGCACACTCTTATAGATTTGTCTGGTTTTGAAATAGGTACAATATTAGAGACCCATTCTGCATAATCAATAACTCGGATGAATCTGGCTTTGAGGACCTTCTCTAATTCAGCTTTTACCAAGAGTGCAACATGAGGATGCATCTTTCTCAATTTTTGCTTAACTGGTTTTACTCCAAGAGCTATAGATAAATGGTGCATTATAAGATTAGGATCCAACCCTGGCATATCTGAGTATTTCCATACAAAGTTGATCTTCTTCTCTATTAGGAATGTTGTAAATTTTTCTTTTCTTCCTCTGATAAAGATTGTGCTATATGGATCAATTGTGGTTCCTTTGTTGTTCCCAAATTAATAGATTGAGAGGGCTCAATTAAAACTAGAGATCTGTTCTGTAAATTACTCGAAAGGACATCAAATATCTCATCCTTAGGCACCTCAAAGAGGTTTTCACCTTTGGATACATATTTTATTTTTACTTTTGTAGGTTTTGAGACTACCACAAAGTGGTTTTCACCCTCAGAACTCCTTTTCTTTTTATTCTTATTCTTATTTTTCTAACTAAGATACTTGATGTCCGACTCCTTCATGCTAACACTTGGTTCACTGATGGAAGTCCTCATAGGCTCAACTACATTGAGGTAGCAAGCAAAGGCATAGTCATTTAGGAAGGTATAAATACCATGGCTCGGATTTGTGGAGGTTTGATCAAGAAGTTCAGGATGTTGGATAGTCAAAGTGGTGAAAGATTGGGAAAGAGTGTTTACGGATATGGATCTATCATCATCGGTCCTAACCCGACGCTCAAGTTTAAAGGTGATATTACAACTTAAGACATTCAATTCATGAATAGGCTCAATGTCATTGTGATAGTCCACTTCAACCATTGGTGAATCAAACTCGATAAGTTCATCATTTCACTTTAGACTTATGTTGGGTTTAGGTGCATATTGGTGAATAACATCAACATGTTTCTCTGTGATGAACTCATCTTCTTCTGGAATGGATCCCCATTCATAGTCATTAGGTTCTTCATCTATGCCATTAGGAAATCTAAGAACATGAGTAAAGTCAGGATGAATACCCCAAGAAGGGTTACCCTCAAATTCTGATTTGAATTCATACTCATGGGAATTTGTCTCAGAATAACTACCACCTTCCTCTTTGTCTATTTGATTGTATTCAAGATTAGTTGGTTCTTGTGTTGCAACTATCTCTTGCTCTATAGTAGGTTCTTGTGTTTCTACTACATTAATTCTTTTGATTGGATCATCTTCAGCATCAAGGAGGTCTTTTATTTCTTTAGGAAAATGCTCATAGAGAATGAGCTCATCAGTGGTGTCAGAATCATCACTATCAGATTGTTCAATTATTTCTCCCTTTAGTTGATTTGCTACGGAAGGCTCAATTTGTTCTAGAACATGCGGGGATTTCTTGCTAAGATAGAAAGGCTTCTTCATGTATCCTAAACCTGTTGTATTCTTTTTGGCTTGACCACGATGTTCGAGAGGTGATAGAAGACCTTTACCTTGTAGTCCTAGAGGTCCTTTTCCTTTATATCTCATCTTAGCTATCAATTTATCCCCTAGGCCATATGACTTAGAAGGAACCTTTGATACTTTAGAGTCACTAGGTGGAACAATTTGGGATTCAGGTTCATCTTTGTAAAGCCATGCAACCACAACTTTATCTTCTTCAAATTCTTGCTTAGGTACTTTCTCTGCAACAAATTTTCCTTTATATGCCTCAAGAGGTTCCTTAGATTCTAGTTTGAACTATTTTTGAGCTTGCCCATAAGACTTAGGTGAGATAGGGAGAGATGTCAAAGACAAAAATAGCTCTATAGTATATTCTCCCATACCATTTTCTTTGATATTGACCTCTTTTGTAATGTCTTCCATCTTAGAGGTGGATGCTACATCTGTTTTCTTAATGGAAGATTCTCTATTATTAGGAACAAGTTTATCCACATTTGCCTTCAATGCATTGCAAGTTGTTGACACGTCAGCTGGAATGGTTACCTCTACTCCATCACAAGGAAATTTCAAGCATTGATGGTATGTAGAAGGAATAGTTATCATTTCATGTATCCAGGGTCTCCCTAGAAGGATGTTATAGGCCAAAGGGATATCAAGAACTTGACATATAGTATCTCTAATGATAGGACCTATTCTAATAGGCAAGACAATTGTTCCCTTGGAGGATCTTTCTTCTTCATCATATGCTTTGATAGTTATTTTCTTTCTAGGATCAATGGTTGTTTCTGAAAATCCCAATTGTGTGATCAAGCTATAAGAACAAATATTTAGACTAGCACCTCCATCTATCAACACACATTTGACACAACAGTTTTGGATCAAGACTTCAATATGTAAGGGCTAGTTATGCAAATGACTCAAGGAGTTATCATCATCCTCTGAAAAGGAGATATACTGTGGAGATGTAAGATGACCAACCATAGCCTGGAATCTGTCTAAATCAAGGTTATCAAGAACATTGGATCCGAGCAGAGCTTTGTCTAGAATGGCTCTATGAGCTGGAGATATCCGAAGCAACTCAAACATGGAGATTTTAGCATTAGTATGTTGGAGTTGTTGAATGATATTGTATGAAGTAGGCCTCGTGTCCTTAGGATTTGAAGATTTAGATGTTGCCCTCTATTTAGAAGTGGAAGATAGATTGAAAGGCACCTTAGGGACATTTGATTGATCTAAGAGTTTCCCTTGTAGGTGTGCCTGAGCTTGTGATCAAGTAACTGCATTAGTTGATTGATTTTCTCTATCTCTTCTTACAATTGTGATGACATTGCAACATTCAGATAGTCTTGTTTCAACCATATTGATAACAGTATTATTTCCAGGATAGGCATAATTAACTTTAGCACCCACATTAGGTTGAGAAGACAAATATCCTTGGCTATGCTTTAGAAATGGTTCGGTGAATTCTATGTGATCATTATTTCTTTTAGGATTATCAATCATGATTTATCCATTATCAATCTTGTCTTGAATGGTATGCTTCAAGTGCAAGCAGTTATTAGTTTTGTGACCTTTACCCCGATGGAAATCATAGAATTCATTCTCTCTCCACCATTTCGGCTTAGGATCAAGATCAGATTGTCGGATCTCAAGCAAAGAGATGATGTTATTAGCCAACAAAGTTCTCATAGTTGATTCCAAAGATTCTCCAAGAGGAGTGAACTTTCATTTATTATCGGCGGACCAAGATTTATATTCTGGCTTCTTTTGAGATGATTCAGACACCTTTTATTCTGAAGCTTTGATGGCTTGAGTACCAGTGGTTAGATTGAAAGTAGGTGCCTTAGATGGGGCATGGGGATTATCAACAACACCATTTGTGATGATGCCCTTATTCTTGTTCCAATTTTTGTTCTTATCCTTAGAACTAGATTCATACTTGTCCTTTTAAAGTGTGACGTCTCCTTTTTTCACAAGTACTTTTTCAATTTTGATTGCATTATCTACCATCTTGTCAAAAGATGTATGATTTTGCATTTGTAAAAGGTAGTTGATTTCTATAACAAGATTTTTGATGAAGATTTCCAGCTTCTTAGTTTCTGGAATAGGCCTATCATATAGAGAGAATTTCTTTCTCCATCTTTTGAGAAATGTCAGGAATGGTTCTCCTGGATATTGCTTGAGATTGCAAATATCAATCATGGTGACTAGATGTTGAATGTTGTAGGATTATTGCTAATAGAACAATTTGATCAACTCCTCAAAGGTTTTGATTGTAGGAGGCATCCTAGAGAACTAATGAATGGCTGCCCCTCCCAGAGATCGAGGGAAAAGATGCATCAGATAGGTCAGTTTGTGCATGAACTCCATGGATTGAGTACAAAATTCTCTGACATGATCTTGAGGATCAGAGTTTCCATCATACTTATCATATCTTGAGGATCGGAGTTTCCATCATACTTATCATACTTTGGCATTTCCACCCTTTTAGGGAATGGTGGCATATACAAGTCTTTATCGAATGGAAAAGGACATAGGGCCTCCATGGAGAACTCCTTAGGTTCTTTTTATTTTTACATTTTGTTAAGTTTTACTTGCATGGCGTGCATTTGTTTCATCATAGCTGAAATATGAGTTTCTTCCTCATGTGTAATGATATCTTCCACATTAAAATTGGGAGGAAGTTTAGCTCCTTGATGAGCTAATTGTAAAAAGTATGTTTCCCTATCTTCTTTTAAGAAATGTTTCATCATTCTTTTGAAGTCATCATCATTTTGATACCAAGCAATTTCTTCAAGTGTGGGTTCCTGATCTACACCATGTTGAGATTGAGCTCTTTGAGAGCCATGGTTTGTCCCTGCTTGAGACATGGTAGGAGTTTTAAGACTCCCTAGGATAGATCGAGGAGGAGTTTGTTGATTACCTCAATGAGTTGATGGAGGGGATATGTATCCAATTTTTAATCAAAAGTTTCCAAGACCATCGTCTTCGTAAAGACCATAATTGTAGAGTTGCTCAAGAGTTGTTCCCTGGATAGTGGTTATAGGTAAGGTATGGGATGCTTCTCTAGATTTCTTGTGAGAGGAAGCTCTAGTTTCCACCATTAACCTTGGGTGAAACAAAAGAATATGATGAAGACAACCGAAGAAAGATCTGATTCATGAAGATCAAATGATGCAACCTTGTCAAGGTTTGATTGATTGAAGCTTAGATTAGATGTAAATGAAGGAGACTGTGCCCTAGATGTATGGGTAGATGCCCAAAAGATAGTGGACACAAATTCACAACACTTAGCCGTTTCGAAGATGGATTGAAGACTGATAGTTATGACAAGGTTTTGACACAAGATGAAAAAGACTCAAATAGATTAAACAGAAGGCTAAATCGGATTCAAAAGGCCACTTTAGGAAAATGATTGGATTCTCAGTAGTTGTTGCTATGTTCCTGACACAGTGATTTATTTGACAGATTCTAGAAATAGGTTGTAAAAGTTGGGTCTCTGATAGTTCTAATAACTTTCTAGCAATTTTTCAAAATTTCTCAAATGACTTTCTACAGGCTCATACAACAGTGGGTAGGCTATGAAACAACAATTGACAAACTCGTACAACAGTTTTAAAACTCACACGATAATTGATAGCAAGATTTTTGACTTTTTGAATTGACTGGCAGCAAAACTCGTATGACAATATACTAGCTACCATACGACAATCTGGGGGTAATGAAATGACACTTTCCAAAATTCGTATGACTTTCTGACTTTACAAGATGACTTTTGACTCCAAAAAGGTGTTTAACATCAGATTTTGCAATTTTTAGGTTTTCAGTTTCAAATTGTTCACAAAATTATCTGTCCAGATTCCTAGATAGTACCGAATTGATTCATTCTTAGTAACCAGATAGATAAACAGGCATGCAAGCAAGTGATTTCAAGCATGTCTGAAAATAATGAACAGGGGACAAAGCAACCCTGTGCATGAACAAGCAAGTGACTAAATGTGCTAATCCCTAGGAGTGCTAACAGTGTATGTTCCAAAAAGTTTTGCAATAACACACATATTCCTAGAAAATGAAAATTTGGCCTCACTAGGGTTTGTAGTAATGGTCTGACTATGCAACTTTTGTGATCTCAAGAGGGCAAACTCCAATCCAGCTGCATCAAGGTTTTGACACAGTCTGAGAAATTAATCAATCAGGAGCTGCTAGGGAGATCTGACAACCCAACAAGAGACCACACCTATGAAGATTTCCTCCACAAGGACATTTATATAGCGGTTGTTGCTACCACGATGAAAATGGTTATTATCGCTTGAGGTTCCGTCAACGTGGTTGACCCAAATAAGGGAATGTACACTACGGTTAACCCTCTCTAAAGGTGACTCACAAAAGATACCACATGGAGACTGGTTCCAGATTCAAGGATCTGAGTTTCTGATACTACCCAAAAAGGAAGTAGAGCATAGTCCTCTAGCCTTTTCACTTTTAACCCAAACAAAGTAGACAGATTAATCTGACATGCTAAGATTAAGATTATCTCACAAAGATCTATGATGTCAACCACTTATGATCTATCAACCTCTCCGGAGAGAGAATGTATCAATTAGAAGCTGAAGACGCACAAATCTAGTAGAAAGTGAAACGCTCTCAGTAACCTCCCTACCTACAAGGGTTCCTTCATTGAGAAGAGTTTCACTAGAAAACCACTCTCTCAAGAACCGTAAACAATTTTCATAGGGCCTATTTACTATGTGTAACAAAGATACTGAAAAGAAAATCTATGTTGATTTTTATAGCCCAAAATGAAATATGTGATACGAAAGCAATAAAGGTCACACAAGCTTGACACACAAGAGTTCTTTTTAATCCAAATTGAAATGTTATCAGCTGAGAAGATTACTTGAATTCCTCGCAACACGCTTAGTAGATTCTTACCTATTTTTAGCAACTCTCACACTTTTTCCCAATCAAAATCAACAGAAATCAATCAGAAACAACAAATTCTAATTATTAATGTTAGCTGTCAGTCCAAATCTGGAAAACAAATTTGGAAAATTGGCTAAAAAGGTGAAATGACAATTGAAACCTAGCACTGAAACTCGTACAACAGTGGGTCACCTCCCAGATGACAGTCCAGAAACTTTTACGACAATGGGTATCAGATCATAAGACAATAAAGCTTCCAAATGACATTGTGTTTCTGATGATACGATCCTCGATCAAATAAACTGTCATACGATAGTGGGTATCTCCTAATACAAGTTTCTGACAAAACTCGTACGAAAATTGTACGGACAAAAATTAAAAATCGTAGCTTGGAACAAAAAATGACAAGAAGATGATAGAAATTGAATGGAAACCCATTTCAAGGCCCCACGGTGGGTGCCAGAAATGTGTGTGTGAATTTTGTACCTAGCTGTAGACACAACACTTTAGTAAAACATTAGAGGTTAGTTAAAATCAAAATCATGCAATGAAATGGAAACTAATCTAACCAGGCAATTTACTGCCTTCTAGTAGGTGCGAGTATGATATTCTCATATTAGACCAAGATCAGTGACCTTGACGACACCTAAATGAAGGATTTGAATGCAGAATCTAGATATGAGATGAATGCAAATTAATCTATATTTTTAGATTTTCTATGCAATAAGATGAAATAAATTGATATGAATCTATTCTATATGAAAAATGGATATGACATGCAATTAATCTAACAATGATGTGCTATATGATATGAATGCTTAAAACAATGAAAATCTCACAACAGTCTGGATTCGCAAAGATTGATTCTTCAATCACCAATTCACCAATGTGAGGATGCAATTCGTGGATGGATTGAAAATGAAGAGCTGAGGCCTTAATTTATAGATATCCAGGACTTTGGAGGTGCATGGAAAAAGCCATACATCACTCTTGATAAACTCAAGTTGATTTTTGAGTTATCAAGAAATTAGAGATAGATTAACTCACAAAAATCATGCAAATCAGCTTTTTGATTTAAATCAGAAGTTGAGATCAGCTTTCAACTCAAAAGAGAGTTGAGTTTATTTTTAAAACAACTTGAATTGATTTTCTGATTTAAATTTTAACTATTTTTTGGATGTGCATAATTAATATGAATTAATTAAATAAATAAAGTGATTTATCCTCAACTTTAACTGATTTTAAAAATATAGCAACTTATTTATGGGTTAATCAATTATTAAATCAAACTTTTATTCAAAAAACTATATTATTAAATTTGACAATTGACATTAATTAATTAAATAAGAATTTAATCAATTAGTCATAGGATTTTTGATTTATTGTCAAAATGAAATAATACCATTTAGGAATAAATATAATTAAATCCAATTAAATAATTAAGTGGCAATATTAAATCTAATTAATTAAATATTTATAATATTCAATTAATCAAACTTTAGGATAAATAAGATTTATCACCAACTAATCATTAAATTAAAGATAATTAGGATAAATAGGAATAAGGAATATTCCCCGATGCAGAATTTAGGATAATCAATTAAGATTCGATAATGTGCAGATGTGCCTTAGGTTAGGACTTCAATGTTGATTTCGTTCGAATTGTCGATGTAGGAGGTTAATGAACTTATAGCCCATTTTTGGGGTATTACATCTTCAAGTTCTCATATTTTATCACTCTCTTCTGCAGTGATTTAAGGTCTGGTTTCCACAAAATTTGTGGATTCTTTTGAGGTGCTTTCTCTTCTACTTTTTCAACTACCTTTTCCTCTTTATTCTTCCTCTTCACTTCTACCTCTTTCTCCTTAGGACTGTCATGCTTACTAGATCTTGTATATCTTCTGGGAATGATTGCAGGCACAAATTCTTGTACTGCCTCCTCTTGTGTAGCAAACAAGTCAACAATATCAACAGTAGGAGTTACTATCTTTTCTACTTCTGAAGTAAAAAAAGCATAAATGGCCATGATTGAAGATGCTTCCATCTTATTCCTTATGTTTATCAACTGCTCCTTAGTGATTCCTACATTCGCAATGATATCCTCCACAATTTTACTGATTTTTCTTTTCCTTGTAACTTTTTCTTTCTCTTCTTTGACTTTTTCATACTTCTCCCTATATGTTCCCCATCTTTCTTGGGTAGGGTCTATTTTTGCTACCAATACATGATCTACCTGCATGGTTAGAATCTTAGCACTTGCTTCATATCCCATAGGGCAACACCATTTCATTAATCTTGGTTCTACTGCCTCAAAACAAACACAATTAGTTTCAACCATGAAACAGATAGTGTCCTCATACTTATCAACAGTGTTTTCTGGTATCCTATACCTTTCCTTCATCTGCCTTTGTAGTATCTTTGTCCAAGAAAATAATTCTCCATCAACCCAATTCTTACTTGTCTTCTATAACTCTCTGAAATCTGAATCCCAGTAGGTACATTTTCTTTCCATGCACAGGGGTGCATGCCAGGGAATTTGCAAATGATATGAATATACATATGAACTAAAAATGATCCAAACCTAAATGCTTTAGATTTGTCTTTCTTTATGGCTCTCACATTCTCTAGGAACTGTTGTGCTAGGACTTCACAAAGGTTATATTTTTTGTTTTCTTTAACCATCCTATAGGCAATCATTACAACTCCAGTTGATACAAAAATTGGCCTGCTACTATAAAACATTTTGTAACCCAGCAACATTGCTACCAACCTAACATCTTGTAGAAAGATGTCATTGACTGTGATCGCCCTCTTATCCCACTTGGAATGGGTTAGGGTTTTTGCCTATTTCCTTAGGTTTTTTTCTGCTATAGGTAGGGCTCCTTCATTATCAAGGCCTGTAATCTCATGAATCATCTGTGCACAAATCTTTACTGGTTGATTTCCAATCCAAACAAATTGATCATGGACTCTGCTAAGGATGATCTTAAACCACTCAACTTTCATGAATTCTGTGATTAGGGTTAGCTTAATGATAGATTGATCTTGTAGGAGTTTGAATTCATCTACCATGGATCCATCTGCTTCTATCATACTATCCAATTCACTGTAAATGTTTACATCTCCAATGATTTCATATTTGCAGTGTATGTATGCCCTAATATCTTCAACATGCAAAACACCTATGGGGGTTTGTGAAAATGCTCCTTCTAGATCATCCTCACAAGACTTAAATGGATGTCTCTTAAACTTATACCTAGGTCTATCCACGACATCATAAACTACTGGTGCATCCATAACTTCTCTATGAGTATAGGTCTAAATGCCTTTAATGTGTTAAAATCCGGAGCTCTGCTTCACGTGATCACATAATCTCTCTGCTAGATGACTTGAAATGCTTCACAATTATTCTCTCCTTAGTCTTTGATCAACAAATGGTGCTGAAATGATATCTTCTAAGTTCTTTTATCCTTCGCAAGTTGAGTAGGTGCATTAAACACAAGTAGCTCAACTTTGCATCCCGTCCAATCAACATAAAACTCGCGAACATGGAAAATGAATCTCCAAGTGTTGCGCTCTCATCCACAGACTCCATAGTGTCTGCACACACCATACCTAAGCTCGCATGAGCTTACTCCACATATACAGGGGCTAGATATATTTTGTTCTCTGTATCCAATGCTCCCCTTAAGGTCATGTGACCTTCTTGGTCAATGCCTCAAAGAAATCATCACGCGAAGACACATTATCATCTACTATCTCACCCTGAACCGATGCCTTGTTTAAGACTTTCACCTTCCATATCTTGTCATCCTCCTTTCTCTCTGATTTATTGAATTGATTCTCAAACTCATTGATATATTCATTAGGACTCTTACCACTGACATCAACATTATTTCTTATAACCACAGGAGGTGGTCCTCTTCTATTGTGCTCTTTATTGTATCTACAAAACTTCGCAATGTGTCCAAGGTTGTTACATTTGTAACATGTAGGTGGTCTCCTTCTTTCATGATTTACTTGTAGCTTGCAGTATCTTGCAGTATGTCCAAAGTTATTACATTTTTGACATGTGATCTTGATTGCAGATTCTTCTCTGACATAATCTTGCTTATACCTAAACTGATCTAGTTTTTTGCAACCTGCTTTCTTGTGTCCATAATCATAACAATTAAAATACTAGCTGGTAAAAGGTTTAAAGGTACCTTCACTTCTGCAATCTCTTTTCATATGACCAACTTTTTGGCATCCAAAGCATCTACCTCTGAAAGGTCTGATCTATTCTTCATGATTAGGTCTTTCTTCATGTTTAGGTCTTTCTTCATTCTTTTCTTCACTTGCTTCTTCATAGGTTTTAGAACTTTCTACTTCATTGAATCCAACTCCAGTCATGTCTCCTTTAGGTTTATGTCTTTCTCTTTGCTCATCAATTTAGTCACTGCTCATGTGCAACTTCTCAATGTTTAATTTGGCTTGAGTGAGTTCACCTTTAATGATCTGATTATATTTGTCCAATTCTGATATTTATCCTTGTAATGGTCAAGTTTAGTCTTCATTTTTCCTATCTGCTCATTTGCTTCTTTCAATGATTCTTCAACTTGGTTCCTTGCATCCTTTTCATGTTGAATCTCTTTTATCATCAAAAGATTGATTTCTTATTTTTCTTACTCCAACCTCTTTACTTGATCTAATGTATCATTGATTGATTCTTCACTGATTTTGTCCATAAGATCTTGTTTCTGACATCTTGAAGTTTCAAGCTGCTCCTTTATTTTCCTGATGAAACCTTCTGCTCTTCTCAATTTAAATTTTAGTATTCCATTCTCAGCCTTCTCTTTGTCCATATCTTCAAGTTCTCTATCAAAGTTCTCTTGCAAACTTTTTGAATCCATTCTGATCTCCCTTAAGTTGTTAGGCTTTCTCTCCAAGGGCCAATAGCTCTTATACCAATTTTTAGGATTAGGTAATACTGAGAGGGGGGGGTGAATCAGTATTACTACACTTCAATTTAAACTTCAACCAATTATAAATAAACCATAACAATGCGGAAATGAAAAGAACATTAAAGCATAACACATAACTCATGACACCATGATTTGTTCTCGAGGAAACCCTGGCCAAGGGAAACCCCGGTGGGGATGGTACCCATAACTATGCACTAAAATATTATATCCCTGTTAGGAGATCTAGCCCTATTAGGAGATGATTATTACATAGTACATTTCCTTGATAGAGGAATACAAAACCCTGCTAGGGGTATACAAAACACCTGGTTAAGGGTGGTGATAAAACTGCTCATACAATCAAAAAATAGTTACAAAGAGTTCTCCAAAAGTGTGAACAATACAAGCACTTATCTTTCTTAGATAGTTCTAGTTATAGCTCTATCTATTACTGGTCTCACATCTGATGTCTTATCTTAGACTCGCAACCTTTCTTCATCATCATAATCACAATACATACCACTTTCATAAAAGCACTCTATACTTATACAAAATCTTCCATCCAATCGGCTTCACATATACCATACAAAACATAATGATTAATTATGTAAATGATAAGTATGGAGTTGACGGTCTTATATTACCCAAGTGTCGGCAATATACTTCATTCAACTAACTTAGCATGTTACCATACCAAGTAACCTTACCACAATCACCACAACTACTCATATGCCCTGTTATACTATTTTACTGTCATCGCATACCTTCAGATCACCAAAACTCATACGCTCTTAACTGAAGCATATACATATACCAAAATATCTTATACTAACTGTGTAAGCCATAATACCTCATACATTTCCATCACTAACCAAAACTGTAACACTGTACCCTATTACCCTAATTCTGGACTTAGTCATTTTCATGACTGTGACTCCAGTACTAAACCTCTCATCATGCGATCACTCCAACATAAGTGTTGTCATGAATGACAACCCTCAAGTTATCCCTAGTGCTCCATAACACCACTTGCCAACATAACCTTAGGAAATTGAATAGGGATCTTGACTTGAAAGGATCAAAAGGACAAGGACAATTGGATAAAAAGGGATTGGGTCAAATCCAACATGACAAAGATGGAGTTTTACAAAAGGATAATTTTGATAAAAGGGATATGAGGACTAAGTCAAGATCTTGTTTTCAATAACAAAAGGAGAGACTCTAAAATTTGGATTTTTGTGGGATTTTTCAAAAGCTTTTAAAGGTTCTAAATGCAAAATGCAATAGGACTAAAATGAGGACTATTATGGGGATCAAAAGTTATGAAATGAAGGGGGATAATGAAAATTATGCAAATACTATAGTATGAAAATGCAACTTACTAAGGGCTCATATACACGCCACAAGTTTCCAAAATAAGTGTTCTTAAAGTCCATTGTTCAAAAGGTTTCAAGACAAAGTGTTTGTGACCAAATTGAGTGTTTTGAAATGTTTTTCAAGGTTTTGAAATGTTTGGAATATTTTGAAGGTGTTTTTGAAATTTCTTGCAATGTTTGAGCACTCACACAAGACACATCAGATAGAATGGTTATCGTAAAATTCAAACAAAACACATCACAACCTAGACATGAAGGACAATATCCATTGAATTCCCACTTAAACAAAGTTCAGTCGCACCTACTCATATTGGATAGCCTAGAATCTTGGAGGTACATGCTCCCCCTTACAGTGCACTCACTTCTCAAGCACACCAAGCTTCGAATTCCAAGGGGCATCACTTCCCAAGGAACCGCTATCTCTACTATGAACCATGAAAGTTTGGGATGTCTTCACGGGCATGGGTGTTCCCTTACATCAATGAATAGAAGGTTTTTGAAAAACCAAAATAAGGATTTTAGTATAGGACATGGAGTTCAATGGGTGGTGTGATAAACTCCTGTAGGGGATCTCCCAACCTTGAGAACCAAGGTTTTACGCACCACAAGGGTACTAGAGGAGAGCTATCACTCATCCACACTGTTGATTGGATTATTAGTCACAATCACACATTTATATACCGGTTTGGATGGAGACCTGACTTTGGCCTATTACCGCTTGAGGTTGTCCCTTGGCATGTTCAAAGTGAACACCTTGGTCTAAGGCAGGCTTCTCTAAAAGAATTGCATGAATTTCTTTTCACCCAAGATCCATGAAGGCGAGGGGAGAGGATACATCCATACAATTCTTTGGGAATTACAAATAGGAAGAAACACCAAACATTTAAAAGAAAAAGTTAATTTTCAACTTAGAAAGGAAATGTGATAGACAAATCAATTTATGGTTCTTTTCCTTCCCAATTAAAATTGAACGATAAATGTTTTTCATTAACCCATTAAGAAAGGAAATATGATTAAAATATGGTAATTTGTTGTTCTTTTCCTTCCTAATTAAAACTAAGTGAAAAATTGTTGAGTTCTTTGATCCACCTAATTAGACTATGTGAAACTTGTAGTTCATTTACCCACTAATTAGGCTATGTGAAATTTGTAGTTCATTATCCTCCTAATTAGACTATGTGAAATTTGTTGTTCATTTAGCCCACTAATTAGTCTAAGTGCATTTGTAGTTCATTTTAAAGACCAATTAAACATTATGTTTTGTTGCATGTCTAAAAGAAGAAATCCTGAATGTATCACAAGTTAGACTCCCAAGTGCACGAGCCTTGTTCTTTTACCTACAAAACACATCAAGAAACACCAAACCAAATCAGATATGGCATGTTCACGTCGGGTTCACCAAATGTAAGACTAGAAAAAGGTATTACAAAGCATAAATGAGAGAACCAAAAATCTCATAAATAATATATGCAAACCAATCTAATCTACCATAAAAGCCACTTGAAATATAAAAGAATTCAAACAACAAAACTCTCTTTCAAGTGTAGCTCCTATGTTCTCATTTTTTCTCCATTGAAGTTGATTGGTGTAGCTCTTGATCTTAACAAAATATGCACTATAATTGAAAGAAAAATTATGATAATGAGAATAATAGAAGTGTGGTTAGCCAAAAATGATAGAAATGATCTCAATTTATAGAACTTGCAAGAGAAATTGCAAATTTGGCAATTAAGTGTGCAAAAGGACAATTGTCATAGACTGTGGCAATTGGCAAATTTGAAAGAGGAAATTTGTCATTAATTATGACAACTTATGACAAATTGATTGCGCAATTAGAAATTAATGAATTAAAAAGGGGAAATTTGTCATAAACTATGACAAATATGACAAGGAAAAAAAAGGAAAATTGTCATAAACTATGACAATTATGACAAAAAGGGAAAAAAGAAATTTGACATGAACTATGACAATTTATGACAAAAGGAAAAGGGAAGGTAGAGGCTAAAAAAGAGGAAGTGAAGTTAAAAAAAGTGGGTGAAGTACAAATTAAGGGATAAAATCTCATTTGGCAAGATGAGGGAATTATTGAATTTTAAAATTCATTTATTCCCACAAAATGGAAATTAGGATTTAGGAATTAGAAAAATTCCATAAATCAATAATTATCCAATTAATTAATTGTGAAACTTAGGAAAAAGGGATAAATAAATGTAATTTATTTATCAAGGCTAAGACTTAGAGATAAATTATGAGTTATTTGCCCCTAAAGAAGACAAATTAATTGATTTGACCAAATTGATGATTTTGATGAGGCAAAGCATCGATTTTGATGACTCTAATAATTTTGATAATGACTTGCATTGACTTCAAAAGCAATTGATTAGGTCAAAAATGAGGAAAAATCAAGGAGAAATATTACTAAATTAGGGATGAAAATTAGGCATTGAAGACATGTTAGAAAAAAGGGGGCACATAGGTGTTGACCATTTTTTAGTGTCTACAATATCTATAACAGGTTTTACACAAGGTAAATCAACCATTTACCTTTTTACTTTGCATGATGCTTTCCTTTATGCAATTTCAATTCAATTTTAAGGTTAATTCCTAAACAAGGGTTTGACCAAGGCATCCCCCTTTCCACAACTTTTTCCCCCATTTTTATGTGTACAGGAACATGTTACAAAGTTACAGTCTCGGATTTGAGAAGTACAAGTGCAGACACATGATCTTAGAAAGTTTCATTAGTTTGGACACTATTGGGAACAAGTCGACTTCTCAACTTGTCCCTGGATACAAGTCGACTTCTCAACTTGTCGCTGCAATTTTTGGCTAAAAATTGGAGAGTAGACAGTTACAGGTCTCGGTTTCCCAGATTTGGAGTTATAGCTAATTATGACATTCAAGAGACAATCAAATTTAGATGCAAATTTCAAATCTCCTCATCTTGTTTCAAGGTACATTCATTATTTCTTTTTTCTTGCACTTACTTTCATAGATCAATTTTGTTTTATCATATTATCTTCCCTTCAAGAATACCAAATCCCCCTTTTGTTTAGATCTCAAATTAGCTCATTTCTTCCTTTGGTTGTGCTAATCAGGTTTTGCTTAAGGGTGTGTTTGTATTATAATGTATAGGCCCCACAAAATTTGTTGAGTGATCTACATCCTAGCACTACTCACTATTTTTCATTATACAAAAAGTTTTCCCAATGCACTACAGTTTATAGGGGGTGCTATACCCAATTCCTATAGTAAAGAAATCAAAATAAATAATACAAGATTTTGTAAAATAAAATATATTATGTAAGAAATTGGCATTTCTTACTTTCATGAATCGAATCTACTACTCACTTTTGTGAATGGAATCTACTACTACAGATGACGAGTTAAAATAAAGGTGAGCTCATTTTTAAGTAAATAATTGTACACAAGAGAATCTTAAAATTTTATTAATGCAAGGACATACTTTTATAAGTTTGACGATGCTAATAAGAAGAAATAAATATATTATAGTTTATTTTACTTGCTTTATTATTATCCATGCATTATACACGTGATTTCTAATTTATTAACAAATAATTCATTGACATTTTGGTGACCATTTCATTGAATTATGGAATTAAAAAAAGAACAAATATTGAAAAACAAGGTTTGGATAAATATTTCTACAACTTCTTGAAATTAAGAGTAAAAAATTACATGTATAAGTTTTGATATATGTAATGGTAGTTTTTTATTATATGAGTGCTATTGACTAGAGCTATGAGTTGAATGAGGGTTTTGAAGATATTCAAAAACCTTGTACATCAAGAATATGCAACATCATGAGTCTAGAACAAACAAAACAATAAACCTTAAAACTAGAAAGAGCCTTGAGAAACAAAGAATAAAGTTGTAACAAAGGGACAACCAAAATAAAATTCCTGGAGGTCTAAATCCAAACCCTACCAAGTAACTCTAAAGAGAATTCAAACCCTACCTTGTATGAGTAGTTCTATAGGAAGAATCAATCTCAGTCAAAGGACTCCCAACCTCTAGTTGTACCTTGTCCCTAAAAGGAGTCCCTTGCACATCCCCTATCAAGCACACACCTACAATGTTTTCCCTCATAGAAAAGCACTCTTTAACAACATTCTAAAACTCTTTCCCATGATCGAGAAAAAGAATACTTCTTGTTTGAATATGGTGTTTCTCTTTGATATCTTGGTGTGAATGGGAAAAGTGGCCAACTTTATTCCATTGAAGAAAAATCTATGAGGACTCATATGGATTCTCTGCTCCCAAACAACAAGTTTGTAACACAATTTTATGGTGTTTGGAAATGCATTGTCAATATCAACACACACAAAACCTAACAAACAACAAACATTTTATAGATTTTGTGACATTATAAATAGATAAAAATTAATCAAGACAATTGGATATACCTCAAATGATAGCCCCTTAGAATAGTAGGCACCGCCTCTCACCCTTTATAATATAGGGCAACAACATATGCTCCACCCTTTATCATAGGCAGACACCCTCACTACAGCCCTCACTAATCCCTTAGATCAGAACCCCCATCAGAGAGACCACAACAGCCCAACAACACAGAGCACAATAGCCCGCACCGATGATGTTGGAAGGCCCTTAGAATGAGAGGGCCCCCCTTCCCCTTTAAATAGTAGGGGGTAGGGCCCTTTATAATAGTAGGGCCATCTTGCGCTCCACCTACTCCCACTTCACCGAGATAGGGGAGGGTTCTGCCACATGCATGCAAAGAACCCATTCCCCACCTACACCTCACCCTTCCCAATCTTAGTCGTTTAATGGAAGTCATAGTATCTTAACCTAAACAAAGACCATTTAAATTTTTGTTGGCAACACCAAAACTAGTAGACCATCTTTTCAAAGCAAGATTATATTTTCCAAGGAACCAAGAACCTCCTTACAAAATTCATGTGCCTTCCTCAAGGGTTTGGAAAGAGAATATGAAAAATCTATTTGTCATGGAAACCACCTAAATTTGACAAGACACACGCCATCTTTTTTAAATCCAACATCAATATTCAAATAAAAACCAAGAAAATATCAATAAGGGCATTCTTCATATAAGTACCAACTCTATCAACAGCATTAGGAATCCTCATAATAGTGTGTGATATATGCAAGATGAAAGGTGATTCACACAAGCATAAGTCAAAACCATCCTTGCTTGAATTAATATAGGAACCAACCACCCCAACACAACTGAGGAAACCCTTGCCTACACAACAATAATAGGCATCAAGTCACATTCCTTAGAGGTCAAATTGTAGGGAGAAAAAAATTAAGGTTCAAATAAAAAGCCTATAAAGACGAAGTAGAAAGGTGACACAAAGTCCTAAGGATACCAATATTGAGGCACCACATAATTAGAGTTTTAACTCTCACCAAAATATCCTTACAAAAGCTCCAAATTTGGTAGTAAGGCATATCCTTTTATCCTCACCACAACCCTAATAAGTCTACCCAACACTTTGATTTCATCCCCAACAATAGCCTAACCATTACTAACCATGTCCTTAATGGAGACCATAACCACAAAATTTTCCATGCAAGGGAGGGCCATGAAAGACCCAAAATGGATCTAGCTTAAAGAATCACATGTCAAAGAAAGCAAAAAAACTCCTACATAGCTCCCATATAAGACAAAATAAAGAATCAACAAAGTCAACAAAATCATTCCTATTAGCCACAAGGAAGGCAAGCCACTAATCCTTCAAATAAACCTCAAGCAACAAACCTTATAAAAACTCCTTGTTCCAATAGTCAAACCCTTCATCCTCAACCTCATCTCTGACAAAGGTTTCCCACTACAAAATTATTGAAATTTTCTCTCTGTTCATTTTCATATATTTTGCTAGTATTTCTTGTTATATAAAACTATCATTAAAGCAAACACATAATAAGTGTTAGTATGTTACTACCTCAACAATAAACTTATGTGATGTCACTAGATTGTATGTTTTCATGTGCTATAATACATATTTTGTTCCTTATTTAAATGTCTTGATCAATATGTATATATCTGCTGGTCCCCTTTGTTTGCTCAGCAAGGGCTCCCCCTGGATTTTGGCCCTGAGGGAATGAGTGCTCTTCGTTTTCATTTAATTTGGTGGTAAAAATTATATATTTTTGTCACACGTGAAAAATTATAGTATTATTACAAAGTGCATGCTTTTAATACATGTTTTGTTTCTTTTTTATATATGTTAGTGCATCTGGTTTTTGTATGGTATACAATATATTGCAATTAAATAAATATAGTCTATGATAATAGATAAACATTAAAAATTCAAATGCATTAAATAAATGAATATACAATTAATAATGTGTGTAGTACAAAAAAAGTAAACAATTATATTATTTCTTTTAATTTGTTAAAATAGTATATTTTTGCAAATGGGGTAGCAAGTCGAGTGGGTTTAACCCATGTTGGCTAATCACCATATAGAATGCACCAAAAGACAAATACCATTTTATCCAGAAAAATCAACAAATGTAAAAAATGCACCTATTTTTTGGCAGATTTTTTGTGAATTTACAGCACAGGGGGTGCAGATCATGAAGATCATATGCTCAATTTTTTATGAAATTCTGTTGTGTTTTCCACATTTTCAAAAGTGCTTTCTGTATTGAGGATAGCCCATCCAGTTTAACCTTAGAGGAAACTCTATTGTTAAGCCTGCTGAAGTTGAAGTCATACTGAGATGACTGACCTTCAGAGAAGGATGATGCTTCACTTCTGTGAGCATCTGCTAGATGTAATGAGTGCTCATAGGAAATAGGTTCCTGTCAACCCCTGCTCAGGAATCGTGAGTCAATGAGTTCAACAAGTTCAACCCCTAGTCAGAAATCATAAACCAATGAGTTTGACTAGCAAACTACAGAATTAAATTCTGATTGGAATATCACAATTTGACTTGCTGTGAAAAATATCTCCAATTCATAATCATCCCTAAATAATTGAATATACCTTAAAAAAATTTCTCTCCTCTGAAACCCGAAGTCCTCCAAATCTCTCGTACTCCCTTTCTCCGACCGGTGAGGGCGCTCTCCATGGAGGCAATGGCGGTAATACGGAGGCGAAACTCTCAAACCTCCATGGCACAAAGACTCCAAGAAGCACTACTACGAGCAAGTTCTCCACTGATTTGACATCAACCATTTGTCATGTCGATGTAAGTTCTAACCAACCTCCATTCTCTAGGGCACCCAATCGGGTCTTTGGTGCTCCCAAACCTCCCAGATCCCCTGCGTATGGTGACGGCGCCGCTACGGATGGTGCTCCGGTCTCTCGCATACCCAGGGTCTTTGTTGCTCATGAACTTAAGAATGGTGAGGGAAAGGTTTGCCCTACAGCAATTCCTCTGGGTGACTCGTTAGGTTTTTCCCCGGATGCCCCCGACGAGGATCAGATTTCTTCAATTTTCGCTAGGGTTTTAGGCAACCAATCTGCCTCCTGCACTGGATCGACGGATTCTGCTTCAAATCTCGAAGCTGCAAAGCCCTAATTGCTCTCTGTTGATCTCTGGAAAGAAGCAGCTGAGGATGAAGTTCTCGCATAAAGCATACCTTAATTTGTTGATTTCATAACTTGGCCCAGTCTCGTGGAGCTAAACAAATGGATTGGGGAGAAATGACAACCTGTTATGGATGGCCAGATTTGGATTGGTCCTTGTACATAGGGTTTCTTCTATGTAATTTGTGAGCCTCCTGAAGATAGAGATTTGTTGTTGCAAAAGGGTCCATGGATTGGGATAATGCCATTCTATGCATGAAACCTTGGTTTTTAAAGTTTGACACCTTTTCTAAAATGTCAAGTGCAGCTCCAATCTGGGTGCATTCTACCCAACCCCCCTGGTTGTCTGCAATCAAGAATTCTATTGGCAGATTTGGCTCTAGACCTAAATCTTTCAATTTTAGATTTTCTTTCGCTGTCCAATCATCTTTCATGTTTGCTCACATTTTAGTTGTAATAGATCTTTTCAAACTTAATTTGCAGAAATTGAAATCAAATTCAATAATAAAATTTGGAAATAACATATATTGATTATTAAGGAATTTCATAGATGTCAAAAATGTTATTGCATTGAGTATAGTGCATCAAAGTGCAACAAAATTTCTATTGATTCTAAGAGGAGGGGCACTTGGTGGTTGGGGCTAAACCTTACCATCTATGTATTTCTCTAATTATTGAAGATGCTCCTAACATTCAATAAGTCTTCTTCACTCATGGTGAATCTTCTATAATACAATATGGTTGTGGTTGATGGTCAACTGAAAATGATACTAATCAGTAAACAATGGTCAAGCCAAAAAAGAAGGCGAATGAACTACACCACATATTACCACCATTACCAAACATATAACTATCGTAACTCTTTTATCTCTTTTACCAAAAATTCTTAAAAACTATTTTAAAAAAATTGACAAACAAATATTTATCTCTTTTGAGGTTAATGAAGAGGTGATCGCTCGGGCTGTTGGTCGACAAGTGGAAAAAACAAGTAAAGTTTCAGATAGCGCTAGTCTGAATCAATTCTTTCGCAGTGGGGAACAACTTATCAAATTAAGTGATGCAGGAGCATCTTGGGTTCTTGGCAATCCTATATCACCAAAAAATATGTTAGAGTTGTTAGATGTGCTCAGTAGCTGCTTTTGGACTCTCAGTGAAGTATTATTGTTTTCACCGACAAAGCTCGGTTGCTGCTCGATTCGTTCATTCACCGAGTTGGCTTGGTTTATTCACCGAGTTGGTTTGGTTGTTCACCGAGTCGGTTTCGGTTGCTTGGTAATCCTACTCACTAAGTAGTTTATTTTGGATTTTTGTTGAGGCCGACTTGTGCATTTGATTTTGGTCACGGAGTTAATGGTTGCATTGATCATTGGGAAGCGTGTGGACCTAGATCTGGGTCGTCCCTTTCTCCAATGTTGGATCTTAATGGATCTTAGGACCAATATGTTTTGACGACTTCTTGTATAAATAAAGTAATATGTTGTAGATCTTAGGAGGGAGTCAGTTAGTAGGTAGTTGGAGAAGATAGAATCTGGGTGTGGAATCCTCGCATGTATGAGGACTGTTTGTAATTGAGTTCTAATAGTATATGGTCATAACCGAGAAGGCCTTAAAGCCCGACATGTATAAAGTTTTCATGAATAATATATGAATTTTCTACATTCTCTTTCTCCTTGTCTTGTCTAATTGCTTATGTGTGTTGTTTCTACAAAGAGGTTGGTGGTTGGGTGTGACTTTGGCCCCTTCTCTATCCTTCTCTTGCGTCATTAAGGGGTGGCTATGACCATGAGCAATTACTAGAGCCATGGGACCGTGTTTGCCTTCTGGTGATGAAGTATTTTATTTTGGAGGGCAAGTTTGGCATATACTACTATTATCACCTCCCCTTTTTGAATCATCTTAGAAATCACAATGTTATTACTATTCCTTTTAATCTCTTGCATTCGTTGGAAAGTTCTATCAAGGATGTGGTGGAAGCCAAGAACCACGGTAAACATTTTACCATTTTACACTAGAGCCTAATTTTTTGTTTTATCATTTTCATTTGGCCTTATGCCCTCCTCGTCAAATTATTGTGGAAGAGGTTCTTGCTTCCTCTACTCCTCCCTCAGGCAGTATTATGGATACTCCTTGCCCTAGCTGCAAACAATGTCTTAAGAACCTTGGCCTATAAATTCAACGGGATACTTACCCTAACTCTCATAAGGATAAATTGGAAAAAGGGAAGAAAAGGGTTGCCCCACCCCCTAAATCTAAAGCCAAAGCCTCAAAAAAGGCCAAAATTCAAATTGATTCTGATGTGGAAATTATCGAGGAGACTAGCAACCCCATAGGTCCACCAGACTCACTGTCAAATCTGAAAAAAAGATCAACCTGAAAGAGGCCTCGGACTTGGATGATAGGGGTGAGAGTAAGAGTAAAGCCAAAGAGAAAAATGGTACGGAGGAAGATACTCTCTGCCTCTAAAAGCAATTATTCTCATGTCTCAGCTACTATCAAGTCAGACTCTGCTGAAGCCACCCCGGTGCTTGAGAAGGAGACTAAGATTGTGCCTAAGGCCACAAACAAAAGTAAAACCGTGATGGAAGGTATTAGTAGCAAGAAGGATCTGGTTTGAGAGAAGATTGACAAAATAAAACAGAGATTGGAGGAGGTGGAAGAAAGGCTCTACAATGTGTCCCACTTTCCTCGGAAGGTTATGCACAACTCTACTACCACACTCTATATGCTTTAGACTGACAGAGCCAAGGGTCACAATGAGGAAGTCGACTAAAAGTAACTCTTCAAGTTTCTGACGGGAGACTGGGCAACCATGATGCTTACTACCAAATGCAAAAGGAAAAAGAATTAGGGAGGTGCCCTCTTTCCAGTCTCAACATTTTGTCTCATCACAGGCTTCATGGCCCTATTCTTTTTTGTGTTAACTTACTCTACACCATGTGGAACTATATTTTATGTTCTGTTGTGTATGATCCTAAGTGGTCTTGGTTTAAGACTTAGTATTACTAATTTAGATATGTTGGACACTAGTAGTTTTTCTAGTATGTTATGTTTTAATGGTGGGTAATATTAATTTGGTTATTAATTATAGTATTATTTTAGTTGTTTATATTTCTAAAGGCACTGCTCTATTCCTTTTTTATGTTTTTGATATAGATGCTAGGGTGGCTGATTTTGTTGTTTTATTGGGTGGATGATGTGTTGATTGTATATATTTGTTGATGATGTTATTGTGCTAATACTGATCAATGTTATTGTAATCTTTGGTTGGTCGCCCTTTAGGCTGGTTTGTAAAGAGACAACACCTTTGTTTTGTTACATTTATTTATCAAAAACATTGTGATATTGCTTTAATCAAATCCAAACTATCAATCATAAATATTTATGCTTATGAAATATTAAATTATACATTTTATTACTTTAATTATTCATTAAAAAAATTAAAGACTTAAAAACAAAATTTATCAATAATAATTAAGTTTATAATTAACTTTTTGAGTTTCACGCAAAATTATTAAAACTAATATAACAATTTGTGGTAGTAGAAAAAATCTTTTATTTTCTATGAACCGCTGCTCCCGTCACCGTCATTTCGTTTGTGGTGACACCATTAGTCTCTTGCTTTTCACATGTGCCTTCACTTTTCTAATTTTGTTTGTTCTGCGGTTTCTAACTTCTTTTGCGTCTCGTGCTTTTCACCTTTTCAAATTTCTCTCTAGGTAACGTTGAGCTTTGATATGCGTATATACCTTTGTAAATTATTTATTTTTAATTATTACTTATTTAGTAATTTTTATATTGCAATAAGATATAAATATAATTAATTAAGTATATATATCTTATTGTAATATACAAATTATTAAATAAGTAATAAATAAAAATAAATAATTACAAAGGTATATATGCATATCAAGTTCAACGTTGACGTACTTTTCACCTTTTTAAATTTCTCACTAAGTTGAACTTTGATATGCATATATAATTTTGTAATTTTTTGTTTTTATTTATTATTTATTTAATAATTTTTATATTATTAGTGAAGATTCTATCATATTATATTATACATAATAAATATGAATATCTATAATATTTTTATATTAGTTGTGATATTAATTTAATATTATATAATGTATATATTATATTATTTATTATTTATATTATATGATTTTATATAGAGGGATGGTGAAGGTGTATTATATTCTACATAATATATATGAATATCTATAATATTTTTGTAATAGTTGTGATATTTAATTTAATATTATATAATATAATATATATTATATTATTTATTATTTATATTATATGATATAATATTATTTATATATAATTTAAATTATAAATCAATAAATTGCATTGTCTTTTACTATTTGCAATAGATTTCATTTTATTTTTAAAAATTATTTTTAATTTCTTTATTTTATTATTATTTTTATATAAGAAATTTAAATTTTATATTTAACCATTTTAACATTTCTTTATTTTTTATTTTTATTAATATATCAAATATAATTCTTTTATAGAACATAATTTAGATTAGATTTATTTGTTTGATCAAAGTAATTCATTTTTTCTTTCTACAACAAAAGTTCTACATATTCTTTAACTTAGCTCTACACTATTTTGCATCTAAATTTAGATGTACAATAATAACTATACACTATAAATACAATTATATTTTGCATGAAGTAGATTTTTCCCTTATTTTAATTATTTAATTTCATAATAGATACAACCTTGACAATGCATATATTAAAATTCCATAGTAAAAATAAAGTCAAGTACTAGTAGAACTTGATTCATGAGAACATCAACACTACCTATATCATGCAAATAGAGGTATGAACGTCCAACTTAAAATAAAGATATATCATGCAAATCTTTATCAGATATAGGTGATTTTGGTGTTCAAGACTTTAGCCTTACTTATAGTTTTTTTCATATAATTGCAATTTATGTATTAATACACTATTAATTACATTTTAAAGAACAAGCTACCTTACATAGTTTGTAGGAAAGAAGGATCCCATGGTGTGATTAATTAGTTTTATTATTTCATATTATTAGTGATGAGTATTTATAAATTTTGTATGGTTATTTTTATTTAATTTATTATATATAAGACATTTCTAATTTACAATTGATAGGCAGTTTTAGTCATACGAGACAACTGAAGCTATCTTAATCATCTTTGTTTACAAAGTGCATTTACTTGTCATTGGTTAGTGTCTCAGTGTGACTAAATAATCATTCCTACAACTAACAACTATTGTCACCTATATACATTTCTTCTCCATCAAACTATGGTAGGAAGATGGTTACTCTTGAAATGTCATATGATATGAGAAACTTGAGTTTATTGAAATAAATACCATATCCTTTTCTCCTCTCTCTCCCTCTCCCTCTCCCTCTCCATCTCCATCTACATCTCTATCTCTATCTCTATCTCTGGCTCATACCTCTAACTCCTTACCTCTCCATGCATCCCTCTCCCTATCACTCCGTCTTTCTCTATATCTCTAATTATCCTCTGTCCAAACTCTCAATTTAAATCCCCTGCCTCTACCTACGTACCCCTCTCTATCACTCTCTCCCCCTATGGCCCTCATGTATTGCACCAAAAGAAAGCAAAAAAATAGACCAATGTTTTTCTAATTGACCTCCCGTGCCTGTTCATCATACCCATTGCACACCAAAGTGAGATTGCTAATTTAGCTTTACTTGAAAACCTCTAAGCTGCTCTTACTGGAAAAATCTGAATTAGAGCTATATGCTGCTTAATAATAAGTTTGGTGTCTGCAGCCCATTAAAGCTGAGATCATCTCAAGAAAAACATGGTAGAACAATCCGCCATAAGCACAAAATCAGAGAGAAAGGAAACTAAGAGCCCAATAAGAAATCATGCAGGCTAGTCGCAAAACAAGATAAGCTTCTACACGTGGTAGCCAACCATAAAAGCAGAGTAGTTAGGCATATAACACCACAGATCATGTTTGAGAATTTTTTTAACTCCCTGCTGTTTGATTTACAATACACACAATTTACAACGGTGGCTTTAAGTCAAGTTATTGTATCTACCATAGTAAATAATTGATTGTTCTGAAGCACAAAAAAATTAGTTTAGAGCTCCTCAACAATGCTATTTGACCCTCTGGAGAGTCCAAGAAATGAGAGTTGAATTTGTCTTCAACTTGAAAGAAATATACTTTAATATATAAACTTCTGGATAGGCAACCTCTCATTTTGTGGGCGCAAACCTTTATTGCTCTGAAGTACACCACGGATGAGAAGGTGCGGTCATAACAACCATCCTTGCAGGATGATCATTGCAGTTATTCCTTGAAGAAAGTATTTACGTTTAGCATTTTTTGTGTGCTTTGACCCAGCAATGTACATACACAGTACAATTATAGTCACAAATCAGCATCAAGAGTTAAAATACTTGTTTTTCTTTTGTTTGCGACTTCCCAAATGCAAATTTATTTCCTCTGGCAAACAAATTCAGAATTAAATACATAATCAACTACCATTGTTACAAGTTCAATGCACAGATTTATCATTCTTGCAATCCAGATGCAGATATTTCAACTCTCAGACCTGCAAGCATTTAATGAAGCGGTTACTTCATCTCCAACAGTCTGCAAAGAGATTTGGTGCGATAGGCATCTGAATTCAGCATTTTCTCACCACTCCTTTTCCGTCGTTTAGTGTCAAAAAATCCTCTTGCAAATGCTTCTGACGCTCTTGTAGTCAAGGGCCGAACCCTCATACTTTGCCTGCGTATAGTGATTGCATTCTCTAGTAGTCCGCTTGCATTGTTTTCTTGTGGGTCGGTAGGTTTGCTCTCTCCTCGAACAGAAGTTAAATGTGTTAAGGCTTGTAGAACTCTTGATACTTTAGAAGGCTCTCCTATAGGGCATTGAGAACATGAACCATAGTGAGAATTTTCTTCAGCTTTTGAGCCATTCAAAACTTCATTGCCTGTTTGAAGAATATAATTTGTATCCGTGTTTTCTGGTCGAACTTGGAGTAACTGTAAGCCTAAATTCATCTCAGAAGTTACTCTGCATCCCCTAGAATTTTGTAAAGCGTTGCTGATGTTATTTGCAGAAGAAGAATCTCCAGCCGAAAGACTAGTACAAATGCTTCTCTCAGGACTTTTTTGACTTGAAGATAATGTGGTTGTGACTCTTTTGGAAGAGTTTGCATCTGAAGTGGCTTCATAAGTTTCTTCCTTATTGTTCAATATAAGTATTGCTCTAACTTTTGATCTGCCAGCTATTGTTGAATTTCTATATACTGTATCATGTTTGCAGTCACTGAGTGAGTTCGATCTCGTCTGCTCCCAGGATGAGGAGAGAACATCATTCTGATCAGGATCTGATGTTTCCAGTGTTCCGCAAAGCCTAATTTTCTCATCTGAATTTTCTTTACTAATTGCAATGGTGGTGGACTTGTCTGATTTACTATTCAACACATTGCCCACTAAACAGCATTTGGGACCTTGAAATTGTTTGGTTAGGTGTGATGCTGAATTACCCTCCTCTTCTGTTTCCAAAGATACCTTCTGGAACATCTCCGAGTTGTCGTCCAAAGGCAATGTTACTCCCCTTTGTGTTCTAGGTGGATTTTCATGTTGTGATGTCAGACTGGTATTAACTACAGTAAGCATACAAGAGTCCGAATCATTTGTGCAAAATCTTGGTTGAAGATAGGTATGGGAATGTTCCACATGCCCAATATCTACCCCTCCATTCTCAGAAGTGGACAGAATTTCAGTCTTCCCTTCCGACTCGCTCATGAGATCCCTTTCTAGTTCAAGCACCCGTGGACCTGAAGCCACCTTCCTTAAAACTTCACTCAAAGAATCAAAATAATGTAGTCCTTTGGTAAGTTTTCTCCTGGAAAACTTCTGCACACCTGGGATAAGAAACACCAGAGACACACTAAGCCCACGTAAAACCTGGTTCTCTGGCTGTTCAGAATGCCATCCTCTAGCCAGGAGGCGAGGCCACACAGCTTCCCAAAACAAGTCATCTCTTTGAGCTTTGCTAAGCCTGAAATCTCCAGTCAAAAATTTGACTATGTCTTCAGGAGAAAGAGAGGAGCATGCCTTGCCTCCTGGAATTTTACAATGGGAAAGGACTCGATTTGCTTTTGCTGGATCTAGGAGCGCTCTGGTAAGATCCTCTTTACCTTTGCCAATTCCCACAGCTTGTACAAGCACCTCTGATCCTGCTAAATCTTTCAACTTTGTAACAAACTCTTCCATAGAAATTCTTCCCTCATTGAATGCCTTCATTATCTGCTCATTAGAAAAGCAACATTGCAAAACACATACCAATAAACAGCAGTCAAGGATCAAAGTGAATATTAATTTGAAAACTGTGTAACTTGGAATTTAAAATCAACGACTTTTATGTTTTGCATTTAAGTCTTGAGCATTGTTCATATTACCGTATGCTGTCTCTGCATTTTACTTCTAGGCTATAGACGTTTCAAAATCAATTGGTCAATCTTATGTCAAGCTAGTTGTGAACATCAATTTCATTGTTTTAGCCATGAGAAATGTTGCCGGACTGCAACTAGTCTATTTTGATCTAGAATAAACTCAATTAATTAGGAGAAATACCATAAAATAATAGCATTTTCCATTAATCTATGACATGGGCAAAGTGTAAATACTAAATTCTGCATTTAAACAATTAACATAATTTGTGGCAAAAAAAACCATTACCTCTGGGACCTCATCTTTGGAATAATCAGATATGTGTGGAAGCAGGCGTGTCAGCAATTCCTGTTGCCTCCATCCAGAGAAAATACGCTGCCCCTGGATACACTTTCTGCTTCTTGTCTTCCTAGATTCGGCCCATCTGCAATATGACTCTGTCCTGAAGAATATTCCATAATAGTACAATAAAATATCCTTTATTTCTTTGGTCTGCACAAACCTCTTCACAGGATTGAAATTTTTCCCAAAAATATAGAGCCCAAGGATAAACAGATCTTCCTCAATTTTACTCCAAGGTGCACGTGACCTACCAGGCACGATCATGTAACTTTTTGAATTTGCATCTTCTATGTTATGCATCAGTTCAAGTGAATTTTGGCATCTAGAACCAGAATTCTGTTTACTGGGGTCCAAAATATCAATTTTGATCTTCTTTACTCTCTTCCAACTTACCCTGCTCCTTTTTCTTCGTTGCCCTATGCCACAGTCAAATGCATCAGGCACATTCTTGGCTGTCAAAGTAGACAGTGTACAACTATCCTCTGCTCTTATGATATCTGCTTTGATATTTATAATAGAAGAATCTATGTTGTGCTCTGTTAATTGGGTAGTGCCACTCAGATCATGGACACATCCTTTGCCTGTTGATTGGAAAAAATCATGTTGATGCAATACACTATCTGTTTTACTTTTAACAGATACAACTGACAAGTAATCCTGTAGGACAAGTTCATTGGCAGTGGTTGGCCCATTCACATACGTCTTCTGGCACTCCTTAACACTAACTGAGGGGTGAAAACTAGAGATCTTCATTATTGGCAAAGACAATCCTTTTATAAGCCGCTGTTCAATGTTGTCATCCTTGTTACCCTTAAAATTCAAACTTTCAGCCACTCCAAGTTGATAACAGTTCACTAGGGGTTTAAATGGTGGTACATTTACTTGATATTTGTCTCCAATTCGAGGTAAAATACATGGAATATTAGAAAGAGCATCAGAATTAGTAGAATCCAATGACTGCAACATACTTTCAGGTATTTCTTCCAGCTGTCCCGACTCATCACTGCTTTCCTGAATGAAAGAGTGCATTCTTCTATATTGACAAAAGCAAGCTTTTCCTCACTGATCTGAACAGAGAATCAAAATGTTTTGAGCACAAATACATGCAAGATGAAACCCATCCAAAATATTTACTACATAGCAAGTACTACACATTGGAAATTGTTGACCATTAGAATAAGCACGCTAATATTTGAAGAAGCTAAATATTTATGTATTTTAAATCCTAGTCAGATTTCAAGATAATCCAATTCAGAGGTGATCTACATTTGTTTCACTGTGCCTATAAATAAAATACCGTTTTCAACATGTTAAAAGGTTGTTTGCATCCACTGACTTGTACTGCACTAAAGACCAGAAAAAAGCATTGTAAGAGAATTGAGGAATTGGTTAAAAGTTAAAACCTCTAAATTTTTGCTGTACTGTGGAAGACTTAAAGTAAGAAGTAAGAACACTTCGAATGTTCTGATTAGATACAGGACAAACTCTATCGAGACAGGTTCTCCTGTAATTGAATACTATAACAATATTGCTCATATATGTAGTGCTTAAGGTTCATAGAGTTCCAAGTATAACTAAGTCCTGTCACACTTGGAAAAACACAAAATGGGGTATTTGGTCTCTATAAAAGATTGTTGTTTTGTTGCCATTAAGTTGAAAGGTCAACATGAGTACGTGACACTCACAGTGTTTGCTACTGATTGTACACTACCAGATTACAGCAATATAAATGATAGCAGTAATAACTATGCACACAATAAAATGCTGGATAAGAAGATCATTTCATGTAGATAATCTCTTCACAATTGTTTGGTACAGGGAGGGCCCAATACAGCATAACTTTTCTGACATAGACTTGCTTCTTATATGCTAATACTAACAGTTGGTTATACAACCATCAACAACTGAACACAAGAAGTTACATTACAACCTAATGTCAACAAAGCATAATGAGTTGGCTTTAACAAAATATTGTAAAACCAATAGTCTACACAGTGAAATGTCAAAGTACACATCACAATGTCTACAGCAGGCCACCAAATCTCATGGTGCTGGCTACGGTTAGAAAAGGAACAGTCCTTGGTGCCACAAACATTGTTTCACATTGTATTACTAAATGTCCTCTATCCAAACTATCCTCTCTTCCAACCTTATAAGGAGTGAGAAGGAAAATTGTTTTAATAAAGTGTTCAGAATGTTGAAAATGTGGGCTAGAAGTTTATATTATAAAGTTTGAATAGTTAGGCTGTGAACTCAAAGATGTGTAATGACATGAAATGACCAACCAAACACTATTTACTAGCACTATCAACATTACTTACAGTCTGCATACAACATAGATACCAAGAAAATTTAGGATTCGTGAGCCTTCAAAAATTATGCACACAAAAGCCCTGCTGAAAATTTTGTTGCAATTTATGCCTAATGGTGCAGATTCAGGAACTATATAAAGATGTAAATTGTAATAGAGAACATCAATAATTATACACACTAGTTGTTGCTGCAGTTTCAGATAACTATGGTTTGCTGTTCCAATAGAGGAAACAGGGAAACTACTGTAAGCAAATTTCTGATCATGGGAGTATCTGGCACTAAAGAGACATGATAAACAAAAATGTTTTTATTTTCACCAAAGCTTTTCTGAATTCTGACTTAGAAGAATTTCTTTCTTCAGATCTCAAAAGGAAGTTTTTATTTTCTGAAGTTCTCATTGACAAACTATCTTATGAGGCTCTTGTTAGGAGTGGAGTTTATGGATGTACAAAAGCTGAAGTTCTTTGTCCTGAGACTGATTTGTTGTAATTGACTTTTTGAGGCTAGTAGTATCCTGTTATAAGGTGGGTTTCTCAACTCATAACACTGCTTTCTGATCTAATTGGAGTATGAAGCATTTGATTTCTGGTCACAGTTTATAATCATTTTATATTCTCTTTTAAATGCTATATAAGCTCTCTAGAAGATTTGGACTCAATTTGTGAAGTTAACTACATTGAAAGAGCACAAGATTTATGTTTCTATATGCTGATTGCTTGATGAAGATCCAGGAGATCATCTCAACCCCTGTGATCATCCTTGATAGACATTATCCTTTTTTAACCTATCAGTGATATTCTAATGCAATAATCGTATGTTCTGAAATTGTCTCACTTGTTACTTCTTGAGATGGTCCATATATCGACTATATTCTAGCCCAATGCTATTGGTTTATCTTCCCGCAAATAACAGTCAAGAAAATGATCCTATATTGACTACTAAATTAAGCCAAACTTTTCATATTATCAAAATCGTTGAGCAGTCCACTGAGATAATGCCTTTAGTACCATAAGGGATACAATCCTTACCTTGAACCATAAATGATTTAAACGAATAGTGGTATCTAGTTTGTTAATGTTATCAAAAGTAGCATTACCCAAATGTAACACATTGCATATGCCCAAATAATGCTATGTGATGATATTTGAACTGAATTTCAGATACAATCAACTAAATAAGACTACAATAAGAATTTAGCACTTATTTATGATAAATATGAAACAACATAAAGTTAGTACCCTGTATCCCTAATTAGAATGTAGACTATGGTGAAAAAGAGTTACATTAAGGAAATAGAAAGCCATTGATTTTTGGTCTTTTAGCAGTACCCACCATCATAGTTCTTTGGATACACAAAGAAATATAGCGTTAACTATCACAATAGCCCTCCATATAAGAAACTAGTTAAAAAGCAAGAGATCCTTAAACCAATAATACTCTTCGAACTAGTGTTGTAGACACAGATTTAGCACAAGGCCCAATAAAACATCATAAATAACCTTCTGAACAACCACAGAAATTAGGATTAGTTGTAATGTCCCATTGGACCATTTCAGAAATAGAATTTAATGATTAATAATAATTATAAAATTAAAATATAAAAATAAATAAATAATAATATAATATAATATAATTACAAGTTAATTAAGTTTAATGAAAGGTCGAGAGATATGCAATGAAGAGTTGTGACTCCCTCAACATAAGATATAAAAGGGAGGAGGGTTCATTTGAAAGGAGATATGGATGAAGGAAGAAAGAAGGATTAAAGGAAGAAGAAAGGAATGGGAAGAAAATAATGAAGTGACTCTTTCAAAGGGCAGCAATAATGAAGGGTTGTGACTCTTTCAAAGGGTTGTAATTATGAAAGGTTGTGACTCTATCAAAGAGCAGAAATGGTGAAGGATTGTCACTCTTCAAAAGGGTGGTAGTTATCAAAGGTTGTGACTCTCTTGAATTGTAGAAATGCTTAAGGGTTGTGACTCCTTCAAAATGTGGTAAGTTGGTAACTATGAAAGATTGTGACCATTGCAAAGGGGCAGGCATGATGAAGAGGTGTGACTCTCCCTCACATTGGAAGGTATAAAGGGGAGAAGGGTTCATTTGAGGAAGACATCCAAGGAGATCAATTTGGAGAATAAAATATTATTCTCAAAGACAACAATGAAAAGTCAATTCTTATGAAAGGCAGTGACCCTTTCACCAATAAACTATAGAGGAGATTTCATTCCAAGCATTGAAGGATGTATCAATCATCATCCTTCATCCATCAATCATTCCCACACCTAAGGATTCCCAAGCCTCATAAAGATGGTTAAGGACCATGAGGGCACCTCATGGTTAAGGACCACATAAGGCCAAGGATAATAAGATCCTGCCTTGGGCCTAGGGTTGAGGACCAAGAACACCCTATTGCAGCTCCCCTATAGCCCCACATCGATCAATTGTTGAAGTGAGTCAATCATAAGAGGTGAGAGGTTGACATGAGGGAGGAGAACAATGCAAAGCCCTCACTAGGTACACCTCATGATGATGGTTAAGGACCATCGCTTAAGGACCACATGACGCCATAGAGTATAAGGTCCTATTGTTAGGCCTAGGGTAGAGGACACTTGGGACACCTCATCATGTCTTCCAATACAACCCTTGTTATGGTTGACCTCCCATGCAATCATTAAGATTTGTTGTGTAAATTAATATGTATATTTCCTAACCCTAGAATTGGATGTTTTTGTGGATTATATCGAAACTATTATCTAATTTGGTTGCAAGTTTCCAAAACAGGTCTATCCAATCTTATTTTTTGAGAGAATGGATTATATTTGTAACTATGTTTTTCTATTTGCCTCTCTTGGTTTTGAGAATTTAGGGCAAAGTATAAGGTGGTCCAAGAAGGGGGCATTACAATTGGTCTTGTTGAGGGAAGGGAGTGCAAGGTGGGAGAACGCTAAGGATTTCCACTAGGTATGGCACCTTGTAAAGATGGTAAGGACCCCAAGGCCACCTAATGATGATGGTTAAGGACCACATGAGGCCAAGGAGTTAAGGTCCTGCCTTGGGCCTATGGTTGAGGATCAAGGATTCCCTATTGTATCTCCCCTATAGCCCCACATCAATTAATTGTTTAAGTGAATCATTCATAAGAGGCGAGAAGTTGACATGAGGGAGAAAGGTGTAAAGCCCTAACTAGGTACACTACCTCATGATGATGGTTACAGACCATCAATTAATGGCCATATAAGGCCATAGAGGATAAGGTCCTGGTGTTTGGCTTAGGGTAGAAGACATTTGGGACACCTCATCATGTCTTCCAAACAACCCTCGTTAGCATTGAGCTCCCATGTAATCATTAAGATTTGTTGTGTGGACTCATGTATATTTCCTAACCCTAGAATTGGATGCATTTTGTGTTGGAAAAACGGTGTCTCAACCTAGCAATAATTAAAATTTATTGTTGATACATGAGCGCAAGGGGTTGAAAGGGAGGGATACCCCCTTGCCTATGACCATTGGAGGCAACGCAGCCTAGCAAGGGTTACAAAATTTCATATGTAATTTGTCATTGTGAATCCTGACTGTTTATGATTAGGTCAGATGGTGGATATTTTGTGCACCTTTTATGGGTGGTTTTGGCCCATGATTTTGTAAATTGTTTGATGGTTTCATGTTTTGTATCTCCTATATATTAGGCATGTGAGAGGCGTTGCATTGTGTTGTAAGAGTCTGATAGTTGTTAAGCTACCTCTAGGTCTCCTTTGGTGTTGTAATTTGTTATTGATTTATGAATAATATATTGGGCAGTTTTTGGAGTGGGGTTTTTCTCTTGAAAGGGCTTTCACCAGGTAAATCATTGTGTTGTGGTATGCATGCTATTTATGTTATTTTTGTTAAGTTTTTGTAACTATTATAAGTTTTTACATTACCCTCTCCTCAAGGTTAGTGTACCCTGTGTTGCTTCCTAACTTGACAAGCTCCACAAACTCAAAGATGCTAAGTTTGAATCTTAGGCAATCCAAGAACTAGATCCTCCTGAATAAGTTGAGTAAGATAGTGAATGTTCAAGTGACCATACCACTAATGCCAAAGACTCTTGATGGAAGATGATTTAACTGCAAAGGCATGCTCAAGAGAATCACTTGTATCCACAAGTTACAACCATAGCAACCATGATCCTTGATGCCAACAACCATAGCAATATGAGTCGCATGATCAACAATTGAACACTTGTGTGAATTGAATCCCACATCAAGTTGAGGAGAATGTCGCATAATTTGGCTCAGAGAGAAGATTCAGTTCCATCCCAGGAATGTAGTATACATTGACGAATATGAGATTCCTCTCACCAAACTATATCTGTACATTGCCCTTGCCAACAACAGTATACTCTTCTCCTCCTCCAAAAATAACTAAATCGATAAAAGGTGAGAAGTCTGTGAACCAATCATGCCGATGAGTGAAGTGTTGAGAAGCACCGGAGTCTATGTGCCAAGCAGAAGACTTCACATGATCTGCAGGGTGTTTCGCAATGAAAGCATAAAATGTAGATTCTTTCTGCTCTAAGTTCTCTACGTCAATGGCCTTAGACTAAGACCCTCCTTGCTTTTGTTGTTCAAAAGCAATCCGAATCCAATAGTCCTTTATCAAGTGACCAAATTTGTGGCAGTAGTTACACTGAACTTTCTTCTTCTTCGATCTATCCTGAAGTTGACTGGGGCCTTTCTATTGAGCTAATTGAGCTTTGCCTTTACCCTTGTGAAATGATTTTGCCGTGAAGGTTTGTTTTAAGGAGGATGAAGTAGAACTGCTACCAAACTATTGTTTCCAACAGTCCTACTACACAAGTTTGGTGCACAAGTTTGAAAACTTTAATTCAACATAGTTGCAGTAATGTTGAGTGTTTTGATGAAGTGCTAATAGGATTGAGGTAGACTCTTCAAGGTTATTACTACCATATCCTCTTCCTCCATTTTTCGACCAATGGCCTCTAGCTGATCTCGAAAGTCCTTAATCTTCGTCAAATGCTCCTGTAAGGACATACACTCATCCATCATAATAGAAAATAACCAGTTCATCAAGAAGAACGCACAACTCTTATCTGATGTCTCATGGAGATCCTTCAAAATAGTCTAGATCTCTACAAATGTCTTGTCATATGGCACTTGTGGCAACTGATCATCTATAACTGAAAGCTTGATAAGCATGACCGCTTCTCGGTTGCACTCATCAAACTTATCCTAAACTTGTCCAAGTCTCGTAGGACAAGACTCTTTACCCAAAATGAGCTCATCAAGACAACGATCCCCAAGATAGTCATCATCCACTGCTTCCGTCTATTGTAATTTTTGTCATAAATCGTTGATTTCCTTCCAACCTTATGTTGGTTAAAGATGCCATCTGCACGCTTTTTGAAGCCCAAAAACAAGGAATACTAAAGAGGTGAAAAACAGATTACAAAATCTGAGACAAGGATTCCAATGTAGAAACAAAGGCAAATTCAAGTACAGACTTTTAAAAATGAAGTATGGATGGCACAAATCCCAATGTACAAATTTTGCACTAACCCAAAAACTTCTGATGAAGACTCAAAAATCTTCGCAAAAAACCCACAAAGAATTTATAGGTTAAAAATTATTTCAACCAAAAAATCAAAGGATTTTTCAAAAACCCTAGCTGGATGAGAAAAATGAACCCTAAAGCAAAGCCGAATCTAAAAATCAAAGAATTTTTGTCACAAAAAACCCTAGATGGTGACTTTGTAGAATAAGAGCAGAGAAAAACCCACGAAAATATTTGTGGTTGCAGAAAAATGGCAACGAAAGGGCCCAAAAATCTTCAAATCACGAGCAGTCTACAAGGAAATCTTATTGCCCTTTGATCAAAAGAATAAAATGACTAGAAATATGGTGGCGTGAGCCAGAGAAAAAAGAATACAGGTCATTTTTTCCCAGGAGAATAACCTAGAAAGAGTTGATGAAAAGAAAAAACTAGAAGAAAATCTTATTTTCAAAAAAAAATCGGCTCAAACAGACGAGTGAAAGAAAAACATGATTTTTCAAACCACGAATATGCAAAAAACCACCATTTAAAGACGCGATTTCGTAGAGAGAAAAAATGTGTGTCTAAATAATGCGAATAAAACCCTACAGGTGAATAGAAGTTGAGAGTTCACAACCAAAATGCAAGCTTGGATTCTTTGTGAAAAACAACCCAGGAGTTTTAGACAAGAAGCTCAAAGACTAAAAAACTTTCAACTCAAAAAGTCATTTTTTTCCAAAAATCTGAAAAAAATTTCATTCGAGATTTTTTTCAAAAAAAACCAAATTTCATTTTCCTGCTCTGATAGCATGTTTTGGTAAAATAATTGAATGAATGATAGAACAATCATTTATAGGAGTAGAAAGATAATGTTTCTATAAAGAAACAAACATAAATTAGAAACTATCTAATATTTACATAAGTTACAATATTTGACCATTAAAAAATAAATAATAAAGATATTATGAAAGATATTATTCTAATAGGGAGTTGTTCCACTACTTAACTTCCTTACATTTCGTGAATTATATCTACACTATTTTCTATTTGGTTGCAGGTTTCCAAAACAAGTCTATCTCATCTTATTTTTTGAGAGAAAGGATTATAACTCTATGTTTTGTCATTTGCTTCACTTGGTTTTGTGAATTTAGGGCGAAGTAAAAGGTGGTCCAAGAAGGGGACATTACAAGTGGTGTCAGAGCATTGATCTTGTCATCCTATTAGGTAAAGATGAATCAATGAATGCATTCTAGTCAATAAGGAGGATCTAACAATATGTGTTTTGTGTGTATATTTTGTGTCTACATATAGTCATGTGTATACTTTGTGTTTTCATAGTGTATGCTCCATGTTTGGCTCTATATTTTTAGTTAATCTAAAATATGAGAATAACTATAGTGAACCAAAAAGATATGAATTTATTTCATTTAAGATCATAGATGTGAATCATGCTATTGTGCAAATGTGGGGTCAATCCAAATCAATTTGATGTTCTTACAAGATGACCTTGTTCCTTCTCTTAGAATGATGAGAGAAAACTTGTATTAAAATTGCAAAGCTTGCAAGTTCTCGATGCCTTGGTTAAGATCAAAGTTGCACAACAAAAGCTCTCACATTGAGGTATTTGAATAAAATTGGTATTGCTTGAGGATGAGCAATTTTGGGAAGGGCAGACAATAAATTGAAATATAAAAATAAATAAATAAATATAAACTACAATATAATATAATATCAAGTTTATTAAGTTTAATGAAAGGTCAAGAGATATGCAATGAAGAGTTGCGACTCCCTCAACATAAGATATAAAAGGTAGGAGGATTCATTTGAAAGGAGATATGGAGAAATGAAGAAAGAGAGGAGCATAGGAATTAAAGAAGGATTAAGGTAAGAAGAAAGGAATGGGAAGAAAATAAGGAAGTGACTCTTTCAAAGGGCAGCAATAATGAAGGGTTGTCTTACGAAGGGTTGTAATTATGAAAGGTTGTGATTCTCTTGAAGGGAAGAAATGGTGAAGGGTTGTGACTGTTCCAAAGGGCGGTAGTTATCAAAGGTTGTGACTCTCTCAAAAGGTAGAAATGCTGAAGGGTAGTGACTCTCTCAAAAGGTGGTTACTATGAAAAGTTGTGACCATTGCAAAGGGGCAGACATGATGAAGAACTCTCCCTCACATTGGAAGGTATAAAAGGGAGAATGGTTCATCTGAGGATGACATCCAAGGGAGATCAATTTGAGGAATAATATATTATTCTCAAAGACAACAATGAAAAGTCATGACTCAATTCTTATGAAAAGTGGTGCCCCTTTCACCAATAAAGTATAAAGGAGATTTCATTCCAAGCATTGAAGGACTAATCAATCAACATCCTCCATCCATCAATCATTAATCCCTCAAGAAATCAAGCAAAGAACCAAACAGCAAGATCAAGCAAACTATTATCAAATCCACACCAATCATCACTCCATCTTGGGATCAAGAAAATAGACAATTAAGCATTCAAGCATCACTCTATCAAAACAACATTCATTCAATCATCATCCACCAATATGTCAATCTAGCATCAAGAAAGACAACTACAATAAGTGCATACAACCGTAGGAATTATCTACAACTTCTAATTGTTGTGGTATGAAAGGATAGATTCCCATATGCATTATAACTACATATAGATGGAAATACAAAATGTTTGTATCTGATTGTATACAATTAATGAACACTTGAATTTAATGTCTACATATTACCGATATGGAATTTGCAATAATTGGTCTTGTTGAGGGAGGGAAGAGAGTGCAAGGAGGGAGAACGGCAAATGATTCCCACTAGGTATGGTGCCTTGTAAAGATGGTTAAGGACCACATAAGGCCAAGCAGGTTAAGGTCCAGCCTTGGGCTTAGGATTGAGGGTTAAGGACACCCTATTGCAGTTCCCCTATAGCCCCACATTGATCAATTGTTGAAGTGAGTCAATCATAGAAGGCAAGAGGTTGACATGAGGGAGGAGAATGGCATAAAGCCCTCACTAGGTACACCACTTCATGATGATGTTTAAGGAGCACATGAGGCCACAGATGAAAAGTCTTGCTATTGGGCCTAGGGTAGAGGATACTTGGGACACCTCATCAAGTCTTCCAATACAACCCTCATTATGGTTGAGCTCCCATGTAATCATTAAGATTTGTTGTGTAGATTCATATGTATATTTCCTAACCCTAGAATTGGATGTATTTCATGATTTATATCCACACTATTATCTAATTTGGATGCAGGTTTCCAAAACAGGTCTATCTAGTCTTATAGTTTGAGAGAAAGGATTATATCTCTAACCATGTTTTGCTATTTGCTTCACTTGGTGTTGTAAATTTAGGGCAAAGTATAAGATGGTTCAAGAAGGGGACATTACATTAGTCTCCTCTGCCCATGTGAAGGAACTTAGCAAGGATTCCTTGTAGCAACTTTCTTCAACAATCTGAACCCTAAAGGGCTACCATGCCATGGTTATTTACATAATCACTTTTAAGAGTTTAGAAGTGTTTAATTAAAAGCTAAATATTAATTTCTAACAGTAATGTACCCTCATGTGATTTCTTAGGGTTTGGTTTAATGTCTTGAATTGCAAGAGACTTCTTTCGATCTAATTCTTTAATTTGTTACTATCCTTTGTATTATTCAGTATTAAGTTGGTTTTCAATCTGATTAAGGTCCAATCTGAATTTGATGGCCAACTCTTCTATGATATAAATTGATTATATTGAGGGTTTGATAGATCAATCAATAAGATCAATGATAATACCAAATGATTTATTACTTCTTATAAATCTGATATGGTATTGGTTTGATAAGAAGAGATGATAATATCTTATATCAAGAATGCTTCACATAATGTAAATATACAACTATATCTACTATATAATATTCTTCGAATGACAAATCAAATTTATGATGGCAAAGGAATCTGATATTTTTCAGGATCGGTCCTTTATGGATTGATTAGTACAAATTTGATTTGAATGCAAACCCGGTATGGTGATCAATCTGAAAATGCACAGAATTCTGGTATAATTGAGAATCAATCCTTATGGATTGGATGTGATAATATATAGACAGTCCCATCTAGTAAAATAAAGATACCTGATGAGTCTATGAAATACTCTTTTATGGACCGGATGGCCTTTTATGAATATGCAATTGATAAAGTATCACTGTCTCTGATTCTATACTTTCTTGCTTATGTGATTATACTGTGATACTGTTTCTGCCTAACAATCTCTTTTAAATCATGCATCCCCGACTCTATAAGTCTGTGGCTCAATCTGAGTGCCTGGTTGATCTCAATATTAGAATAAAAATCTTCCATATCTCCTCAACCACACTTATTAATCTCCCTTTATACCTTCACATATATTTGGAAGAGGCAACTTTATGGAGGGAGGCGTCTATCCAAGGAGATGCATCCTTTCATTTGCTAATAACCAATCTTTTGCCTCTTTAATATAGATTGCACCATCTCTATATAAGTAGCCATGTAATCATGTCGTCTCCTTAACATTGGTTTCAATATTTGTTTTGAATTTTTAACAAATCATTTGAATCGCAACTTACCATTGCAAGCAAATACCTTAGTTTATTACTTAATATGGATCTCTATTTGCCTCTTAGTATTGTTTGTTCTAAAAAGGACTTTATATAGTTGTTGTTTATTATGGTAAAATAATGAATGTGTTATTAAACAAAGATCATAACTGATCTATATATACAAGTATACACAAGAATGTTTCTGTAATCAACAAAGAGAGAGAAATAGAAACATTCTGAAGAGAGACAGAAAGAGAAAGTTTCCATATTGAACAAAGAGAGAATATGGAAACATAGAAGAGGAGTGACCATTAGAAGTAGAAATAAATCTACAGAAGAGAGAAAAACAAAAATAGAGAGATTTAACTCTAATACCCTCCCTTAATGGTCAATCTAACTTCAAAACAAAAGTCTGCAAGTGAATCCTCAGAAGGTATAAAAAGCAGACTTGGGCTGGTAGGACGAGTCTCGGAACCCAAAATAAGCACCTCAAGGCGATGGTTTATGAAGATCGTCATTATTCTCTGCTTCCAGGAGTTGTAGTTCGTTCCGTTGAATCACTGACTACCTTCCAAAAAAAGATTGGTGAGAGATACCATGACACGTTCAATGCAAAAAAAAAACGTGAATATCTAAAAAGGCATGATCTTCGAGGTAGATTGATGGAAGACCCAAAAAAAGTGAGAAGACACCCAGAAGAGGGCACGAAAAACCCAGAAGGAATTTGCTGTTAGATTCTAAATACACTGGCTCGAAATCGAGGCACAGAAACGATGCACCCAGAAAAAACGAAGGCAACCCAGTTGAGATCTACAAAAGCCCACCAAGAATCTACAAGTAGATTTTTAAAATGACAAAGAATATGAGAGTTTCAAAGGAAACCCTAGTTGTAAAAAAAAATTCAAAAATTTGTACATGGTTGTTAAAAAATGGATGAAATCCTACCACAGAAGACAAAGGACACTATAAAAGCGACGACGTGAAAGAAGCAAAAATTGGCCATAGAAGAAGCCGAATGAATTGCAGAAACAGAGAATGCAAATGAGTTGCAGAAATAGAGAATGCGAATGAGTTGCAGAAATAGAGAATGTGAATGAGTTGCATAACAAACAACCATTCAAGGTCGAAAATGGTGTTTGTAGATCACAAAAGGCGTTTGTAAAGAAAGCGGCCCATCGCAGGCAAAAAAAAAGCACAATAAGCTTGAGGTAAGGACGAGAGGCGTAGAGTCGAACAACAGAGAAATCACGTCAAGATTTTACTGAAAAACAAGTTGTGCGCATGTATATTTCCTACAAAAAAAAATGGCAGAAGGCACCAGAGACGTGGTCGACAGCAAAAGAATAGATGTCAACGCCATTAAAGGCCATTGTTTGCAAAAGAAAACTCTGCAAAAACCGACAACAACCGAGCAAAAATTACAGAAAATGGACACTAAAAAACCCTAGTCGAGTTTTGAAGGAAGTCTACAAAAAAAATCGAACACACCCAAGCAAAGGATTTCAAAAATCTTATGAGTCTGAAAATTTCATGAAGAAATTAAAGATTTTCAAAACCTGTTTCGAAAAATAACAGGAAATTTCAATAATGAAATTATTATTTTTCGAAAACAATAGCTCTGATACCATATTATGGTAAAATAATGAATGTGTTATTAAACAAAGATCATAAATGATCTATATATAGAAGTATACACAAGAACGTTTCTATAACGAACAAAGAGAGAGAAATAGAAACATTCTGAAGAGAAACAGAAAGAGAGTTTCCATATTGAACAGAGAGAGAATATGGAAACATAGAAGAGGAGTGACCATTAGAAATAGAAATAAATCTACAGAAGAGTGAAAAACAAAAATAGAGAGATTTAACTCTAATATTGTTTGCCTCTTAGTTTAATCTGATATATTAATCACTTGTATTTCAATGGGAATCTTCTCATAACAAAGATGTGATTTCTACTTTATCATCATGGCTGCTTTTTCATCCTGATCACTTCCCAATCTTTGGTAAGACTCTTCTCATCATAATCATTGCTTTTAAACTTGTGGCTTGATCACTCCATGTATTATTTAAATTATTTGTGCTTATTGCATGAGTGATCAAGGTTGTCGCCTAAGATTCTTAATCACTGCATATTCATAATCTTCGATCACTTCTTCGTTAGGATATCTATACACTTAATTATCCTTGCCTTATAAGTCTTCTATTTACTGTCTTCAGAAATCTCTGAGTCGCTTCTAATATTCATCAAGGAAGCGTTGTCATGGGAGACAAAAATAGTAAGTTTAAATCTTTAATTTAGACATCAATGTCTTATTCACGATTTAGTGGCCTTTGGCATTTTATAATCAATAGGGTTATTACATTAATCCATGCCTATAATCAGGATCCATCTAACAAGATTGGGAATCCCAATTAGTGCTCTTTCACTTTACATTGAATTTATATTCATTAGCGGCTTGAATAGTTGGTCTTTACTACACATACATCACATCCCTTGACTAGTTTACTTGATTGGATGTTTTTCCAAATATAGCAAGTCCTAATTACATCATGCGAGTGAAGAAAGCAAGGGACATGGTGATCCATGTGGTGGAGCTTTGGAGCACTATTTGGGACAGCCAACTTTCAAAGGTCATAACTAATAATAGTAACTTGAACCTACCCTATGTTGGTATGTTGCGATTGATCATGTTGTTGGGCTTAAGTTGTGGTGACTTTGTTAGCCACATTTTCCTCCCAAATCAATTAACGGGGGAGTGCAGAGGAGCAAAGCCCCTCCAACAGAGTTCAAGGGGCCTATCTCGCTACCGAGAGCCCAGGATTGGAGCTTGTAATGTCCCCAAATATTGCCCTTGATTACAATTGTTTATTTAAAGCAAGTAGGGTTCAAAGATACCTTTTGCTTTGATTGAGATCCTACAAACAAGTTAGGAATCATTTATAAACATAATTCATAATTAGACATTCTTGAGTTAGAAATAAACATATATTGGAAATTCAAATCAAATCAATAGATCGCTTGAATCAAATTTAAGATATCTCAATCATAGAAGTAATATGATAGTGACTTGATGAGGTGTCCTAGTGACCCCCTGCCCTAGGCCCAAGAGCGTATATCATCGCTCTTTGCCTCATGTGGCCCATGCCATCCATACGAGGTGGCGTACCTAGTGTAGTGCCCTATCACCATTTCCCTCAATTTCATTACTTTTATCTACCTCCAATGATTGAGCATCTCCATGCATTAATTCACCATGATATAGGTTATGAGGAACATTCACAACAGGGTGTCTTGATAGTCCCTCCTTCCTAAGCCCAAAGGAAGGTCCCTTTGGCCTCATGGGATTTCTTAGTCATATACCATGAAGTGGCATGCTTAGAAGGCGACCTCATCAACATTTCCTCTAGTCCGTAATCCCCTCATTTCCCTATTATGGCTGCTTACAGCAATCGGAAAGTACATACATTATACAACAAATCTTATCTTAAAATATTCTCAGATCACAACACAACATAGATTAAATCAGAATCGTATATATGTCTATCTATGTATCAGTAAATGTACAAACACATAATTCACAAATATAATTTTGATGTACTATATGTGCCATATAATATTCATAGCCAAATTGCGGTTATGAATTTATAGTCTGCTCTTTTCTTATTATGTCTTTGTTTCCTATTTTTGATGATTGAATGAATGAATGTGGTTTGATAGGGTGACACTTAAATGATTGATGTTTGAATGATGAATTGATTAATTTGATAGACATTTGATGATTGATTTATGATTCCAAGATGTGAATTGATTGATGATGATTTGATTGCTTGTTTATTCACTTTGTTGAATTGATATTTGCTAATTGATAGATTGTTTGATTCAACCTTTGTTGATTCATAGATTGCTTGATTTTTTGAGGCATTGATGAGTGATGATGTCTTGATGGCTTGGAATGATCTCCCCTTCATAATTTACAAGTGAAAGGGTCACCACCTTTCATAATATTTGAGTCACCACTTTTCATTGTCGCATTTGAGAATAATATTTTACTTTCCATTGATCTCCCTTTTTGATGCCTTCTTCTCAAATGAGACCTTCCCCCTTTTATATCTTCTAATACGAGGGGGTGTCACACCCCTTCGACATGTTTGTACCTTTGCAATGGTCACGGCCTTCCATAATTACCAACCTTTGACAGAGTCACAATTTTGCACAACCTTTTCCTTTTGAAAGAGTCACTTCCTTCTTCTTTCTTATCAATTAATTCTTTCTTGATTCACATCTTCAAACTATGTCTTCTCTTTACACTTCTCCTTTAAGTCTGTATAGACTTTCCTTCTCAATTTGCATCAGCATATTTTTTTATGTCTGCATATATTCCTCCTTTATATTCGTATATACTCTCTATACAATTCTGTTATAAACTCTTCTTACAATTATGCCTTCAACCTTTCTTTGATGATCTTGCCTTTTATCTTCTCATTTGCAGGTCTGCAAATGTAAGCCTGATATAAAATCTTGGTCCCTTCAAATGCATTCTACAACTTCTTAATATATCTTCCCTTGAGTGGTGTCTCTTCCACTTTTTAGTTGCTCCTTAACTAATCTTAATTGCTGCTCTTTATTTCTCATTCAGGTTTATTTCTGAATTCTTTTCCAATTCCAACATGATTATTCCATATTTCATTTTCCAATTTTCCTGGCTCCATCCATGTCCCCTTTCAAATGAAATCTTCTCCCGTTTATATTTTATGTTGAGGGAGTCACAACTCTTAACTACATGCCCCTTGACCTTTCATTAAACTTAACTAACTTGTAATTATATTTTATTATTATTTATTCACATTTTAATTTTCTTAAGTATTATTTATTATTAAATCATATTTCAGAAAGGGGGTATTACAGAGCCCAAGGTAGTGGTCTAGGGGCAATGCCCTAGCTGGAACTACTAGGGGCAACCACCCTGAAGCAAAATTGCCCGTTATTTTTTTTCTCTATTGAAAATACTATACAAAAAATTTACAATATTTGCCTTGTCTGCTCTATAACCTGTCTCGCCCGTACATTGCAATCAAACACAAAATAGCTGCTGAACTTGTAAGATCAGACTAACATGTCTTCCAGAATTACATGAAGTAGCAAGGTGATTAAGAAATCAGCACCAAGCACCAGTCGGGTCATTTAGTCCCATGACCCATTACATTCCTCATCAGAACGTTGTTCTCCCTGGATATTTGGCTCAGCTTGATTCAGATTATCTTTATCATGGGGATGAAACTAAGCAGATTGACTGACATCTTTGTATACCAGCATTACACTCTCCTGCAACATCATCTTACACCTGTCTTTTGGCACATCTAACACGGCAGAGACCTGCAACATTATAAAAAGATATGTGAATTCACTAGAAAACTCAGCAAGATACCACTTTTTGAACTGAAATACTTCCTTGTTTCTCCTTTTCCACAAATACCATAACACTTAACAGGAAGTATCTTGTTTTCGTTGGCTTGCTTTGTTAAAGAACATGGTTGTTGGTAGTGCTGTCCCTTGTGCCTCCTTCCTGAAACCATTGAACATCTCTTTTGAATGATTTTTTGGATTTCCTGTGGTTTGGTTTTACTTGGGTTGAGATTTTGGCTGGGTAAAATTGCCCGTTATTTAATAAAGGATTCGGCTTTTATTTTGGTATGTAAACTGCCAAAAAGGGCTTGATAAATAAATTGTTGTGAAATGTGTAAAATCATAAGATTTTAATTTGTAAAAGAAAGTAGACGGTTGTTTCTTTGTAGATGTAGTCTGTATTGCGTGAACCATGTTAAATCTATGTTATTGTGAATTGTTATTTTTGCCTGTTTTATTCTATATTATATTTAATATTGTTTATTGCTCCAATCTGCCTAAACCCTAACAACTGGTATTAGAGCTAGGTATTTCAGTGGTAGGAAATTTCAAATTTGACTAGGAGCAATAGCGAAAGAAGGCAAGTTTAAGGTTGAAAAGTTCAAAGGCCAAAACTATCAACTATGGAAGATACAAATCGAAGATTATCATATCAGAAGGATCTTCTTACTGTTGGGTACAAAAGCAAAGACGTCAGTGAATATGACATATCTAGAATGGGAAATTCTTGATGGAAAGGCACAAGGAACAATACGGCTATGGCTGGCAATGTTGGTGTCTGTCAATATATCAAAAGAAACAATTGTGGACTTAATGTCGGCATTCGACAAACTGTATGAAAAACCCTCAGCTTCCAACAAGGTATCTCTTATGAAACATTTATTTAATATGAAGATGTCAGAAGGTGGGTCTATTTGGTAGATCATTTAAATTAGTTTAACATGATCATTGATCACTAGTCTATTAACTTTTGTAAAAGTAACCTTTGATGATGGGGTCAGGGATCTCTTGATTTTGTGCTCATTGCCAGAAAGTTGGAATAGCTTGGTCATTGGTTGTAAGTAATTTTTTTTTTGGTTCAAACACTTTAGACTTCGATGATGTTGTTGGTACCTGTTGTGAGGTTTTCACACCATCGCCCCATTGTAAATTGGAACCCCCTCTTTTTGCTTTGCCAGTAGGTGTAGGTGGTCTTTAGGGTCTAGGTTGTAGCAATTTTCAAGTCTCCAAGTCGGGGAAGTGAGTTTGTGCAATTTTGGCCTGTTGGGATGTCAAGTCTGTCTAGGATGTAAGCAAAAGTTGCACTGAGCTAGTCAAGGGTATGGAGTTGAAACCAAGTGATTTCAGATGAAATGAGTTAAGACCTTTAGAAAATCCTTGTTCCAGCTTCAATTTGACCTTAGAAAGCCAAGATAGGTTGTCGGAGGTGAGAATGTTGAAGGCGTGCTAAATCCTAAATTTTGGCTAAGCCAAGAATTTTTTGAAAATGCCCAAAATCTAAAATCTTTGTTTTTACTCCTATGAAGCTAAAACCTATCTCAAACATCCTAACTTATACTTAAATGTTATATTTGTATAAATCCTCTTGCCTCCTGAGCTAAAATTTGACTAAGTCTAGATGAGAGTAGGAGATGGCGAAATTCCTCTGATCAGAGGATTCCCGCCATGGAAATTCCTCAGTCAAAGGAATCTCCGCCAAGGCTTGAGTTTTCCCCATAATGCAATTTGGGTGAGCAAGAGTATGTTTTGAAGAGCAGATTGGTAAGAAGACACAGTTGAGGGCAAGTTTTGAAGCAAGTTAGGGGGCTGCAATCACAAAAAGTGGTGGAATTCCTGAGATTTCAGGATTTCCGCCCCTTAAAATCCTCACATCTGAGAATTTTCGCCCCTCTTTATAGTGGCCAAAAATGGTTTGGAGTTAAGGATTAAGGCATAAGGGAAGTTGTCCAAGAGGTTAGAAGGAGTGAAACTCAATTTTGATGTCAAGGAATGTAAAGTCAATGTTGGCGGAAATCCTCTAATCAGAGGAATTCCACCACATAATTCCTCTAATTAAAATCTTTGCCCTCTAATTGCATGGGTAGAATTGTGTTAAGATCGATGATCAAAGGCTCAAGCCAGTGTGAGTAAGGTGGAAGTCATCAAGTGGTGCCAAAAGAGGCTTTGGAGCTAAAGAAATGTCATCAAGGTGAAGTTGTGGGTGGTGGAAATCCTCTAATCCGAGGAATTCCACCCCCTAATTCCTCTTCTTTTCAAAGTCCCGCCCACCTTAACAATGCAAGTTTTCTTAATTAATTGAACATGACGAAAGTGTGAGGTTGAGATGGGTGATCAAGGTGTCGATTGGGTTAACATTTTTCAGTTAAGTGACAAAGGAGATGAAGCCTATAGCTGGCAGAATTCCTCTAATCAGAGGATTTCCACCCTCAAAATCCTCTGGTCTCCAAATTTCCACCCCTCAAAACATGGTCAAAATTGGTTCTTGGTTACAAAACATGGATTGGAGGGCGTGAATAAGGAAAAAATCTGTTGAGAAGTGATCAGGACGGCGTGTTTTTGGAGTCATAGTGTGGAAAAGATGAGACCATGCTGGCGGAAATCCTCTAGATCTAGGATTTCCACCCAGCATTTATCCTCCCAAGTAAAAATTTCCACCATGAGAAATAGGCCTGAACTTAGGATTTCGGGTTTGGTTGTTTCGAAAACAAGGAGGTTTGAGTCCAATCAAAGAGAGATTGATCCCACATAGTGAGTCTTGATCTGCCCAAGTCAAAGAGTAAAGAGCCAAAAGCTAGTGGATTTCCGTCCGCTAAAAACCTCCAAATTTAAGATTTCTGCCCCCCCACCACTTAGCAGGGGCAACTACCATATGGTATAGCTGCGATTTTGGGAGGGAAATTCTGCATTTTGAAATCATCTTGAGGCCTCAAGTCAAGTCGGCCAGCAGGAGGTAAGGAGACTTAAGTTTTAATTATTTCATTGGCCCATAATAATCAAGGTCAGCCTTTACTGGAGCACATTCTTCAAAGCACCTCATCACCTATTTAAGGAGAGAGATGGAGATTCATTTCAATATCTAAGACAAGCAAAGTTATCTCTTCCCTTAAGGCAGCGAGTCATCTTCTTAAGGAAGCAAATCATCTTCTTAAGGCAGCGAGTTCCTCTTAATTGACAGCATGTTACATCGAAAGGGAAGTAAAATATTTTATGAGAGCAGAAATCTCACCGTTATGGGCAATTCAGAGGCCTCAAAGGAGGCAGCAATACTAAGCTAAAGGCAGATTTTCGTTTTTGAAAATCTAAGATTTAATGGGTGATGAGATGATAAAATCTGGGTAGATTATATTGCTAAAATTCATGTGTTTTCCAGATTTTAACAGAATTCCTTTTTAAAGATTTGCAGGAAGAAGGGAAGTTTGGTTTTGAATTTAAGAAGGTCCATGGTTGCATTGCTTTTCACCTCCATGTTTTGGATATTGATGAGGAGATTGATTTCAAGAAAATGTCGATACAAAGTTTATTTCATGAGAATTTTGAGTTTTTCTTCATTTTTTTCTTCTCACCATTTCATGAACTTAATACATTTTCTCTTATTTTGCAAGGTGATCGTTCAAGTGGATGCAAGGAGATCACTCAAACTTCAAGATTTCAAGCAAAAGGGGTTGCTTCAAGACTTCAAGTGAGAAGGGAGTTCAAATCAGATCATCAAAGGAAAATCTAAATTTCGACAAAGATTGTTCAAGAAGGCAAATCCAATCACACGAAGATATTACCAAGACCTCAAGTGCAATCCAAATTCAAGATCAATGAGGGATTTAACCACATGAAGACAACATTATCAAGTTCATGAGTGCAACCAAATTCGAATCAAGGCCATGAGAAAAACTTAAGCAGATAGAGAAGATCCTAAGGATGAAGCAGTTTGAGAATAAATGCCATCACAATCATCCTCAAGGAGATGAATAGTTTTGGAAGAGTTAATCAAAGTTAGAAAGGTTGAGCATCAAGGGATGTTTCTTCATCAAAGTTACTTTCTAACAATCCACCAAGAAATATTTGCAGTTTTAGCAAACACATTCCACAAGCCAAGATTGAAAGCACATGTTCTTAAATGGATCAACATGATAAGGATGATGAGGTGGCACCTAGCTGCCTCCTCCAATCAGAAAATCCCAGATTCAAGCACAAGCAATCATAGCATGCCAAGAGTCCTATTTTCTCATTGGTTGGCAAAATTGTTGTAATTTTCTTACTGGCCCTTGAATTGGTGCCTTCATGTAATTGGTTGATATTTTGACAACCCTGATTAGGGTTTGTAGGGATAAATCTTGGCCCTTGATCCTCAATCGATCTTGGCCCTTCATTGTAATGGAACACCAATAAAAGGCCAAGGCCTTCTCATTTGTAAAGAGTCAGATTCATTACATTAGAGGAGGAGGTTTGAGTAGGAGAATAGAGTAGGCTAGCTAGGGAAGAGACTTGATCAAATTGTTGCTATAATGCTTTCAAGGTGATTGATAATTCATTGTTGGTTCTTCATGGTGAATTACTTAATATTGCTTTGAAGTGTTACATGGTTTCCTCAATCTTTCACTTGGAGTAGATTTCTTTTCATGTTGAGGTAGTTTAGTTAAATGAAAGTAATTGTGGATGTTTACTTGCTTGACTCGAACAAATCCGGGCCACTAGCCTCTTGCTGATGGTAAGAGTGCCTTGTGTGGTAAGCCAATGATTGAAAGCACTTAACTTCAATTTATATTCAATCTTTAGTTTGCATCCATTTGATGAGATTGGAGAGGAGATATTGATTTGAAAACTGTTCAAGTGTTCCTTAGAAGCTTGCACTAGATGGGTGGAGTTGCTGGCGAGATCGCATCTAGTAGAGTCCAAGTCCATCCATGATTCCTTGCATTCATAATTAGGAGTAGAAGTAGTTTAAGTTACGTTTAAGTTGAAGTGGAAATTGGAATGTCAAAAGTTATATTTTCGTTGCACATTGAGAAGCTAAACCTTTAGAAGTGCAAGAGTTGATATCCATTGAATGAATAGTGTAAGTCCCCCAAGTGATTACCAACAAATCACATTATTTCACTGAGCAAGTAACCACAATTGAAAGGAACCTTGAAGTCATTCAGTGATCTTACGTTGCAAGCTTAGCATGAGAGATGACCTTATATCAAGAGAGGATTGAATATTTGGTGTTTCACTCCGAAACATTGAGTGTTTGATTTTGCATGTTGTAGTGGAACAAAACTCACATCAACAGTACCATCCCTAGCGAGCAAATGCATCAAAAAAGCGTAGATGAAACATCAGGTAATGCTTTGACTGTGGAGAATAAGGGAAGATAGAGAGAAAGAGAAGAAAGTGCCCAGCAAAGAGTGGGAATTCTAGAAAGGGCAGATCCAAATCTGGAGCAAGGCTGGAGTGTTGGCATTGTGGGAAGAAAGGACACCTAAAGAAGGATTGTTGGTCTCCAAAAGGAAAACAAGGAGATGGACAACAAGAAAGAAAGTGTAGTAGGTGATGTGTTGCAAGATTTTTTTATTATTTCTTTCGATACTATTATTGATTCTTGGATGTTAGATTTTGGGGCATCATTTCATGCCACACTCCATATGAAATATTTTCTAGACCATGTTCAAGATAATTTGGACAATTTCATTTGGGTAACTCAATAAAAAGAAATGCCGCTTTCCAAGGCTATTAAATAATGACGACTTAAGGTGGTGCTGCCATTAGAGATGGCATACCACAGCTCCCATTATTTGCCTTTCCAAACTCATCATCCTGTTCATTTATGGCTTCTTTGTAGACGACAATTATGCCATCAATAATACTTGTCTTGGTTAAATTAAATAGTTGTCTTGAAACGGTGTCAGTTGCCGACAGTTGGCGGCCTTAACCAACCGCCGAGCACTATTTATATGAAGTTTGGGACATTCCTAATTGTGGTTAGTCATATGAAATTATAATGCAATAAAAGATATATCATTCTGTCATTTATGGTGTAATGTGATTCTATTCATGTTGTTGTTGTATTTCAATCCTGTTGAATCTGTATATATTGTGCAAGCCATCTCAGTTAGGCATCTAACATTTTGGCACCGTTGCTAGGGAGAGTTAAAGGATAGAGAGAGGGACTCCACAATTAAAGGATAGAGAGAGGGACTGCGGTACTACACAGATCGTGGTTGGATATGGAGGACAGTTTGGTATGATGGATACTCTCATCTAGATGGAACAGAGGTTTAGGGACACATTCCTGCATCTACAGAGAACCACATGGCAGGCCCACAAAGCAGAAGGCAAGGAGGCCCTACAAAAAAGAGCGCAGGAACTGGACACTGAGCTGAACTAAGGAAGGACAATGCGGATGGAGAAGGAGCAGAAGTTAGCCACTGCAGAGAAAGACCTCATGGATGCCCTGAGGTTATTAAAAGCAGCCAGGGAGAAGCAACTTATTGCAGAGAGAGACTTAAGGCTTCTTCGATCCCAGCTCCCACGTGTTACTGCCTCAGCTACTCCATGGACGTCCTCTCTCCCGTCCCAGTGATTTGCTTATGTTTGTTGTATGTTCCCCATTTTGGTTTGTGTCATCTAGAAGACGACAATTTTTGTGGGGGGGTGATGTAGACAGCAATTAGGCCATCAATAATACTTGTCTTAGCTAAATTAAATAGTTGTCTTGAAACAGTGTTAGTTGCCGACAGTTGGCGGCCTTAACCAACTATCGAGCACTATTTATATGAAGTTTGGAACATTCCTAGTTGTGGTTAGTCATATGAAATTATTATGCAATAAAAGATATATCATTCTGTCATTTATGGTGTAATGTGATTCTATTCATGCTGTTGCTGTATTTCAATCCTGTTGAATCTGTATATATTGTGCAAGCCATCTCAGTTAGGCCCTATCTAACATTCTTCATTTCTTGCACTTAATTTTCAAAGACCTTTGCCTTGATCTTTCCTCTCCTAATCTACTGATGAGGACTTTACTGTTTTCTATGGGTGATTTTGGTGGTGGATGTCAGGAGGCTGTGTTAAAGACAGACGGTGTGGAGAAGAACATTAGTGAAACTGATTTCTTCCATGCCTATAGAAAGCTTTTGTTGATGGTGGCCCCAATACTAATTATCATCTCCTTCTAGGTTGATTCTGTTATGTCTGTTGTCAGTTATTTTGTTGTCTAGTAAGGTTTTTCTTTTCATTTGGATTGCGGGCATAGCTTCACACATTACTTTCTTGTAGTTGGTTCTTCCTAGATAACATGTTGGATAAGATCTCTCTCTCTCTCTCTCTCCCTCCCTCCCTCCTGATTCGCTACTTCTAGAGTTCCAGGAATGCAGATTCTCTTCTGCGAGAACCTTCCCAACCTCTTAACAGAAATACCATTTACGGCAATGCTGTGACTTTTAACGAATTCCCTATATGGTTGACCGAGGAGCATGGGGCCAATATTCAATCAGTAAAACATACAGCTGGTGAGCAATTGAAGCATGATGGTTGGGACATATTAACAATTAAATACAGGGTAAGGGTCCTCTTCCAAGGTCCAAGTGGCCAGGGCACCCCCTGCTCTTCAAAGCGCTCATCTATCATTTCTGCCCAGGCTATGGATGATGAAATCATAGTTTCCTTTCTCAAGAAATATTCGAAGAATTTCAACATGAAACAACTGATACGAGGAAGCTAGTGGAGTTTCCACGGGAGCAGATTAGCTCTTAAAACATCCACCAAACCAAAAAATGCTGAATAAAGTAGGTATACAGATATGAATATGGATACTTTGCATGACATTTTTTTTAGGACACGGATATCTTTGCGGTTAAGGCAACCTGAGGTTCAGTTCCTCATCTTACATATGCACTTTTTACATGCTGAACTGCGGAGTGCACTCAAATGCAAGAATTGCCAATTTCAGACAATGTTTGTTTCTGAACCCAATTATTGAGACTTGGATTGGTAAAGGAGAACCCGATGCCGACTAAAACCAGTCGCCATCTATGAAGATTCTGCAGCAAGGGTAGGAAGGATGTATTCCTCTGTTGTTCCTCGTAGTCATAGGGATTTTATTTTTTTGTCAGATAAGCGTAGCCCTGAGGGAAGGCCACTATTGGGGAATCAGACCATTGCTCAGACCTGTGGCAGATTTGGTAAACTCCAGGTGGTTCACCACTGGACCAAATCCAGCAGACTCGTTGGGCAGATATATACCGAACATATATTCACGAAGCTGGTCTTTTAACGAACACACTTTTTTCATGAAGTTTTAACATCCTGGAGGCGTTTACGCGTATACAAACGTATCTGGTTATCAGGGCACTGTTATACAGATTCTGCAGCAATTATCACTTATATTTCTTACTTTGATAGTTCTGTTATCTTTATAGTTCTTTAACATTTTTGTAAAGCTGGTGAGATGGGTAACGATCCTTTGCAGGCTAATCATGGTAACTAAATGGGTATGAAGTGAATATATAGCTCATTCGCCCGTTTTTAACGAAGGCAAAGTCTTAATAAAACTTGAAAAACTAGGTCAATATTACCAAGATTCGATACCAATATCTGAAATAATCGGAAAGGTTCTAACGTTGTTAAGTAAATTGCCAAGATTTGCCTGTTGGTGTCTGCAGAGTTTCGATTCTTTAACGGCAACGTGATGACTAGAATTTAGAATAGGTGATCTGTTAAGAAGGGCATGCCAACCAAAATCAATGCTAAGCAAACTCCAACTTGCAACTGGAACATGATAACTCTACGCCAAAAAATGAAATAAAAAAAATCCAGCTTATATGGAAGCTACCTGCATATATCTTATGAGTGTTGTATATGACACTAACCTCTGCAATTGTGGCCGCTCCTTGTTCTGCAAGCTGCCACCAAGAGAAAACCGGCTCGCCCATGAAAAGATAGATCGTGAATCAAAATTCCCTCGAAACTCTTTGCCGTGAAGTGTTTGGGTTGAGGTGTATTAATTATTATTATTATTATTATTATTATAGTGGAATGTTCTTTGTTTTTATTTTATCAAATTTTAATTTAAATTATTGCGGTAGCATTTTATCAAAGAGTATGCAGTATATGAGGATATTCTTAGTGAGCATAACTTAAAGGTGAACAACAGTGTTGTGAAGAAGCAAGATTACATAAATGGCAACTTTTTTTGAATGTCATTATAATTTATTCATTTATTCATTAAAAAGAGAGACATAGAGAGGCATCCTATTTTGATGTAAGCGCACTGTTATAGCTTTGAAATTTTTTAAAATAATATTAGATAATAGTATTTATGATGTACAGCTGGAATCAGCAAAAATACAAGTTTAGAATTAAATTTTCCTAATTAAATGTGATATTTATTTAGATTTTATATAGGGAAATATATTTTAAAAACATAAATAATTGAATTTTTAATCTATTGATAGATAAGATTTTTTTACATATAAATGTATTACAATTTTAATTTTAATTTGTATCTTAAAAAATTGTAAAAATATAAATAAATTAATTATATTTTATTATGAGTCAAATAAATGTATATAGATAATTAGATGTAGAGAATTGAAAAATGTTGACTTCAACATATGTCTTATTAGCTCATTGTATCTAAAGATGTTATTTAAGAATTATTAAACATAAACTTAATATCTTTTGAAATTCTTAAAAAATCCACTCAACTACTTTAAAACTTTAAAAAATATCTAAAATAATATATATTAATATATACTTTATATAATTTAAATTTAAATATATATTAATTTACTACTATTTTAGTCATTAAATTATATTCTTAACAATTATTATATTAATTTTTAAAAAATTAAAATTAAAATATTAAAAAAAATATTTTATAAATAAAAACAAAAAATAATTAAAAATGCGAATTCATTTATTTTATATTATTAATATTATTTTTAAATGTAAAAATATATAATTTTAAAGTAATGTTTTTCATAATTTAAAAAAAAAAATTAAACAAAACTTTTTAAAAATATTTATAATTTATAAAATAAAATTATGAATTCAAATATAACTTTGCTAAAACAAATATTCGATTAACAACCTAATTCTTAAAAAGATAATGCCATTGAAGACTTACAGTCCACGACATTACTTTCATAACTGAACAGACTGACCAGTAAAACAAAGGTTTCATCCCAAAAAAACCCTAAATAAAATTAAACCATATCATAATACACAGCCGACTGGAAAAAGGGATCCATAATTTCAGGCTAAAATCACGGCCGTGAGAGAATCTCCCCATTTTCAAACGTTCAAATAAAAATTTAAAATGTAATTGCATGAATGTTTTAAAATGTTTTTGAATTCATCTGCGAGTAAATTTTTGCATCTAGTTGAATCTAAAAACATTCATGCAATCATTTATAGACTGTGGAAATCTATTCCGTTTAATTTAAAATGCATCATTTAGAAACTGTGGAATTCTATTCAGTTTAATTTAAAATGTGTTACGCTTAGATGCAAAATTTAAAAATAAATGAAAAGGTTTTTAAGAAGCTACCTGTGTATATTTCACGAGTTCTCTGTGTTGTTTTGCTCCGTGCGCTGGAAACCAGAGGCGAAGAAAAGAGGGACTTAAACAGGCGGAGTTTGTGTCCTCTGCACGGTTGAACGCATTTAATTTCAGAATGAAAAATTTATAATGACATCTGAATCAAAGTACACAGATAATTTATCGATAATTCCATTCAAGATTTGTTCATCCGCCTACGACAGCCAAGAAAATCATTCCTATCAAGTTAAATAACGGAAAAATCACATTTTGAAAAGTAAAACCATCTCCGCGACTTTTTTAGTTGCAGACATGAAAATATTTCTATTCTATTCGATATTCTATACATCAGCTTCTAGACAAGGTAAGAATATGTTTAATTTTGAAAGTACAGTGAAATTAATAATGAAATGGAATCCGTCAATGCCATTTTCTCGTGTACGTGGTTTTCCAGTACGAAGGGCCGCTGAATATTAAACAACAGTCGCAATTTTTTTGAGTTAAATATTTATATCTATGGAAGTGGTACTATAAGTTTTAATACAGTTTTTTTTATTAGTTTGAAATTTTCTGATTTTAAACTATATTAGTTTTTTTTGGTTTTTATTATTTTAAAGTTTTTTTTTAGATATTTGTAAATTTTATTGTAGTGAGAATTATTTAATAAATTATAAATGTTCTTTTTATTTTTAGTAAATATTTATTTTGTAAATTTATAGATAAATTAATAATTTAAAATTGAATCTTTTATTAATTTATTAGTTAATATTGTTCATTTATTGGTTCATACTTGTCATTCTTTATTTCATTTTTCACTTAAATTAAGAAGAAATAATTGTTTGAGCTTAAGGTTTTTCATATTAAACAAGTGTCATGTAGTGGCCACTACTTGTCTAGGTAGTATTTTAGTAAAAATATTTGTTGTCAAGTTAAATAATATCATATTAGTAGTAGGTGAATCAATATTATAGTTATCATAGATGTCAAATTTGGTACAAATAGATAATGATCAATTGGTTGATTTTAAGTTTTATAATAAAATTTTAAAAGCATAGTATATTTGAATTTGTGAAAATGAAAATTGTAACTTTATTTTATTACTAAAAATCTACATAATTTATTTTAATTCATATTATTATATTAGTTACAATAATAATATCAATATAATTATAATATAAGTACAATGTGTACATATGTATATATATTTGTAAATAGTCTAATATAAATAGTAATATCAACAAATAAAGAAGAATATAGTCTAACCCTAAGTACTAATTAGACATTGTAATGATTTTATATTAAATGTTATTAATATATTTAAATCAATAATAATAATAAAATTATATTAAGATAGTTTATCAAAAGATACAACTAAGCAACTCGATCCAGTATCATTTATACACAACTCCCATAACATATACAATTACAAAATTAGGGGAGTGTTATTAGTTTCTTATCTATAAACTATACTATTCAAAATATATTGTTCTTACTTATGAGATCATTTCATAATTACATCAGAGATCATTTACTTATCATAAAAACTATTCCCACCCAGTAGCCTATGTGGAATTGTCCCTTGGGACCCATGTATTATCATCTTGTGCATTGTCTTGTGCTTCAGCTAAAACTTCTTCCCCCTGCACGGAATGCAAGGTACTAGCAATCCCGTAGTCCATGGCATCTAACTGGCACTTGATTAGAAGATTATTCAAATCTTCCACTTTCGTGGGAGCAAGAAAACTTTGGTGTTCAATAACATACTTAGTAGACTGTACCTCATCCTTATGGATCATCAAGCTGCCCTCCTGCACCAACATCATGAATCTACTCTTTGTAATATTGAGAACCATGGAGACCTGTGACATAATATGAAAGTGTGTGAGTTTTAAATTAAACTCAGCAGGTTTCCTTTGCTCTTGCTGAAAAAACTCTATGTTCCTATCCTTCCAAAGAGTCCACAAAACTTCATTTGTAAGTGCAAACCAAAAAGAATTAAGTTTGGAATCAAAACACTCCACATAACCAGCAACTATTTCACTCCAAGAGACACTAGGTTTACAATTCCAAAGACAAGGGGAACCCGGAAAAATGGCCCAAATCTTACATGCATAAAGACATTCAAAAAAAAGATGTTCAAAAGTTTCAACATAATTACAAATATTGCAAATAACAGGGGTTAGACCAATAGAAGACAAAACATGACCCACAACAAGTTTTTTTTAACAAAAGCAACCATCTAAAACAAATCTTTTTTGGTTCAGATTTACCCTTCCAAATATATTCAAAGAAAAATGCCAATCAGAAAAGGGGTTTACAAATCCCCAGCACTGGGACACCCATGAGATGATAGAGGATTCCTTCTTAATAATGTGATACAATTGTTTAGTAGAGGTTGCAGTCAAAGTATTACCATCTGTCCATTTAGAGTTCTTTAGAAATGAGACTAGATCTAGAATATCACGTTTCAATTTATCATTCACTGCCTTACTAACCAAAGTATATGTCTTTTTTCTGAGAAATAGGGATGTTGAATTTAGAACTGATGAACTTCCACGACCCCAGGTGCCCATCCTTCAAGATGTCCTGAATTAGAGATATCCCTTTCAAATTCCAAATCTTAGCAAAGCAACTCTGAGTGAGGGCTAATGCTTTACCATTGAGGTACAATGCCCACCAAATAGAATGATCCCCAACAACATAGAATGGAGGACCACCTACATCATTCCTATCTGGAATGAATTCTCTCACCTGAATCCATGCTTTCCAAAAAAAATGATTTTTTTTAGCCAAATAACTTCAATTTGTAGTCACCCATCATTATATCACAAATTGGAACATTCCTCCATTGTTTCCCTTTTCTTATAACTGATCTCTCTATGTTGTTCCTGATAAGAATTTCCAAGGTTCATTGCCCCAGAGTGCTTTAATTACCCATTTATCTGCCAAGGCAGTCTCATGCACTTTAATGTCTTTCAGCCCCAATGTTCCATGTCTTTTCTCCTAACAACACCAATCCCATCTCACACAGTGTCTTTTCCTATTACCATGACTATCAAACCACAAAAAATCCTTGAGAATCTTTTCTAGCATATTAGCTTGAGAATTAGCAAACATCCATGTTGAGGCATAATAGATATGATGTGCAGAAAGAACCTTTTGGACAATTTGGATCCTACCAGCAATAGAAAGTGTTTGAGTCTACCATTTTATATGATGTTTATTAATTTTATCATAGATCCAATCCCACATGTTACTAATATTGGGCTCAACCGAGAAAGGTATACCCAAGTACCTAACAATCTTATTAGGGCCAGCCCATTTCCAACCTTTTACTAATAGGCAGTTAGGGGGTTCCTCTGACCAACCCAAGACAATTGATTTATGAGGAGATATTTTTGACCTTGAAGCATTACAAAAAAATTCAAGCCTTTCCACTGCAATGTCAAAGTTTCCTTTGGATAACTCTAAGAAAAGATTTGTGTCATCTACAAACTGAGCGTTGATAAGTTCTTCCTTGTTGGGAAGAGAAATACCTTTGATAAGAGGCTCGAAACTCTATGCCCTAAGGATATAATACAAGGCATCTGCTACAATAACAAATAGTGAAGGGGCTATTGGACATCCTTGTCTAATAGATCTCTGCAACATTATGGGTTCTGATAGAAATCCATTCACATCAATGACTATTGAAGAGTCCTTAAACAAGATGCCAATCCATTTACAATAATATTGAGGAAAACCAAAAGCTTTTAACATCCAAGCACAAATTGCCATTCTACTCTATCATATGCTTTTTCAAAGTCTAACAAGATCATAGCCACATGTTGTCCATCAGCCCTGCCCAATACATTGCTTCACAACTAGTGACTGAATTTTCCAGTATGAATCTACCTTGAATAAATCCAGTTTGGGTATTCGAAATGAAGTTGCACAATAGAGGAGCAATTCTCCTAGCTAAGACTTTTGCTAGAATATTATAAGAAAGGTTCAACAAGGTAATGGGTCTCCAATTTGTCACTAAATTTCTATCTCTTGCTTTGGGTAAAAACTTAACAACTCCTTTGTTGATGGAACCTCCAAGCTATCCTTTAATCATGGCTTATTCATATACTTTCAAGAGCTCCATTCCTTATTCCTTTTATTAAACTCAACAAGAAGACCATCCAACCCAGGTGCTTTTCCATTGGAAAAGGAATTAATAGTTTCTTTAATTTCATCCAATGAAATAGGATTCTCAAAATAAGAGGCATTATGTTCTAATATTTTATTAGGTATTAATTTCAGGCAATTGTTTAATGCATCTTAAATGTCAATAGAGAACTCTGAGGAGAACAACTCACTGTAAAATTGATGAAAAGCATTTTTAATATCTTTTGGATTATTAGTGATCCCATATTCTACTTGTATTTCTTTAATAAACTCCCTTCTATGTTTTTCTCTAATGATGTTAAAGAAGTAACCAATTCCTTTATCTTCCCTCATTAACCCAATTCATTCTAGCTCTTATTTTCTGGCCTTGAATCTTGTATCTCTAAATCAATCTCAAATTATGTTTAGTGTTAGCTTATTGCACTTCCTTATCCAAGTCCATGCCTTTTCTCTACAAATATTTTTCAATATTATTCAAATTAGTCTGCCAGAAAGATTCTTCCATGTTTCTATCCATTGCAAGTTTTTTACCAATGATTTGAAACATATTCTTCCAAGCATCCACCATCAACTCCCATATTTCTATAGAGACCATCAGAGGATTTAATCAAATGAGTAACCATCTCAATAGCTTCCATGTTATCAGAGTCATCAAGTAGTGACACATTGATTTTAAAAGGTTTACACTTCTTTACATCAGTCTCTGTTTTACCAATTGTTTTAAATCTAATGCAGGATTGAATAGGTGAATGATCTGAAATAGTGGTTGGGCACACCACGACTGGAGCATGACTACCTTCAGGTAAAAAAGAGAAAGTAGTGGCATCCCCATAAAATCTATCAAGTCTACAATATACTCTCTTCTTACCCTTCTAGTTATTACACCAGGTAAACCAAATATCCTAAAATTTTTCATACATATGTTCCATGGGATCAATAAGATTAAACTTTTTCCAAAAAAACATCTCATTTCCTTTCCACACATGATCCAATCCTTCCATTTTATTTGTCCTATGCTCCACCATATTAAAATCTCCTACAAAAACCCAAGGATTGTTGGGAAGATGTTGAACACACCATTCCCACATCTCTGCTCTTTCTCTAGCAGACTCAGGGGACTTATCAATTGTTGGGTGGGCACCTGGGGTAGAGGGGTTCACTTCCCCCTCAGAGTTCCTAGCAAGAACTACTTCAAAATCCTCATCAAATAAGGGATTTGACAGAGTAACAAATATATTTTTGTCCACAACATCAACAAGCACACCAATATTAATAGCAAAAGATTGATGATTCTCTGAAAGGTGAACATTTAAGTCTTTCGAAGCCCTAGTAGTAGGGTTACTATGAATATTATTAATTTATTTATTTCCATCCTTATTATCACCAGAATTCTTAACATTATTATTGTTACTTACATTTTTATCAGCATTCAACACAATATTAAACTTTTCTTTTTGTACATGTTTTAAAGCAGGGCAATCCTTCTTTGTGTGGCCATTACATCTATAATGAAAACAAGCATTAAGATTCCCTAGCAATGAAACTTCCCAACATAACACTTCTCCATCAAATTCAAGAGAAATACAGTCGTGAAAATCAACTTCAGGTGTTAAAGCAACCAAAACTCTAGCATTAAGGTGAGGGAGTGTAACCCTTGACTATTCAATTTGCAGAACTGAGCCTAATGGTTTTAACATTTGGGAAATCAATGGCCAAAATTCAACATGTAGTTTTTTTTATTTCCACTTAGTTAGGAGTCGACCTAGCCACAACTTTCTCAAAATTTCCTTTAGGAGACCATGGAAAAACCCTAAACATAGAACGACCAACATTCCAAAATTTATTATTCAACACTCGTTCCTACATATTATGATTCTTTAAAAATACAACAAACAACCCTTTTTGAATCATTATGCAATATGTAACAAAAATACCAAGCTTTTTCCCCCAGATTGAGGCCAGACAGTCATCAAAAAACTTGTGAGATGGCATTGCATCTTTATCTAAGAAAATAAAGAATATTCAGTACTTTTCAACCTATTTTGCTTGGCTTTAATGGCACTTACCATATCTTTGTTAGGCAAAAGAGAGAGATTTTTCAGGCCTAGAGAAGGAGACCTACCATTGTCTCCTTCGTCGCCACCAGATTCAGCATTACTTCCACTGCTTCGTCCACTTCCATCGGCTGTGGCCTGTCCCAAACTATCATGTTTTGTGTCCACCATCCTCCTGTTGAAGAATCACTAATACATTTGGGGTGAAATTGCGACGGCAATTTGCGACAGCAGGCAAATGTCATGCGGTTTTGGCTTTTTTTTTTCAAATATAGCCTGTCACCGTCGCAATTGCGATGACAATACATTTGGCACTGTCGCAATTGCGACGTTGTCGGGATATAAGCGCAAAATTAAAAAGGAACGTTGTCATTTGTGTTTTCAACAGCGTCGTAACCCTCCGCGAAATCACATCGGGATATAAGGGCAAAAAAAACAAGAACGTTGTCATTTGTGTTTTCAACAGCGCTGTAACCCTCCGCGAAATCACATCGGGATATAAGGACAAAAAAAACAAGAACATTGTCATTTGTGTTTTCAACAGCGTCGTAACCCTCCGCGAAATCACAGCTACAATTTGTGAGTACGTTGGGTTTATTTTTGTTTTATCATTATTATGTAATCTGGTATTCAGCTGTTAGAGAGCTAAAATACCCAGAAATGAGGACATATCTGTGTTGAATTTATTGTTAGCGGCTTTGGTTATTTAGAAGTTTAATTTTATTTCTTCATCTTTCAAGCACAAACGTTTTGTGGACCGTAACGTCTTCATTGTTTCGGGTATGCAGTGAAACAGCCCTAACTTGCAATGTTGTCATTTGTGTTTTCAACAGCGCCATAACCCTCTGTGAAATCACATCGGGATATAAGGGCAAAAAAAACAAGAACGTTGTCATTTGTGTTTTCAACAGCGCCGAGAGAGATTCCCTCCGCGAAATCACAGCTACAATTTCTGAGTACGTTGGGTTTATTTTTCTTTTGTCATTATTATGTAATCTGGTATTCAGCTGTTAGAGAGCTAAAATACCCAGAAATGAGGACATATCTGTGTTGAATTTATTGTTAGCGGCTTTGGTTATTTAGAAGTTTAATTTTATTTGTTCGTCTTTCAAGGACAAACGTTTTGTGGACTGTAATGTCTTCATTGTTTTGGGTATGCAGTGAAACAGCCCTAACTTGCAACGTTGTCATTTGTGTTTTCATTTTATTTGTAGCTATGATTTCGCAGAGGGTTACGGCTTTGGTTATTTAGAAGTTTAATTTTATTTGTTCGTAACCCTCCGCGAAATCACATCGGGATATAAGGACAAAAAAAACAAGAACGTTGTCATTTGTGTTTTCAACAGCGTCGTAACCCTCCGCGAAATCACAGCTACAATTTGTGAGTACGTTGGGTTTATTTTTGTTTTATCATTATTATGTAATCTGGTATTCAGCTGTTAGAGAGCTAAAATACCCAGAAATGAGGACATATCTGTGTTGAATTTATTGTTAGCGGCTTTGGTTATTTAGAAGTTTAATTTTATTTGTTCGTCTTTCAAGCACAAATGTTTTGTGGACCATAACGTCTTCATTGTTTCAGGTATGCAATGAAACAACCCTAACTTGCGACTACCTTCACGGTACTTGTGTACAATATCATAATGGGACCTTTGACAACTGGCCCTCAAATCTATTTGTAGATTATCTTTGAATATAATCTTTATTGTCTTTCTCTTCTAACTGAGCTTACAATGAAAATAATCCTAATACATTTGTATCCTTTCATTATTTCTAGCAAGCTACCTTAAAAAAGAATGGTAATATTTTTATCTTTTCTATTTAATAATACAACCATTATTTTAGTCTTGGTTATATGGACTTGCATTCTAACCTTTTGACAAAAAGTGTTCCAAGGCCTTCAAGTGCTCTCTCAATGCATGATCTTTAAAAAAAAAAAAAAGATAAGATCAACAACATATAAAAGAACCTTCACCCCATAGTTTTCCAATTGAATAACTTCCCCATCTATCTTCATTAATCATGCCTCTAACTTATAAATGTATATGATATAGGGGGAATAACTATTTGAATCTAGTGTCACCACCAAAATACTTAGACATATTCTTTCTTGTTATCATTTTAGCTCTAACCTTATCATAAAATACATGCACAACTTCTCTATATAAATCTTAGATGATTGATTATTTTATTCTATTCCATAGTTTATCTCTGGGTACCACGTTGAATGCCTTCTTTAAGTCCACAAAACAATAAGCATCTTATGCACCTTGACTGTCCAAGATTTTTTCAATCAAGTCCCTACAAAATAATGTGATGATCAATGGTAGAGTATCTGGGCCTAAAACCTAGTTGTTATTTTCCCCCCTTTCCCTCATTTTCTACCCACACAAAAACCAAGTTTTAAGGTCCTTCACACACCGCAACCTTCTGATTTTTCACTATATATCATTTTCCTAGTCAAAAACATAGAAGCTTTTGACCTAGGGCTTGCTCCCAAATGGTGTAACCTCAACCTCCTGGTTCAAAGCTTTTGGAATACGAAAAAGGACCTCCCTAACTTGCATTGTACCAAGGAAGAAGAATTTCCAACGGTCAAAATTCAAGTTAGGGCCATTTGAATGGCTAAACCCTGAAAACAAGGGTTTCTTAGACCAGTGGACAAGAAAATTGAATAACTCTGATATAAAATGACTCGAAGTTATCAAACCAATTCTAAAAGCATAAAATGGAGATGCTCCAACTTTCAGACAGGTTTTGATCACCCCTTCACATCCGTACACCGTACTGTCACTGTGATTTGCACAGAAAATTGCTCTGAAACAGGTAGTTTTATTGATTTGAAAGCAATTTGAATACAATGAGGATCTCTTCAATTTCCTCAGTCATTTGGAAGCCTAAATAGGCTCTCCCCACCATTGGCTTAACCATTTTTATGGTTTTAGTTTCAGGGTATGTGTACATTATCATGTTGTCTTTACAGTGACTATCCTCATTCAAGTGGCAATTACACAAGGGACAGTCACTGTGAGATGTCCTCATTTGTGACAAGGACAGTCACACATGAGGACATCTCACAGTGATTGTCCCTTGTGTAATTTCCACTTGAATGTATTGTTATTCAACCACATTTATGGGGCCGTTTGGACCACGACACACAGTAGCATCTACAGAGAAGAAGTTTGGTATGCAATGGTCTTGAAACCTCCTAAGAAATTCTTGGTATGCATTTGTGTGGTGCAAAAGCTTCGTTGAAAGAGAAAAAGAAGAAAAGAATAGAAATGATTTTTTTTCTTTTTATGTCATATACTATAACCAGCTACTTATAACTTGCAAAAATTATTATAACCATTTGAAATTGAAACTTGGTTTAATGTGAAACTGAGAACTGCTAAATTAGAGCTTTATGTGATTTAGATTCAGACATCAAGAACATTGTTTGCCTAATATTGTGATTAATGCTTATTTATTAATATCTCATACTAATAGACAATTGATAATTATAGGGAAAACGTCATTGGGGGTCTTTGAGGATCCACCAGAAGCCAAGGAGAAAATGTATTCAAATGCTAAAGATGGTGTAACAGTCCTTACAGCTGTTGAACCTTGCTGTGTAGATCATCTCCGATTCTCCAAGTTCAACAGTACTGTGGTATTCCTTTGGATACTTCTAATGGAAAATTTCAGACATCAAGTTCTTTTTGTATGAAACTACTACACTTGTAATCTGTAGTTTTAAACTTTTAGTTTATAAATGTTCATCAGCTTTAGTTTGTATGCTGCCATTTCAAGTATGATTAATGAAGTTACCTTTATCACAGGATGAAAGTGAGCAGTCAGCATACTAGTACGGAGCTGGCAGCATTGATACGGTGACTAGGGCATCGTTTAATGGTGGTATTGTGTTTTCCCATGTTTAGGGCATCGGCCTTTTGAAGCATTGCCTTCATCTTTCTTAAGTCTGAGTTTTAAGTTTGTTTATTTCCATCCTAACTTGCTTTTCCGTCTTCGGTTTTGCAGTACTGTGAAGGTAGTCGCAAGTTAGGGCTGTTTCATTGCATACCCATAACAATGAAGACGTTATGGTCCACAAAACATTTGTGCTTGAAAGATGAACAAATAAAATTAAACTTCTAAATAACCAAAGCCGCTGTTGAAAATACAAATGACATGGTTCTTGTTTTTTTTGCCCTTATATCCCGATGTGATTTCGCGGAGGGTTACGACGCTGTTGAAAACAAAAATGAAAACACAAATCCCTTGTGTAATTGCCACTTGAAGGAGGATAGTCACTGTAAAGACAACATGATAATGTACACTTATAGTGAGTGTACATTATCATGTTGTCTTTAGAGTGACTATCCTCATTTGTTGAAGAAGAAAAGCATTAATGTGGCTGAATACCAATACATTCAAGTGGCAATCACACAAAGGACAGTCACTATGAGATGTCCTCATTTGTGACTGTCCTTACAGTGAGTGTACATTATCATGTTTTCTTTAGAGTGACTGTCCTCATTTGTTGAAGAAGAAAAGCATTAATGTGGTTGAATAGCAATACATTCAAGTGGCAATTACACAAGGGACAATCACTGTGAGATGTCCTCATGTGTGACTGTCCTTGTCACAAATGAGGACATCTCACAATGACTGTCCCTTCTGTAATTGCCACTTGAATGAGGATAGTCACTGTAAAGACAACATGATAATGTACACATACAATGAGTGTACATTATCATGTTGTCTTTACAGTGGCTGCCCTCATGTTGTATATTCTTCTCTGTAGATGCTACTATGTGCTAGGGAACTTCTTAGAACTGTTGGTATATTCTTACAACTTGTTACACCTGGGATATTCTTCTCTGTAGATGCTACTGTGTGCCGTGGTCCAAACAGGCCCATAAATGTGGTTGAATAGCAATACATTCAAGTGGCAATTACACAAGGGACACTAATACATTTGGGGTGAAATTTCGACGGCAATTTGCGACGGCAGGCAAATGTCATGCGGTTTTGGCTTTTTTTTTCAAATATAGCCCGACACCGTCGCAATTGCGATGACAATACATTTGGCAACGTCGCCATTGCGACGTTGTCAGGATATAAGGGCAAAAAAAAAAGGAACGTTGTCATTTGTGTTTTCAACAGCGCCGTAACCCTCCGCGAAATCACATCGGGATATAAGGGCAAAAAAAACAAGAACGTTCTCATTTGTGTTTTCAATAGCGTCCTAACCCTCCGCGAAATCACATCGAGATATAAGGGCAAAAAAAACAAGAATGTTGTCATTTGTGTTTTCAACAGCGCCGTAACCCTCCACGAAATCACAGCTACAATTTCTGAGTACGTTGGGTTTATTTTTCTTTTGTCATTATTATGTAATCTGGTATTCATCTGTTAGAGAGCTAAAATACCCAGAAATGAGGACATGTCTGTGTTGAATTTATTGTTAGCGGCTTTGGTTATTTAGAAGTTTAATTTTATTTGTTCATCTTTCAAGCACAAATGTTTTGTGGACCATAACGTCTTCATTGTTTCGGGTATGCAGTGAAACAACCCTAACTTGCAATTGCGACGTTGTCGGGATATAAGGGCCAAAAAAAAAAGGAACGTTGTCATTTGTGTTTTCAACAGCGCTGTAACCCTCCGCGAAATCACATCGGGATATAAGGGCAAAAAAAACAAGAACGTTGTCATTTGTGTTTTCAATAGCACCGAGAGAGATTCCCTCCGCAAAATCACAGCTACAATTTCTGAGTACGTTGGGTTTATTTTTCTTTTGTCATTATTATGTAATCTGGTATTCAGCTGTTAGAGAGCTAAAATACCCAGAAATGAGGACATATCTATGTTGAATTTATTGTTAGCGGCTTTGGTTATTTAGAAGTTTAATTTTATTTGTTCATCTTTCAAGCACAAACATTTTGTGGACCGTAACGTCTTCATTGTTTCGGGTATGCAATGAAACAGCCCTAACTTGCGACTACCTTCACGGTACTTGTGTACATTATCATGTTGTCTTTACAGTGACTGTCCTCATTCAAGTGGCAATTACACAAGGGACAGTCACTGTGAGATGTCCTCATTTGTGACAAGGACAGTCACACTTAGGACATCTCACAGTGATATTCCCTTATGTAATTGCCACTTGAATGTATTGCTATTGAACCACATTAATGCTTTTCTTCTTCAACAAATGAGGATAGTCACTCTAAAGACAACATGATAATGTACACAATTACCAAAAAATGATCTTGTTAATTGATGTAACACTTTGTCTTGCTCACTCCCTATCCTTCACTAGGGTCTCTTTAGGCCAATGTTTTGACTTGATAGGGTACTTAACTATCCCTACACTCTTTGGGTATCTCTACCCAAGATCCCACTCCTTCAACTAGTGCACACCAACAAGAAATACAACGAACTCTGCTCAATACCAATCCAGCTACTAGGACACTCCTAGTCTTGTCTTCACAAATTGAAACACATTCAACTAGAACTTTACTCCATGGAGAGGCTAGCCACTAGGACCTCTATTGGTTTCAATATTACTCCTTCACCTATACTTTTCATCAGTACTTCAATCCGGTTCATCAAACCATGCCAATTGCACCCAAAAATAGGCTGCTAGCAATTAGGCCTTTGTCAAGCCTTTTTGTTTATATTAAGCCACCTAAAGGGCTTAGGATTCAGATGCCCTTTATTGAGAACTCCAAGATATCTAAGGTCTTCTCCTCCTAGATTTTTTGTACACCAACTCCTACAGCCATGCCTGAAAACAAGTATTTTGACACAACTTGGACAGTCTGACTAAGAGTTTGTTTTCTTAGCAACCAAAGAAACTCACCCAATCTTCTAATTTGACTTGGGGCTTCTTTAGATGTGTGTCTACCTCTCCATGAGATTTTAGTTGAAGCAACCAATGCATTCAACTTGTTGTAATCTTCTTGTAATGATTTGTCATCCCTAACTGTGCTCAACTGACTCACCTAGGACATCATTGCAAACATAGAAAATGAGCTTCCCAGGGCCCCTCCTTCCAAACATATAGTACATGGAGTCTCCTCACCCATTCCAAGAGCCCGTACAAAATTGACAATGGAATGATGAGCTAAGACTCCATTTGTTCAACCTGCCTGGTTCAAACCAACGATAGGGTACTTAACAAAAGAATTAACAAACTAGTTGGAATGCTTCAAAACTCAAAAAAAAACACAACACAGAATAACAAAACAACTTGTACTAACTTTTCCAATAGACACTACGAGCTATCTAATCCATTAATCAACTGACAACAAAGAAACAAAAAAACTCAAGAATTCACTAAAACCATGTTACTCTACAAATCTTCTTAATTCCAAATGTTTTTCCCCCCAACCTTTTGCACAGATCGATGGAGGCCTCTTATAGTTGATCTGATGCCTAATTCAATGGTTTCATATAGTTACATAACCATCTTACTCGAAAATGCTCCCTTGCACAAATGTTGTCAATGTTGTGAATGACAACATTAACAACTTGTTACAACCTTTGGGATTTTGGTTCAAAACTTATTGTTCAAACACCATAAGACCCTAACCATGACTTAGTTATGCTATTTAGACCTCACATAGGCCACTTCTACACTTCTTTGCCCAATTTGACCCCTAAATGCTTCATTCCCACTTTTGCCACAATATTGGTAACTTGGGTACAAATTGGCACTTGCCTACACAAAGGTCACACATGAGGACATCTCACAGTGATCGATTGTCCCTTGTGTAATTGCCACTTGAATGTATTGCTATTGAACCACATTAATGCTTTTCTTCTTCAACAAATGAGTACAGTCACTCTAAAGAGAACATGATAATGTACACTCACTGTAAGGACAGTCACAAATGAGGACATCTCACAGTGACTGTCCCTTGTGTAATTGTCACTTGAATGTATTGCTATTGAACCACATTAATGCTTTTCTTCTTCAACAAATGAGGACAGTCACTCTAAAGACAACATGATAATGTACACTCACTGTAAGGACAGTCACAAATGTACACTCACTGTAATTGCCACTTGAATTACACAAGGGACAGTCATTGTGAGATGTCCTCATTTGTGACAAGGATAGTCACACATGAGGACATCTCATAGTGATTGTCCCTTGTGTAATTTCCACTTGAATGTATTGCTATTGAACCACATTAATGCTTTTCTTCTTCAACAAATGAGGACAGTCACTCTAAAGACAACATGATAATGTACACTCACTGTAAGGACAGTCACAAATGAGGACATCTCACAGTGACTGTCCCTTGTGTAATTGTCGCTTGAATTACACAAGGGACAGTCATTGTGAGATGTCCTCATTTGTGACAAGGACAGTCACACATGAGGACATCTCACAGTGATTGTCCCTTGTGTAATTGCCACTTGAATGTATTGCTATTCAACCACATTAATGCTTTTCTTCTTCAACAAATGAGGACAGTCACTCTAAAGACAACATGATAATGTACACTCACTGTAAGGACAGTCACAAATGAGGACATCTCATAGTGACTGTCCCTTGTGTAATTGCCACTTGAATGTATTGCTATTCAGCCACATTAATGCTTTTCTTCTTCAACAAATGAGGATAGTCACTCTAAAGACAACATGATAATGTACACTCACTGTAAGTGTACATTATCATGTTGTCTTTACAGTGACTGTCCTCCTTCAAGTGGCAATTACACAAGGGACAGTCACTGTAAAGACAACATGATAATGTAGAGAAACGTTGTCATTTGTATTTTCAACAGCGCCGAGAGAGATTCCGTCCGCGAAATCACAGCTACAATTTCTGAGTATGTTGGGTTTATTTTTCTTTTGTCATTATTATGTAATCTGGTATTCAGCTGTTAGAGAGCTAAAATACCCAGAAATGAGGACATATCTGTGTTGAATTTATTGTTAGCGGCTTTGGTTATTTAGAAGTTTAATTTTATTTGTTCATCTTTCAAGCACAAACGTTTTGTGGACCGTAACGTCTTCATTGTTTTGGGTATGCAATGAAACAGCCCTAACTTGTGACTACCTTCACGGTACTTGTGTACATTATCATGTTGTCTTTACAGTGACTGTCCTCATTCAAGTGGCAATTACACAAGGGACAGTCACTGTGAGATGTCCTCATTTGTGACAAGGACAGTCACACATGAGGACATCTCACAGTGACTGTCCCTTGTGTAATTTCCACTTGAATGTATTGTTATTCAACCACATTTATGGGCCCGTTGGGAGCACGACACACAGTAGCATCTACAGAGAAGAAGTTTGGTATGCAATGGTCTTGAAACCTCCTGAGAAATTCTTGGTATGCATTTGTGTGGTGCAAAAGCTTCGTTGAAAGAGAAAAAGAAGAAAAGAATAGAAATGATTTTTTTCTTTTTATGTCATATACTGTAACCAGCTACTTATAACTTGCAAAAATTATTATAACCATTTGAAATTGAAACTTGGTTTAATGTGAAACTGAGAACTGCTTTATTAGAGCTTTCTGTGATTTAGATTCAGACATCAAGAACATTGTTTGCCTAATATTGTGATTAATGCTTATTTATTAATATCTCATACTAACAGACAATTGATAATTGTAGGGAAAACGTCATTGGGGGTCTTTGAGGATCCACCAGAAGCCAAGGAGAAAATGTATTCAAATGCTAAAGATGGTGTAACAGTCCTTACAGCTGTTGAACCTTGCTGTGTAGATCATCTCTGATTCTCCAAGTTCAACAGTACTGTGGTATTCCTTTGGATACTTCTAATGGTAAATTTCAGACATCAAGTTCTTTTTGTATGAAACTACTACATTTGTAATCTATAGTTTTAAACTTTTAGTTTATAAATGTTCATCAGCTTTAGTTCGTATGCTGCCATTTCAAGTATGATTAATGAAGTTACCTTTATCACAGGATGAAAGTGACCAGTTAGCATACTGGTACGGAGCTGGCAGCATTGATACGGTGACTAGGACATCGTTTAATGGTGGTATTGTGTTTTCCCGTGTTTAGGGCATCGGCCTTTTGAAGCATTGCCTTCATCTTTCTTAAGTCTGAGTTTTAAGTTTGTTTATCTCTCTCGGCGCTGTTGAAAATACAAATGACAACATTCTTGTTTGTTTTTCCCTTATATCCCGATGTGATTTCGCGGAGGGTTACGGCGCTGTTGAAAACACAAATGAAAACACAAATCCTTTGTGTAATTGCCACTTGAAGGATGACAGTCACTGTAAAGACAACATGATAATGTACACTTACAGTGAGTGTACATTATCATGTTGTCTTTAGAGTGAATATCCTCATTTGTTGAAGAAGAAAAGCATTAATGTGGTTCAATAGCAATAAATTCAAGTGGCAATTACACAAGGGACAATCGATCACTGTGAGATGTCCTCATGTGTGACTATCCTTGTCACAAATGAGGACATCTCACAATGACTGTCCCTTCTATAATTGCCACTTGAATGAGGACAGTCACTGTAAAGACAACATGATAATGTACACATACAATGAGTGTACATTATCATGTTGTCTTTACAGTGGCTTCCCTCATGTTGTATATTCTTCTTTGTAGATGCTACTATGTGCTAGGGAACTTCTTAGAACTGTTGGTATATTCTTACAACTTGTTACACCTGGGATATTCTTCTCTGTAGATGCTATTGTGTGTCGTGGTCCAAACAGGCCCATAAATGTGGTTGAATAGCAATACATTCAAGTGGCAATTACACAAGGGACATTCATTGTGAGATGTCCTCATGTGTGACTGTCCTTGTCACAAATGAGGACATCTCACAGTGACTGTCCCTTGTGTAATTGCCACTTGAAGGAAAAAAGCATTAATGTGGTTCAATAGCAATGTATTCAAGCGACAATTACACAAGGGATAATCACTCTGAGATTTCCTCATTTGTGACTATCCTTACAGTGAGTGTACATTATCATGTTGTCTTTACAGTGACTGTCCTCATTTGTTGAAGGAAAAAAGCATTAATGTGGTTCAATAGTGATGCAGAGTAGTCAGCAAGAAACTTGGATCTATGTCCCAACCCACTTCAAGACACCAAAATGACTCAACCAATCAATTAGGCTCTGATTTCTATAGGTTAATGTTTAAACTCTGCAAAGTAATGAATTTGAAGATTTCAAGGATCACACAACAACTTATGGACTCAATCCCATTCAATAACAAATTTCCTTTTAGGGACAAGTTCCCTGATTTTATATCAAAAGAGACTTTTAAGGTTCTAGATCTTACTTCCTGCAGCAAAACTTAGAAACCCCTTAGATATCATCTAAATAACAAGAATCATGCATTGGTTGTGATCTAAACAACCCAAGACATCAAAATAACAAACTGACCTAGTGACCCTAATAGGTCTCCCAAACCTGCTCTGTAGCCATAACTCTGCAACTTGCCAAAGGACTCTAAGAAGTTATATGTTTTCTGAGTACCCTTTTTGGATTTCTAACAGACCACCAACTCCCAGACCTTGACTCCACTCCAGCATATCAATGTCTTCATTGAGTCCGCAGACCTAATGCATGCTTTTAGGTGTGGGTTCCAAAACAAAGCATTGAAAATGGGTGTATGAAACCAAGATCAAAGTTTTGGAGTGTTCTCCTGATCTAGATAAACAAGAATGCACAAGTTTTCAAGTCCTCAATACGATGCAAGCTTCTGATTTTATTCTGATTACCATCTTCCCAGCCAAAAACATGGTAGTTTTTGATCTAGGGCTCGCTCTCAACAAATGCAGATGCAACCCCCTGCCTCAGGGCCATCATCTGTGGTTACCAATGCTCCTGTTTTAGGCAATAAGTTTGTTGCATTCCATGAGCCATTGGTCAAGTTTCTTCTACGAGCTTCTGATGCCTCAAAATCTAAGCAGCACCTACACATGCCTCATTGTGGTTGATTATCATTTTGTACATGAATTATAATGAGTAATCAGTTTTGGGCCTTCGAATCTTGTATGTAACATGCACAGGCATTTCATGGCTAAATGAATCTATTTTAAAAGCATCAACTTTTCTTACATGATGCTGGATACATAAGTAGAACAAGCGTATATCAAATTGGAAGCAATCAGAACTCCACAATGACATATTATTTAGAGTACTCTTCAGTTTAAGTAATAATGCATATATTGACACTGTAAAGACAACATGATAATGTACACTCACTGTAAAGACAACATGATAATGTACACTCACTGTAAGGACAATCACAAATGAGGACATCTCACAGTGACTGTCCCTAGTGTAATTGCCACTTGAATGTATTGCTATTCAGCCACATTAATGCTTTTCTTCTTCAATAAATGAGGATAGTCACTGTAAAGACAACATGATAATGTACACTCACTGTGAGTGTACATTATCATGTTGTCTTTAGAGTGACTATCCTCATTTGTTGAAGAATAAAAGCATTAATGTGGCTGAATAGCAATACATTCAAGTGGCAATTACACAAGGGACAGTCACTGTGAGATGTCCTCATTTGTGACTATCCTTACAGTGAGTGTACATTATCATGTTGTCTTTACAGTGACTGTCCTCATTTGTTGAAAGAAAAAAGCATTAATGTGGTTCATTAGCAATGTATTAAATAATTATTATTTTTTATCCACCCACGAGCGTCGCAATTGCGACGGGCGCCCGTCGTAATGCGATGCAGGCACCCGTCGCAATTGCTTGGGAGGCCCGTCACAATTGCGACGGCCCTCCGAAGCCATGCGACGGGGGGGCGACGCCCATGCCACTAACAAATCTTAGCGACATTGTGACGGGAGGGTGTCGCAATCGCGACGGCTACCCATAGACGTCGCAATTTGCGACTAAAAAATTGCGACGTCTATGGGTGTTGCTATTGCGACACATAGCCGTCACAATTGCAACACATAGCCGTCGCAAAATGCCCCCAAATGTATTAGTGACTCCATTGAACTCTGCTCTTGCTGAAAATAATGGAGAACTCTTGGCCACCACTTTCTTATAGGACAACTTTTCATTCGACTTTTCAGCATTAATATCCTTTGCAGGTTCATCATACTTATCATTAACACTAACACTTGCCTCCGCATCTCCCATAATGATCTCAACCTCTCTCTGTCAGATGTCACCATTATTATTCGGCCCTCCCATCACACATTTGAACCAGGCGAGGGAAGGGTAAACCATAGTTCACAAAAGAAAGGCGAGGGCACAAAGAAAACATAAACCAACAAAAAGAAAAGCACGCACACAAAACAAAAACAAACCAAGGACACATAGCAAGGTGACTCAACACACAAGGCAGGAGACACGTGTTTAACATGCCAAACAAGGAAAGATGTAGACATAATCCTCCGTCAAATCCACATATTTGTAGAGTGCCACCTTCATCATCTTTTAGAATGTTACTTTATAGTTAAAAATATAGGGGTAAGGAATTAGAATTCAATGCATTAGGAAAAGCTTTAGAAATTGGGACATCAGAGTGGAGAACATAAATTTCCCCATTGTCTAATACTTTACTAAGTTTTAGACATTTAGAGGTTGAAATTTCCTCTATTATTTCTCCTTCTTCAGGTTCTTCATAGGCATGGAAATTATATAATAAATTATTTTTAAATTATATTTTATTAAAAATATATAAATTTTTAGAATCAAATTTTGATGGTACTTAGTTTTCATTGGATAGTTTGTATCAATTAAGTGTTCATAGGTGAATGCAATAGTATTTGCCTACGTGAAGTACAAAAAGTAGTAAAATCAGGATGCTAACTCTTTGACAACAAATTAACAATCCTTAATATCAAAATAGTCCAGAGATATAAAACCCGATGAAATAAATAATGTTTGTAAAATGTAAACTAAAAAGTCAAAAGAGAGCCAACAAGTGGTTGAGAAAACAGGCCACCTTAGTCTTCAGTAAGGAATTTAAATAAGTCCTTATAGTTTCCTTCATCATCAACATCCTTCTCCAGCACCTTCTATAGAATACAAGCTTGCATGTTATTATGATGATCTAAATTTTAAGTTGTGCGTGTTGATCCATCCAAAGTGTCATGCTACATTGACACAATATATACTTTTGAATCAAATTTTTAGTTGAATAGGTAGTGACAAGTATCATAAATCTCTACATTGAATGAACTTCTATGGTATTGCATACGCTTGGTTTTTGATGAATTTTGACATGAACTATCACTAGCAAGTAAATGATGCCACAAAGACTACTTAATTGGGATCACTTGAATTAGTCTTATTTATAAGAGGTTCAATTTAAATAACTCTTGTGAAGCCAATAAGAGGTTTTTAGAGGTGTATATAGCATTAACTCATGTTCGACGTTGTGATTTCAATATAATTCACAACTTACCACTTGCCTTAGATATGTATTATGATATGATGGCTCTTTCAAATGACAAGATCCTCAAGTCACATGCAACCATGCATTCGCAAGCCCCCATAAGACATCCTCTATGTTAGATAGATGTTATGGTCATCATCATCATCATCATATATTCATGCATACATACATACCAAACTTGATCTAGATGGTGTTTGGAAACTAAGAAAGGAGTTAAGGAAGATAACGAGACAATCAAGCATAATAATTGATCATTCACTTACAACTTATATGGTAAAATAGATTCCAAAAGTTGTGTTGGATACATGTTTCTCATTAAGAAATCTCACTTGCCATGGAAACCATCTTTGTATTAGGATTGATGTTTTATTAATACATATACAATTATTTAGAAATGACATGGAAAGGGGTCAATATTCCAATGTCACTCTCATAGAAGAGGGAAGAAGGTTTGTCTTACTTTTATTATGCAAGGATTATAATTATGAATACATATGTTAGTTTCTCAACTGTTGGTGAAAGGGTGGAAACTAAGAAATTAAAATATACTTAGTGGAGGGGAAATTAATGACCAATATACTTGTAAAATAAACTTAGTGGGGGAAAAAGTAATGACCAGTAAACTTGTAATTAATATAGTGAGAGATGAAAAATATACATGCATTGAAGAGAAACCCGAGAAACCAATTTTTTAGTTGGTCAAAATGAGATAATGTTAGAAATTTTATTGAGGATGATTGTCCTCAATTTAAGAGGCTGGTATTAGAATTAGATATTTTTAATAGATGATTTGAGAAAATTCTAATAGTTTGGGTTCCATACAATAATCCAGCCCTAATATGACAGGAAATCATTGATGCTTTCTAATTTGTTGTGACTCAAAGATGAAAAAATGAGTAAAATATGCCAATAGATAAATGAAAGAAAATTATTAATTACCTTTCCTTTTACCTTTTCATCTCATGGGTTGAGCTAAAGTAGAGGCACCATTACGTGGTTGATTTTCTCTTTGATGTGCTTGGAATGTGGATATATTTCTCAATAACAACCTAATCATAGCATAAGAAAAGGAAAGATGATTTCAACAACATAAACCTAGCTTCAATGGATATCCAAAATGAAAGAGGGATGCCTTAACTTATAGATTTTTTGTGGCTAAAATGGAGGGTCAAGATGCAATTTGAGTTGGAGGGTCAACATTAGATAAGAATGAGAGGTCTTAGCATTGTGACAAGTTTCAAAAGGTAGAGACATGATAGTTGAATTTGGCATGAGGTGTTGGCCATATGCAGGCATTGCATTATGTTTTCATTAATGTGAAACTTGTTTGTGTTGATGAAAAAGTTGGAGAGCATCAGAGTAGTGATTTGTGCACTAATTGCGCTTTTCGTTGGTCCTACCATCAATGAAAAAGGGGAATATTGTTATCAATTTGAGTTCAGTGTTGCCATTGATGTCGACTAGATGTGAGTGGATGTCTACCTAATGGGTGGTGATTGATGGAGGTCTGGAAATAAGTGTTTGAATGTTCATATAATCTCTAGTGATGAAGTTGAGTGAGTATGTGTTATTTTTGGAAGGTGATAGTATTGGAAGCTAGAATATGCAAGTAAGAGTATTTCAAGTCTGTATGGGAGAATACTCTGTGTTCCTCCATATTTGAAGATGATGGTTTTTAGTTTTGGATTTAATGCATATATTCTATGGATGTTGTACAATTATGTTTTAGGTCCTTAATAATTTAATTGAAGTGGTTGGTAGTTACAAGTTGTTGACAGTGTGGTTGCCTATGAGGAATGGTCTAGAGAATGCTCTACATTAATCCACATTGTTGTTTTTATTTGTGTGGTTTGGAGGATATGTTCTATTTTGGTTGGATCATATTCTTTTGGTCTGGATATGCATTATAGGTTGGTTTGAGATGTTGTTATGGGTCTTACCATGCACGTGAATATTTTCTTTAAGTTATTCACATCGGATGATGTTTTTGGGCCAAGTGGTAAATGTTCTACATTGTTTATCTACACATTATGTTTGATGTCAACTTTAGAGGATGTATTGTTGCATGTAATTCATTTGGAAAAACTTAGGAATATGTGTTGTGATGTATTTGGGTCCCCTTTAACTCCTAAAGTGGGCCGCATCTACCGTAATTTTTCATGGTGGCTAACTTGATTTGAATTATTTTTATTTTGCATGTGGCCAACCTAGTTGAGGTTTTTAATGGACAAGTTGATATACATATATATATATATATATATATATATATATATATATATATATATATATATATATATATATATATATATATATATATATATATATATATATATATATATATATATCTGTGTGTGTGTGTGTGATTTAAAGTGTAGATTGATTGTGAATTATGTTGAAGTATGTGTGGTCAATAATAAGTGTGAAGATTGTTAATACAGGTCTGATTACTGAGAGGGGAGGGGTGAATCAGTAATCAACAAATTTTCTGATTTAAAACTCTTTAAACTTTATGTACCAAAACATTCACCATCAATTAACATGAATAGAAACTTTCAAAGTATGCATCCACAAATAATCAATCACACAATGAAGACATCATATTTTTCTCATGGAAACCCAAATGGGAAAAACCACAATGGGAGAACTTTGGTACCCACTAAATATGTACTCTTCTAGAATACACCTTGTGAGGAGCTTACCTAGTTAAAGGTTTACAAAATCATTGTTAGGTGCTACCCGGTCAATGGATTTTTCTATAGACGTGTTACGATCTTTTCCCTGTTAGGGGTAGCCTTGTTAGAGTACTTTAAACATTCAACACAAATGCCACCTCGTTAGAGGATTACAACTAAGATATGTTAGGATCTACCCGATTAAGGGATTTCACTGTTACAATGGTTAGAAAGCAACAAATAAAATGATCTTTGAAATTGCACTACCTCTGCATGATCAGATCCTATTAAGCTTTGAAACTCTTCTCCACACAATATACTCTTTTTTGTCTTGATCGCACTTGATTCCTTTACTTTATTTGTCACCACACCCTTCTACAATTCACAATCATCAAATAACTCCTTTTTCAACTTTCTAATATATAGCTTTTCTTCCACCAACTTAAAATAAACCTTAGATCTAAGATACAAATGATCTAGATCATGTTAGGTAAGATACAAGGTATCTAACAAATAATAAACCATTTTTCTCTAACCATGTCGGCTTCCATATATATTTCACCTTAGAAATTAAAACATCTTCAAAAACTCTTTTGACCAAAAGAAACTTCTTGAAGAATCCACCTCAAACGCATACCTTGGGCAATGTGATGTCAAACACTTTCCACAAATCACATAACTTCCTTACTACTTCACTAAAAACATCACTGATCCCATTGCCACTTCAAATTTCTTCAACAATTCACAAATCTTCATTACCTATTCGAGAACTTTGTCTTGTTTATCTGTTCATTATGTCAATATCGCTTCCAATCAATTAAACCATTTTCATCGGTCCACAATATGAGTCGTGATCCTCAACATAATATCTAGACATTGTTATCAATCATATCATATAACTGCTCCATCCAACGCTTCACCGATTTGAGATAACATTCAAATTACTTACTATATGTCACTAATTGTTTTAGCAATTACTCGATTTGATTTCATTCAAACATAACCAACACAATACTTCATATCAAATTTCACGGTTGCAAACTTAACATCATAACACACCATATTCTTCCTTAGAATAGAAACTTTAGAAATATATTGCGACTTATGATTTACTCACACAATATCTGGTAACATACTGAAAACACTAAGTCAATTGGTTGACATTAATGACAACCAAATAATTGATTCACCTATCATTAAATCTGTACCAATCTTCATCAATGAAACACTTAGCATCACAGTTATGCTAACAATCTCCCCCTTTGGAATTGATGACAACACTCTTAACTTCTCCTCTTAGCTTCTAAGTTTTTCTTGTAAACACTATGTCTCTCTCATGACAAATCTCTTTTGCAAAATGTTTCCTCTTTTGTCTACACCTCTTATCATAGTTATTCCTTTATAATTTTCATATTCTACACATATTCTCCTTCTTTATAATGCATCTTCTCCCCCTTTGTCTAATCATTCAGCCATCTTGGATTATACTTGAGTGTTCTTTGCTTGTTCTTTTGTCATCACTGCATTACACCATCATAATAAGACATCTCCCCGATGGAGTAGTCCACATCTACATCAATTCTTACATATGATATTCTAATAAACACATATGAACTAATGCAATCAACATCATCTAATTAACTTCAGATAGGAGAATAGCCCCTAATCTACCTCTGAGATACTCAAAGATATTCTTTGGTAATGGCTCGGTGAATATATCAACAACTTGTTCTTTAGTAGACACATAGTCAAGCCTTACTTCCTTCTCATGTACCTATTCCCTTAGAAAATGATATTTTATTGCAATGTGATTTGTCTTTGAGTGCATCACTGGATTCTTGGAAATGTTTATTACACTAGTGTTATCACAATAGATAACAACCGGTTATGTGACCTTCTCATGAATTCCATCACTGACAATTAATAGTTGGGGCAACATACTATGTCTTTGTAGTATATTGTGAAACATAATTCTTCTTTTTACTAGTTCAAGAGACTGATCTTTGACCAAGAAAGAATGCTCCACTACTTGTGCTCTTCCTATCATCAACATTACATGTCTAGTCTACATCAGTAAGCACATTCAAAGAAAAATCTCCATCCTTACCATACCATAGGCCATAATTTTTAGTTCCCTTGAGATATCTAAAGATCCTCTTCACTGCAACCATATATGAGTCCTTTGGGTTAGAGGAAAACCTTGCAAATTTTACAACAATGTGAAGGCATATACATTACTCAATCAAAGTACATAAAAGAAGTGTTGAAGACCTTTGGTATGGAGGATTCAAAACCAGCCGGTACACCTATGGTCACCAGATGCAAATTGACAAAGGATGATCAATCAACCGAGGTAAATTAGACACTATACAAATCAATGATTGGTAAGTTGATGTATGTTGTGCATAGTAGACCAGATATTGAACATGCAGTTGGAATTGTAGCAAGATTTTCTGCTAATCCTAAAGAATCACATATGACTGTTGTAAAAAGAATTTTGGGATACTTGAAGAACACTGAAAACTATGGTTTGTGGTACAAGAAAGAGGGAAAATTCAAACTGAAAGTTTACACAGATGCAGATTGAGCTAGAAACATTGATGATAGAAAGAGCACTACTGGTGGAGCATTCTTTTTGGCAGAAAGTCTAGTGAATTGGATAAGTAAGAAACAAGGATGCATTTTCTAGTCCACTGCCAAAGCAAAATATGTTGTTGTTGTTGTTGCTAATTGTTCGAACATTGCATGGATAAAACAACGTTTGAAAGGTATGAATGAAGAGATCACTGATCCAAGGATAATATATTGTGATAACACAAGTGCTATAAACATTTCTAAAAATATAGTGATAATATATTGTGATAACATAAGTGCTATAAACATTTCTAAGAATTCAGTGATAATATATTGTGCTAACACAAGTGCTATAAATATTTCTAAGAATCCAGTGATGCATGCAAAGATAAAGAATATATCTATAAAATATCACTACTTGAGGGAACAAGTACAAGAAAAGCAAGTGAAATTGGAGTTTGTGAAATCAAAAGAACAACTTGCAAATATATTTACTAAACCCTTACCTAAGGATACATTTGAGTACTTGAGGACTAGACTAGGGGTCCATCCCTTGTCTTTTGGTCACTAAGGTGATCAGGAGGTTGCATCAACCTATACTTTATCAAAATATCAAATGATGTTGATGCATATTATTCACACTTTAGGTTTCCTACGATTGTGAAAGCGGAAAGATGAAGAACAAACTAAAACTACATATCGGTACATGAAAGGTACTTGATCTGAACTGAACACCAAAAATAATATTTTGGCTACTGAAGAGCTGTTTATTTTTTTTGGAATTGCTATCAAAGGGAGAGAGGAATCAATGAAATATATATCAAAAGGGATAGAGAAGAAAATAAGGGAGATAAAAATATACACATAGGAAGAAGATCAAATATGCAGGGAGAGTCTGCATAGAGTATTAATGTTGTGTAGGGATTAAACATATTAAATATACAAGCTAGGGAGAGCTTACCAAGTTACAAAATTTTCTTACAGAGTTGTAGAACAGATGTTTGGTATTCTATGACATATTTCATATTGTGTTGCCATCAATGCCAAAGGGAGAGATTGATAACCTACAACTGATTGAATATCTTGAAGGAAAGTTTGACAATGGAATGGACAATTGAAAGATAGTGATTGATGATCACCGAACCACTAAAGTATATGTAAGATAATTAAATTAGTTAATGTATTGGCATTGATGTCAACTAGTTTTGACTATACTTATCATGATGGTTACAAACATCTTAAGAAGGAAAATGGTAAAGGAATGAGATATCTACATGAAGATGAGATGGATAAAAAAGATATGGATATGGTATACATTGGGTAGCTTATTGATGAGTCTATGGCATTATGTTGATGGCCTTATTGTATTACATGATTCTATTATACAGTGAAGATCACGATTGAACAATTTTATGTGGTTAGTAAATGAAGATTTATGTATACACCGAGCAAGTGTAGTGTATGCCGAGTATAGTATTAATCGAGCTAGTAATCACCGACGCATTCTGGTATTGACCAAGTGAAAGAAATAAATGGATTTTGCATCAGCCGACTAAAAATGATGAGCTAGACAATTGGTTATGATTTTGAGGTAAAAGATAATGTTTGTTATGATGATCAAATGGCTGACAAAATTCAAAGATGATCAGATGAAGGAGAATGAAACATGTTAATGACACAACTGCCGAGGAAGGTTAAAGAAAAAAAATGAACAGTGGAGATTAAGAGGAAAAATATATGAATAGAAAGAAAATGGTTTATGATGTCTATATAAGGAGACATGAGATTCATTATCGAGTCTGGGATTGTTGATGTTGCGGGATAATTGGCATGAACAAGGATTGTTTTCATGCAACACAAACCAAACTGGTTGAAGACAAAACTGAGAAAAACTGCAAACAATGCTAAGCATTAGAGAAAGCATATACCGAGAAAAATAGAGTTGGAGGAAATGAAGATGTTGAATTGATTATTGATCAGAGGTATTCTGAGCTTAGCATAGATCTGAAAATCTGCAAATCAAAGTTGTATTTGAATCAGATCATTATTGTATCAGTTTAACCATTGCTACAGATAAATATCTTAACCGAGTGGGACTTAAGAGTCTTTATATTTCAATATGACATTCAATGAATGTTGATTGTTTTCTTGTTGACCCCATAGTGAATGTTTGATCAAAGGAGAATTGTTAGTGATAAATCTTCTAACCAGGTCACACCCCACAGTGTGTTTTGTAACCTTTAACAGGGTTGGATCCTAACTGAGCTCACTTCAAAAGAGTAAATTATTTTGGGTTACCGATCCTAGGTGGTTTTCCCCTAACAGGGTTTCCACGTTAAAAATTTGTGTTATATGTGTATGATGTGTTGAATTGTTGTTTTACTTTACACATTTCTATAACTGGATAGATTGGTAAACATAGTACTTAATTTACTGGTAATCAGTATATGAAGAGAAAGGTACAATTGATATTTTATCGAGTTGATTATTTGATTTGAAATTTTTAATATATACATCTAAGAGATTTGGGATTGTAGGCTAACTGAACTTAACTGATTCACCCCCCCTCTCAGTTATCTAACAAAATTGGTTAAAGTTAAATAATGAATGTTTATGGTTGAAAACTTTTATGAATTTTCACAAGATCGATTCACCCACCCACCCTCTTAGTCTTGTGATGTGTTCAACATAGGGAAGAGGGCAAGGTGTGTTGACACATTTGTGAGCACACATCGGGAAGAACGAGGAGACGACAAATCAAAACATAAGTGGAAAAGTATAAGATAGGTAGACTTGGAAAAATGACAAATGAATAAAAGTGGAAAAGTGTAGGGAGAGGAACACATGTGAACATCCATTAAAATAATTGCTAAACTTGGGAGAGGTGGAAGAGTGAGGGTGACATGTGCATGCAATTATTTATGAAGGGTTGTAGGAATGCCACGTGAAAAGTGTAGGGAGAGGAACACGTGAACATCCATTAAAATAATTGGTAAACTTGGGAAAGATGGAAGAGTGAGGGTGACATGGGCGTGCAATTATTTATGAAGGGTTGTAGGACTCATGCCACGTGACTAAAAGTATAGGAATTTGAAGAATTTAAAATTGGAAGAAATATTAATATGTGATTAGGCATGGTTTTATTAATTAAATTAATTCAACCTATAGATGAAATTTAATTAATTGTAAGAACAAAAAAAAATTTAAAATAAAGTATTTAATTAATCAAAAGGCTTTAGAATATGGTTAATTGGTAATTATTAACTAATATTTTAATTTAATTAAGTTTATATAAGAGTTAGATTTTGGAGTGTCTATATGACTAACATGGACATTGCACATGTAAATTAAATATTGGTCAAAATGAAGCATGCAAGCCATGAAAACACTATATATGGAGACAAACTAGTGGCTTGGATAAAATGTAGGGCAAATTTTCCAATCTCCAAATGCTACCAAGTGAAATTTGTCACCAATGCAATCTCGTGTGTTGTGGCCAAGAGCAGGGTTAATAATAACATTGGAAAGAGACTAAAGAAGATTAAAAAGAGTTATGAGGTTGATTCCCTTATCTAGGCCTTTCCAACCTTGTAAAGGTTTTTTATTTAAATATTATTCTAAATTTAAAGTGAATTGTTCAAAGCCTTCCTCTTCATCTCCTTCTCTAGTGGTTTCTTCCCCCTCAATCACCCAATTGTAGCACCATCTCTTTATCCCTACACTTATGTCTTCGATGGTTAAGAATAAGAATGCTTTGTTGGGAAGACTCCCACTCTCCATAAGGTTTCCTAGCCTTTGATGGTCCTTGTCATTTATAGACCTATTTGTTAGAAGTAGTGGTTTTTGTCAATGCCCAATATAACCACTATACTTATAGAAGACACATGAATGTGTTAAACCATGTATTGAATCCCCACAAAGGACATTGGTGAATTTCCAATAATCCTCCTCCTAGCATTACTTGTCACAACCTACATGAATTTGAACCTGTGACCAAGATTGATACCACTTGTTAGAAGTAGTGGTTGTCATTACACGAAAAGCTCGACTTGTCAATGCCTGATACATCCACTAGACTTATAGAAGACACAAGAGGTTGTTAAACCATGTCGCAAATCCCTGCGAAGGAAGTTGCTGCACTGCCAACACTACTTGTCCAATAAGAAGGGGAAATCAACTTTTTGGATGAGAATCCTCTTGTCTTCTTCCTACACCTTATCTTCCAGTAGCACTTCTAGTTCTTCATGTTTGTGTGGAGCTTGATCAGTCTCCAAGTGGGAGATTGTTGGTATGTGGCAACTGATCATGGAAATATTGTACACTCATAACATAACGTTTGATAAGTAAGTGGTAGTGTGATGTGAAAACATAAAATTTTAATTTTCTCTTTGTTAGATAATACAATAAGTGGGTGGTTGTTTCTTTTGTGGATGTAGCTCACATTGGGTGAACCACATTAAATCTATGTTATTATATTTTTGTCTTTCTTATTTTTGCATTATCCTAATATTGTTTATTGTTTATATCTGCCTAAACCCTAACAACTAGTATCAAATCCATGTATTTCTCAATGATTTGGTAGGAAATTTCAGATTCGAGTGGGAGCAATGGCAGAGGAAGACATGCTTAAGGTTGAAGAGTTCAACAACCAAAACTATCAGCTATGGAAGATTATCTATATCAGAAGGGTCTTTACTTACCGTTGGGTGGAAAATAAAAGAAGTTAGCGACAATGATAGATGAACAATTAGAAGTTCATGATAGGAACACACTAAGAACAATATGGTTGTGACTAGTATCCGTAGTGGATCTCAATATAGAAAAAGAAACAACAACGGAGGCTCTAATGGTGGCTTTAGATAAACTGTATAAGAAACCCTCAACCTCAAATAAGGTATTTCTTATGAAACATTTATTTAATATGAAGATGGAAAAAAGTGGGTCTATTAGTGATCATTTGAATGAGTTTAACACTATTACTAGTCAACTAATTTCTATAACAATAAATTTTGAAGATGACATTAGGGCTCTCTTAAATTTGTGCCCATTGCCTGAAAGATGGAATAGCTTGGTCATGGTTGTAAGTAACTTTGTCTATGGATCGAACACTATAAAGTTTGATGATGTTGTTGGTGTTATCCTTAGTAAGGAAATGCGTCGGAAAAGAATAAGTGAAATGTCGGGTAATGTTTTGACTGTTGAGAACATGGAACAACAGAGGGAAAGAGGAAAAATCCCACATAACCATAGGAGATCTAAGAAGGGTAGATCCAAATCTAGGGTAATTTTGAAGTGTTGGAATTGTGGAAAAAAAGGGACATATGAAGAAAGATTGTTGGTCTTCAAAGGGAAAACAAGGGGACAGACAACAATAAAATAACAAGCAAGAAAATATAACATGTGATGTGTTACAAGATGATTTGATTATTTATTTGGATAATATTATTAATTTTGGGTGTTAGACTCAAGCAATTCTTTTCATGCCACTAATCATAGAAACTATTTTCTAGACTATGTTCAAGGTGATTTTAGACACATTTATTTCAGTGATGATCAATAATGCAAAATTATTGGAAAGGGAAACATATAGATGAAATTTCCAAATGGAAATTAATGGTTGTTGAAAGAGGTGAGATATGATACTAACTTGAAAATAAATTTAATATCAGCAGGACAACTAGGAAGTGAAGGTTGCATAGTCACATGCACAAATAGTTTGTGGAAGGTTACTAATGTCTCATTGACAATAGAAAAAGGGAAAAAGGTAGGTACTTTATATTTATATACTAGTGATACTAATTATTTTATTTCCCTAGCTTCCACAGGAATGGATACAACTACATGACATATCGACTTGGGCACATGGTGAGAAGTAGATGAAGATTCAACATTCAAATAATTTATTGCCAAGTTTGAAACAAGTTGATTTGAATTTTTGAAAAAACCATGTTTATGGAAAATAGAAGAGAGTAAGATTTCTTAGAGTTGGGAAGGAAAAGAAGAGTGAAAAGTTAGAGCTTGTCCACTTATACGTACAAAAACTAACTCAAGTATCATCTCTTGGTGGCTCTTGTTATTATGTTACTTTTACTGATGATCCAACTAGGAAAACTTGGGTTTATTTCATTCCTAAAAAATATAATATATTTGAAATCTTTAAGAAATGGAAAGATTTGGTTGAGAATGAGACATGAAACAAGTTGAAGTGTCTCAGAGCAGATAATAGAGGTGAATAATGCTATAGAGATTTTGACAGCTATTGTTCATACAATGGGATTCATAGATAAAAGATAGTTCCTAGAATACCATAGAGAAAATGATGTGTTTGAAAGTATGTCTAGAACAATCATGGAGAGTGCAAGGAGAATGAGATTGCATGCAAGATTGCCCTTACAATTTTAGGAAGATGTTATAGATACTATTGTTTACTTAATAAAAAAGGGCCTTCAATTTCCTTAGATGATGGTATTTCAGAGGAGACATGGATAGGAAAAAAGGTAAACTTGATGCAGGAGCATCCAGGGTGTAAGAGCAATCTAGCATCACCCAAAAATATTATTACTTTTCAATAAGGGCTATCTTTGGACAGAGTTACTATTTTTAGTGGGTTGTTCATTTGAGTACAAATTGTTCCATTTTCTTTCCTGGAGGTTCATTTTTTATATATAGCATGTTGGTAAAGTTTCATAGCAAGATCAAATCCAGTTTTGAAGTTATTGCATTTTTTGCTTTGGCGGAGAGGTACAAAAAACTTTGAGCTCATTTTTTAAGGCTTTAAAGGCTCCGAAAATGGGTCAAACTTTAATCAACTTGAGCTTCACTATCTAGGGTGTAAAGTGCTTCATACCATTTCCGAAATGGAGTTATAATAGCCAATCAACTCAACGGTTCACAAGTTATGGTTTTTAGAAGTAGTGCCTTCAGGGTGTCAATTTCAATGCAAAAAGGAAAATAGGGAAAATCACTTAATGAGGGAAATTGAACTACTAGGCCCCAAAATGGGAAATTTTACTTTCTAGAATATTCTAAGATGGCTAATTGTGATACTTAATAGGGCTAAAGGGGAATTTTAGGGTTTAGTTCTAGAAGTGTAGATTATGGCTTTGTCTTGTAGATTATTGTAATGAAAATGCCCATGTGGCTATAGCATGTTTTTCTAAATATTGTAATTTTTTATTTCATTGAGGATAATAGAAAGCAAGTGTTGGTGTTGTTTCCATTAATTTGTTCTTGCAAATCATTGTTTATCTCTCTATTATGTTGTGTGTTTGGATAAATAAGGGGAGTACCTTTCATGAAAACTACTCATTTTTGAAAACTTGTGGTTGTGAATGGTTTGTCCATATTGATATAGAAAATCAATCAACAATTGAGGAAAAAATCCAAGAAGTCTACTTTCATTAGATATGGAGTTAATGATTTTGGTTATCCTCTATGGGATTACGAGAATCACAAAATCATTAGGAGCACAGATGTCATATTCAATAAAAAGTGACGTACAAGGATTAGATACATGGAAAGAAGAAATAAAAGGAACACACACAACACACGGTGCTTAATGAAATATCATAAAATGTAACCAACAGTGCTAGAAAATATTGAGCAGCCAAAACCACAACATATTCCTCAAACTCTGGTAAGAAGACCGTCCAAGATAAGTAGACCTCCCAAATGATATTCTCTTTCATTATATTATGTATTATTAATTGATTTAGGTGAACCAGAAAGTAATGCAGAAGCAATATAGGTTGAAACCAAAAAAAAGTGAGAGCGAGGAATGAAAGAGGAGATGGATTCCTTAATACAAAATCAAACTTGGGAGTTAGTTGAATTGTCTAAAGGTAAAAGAGCATTGTCTAACAAATGGGTTATAGGTTAAAGGAAGAACATGGAGGCAAGAAAAGATATAAGGATAGCCTTGTAGTAAAAAAATTTGCACAGAAAATGGGTATTGATTTTGATGAAACATTTTCTCCTATTGTTAAAATGACTTCAATTTGAACTATTCTAAGTCTTGTGATTGTAGAAGACTTGCATTTAGAATAATTAGATGTCAAGACAAATTTCCTCCATGGACATTTAGATGAAGAAATTTGATTGTAGAAACCACAGGGATATGAGGTCAAAGGTAAGGAGGACTTAGTGTTTAGGTTGAAGAAGAGCTTGTATGGGTTGAAACAAGCACCTCAGAAATGGTATTTGAAATTTGGTAGGTTAATGGAAAATTGAGGTCATAACAGACGTCATTTTGATCATTGTGTTTATTTTAAGATATTGGATAATGGTAGCTATATTATCTAGTTATTATATGTTGATGACATGCATGTTGTTGGGTCTAATATGTAGTATAAATGACCTTAAATAGAATTTAGCACAATCATTTTCTATGAAGGATCTAGGTGTAGCAAAACAAATCCTTGGTATGAGGATAATTAGAGATAGGAAAATTCACACATTAACATTGTTTCAAAGTGATTACATAGAGAAGGTATTGAAAATATTCCAGATGCAAGATGCAAAACCAATTAGTACACTTGTTCCTAGTCATTTTTAATTGTCCAAGGGGATGAGCCCCAAGACATAGGAGGAGATGGAGTACATGTCTAAGGTTTCATACTCTTTAGTAGTTGGCAGCTTGATGTATGTCGTGGTGTGTATAAGGTCAGATATTGCACATGCAATGGGAGTTGTGAGTAGGCATATGCACAATCTTGGAAAAGAGAATTAGAGAACAAAAAAGTAGATCATCAATTATTTTAGAGGTACAACAACTCGATCATTATGGTTTGGAGGCTCGCATTCCACTCTACAAAGCTATGTTGATTATAATTTTGCAACAAATATTGATAGCAAGAGGTTTACCACATGGTATGTTTTTATTGTAGGTGGTACAATGATAAGCTATATTTCTAGATTGCAAAAGTTTGTAACACTTTAAACAAGAGAAGCAGAGTATGTTGTTGCTACAAAGGCTAATAAGGAGATGATTTGGTTACAAAGGTTTATGGAGGAATTGAGCAAGACACAAGAGCATAGCAAGTTATACAGTGACATTTAGAGTGTGATTCATCTTGTAAAGAACTTAGCCCTTCACACTAAGACCAAAAACATATAGCTTTAGTACCATTTCATATGCTCAGCTTTAGAGGATGGATAGTTGAAGATGGAGAAGATACAGACTAGCTAGAATCTTGCATATATGTTGACCTAGCTAGAATCCTGCATATATGTTGACCAAGGTAGTAACTTGAGAGAAACTGACTTCCTTCTCAATTTTTATTAATCTGCAAGCTTGATCATAGTGGAGATGAGAACCAACCAAGTCCAAGTGTGTTAATCTAGTAGGAGCTACAAGAGTAGCAATGTTGCTATAGGATCAGTCTCCAAGTGGGACATTTTTGGCATGTGGTGAATAATCATGAAAATATTGTACCCCTGTAACGTATACATCATAAACTACCTCAAAAGGCTTGATAGATAAGTGGTTGTGTGATGTGAAAGAATTAGATTATAATTTTGTCATTGCTAGGTAATAAAATAAGTGGATGGTTATTTTTCTGGTGGATGTAGCCCACATTGGGTGAGCCACATTAAATATTCTCATTATTGTATTTTTTCATTCTTATTTATGCATTATCTTAATATTGTTTATTTCTCATTTCTGCATAAACCATAACACCTCCAACTATCTCAATGACAAAAATAAGAAAGGAACCCATGATGCAAGTTAAAGTATGTGTGTCTTAAGTCTCTCAACCTTCACCTAATTGTACTATTCTTCATCTTATTTTAGAAGTGAAGACAACCTCTAAAGATGAGAAATTTGATCTTTTTCTCCCTCCTATAATTGTACTTGATCCACACCATCATCGAAACCAATTTGTGTGTGGTCACAAGTATTGTCAATTTGTGTTGACTTGAGAACAAACTACTGGAATCCTCCTCTGATGTGATCACGTATGAATCTTTTTATACCTCCCTTTCCTCCACAATGTTTCTCCCATAGCACCTTCATTCCTTGTTAAGATTCTAATGAACCTCACCCAAAAAGGGTGCAAATGTTCCAAGCTCCTTCAATGGAACCTTTACTCATTCTAAATCCTCCTAAGATTCCTCCATTCTTTGAGCCATCAAATATACCTAACAAAAAGAATGTATTCATTATCACACTTCTTGCACTTCCTCCCTTTTAGTACACCATCATGTCTTTCCAAACATTCTTTGTCTCATCACCATCGATGTAAGCATCCCCTAAAAACTACCCAAAATAAAATTTGAAGACTTCCCAACACCACCTTATAGAAATCAAAAGAAACATTCACCTTCTCCTCCTCCAAGCCATTCTACATTTGTTTTTTCTCATAGAAGTGATTCCCTCTTTTTTTTCAATTTTCACTACTCTCATTCAAGAGATTAGCAATGATAGCCATGTTCTCACATATTTCGACAAGGATTCACCAGACTTGTCCAATGAGGAGAATGTTTTTCAATCCTCTATGGATATTTGGGAAGTTTCTACGATCTTCAAAAGAATGTTAATATGTTCCCAACAAGAATTACAAGATGATATTGTAATTAGAACTAGCTCTTCAACTCTTGTTGTCGATAAAACACCTAGTAAGACTTTAACAATGCTTCCCTTACAAGCTCAACCTCCTCCTCTTTTGATCAAGATAGGGAGATGAATGATCTATTCGGGGATGAAACTTAGAGAAATACTTCATAAATGTAGAATTTAGATATTTGCATTATTGTTTTGTGTTTCCAATACTTATTTGTTTATGTTTTTAAATCTATGTATTGGAGGACCCGTGGTACCCTTGTAGATACATGAATACAAGGGAGATAAAATATTGTGAATTTCTCCATTTTTATCATCATTCTTCTATTTATCATAGTTTGTATTTATGAATTTTATGGATGATGCAAAATATTGTGGCATTTAGGTGTCTTCCATGCTATCCCAATAAAATATATTTATCTTGACGTGGCTTTATATCTTTTCTTGTGCTTGTAGTTCCATTATACTTGGGAAAAAATGACTTTAAAGATCTTTCCTCTTATGATATGCATGATTATCATATATTCATACAAACCCAAGTTCTATGGATCCCTTAGAGTTTGGTTGTGCTAGTGATGGTGTAGCTCTTTATGTGACATCCCTACATTGTGCAATGTCATTCCATGAGTGCAATACTATATGTTTTATGATGCAACATCCTTGTTAATACTCAAATGTTCAAGATTTTGTCTTTCTCTCTCCTTAAAATAAATTTCATTATTAGTAGCGTGTAATTATTTTAATGAGAGCTCAACGATGCATAAACCTTATTTTCTTAATTTTCAAAATATCAAATGAACTTTATGCTCTTTTTGCAACTTGGTAGCATATGAGCCACCTAGCATAAAATATATTTTGAGACTATGGGCTTGCATATGTCCTACCTATCCTACAATGTAGCTTGTCATAATCGTGGTTGAATAAAAGCATTGCATGGACTCTAGCATAATGCAACTCATTCTTCTTATCTATTAAATCATTTATCCCACACTCTACCTACTATCTATCTTTCTCTTCCTCTCTCTTCTTTTCTTTCTCTTTCTACTCAATTTTTGTCCATGTGTGCTTGTTTGCATGAGTGTTTGTCTTGTATTTTCTAAGTTTAGTGAATTATTTTGTAATGTTTTTGTGGAATATTCATGTCTTGTGAAGGATACCTTAGCTATTTTATAGGTTTTCTCACTTGGGTCATATCCACTTGGATTAAAGATTATGTTTCCACCTCTTTTTTCTATGGTAAGTAACATTTGGCATTGTCATTTCCTACTTTAGTATGCATATTTAGTGTAGTTCATATACCTGCTAAAGTGGGGGCAAAATGTAGTGTCAAAATTACACACCCTTACAATTTCACTCAAAATAATGTCATCGCTTTAGCATTTGATATAAAAAATTTCTAACTACAACATGCTAACACCAATATCTCATTTTTTTAGCAATTTAATATTGTTTGCAGCTTTTTCAGTTTGAATATTTTAGATAGCAACACTACATGTGAATGTTTGAGTGGCCGACTAGCATCCCATGAAAATCCACTTCTAGTGGCTATTGGAGCATTAACTTCTTGTGAATATTGTAAAGTAATGCATCTACATATAGTTTCCTTAAACAAATCAACTTGACTTGCAGTTTTGATTTTGAAAAGTTGATTTTTTACATTCTCGCTCATTTAGCTTTACAAATTTTGAAGTTCTCTTATTTTGAATAAAAAATCTTCGTATTTCTCTGCATGTAGGATTATGAAAGACAACATTACAAAAACAACAATGTTATATTTGGATGTTTTTCTAAACATCCAAGTGACCTCATTTTTTTTCTTGTCATCTCTTTCCTAGTTTCTTTATCATTTTATACTAGCATTTAGAGATTCTTTGTGCTAATGTAGTGCAATCATACCATTTTATATTATTATTTTTACATTTTTATTTTAAAACCAACAATACTAACATTTTATTTTATATATTTTAAAAATATTGGTTACTATGGAGGCAAAAATATCAAAACAATGGTTCAATTGAGGCAAGCCCCTTAATAGACAAACAAAAATATTTTTTCTTTTTCTCCTTGTGTTGAGTTTCAGTATTGGAAGAGAGGGACCACCTCAATGATATATTGCCTCTTCTCTTTGTGTCTCCTTTAAATTTTATAGTTGTCAAATATTAGAGAAAGTTTCTTGTATTTTGTTATTTTGGATATGCTTTATGTATTTTGAGCTCATTGTTTTCACAATGTACATGCACAAATAGGTGACAAACATTTATGCACTTTTTGTTTTGCAATTACATTGAATGAAAACATGAAAAAGGATGTTTATGCTATGCACTGGTGTTAATGGAAAAGGCATCAATAAAATTCTATAGTCTTCTTTGGAATCAATACTTTCGTATATGTGTAAAGGATTCAAGAAACTTCTAGAATCTTCTCTGAAATCAATACTTTTCATATATGTGTAGATTCATTTGTAGTTTTCATAGTACATATATATAATTTCACCACTTTTTTATAACTAGAATATATCAAGTTTTAAATGAATATTTTATACTTTAATTTCCAATGTAAGTAGTTGTAAAAATAATAAAGCAAATAGTTGATAGAATTGTTGATTTAACCTAGTGTAGTGCATTAGATTTTTTTCCAAGAAAGATACACATTCCTTTGCAAGAAGTAATTTTTCTACATTACAACATTGATAAATAGAATTAGCAATACCTTAAATGATACTTTCATTTTGAAATTCCAGCGGGAACTCATGGAGCCTAACTTAAATAGAAACCATTTGACCTTCATAGCATTTAATCTAGTAGCCCATATTTTTAAATAAAGACAAACCTTACCAAAAAAATAGGGACAATGCCCTGTAGAACTCTTGAACCATCCAAGCATTGAAAGGAGAATAAAAGGAAACTATTTAACAAGGTCACAACATGGACTTGACTTGAAACATTCCAATATTTGGATGCCCCACAACAAACAACATTAATATTCCACCAAGAACCAAAGAATCTCTCAATAAGGGTAAATTATGTACCAATAAAAACTTTGTCCACCAATACATCCAAAATCCCAAAAGAGATAAAAGAAACACTATCAATACTAAGAGATGTGTATGAAACTGAATCCCCATCAAATTTGAAATGAACAAGTCCACTCAAAATCCTACTCAAAACCATGTTTTTTTTATGATTAAATATAACTGAATGAGAATGCTATTTATTTTTCCATGTTGATGATTAGTTTGATCATTAAAGTTAATGCTTCAACTATAATTTGTCGTTATGAGATATAATGTGTGCATTGAGTGTGATGGGTTACACTAGGCTAACAAAGAGGTGGAGGATTATTAGAGCCACTTTTACTCATCTTGCTCCACAATAGTGGAGCAACAAGATTTTTTATGTTATCCTATTCATCAAACCATATTGGTTGAGAGCGATCAAGATCCCTTGCTAGTCATTTGTGACCCCTAGCTTGTTCATTGTGTCATTTTCATCTTTAATTATTTCCAAAGGTTGAACAAATGTGTTAGGTTGACCTGTTGGTTTATAGTATTCCACAAATTGCACTATATGAGCTTTTCTAAATGGGATTATATTTTTGTTTAATAACCTTTTTTGGGGGGAATTGGGATTCTTTTTTCTTGTTTTTGAAAAGAAGGGGTTATTTTGCAATAAAAATATAACACGATTCTGTGTGGATTTGTCGGCTCTTTTGGTTGAAATTAACATAATTATGAGAATCACCTCCTTAGACTAAAACTTTCTAGTAGAAATCACCTAAGTGTGTTGAACAATCTAAATAACTAAGAGGAAGGGTGAGTCAGTTATCATAAAATAATTTTCTTAACCTTAATTAATCCAGAACAAATTTAAACCATTCATATAACTAAAATAAATGTGAACATGAAAGAACATTTAAGCACTATACACCATGAACAACATAGTTTATGTGGAAACCCAAGATGGAAAAAACCATGGAGAAACTAATTCTCATGAATAAAAACACTCGTTAAGATGATTTTTATAAAGGCTCGTTGCCAGTTTTCTCACTATAGGTAAGGCTCAATGTTGGTTGGCTCACGATTGGGCTAACTACCTAGAAGTAATAAGGCTCACTACCAAATACAAAAGGATCACATCTTGAATGAGAATTATGAAAGGGAATCCACCACTTAAATGACTGTCACCAACAATAGCAACACCAGAAGAATATTTATGTTTGCTACCAGTTGCACAAAATTGCATAGACATCAATACACGGATCTTTCCTTGTTAGATTCACGTTTACTATGCACATACTCACAAGCATCAAACAAAATCATCAGTTACATATATCATGCCATGTCACTATAAACATCAAGTCAGCCTAACATAATTTGAAATAGGTCACCACAAAATATTTATGTGGTGGTAAGGAATTAAACATGGACCATGCAACATGCTACACATTCACCATGATATTTAGAACCAAGAAATAGTTGGATATACACATTACAATGCAAACACTTGTTTTGAAGCACAACAACCATTTGCCATATAAGTTAGGACCCAAACGAGTGAACCATAATATGTTGCAACATGAATGAGATGAGGACAAACATGGCCAAAGATAAATCTTCACAACACATCATCCAAAGCATGCTACACAGGATCACTAAAGCATCAAATCTACATCCAAACATAAGATATATTGACATCAATGACAACAAAAATAACAACATCAACATCACATTCCAACAATCTCCCCTTTTTTCATTGATAAAAACACTAATCGATAACAAAGAAAACAACTCAATATCAAATAATGTTAACATCAAAACCTTTATTCTTCTCCCCCTTTGACAATAATGACAAAGGGCAAAACTCCCCCTAACAAACTCACACTGCTCCCCCTAAGAGGAAGCTACCAAGCATTGATCTAGAAAAGAATGAGCATATAATACCTTGGACCAATGCACACACCGATGCATTTACTAAACACTAGGAAGAGGTAGAACCCCCAGCTTCTGCCTGAGATACTCAAAAGTATCCTTGCACAATGGTTTTGTAAAGATATATGCAATCTTCTCATTTGAAGGTACATATTCAAGTCTTATCTCATTGTCCAAAACCTTCTCTCTTAAGAAATGATATATTATGGATATGTGTTTTGTTTTGGAATGTTGTACCGGATTATTGGAAATATTTATAGCAATGGTATCATCACACATAATTGAGATCGGTTTATTAATGTTATGTCAATATCCTTCAAAGTTTGTTTCATCCATAGTACCTGAGTGCAACATGAAGATGTTGCAATGTATTAAGCTTCAACAGTAGCTAATGATATAGAATCCTTCTTCTTACTCGACCATGCAACCAACTAGAAGCCAACGAAATAAGCTCCACCACTAGTACTCCACCGGTTATAAACACATATGGCCCAATCAACATCGCTATATGCTATCTGCAAAGTGAATTATAAACCCTTTGGATACCATAATCCAAAATCTTCTATACCCTTCAAATATCTAAAGATTATCTTTACTGCCATAACATGTGATTATTTTGGTTCTTACTAAAATTTGGATGCTAAAAAAACTACTTAATATCTATAGAAATTAAACTTTCTAATATTTGTGCCTGACATCCATGCCTCTATGATGCTTGCCACCATGAAAGGAATTGCAACTCGAAACTTTGGTCTTCTCATCTTCCTTCTTCCATGTGTAGATTCACGCCTTGTGCCTCTACTCCTCTACCCTTCACACCATAAAATTCTTTTACTGTTATGATTTACTTGTAATCCAAGGAAAAAATTCAACTCACTAAGCATAGACATTTTGAATTCCTTATGCATCTCATCTGCAAATCTTCTGCACAAATCATCTTTTCCTCCAAAAATTATGTGATCAACATAAATCACGACATTCAAGATCTGATCTAGATAAACTCTGCAATACAAATTACTATCATTATATCCCTTCTAAAATATTTGTCCAATCAAATACTTATCGAATCTGTCATACCAGACTCTAGGATCCTTCTTTAGTTCATACAATTCTTTCTTCAACCTGCAAACAACATTTCAATCCTTTTCGGACTTAAATCCCTCTAGTTGTTCAATGTAGACTTCTTCATTTAGTTCTCCATTCAAGAATGTTGACTTAACATCCATCTAATAAACTTTGAAATCTTTAAATGCTACAAATGCTAAGAATATTTGGATCACTTCCATCTAGGCAATAGGGGCACAAGTTTCATCAAAATCAATACCTTCAATATGAGTGTAACCCTTGCAAACCAATCTTGCCTTGTTTCTCATTACCTTTGCATTTTCATCCATCTTGTTCTGGAATACCCATTTAGTACCAATCACATTTTTGTTTGTTAGTCTAGGCACAAGTTCCCAAGTTTGATTTTTCTCTATCTAGTCAATCTCTTCTTCAATTTTCTTCACCCAATTATGATCATTGCATGCTTCTTCCACAATCTTCGGTTTAGTCTCTAAGAGTAGATATAATAACACATGTTCTTGACTTGCTCTACTTCTTGTGATGATACCTTATTCTTATCTCCAATAATCTGATTTTCCAAATGATTTTTCTGTATATACCTTCAAGTTCTAGTTGTAGATGTCGGAGCCTACTTTGTGTCTTCTTCTTATTTCTTGTCTTATTTTCTTTTTTCCTCCGAGTCATCTAAATCATACTCAATATGTCAATCGGGAGTTATTTGGATATCTTCATCAACTTTGACATTCACACTTTCAACTATCTTGTTCAATCTCTTGTTGTAACATCGATACGTTTTTCTTTTTGTAGAATATCCTAAAAATATGCCTTCATTAGCTTTGTTGTCAAACTTTTCAAGATTGTCTTTATCTCTCTGAATATAGCATTTACTTCCAAATTTTTTTAAGTATTTCACTGTGGGAGCCCTTCCATGCCATAGTTCATAAGATGTCTTACCATATCTCCTCCAGCAAAGTACCATGTTAAGTGTATATACTATTGTATGTATTGTTTTTTCCAATAAACCTCTAGTAAGCTTGCTTCTTTGATCATTGTCCTTGCTGCTTCTTGAACCGTCTAATTCATTCTTTACACTACACCATTTTGTGGTGGTGTTCTAGGGGCTAATAAGTGTCTTTTAACGTCATGTTTCTCACAAAAAATGTTAAATTCATCAGAAGTAAACTCTCCTCATCTATTAGATCTTAGACATTTAATTTACTTATGAACTTCATTCTTAACTCTTGCTTTAAATATCTTGAATTTTTCTAATGCCTCTCATTTCTCTCTTAAGAATGCAACCCAAGTCAATCTAGAATAATCATCAATAAAAAGTATGAAATATCTCTCACCTTATAAGCTTCTTTTTATAGTTTGACCACATAGGTCACTGTGTACAAGATCTAACAAATCGGTAGATAAATGATCTTTTCCTTTGAACATCTCTCTTGTTTGCTTTCTTTCCTCACATCCTTTGCAGATAATATTTTTTAGTTTGGTCAGTCTTGGCAAATCTCTTACGACACTTGTTGAACTTATTCTTACCAAGTTGTCAAATTTAATGTGACACATGCTCTAGTACCAAAGCCAGTTGTCATCGAACCGAGATAATAAGAAACTCTTTGTAGCTCCTAGTTGATACATGTTTCCACCTATTCTTCTACCAACTACAATAACAATTATGTATCTCACAACCATCACTCTAAAATACAACATTGCACATCTGTCCAACGCTCAAAATATTGTGATATAAACCCTTCACATAGTAAACATTGTTAGTGTTATGTTTCCATCAAAAGTAATAGAAACAATTCCAATAATCTGTAATGCTTTATCATCTCCAAATATAACAATATCTCCATCATATTTATCAAGTTTCACATACTTACTATTATCACTTGTCATATAATTTGAACATCTATTATCAATCAACCTTTCATTTTTATTCCTTCTAACAAACAATGTAGTTTTAGTGTTATCATCCAGACAAATGTTAGAGATATCAAATCTAGGTTCTTCTTGTTTTGCCAAAAATTAACAATCCTCTTGATCTAATTCATCATCTAATATAATAGCATTTCCATTAACATAATAGGATTTCTTATTGAAATCTTAAAGCTTTTGTCTTGTTTTTTTTTCCGGACACCTAGTTGCTAAATGATCAATCTTTTCACATCTAAAACATTTAAGAGGTAACATACCTTTGTATTTACCAATACCTTTCTTCATCTTCCTTATAAAGTTTGTTTCCAATTCATCTGGACTGTCATCATCCAAATCACCCTTTGTCTTCATGGCTTTAAAAGCTATTTCAAATATTTTCCTTTCTTTTTTGAATTTCCTCAACTCAAATGTGATCAAAGTGCCAAACAATTATTCTTTGGTAAAATTCTTTAGATCATAAACTTCTTCAATAGCTGAGATCTTATCATTGTAACTCTCTAGTAAAGTCACAGAATATTTTCCATAACATCTTCATCAGTCAGAGTACCACCTTGATTTTTGACTTCATTTACATCACTATCAACCCTCTAAAAGTAGCTTGCTATGTCTTCACCTTCTTCCATTCTCAAAATTCTCATATTGGCGCTTAACTATTAACTTCTTTGATAACTTGACTCTATCATTTCCTTCATAGATCTGTTTCAACTTTTCTCAAACTTCAAAAGCAGTATTCAAAGAAATAACCTTTGTTAACTTAGTCTTTGATAAAGTCTTGCTTTTTCATTGGCTGCATTGGCTGAAATCTCATTCGTAGTAGTAGGGTCATTCACCGGCGCAACATATTTTGTCTCAACAGCTTTCCAAGTAGTGTAACATATAGAAATCATGTAACCTCTCATCTTCACTTTCTAGAAACTGTACTGAGATCCATCAAACATAGGAATTGTCAATTTATACATCATTAGATCTACCACAAGCAATTAAGATCTTCTTCAAGGAACCCAAGTTTAAATACCAATTGTTGAACAATCCAAATAATTGAGAGGGGGGTGAATCAATTATCATAAAACAATTTTCTTAACCTTAATTAATCCAGAGAAAACTTAAACCATTCAGATAATTAAAACAAATATGAACATGAAAGCACATGAACACCATACACAACACCAGAATTTACGTGGAAACCCAAGATGGGAAAAACCATGAAGAAACTAATTATCATGAATAAAAACAATGGTTAAGGTGATTTTTACAAAGGCTCACTATCAGTTGGGCTAACTACCCAGAGTTATAAGGCTCACTTTCAAATAGAAAAAGACTCACTGCTTGAATGAAAATAATGAAAGGGAATCCACCACTTTTACCAACAATAGCAACATCGAAAGAAATTTGTGTTTGCTACTAGTTGCTCACAATCGCATACACATCAATACACACATCTTTCCTTCTTAGATTCGCATTAACTACGCACATACTTACTCACTTGCATTGAACAGAATCGTTACTTACATATATACCATGCCATGCCACTATAAACATGAAGTTGAACTAATATGATTTGAAATAGGTCACCACAAAATATTCTCGTAGTCGTAAGGAATGAAAAGTGGACCATAAAGAACCTCCTCCCTCAATACAAAAGCTACACATTCACCATGATATTCAAAACCAAGAAATAGGATATACATGTTACAATGCAAACACTTTTCCGAAGCCCAATAACCATTTTCAAGATGGGTCTGAACCCAGAGGAGTGAACCATAGTATGTTGCAACATGAATAGGACAAGGACAAACATGGTCAAAGATAGATATTCGCAACACATCATCCAAAGCATACTAAATCGGATCACCAAAACATCAAATCCACATCCAAACATAAGATATGTTGACATCAATGACAACTACTAATGACAACAACAATAACAACATCAACATCACATTCCAACAAAGTGTGGATGTCTTATGCTACTACTTGTCTCCTCCCATGGCAACCAATTAAAAAGGAATTAAATCTTCTAGTTTAGGTGCCTAAATATGCCAGAAGAATCATCCTTTCAATTTTGTTTTGTTTATTTTGTTCATTAGTTGTCTGGGCACCAAAATATTGATGAAATACCACTCAAACTTAGGTACTATTATTGTTTTTGTTACTCTCCTTGACCATATTGCCTAAGTTTTTAGCATCACACTTATTTGTTAACAATTTTCTTTACTCAGTGTATATCACCCTTAATAAACCCACCAACCTTAATCCTTCCCAATCACCCTCTAAAAAATGCCATACTAAGTCAATTTCATAACTTTAGGTTTTGTCTTGAGTTTTGAAATTGTTGTCAAAGTCCAAAGCGGTTATCATAACTCGTATTATTAGTCACTTTCAAAACTTTGGTTTTGTCTTTTGTTCCAAAAATGTTGTCGAAGTTCGAAGGTTCTCATAACTCGTAAAAGTCCTAACTTATTATTTATATAAGCTAAGTCCCATTGAGTGTTGAGGTGTAAGTCTTTATTAGGTCATAATCTAAGTTTTAAAACTTTTGTCAAAGTTTGACAAGGTGTTCACAACTCATTTCAAAACCAAAAAACTCGCTTGTTTTGTGGGAGACCAAAGAATTTTTCGCAAATAGATAAAAAGTGTAGGGATTTTCACACCCTAGTGTCTTCTTGAAAGTCTTCTCCATCACAAAGCTTTAAGTAAAAATAATGGAAAAATAAAAGTCTTTGAAAGTGGGGAAGTGAGAGGTTCTCACAACCTTGTTAGTCACAAACAGGGTTTTCACAACCCAACTTGTAGTTGATATTAAATAAAAATGTGTAGTTCAAGCCTTTAAAAAGAAAGATTAAAGGTGTGAATGAAGAGACTAAGGCTGATAAGAAAGTAGGTTTTGAAACCTTTGTCAATCTCGGGTAGGGTTTCTAAAACCTAATCTAAACCTAATTCTTGTAATGATAAAATTTCAAAATGTAGTTCGGTAATAGTGCATTAGTTATTGTTAGATTCATAGTGAGTGAATTTAATGCCTTATTAATAAAGGGAAAATGACTCCTAGATTGTTCATTTCAAAGAAATTAGAGTCGGTAAACAAGGTTTTTGAAGAGCACTAAGATGGCAATTTAAGCAAAGGCATTCCTGCATGGAGCAAGGTGAAGATTTTCTTCAATAGGCAAACAACAATACACCAAAAGTGGTAGGTGTTCTTATAACAACCTTGTCACTTATTCTAAGCTAATATTATGTCCTATAATATAAAACTAAGGAAGACAAAGAGTTAACTAAGTAAATTGATTAAAAATGAAGTTCAAAAATCTTGGTTATGAACATCTTTATGGTTAAGAGAGTATAATGTCGGAAATAGGTGACTCTAAGACCATATCAACTTATGAGAAATTTGGTGTAGGGTGAAGGACCCAAATCCACACCTAATTACATAAAGATTAAAAGAAAGTGGTCTAACAGAAGCGAAAAAAATTTCTAGTTGCCATGCAGCATACAAACTTAGTATTAGAATGTATTGACGATTACAAATAGGATACTAGATAGATAAAAACAAATGATGATAGAGTACTTATTACTCTAAACAAAGACACTATCAATGACTATCTTAGAATTTAGGAAAGTGAAGAATGTGTTAATTTTGATTTATTTATATCACATGGATGGTACAGTGAAAAGAAAGGGGTTTACAACACCATAATGGTTTGCAACACCTAAAATAGGAAAATCATAATTACCTAAGAATTTTCTTTCAAAGTTCCATTTTAGGGAGGAAATTGGTGACATTATAGGTTTTTTGCATACATCAAGGGGCAATGAAAAGGCTCATGAATTCAAAGAGTAGATGGTTTTCTTCATGTAGATTGTTTGTGCTGAAAATAATGTCTGGACTGAAAATAATGTATGGATTGGGCTAGCCTAGTCTCTAAGAAGAATCATTTTATGCTCACCAAATCCACTCTTAACAGATAATTTTACATGTCTTCCTATGTGTGCTATGCATTGGCATGTACACAATGATGACTTGGACTCACGCATAGAGATGAATTTGATGATAATGTCTAAATTTATGACTACTGCCTTGACCTGCAATTGGAAAAGAGCTATTAGAAATTCAAAAAGGTGAATGATGTTTTCACTATGTGATTGGTCAAGGAGCTTCAAATAGACTTGGGCCAGAGGATTTCACCTAGAACAATCCAATTAATCAACTAGTATGCTAGCTAATTCATTCAATTCCTATGATTCACTTACATTAGAGTAGGGGGTTGTGATGCACATCCCCACAAATTTACCAAATATGTTGAAGACAGACATGTTTTAATAGAGATTTGTACATAGATTTGTGAAGTGGGCAAAAGGTGTACAGAAAGAAAGAAGTTTGAGATTCAATTCCCTATCGGGCTTGTGTTCTATGCATGTAAATTGCAATATGATGCCTTGAATCTCAAAAAGGCCATGCCAAAGTATATATTATTTTCTTATGATGATTATAGATTCCCTCTCAACAATAAGGATTTATAAAGAACAACCTACCATTAGGTCCCTCATTTGATCATATGCCACATTTAGACAATTATTGGAAGATTTCTCAAATGAATATGAAGTTAGGAAGAAGGATTATATGAGAATGAACCTAAGGAAAATAGTCATATTCTTGTTTGGACGAGACATAAAAGGGATAGATGACGATGAACAAGACTTGTTACACCCTAAATATATTTCTAATGTTCAAATGCAACCATTAGATCCCATTGATTGGATTCAACATGACCACAAGGACCTCTAGACTTGAACTATTATAGTCATAAAAAGGACTCAAATGTGGCTAGCAAAGAAAAAGACAAAGACTTCCAAGGTCTCAATAATAGGAGGGCATAAAATAGGGGAAAAAACTAATGTGAACTCAAGTGAAACCACCTCCTCTACAAACCCTTTTATTGCTCAACACATTGTTGTTCCAAGAGAAAGTGGAGATGGGGAGGAACCTTTTGAGAAAAGAAAAGGCCCAAAAAAGACTTGTTGGGAGGACCCACCGAAAGATACTAAAGGGCCTAAAGGAAAAAAGTATAACATGGAAAAAGAGAAGGAAAAAGAATTTGAAGTGGAGAAAGAAAAAGGAAAGGCAATGGAACAAGAGAGGGAACTGGAAATCTAGGAGGTAGATCCTTCTAAACCTTCACAAGAACCTGAAAAGACCCTTAAAAAATGCAAGGTGGTTCCTCCTTCCCTTTCAATTTGCAAACAATAGCTAAAACCCTCTAATAAAAATAACCCTTAAATTTACCCGAGTTATTGAAGGGTGTCCTTGGTTCTACATCTCTCTCTTGGTGATTGAAAATACTTTGTCTCGAAAGAGAAAAAATGTACCTATAGACTTACCAGCAAATAACATTATAGGAGAATTATTACACTTGATCCCCAAGGCTAAACAATTGAAAACCAGTGCCAGGTTAGGAGAGGATGAAGATGTTGAACATTTGTTTACAAAAATTAAACAACCTACTATTCAAAAGGATCCTAGTTAGGCTACTCTAGTTGACTTTGATATGAACAAAGAATATTATGAGACCCAACCAGAGATAGGGATGTTCATAATTACCAAGTCACAGTCATAAGGATAGTAAGGAGAAATTAAAAGGATAGGTTGAATAAGGAAGAGCTAAAAAGAGGAGGACTACTTGTTGGTTGCTTGAAATCCCTAGTGGATTTGTATGCTAAATCCACTAATATATCTTAAACCTCCTTTGACTGTAATTCTAATGCTAGAAGAGAATTATAAGAAAATTGTAGAATGACACTTTCTTTGGCAAAACTACAGAGGGGTGATTCACCATAATAAAGGCCAGAGGAATTCCATTAATTGAAAACTTGCAAAAAGTGTATGGTGACTTGGCTTTAACAAGCAACAATATCAATTCTGAAATTGAGAATACTAAAGGGGATGAAGCCACATTACAAGAAATTGAAGGAGTGTTGATGGTGATTGTGAGATGGAAATGGAGAATAGTGTAGTTGAAGGTATAGTCCCAAGTGCCAATGATATATAATGTATAACTTGGAGAGAGAGCGTCAAATGGAAGAACATCTTGCAGCAACACATCAATGAACATAGAAATTTGCTAAAGGATTGTAACCATATGATAGTATATGTCACCCAAGAGTTCAAGGACATTGAATGCCAAGTAAAATAGGATGATAATGCAAGGAGTGCCACATTGGATGAGTTAAAAGTGGAGTTCCAAAACACTTTTGACACCATCTTAAGTTGAACAAATTTAGTGCAAAAAATCTAAGCAAATTAGCAAGAATTGATTCTGCACTATCATGGTATTTGAATCACTCAAAGGCCTTCTCCACTAGGAATGACACTATACATGCCAATAGAGCCCAATGGAGACTTAGAGCTCAAAATAATTTCATTCTTAATCCACAAGGAATCCCAACCATGGTACACACATTGAAAAATTTCAAGGCTAGAGTGGCACCTAGCAACAACAAGATCAACAAGATGGGGTCAACATGGACCAACAACAACATCACCATAAGCTTAGATCTTTGTCTCCCTTGTTTTGACATATGTATTTTAGCTTTTTAGTTATATTGTAAAGAATTTATTTATATGATTCTTTCTAAAAGAATTAGATACAAAGAACTTTGGACATTTTTCTTTGGATGTTATAAATATGTAATGTATGGACTATAGAAGGGTCCAATTTTTTTATCCCCACTACATTATAGTGTAAAAGTGAGAATCAATCAAATTTGAAGATCAATAAAATTTTGTGGTGTTTCTAAGATTTTCATTATCTGTGTGCATTGAAATTGAGATTTGCTTATGTTTTTTGTTCTAAGTCTATGAGCTTGAGCTTTTCTGAATATCATTTTCTTTGAGAGAGATATTCATAAATAACTTTCTTTATCCTAGAATCTCAACAAAGTTTTAACTTCATAATCTAAATTTTCATATTGGCATTCAAGTCTATGTGTTGATGTCAACCATAACTTGTTTCTTAGAAATTTAAATGGCATGCGAGCCTCAAAATTGAATATTTCAAAAATAATATTTCATTCCAATTTTGTCCTTGGCATTTGTTGCATGGTGATGAGCAAATGTTAGCTACCCTTCCTACTTTTTGGTTATAAGTATACCTCACTTATATTATTGATCCTATGAAGGGAGTTGTACTATTATTTATAATTCAAAGGGAAACTGACCAATAGTTAACCCAACTATTATTAACAATTTACCCTCATATCTTTTTGAGGGGCAAATAAGAGTTAGTTTATTTATTATTTCTAGAAGACAAAGTTGTTAATTAACAAACCGTTATTATTGGAGTCCCAATTTTTTTTCTCTTTAGTTTTTTCTATGTACCTCATCATGGCCATTATAGACAATCAATTTGACATTGCCAATTTTTTCTTCAATCCCAACTATTTTGTGCATTTAGGATTCATTTTGCACATCATGGAAACTAATATGAGAAGCCTTTCAATGGGTCCCCCTTTGTCATGTTTGCCTAAATGTTGTTCTCCTTTGTCCCTTGTGTGTCTATCATAAGTTGCAAGTTCCATAAGAAAATTAAGTCTAGTTGTGTTTATGTCATCTTCATATGTTTCTATAAATTTTAAAGTTTTCATTCCTAGCATTTCTTTCCTCAAAACTTGACCTTTTCCTTTGTCCTTTCTAAGATATCAAACCTTCTAGCCCAAGCATACCCTTCCCTTAACCCTCTCTTTTTCCCTTGTCCCTATCAAAGTTGCAAACTTTCTCTTACTAGCATGACATCCTTCCAACCCCCACACTCTGACACTTCACATTCTGTTATCTTTCAAAGACAATGTTTTGGTCATCCTCCTACCTAAATGCCTTGTGGTGTGATTTTCTTGGTATTATCAATTGACAACTCTTGAAGGGTCCCTTCATTCTTCCTTTTTTTTTTCTTTTCATTTTCTCTCTGTTTTGAATTTCATTACATGTCCAAACCTACTTTTCTTTCCTACAAACTCTTGATCCTCTTCCATTATCCCCTTTGCAAACTTTTGAAGTACGCAAGATCTTTTCCCTATGCTTTCCTCATCCCATCATTTGGTCATATCCCACTCCCAATCCCCACAAATGTTTAACCTTCCATTATCTCTATCCTTGTATACTTTGAACTAGGTTTGAATAATTTTCCCCCTCCTACATCCAGATTTAGCATCCAATCCTATAGGATTTCCCGAAAAATTCCCTAGGTCCTCACATGTGGACTCCCATTGTCCATCAACAAATCTCCTATTCCCACTTACCTCCAAGCCTTCCTTACATTCATCCAAGTCTTCTATTATCTCCATTTTGCAAGATTCCCTAATGTATATGGATGTTTGAACTCCTTTCAAGCATCTTGCTCCACATCCACTTTTGAGTTCTTTTCTTTTGCAAAGTTATTTAAAGCCCTTTTGCTACCTATTCTTTCTTATGTGGATCACATCCTAACATCTGGATATATTTCCTTCCACTTGGCCATCACTTCTTATTGTCCACTCCACAATCCCTTGTGCATGCTCCATATGTTTCATCCACTCTTTTCCCCTTTTTGCAAAGTTCCTTTCAACTTCAATGTGATGATTCTTTTATCCTCCTCGTATCTTATCCAAAGCTAAAACCTGCAACTACTTGTGGGCCCTTTCCCATCAAGAAAGCCACTCTTAATCCAAGGGAAAAAGCTCAAATGCAAAATCAACAATGGATGTTGAAGAGTGCTATGCCACCATGAAGGCGCTTGTTGCAATTTTAAATGTGGATAATTCTATGCCATCTCCCAGACACTATTTCAATGGATTTCACCTTGCTCGGCATGCAACATTAATGGCATTCAATTCATAGTCAAATTTCTACGATAATTTGATGACCAAATCGAGTGCTATAAAAATATGAATTTGTAGCCCTTCAAATGATCAATCATTTTTCTATTTTCACATGACTACAACACCAAACCAAATCTATGATTTCAATAATTGCACGATCGGTTACCATTAGAGCAATTGATTTCACAAATTGTGAAGAGGTAGCTATCCTATAGTATATATTGGTAACTAAATATGTCGACCAAATGTAAAAATTTCAAGGGAACTTCCAAGTGACAAAGTGTGACAAGTTCTTCTTAGCTTAGGGTTTCTCTAGCCATATTTACTAGTGCGCATATAATGTTGGTTCGATAAGTGAAGCAATACTTCAAAACAATACATAAAATGTGTGTAATGCTCATATCACTTTTGTATGTGGATTTCTAGAAGTTTGTAGAGGGATTATTAAGTATGTTTAGTTACTGATATCATCTCTTTTGTCATTTTTATGTGTTGTGTCTTCTAGTCAAATGTGACTCTATAACCATTGTAAGGTGTCATTCTTGGAAGTGTTTGACCCTCCATGCACCTCAAAATGAACAATATCATTAATCAATAGTTTAGTAGGAGTTAGTTTTTATGCACTTCATAATTTGGTGTAATTCAAATTATATGCACTTCATAATTAAGTATTATTCCAAGGAAAACATTTAAAGAAAGTTGTAGCATTTTTTATCATGTTTGGATATCTTTTTTAGTTTAATAGAGCTTTTATACACAATAGATTATTCATTGATCCAAGGGCAACTTTTGGGACAATCTATCCATTGGATACTATTGTAATGTTTTAATTTGTCCATCTTTTCAACTTTGTTCAAGTCTTGCTAAAGGTTCCCTCTAGGAATACCCTCCTAGGTCTAACTAAGCCCAAAGTGAAGAAGAAATTACACACTACCAAAAATCAGCATGCCATCGCTCAATGTTTTTGATGAGATGGACTATCCACCTTTATGAATGACATATCCCTAGCCTTGAAGTGGATTGATCCCTTTAGAAGTGTAAGTAATGATTTCAGGACTCGGCAACCATCATTATGGGGTTTCTTCCTCTGTTTATAGACACCGAAATCTTTGTGGAAGATCCTTGTTTCCAGCAACCCATTGGATCCCACCTCATAGGTCTATCTACTACATTTTTTCGAAGTATGTAATCTTCTATTGTTTGAGTTGTTCTTAGTTTCTTTTCTAAAAATACAAGAAAATTGGGGACATCTTGCAATCTATAAATAAGATACATCAATGTAGTTGTTTGTAATAAAGATAGTGTAGCTGCGAGAGAGTTCAATTACCTATGATGATCTGGTGTGAGCTTCTCTGAATTTCATCTGAACTGATGGACTGTGGTTTCATTATTTGGGTTGTTCATTTATGTGGATGCTCTTCCTTGTTCCTGTTTTCTCTATCTGGTTCGAGAGCTACTTTCCTTGCAGATATGATACTTTTCCTCTTATTGGTTCCGCCTAAGTATTCAGTTGGGCTCGAGCTGGAGAAGTTCTTATACTGTCGTTGAACATCTCTGGTATTAGTTCGAGTGTTGAGTTAGTCTTCATATCATGTAGCTTTGTTTTGGGTATCTCCATGAGGTGTATCGAGTACGATAGTCTTCCGGTTCTGGTGCATGAAACGATTCAGTAATAGAGTTTTTTTGGAGTTGCGTATGGGAGCAATTCAAGAGGGATCAGTTTTACTTTATCCCCGTTAGACATATTGTCTTTAGTGGAGCTTCAGTTTGGATTGATCTCGGTTAGACATTCTCTGTGAGAAAAACTTCCTTGGGTGTTCTGCTACTCGAGCTGAGGCAGTAGCTTTTGTTGATTTGTATTGTATTGAATGAACTGGTTTTTATGTGTAGCGGGTTCAGTGATTATTGCAGAGAGATATGTGTTGTGCATCAGTTTTGGCAATCCTGTCTGTATGAATTGCTCTACCATTATTTTGTATATCTGATACATATGTTTCATAAGCTTAATTTACTGAGGACATATTTATATTGATATTGTGTATTCGATCTAGGGAAGATCGACATTATTTTGTAAGGCATTTTTCAGAGTAGAAGTGATTTTGTGTAGTATAGTCAAAGTGATTTGGCTTATTGATTGGATGTTAATGTCTTCAATCATAAGCAAGAGATCTTGGTATTTATGTTGAGAGCTCAATAAAGAAAACATCATTTAGTGGGCTGGGTTTTTCACCCTCAAGTGGAGGGTTTTCTCAGGATAAGTCTTTGTGTTCTTGTTCTTTGGTTTTGAGTTTTAGTACTTTATTTTTATATGTATTTTGGTTCGAAAACTTAACAGTTTGAATGTGTATTGAAACCCAAAGCCATAGGAAAGACAAGATTGGTATTAAAAATTCTTAAACTAAACTAAAACTCCACTTGATCACAGGAATTAAACCAAAATCAAAAGCATCTTAACCATTATCGAGATTTAAAACTACTTACCTTTCGCTTCTATTTGTCCTTGAAATGAATTGATGGGTTTCCATATTATTAACCATGAAAGGATTTTTGTTGGAAAACACTAATTCATAATACATTTTAATCCATTGGAATATGAAGATACACTACTTACTCCTATACCAAAATGATGGCAAACTTGATAGTTATGTCGCCCTCTTTCTTAAAAGTTGATTTCTAATTGAGTGTTGTATGTGGAGTTGTCCATTTACACATGTTGTGTTCATTTTTTAGTTGTTCTTTCTTGTTTGATAATATTTAGAAGAATTTATGCTTGGGATTTTACCTCTTGTGGAAGTGGAAAAGTTGTTTTGGTGTTAGCATTTATGGGAGACTTTTCCTATCTTCCTTCCCCTTTAAGATATTGAGATGCACCACTAGTGGGATAGCATGTGTACTTAGGGTTCATATATGTTCATTACATAACCTGTGTGACATTTTTGCATCTTCTATGGAGCCACCATTGAGTAGTTGTTCCCCATTTGTCTTCCATGTAATGTGGCTTTTGGGTCTAGCGTGGAGTGGCACATTGTGTTGAGAAGGTTGTGTTATATCTCTTTTGTATTGGATCCCCAATGACACTCCTAGTTGGGGGAGTTGACTAGGATGTAGGGGCACCCCTACGTAATTGATGATGTCTTACGGTTGAGTGGTAGCCACCTTCTACTAACATCTTAGGGATTTAGATTCTCTGAGCTCATCTCGATGCTTGAAGACCCTCTTTATTGTAACAAATCAATGAAATTGGTCGTATTCAAATCATCGCATGTAAAACGTAAGTGTATTGTAAAAATCTATCATATCTCAAATGCCACTCATAGAGGGCACTTGGCATCATCTCTTAATTGCAACTTATTGTATTTTGAGTTTACATGCAAGCTAAAATGGGACTTAGATAAATTGAGTAGTGTAATCTAAGCTTTCAATTATGTGTAATTCAATCTTGCTAAATAAGTGTATGTGGTAAGATGTTGAAAGTAGACATTACTCTCTCATGATATTTATTGATTTTATTCAAAATTATTCCATGAAATGTCATCTTATTTCCAATCAAATAAACATTTTTTCTTTACTATTGAATATTATCAAATGAGCCTAAATCTTGCAAAAACTTTTAATTATAATATTTCGTGAATCAAGAAAAATATTCAAAAATATATATATTGATATCTCACATTTTACTAACTATGTTCTCATGATTTTGTAAATATTTTTTGAGTCTGCCAAATCATGCACATGCATGTCGAAAATTAGGTGAAACCTTAGTAATGGATAAAGAGCTCCAAACCAAACTCCTTGATTTCAAGCTAAATCTAATGTAATATCGGTTAAATAATAGAATAATCAAGGATGCGTGAAATTATATATATGTGTGTGTGTGTGTGTGTGTGTGTGTGTGTGTGTGTCAAAGGAATCAATGTTCCTTTGTAATAATTCATCAATAGATAAAATGTTTTGCCATGTTACCAACTTAATAAGAGGTACGAGCAAAAAAATATTAATTTCAATGTCACACTATTTAGTGACATTTAGCATACTTCCATTTTAAAATTTCCTTCAAATGGATGTAGTTTAATAATAATGTAATCTTCTATATCTTTTCTTATGATGTTGGAAATGTGAAATGCATGTCTTCTTGATTTGATGAAGGGTAAAATTGTTGATGATTTATACAAAGATGATCATAAAAATAATGAACATGAGTATAGGGCTTTAAATGAGCTTTAATCATGTAATGACCCTTTTTGGATGCCCTAGTTTATTTTCACAAGTTATAAATAGTATTCAAATTTTTTATGCTTGAGTGAGATTGTTGTGTAAGATTTTTTTAGTTCGATCTTCCTTGATTGATGCCTTGAGGTATAGGTGAGTGATGATTGATAAGTCCCCACCAATGCTTGGAATGAATCCTCCTTTATACTTTATTGGTGGAAGGGTCACCATCTTTTATAAGGATTGAGTCACCACTTTTCATTGTTGCATTTGAGAATAATATATTATTCCCCAAATTGATCTCCCTCGGATCTCCTCCTAAAATAAAATATTCTCCCATTTATATCCTCCAATGTGTGGGAGAGTCACACCTCTTCAATATGGTCAAAACTTTCACAATTACCATCCTTTGAAAGGGTCACAAACCCTTCATCATTGCTGCCCCTTTGAAAGAGTCACTTTCTTATCTTCTTCCATTAATGCTTCCTTGATTCCTAGTGCTCCCTTCTTTCTTCCTACCTCCATGTATCTCCCCCCAAATGAAATTCGCTCCTCTCCCTTTTATACCTCATGTTTGAGGGATATATTTTTTCATTTCATGCCTTTTGACCATTCATTAAACTTAACTAAATTTTAATTATATTAAATTTTTGTATTCTTTTATCTTGTGATGTATTATATTTATTAATAAATCCTATTTCAACAAGAGGGCATTATACTCCATCCTTCCCGTGATTGCTTGTCCTAAAGCAATGTAGGTTTCTATGAACTGAATCATGAAGGTTCCAAATCAATCCTTGGAGATTTATGTTCCTTCTTTAATTTGGTTGACCTGACATTTGCACAATAGCCTAGATATCTCCCTTTGTTTTGATTAAGTAAAAACCAGATTTGAAAGGTCCCAAAACCTTATACAAGAGCATCAAAAGATATAGCAATGCAAGACCAACATACAGCTGTGGTGCCCCACTAAACAAACCAAAGGAACAAACCATAGTTCCTACCAATTGAAAACAACCAAACCAGACACAACAAAGGGTAATCAAGATTTACATTTTTGCCCATCCTTATGAGAACGTAAATTCATATCAAAAGAAGAAGTGGAGGATTTAAATTTATTTCCCTTAACTATTATCCATCCATCCTCCACCTTTTCAACAACCTTCTGCCAAGCCAAAGAAGAGCAAGAAGAGCCCACTAAAGGGAAAGTCATATCAGAAACCACAGGAGGGAAAGGAATATCACCATGACTAGAGACAACATCAACGATCTGGTCAGGGATAGCAGTAGCGACACTAGAAGGGGCAGCAAAAACGGACTGAACCAAAGCCGCATCAAAGACAACATCAGAAGCACCAGAGGTAGCCAAAGCATGATAAGTTTGAGGTGAGCGAGCCACTGAATCCCCATCCTTAGAGACTTTGTGAATTGTATAATGGTGGTCAAAAGCCCCCAATGACCAAGTAGGCGATCTCTTCGATTTGACCTTATCAGATAAACACTGCGCAATAAGATGGCTAGTCTTGTGGCACTTCCTACACCTAAATGTGATACCCTCATAATCAAGATTCTGAGTCCAAGAGCCCAAAGAAGAAGCCAAAGTTATCTACTCAGGAAGACCCTTGGAAACATCAACCTCCACAAGAATACGAGCATATGTCGTCTTAAAAATTTTAGAGGAGTTTGAATCCACCATTTGGAAATCCCCAATAGCCTCACCCACATATTCCAAAACCGAATCCAACCAAAGATGAAGAGGGAGATTCAACAATCTTACCCATAAGGGTATTTTGTTAAAGGATTCTGAAAGAGGGTCAAACCCCTGATACTAGGGTTTGGCCATCAGGGGAAAACGTTCCTCCCAAGTGAAGCAACTATTACACAAAATAGTTTTCCTATCTTCAGCATTTTCAAACTTTACAATGAAAAAACCCCTTGCCACAGGGTATATCTGAACAACATCGATTAAAATGGGTTCCCAATGCTTGGAAATCCAAGCATGTAAATCAAAAAGAGGGCTAAAAACCCCTAAAATGGAAGATAGCAGCATTGGAGGAGAAGTCATCCACAGTTTTTGAAATCTCATCAACTATATCATTATCAAGATTAACCATAAGGGGTTTACTTACAGAAATAGGCTACACAAGAGGAGAGGACCGAGATCCCCCCTACTAGCAAAGGCAGGACCATGAAGACCAACTTCAAAGGCGGCTCCGCATAGGAGATCGTGGAACCACCAGAAGCAAACGCAGCAGACCCCAAAACCCCCGAAGAACCATGCCCACCCGCTAGAGAAGGCATAGACGCAGCATGACGAGTGACGAGGGCAGCAACCGAACCAGACGCCAAGGTAGCAATAGATGCAGATCCACGCCCACCCGTAAGCACTGACTCGGATGGCAAGGTAGAAGCGTGATTCAAAATACTTTGAGCGAGAGCGGTCACGGAGGCGGAAGCAACCATCTCGACTGATTCAGATATCTCCCTTTGTTAAACCAAGGTTGACTTTAACATATATTAAAGTGAAGATTAGAAGCATGACACATATCTATGATCTCAAATGTATTTCATATTTATATAATCTAGTTATTATCATATCTAGAACAAATTAGGCATGAATCAAACATGGAGCATACATATAAAAACAAGAAGTATACACATAAATATTGCAAACACGAAGCATGCACATAAAAGCACAAAGTATACACATGAATATATGCAGACACGAAGCATACACATAAATATTCAAAGTATACACAGGAATATATGTAGAAATAGAGCATACACATAAAAACATGAAGTATACATATGAATATATGCAAACATGTAGCATACACATAAAAACACAAAAGTATGCACATGAATATATGCATACACTAAGTATCCATGCAAATACACATGTTGTTGGAGCTTGAAAGTTGGTCTAACCCTATCTTGTTGCTCATAATCCATTTCGACCCAGAAAGTGGGCCTAACCTTAATCTTGCTGCTCATAATCCATTTCAAGCCAAAAAGTGGACCTAACCCCATCTTTCTACTCATAATATATTTTGAGCCAAAAAGTAGGCTTAACCCTATCTTTTTATTCATAATCCATTTTGAGCCAGAAAGTGGGCCTAACCCTAATCTTGTTGCTCATAATCTATTTCGAGTTAGAAAGTGGGCCTAACCACATATTTTCGCACATAAATCATTTCAAGCTAGAAAGTGGGCCTAACCCCATCTTTCTGCTCATAATCCATTTTGAGCCAGAAGGTGGGAATAACCCCATCTTTTTGCTCATAATCCATTTCAAGCCAAAAAGAGGGCCTAACCCCAAGCTTACTAGTCATAATCCATTTCAAGCAAGAAGGTGGGCCTAAACCCATCTTGCACAATCCATTTAGAGCCAAAAAGAGGGCCTAACCCCATATGCTCATTAATGTGTCATAAATTTGCTCCAATATGCTTCAAACATTGCTGAATATGTCCCATAGATCGCCTTAACAAATTTGAAATGCTCTTCATATTTCTCTACTCTAAGAATGCTATAGATCTACTCTAATATGCTTCAAGGGTCTGCCTATGAAGTCCCTTTTGGTTTCCTCGTAACTTTCTGTTACATCTGCTCTTAACTCTTGGATTTGTATACTTTTCTTATAATTGTAACTTCAATATGCATAAAAGGATCCATATACTTCAACCAATGTTATGATAGCTTATAACAACTTCATTACTACAACTACAACAACAAGGTCCAACATGGCACACAATGAAGGCAATTGATTTAGATTGTTGCCTTTAATATCTTGATATCCTAAAAATGCAACAACAATTCTTCATACTTGGACTCTACAAGATTTGTTTCCTCTATACATTATATGGCCTTACTTTTCATGAACAGTGGCCATGGACCCCTTCATACTCATACAAGCTCCTATCTTTCTCTGTCATTAGTATCATGGTCTTCTAAGTTTGCTTCAAAAATCCACTATTAACTTAGGTTTGTAGAACACTTACAACGCTCTCATGACTATTTAAAACATCCTTATGACTATCCTCTAAGTCTTGTTATCCATCATCTTATCTTTACCCTGTAGGCTGGTAGGATAAAAGCTCTAATACCAATTGTAATGTCCCTTTTGTAGATGCCCTAATTTATTTTGCCTAATTTATAAATGGTATTCAAATTCCTTATGCTTGAGTGAGATCGTTGTGTGTAAGATTTGTTTGTTTCAATCATCCTTGATTGATGCATTGAGGTATGGGTGAGTGATGATTGATAAGCCTCCTTTAATGCTTGGAATGAATCCTCCTTTACACTTTATTGGCGGAAGGGTCACCACCTTTTATAAGGATTGAGTCACTACTTTTCATTGTTGTCTTTCAGAATAATATAGTATTCCCCAAATTGAATTCCCTTAGATCTCGTCAAAAGAAATATTTCCCCCTTTATGCTCTCCAATGTGAGGGAGAGTTACACCTCTTTAATATGGTCACAACCTTTCATAATTACCACCTTTCGAAAGGGTTACAATCTTTCACAATTATCACCCTTCAAAAGAGTCACCTCCTTATCTTCTTCTCATTCTTTGCTTCTTCCATTAATGCTTCCTTAATTCTTTATGTCCCCTCTTCCTTCATCCATGTATCCCCCCTTAAATGAAGTTCTCTTCTCTCCCTTTTATATCTCATGTTTGAAGGGGTCACAACTTTACATTTCAGGTCTTTTGACCATTCATTAAACTTAACTAAATTTTAATTATATTAAATTTTATTTTTAATTCTTTAATATTTTAATTTATTATCATTATGTATTAATAAATTCTATTTCAACAAGAAGGCATTACATATCATAATCAAGGTATGGGGTTTTAAGATTATTTTTAAGGGGTGTTGAGGGTATGTTTCATGATGCATTTCGTTATTGTTAAGTTTTTAGGATCGTTGCAAATGTAATAGCACTCCTAATTGTATATGTTTTCCAAATGCATCGATATCTTTGTATTTATACATGACAAGGACAAGAAGAGACATTTACCTTCATGGGACATGTCTATTCACTAATTTATTTTATCAATTTAACTATTTAGTTATTATGAGAATAATTATAATCTAACTTTATATATATATATATATATATATATATATATATATATATATATATATATATATATATATATATATATATATATATATATATATATATCTGTGTGTGTGTGTGTGTGTGTGTGTGTGTGTGTGTAATAAATCATTTCTCATAATAATCATATAGTCGGTATTATTTATCTAACTAATGCTACAAACATCAACACTCCCTCTTAGCTAGGGAGGATAAATCAATCCAATGTCAACACTTAAGACACTTGACAACATCAATTATATGATGTAAGCAATCAAGGCACCATCCTCATGATGTAATCAATAGAAACATAGTCTCAATGTGTGGATTGGCTCCATCGGTGATTCTATCCACAAGTCCTCAGGTGGATTGCCTCCATCGGCAATTCTATCCATTAGATATCTTGAGTATTGGCCTATCAGAATGTCAACACATGACATTCACCTAAGTACTCAAGAGTTCATAAAGATATCATTTCATGATATCAAGAGCATTGGCCTGCAGAATATCAACTCTTAAGATATTCACCAAGTGCTTAGAGTAATGGCCTACCAACATCAACTCTCATGATGTCCACCAAGTACTCAAGGGTTCATAAAGATATCATCTCATCATATTGAGAGCATTGGCCTGCAGAATATCAAGTCTCATGATATTCACCAAGTGCTCAGAATAATGGCCTGCAGAATATCAAGTCTCATGATATCCACCAAGTACTCAACAAATGTTCATAGGTAACGTGCACTTACCATAAGAAAATTCACATCATCTATTATGATCTGTTTCATCCATCACAAGATGTTTATCACAATAGAAGATGCCATCTATTATGATCTGTTTCAGCCATCACAAGATGTTTATCACAATAGAAGATGCCATCTATTATGATCTATTTCAGCCATCACAAGATGTTTATCATAATAGAAGATGTCATCTATTATGATCTGTTTCATCCATCACAAGATGTCTATCACAATAGAAGATGTCATCTATCATGATCTATTTCAGCCATCACAAGATGTCTATCACAATAGAAGATCACGTTATTGTAAGATCGTCATCTTCCAATAACTTTTGCAAATACAAGTGATAATCATTTGGAAGTCATCACTTCCTCATGATTTACATAGGTGGCAAGCCCATTAAAAACATTTATGATTCATTAGTATAATAATCAATTATATCAATTTTACCTCAGAAGTGTTTCACCTTCAATAGTGAACTCCCTCTCAATCAATATGATCAAGATTGCCACAAGTTGACTGAATCATCTTCTCCCTCTGAAGCTCAACTTTATCAACTTCTTGACCTCTTTTCAAATGTCAGACTCCCTTTGCATCTAGTTTCAATCATCAATTCGTTTGCAAGAATCAAGTTATTTCTCTCTTGAATGCAATTATCTTGTGCTTATGTTCTGAAGGTATGTCTGAGAGAGATTACAAATAGCTCACTAAACTATCTTGACCAGAAATACCAATGATAGAAGCATACAAGATTTTGCTAACCAATGGTATAGCATGAATTACAAACTCAAAAATTATGTGCATTAATAAAACATGAAATACTTATCTTTTATAAATTTCAAGTATTTCATTCTGTAAGGTGAGCCCATATAGAAAATGCCATGCAAATTCACAAAATAATGTCGTCATTCTTGAACATTACCATAATTCTTCACATGACCTATCTTGAATATCCAAAGGTTCTATACACTATGACAACCTTCAATATGATGGAATCTCCCTTCAAGTGGTTAGGCTTTTAAAGAAGGAACCTCGCTCTATTACAGATTTTGCATAGACTCGTACACAATTGGTCATAACTTTTGAACATGACATTTTCTCTCCAATCGCTTCAGTGAGATTCTTCTAAATTTGTTCATCACCAACATATCCAAAACTCGATAAAATCCAATGGTGCATTTGTGAGATATGGTCCTTGTACTCAAACTGTATTTTCTAAGACAGCCACACATTCACCATCAACAAACTACTCTCTTACATTTGCAACTTGGCTTTGATACCATGTTAAGTTTTTAGGATCGTTGCAAATGTAATAGCACTCTTGATTGTATGTGTTTTCCAAAAGCATCGATCTCTTTGTATTTATATGTGACAAGGACAAGAAGAGACATGTCCCTTCATGGGACATGTCTATTCATTAATTTATTTTATCAATTTAGCTATTTAGTTATTATGAGAATAATTATAATCTAACTTTATATATATATATATATATATATATATATATATATATATATATATATATATATATATCAATTATTAAATACATGTATATTGTTGATGCTTTGTAGCTTCAGTCAGATAAACATTGAGTCAATACTAGTGTGTAATACCCCAAAATTGGCACCTAATAAATTCAATCAATTTTGGTGCATTTTTGTCAATTTTACATCTTCAAAGTCCTACTTTGCTAGGCAATTTTCTCTCTCCTACCTGACTTAATTCGACTTGATGTCAATTGCAAAAACCCTAAATTGCATTAATCAAATATTAAAATTAATTTCTAAAGTATTCGACTTTATTAGACAAATAATCCCTATGATAAATTAATTTAATTCTAAAGTCTTAAGTGCTTTAAATTAAATTAAAAATCCACCCCCTTTAGCTAATACACATAAAAAGAATTAAAATTACTTGTTATTTGAATGGATTATATTATTTGGACTTAATAATTCAAATTATTCAAACGGTCACCCTTATGTGGCAATAAACATTCTTTTAATTAAGTAATTCATGCCTTTTTGTCTCAATTGGGAATGAAGAGTCAGGGGTTTCAAATCAAGAACCTCTTCATTCTCTCCCCGGGCTTGTCTATTTAATGAACCTCATTCTTCAATCAAAAGAGGGCAATTTTTTAGAGTAACTAAACTATAGCATTTTTTTGTCTCAATTTCATTCTTTCAAAGCTTTCATTGCATATTTAGATTACTTTCATCTAGTTTAATATTGCATCTTCATTATAATTGGTTTGCTTACTTGCTCATAGCTTAATCTCATCTTTATTTCAAGTTCTTTAGAGTAAATTTGCATTTCATATTTCTTTCAAGCTCTTTAGATTAATTGCACTTCATTCTAGATTAATTTCAATTTGGTTATCTTCATAAGTTTTCAAATCCTCCATTGTAGTATTGGTCTAATGGTTGTTGGGCTCTCGTTTTGAGAGTAATTAAACACCCCGTCTACATAGGAGGCAACAGGTCGCTTCACCATGAATTTCGAATTGAGTAATCAATACTCTCTTTCGTAATTCAATTATGTGAGTAATGACTATGTTGCGTGTGTAGTTGGATTAGAGGTCCACATTTGACTATATACATTTTGGCGTCCATCGTGGGGCAGAAAAGATCAATTTTTGGCCTCATTCTTGATTTTTCTGACATGAAATTTGAGCTTTGTCGTGCGTCTATACTGTCTGTGTACGGGTTCTCGCGCGAGAATCCAGAGCATACCGCGCGAAGTTTCGCTCTCAGTAGCACTCTCTCGCACGAACTTTTACATCCTCGCGCGGCACCCTGTGCTTTCTCGCGTGCTGTGGAGTACTTCCTCGCGCGAGATTTGGATATAGTTTTTAAATTTTTTAGTCTCTGTCTTTCCTGTTCCAGATTTTTGACAATTTCTGTTTGCTGTTAATTTCCATTTTTCTGTTATTTTCACAGCATAACAATTTTCTACATGACGTTTGTTGAAGAACGTAAAACATACTAATTGTTTGATTGTAGGACGATAGTCAAAGATCTCATAAAACGTTGTGTTTGTTTCTTGCTTTCATTCACACAGTCTAATTAGGGCTCCGTTAAAATTTCTTGAGAATTTTGATATTGGGTAGGGAATTTGGCTCTTCATTACATGGAGGTGATGACCATGAATGAACCCGAAAACCTAATGATCCTACTAACATGACAAATTCTTAGGGAAGCGGAGAAATGTAGTGAATCTTTACGCTTCTACTTGCTAGGGGATTATGCTCTTCTCTCGTTGAGAGAACCAGAAACCCAAAAGCTTGTAGATGTGGTGGAGTGAAGCTAACTCAGTGATGAATCTTCTTGATGTGTTTGGGTGAAGTGATGAGGTAGAGAAGTATGCTCTTCTCTTTGAGAGAAACAGAAAATCAAACCCTCGGATCTAAGCCAAGTCGTGTCACCTTTAGAGGGCCTGCCGGAAGTTGAACCTCCGAGAACGACCCAAATGAGTACGCATCTATCGTCGGTGATTCCGCCTCACTCTAATAAAGAACGTTTTGTTGAGTCTAAAGGCTCCAAAACCATGTTAGCTTCCTTCTCAAGATTTCGACTATCATCTTGAGAAGGCTCTGTCTGTTATACTGAGCGGCGCCGCTCCTAGCCCTACTTGCGGGGGTGTATGATTTTCGGGTGTTGGTGTGGCTGCGAGGCCTCAACCTTGTATCGGGGGCACCGAAGGTTAGCGTGAATGGAAGCCTATTAAAAAACTTTCCTTAGCTAGTGGCCTACCTGGTTCACCTCCAAAATGAGGCATAATCTTTGCGCAGGGAGGGGGAAGAATCTCTCCTGTAGATTCCCATCATAGGCATACACCTGGACGCTTGAAGGTGGTATTCGACACTAGCCCCTGCCACAAGGGTAACCTTTGAACATATACTATTGAGTCCTTGGAAACACCAAAAACACAGGCGCCCTCTAGGGGGTGACACGACTGTGTGAGGTGCACGTATGTGCATAAGCAATGGGGCAAAGGTTTTGTCTTCTCACCATTTTTTTTGTAGGACTAAGCTATGTGTTTGTTATTGAGTCTTAAACATTGTCTAATCATTATCAAACAAAGACTCCCCTAATGCTATCAAGTTGCTTTGTCCTTGATAGGTCTATTAACGACTACTTCTTGTATCACAACTGCTTGATCTAAACCTTTGTGTCTTTAAACGAATGCTTGAAACCTCAAAACGAGATTGTTGATTAAACTGTTCTGCAAACTTGTCAACAAATTGGATTTTCTGTTAGACATCAATTCAGGCTGCACCTCATAATTCAACTTTTACCTCGAAAACTATGTCAAACTGTCAGATTTTAGTTTTTTCCCGTGCGAAGTTTCACTTTTCAAAGCACTTTCTCGCGCAAGACTTTGTTCTTTCGCGCGAGGTTTGGTGTTTTCTGGTGCGACCTGGTACTCTCTCGCGTGAGACTTTATTCTTTCGCGTGAGGTTTGGTGTTTTCTCGCGTGGCCTGGTACTCTCTCACGCGAGACTATGGCCCAGTTTTCAAAAATAGAGACTAAATTCCCATTGACTGGTCAAACTTTTTCCTGATCTGCTTTTTGTTTGAGGTTTGTTTTTATGTTTCCCTGTCGTTCACTGTCAAAAACTAGTTGTCTCGAGTTAGGAATCGATCGATCTTTGCTTTGGCTTGTGTTGTCTCTCGTTGGTTTACCTTATCTCTTTATGCCTTTTGTATCTCGTGTTGCGATAGTCTTATCTCGGCTGTTCTAGCCCCCTCTTTTGACGATACATACCAGGTCCATCTCGCATCTTGGCTGTTCTAGCCATTTATCTCCTTTCCGTTATCTTAGAGACAGAGCCTAGCATTATCCCGAGTCTTCTCTCATCACATCTTAGTCTATGATTATTACGACTAGAAGCGGCAATACATTCCCCATTCTTGGTATTGGACAAGGAAGAGATTGTTCTGAACCTGTCATGCAATCTGAGTGTTGTGAGGGATCCTCACATTCCTCCTCATTCCAAGAGTATTACAATCCATTGTTTCAGATACAGTCTGACTTATTATTTCAAGAATATTATAACCCGTTGTTTCAACACCAACAAGGCCCTGAAGGGTCACTTTCTAGAATCGAACCTATCGACTCTTTCGATCTTACTTTCATGATCTCTCATAATACTACCAACAAGATGGGAGATCCATTCCACTTCCCAGAAGGAGGTAAATTCAGCGATAGTCATGAGCAATCTCCAAGCGACCAAGGTCATGGTCAATCTCGAAATGACAAGAGTTATGTCAATCCCACAATATTCAATATCCGGTCAACATCCCGGACCTTTGCGATTTGAAACAGCGACAAGGGGAGCCTCTCCTAACATTTCTCCAAAGACGGAGACAACTATGCACGAAGTATCCGCATGAATTACCCGAGTCTGAAAAGCTCAATATCTTCTTGGACAATCTTGTCCCAAATTTTGGATACCAAGTACGATTACAAGGTCCCCTCACTTTTGACAATATGATTAGGCGGGCTGTGAGGATAGAGGCCTTTATGATCAAGAAGGGAGAATTGACTTTGAACAAAGACAACAAGCAAGGACCTTCTCCCGCAAACACGGATAAGGGTAAGATTGTCAACAAAAACACAGATATTATGAATGACGGGGTTGTTGACAATATGATGCCAAAACCCTCAAAGTCTGTCTTTAATCTCAGCTCTAGTATATGAGTGGTCAAGACCACTGAGAAGGTCGCGACGGAAACTCAACTGCCTTCCATTTGCTAGAAACAAACCTTGGATCCCTCAACCCAAGCGTGACTCCACTTCCTTGGGAGAACCGCTTGATGTGGTTTATAGGACTTTGGTGCAGAACCATGGCAAGAATTCAGATCATCAGGAATTCAAAGACCCCTTCCCTCCTCACGGGAAAGGTGAATCACCTAAGTCTAAAGATACCAACAATGTGGTCAACTATATGTACGATACTAGCGACATTGTCATCAATGTGATCAAACCTGTTGATGTTGAATACTGTGATGTGACCACTGCGCCAAAGAGTGAAGATGCCCCTAAACCTAAAGCTCCATTTGTCTTGCGAGGCCCTGCACCTCCCTCTTGTAACTCCGCACAGTCTCCAGCTTGTGCGAATGCTATCCCTCAATTCTATGCGAAGATCGCGCTCAAAGGTCCCAAGCCTTCGACATCCGAACCAAAACTATCTATGGATAAAGCCCTCACTGAGGCAAACGTCCCCAAAGATCTCAATCTCGACCAATTTCAATCTATGGTGGGTCATTTGACCTCGCCTCATTATTTGTCCTTTTCCGAAGAAGGTGATCATTCCTTGAGCCATCTGCATAATGCTCCCCTACTCACTTGCAAAATGCTCACAGAATCTGGTGATAGCTTTGTCCCGACCAACGGGGAATTTATAGAATCTTATGATGCTAAACTCAAAGAGATAGAAAAGACCCTACAGATCAAAGATATTGGCATGGGGGAATATCAGATTGAGTCCATCTTGTCACTGACGGCTCTTCCTCCATCTTTGCATTCTTGTGAGAGGCCCTCTGAAGACAGATTTGGTATTGGATATCAGGAGCATAAACTTGACCAACCTAGCTGCAACTTCCATTCATGCAAGGGCTCAGATAATGAAGACACAAAAATCCAACCTATGACACATGAAGGACTCTTGAATATTCAACATTCTGATTCCAACTATCTACTTCAAGAACATGATCCCGGTCCTCATCAAGAGGATTTTATACACTTTACTGAACAGACTCCTACTACTACTGACTCTAATGGCACACATACTGATTGGGGGCAACTATCTGGCGTCTCCCTTATGTCGAGTATACCTCGGGGTATACCTATTCTAGATTGCTCCACCACTTCTGCTACTGAGAAAGGTCTTGCTGTTGAAGAAACAGTTCTTGTGACACATAATAGTGATGAAGAAAATATGCCGCCTACTACATCTCTAGCTGATTACATGTCAGATGCTACTACAAAGATACCAGTTGATGCTACACACAAATATGTTGTTGATGATGATCCTTTTCACCCTTCTGTGGAGATCATTCCTATGGCTCCTAGGCCATCTACTCCAAGCTATACTTCTACTACTCCAGCAAATCATGGGTATGTAAGACCCCATCCTGTTACAGCTTCATGGAAACTTGGTAGATCCAAAACTGAAATGGTTCCTATTCACGTATTATTTCCACCTAAAAGGGGACCTAACTCTTGGAATAGGTTATCTTGGTTAGGCTCACATAATATTCCTCCAAACTTATCTGTCTCTTCTAGGACAACTCACAACCAACAACGTTCTATGGAAGATCACTTTCTTGATCTATCTAATTCATTCATGAACGATGAGGATGATGCTGATATCTTTGCACTTGAGCCCATCCCATTGACTACTCATCCTCCCCCTCCTCCCTAAGATAAGTGGCTCGTCCACTTTCCATCTCCATCTCTCCACCTAAACCAGTCATATAAGCCTCTTTTATCCACCATTCCCGAGTCTTTTGGAAGTAACTTGGATGTGTAACATAAAAACAAAAATAATAAGAATCCACTCAAATCTCAAAGTCACCATGTCCCATCTAATCGACATGTGACTAAGAAGCAAGAAAAAAAGAAATAGAGGTGTTCAAAAGACCACAAAGGTCCTCAAAAAAAAAAAAGACAATCAAAATCCAAAAAATAAAATAAAAAATGGATCTCGAAATCCATCTTACAATCATTGTCATCAAAAGCACCTCAACATAAAGAAAAAAAGAGAAAAAAATCAAAAGCTATGTGGATTCCAAAAGGAAAATCAAAGTTTCCATTCAAGCTTCCAAAATTCTCATACTTCCCTCCATTCCATCACCCTTGCCTCTCATATTTTACCCTCTTCACTCCATCTTGCCTTGTCCCAAAGTGCATATCAGCATCTCCTCATTGCTAATGACGTGATTAAGAGAAATCTAGAACTTACTCTCCCTAAGCGTTTAGAGCATGGGAAATCCGATAAAGAGTTAAGATGCGTCCACGAGGATATTTTTTGGGTCTCACTTAAGTGATATTTCCTTGACTATGGATCTCCTGACAGTTGGATACTATTGGTTCTGATTCTACAACTTCTCAACTAACTACTACTATAAAATACTCTGTTCTCAGAGATTCCTACTAAAGGAGAACAACTCAAAGAGCCTATCAACGCTCTCCACTTGAAGAAATTCTATAGTTGAGGCATTCTCTGTGTGCTTATGTACATATTTATTGGTCCTGAAAAATCCAAAAAAATGATATATTGGCAAAAATCCTAAAAATTGCAAAATGTCCTAAAAAATGATCATCTTAGTGAAAACCTGGTAAACAGGCGCCTTGATAATAATCAAAAAAATACAAAAAAAAAGTGAAAAGATCAAAAATACAAAAAAAAAGTGAAAATTAAAAAAATACAAAAAAATGAAATATTCAAAAATACAAAAAAAAAGGAGAAAAGTACAAAAAAATTGAAAAGAAGAAAAATTGTGCCATTGATGAAAACCTGGCAAACAAGCGTCATGATAGCAAAAATAGAATCTCTGCCAAGATGGTGAAAACCTGGTAAACAGGCGCCTCTTGTTTCTTGAAGCTATATCTCACCTCAACGTCACTTGGCTCTTAGTTTCCTGCTTTAGTTTCCTTGCATTCCTTCTTTAGTTTGCTTTCCTGCTTCCCTGCTTTAGTTTGTGTCCTACTTTGGTCTATTTCCCGCTTTGGCTTGCTTTGCTCATGCACTTGCCTTCAGTAGTCTTCGAGATTTTCCTCGACTCTTCATGGATTGGAACTGGTCACACTTGGGGGCATCTCCCTAGCCTAGGGGGCATTGTCCTATCACTTTCGGAGACACTTTCTCACATCAGTCACCAGTGGTCCTCACTGTGTCTACCTGTTGATGCCTCGCTTTCGCTTAGATCTCACCTTGAGGATCCCTTGTACATCAATCACTAGTGGTTCTCACTGTGTCTGCCTGCTAATGTTTCGCTAGTTTCTCTTAGATCTCTCTCCTTGAGGATCTCTCTTGTATCGGTCACCAGCATTTCTTGTTGTGTTTGCCTGCTGATACTTCGTTTAGTTCTCTGATTTGCTCTTCAAGATGACTTTTTGCGTTGTATTCTTCCGATCCAACTTCAATCCGCTTGAACACAAACGTAAACTGAAACTAAAACTGAATTTGTGTTCCTTTGAAGCACGTTGAGCTTTTCCTTTGCTTGTTTGTTTGTTTTCTTCATCATTTCCCCTCAAGCGAATCTAAGATGTCTTTCTTGACTGAGAAACGCAAAGACTAGGGGCATGATCTTTTCTTTGCTTTATGTTTGCTGGTTTAGTTCCAATGACCCAATGAATCTACATAAGAGGGGTGTCTGTCTGTAAGAGCCTTCATCTCGTATTGGATGGCCATGCGTACCTCGACTCCTTTTATATGGATGCTTTGTTGAGGTTGGTTCTTCTCCTTGTCTGTTTTGAGTGACTTCTTTCTGCTACAAGTAAAATCGCTAACGCTCGTCCTGATAAGTGAACGTAAGGGTCACTGCGAGCATTCTTTGGCAAAAGAAGGAACTCTTGCGTGTCTGGTGTGTCTGTATGCAAGCAACATTCAGGTCATTCTAGCAATTATGCCTTGATGCTTATGTTAACTTGCTAAATCAAAAGGAATAGGTGTTCAAGTCATTTTGGCTTCTTGTGCCTTAATGCTTACACCTTATTCTAACAAATCTAAGACTTATGTCATATTCATATTCTCATGATTGCAATGTCAGTGAGGGTTGTATGGCATCTTGCAAATGTCTCATACCTAAAAGAACTCGATGATGATAAATACGATGAGTCCAACAACCAAGTCCTAGGGTTGCGTCTAGTTTAGGCTTGCATTTTCATTCTAGGCTTGCATTGAGACTGTGTTTTGGTGCTCTCTTGATTGTCTTCTGGATCTCTTCATCAAAGGTTCTCATCTTTTGTCCCGGGTTCATCTTGACTGCGCAAGTTTTTTGGGATTGAAATCGAAATCTGACATCTCTAGATAGCTCGAAATCGCGTTTTAAATTCTGAGACCCTTTGGGATCGGATGTTATTAGAATATTTCTAATATTTACTAATGCTCTATCTAGATAGTTTCTATTTTCTGTATAGTTTCTATTTTACGTAAATTCATTGTGTATATATGAGCTTGTAAGCTCTTTGTAATTCATTCTATATTCAATATATTCAAAACAATTCTTCCATATTATTATATGGTATCAAAGCTAAGGCTCGAATCTTTTTCTTTTTTAATATTTTGCTCACGCCCGCATCTAGGGTTCTGATCACGATCGCGCCCGCGCCTATTACTCTGATCGTGACTTGTCTTCATCCGCCCACACCTAGTATTCTGCTCATGACTAGTCGTCATCTGTCTGCAACCTGCATCCACCCCGACTGGTCTTCTGGTCACGTCCAGCAGAACCGCGACCTGTTCATACAACTTTCGCGACTTGCAGGCCCTCTAACTGGTGCCCATTTTTTCGTCTACGGCCCTCTTCCGACGTGACCTACAATGTCGTACTTGCTAGCGCGGTCTGATCATTCCCTACATTCAAAATTTCGTGGCTCCTATTGGTGGTTTATTATAACCAGAGCCAGTTTTTCGCGAAAACCCTAATTTTCGAGACTAGAAAATTTTTTCAACTACATTTTTGTGGTGGGTTTTTCGAGATCCTATTTGGGTCTTTGTTCAAATTTTTTGGGTACCTCGTTTTCTGTGCCTTAATTTTTGAGCCAGCGGATTTAACTTCTGACCTCAAATTCCTTTTGGGTTTTGTGTCTGCTTTTCTGGGTACCTATCGAATTTTTCTGGGTAAGCCAAAAATTTGCTTTGGAATTTGTACCTATTAAAATTCCTTCCTGAAGTCGCATCTAATGGCGTCTTTAACCAACCTAATGCTAGAAAATAGTCAACGGTTCAATGGCAGCAATTACAACACTTGGAAGCAACGAATGTTGATCATCTTCAAGTACCGTCATCTGGATGAGCTGGTTCTAGGCACAGAGACCCGTCCGACCTCCGTTCAAGCAGGTCAGGATAAATTCAATGATCGGAATCGAGAAGCTGTTATGCTTCTCAAGCTCTCTGTCACAGATGATCAGTTGCCTCAGATTCCCTCTGACAAGTCTGTTGCAGATATCTGGAAATATTTGAGGGAGTTGCATGAGACTTCCGACAAGAGTCGCGCGTTCTTTCTGAAGAATCAATTGTTCTCTCTTATGATGGATGAACGAATGTCCTTACAAGAACATCTCACGAAGATTAAGGACATTCATGATCAGCTTGACGTCATCGGTCGAACGATGGAGGAAGAAGATATGGTAGTTATTACTCTGAAAAGTCTACCTACATCTTATGAGCATTTCATAGAGACTCTCAACATTACCTCAACTAATGTTGATCTGAAATTCCCAGAGCTGTGCACCAAACTCCTACAACAGGATCGCTGGAAGCAGCAATTTGGTAACCGTACTTCCTCATCCTCGTCCGAACAAGCCTTTGCAGCAAAATTCCAGTCTTCTCAGTCATCACAACAGGGCAATTCACATCAATTCTCAGGCAGCTTTCAGCAGAAGAGTGTTCAGTGTCATTACTGTCACAAGTATGGTCACATGAAGAAAGATTGCCGTCAGCGACTCGCTTCTAAACAAAAGAAGCTGAGAAGGTCAAATCCACAGGCAAATGTTGTTGAACATTCTGAACACTCTGAGCAAAAAGAATCTGCTTTCTATGCGTTTATGGCTAAAAGCCCCTTTGATTTAGCCCGATCGTCTGCTTGGTATATCGACTCTGGTGCGTCATGTCATTTCTCTCATTGGCGTGACTGGTTTACAGACTTCTCTCCCTACAGTGATTCAGTTGTGTTTGGTGGAGGAGAGGAGTTCAAAATTGTTGGCAGAGGAAATGTTCAGATACAATTTGGTGGGTGTCAGCTCATCTTTCTCAATGTATGCTACGTTCCTGGCATGGCTCTCTATCTACTCTCTGTGAGTCAGATCGTGAGAAATTCTCCTCAGTTGGATGTGGTATTCAGTTCCCAAAAATGCTCCATTATTGATCGAGAGACTCGTCTTACTATTGCTACTGGTCTAGAGGATCATGGCCTATATCGGCTCACTGACACTGGTGATTCTCTTGAAATAGCTATGGCAGCTCGTGATTTATCTCTCAACACTTTGTGGCATCACAGATATGGACATCTCAACATCCAGTATCTTTCTCAGCTATCCCAGGAGGAACTTGTTTTTGGGCTACCTCCGATTCAGACGCAACATCTTGGAGTATGTGACGTCTGTCAAGCTGGCAAACAACATCGGACTCCCTTCAAAGATGGTGATTCTTGGCGTGCATCTCAGGTACTTCAATTATTTCATGCTGATATTTGTGGTCCTATGAATACATCTTCAGTTACTGGTTGCAAATATTTTTTGCTTATTGTTGATGATTTTAGTAGAAAAATGTGGGTGTACTTTCTTAAACAAAATTCAGATGCACTTATTACATTTCAGGATTTTAAGTTGTTTGTTGAAAACGAGTCTGGCTGCAGTATCATTTCTCTTAGAATAGATAATGGGGGGGAATTTTGTTCTCATGCATTCTCTGGTTTTTGTGCTGAACATGGCATCAAGCGCCAATTCACCACACCTTACACTCCTCAGCAAAACAGTGTTGTTGAGTGTCGCAATCGTACGATTGTTGAGATGGCTTGTTCTATGTTACAACACAAGAGTGTTCCTAATAAGTATTGGGCAGAGGCAGTGTTTACTACTGTTTACCTTCTGAATCGTTCCCCTACTCAGGCTGTCAAGAACAAAACTCCCGAAGAATTGTGGTCTGGTCGTAAGCCCAAGATCAGCCACCTGAAGATTTTTGGCTCTCTTGCCTATGTCTGGATTCCTAATGCTAAATGCTCCAAATTAGATTTCAAGACTCAGAGACTCATAATGACAGGGTACATTGACAACCATAAGGCCTACAAATTGATAGATGTCGACACTGATCATCTCATCTTTAGCCGTGATGTTGTTTTTGATGAAACTCGAGGACCTTTTCTGCCTTCCTCTGAGCAGTATTCTGAAGAACAGCCTCATAGTATTCCTCTTCCTTTAACACCATCTGATGAGAGGGATGCTACTACTTACACTGGACCTCCTGATACTGTTGAAGCTCTTGAGAATGACCCTCTTCCCGTTGCTGCTCCTGAATCTCCTCCAACTCCTCCAAAGATTGGCTCTTCTACTCTCCGACCCAAATGGTGGGTTAAAACTATTAGTGATCTTAGGGATGATGAGCTCATCGAAAGTAGAGTTTCTCGAAATAAGAGCAAACAAACAGTTAATTTTGCTCTTATGGCTAACATTCATAGTGTTTATGAGCCCCACACTTATTCAGAGGCTCAAGGTATCCCTGAATGGGAACAGGCTATGGAAGCTGAATTTCAGAGTATTCAGAAAAATCAAACTTGGGTTCTTTCTTATCTTCCTACAGGGAAGAAGCCTATTAGCCGCAAATGGGTATACAAGGTCAAATACAAAGCTGATGGTACCTTAGACAAGTATAAGGCTCGTCTTGTTGCTCGGGGGTTCTCACAAAGGGAAGGTATTGACTATGAGGAGACTTTCGCTCCCACAACTAAAATGAGTACCATACGACTTGTTCTTGCATTAGCAGCTCAGTTTGGTTGGAAAGTTCATCAGATGGATCTTAAGAGTGCCTTCTTGAATGGTGACTTACAGGAAGAGGTCTACATGACGCAACCTTCTGGATTTAAAGTTGCTGGTCAGGAACACAAAGTCTGTAAACTTGTCAAAGCTCTCTATGGTCTGAAACAAGCTCCTCGGGCTTGGTACATGAAAATTGATAAATATCTAACCAATCATGGTTTTCAGAGGAGTCCATCGGATTCAAACTTATATATCAAACATGCAGGTAATGATGTCTTGTTTATAGTTGTTTATGTGGATGATTTGATCATCACTGGAAGTTCAGCACATTTGATCACTGAGATCAAACAGGATTTGTGCAGCACTTTTGATATGACAGATTTGGGACTCTTGCACTATTGTCTCGAAATTGAGGTTTGGCAGACTGAACACAGTATCTTTCTTTCTCAGTCCAAGTATGCTAGAAGTCTTCTGGACAGGTTCAGAATGCAGGATTGCAAACTTGCTCTCACTCCTATGGAACCCAGGCTCAAATTATCAGCTCAGTCTGATTCACCTATTGTAGATGAATCCTTGTTTAGACAACTAGTGGGTAGTCTCATTTTTCTTACTGCCACCAGACCTGACATTAGTTTTGTTGTAAGCTATGTCTCCCGCTTTATGACAGCACCCAAGACTGATCACTGGACAACTGCAAAGTGTGTCCTGTGCTATGTTAGTGGTACTCTTGATTATGGTCTTCTATATACTCAGAAGTCTGTTTCTACACTATGTGGCTACATAGATTCAGATTGGGTCGGCTTTGTTGATGATCATAAGTCTACCGCTGGATATGTGTTTAATTTAGGATCTGCTGCTGTGACATGGACTAGTAAGAAGCAACAGGCGGTGGACCTGTCTTCAACTGAAGCAGAGTATCGGGGAGCAGTTAAGGCAGCTTGTGAGGCAGTTTGGCTTCAGAGGATGCTTGCATATGTGCATGTTCCTCAATTAGAACCGACTCCTATATTTTGTGATAATCAAGGAGTACTCAAACTGGCAAAGAATTCGATCTTCCATGAACAAACCAAGCATGTCGAAACACATTGTCGTTACATTTGTTAGCTAGTTGAAGACAAATCTATTCAGTTGTTGTATGTTCCCACCTCAGAACAGTATGCTGATATCTTCACCAAGTCTCTCGGTTCTAATAAATTTGTAAAATTCAGGGAAGCTATTGGTGTTATTGATAGATTGAGCATTATGGGAGGGTATTATAATATTTCAAATATTTACTAATGCTCTATCTAGATAGTTTCTATTTTCTATATAGTTTCTATTTTATGTAAATTCGCTATGTGTATATGAGCTTGTAAGCTCTTTGTAATTCATTCTAAATTCAATATATTCAAAACAATTCTTCCATATTATTATAGACATTTGTGCAGTCAGCCTTCTGGCGTCATCTTCCTGCCAGACCCTCATCTTTGCATCATGTCATCAAGATCTTTACTCTTTTCATCAAAGTCAACTCTAGTCAAATTTGGTCAACCATGGTCAATCATGGTCAAACTTGGTCAACAGGACCTCTACATTGCTCCGATTTGCTTCGGCAGCTTCTCAAATCTAGTTTGATTGCTTCTGCTCTGCAACCTCTTGTTGTCAATCGTCCTTCAGATATGTCATCTTTTGATTTCGCTCCCGAGGGGGCAGGATGATTGCATCATTTAAATCTCGTTGAATCAATTCTTGAATCAGTCTGATCTGAATCATCATTCTCGTTGCTAGGGGCATCTCGTGCCTCACATCTTGCTATCTAGTCATCTATCTTTTAGGTATCTGAGCAATCTAACTCGGATCCTCGGGAATCAAGCTTTGTTATGGAGATGGTTCTCGAAATCTTTTAGGTATTGGGGCAATCTAACCCTAATTCCTAGGAGTCAATCTTCGTTCTAAGGATAGCTCTCGAAATCTCTTTTAGACTGTTATCTGGGCAATCTAACCTGGGTCTCGGAGGGCTAAGCTTCATATTGGGGCAATCTAACCCTGATTCTGGTTCTCTCAAGACCGTTGTCTTCGCCATCTAACTTAGACTTCGGAAAATCATGCTTTGATTTGTTCGGTGTCTTGGCAACCTAACCTAGACTTCTGAATTTATCGTCATCTATCACTTCAGACTATTCTTTGAATCAACGCGATGTTCGCACATCAATTCAAAGAGGGGCAAATGTAATACCCCAAAATTGGCACCTAATAAATTCAATCAATTTTGGTGCATTTTCGTCAATTTTACATCTTCAAAGTCCTACTTTGCTAGGCAATTTTCTCTCTCCTACCTGACTTAATTCGACTTGATGTCAATTGCAAAAACCCTAAATTGCATTAATCAAATATTAAAATTAATTCCTAAAGTATTCAACTTTATTAGCTAAATAATCCCTATGATAAATTAATTTAATTCTAAAGTCTTAAGTGTTTTAAATTAAATTAAAAATCCACTGTAATGTCCCCTTCTCAATCCTGATATTACCAGTGACCGTTGGCCTTTTTCTGGAAACCCGAAGGCTAGTCGGAAGGTATAATTAGGGTTTCCTAGTTTTGAGGGTGTCTTTGCTAGAAGTTGGTGGATTTTTATTTAAAATATCATTATTGAGCTTAAAGGGAAGAGGACGCCATTTTGAAGAAAGAGTTAGGGTTTTGACAGTGAGGAGGATTTAGGGTTTCAGGAAGTCAACCGAAGGTTATAAAAGGAAGATCTTGAGCATCATTTCACATCTTTGGTTTTACTATACTGTTATGCTGCAGGATTGGCTCTGGGTTTGCTTGGAGGAATGAAGGCCTCCTAGCTCGGGCATCGCTTCTTGTTTGCAAGACAACAACTAGTGGTGATTCAATCTCATTTGTGAGTTGTATTCAGTTTGTGCATTGTTCTCAGTTTATTGCATTGTTAGTTTCGATTTGGCATGTTAGTGTTTCCGGCTTATTGCATTTGATTTCTAGTCAATTGAAGGTCATACGTGAAAAATAAGAACATTTGAAGTAGTTCCATAGACTGCTGTTTATTCTTTGGATGAGCAGATTTGTAACAGAAACCAGAAATCAGTAGCTTAATTTGTAAAACTGACAGTAGTACTGGCAGTTTTTATTTCTTGCTCAAATCTGGTTGTAATTCTCGATTTCAATTAAAGTTATTGTAACAGTTCAGCTCCGCCCTATGGTAGCTGCTTTCCATTCTGGGTTAGCAAGCACATTCTGGGTGTTGAGTATTCCCAGCTTTTAGTAATTCTCTTTCAAACATTGCTATTGTAATCACTCCGTCATATGGTCGCCCCTCACTCCGCTTCGGATTGGGTAACACATACTTGACGTCGAGTTCCCTTTTCAGTAATTAGAGTAGAAGATCCTCTGACCAATGCTCACCATCATCAGTGCCATACTGGTTAGAGTTACAGCATAAGCAGTTTGATTTAGATCCTCTGACCAATGCTCACCATCATCGGTGCCATACTGGTTAGAGTTGTTTCAGTACGTTTTGATTTCCTCTTCTAACCTTAACGGGTGCACTGCTTTGTAAATTGAAATTGCAAAAATAAAAAAAATTGGCTTCGGAATCTTTCATCCACCCCCTTTAGCTAATACACATAAAAGGAATTAAAATTACTTGTTATTTGAATGGATTGTATTATTTGGACTTAATAATTCAAATTATTCAAACGATCACCCTTATGTGGCAATAAACATTCTTTTAATTAAGTAATTCATGCCTTTTTGTTTCAATTGGGAATGAAAAGTCAGTAGTTTCAAATCAAGAACCTCTTCATTCTCTCCCCGGGCTTGTCTATTTAATGAACCTCATTCTTCATTCAAAAGAGGGCAATTTTTTAGAGTAACTAAATTATAGCATTTTTTTTGTCTCAATTTCATTCTTTCAAAGCTTTCATTGCATATTTAGATTACTTTCATCTAGTTTAATATTGCATCTTCATTATAATTGGTTTGCTTACTTGCTCATAGCTTAATCTCATCTTTATTTCAAGTTCTTTAGAGTAAATCTGCATTTCATATTTCTTTCAAGCTCTTTAGATTAATTGCACTTCATTCTAGATTAATTTCAATTTGGTTATCTTCATAAGTTTTCAAATCCTCCATTGTAGTACTAGTCTAATGGTTGTTGGGCTCTCATTCTGAGGGTAATTAAACACCCCATCTACATAGGAGGTAGCAGGTCGCTTCACCATGAATTTCGAATTGAGTAATCAATACTCTCTTTCGTAATTCGATTATGTGAGTAATGACTATGTTGCGTGTGTAGTTGGATTAGAGGTCCACATTCGACTATATACATAGTGAAGATATGTGTATATATATTTAGTATAAATGAGATGTATATATATATATGTATATATATATATATATATATATATATATATATATATATATATATATATATATTATCATTATGTAAATATTAGAGAAATTAATATAATACTCAAGAGATATTATATATATATGTGTGTGTGTGTATCTCTCTCTCTCTCTCTATATATATATATATATATATATATATATATATAATCATAATTGTCATTATATTAATTACATAATAATGAATAGACAAGTCCCATGAAGGGACATGTCTCTTATTGGCTCATTCTCAATATAAATGTAAGAGACTGTTGCATTTGGAAAACACATACAATCAGATAGTGCTATTACATTTGCAATGATCCTAAAACCTTAACATGATATCAGAGCCAAGTTGTAAATGTAAGAGAGTAGTTTGTTGATGGTGAATGTGTGACTGTCTCAAAAAATACAATCTCGGTATGAGGACCATATCTCACAAACGCACTGTTGGATTTCCCTAAATTTTGGATATGTTGGTGATAAACAAATTTAGAAGAATCTCACCGGAGCAATTGGAGAGAAAATGTCAAGTTCAAAAGTTATGATCGATTGTGTACTATGCAAAAACCTTTAAAAGAGTGAGGTTCCTTCTTTAAAAGTCTAACGGCTTGAAGGAAGTTCCGATCATATTGAAGGTTTTCATAGTGTATAGAACCTTTGGATATTCAAGACACGCCTTGTGAAGAATTATGGCAATGTTCAAGAGTGGCGACATCATTTTGTGAATTTGCATGATATTTTCTATATGGACTCACCTTACAGAATGAAATACTTGAAATTTATAAAAGATAAGTATTTCATGTTTTATTAATGCACATAATTTTTGAGTTTGTAATTCATGCTATACTATTGGTTAGTAAATATTGCATGCTTTTATCTTTGGTATTTCTCTTTAGGATAGTTTAGTTTTATGAACTATTTGTAAATCTCTATCTAAAATACTTTCAGAACGAATCAAGAGGCATATGTGATTGCATTCAAGGGAGAAAGAACTTAATGCTTGAAAATAAATTGATGATTGAGACCAGATGCAAAGGGAGTCTGACATTTCAAAAGAAGTCGAGGATATGGTTAAATCAACTTTTGATAACCTTGGTCGTATTGATTCAGAGGGAGTAGTTCATAATGAGATGGATTCTCCAATTATCAAGAAACTATAATAGTCATAGGACTAGGAATCATGAATGCCTTTTGGGCCTTGTGTAAATCATGAGGAAGTGATGACTTCCAAATGTTTATCACTTGTATTTGTTAAAGTTGGTGAAAGGTGACGATTTTACAATAACTTGATCTTCTATCATGATAGACATCTTATGATGGTTGAAACAGATCATGATAGATGATATCTTTCATGGTGGATTGAGTTCCTTAAATAGGCCATGATATTCTATCATGATAGACATCTTATGATGGCTGAAACAGATCATGATAGATGATATCTTGCATGGTGGATTGAGTTCCTTAAACCGGCCATGATCTTCTATTGTGATAGACATCTTATGATAGCTGAAACATATCATGATAGATGATAGGAATGTTCCTATGGTAAGTGCACATTATCTATGGACATTTTTTGAGTACTTGGTGGACGTCATGAGACTTGATGTTGGTAGGCCATTACTCTGAGCACTTGGTGAATATCATGCGACTTGATATTCTGCAAGCCAATGCTCTCGATATCATGAGATGATATCTTTATAAACTTTTGAGTACTTGGTGGACATCATGAGACTTGATGTTGGTAGGCCATTACTCTAAGCACTTGGTGAATATCATGTGACTTGATATTCTGCAAGCCAATGCTTCGATATCATGAGATGATATCTTTATAAACTTTTGAGTACTTAGTGGGCATCATGAGACTTGATGTTGGTGGACCATTACTCTGAGCACTTGGTGAATATCATGTGACTTGATATTCTACAGGCCAATGCTCCCAATATCATGAGATGATATCTTTATAAACTTTTGAGTACTTGGTGGATATCATGAGACTTGATGTTGGTAGGCCATTACTCTGAGCACTTGGTGAATATCATGAGATTTGATATTATGTGGCCAATGCTCTCAATATCATGAGATGATATTCTTATGAATCTATGAGTTATGGTGAATATCATGAGACTTGATATTCCTAGTCAGACCATATCTCTGATATCACAGTAAATGTTATATTCTAATCCTAATCATGTGTTTAATCTTCCCTCGCTAAGAGGGAGTGTTGATGTTTTGTAGCTTTAGTCAGATAAACATCATGAGTCAATACCAGTATATATATATATATATATATATATATATATATCTTGAGTATTATATTAATTTCTCTAATAGTTATATATATATATATATATATATATATATATATATATATATATATATATAACTATTAGAGAAATTAATATAATACTCAAGAGATATTATATATATGTGTGTGTGTGTGTGTGTGTGTGTGTATATATAATCATAATTGTCATTATATTAATTACTTAATAATGAATAGATAGACATGTCCTATGTAGGGACATGTCTCTTCTTGGCTCATTCTCAATATAAATGCAAGAGATTGTTGCATTTGGAAAACACATACAATCAGATAGTGCTATTACATTTGCAGTAATCCTAAAACCTTAACATATATATATATATATATATATATATCTCATTTCTCATAATAATCATATAGTCAGTATTATTTATCTGACTGATGCTACAAACATCAACAGTTATAAACACAACTGTAGTAGTGATCTCCCACTCAAATGCATACAAGTATCCGTATTAAATGAATCCAATCAGATAACAGTTTTAGAGAATGAAATCGGTGCCCCCTAATTTGTAGCAGCACTCTAAAGCTCTGCTGCTGTCCTGGTCTTAGCCCAAGAACGGCCCTCAAACAACCTTGTAACCCGTTCCCAAGCATTTCTAAATATTTGTAGTCCTAATCATTATGTGCACTGTCCCTTACTACAACAGCCCTTTTTATGTAAGTATTCATTGTTTGTAAGTCATCCCATGCATTGTATAGATGCTGGACAATGTCATATACGTTATGCGTACTCTTTCAAGGTTCTATATCTGCTACCCCTGTTTTATTAAGAGTTTATATGCTCATTTGTGCTGTTAGCAGCCATTAAACGTCCAAAAAACACCATTGAATCATTGCACAAGCTAGAAAATATTAAACATTGATTTTTTCACTCATAAAGCAGCCTTATAAGGCCTTATACTTTGCCGTCCCTATTTTGTTTTGCTATTCTCCTGATTGTTTGCATTTTAAGACGGCTTTTACATATCACTGCAAATTGCACATTGTCATATCAGTAAACAAATAATCAAATACTCATTTGGCTGCACGTTGTCTTGTCCATATGTTGAGTTGGGCATTGCAGTAACAAAACTCAACCTTTACACCAAGAGTTCAACTTTTGACCCAAACCACGCCAAAACTTGCACAAGACCAAGTCCGCCTTATAACGTTGATGCTGCTACACTAGGCTGAACTTAGATCTCAACCAGGGTAACATGGAGATGAGGTATGTTAAGTATGCAAATAATGGTGTGAATAATTGGTATCGATATCTTAAATATATTTATATAAAAAATATCGAGATATGTTAGTCTCAAGCTATTTTATTTATTTAAAAATTATTTTATCTTTAAAATATTTTGTTTGCTTTCTGAACACAAATATTAATTTTTCTTTAAAAATATTTTATTTTATATTGTTTATTTAATCTGATGTGCTAATTTTTAAGTTGTACGCTTGTATGCAACTTTATATTTAAGAGTAGAAAATTTGCTTTATTTTAACTTTGAAAAGTGTAATATATATATAATAGACTTAATAGTTTCCTTGGTAGGAATTAATATGTGTTACAAAATTTTGATGTCTTTATAATATGCAGTTTAACTGAATTTTTTTTTAGGAAAATGTGAAATGCAGAGAAGGCAGGAGGACAACCGTTCTTCAGTGAAGATGTGACAACAATGCTAATGGCCACAAGCATCAAGGTAGGCTTAGAAATGACTGTTTATGACAAAACAACATTTCACCCATTATAGCACAAAATAGAGGCTTGCCCTTGTGTTTCCATTTTCCAGTAATATAGTATTGAATTAGATGATTCAGCACAGAGGAATTAAGTCTGATAGATTACTGATATTATAGATTATCAGTATCCTTATGTTTCATTAACTTATGATATCTTGTCCAGGTATATGCACATTAGAGCCCATCTGCAATTCTGTTAGGTTTTCTTATGTTATATTGCACAATTTTTTGACAAAACAAATGAAAGCAGACAATGAACAACTAACACTCATTTACTTGGGCTCCGAAAGACAGACAACCTTGCTACACATAACCATGTCACAATCAGGATTTAAAAAATATATACATAAAAGCAAAACAAAAACACCATTCCAGAAACAGCTATCCTTACTAGTTATTCTTGTTTGACTAACATTTATTTTTACGTTGTCTTTTGTCAAAGTAGTTTCACTCTCATGTAGGAAATCTTACAAGCCCTCAAATGAGTCAAATCATGTGTATAATAATTAGCTGCTAGGCTATTTCCTAGGGGAAGAACCCCCAACAGAAATGTCTCACGCCAGTTGGAAATGTCTTACTCACATCAGAAAGATTGTCGGGGAATTTCTTGGACAGCATCCTGCACCATTCCCTTAAATCACCATCCTCCATGGCATCATCCTCCATTGCATTGCCTAAAGTTTTCAACGGAAGTGCCTAAAGCGGAGACAAACCCTAGCCCTATTCCTAACCCCATCAAAAAAGAGAAACAGGAATTATGCTTCCACACCCCATTTCTACTGAAATGGGAAAATTCTGCAGTGTCTCTGAGATTTCCTGTCCATACACTACGAAGGAAATTCGGGAATACATCAAGGAGAACGACCTTCAGGTCATTTTTCTCATTCTACATTCCCTGTTCTAGGGTTTCATTTCTTTCCATATTTTTTGTTTGTATCTACCATTTCGCATTTTTATTCTGGGGGGTTGTCTTTTTCTTACCCTTTATTTGTTGAAGGTTTTATTTTGTATCTTCTTGGCATTTCTTATCGACTTTGAAGAACTTGTTACAATCTGCTCTTAAAGGATATACGCACCAAGAGCTCTCAAATGCGTTTGAACCACAATATTAATCTTGGTCATTATCACCTCTTACTGCCACTGTACATGTGTTCTACTGCAAAGATAGACCAATTTGATGTGTGTGGCTGCAAATGCCCTGGCAGACATGTACGCAAAATGTGGAAGCATATAAAAGGTGCTTGAATTGTTCAACAAAATGCCTCAAAAAGATGCGTTCTCATGGAATGCAATGATTTCAGGATATGCACAAAATGGATTCTTTGGAAACACCTTAGAATCTTGTAGGCAAATGCAATTGGCAGGTGTAAAGCCAGGCTCTCCAACTTTTGTCACTGAGCTCCCATCCTGTGCCCAAATGCGAGCTTTAGAACAGGGCATAGACATCCATCAAAGCATAAATGAAAGTCAATTTTGCTCGGATGCTGTGGTTGAAAGTGCCCTGGTTGACATGTATGCAAAATGCGGAAAGATAGACAAGGCATGTGAACTGTTCAAACAAATACCTCAAAAAGAAACAGTCTCATGGACTGCAATGATTGCAGGCTACACACAGAATGGTTTTGTTTAAAAGGCCTTAAAGACTGCACAGCCTTTGCCAGCATCCTCCCAGCCTGTCCCAAAATGGGAGCTTTAGAACAGAGCGTGAACATCCATCACAGCATAGATGAAAAAAATGCAGTCTCATGAACTGCAGTGTGATGGGGAGTTCCAACTTACAAGAGCTTTCTTGCTCTTCTCAAGGCTCTTTCCTAGCCCTTCTTGGGATGTCCCTCTCTATCCCAACCAGAGGACACTCCTACACTTCCTCTTCTCCAATGGAACTCACCAATCAACTTCAAACTCACTCCCAGCTCTTCACAATCCCTCTATGCACTCATAGGTCCTATTAAGGCAACTATGTCTCTAGCCTTCTCAGGCATGGCATTAGGTGTTTATACTATTCTCCTATCACTTTCACTTGTTTTTGATCCACTTTGCTTAGGTCTTTCAAGAATTTTCCATCGGGTTCTTGTATTCCTAAAATCTAGGCCTAGTAGCCTTTTTGCCCCAATTAGGCCTCCTGAAATTGACAAATCTTGGAATAGCTTCCAACTTCCCTTTTTGCCCCAATTAGGCCTCCTGAAATTGACAAATCTTGGAATAGCTTCCAACTTCCCTTAACAACCAACAAAGTAGCTTTGGATTCTTTCATAGGTCAACCTAGGCTTCAAGATTTTCTAGGTTTGAGCTTCCCCAAGTGTCTGTACACTGTACCTCCAAGAAACCCCTATTTTTAAGGGTTTTTAGGGTCTCTGGACCAGTCTGTAACAAAAGGCTCAATAGGTGTCAAGATGTACTCCATTCCACTCCTCCTCTCTACCACATGTCCTTGTCTCATTTCTCTTCACTCTCCAACTCGAGATTGGCACAAACCAATCCATCCATCCATTCTTTAATCCACTGCAACTCTGCAAACTCCTAGCCAGGTAGCCATGAACTCGCCTAGGGCTCGCTGGTAAAAATAGTTCCCCTGCTCACAACAACCCTAAAATACATATTTACAATGCTCTTCTTGATTCCAGTTGGCCATAGTGTTTCAACCATTGGCAATCAAGGAAGAGCCATTTCTTCACAAACAACCCTGTACAGGACAGACTGAGAAATCAAAAGAATTTACAAAACACTATGAAAATGTACAAGCTTTCTAAACCAATGGCACACAAATTGTTTACATACAAAACACTAAACTTTCATGCCATTAAACTTCACCATTCAATCCATTACTAATGTGGATGAAGGTTCTGTATTACAAAAACCAGTCAATTTCTTGCTTTCTCCAAAACACTCCATACAATCTGATCACCAACCCCTCAATTAGGGTTTACTTAGGCTTAAATACCCTTCATGCACGTGCTCAGACCCTAGTTTCGAGCCTTAGGGTCATTTGTGTCCATTTGCAACTTTTTAGGAACGTTGTCATGACAACTTTTCGAAATTGAAAAGTTGTCATGAGCAACTTTTACAATTTCTTGCATTTTATCATTTCCTTGAGCCTAACTTGTCTAACTCGACCCAAAACCACTCTATTGGATCTAAAACCACACCTAAACATCATTGGACCATTTGTCACTCCATTTGGAGTCTTGGTCGAAGTTTAACCAACTTTTACTTCTCTAGGACTTAGTAAAACAGTCTAGTTAGGACCTATTGGATCAAGACACAAACATGAAAACTAAAAACTCCTATCTACAAGACACTCACACACACCTTGGGACTTTATCGTAGTCCTTATTCACTGATGGTTGGCTAGAACCATCTACAAGCCAAAATTGTAAAGGATCTTCACTCAAACCGTAAGGTGCTCCTGCAACACAGTGATTGCAGGATATGCACAAAAAGGATTTGTTGAAAAAGCCTTAGAAACTTTCAAGCAAATGCAATTGGCAGGTGTAAAGTCAAATTCAACAATCTCAACAGCATCCATCAATGCATAATGGATGGTGGATTTCTGTCAAATTATGGTTGGATATGTTCTGGTAGATATGTATGCAAAATATGGAAGCACAAACAAGGTGTGTGAACTGTTTGACAGAATGCCTCGATGAGATGCTCGCTCATTGAATGCAATGGTCGCAAGCTTTAGGAATATTTTTGTCAGATATTATAGTTGGAAATGCTCTGGTAGACGTGCATGCAAAATGTGGAATCATAGACAACACACATGAATTGTTTGACAGAATGCCTCAAAGAGATGTCATGTCAAGGAATGTGAACAAAATGGATTTTGCAAGGAAGCTCTCTAAATCTTTGAATTAATGAAGCATTCTGGAACACATCCTAACATTGTAAGCTTTGGTTGTGATCTCGTTAGTGGATGAGAGCTGTACATATTTATTGCATTACCTATATAGTTGATCACTAGGTGTCCTTCAGAATTTTGACCCTTTCTCACTGGCACCAATATCTGTTGCTAATCATAGTTTCTACTCCCTTTTTATTAGAATATTTGATGGTTCATGGCCTTATGCTATGGTCTTGGACTGCTACATTTCTAATAACTATTGTTGACCTCATATATCTTCCTATAATCACCTTTATGGCATTAAAAAATCATTGTATGGACTGTCATTTATTTGACAATCTTTTCATGACCTGCCATATCGTGATGAATAGCATTTATTTCATGTGGGACTATTCATTTTTTAAGTTCATGGTGAATGGTCATGGTTGTACCCTGCCATACATATTCTTGCATCTCCATGATGTACTTCCCATACTATCTTTTTGGCTCTCCACTCAAATATTTGATTTGCTGAAGCTCTCTATTGTTGTATGCATAATAAACTGCCAAGATTTAGTCTCTTAAATCTCATACACGTTCCAAAAATTATGGAAGAAGAGGACTTGTGACTTCTTTATTTTAGATGCATACCTATGTCTGTAATTTGTAAACAAAAATCTTATTTTCTTACGTCCCAATTCTTGGAGAGCGAAGCAAAAGGTTTATAGCTCTATATTATATACAATGAGGAAGGAATTTAAAATCAAAAAGATCAACCAAGAATTTATAATTTCTTAGTCTTATGTTAAAAATTAAACATGTCTGTAATTGGACTAATTTTCCTAGATAACTTTGACTGAAACGCATACCTCACCCAGGCTTGTAAATGTTCAAAATCTTTATAGTGCATTTACCCTTTCAGCATTCTAGTGGCATGAAAAATTGCCCAAAAAAACTATTTAAAATATGAATTCTGTTAAAGCCATTGAATGCTTCTAAAACCTAGTATCTACAGATAAAAAAGATGGTCAGTATTAACAATTCCTCATTTTGATAAAAAAGATGTGTGGTTTTGGGTTAAGAGCAAAACAGTTACAGAAAAAATGTGGCTAACAGGCAGAGATGGGCATGGAATTACATGCCTGAACTCACCTTGCTGGAAATTTGATCTACATAAAAAGAGCACGTTTATAAGATATCTCATCTAGTTCATCTTCACTTCCATCGTAATCTTCACTGTCCTCATATTCATCACTGCCCACCTCATCTTCCACATAACTTTCATCTGTTACTGTTTTTGACATTTCATCCTCCATTTCTTCAATTTCAATGTACTCAGCATGCAGCCTTTCTTCAAACCTCTGATCACTACAGTTCAAAAACCAACTCAGGCTGCATTTAATACCCTTCTTTGATAATTTCCGAAACCGAGGCTTGATCCTTGTTTCTAAGCTATAAGTAAAGTAAGCGGGAAATTCAACCAACTCCTGCAAGGACCCTTTCATTTCTTCCTTGAAATAGTGAAAGCTAAGCTTCATAACATCAACATTAAAGGCCAATAATTGAGGGCATACAACTATCATCTTTCTCATATCTTCTCTCAAGAATCCCCAAGAATTCAAAAGCTCAATCCTCTTTAATACTGGATCCTGACCAAGTGCAGCAACCTGTGGTAATAAGGATAATTTGATCAGCTAATATTTGCAATTTGAAATAACAATTACCTCCATTAAAAGGAAAATAAAGCAACTATGCATATAATACATGTAGAATCTTTAAGGAAATGGAAGAAAAAATCTATATTAAACCTAGTAAAAAACTTAATCGCTCAAAAAAAATTGTCATAATTTTCAAGCTTCTAAATATGTTGTCTTCCTTAAATCTACCACTGCAAAGTGCAGCATTATTGGATCCACGATCCTGACTGCATGCAGCAGCATGCTGCAGTAGGAAAAAATTTAGTGGCTACCATTCAATTTGAGAAAAATGGAGATTTGGCACAATTTGAAGAAAATGACACTTGTGCAGAACATTGAGATTGTTTAAAGGGAAGCATTTCTATATAAAAATCTAATTCAAAAATTCAATATGCGTGGACCTCTGATCTTTTGAAAATGTTTGCCCCAAAATTGGATCCCAGACCTTGATTAAGTGCACCAAAGAGAGATAGTAAAGATAAATCGTGATTTCAGTGGTTAATATTCATCAATTGGTTATCTAATCCATTATTAAGAAAAAGAAAAATATTGTCAGCTTTCAAAACCTCTGATGTTTTAAAAATGTTTGCCCCAAAATTGGATCCCAGTACCTTGATTAAGTGCACCAAAGAGAGATAGTAAAGATAAATCGTAGTGTCAGTGGTTAATATTCATCAATTGGTTACCTGATCCATTATTACTGAAGAAAAGGGAAAAAATATCCTCAGCTTTCAAAAAATGAGATTCACCTCAGGATGAAAAAGCAAAGATTCAACTCAATTTTAGAAATAAAAAGCATGGGGAACATTGTATACAATACATATAGAATTTTAAGGAAATGCAAGAACATTTCTAAAGTAAAAGCTAATTCAATATTATTGAAATAGATTTGCCAGGATTTTAGAAATGTTGGAGCCCTACCTGCGGCATTTGCTCTAAAATTTTGGGAAACCCTTCTGATCCTATCCCCAAATTCTGATCTAGAAACTCCATCTGGGACATCAATCTTGTCTTCAATTCAAGCCCAAGGACATCCGGATACTGTGCTATGATAGAACCCACCGCTTGCCTCCTCACGCCAAAGCCAAGCAAGATCTCCACATTCTCCTTCACCTGGTTCTCCAATCCAAACCCTAAAACATAGGGTTTCTTCTCCAAAACCCCAGCCAAGGCTTGCTTGGGCATGCCCAGGCTAACAACATAATCGACAAAGGGCTTGATGATCCTCCCAACGCGCATGGCGAGAATCTGAGGGAACTGCACAATCATGGGGCCTACCGCCCTGGTGTTCACGCCGATGCTCACCAGATAGGCCACGGAAGTGCTCATGGTGCCCTCAAGTTTAAACCCTAGAAGCTCCGGATAAGTCTCTAAAACCCTAGGTATTTCGGTGGCCTTAATACCAAGACCTCCCAGGTATTTAATTACCGGCTGGAGGTCTATGACGACGCTGGAATGGAGAACCTGCGGATAGCTCCTCAACATATCGGCCAGTGCGGACTTGCGGACGCCCAGCTTCTGCAGATAATCGAGGACCGGCACCATATTTCTCTTGACACTGCACGCCAGCATTAGTGGGTACTCGTTTATATCTTCGGTGGTCATGCCCAACTTTTGCAGGAACTGTATCCGCTCTCTCATCACGTCTACTGAGGTAGGGAGCTGTAACTCTTCGAGCTCCCCCGTTTCGAACCCAAGACTGATCAAATAATCCAAAACTGTTCTTTGTGGGTCTTGGTTGTTCATGTTGTGATATCCGTGGGTTTTGCTCCATTCCTTTACTGGCAATGTCACTGTGGAGGTTTCATTGGACAAGCAGTTGGTGGTGTTGCTGGTTTTGCAATATGGTTTTCTGTTCTTGTTTTTTAATATGGAGATACCAATTCTGTGATGTGCAGTGTTGCTAGGGGCGATAGAATGTGCAGGTAACAGCTTCGCCTGGTAATGGCAGAAACTTGAGCAATTGGCTGAGGCTGCCATGGCTACTGGCAGTGCATTATTGTGGATGATTTTTCATTTTAGAAAAGCTTTTTTTATTTGATTTTTCATTCCAATTGTCCATGGACCCTTTGTTTCATCAAAGCATATCAGTGGACGTCATCTGTGTTCTCCAACAGAATTGAGGACAACACTTGAGCAGTAAGTCGTCTTTGACAGCGTATCCATCACTGCGGGACATTCCAGTAGGAAACAAGGCTGTGAGGCCACAAATGTATGCCTCTGATCCGATATGCTGACACACACTCTCCAAATTCACGTAATTTATAATGTATTAATCAATTGCAACACTTTATTTATTCTATTTTTAAAAAAATTAAAATTAAAGATTGTAATTTTTTTAATTTTATAATTATAAAATTATTTTTCTTCAATCTTTTTCAATATATTTTAATAATGTTGTAAAAATTGAAATTATAAGATAAAAGGGAAAGAAAATAAATTTAATTATGAAGACAACACTAAATAAAAAAGTATGAAAATATTGAAAGCTTAAAAATTTATTCTTATAATACAAAAAGTTCTTAACCAATTAATAATAAATTTAAATTTATAAATTTATTATTAAATTATTATTTTCATAAGTATCTTTATAATTAATTTTTTTCTTTTTATCTTATTGTTTCAATTCATCATTATTTTTTCAATTTTAAACACTAGTGTTGTATATTTAAAGAAAATATATAAATTACATTCAATTACTTATCAATGAATTTAAATTTATATATTTATTATTAATAATAACTATCAAGTATAGAGTTATTTTTAATTATAATTAGATAAATTTTGATAAAACTTTTCAATGGTATATATACTATAATGTTCATATTATATGATAATACATAATATAATATTAAAATATTAATTAAAAATTAAGTTTACAATAAAATTTATTATTATAATATAATTACTTGATCTACTGTGAATTCATAACAGATGTTAGAACATCTATCCTACCTATGTAGGATTGTAGTTAAGGTTAGAATTAGAATTAAAAAGTAAATAAATTTAAAATAAAGTAGGGTAGTTATATTGACCGAGAGTCATGTCTTAAAAACCTTTTTTTATATATCATTGTATATTAATAATTAGGATGGTGGGTGGAGCGAAAGATGGAGAAGACCTTCCTTCATATAGTCATTGATCTTCACCTATCGTCGCTCTTGATCCTTTGCTCAAGTCCAACATTCTTAGTGATTTTGACCACAATAATAGAGGAAGATAGTTTTATAGATGAATTCAAAGAAATAGATTCTCATTTCCACAATTAGTTCCACCTACATCTTATCTACAATGATCATTGTGATTTGATGTTATCGACTAAGATTTCTCCCATGCTCGAAAAACATCTATAACAAAATCTTAACCCTCATTACAATTGATATAAACCACGCCCTTGGAGGAAGTGGCCAAACTTCTAGCTAAGGCATAGAAAATATCTAAAACAATTACATGGATGTCAATTTAGATCATCAGAGGTTTTAATGTATAGAAATTCTTCAAACCTATGTACAATTGTACAATGCTTATTGCCATTAATAAAATCGTATTACACATTCAAAAAAAAGGGTGGAAAGAGTCACACCTCGAGATTTCAAGAGAGATCTCTCAACAATGGGAAGGTACACCTGTGTGTTGGTCTCAAATTATTTGGATATGTGTGAACTAATGATGTGGGTGATGGCTCTACAAATAGATGTCCTTGTTATGATCATTTTAAGTGAGAATAGAGGTATCATTTAATGTTATTGTTGTTGTTGTTGTACATACAAGGTATTTTCTATTTCATCACTTCTAGATGGCTTCTACTATGAGTAAGCATCTACACTTGCAACTAGTGGGTGTAGAAAAGGAAAACAGCTAGAGGGGGCTTCCATGTGGAAAAAGAGAAAGGATTCACAGAAAGAGGCAATGGTGAGTTGTAGATGCATTTGGATCTCGCTCTAAGGACTTGTCTGGTAAGTATTTGGAAGATAGCAAAGACGATAGATGGTGTTGAACACACACCAAATGCTGAGAGGGGAGTGAATCAGTACAAACCAAAACCCTTACTTAGAAAATGTTATCCACCATACACTTATTAAGTAAACAATGAATTGAAACAATAACACAAGAACGTCAAGATTTTTATACATGGAAAACCTAAACTAGGAAAAACTACAGTCAGAATTTTTCCACAAAGATAAATCAATGATATATAGGACCCGATTACAAAGATAGTAGGAGCTTACTGCTCTGAACTTGCAACTAGAGGCTCACTATCAATATAGTACTAAATATAGAAAGGAGTTCACTACTTTGAACGTGCAAACAGAGGCTCACTGCCAAAGTAACAAGATACAGAAAAGAACTTGTGCACCCAAGATTCATTATCTTAGGGACAAGGTACATACAACTTTCCACAATAGACAAAGAGAAATTCTCCTGATAATGTAATTGTCCTACACAATTCTATCAACCTTAGCAACACATTGTCTTTGCCTTTTCTTCTCTACCATAGTCACAAAATAGTAACCTCATAAACTAAACTCTACTCTTCTGAAACTCTGCTTATAAATCTTCACTTTCTCTCACACATCACTCTTACATTTTGCCAAAGCATGTACTCTACTTATATACAAGATAGTCATTAGAATTACAACAAGGTTGGCCATACCAAAAGAAAATTACAAACACATTACAAGTCAGCCATGTCAATAGAAAATTATAGTAAGTTTCATGTCAAGAGCATCTAGACCAAAACATAGGTCATACATAACATGAACCCATCTATATAAGAGATAAACATTAAATACAATATAGGTCACATAGAACATGAACCCATCTAAATAAGAGATAATCATTAAATGCAATACCTAGACCAAAAACATGAAGCATGATCCACTCCAAGAGAGACAGGGGACCACACACACATTACACATAGCCCAATACCATATCCACAATAACCAAAACAACTTCCACAATTAACTCAAATATGTAGCATCACATTGTCCAAAGAACCACATCACTTGCTAGTTGTATAAGAACCTCCACATGCCAGGGTGAGATCCAAACTTCATGTTAGATGTCATATCACTTGCTAGTTATCCATGTCAGAAGCCATCACAATACATTTCTAGACCACATCACTTACTAACATTGTTTCTGGATCACCAGGAAACACCACAACCACAACCAAAACTTGAATACAATACAAATCACATTTTCACATCTTCAACCTTGATTTCTAGAGAAGAAACCTTCTGGAAAACACAATTGAACAACTGTAATCTTCAACTGTATATCTATGTCACTAAACCATTGACTTACAGAACAAGAAAAATATAACACTAAGACACTGATAAACATCATTCTCACATGATAACGAGAATACTTACATGTCTTCCATTGCTCTATAGCATTTTCATGTTCAACGCACAACCTTTCTCCTTCTGGACCAACAACTTTCTTTCAAACTTATTCAAACTACCAGATATACCTCAACATGCCTTCATGAAATACTTCTGAACCACTATGTTTAAGAAACACCTCTAGACCACAATGTTTGACATCAATGAAAACTAGAGAATAAAAACTAAATATATATTTCCAACAATCTCCCACTTGGTCATTTATGGCAAATGGTCACCAAAAATGTTTTGTATGATACTGATCATTGTTAACTCCCCCTAATTGAAATAACCAAAAAAATTATGTATACATTTCAATCTTTTGTAAAAAAAAATGTCAAATAAATGTTCTCCTTATCTTTTTCCTCCTTTTCCATCAAGGACAATAGCCAAAATATACTTATCATTTCTCCTCTGAGAAAAACCACTAGCCAGAAAACTCCCCCTAAACAGATGCACCACTCTCATGCACATTGTTAAAATCAGGGGAAACAACCCCAAGCTTCTCCATGATATCATGCGGTGGAACTAAATGGAACATATCTTCAATAGTCTTCAATCCTCTAGACTGACTCTGCATAGAAAGAATATTTTCAACTAATAGACCATCTTCATTTGATGAAATAGGAGAAACAACATACTCCTCACTGGTAGTAGCCTACACATCAATACCTATAGTCTCCTTGTCCTCACCAACACACCTTTGTTCTTCCTCTTCATTGTCACTAGAGACAATCATCAGATCTAAGAAGCTCTCCAAACACATTCTTCTAATTTTCTTTTCTTTTTTTATTAGAGGACGAAGCCTCTATAGACATATTTCTCATTCTCTTTCCCTTATTTTTGTCTTTCCTTTCACTAGTAGGAACGAATATTTTTGCCACAACATCAATCCTTGTAGCATTAGTATCCCTTGGAATCTTGATCAATTTTTCAATAATGCTCATACATTCTTCCTTAGTAGTCCCATAGAGCAACCTAGTTTCCCAAACAATTCTAGGCTTTACCGCATCTATGTAGTAGAATTTCTTGTCAACATAAAAGACAACATTGTCCTTATACCAGTCAATGATATTGGGAGGAAACATATTCCTCAGACACAACCTATCCTTCAACTTATCAAATAATCTTCTACAATCAACAACATTGTTATCCAATCTATCCAAATGCATCTTAATTTGTGAACCAACAAACATATCATTTCTCCAATCTACATTTGAACACAACTTAGAAAAACCAAACAACCAATACATTATTTATTAAACCTTTCTAGACCACAAAACATAAATCTTACTTCTAGAAAATATTTCAAGCCTTGTTGCCATGCTGAGGAGATACTCAGCATTGAACCTAGAGGGGGCAAATAGCTTCTCTAAAAGAGGTTACAAATGCTCATGCTTAAAATTGCTTAAGTATTAAGTAAATAAGTTTCTTTTATGAGGAAACACTGGTCAGCATTAAAACATTTTGTTTCAAAATTTAGCATCATTCCTAGTGGAGGGCCATGTTAACTCAACATGCATGGGACCTGTTTGAAGATTGGGTCAGAAGATATCCAAATTTCACATCAACTCTGCAACAATGACATACAGACCACTCTAAATCCATGTGGGTCTTCTAGCTCAAATGAATTTTTGTTTCCCTTTAACCTTTCTTCATCACCTTTTATAATCAGTTGCTCATACAATATCTTCAACTCAACTTATCATTCACATGTTCTTCTAATCCATATCCATTTAATAAATGCAATGTGAATCCAATAAGGTATGTGATAAACATTTCTATAACTTTTAATCTTATATCACGCTTATTTCCTTAATTACCATTACTATATTTTATATTAAATATTTTGATTGTGTATTGTTATGTTTTCATATCACATTCAAGCTATCCACCTCAAACATGCGGACCCATTTTTCATATTAAGTTGGGGATATTTGAATGTTTTGTGATTAAAATTTATTACTTAGGCATTGATTGATTGAATATGTGAATTAGACATAAATTGAGTCTTTCTTTCAAGTAATTGTATTTCATTAATTGATCATAAAGAGCTACGAGTTATTTTGTATTATAGTGAGTCTTTTGTGTCGTTATTTTTTGTGAAGTCTATGAAGAGTGGTCCCTGAGTTGAAAGAAACTCTTGCCATTTAGATAACCCTACCTTATTTTGAGCTACAATTCCGAGAATTTTGAAGTAATCTAATTATTGTAAATGGGGGTGATCTCATTCATAGTGATCCTACTATTCACATACTCATTGGCAATGAAACATAATGTGAGCAAGATTTTATCAACACGAGACGGTTAGAATATTTCCATAAACTTACAAATTTTAATGTAGATATTGCTTGTCAATTTGTCTTCTCATTATAGGATGTAGTGGCCATCGTAAAAGGATTTAAAGTTGATGGCACCATGATAGTTGTTGCGGATGTAATAGGGTAATCCATGGAAGGGGAGAGTATGTAGAAACTCATGATGCAATTTCAGCTAGATCAAAATTTACAAGGCCAAGGGATGATCCTCTAGAGGTTTCAAAACAAGGATGCAAGAGGCTTTTATTGCCCCATAAATGGGTTTTGGTTGTGACTCATATTATTTAATACTTTACCTGCAAAGGGAGTTTGTTGAATTTATAAGCCCACCACTTCAAATTTCTAATCCACCTCACCCATGGAAGACTTATCAATGTACCTAATTATATATAAAAAATATTGACAAAGATGGGTGCATAGGTCTAAAAAGGTAAGTACACCTCGATTTCTCACCTTTTTTTTATTTCATTACTTGTTAAAAGGATTTTGAAATTTTATTTTCTTGGGATGACCTGGAAGGATTTTGTAGAAATCAAACAGGTTAAACAAAGCAACCTAGGTCCTGGGGGTAGGAAATTGAGGTTAAGGGGAGAGTCAAGTAAATATGGAGGTAGTTTAAAACAAGATTTTGACTCCTCAGATGAGGAAGAAGATGTACATAAGAAAATGGTGATAAATGCTATGTAGAGGATAATAGATCACTCATTATTTGTTTCTTTGTAGGGGTGTACATTCAAGAAAGTAAGTAGGTTCCCAAAGGTCCACCCTTAAATAAATCAAATTAGTACAACCCAAGATGGGTGTGGGGGTACTAATGCAAGATCCAAATGAGAGTGGAGGAATTGGGGTTTAATTTCCCCAAAGAGATGTGAAATGTGAATGTGTGATAAGATGTGTAAATGTATGAAAGGAAATTGATACTATAACTAAGGAAATGACTTATAATACTATGAAATATCACATCTGATGCATAAAATTCAATGCTAAAGGAGAATGGAAAGAAATAACTCACCTTGAAATCCAAGAAGGAACAAGTGAACTTCAGATTTGGGCTTTACTATCACGGAGCTATTAGGAAATGAAACTATTCTAGATCTGGAACCCTAGCACTTGTACCTTCTGACTGTGAAATTTGTAGTTTCCCAGGACTTTTCCAACTCAAGCTGGCCTTGTCCAAGAAATTCAACCTTGTCCCGGAGACTCCAAATCAAAGAAATTCTATAAAGGATCAGTAATTAGTTTTGTATCTCTAAAATTTCATATCTGAAACTTTGAAAACCTATTCTTGCACACAAGGAAAAAGGGGAAAAGGTTGTGGAAAGGGGATTTTCTTGGTCAAGCCCCTGTATAGGAATCAACATTGTAAAGAAATGGAAATTGCATAAGAAAATATTGTAAACAAAGTAAATGTAAGTATTCACCTTGCATGAAAAACCCTTATGGATGGATGTTAGGATACGATAAACCCACGAAGATGTTCGTATGCTTTCTTGAAATGTGTTGTATAATCAAGGATGCCCTCACAAATGCAATGGATCTACACTTGCCAATCCTACATCTTGAATGAATCTATATTGTGGATCTTCTTACTAGCTTGAGAAATCCTCTACTTAGTCATGAGAGAGAATCTTGCATCAACTAGGGAAGATTTCCTTTTCTTGAATGAACACTTGAAGAGATAGAGACTTGGAGATCTTCAATGGGTGCTTTCCTTCCAATCTTGAATCCAAATCCTCAATTAGCATGACTTGAATTGCTTCACTTGCTTGCACTTGATCTTGATTGATATCACTTTCTTGCATAAGGATAACTTACACAAAGATTGGATTGCACAATAGTCATGGATGTCAAAATGAGAGGCATTTATGTCCTTTTATACTTATTTCAAGACTAAGAATTTTTAGGCCAGCCACAACTAAAATTGGGAAATAAAAAACCCCCATATTGGGCCTGGAACCCACTTAATTACAATGCCCAAGGAGAAGGCCAATTTTGGTCAGCCTTGTCTAAGACAAGGCTGACCTAGGTTGGCCTAGTCCCAGGATTTTTAATTTCAAATTGATTCTAGGGATTGGGCAATGTGCAAAGTCTTAGGGAAAGAAAATGATAGAAGTGGGAAATCAAGCATAATAACAGTTGGATCTAGGAATCACCAAAATGGGTCTAATAGGTCCTAAAGTCACTAATTAATGGGTACTAAGTTTTTAAGAAAGTACATTTAGCCCCCACTTTAGCAGGATTATGATACAAGCTTATGCTCATGATAAAGTAGATCAAATGCATGTCATGATCTCATAACGGTCAAGGAGACAAGGAAACATGAAGCCCCCAAGTGACTTAAGTCCTCATCAAATCCAAAACCAAGATGTGTGTGTGTGTGTGTGTGTGTGTGAGAGAGAGAGAGAGAGAGATTACCTTAGCCCATTAAGATTGTATATTTTACTATGAACCAAACCAAAAAAAATGTTGCAAAAGATGGCATTGAAAGTTCTAGCAAGTTGTGTTATGCTAGTTCAATCCATCAAGGACTTATCCTTGAGGAAAGTGTATCTGATAAGGGGTCTAGAAAAGAATGACCTATCCTAAGGGAAGGTAAGCTTCCTTAGGGGTCGACAAAGAAAGGGAGGATCTATCCTAAGGGAAGGTTAGGGACCAAATGAAACTAGCATTGAATCAGTGTGTGTGTGAAAAATGTGAAACATAGAGCAGAGTGTATTCCCACATGTTAAAGCTATTACAAACTCCTTAATGAGATCAATGGCTTTAACAAAGTGTACATGCATCTATAAAAAATGCTTCCACTGTGAAATGCCCCCAAGAAAGGACAAATCAAGGGAAATGAGCACATGACAAAAGAGAGCATGAAAGGGATCTACTAACTCTAAGGTCAATATGATCATATGATAATATGTGAAATATTATGTCAAAATGAAATTTCATTATCTACCAAAGGTAGTAGAATTATAAACACAGGAAGAAAAGCACATAAGAGTTATGAAGAAGAGTCTTTTTGGGTTTGCATCATAGAGACCAAAAATAATAGGTAGCTACCATTTTGCATTTGAATATGGTTAAAATGGAATCACCAATATTCAGATATAAGAGTAGATAGATGTGTGAGGAAATATGAGATCTATTCCCAAATCCAATTTCCCAAAGGAGAGATCCAATCTGATCAACCAAAAGGCTAATGCACAATCGAATCAATCTATAAAGAATATGAAAGAGAGAGAAAATCCAATGTTTCCCTATCAAGGAATTATGCTTGAAATCTGAAATAATTGAAATACAAATACTAACCTCGAATTAGGGCAGATCTATAAATTGCCAATTTTTTATGTTTGTGTGTACTTTTAGGCAATTCTACAGTCCGTTCTGGATTGGAAACGCCAAGATGAAGAAAACCCAGAAATATTTCTCCAAGATGAGCTCAGGTTGACTTTGACCCTCATAAAAGGTCAAAGGCTAGATTCTTTATTTGAAGGCTGATTCTGATTCTGTTCGCAAATCTCGGAAGTTCACCGAAAAGGGTATCTAAATTCACTCTCAGATCTGAAATCCTACACTTGTACCTACAAGAAAAAGAGGATTTTTGTTGTTTATTTTGGGGGGTTTGCCTTGGTCAAACCCCAGTTTGGAATCAACCTTAATATTGGAATTGAAATGGATAATGCTAGCAAGTAGTAGAAATAGATCTAACAATGAAGCTATGGCATTCAATAGATATGCAATTGTATTTGAAATGTAATCAAATATGCTGATATGAAAGCTTGAACATGTAAATCAAACCTCCATGATTGTATGCTTGGAATCCACCTTGAAGGAAGAATGAAATGGATCTTGAAGATGAACAAAGGATCTTGAAGGAAGATCACACCATCATGATGGCTAGATCTAGGGTTTGAATGATGAATCTCGAATGCTTGAACCAAATCCCTTCAATGGCTTGAATGCTTGAATCCTTGATCTTTAATGGAGAACTTGGATGGAGAAGAAGACTTGAATGCTTGCTTGAATGGATGCTTGTTTGATCACCTTGAGAGCTTGAGAACTTGCAATTGCTTGAGGTGAGATGAGAATAATGGATGTTGGATGTGAAAATGAGAGAGGAAGGCCTCCTTTTATAGTGAACTAGGTCACAATCCTCTAGAGGGGCCACCTTGGAGAATTAAATCCCAATTAGGTCCTAACCTTTAGAAAATATACCTAGATTAAATCCAATTAGAGGATTTACCATCCCGAAACCCGAAATGGCCAACCCAAAGGTGGGAAAACAAATATCCTGAAAACCTGATGCCCAGAAATCAAGGAATTTGGCATTTTGAAATAGGGGGGAAAAATCAAGGTTGGGACTGACCTGGTCAGGTTTGAGCTCAATCTTGACCTAGTCAGGATCAACCTCAAATTTGACCCTAGGCCTAGATTCAGTCAAAATTAGGTCAGGAGGTCCCGGGGATGCCCAAAGACCTAAAAATGATATTAGATAGGGACAAAATGCCATGGACAAGCATAAAATCCCATGATGGCTGTGATGAAGGCTAGGAGGACCTATTTCTAAGTCCTACCTAGAAAATAGAGCCATGGAAGAGGGAAATTAAGGAGAATCCTCAAGACCCTAACCCTAATTTCACCTAGAATGAAGTAGAAAAGAAGTGGAAAGTGGGGAGAAATCCAAATCAAAGAAAAGATCAATTCAAGGTGTTCAAGATGACCCCAAACCACTTACTCGGAGGGCTAAACACTCTTAACATGGAAGTTCTTCCATTTTAAGATGATACATTAAGCCCCCACTTTAGCAAGAGTATGGACTCGATGCAAACTCTTGGTAAAGGAGAAGAAAGAGGAGATCCAAGTGGATTTGCAAAGAGACAAAATAACACTTAGCTAAGGACACAAGCCCCTAGACTAAGGATTCTAACTCAAAATATATGCACGAGGGTGCCAAAAGAACAAGGGTTAGAACTAAATAACCCAAATCAATTAGCATAAGAAACCTTGCTAAGAAATATTTCTCATACTAATATCATATTTGGAAAGCTATCATACAAGCATAAATGATTACATAGGAAAGACAAGAACAACACTATAAATAACATAGCTTCATGATCCACTCCTACTAGCATGAAAGCAAAAAGAGAAAAAGGGAAAAGAGTGATTACCTCACCCAGTAAGATGCCCATCTTACCATGAATCACCCTGGAGGGAGAGCCAAATAGGTTCACCCATAAACTGTGCTTGCAATTGTAATGCATCTTCTAACGGCTTCTGGAATACCCATAGATCCACCTTCTTGTATCACTATGAATATGAAATGCGTGTCTCCTCAGGACTTAGCAACTTATGTGTGTTACCTTCGAAAGATTTAGCATATAAATGCGTGTCTTTTCAGGATTTAGCAACTTATGTGCGTTACCTTCCAAGATTTAGCATATTGAAAATTTGAAAAATGTGTATCTCCTCAGGATTTAGCAACTTATGTGCATTACCTTCAGAAGATTTAGCATATAAAAAATTAAAAACTATAGTACAAGGGAGGCCCTATATATGCCCCCCTCCTTAATATGGAAAAAACATTCTATTTTGACATGTTAAGGAAAGAAAAAAAAAGAACAAGGATAAAGCCTTCCTCAGCATCAAGACAATATCCACAAACAACACCTAGTCCAAGCCAAGAAGGTCACAGCTCCTATGAGGCCATGGAAGGGATGAATGTAAAGAGATATCATGAAAGAAGTGAAAACAAAGTAACCCTTATGAGGGATAGCACACTATTCAGTTTCCAAGGTGAGAGATATATCAACCATGGAAACCCAATGTCAAACAACAAAAGAGGTTGTTATCAAGGACATATATCCTCAATGCAAACCAAATTTTCATGTATGATTAGATATCACATAATAGATAGATATTGTTACCCAAGGAAAGAGGTGAATCCCAAAAAGACAGAAGGAGATTGCATCCTTGCCCCCCCAAGTGTAAGACAAAGATGGAAGAGGATACCTACTTCACAAAGCAAGGAGATACCCTGTTTACAACAATATATACTATATCCTTAGCGAGGGATATTGACCCCTACATCCAAGAGTATAGATAATCATGAAAAGGATATGTCACTCATGGAAAAGGATCCTGAAAGAAAGAGATCTTATCAACAAGACCCCCACCAAAGAGGAGTGCTTTAGATAAAATATCATCTTTCAAAAGGCAGGAACAAAGATTCAATCATCAAGCCCATTGCAATCAAGAGGAAGAGGAATCTTTGAAATGAGGGAAACAACCCTAACACCAAAGCAAGGGCGAAAGTTTATAAAGAACATAATTTGTAAAATAGAGAAGAAGTGATGACCTAGGACAACAACTTCTCATATAAGAAAGTTATCCATAGTCAAAACATCTATCAATATGTTGAAATAATATTGCAATATAAACAAATACCACTAAGCTAAGGAAAGAAGTTCCCTAAACAAAGAGAAAGAAAGAGGTACCTTTCCCCCTAGAGATAGAGATAAGGGATACCTTCGTAAAACAAATTTCTTAGAAAAGATATCTTAAAAAGAAAATATATATTCTATGGATGATTAAAAACATAATACAAAGCCATAGAAAAATAGAAGGGAAAGAATACCAATTAAGCCCTAATAAAAGACCTAATGGATCCTAGTAGACTGGATGAAGATACACCTCTTGCCCCCCAGTCATGGGACAAGAGGAGAAGAACATTTACATTATATCTAGAGGAGGGGAATCCCCTATATCAAAATTATGAAGGAACTGTAAAACTGCATGAGAGTGAGCTATAATTCCTAAAGTAGCTCTTTCTCTAACATATAACTTGAAATGTTTACAATCAGCCAGTAAATGTTTGTTACTATAATGAAAAGGACAATTGTATTTGTATAAAGCATCAATCAGCATAGGTCTAAAGATTTCTTTCTTGGAATTCATTAGCTCAACATATACCTTTTTGGCAATTTCTTGACAAGTAGTAGAGTTATCTAAGATAGGTGTGGGGAGAAGAATATGAAGAGGAGGATGATGTTTAGCATCACCTACCTTAACTTGAGACTTCAAACAACCAACACCCTACATATCTGGTTTAGGGGGTATATGAACTGGAAACTTAATACCATGCTCGTTAACTCCTAGCCCTAAACCTTTATAACCTTGTTTAGTCACCATATTATATCCAGTAGTGTACATATTATGTAAAGCTTCTATAGGAGGTGATTGTTTATCATGTTCATGAGTAAAGGTTGTATAAGGTGGGATAATAGGTTTTGAAGAAGTTTCTTTACCCTTTCCTTTAATACCATCCTGAATCGGAGGAGAAGGTAAATCAAGGAAGTCTTGCACATCTGCATCCTAAATGATAGCTTGAATCCCATCATAAGTATGGGAAGAGAGAGGATTAACAAATGGAGAATTAGGTATCAGAATAGGAAGATTAGGATTAATATTAGGATTGATAGGATTAGGATGATTAGGAGATGGTGTGTCATCTACCCAATTCTTCACATAATCCAAAAGAGTAATAAGGCTACCACATAAATCTCTAACAAAAGTTTTAAATGTAAGCAGACTAGTGTCAGTCAACTTCACAAAAGCATAAGCAAGAGCAAAGTGAAGGGTCATCAACTTAATGAAGTGAATGATACTTTCATAAACATCATAGGTATGATAAAGAGATGCTAAAAGAAGAGTAATAAAGAACATAACCATGCACCAAAACATCTTAATAATTTCCATAGTGAATGCAAGAAATGTTTTTGTATTTTATTGAATATATAGATTTTTTTGGATTTTTTAATGTAAAATGCAAGAGCATAAACTATATCTATTCTAAATGCAAGAAAGGATCTAAAATCTAACACAATAGGGCATTTAATTCCACAAAAGAAAAGGAGATTAAGTATGTCGAGTTCACCAAAATGAATATGGTTAAAATGGAATCACCAATATTTAGATATAAGAGTAGATAGATGTGTGGGGAAATATGAGATCTATTCCCAAATCCAAATTCCTAAAGGAGAGATCCAATTTGATCAACCAAAAGGCTAATGCACAATCGAATCAATCTATAAAGAATATGAAAGAGAGAGAAAATCCAATGTTTCCCTATAAAGGAATTATGCTTGAAATATGAAATAATTGAAATACAAGTACTAACCTTGAATTAGGGTAGATTTGAAAAATGCCAATTTCTGATGTATGTGTGTACTTTCAGGCAATTCTGTAACCTGTTCTGGACTGGAAACGCTGAGACAAAGAAAACCCATAAATCTTTCTCCAAGATGAGCTCAGGTCGACTTTGACCCTCATAAAAGGTCAAAGGCTAGATTCTTTATTTGAAGGCTGATTCTGGTTATGTTCACAGATCTCGGAAGTTTGCCGAAAAGGGTATCCAAATTCGCTCTCAGATCTGAAATCCTACACCTGTACCTATAAGAAAAAGAGGGTTTTTGTTGTTTGTTTTGGGGGGTTTGCCTTGGTCAAACCCCAATTTGGAATCAACCTTAATATTGGAATTGAAATGGAGAATGCTAGCAAGTAGTAGAAATAGATCTAACAATGAAGCTATGACATTCAATAGATATGAAATTGTATTTGAAATGTAATCAAATATGTTGATATGAAAGCTTGAACATGTAAATCAAACCTCCATGATTGTATGCTTGGAATCCACCTTGAAGGAGGAATGAAATGGATCTTGAAGATGAACAAAGGATCTTGAAGGAAGATCACACCATCATGATGGCTAGATCTAGGGTTTGAATGATGAATCTCGAATGCTTGAACCAAATCCCTTCAATGGCTTGAATGCTTGAATCCTTGATCTTCAATGGAGAACTTGGATGGAGAAGAAGACTTGAATGCTTGCTTGATCATCTTGAGAGCTTGAGAACTTGCAATTGTTTGAGATGAGATGAGAATAATGGATGTTGGATGTGAAAATGAGAGAGGAAGGCCTCCTTTTATAGTGAACTAGGGCACAATCCTCTAGAGGGGCCACCTTGGAGAATTAAATCCCAATTAGGTACTAACCTTTAGAAAATATACCTAGATTAAATGCAATTAGAGGATTTACCATCCTAAAAGCCAAAATGGCCAACCCAGAGGCGGGAAAACAAATATCCCGAAAACTCGATGCTCGAAAATCAAGGAATTTGGGATTTTGAAAGAGGGGGGCAAAATCAAGGTTAGGACTGACCTAGTCAGGTTCGAGATTGATCCTAAACTAGTCAATTTTGAGCTTGATCCTGACCTAGTCAGGATCAACCTCGTATTTGACCCTGGGCCAAAATTCAGTCAAAATCAGGTCAGGAGGTCTCGGGGATGCTCGAAGACCTAGAAATGATATCAGATAGGGACAAAATGCTAGGGACAAACATAAAATCCTATGATGATTGTGATGAAGGCCAGGAGGACCTATTTCTAATTCCTACCTAGAAAATAGAGCCATGGAAGAGGGAAATTAAGGAGAATCCTCAGGATCCTAACCCTAATTTCACCTAGAATGAAGCAGAAAAGAAGTGGAAAGCGGGGAGAAAGCCAAATCAAAGCAAAGATCAATTCAAGGCATTTGAGATGACCCCAAACCACTTACTCGGAGGGATAAATGCTCTTAACATGGAAGTGCTTCCATTTTAAGATGATACAACATCATCTTAGGCAAACAACACAAAAGTACATTTACGAATAGTGGCATAGGCACAACATAACATGTAATGACATAGAGAAGAAGAGAGATACAAATAGAATAATGTTTATGACATTGTGATTCCTTTATCACCTTGGGCCAATGGAGAAACAAGGGTTGTTTAAATAAATATAAACAAAACATGTAACAAGAGGCACATCACGGGGGAAGCACATTACAACAAGAAAACACATAGGATCTACTGCACAAGAGGAGCTAATCAAGTGTATCACCTACCCCCTATCTCGATCTATAATGTTTAGGGAAGGTGGACAAATTGCAAGAGGAGAAACATAAAGCACAATAAATAGAACAATAGCTAGTTACAAACAAGAACCTTGCTATGAAGATAGGTCATTGTGTTTGTCACTAGGAATGATAGATAATTGTTGTGAAAGAATTTCTAGTAAATCATGAACAATATCAATAGTCTCGTAATCATCAAAATCAGTAGCATGAATATCATTGTTAGCATCAAGAATATCATCATCAAGAGTATCTTCATCATCAAAATTAATTTTAATAGAATCTAAGATACAAATAGCATTGTCATGTTTGTTCATTTTGATCTTGTTTAAAATTGTGTCCTTTGTGGGATCAAGCACGGGATTGTTGTGAGGTTTCACATCATCACTCCAAATCTTGGAGAGCCCCTTTTATTTTTGACTTTGAGTTGGATTTGTCTTCCCTTCGATTAGAGTTGTTCCCTTGGGCTTGATTTTAGATCCCGATGAGTTGGCATAGTTTGAATTAGTGAGATGAAATGCAGTACGAGGCTGTGATTAGATTGAATTTTCATTGGATTTGATGAAGATGTTTATGGGATGAATGCATGGTTGATTTTTGTCGCAAATAATAATATAATTTCAAAAATCAATTGGGCATTGCAATTTGATTTCAATTGCTTTTAAATTTTCAATTTTGCCTTGGAATTGGAACTGAAAATTTTGAAAGTTGATCTTATTGTTTGCATGTTTGAAATTGGAAGGGCATGATGCAATTTTTTAATCTTTCAATCTTGATGTAAATCCAAGCAAATAATCTGAATTTATAATAGCCCCTATGCTATTTTTGAATTTGGATCTTTTATTGAGATATTTGCCTTGATTTTCTATAATTCCTTATTAATTTTTGAATTGGGCAAATAATAAATGATATTTGGGGATAATTTACATTGATAATTGGGTGTAAATTTTGAAATTCTAGAGTTGTAATAGAAAGATCAATTAAAAATCTGGGCAATTGCTTCCTTTATTTTCAAAAATCTAAGATGAATTTCAATTTCTTTTGTAGTAATTTAAGGATTTTTGTGAATTTCAAAGTTCATTGGGCATTTAATTGTTGTTTGAGGCCTTGCTAAATCAAATTCAGCCTTGTTAAAAATGAATTAGGCCCTGTCCTATTAGATTTTTGAATTTTAGAGGGCACTTTGTGTTGATTTTTGAAAATTTTAATTATATGGCCAAGGTTGGCCCCTAAACACATGGCAATTAATTTATTTTTTGTGCCTTCCTTGGGCAGGTCGGCCCTAGAAGGGAGCTGGGTGGCAAGCTATATGAAAGGGCATTATCCCTTCATTTCTCCACACCTCGCACCAAGCAATCTGCTCTTCTTTTAGGCAGTGAACCTCCTCATTTATGCAGCGAATTTGGATATCAATAAACAACAATTTTCATCCAGTCATAGACAACGATTTGTATCAGGATCTTGGCATCAAGTTCTCCCTCCAATATGTAGGGATTTTCAAGCAAAGTGGCATAAAAATCCCAGTCATAGGCAGCGAAAATATACAAGGAATGGGCTTCGATTTTCAAGCATAGGAGGCTCAGAATTTGCGAAAATAGGAGTCAGGGTTCTGATTTTGAAGATCCATTCTCAGAAATTTTGATTTTCAAGGTGACATTCTCAAAATTTTCAAGCATGGAGGGGGGCAGATTTTGATCCAAGATAGGCAAGGAGGTTTCAATTCTCAAGCATCAATACTCAAATTTTTTAGTATCCAGGTGGCAAGGTTCAGATTTCATGAGAAAGTTCAGATTTTGACAAGTTAGAGACATCAAGTTTGATATAGAGGAGGACATCAAGGTGAGAGTTTCAATTTCATAGGCCTGATTTGTTGAGTTTCTTGAGGGAGTGGTTTCAAATTTTTCAAAGAAGGATTGACCTTGAAGACAAGATTCAGATTTTCACCTGTTGTGTGCAATTCCGAAAGATTGAAAGAGGAAGATATCATCAAGAGGGAGGCATTTAGATTTCTACCCAGCCCTGTCATAGGAACAAAGACAACTTGCAAATTGGTATGTGGCTTATTTTAGCCTAATCTCTTTAATTGTTATCTTTCTTTGGTATTCATTTGTTTGGGTGTTGGAGATAAGTTTCAGGATTGAGAAGGCTGGCTCATTAAGCAGATTTCTTGATTGTCTTGATTGGTTTCTTTCCTTTCTTGCTTGCATCATCCATCCATCACCTCATCATCTCATTAGGGCTTGAAGTTGGGAGATATAAGTGTAGTTTTCGTCTAGGATTGGAGAGGCAAAAATATGTTTGATCACCCCTAGGAAGGAGAAGGGAGATATAAGTGTAGTCCATCTCATAGGTAATGAAGAGGTAGAAATAAGTGGTAGTCCATCTCACTAGGCGAAGAGGCAGAGATAAGTGTAGTGTGATAGGAATTGGAGAGGCAGAAATATGTTTGATCACCCCTAGGAAGGGAAAGGAGAGATAAGTGTAGTTCCACCTCACTGTAGAAAGAAGGGGCAGAAATAAGTGTTTAGGATGGTGGATGCTAGTGCAAGCAAGAACCGAATTAATACCAAAATAGGAGACAAGGAAGATATGATGCCCAAGACCACCTTCTTCTCAAAATTGAAGCGAGTCCAAGACACTAACATCGGTACCATTGACATGATACAATTGAGAGATAGGTTGAAAGAGGGTCAATCCTCTATGGCAAAGAGAATCTACAAGTTAGGAATTGTGCATGTTGCCACCTTCCCTCCTACTCTGCCTTGTCCGAAATTGATCATGGAGTGTGCATCTTGGCTAGATATTGTGACCAAGTCCATCATCTTTGGTGAAGAAGAGAAAGTGTTGGCTAACATCAGTGGGCAAGTGATAGAAGAAGTGTTCAATATACCCCAGCAGGGGGGCATGATAGTAATGTTAATGGATCAAGCGGTCAGGTTCTTTCAAGACAATCAGGATGCATGCTTTGCTCTACTCAAGTAGAATTGGTTACACAAGGGCAAGAAGGGAATCACCAAGACATCAAAGCTCACCCAGTCAGACTTCAAATCAGAGTATGGCAATCTCATTGTGCTTCTCAACTGAGTCATGGGCTCCGCTCAAGGTATGCAATTTGAAACTTGGATGTACTATTTTATTGAAGGTATTGAAAAAGGAAAGAGAAAGTTTGATTGGGCTAGGATTATAAGTGAAAATCTAGAGTTGCAACTTAGGACAGTACAAAATCAAAAACAATTCTACATGGGGTCCTACCTTTTTTATTTGATTGCAAGACTGTATGAACATCCTGGACTTAAGGCTAGAGAGGTAATTGGCAATGGGCCTGGACAATATTTGGTGCATGAGTGCTATCCACAACTTCATTTGCACAACACCAAGGATTACAAGATATTTTATGATGCCTTTGCCATGAGGATGGTAAGGATACTGCAAGGGACACCCACAATGAGGCTCTTGCCGGAGGCGGAGGCAAAAGTCAAGAAGTTTGGGAGTTGGTTCATCTAGTTTTTGCAATTCACTTATATCAAAGTGGCTGGATGCACAACTTGTCCCAAGAGGCTTCCAAGGTACCCGCCTGATAAGATAGTTTTGATGGAGTTGGCTAGACAACTTGAGCAATATGATAAAATGATGAATTTCAAAGGTGAGACAGGGGTTACCCTCTCACTCATGATAAGCAATGATAGTTGTCCCAATCCTATCACCTTTGCAGCAGCGGAGAAAGAGTTAGAACAATATCATCTAGCATGGTATAAGGCAAGGCAAGGATTTGATCCTAATGGTTTAATCAAGGCATCTCATGGGGCTCCATTCAAGCATATCCCTACTTTGGAGGATTTTTGGGCCAATGCACAGGATGACTTTCATGTGAGGAAGTTGGCTTTCTCAAGGTTATTAGTGGACATGATGAGGGCATGTAGGTGGAAGAATCTTAATATTCTAGATCAATTGGAAGATGATGAAAATGTTCTAAGAGAAGATTATAATATAGTAGAGGGAGTGGAGTTGGATCCAGTTAATTGGGATGATCATCAGGATCCATCCTTGGAAGCAGTTAATAGAACAGTCAAACTACACACTGAATGGTGGTATAACAGGAAGTTTAGGCAGTTGCAAAGTCAGAGGGTACACCTTACCTATGAGAAAATGAAGCCAGTAGAAGAGACTCCAGAGGAGTCATTTGGACGACAGGATGGTGGTGGTAGCCAGTAGCAGCAAGTAGTTAAGAGTAAGAAAAGGATTTTGGAGGTTGAAAAGGATAGAGAACATCAAGAGCCTCCAGCAAAGAAACAGAGTAAAGCACCATCAAGAGAGAGCATAGCTGATACCAAGAGTTAGGAGGTTGGTACAAGTGATTAAAGGGTGGCAGTAGAGGTGAGCTCTGGTTTGGAATCAAGTGGTTATAGTAATAGTATGGAGTATTCTCCTCTTTCAGAGAACCAAGTTGAGGAGGATATGGCAGTTAGTAATGAAGGAGATAGGCCAATTAATATCGAGACTCTATCAGATGAAGAAGGAAGTCAAGTGCCCAAGGCTGTTGGTGATGCCTTGTTAGCCAAACCAAATCTAGATATAGGGAGGTGCATTGCACTAGTGTGGTTGAAATAGATGCTTATGTCAAGGAAATAGGTTGTGGCTATCTGGACAGTTGAAGATATTCAAGGGTTAGTGGAAAAGGGAGATGATATTGGATAGAAACAAATGGCAAGAACAGTGGCTAAGGTAATCAAGGATGGTAATGATGGTCACCGAAAGGTTCAAATTTTAGTACCAAAGGTTAGCAAGGCAGTGGGTGAAATTGTGGCCCAAGACTATGAGGTAGTAGAATATGACATGGGTAAAGTCACAGATGACATGGAGTGTGTGGAGCTTCAGGAAGGCATAGCTTCGGTAAGGGAAATGTTGAGAAAGGAAAACAAAAGGAATGTGGAGTTGGAGAAGGAACTTAAGTATTGGAGAGATAGCCAGCCTATCCAACAGTTGCATCCAGCAGCCCTTCCACAAGATAGTGGGAGCAACATAGAAGAGATACTAGCTCAAGAGCAAGAAACTAAAAGGTGGATCAGTGATACAATTCAGGAAGGGCGAAGGTTCTTGCTTCCCTTTATCTCTACATTCAAGTCATTTGTGTCTCTTAGAGACAAATTCAGGGCATTTGAGGAGAAGTGGAAGGATTTCCTTCCAATCCGTGACTTAGCCATTCCCAGATTATATGCAGCCACAAAGCTATCAGAGGGATCATTGGTAAAGGCCAAGTTGATCAATGAAGGAGGAAAGAATATTATGGAGTCTTGGTATATGGGCTTGACTATCAAAGCAAGGATACTTGAAGAGATATAGAATGAGATTGCACAGCACAGTCCAAGCATCGACACTTTCATTTCAAACATGTTGAGTGATGCGAGGGTTGCACTTGATTTTGAAGAAATCAAAGAGAAATTTTTTAATGAGATAGATTTTGGATCGAGATTGGATGAGTTAGGGAAGGTTGCCTCCAGGAGGAAGCAGTTGGGCATCCTTGCCTCTCTCAGGGCCCTTATCGAGTTTGCAAGAGATGATGAGAAGGAGAATGAGAAGACACTGCAAGCAACAAAGGACATGATGAACGCAGTTGAGCTCAAGATGAGGCATACACCTTGCCCTCCCATGGAAGAAGTCAACACCATGTTAGCTAAGTTCATTTCTTATGCTAAAAAGATGAAAGAAAGGGGTAGAATTGTATTAGAAGATCATTTGATGTAAGCCCAAGCGGTAGATTTTCCTTTCTTCTTGGGTAGGGTAGGTGTCTGATTCTGATTGGCTACCATTTTGGTGCCTTCTCATTGGTTACCACTTTTATTTTTTCTCATTGGTCCATTGATGAGGTGGCATCTTCTCATTGTTCGATGGGGTGGTAACCCTAATTAGGGTTTATGGGATTTGATCTGGATCGGTGATTTTGCCTCTTAATCTTGGCCACTCATTGTAATTTTGAGCCTCTATATAAGGCCATTTGTTCTCATTTGTAAGGGGTTGAAGAAAATTGTTGCTAATATAATACCAAAATTGCTTCTTTTGTCATTGTTGTGTCTTGCATGGTGATTAAGAACACTTGGTGTTATTGCATGGTTTCCACTTCCAATTGTTAAAGTTAAATTTCATTGAGTTGTTAAAATAGTTTTCATTTCAAGCAAGTGTTAAAGTAAGAGTAGAAGTAGATGGCTAGTTGTATGGTGATATTGGTAGATGTTTGATAGGGATCTATATACTAGGCCACTAGCATCTTAGCGACTTGTTAAGGAGCCTTGTGTGGTAATCTAGTCTCATTCCCCTTGAATCATTGCACCAATGGAGGTAACACCGCAGGAAACCTTTCATTAGGTTGATCCCCGTCCATTTGCCAATCTTTCCATTCCGTAGGAGTAGTATTAAAGTGAGAAGTAGTCTAGTAGTGAGAAGTTTGAGAAGCAAAATTGGAAGTGATATAAAAGAAGAAAATCATTTGAGTGTACATTGCAAAGCTAAGTCTTATCATAGTAGCAAGAATTTTATATCCTCAAGTGAACGAACAACGTAAGCCCACCGAAGTGATTACCAACATATCACATTTATATAACTAAGTTAGTATCCACAGGTGTAAGGAACCTTGGAGTATTCTCATATTCTTTGTGAGTATATACTTTTCAAGAGAGGGTTGAGTGTTTGGTATGCTTTATCAAGTATTCAATTGCTATATGTTATGTAGTGGTACAAAACTGACATCAACAGGGATGATCAAAGGGAAGTGAAGCATGAGGAAGTGTATGAGGTGAATCAATGTTTTGAGAAGCACATTGATGAGATCTACCATAATTCTTGTAATAATGATCACAAGCATGAAGATTGCATTTAGTTTTTATATAAATTTGGTTTGGATTAGGATCAATCAACACTGACTTCTTTTCTTCTTTAGGAGGAAGAATAGAAGGAACCACACTAGGTTGAGAGATGGGTTGAGAAGTATGCGTATAAGCAATAGGAAGATGAGGTATAGGTGGTGTAGGAATAATTTTATATATAGGATCATCCTTAGGTTTTCTAAGTTCACAAATCTTGTGGACCTTATAGGCTTGGTATGAGCGAAAGAGATGGTTAGGATGGGTTTGAGTCGGTTGAGGCATGGAAGGCCAAAATAAATCAAGGTCAATTGAGTCTCAAGACATGGAAGGATGATAAAGACTAGGGTTAATAGTCATGATTTATCCCTTATGAGGAAATTTAACACATTTATGGATAGGAGAAGCTAAAAATTTCATGGAGGTAAGCCAAGGAAGACCAAGTTTGACTTGAAATTAATCAAAAGTCAAGATGATAGTGAAGGTAACATCTACGGTTTTACAACCAACTTCAATAGGGAATGAAATGGAACCATGGAATGGATAAAGGAAACCATTGTAAGTTTGGATCATAACATCATATTTATCATAGAAGTCACATTTAAATCATCTACTATAGAGATGTTCTTCAATTATCACATTCACCATGCAAGTGGAATCAATGGGGACACCACGGGAAGGAAGGTCATCAACCCTTGCGAAAATTTATAGGGGACCATTAGGTGTTTTAATTGTCTCAGGAGAATCAAAGGTAATGTAAAGTTGAGGTGAAGGTTTAGGTTTTGGTTTAGGGTTGGTTTTCTTAACTTGATTCACCACATGAGTATCTTCATCATTTTTTGTTTTAGTCAATACATAGATAAAAGAAGAAGGTTGGGTTTGGTCAATGGCATTGGTTGAATGTGATGGCAAAGGATTGATATAGATTTGCAATTTTTGGTTAGGAGGTGCTATGGATTTATTCCCTTTTTTATTGTCACCTTCCACAAATATAGCATTCAAATCAATAAGGTCTTGAATAATAATTTTAAACTAGTAACGCTTCTCAATATCATGTACAGGTTGACGATGGTATTGAGAAAATTTTTTGGGATCAAAGTATTTGGATTTAGGTTTAGAAAGATCAATGGGTTTGACAGGAGGAAGTGCTAACACGTTAGCATTAATTAACTTCAACATCACATTATGCAAAGATTCAGAAAGTTGAGTAAAGTTATGAGCGGGTTTTAAAATGGATGACAAAGGAGCCACTCATTTGGATGTTGTTGCCACTTGTTCATCAACTGTGTTGTGTGAGTTGTTGATTTTGATGAAGAACTTTGATGTTTGAAACTTATTGAAATTGGATGTAGCATCACTCTTATCAATGAGAATAGGAGTCATTGGAGAGGTGCTCTCAAATCAACTCACTTGTAGTTGATAATGATGAAACACTGCACACAATTTAGAAAAGGAAGAGAATTCATAAAGAAGAATATTATCTCTTATGTCTTTTTGTGAATTAGAAATAAAAATGTGGTGCACATCAACATCAGGCACAACATAATAAATTTGAGCATGAAAATGTTTAAATCTAATAATGAAGTCACTAAAAATTTCTTTAACTCCTTGTTTACAATGCATCAAATTATTCAAAGAAAATTTAGGACCAATGTTGTTTGAAATTGTTGAATGAAAGTATTAGAAAGCTTGTGAAAGGAATCAATAGAATAAGGAGGCAAAGAAAAATACCATTGCAAGGCTTTATCTCGAAAGGACAATACCATCACAAGTTAGAATGACAAACTCAGATTGAATCATGGAGGCAATTTATTAGTGCAAAGAAGATACAATTTGAGCCAAGCTATTAATGTTGGAATTGGTAGAAGAAATGGTGGGCCCAAAGAAACATGAGAAATGTTAGGAATATTGTTTGAAATAGAAGGAATGTTTTAATAGGAAAAAGGGACACTATAATAAGTGGCCATGGATGAAGGAAATGAAACACAAGACACACTTGAAGGAATGGAAGGAATAATAGGATTAGGAAGACTCACATGTGTAGGATTGGAATTTTGGATTGAATTTTTTATGATAGGTGGATTAAAAGTAGACACAGTAGGAATAGAAGTAGAGATAGGAAAAGAGGCTTCAAAAATTGTAGTATGTGGAGTGAGACCTAAATCTTGAGAACAATCCCTAAGAGGTTTAACATTGGAATGAACAAGATGAGAAATGCTACACAAGATATTAAGACCATTTTTATCATTATGAATAAGTTTCATTAAGCCTTCTACAATGGAAAGGGCTTCAGGATTATGGTTTTCTTTAGCTAGCCATTGTTCAAACTTTTCAAGATCATGGGAAAGTTTTTGGACTTGGTTAGGAGGAACCCTTAAGACTTCATCTTCATCATGAGAAGAATGAGAAGATTTATTCTCCGTGATAGGATTGATATCATTAAGATGCATGTTGGTCTCATCGAGATTCCTAGGAAAGAAGGAGGGTTTGGCATCAAAGGAACCCATAAGTCTACAAATTATTCTAATTGGAATGTTATAGGTTGGATTAAAAGTGATAACATTCATGCACAAAGGAATGAAAGGAAAGATAAATGCAATACAATTATGAGATTTGAGAGAAACATGCAAAAAGAAAGTCTTTTTAGAAAAAGCACATTAACTATCAAATTCCAAACTAGATATGAATTCATACAATGTAGCAAAGATGTAATGTAAATAGTAACTATCACAATGCATAAAAAGTAGACCTAGATATGTAATTGCAAGAAGATCTAACTACTAAATCAAAGTTAAAATACATGAAGGTAAAATGTACATAAGAAAATGGTGAGCAATTCTATGTAGAGAATAATAGATCACTCACCAAGTTTCTTTTTTTGCGAGGGTTATATACTTTCAAGAAAGTAAGTAGGTTCCCAAAGGATCACCCTCAAATAAATTAGATCAGTACAACCCAATATGGGTTTAGGGGTTCTAATGAAAGATCCAAATGATAGTGGAGGAATTGGAGTCTACTTTCATTAAAGAGATGTGAAATGTGAATGTGTGATAAGATGTGTAAATGCATGAAAGTAAATTGATACTATGACTAAGGAAATGACTACTAATAATATGAAATATTAGATCTGATGCATAAAATTAAATGCTATAGGAGAATGCAAATATATAACTCACCTTGAAAATCAAGAAGGAACAAGCAAACATCATATTTGGGATTTACTATCATAGAGTTGTCAAGAAGAAAAAATGTTTTGGATCTAGAACCCTGGCACCTATATATTTTGACTATGAAATTTATAGATTCCAAGAATATGCCAACTCACATCAGCCTTGTCCAAAAAACTTGGCCTTGTCTTGGAGACTCAAAATCAACTAAATTCTATAAAGGATTAGTCATTGGTTCTATATCTTTAAAATTCTGAAAAACTTGTTCCTACACACAAGAAAAAAGGGGAAAAGGTTGTGGAAAGGGGCTTTCCTTGGTCAATCCCCTATATAGGAATCAACCTTATAAAGAAATGTAAATTGCATAAGGAAATATTGTAAACAAAGTAAATGTAAGTATTCATCTTGCATGAAAAACCCTCATGGATGGATGTTAGGATATGATAAACCCACGAAGATGTATGTATGCTTTCTTGAAATTTTTGTAGAATCAAGGATGTCTTCACAAATGCAATGGGTCTACACTTTCCAATCTGAGATCTTGAATGAATCTATACTTGTGTATCTTCTTGCTAGCTTGAGAATTACTCTACTTAGTCATGAGAGAGAATCTTGCATCAACTAGGGAAGATTTCATTTTCTTGAATGAAGACTTGAAGAGATGGAGACTTGGAGATCTTCAATGGGTACTTGCCTTCAAATCTTGAATCCATAGCCTCAATTACCACAACTTGAATTTCTTGACTTTCTTGCACTTGATTGATATCACTTTCTTGCATAAGGATAACTTACAAAGATTGAATTGCACAATAGTCATGGATGTAAAAATGAGATGCCTTGATATCCTTTTATACTCATTTTGGGACTCGAAATTATCGTGTCGACCACAACTGAGATCAAAAAATAAAAAACCCCCACATTGGGCCTAGAGACCACTTAATTACAATGCCTAAGGACAAGTCTGACATAGGTCATCCTAGTCCTAGGGTTGTTAATTTCAAAGTGATTTCAGGGCTTGGGCAATGTGAAAAGTCTTTGGTAAACAAAATGACAGAAGTAGGAAATCAAGCATAAATATTGTCGGATCTAGGATTCACTAAAATGGGTCTAATAGGTCCTAAAGGAGCCAATCAATGGGTGCTAACTTTTTAGGATGGTATAGAAGATAAGAGCTATGAAATAGAAGAGGATTCCTCTTAAGAAGAGGAATATATGGTTGTAACCATTAAAGATATCCTTGCTAAGGAAGTTGGAAAAAGAAAAAGGAAAATTAGTAGAAAAGTGCAAGAATAAGAGTAAACTGGATGAAACCCTGGACCTAGGCTCTACTAAAAGGGATACTAAAAAAAATCTTATTACTAAATAAACTCTTACTCCTTCACTTAAGGGTGGTAAGAAATAAAAATCTATTAAAAAGGAAAAATAAAAAGAGACTAAAGCCCCCAAAAAGAAGGTAAAGAAGGATAAGGGGATTGAGATACATTCTAACCCTATTACAAAGATTGTTTCTAAGGGTAAAAAGAAATAAAAATCTTATGATTCTAAGCCTCCTATAAAGGAAAGTTCATCCTTAACTCTAAAAAGGAAATAGTAGAATCTCCCACTTCTGCCTCAATTTTAGAGAAACCAAGACCAATCTTAGGGATTTTGGTTACCACATGTTTAGAGGAAGAACAAGAACACTATAGTCTATTAAAATAACTACTTTGAGATTTGGTTGGCTCCAAACAATTGGGAAAAATAAAACCAAGAAAATGACTAAGCATGTAATTAATATTCCTAATAATGGGGAAGAACAAGAAGAGAAGGGGGGTGGAGAATCAGTGTTGATGCAGTTGGGATATGAGGAAACAAAGTATGAAATGCCTAGAGAAGGAGAGAAAGAGATTCTAGAAAATGAGAAATTTCTCACTGAATAGGGAGCACAAAAGATGACAGGAAAATAAAATATGCAAGAGCACCTGGAACATTACGAGGAGAAAGAGGTAAATCTTGACCGAATGCCTGAGTTACCCGCTCAAGGGACTCAGGATGTTATTGAGTGCAAAATATTGGAGTAATCCCTAATAAAAGTAAATATATATTACCTCATCCTATATCTTCTCCTTCGATGGCACTTCACTTATGGAAACAAGTTCAACAATTAAAACAACAACAACTTGAATGGGATAGAGAAAAAGAAAACATAAAGTTTCCTCTTGAAAAAGAGATTGAGAAAAAAGAAATACAAATAAAGAGACTGAATGCAAAGATAGAATGATTAGGTAACCTCATTCCACAAATTATTAATTGTATACCTCCTACTAGATTGTATACTCTATATCTAAGAGAAAGGTTCCTAAGTTCTCAGTTCATGCAAATATAGTGTGATCTACCTTTTTCCATGGTTACTCCTAAGGAGTACTTTGTTGTTTTTGTAGAATTCTCCAATTGAATTACAAAATGTAAAGTGTGAATTTTATTTTCATAATCTAGTTGTCCCTTATAATCTAGATTGGAATCCCTTACTATATGTTGGTGATCTTAAGTAAGGACATTATGCTCTTATATGTTCAATGAGAGAAACAGAGGGAATCGAATTGAGTGGTATAAAGAGATGGAAAAATATACAACTCTTGGACTTTGGGCAGAATCCAGTAACCCTGATTTTATTCTCAATAATTAATTGGTCTTAATGAGAAGACTAGAAGTGTGAAGGCAAGTGTTGTAGAACATAAAAGACAACTATGAAATGTTTACTAGGATGGTGATGTATGATGGAAGGAAGGTACTCGCACATGTGGAAAATAGGTGGCAGGAGTTGTCTAATGACCTAAAATGTAAGTAATTGTGCTCCCTTTTTAACTATCATGCATTTATTTGTAGGGTTAAAGTTTATATGCTGTTGGAAGAGAGACATGAACTCGTGTGGTTACCCCTACTATTTCAACCTCCTCTGTTGCTTTGTCACATTTTAGATTGGTGTGAAATGGATTACTTAGAAGAACAAGAAGAGTTCAAATGGAGGAGGATTAGAAGGTTCAACGGATTTTATTGGAATCCAATAACTACTAATTAAAGCATGAATACACCTATAGACTTTAGGTCTCTATCTATGTTTAAGAACTCTTTTGTAGTACTTGCTTTGGGGCAAGTAGGGAAATAGTTGGGGGGACTGATGAGTGGGTTTTTTTGGTACTTTTTATGTAAATTTATAGCTATTGGAATCCAATATAAACTAATTGAGGCATGAATACACCTATAGACTTTATATCTCTAGCTATGTTTAGAACTCTTCTGTAGTACCTGCTTTGGGACAAGTAGGACAATAGTTGGGGGGAGTGACGAGTGGGTTTTTTGTTACTTTTTATATGACTTTATAGTTATATCTTAGACTTCATTGGTCACTATAGTTATTGTATGCACCCTAAAATGGTCGCCTAGACTTTGGGCCCCATTTCTGCAATTTGTCAAATCCCTAAATCAATATTTTCAAAAATCAACATTTTTCAAATATATCAATTTCCTTGATCAAATCATAATCAATTCAATATTTCCTAAGGTTTGAGCCTTATTTAATTTAAAAGAAAATAAAAATAAAAATCTTATTTAATTAAGAGAATAATTCCCTTTTAATTAATTAAAAATCTCTTTTAATTAAATAATAAAATCACTTTATTCTAAGCCTTTATTTAATTAAAAGGAATTTCCTCCCCTTTTATTTAAATAAAAAATCTCCACTTTTCTTCTTATCCTATGTTGCACAAATAAAGCATTTAATTCTTATTTATAAAGAAAAATAAAATAAAAAATAAAATAAAAGCACTTTTTGTCTCACATGGACATAAAGTAAATGCTCAACATAAAGAAAATGCTTCTAATTTTTCTATTGGAGGATATTTGTGCACAAGGATCAAGCTTCTTTTTTTCTCCACCATTGATTAAATCTTTTGCCTCTTAATCTCCATGGTCCATTGATTTTTCACCTCCTATAAAAGAAGGGCTCTCTTCCTCATTTGCACACACCATACATACTTGAATTATTATGCTACAGGGTTTTGAAGCTTTTGGAGATAGTCTTGCATCAAGTTTTGAAGATTTGGAGCATCATTGGCATTCATCTTGCATCTACATCACATCCTAGCTTGCATCATAGTTGCATCATCATGGTATCATTTCCTTTCATGTTTTAGATTAATCTCACATAGTTTAATTAGAGGGTTTGTAACTCTTTCATTTCCATTTTCATAGCTTAATTGCATCTTCATTCTCATAAGATTAATTTGCATTCTCATATAGATTTGCATTGCATTGCATACATTTGGTTTCATTGGAGATATTGGCATTCTTGCCCTTGTTTTCATTGTAAATCTCTCATTGTATGGTTGACTAGCAAGGTCATGAGTTTATAGCTCTAGCTGAGAGCAATTTTACAAATCTTGCAACTCCATGCATAGAGAGCTATGGATCGATTTGTGAGGGCTCATTCTTGAGTTTTCTTGCATGTAAGGATTCATAGAAGTGTGACAACATTTTAGCACATAGTTATGTCCTTTATGCTTAAGACTCGGTGTTTTCATGTGATTAAGAAGACTTTCATGTTATAATACCACACACACACACACACACACAATATATATATATATATATATATATATATATATATATATATATATATATATATATATATATATATATAGTATAAACTAGTATAATAAATGGAACAGTATGAGGAGAAAGAGGGAAATCTTGACCGAATGGATGAGTTAGCCGCTCGAGAGACTTGAGGTGCTATTGATAAAATTAATAGAGTAATCCTTGATACAGGTAAATTTGTAATACCTCCTCCTATATCTTGGCCTTTGATGACACTTTTCTTATGGGGACAAGTTCAACAATTAAAACAACAACTTGAATGGGATAGAGAAAAAGAAAACATAAAGCTTCAGTTTGAAAAAGAGATTGAAAAAATAGAGATAGAAATAAAGAGACTTAATGAAAAGGTAGAATGACTAGGTAACCTTGTTCCATAAATTCTTAATTGTAGACCTCCGGCTAGAGTGTATAATTTGCATCTAAGAGAAATGTTCCTAAGTTTTCAATTCATACAAATATAGTGTGATCTACCTTTTTCCATGGTTACTCTTAAGGAGTACTTTTCTATTTTTTTAGAATTTTTCAATTGAATTGCAAAATGCAATGTGTGAGTTTTATATACATAATCTAGTTGTCCCTTATAATCCAGATTGGAATCCCTTATTAGATGTTGGTGATCTTCAAGTAAAGGCATTATGCTCTTACATGTTCAATGAGAGAAACAAAGGGGATCAAATTAAGAGGTACAAAGAGATGGAAAAATCTACAACACTTGGACTTTGGGAAGAATCCAGTAACCCCAATGTTATTCTTAATAATTGGTTGGTCTTAATGAATAGACTAGAAGTGCAAAGGAAAGTGTTGTAGAACAAAAAAATAACTATGAAATGTTTACTAGGATGGTCAAGTCTGATGGAAGGAAAGTACTCACACATATGGAAAATAGGTGGTACGAGTTGTCTGATGACCTAAAATGCAAGGAACTGCACTCCCTTTTCAACTATCATGCAAATTTTTTCACCCCCCCCAACATATGCAGTTGGCAGAGAGACAAGAACTCGCCTAGTTACCCCTATTATTTCAACCTCCTATGTTGTTTTGGTCAATTCCAGATTGGCACAAAATGGAGTACTTAGAAGAAAAAGAATAAGCTAGATGGAGGAAGATCAGAAGGTTCAATGGATTCTACAAATAGCTACTAATTGAGGCATTACTACATCTACATACTTTAGGTCTTTAGCTATGTTTAAGAACTTTCCTATAGTACCTGCTTTGGGACAAGTAGGGTAGTTGGGGAGAGTGATGAGTGGGTTTTTTGGTACTTTTTATATGAATTTATATCTATTAGAATCCAATAGCTACTAATTGAGGCATGAATACACCTACAAACTTTAGGTCTCTAACAATGTTTAGAACTCTTTTGTAGTACCTACTTTGGGACAAGCAGGGTAGTAGTTGGGGGGAGTGATGAGTGGGGTTTTTTGGTACTTTTTATGACTTGTAGTTTGTCTTAGACTTCATTGGTCGCTATGGTTATGTCATTTATTCTCAATAATCAGTGTTTTTGTGTGATTAAGAAGACTTTCATGTGTATGTGTATGTGTATGTGTATGGATTAAATGTGATGGAAATTATATTAAATATTATATGAATGGTTGTTCACTTCCTAACTAGGTTTCACAGCATATGATGGAGTAGATTGCCACAATTCCTATGTCCATGAACTATGTAATTTCCTACAGCTAATGATTGGTTGAACGTTGAAATGGTCTTCAAGATTAAAAGCATTATTATCACTTATCCATTAAAGAAGACTCTAGAGACTAATTCTAATTTTTTTGATAGGAAGATAACAATTTTTTGCTTCCAAATGACAAGTGTGAAATCGGTAAATCTATTCATAACTGGTCTAAGAGTTGGAGTGATAATAGGACTCTTCCTTGAAGGCATGTTGTATTTATTAACAGTAAATCTTTTCCTAGATTGAAGGATTTTTCATGCATGTGTGGTTGACTCTTTCAGCCTCAAGAGTTCTATATATTGTAAACTTCCCATTGATGTAACAATGCTGTTTTTTTGTTGGTTAATATACTATCTTTATCATTGATTTTGCACAATTGTATTTTATTGAAATGGTTTAATAAATGATGGATAGAACGAGTGTTAATCAGATTATTTTCTCATGTTAAGTACAATTGGGATTATCTCAAGGCGGGCCCACTTGAGGTATATCTCCATCTTATATTCTTTCATGCATTCTAGTATAGTAGCTCGATAGTGTAATAGTTCAATAAATTCCATTAGAAAAATCTATTAAATTTTTTTGTTTAAGTTGCATGACTTTATTCTTGTAGCTTCAAGTAGTACTAATGGATTAATTATTTAAGATGCTTGATTTTTTCCATTTAGATGTATGTAGTTCTTAATTTCACTTGTTGTTATGTAGTAAAAGGGTTATTACAAAATTGCATTGTATTTCAATATATTACACAATTTTAGAAGTTAGCTGATAGTTTCTTTACTACACTCCTTTCAGTAGTTAGATGGCAGTTTGAATAAAATGATGATGCATAAACCTTGCTAGCCCATTTCAAGTATATGATTCCACTTTTTGAGTTTTTTCTATTAGGAGCTTTGCAACTCATACACAAATTTTTTAAGGAGGCCTTCCCCACAGGTGGAAGGTTTTTTTTATGAGTTGTAAACATTCATTCCTTCTTTTATTTCTTTTTGTTGGTGTGGTTATGGGCTCTAAATCACCTGAAAAAGGGCAAAATATGCAATCTCTTCAAAAATTGGAGGCTATTGAGGGCATCCAAATGAAGAATCAACTACAACCCAACCCTCGTAACCCTACTTTGGAGAAACCTAGGGCGCGTACATTTAAAGAGGCAGTAAAAAATGAGAAAAAGATTCTGGATGGCACCAAGTTTATCTGCCACACCAACAATGGAGATCCAAATCCACAAGTTTCAGGAAGTAGAGGTAAGACCCTCCCTACCAATGGATTTATTTTCAAGCCTAACTTACAAATGGTTGTTGCTATTGAGTCACAAAAATGCAGATTAAAAGTGACGGTCATCTTTCTTGTGGCTCAAAAGCTTTCAAAATTACCTTCTAAAAGATTTGATGAATCCAAATCTTCACAACCCAAGAACACTTGCATGCAAAAAACCTATCACAAGGGAAGAATGGAGGCAAATAGTAATGACTCTCAAGAGTAAAATTGCATAAGAGAGAATAATGAAAATATACAATATCCATCCTTATAAAAGGAGAATGATAAACCCTAAAGGAATGTGCAACCCTAAAGGGAAAAAGTATTTAATAATTAGAATAATTATTAAATACTTACAATGCATGACTAAGTGAATCTTAAGAGATGAATAAAAAGTGACTTAATTAGAATAATTAAGTGAAAAATAACCTTTTACTATAACACCCCCCCTAATATGAGCTTATAGAAGCTGCAAATAAAATGCAAAAAATCCAATACAACTACAAGCTACAAAGGAAATTTGGGTCCTGAAAACATGGCCTAATGAGGTACCCAATCACAACAAAATCTTTGTAAAGTGGAGAAATTGAGAAAACCACATGGGAAAAACTCTACTCCAAAAAGAGATGAAAGAACATGCTTAACAAAACATGAAGGAAGGAAGGCCTCACTGAGACCCCACAAGGACAACTTCCTTCACCCTAAGCATAGAACACAACTGAAGATAGCACGGTGATGCAAAAGGTTTAGTGAAGATGTATGCAACCTACTCCACAGTAGGAATATACTCCAAGATAAGAAGACCATCATGTATCCACTTCCTGATGAAGTGCATGTGGATCTCAATATGTTTGGTCCGTTGATGCTCTATTGGTTGCGAGAAATGTGAATAGCACTCAAGTTGTGACACCAAAGAAGAGTGTGACTATTTGGAGGAAAACCAAACTTAGTCATCAATTTTCGAAGCCATAAAACCTCCCGACTAGCAATAATAGTTTCTCGGTACTCTGCCTCTATAGATGATAATGCACAAGTAATTTTCTTCTTGCAAGACCATGTGATAGAACCAGAACCAAGATAGAAAACAAAGCCATAAGTAGAATTTCAATCAGTGAAGCCAATAATGTGAGGATCTCCTGATGAGTAGTGAATTCCATAAAACATGGTGCCCCGAATGTACCTCAAGATACATTTGTCAACTTTCCAATGACTCTCATGTGGATCGTGTGAGAATCGAGAGGCAAGTCCAACCACAAAGGAAAGATCAGGATGAGTGTGTGTCAGGTACAACAAACTACCAGCCAATTGTCTATACAAAGTAGAGTCTACTAAAGGAGTAGTGCAAGTGGGAGACAAAACAACACCTGACTGAAATGGTGTGGGGGAAGGCTTGCAATCAAGCATGCCAAATCATTGGATCATATTAGGAGCATACTTCTGTTGGAGTATGGAAATCCAATCCAAAGACTGAATAACATGTAGGCCCAAAAAATAGTGCAAAAGACCAAGATTGTTCATCTCAAACTGGTCCATCAAAGCTCTTTGAACACTCTAAAACATAGAGGATGAGCTTCCTGTAAGGAGAAGATTATCAACATATATCACAAAAATCAAAAGATCACCCTCATGATGTTGAATGTACACTATAGGACCATAATGATAGCAAGTGAAGTGTGAAGAAAGTAGAAAGGATTCCATCTTCTCATACCAAGCCCTAGGGGAATTTTTGAGACCATATAATGACCACCAAAGTCTGCAAACCAAAGAGGAATCTTATACAAAACCATGAGGCTGCTCCATATAGATCTCCTCATATATGTCTCCATGCAAGAAAGCACTCTTCACATCCATCTGAAACACTTTCCATCCATGTGAAGCTGCAATGGAGAGTACAAGGTGAATAGAGTTAATCTTGGGAACAGGAGAAAAGGTTTTAGAGTAATCAATACCCTCCACCTAAGAAAACCCCTTCACAACAAGATGTGCCTTGTACTTATCAATCGAACCATCTGCAGCATATTTGGTACAATACACCCACTTGCACCAAACCAACTTTCTCCCTTTCAAAAGAGAAAAAAATCCCAAGTGTGATTCTTCATCAAAGAAGAATACTCCTTATCCATAGCCCTATCCCACTCTTGGTGTCCTTTCACCTCTAAAAACTTTTGAGGGTCATCTGAAATGGCCTGAATCAGAAGGCTAGAACCAGATGTCTGAGAACGAGTACGATGAGTATCTGAAGGATCACCTGCGAAAGATCCAACTTCATCAATAGTCAAACGGGCCCACTTGGGCAAAGGCTAAGAAACTAGTGGTGGTGGAGATGGTGGATCATCATCTGCATCATTCTCAAGAGATGAAGAGGGAGGAGTAGGTAGTGATGGAGAAGTTGGTGATGGAGAATCCATCAAAGGAAAGCGCTCATCAAATTGGACATCCCTTCAAAATAAGACCTCTCTGGAATTAGGATCAAACAACCTATACACCTTAACATCCTCACAATAGCCAACAAAAATGAGTGATCAGATCTTCCTCTCCGTGGATTTCCTCTGATTATATAGAATAAATGTCGAAGCCTCACAACCAAATACTCAGAATGATGAAATATTAGGCTTGACATGGGACCAAGCCTCCTCAGGAGTCATAGTTTGTAATGCTTTATGAGGCATCCAATTTTGAGTATAGTTGGCACGATTGACTACCTCAAGCCAAAAAGAATGCTTCATATCTCGTGAGTGAAGTGTATAATTGACCATCTCCCGTAAGGTTTTGTTATTTCACTCAACAACACCATTCTATTGAGGGTTATATGGAACTAACAACTGATGTTGCAAACCATGATCAATGAAAAAATATATGAAAGCATGATTCACATAATCCCCCCATTATCTATTTGTATCCTCCTGGTAGAAATTCTAGACTGCTTCTCAACAAATGTCTTAAATATTTAAAATGAATAAAAGACATCAGACTTATACTTAAGAAAGTACACCCATGAACATTTGGAGAAGTCATCAATAAAAGTGAGCATATATTGAGCCCCTAAAAAAGGAGTCATAAATAACATAAGGTCATTGTGGACCAAATCCAAGGGTGCCTTAAACATGTGGCTCTACTTGTAGGAAAAGGATCATGATGATGTTTTCCAAGTGCACAACCTCGACACACACCATCTATATAGGAAATCTGAGGAAGTCGAATCACAAGTGCCTGTGTACTCATTTGTTGTAAATATTTGTGATTGACATGACCAAAATGTTCATGACATAGCCTTCTAACTATATCTTCATGTGCTATAAGAGAGACACCAGAACTATCTAAACTCTCAAAGCCATAAAACCTATACAAGCGAGACTGAGGATCAACACTTCCATTATCCACATTCAAATCAAGATCATGAAGGTCTCAAATAATCACATCATGTGGTGAGAACTCAATTGTCTTACCAGAGCTAGAATGACAAATCTGATATATAGAAAGGAGGTTTGTCAAAATGTCAGGAACTAGAAGTACATCCTAAAGACAACCACAAGTCAATGAAACTGCACCTCAACCTGTAGCTGAAAGCTTCGCTGAGTCACCAACTACAATTTGTAAAGTATCACTATGAGAAAGTGCAGTGACAAGTTCTTGGGAGTGTGTCATATGGTGAGAAGCACCTGAATCAATAATCCAAGCAGATTCTAAAGATATATTTTGTGTAGAAAGAGCGTGACATTTTCCTATGGAAGAGGAAGAAGGTTGAGGGAAGGTGATATTATGTTGTTGCACGGCTTCCGCTAAAGCCTCTAATCATTTATAACACTTGGAAAATGGATTTCCTTTCTTGCCACATAAACTACAAGGATCTCTTGATTTCTTCTTAGTCTTGGAGGAAGACTCGCCAGACTTCAAAGAGTTGCCTTGTTTGGAATTGGATTGTGGTATTGAATCAGACTTAGGAGGTGGCTTGGAGTAACTCTCACTACCTATTGAATCTTTCTTGGGATTTGAATTTCATCAAAAAATCCTCAATAGAGGGAAATGAATCAAGTACCATGGAAGTCAACTCTCCCTCAATCTAAAGTGTCATGAACTCACTAAATGTGCCAAAGAGAGTCTGAAACTTTTTCCACATGGCCCTAGGAGTAAGACAACCATCAAGATGAAAAAGAAGATTGTCTAAAACATGTAGAGACAACACATCCATAGCCTCATCCATTTTATTCCTATGTTTCATGATCTCATAAGGGTGAGTCAACTAAGGTTGTTCCTCATCCAAACATGATCATAACCCTCTTGACCTGAGAAGCCTCATCATATGAAATTTCTAGATATGATAATTATGCGAAGTAAGAAGCTCAACAAATGATGGGTCTACCATGTGTCCAACTGATCTAACATTTTTAATTATTAGTTTTATTTCATAAATAGATAGAAGATGTAGAAGGGTTTGTGTTTTTGTGTCCTGGTTTTCTAATATGGCTCCTGGAGTGCAAAAATAAATTTCTGACTTTGACAAAAAAAAATAGAAACAAAATATAAAAACCAAAAATTAAAACCTCCATATTTGGATAGATCTTAGAAAGATCTTTCCGTAAATATCTCGTTTGCTTGATTTTGACATTGTATGATCAAGTTACGCCCAATTTTGTGAAAAGTGCTAAAAGGGACAAAAAAAATCTTTTTGAAAGTCTTGGGGGCTAAAATACTTCACCCACTAGTCCTATGGAAACCAAGAGGCTAGCGTAAGGGGGTTGGGGTTGAGCCCATGGTCACTCATGTGACCGGCACAGGGGCTTCCGACTGGCGGCGGTGGCTGACAAGTGGTGGTGGCCCCTAGGTGATTATTGTGGGCTGCTGGCTGTTGGGTGGCTATGAAGGTCTGCCTGGCGGTGGTGCCAAAAAAGATTTATTGATTTATTATTTTTTGGGGGAATCTTGTCTAGGTCATACGATCTTGAGGCAAAAAAAAATTGCCTTAGAGGACAACTGTGGCCAAAATAGCCATGTTTTATATGGAAATGGGGGTTTGGGGGCACTTTGAGGTCAACCTTGAGGTCCTTTTGAGCCCAAAATGACCAAAAAAAAAGTGTAGCCCCAGATCCAACACAAAAACCTCTGAAAAACTAAAACCCTCAAAGCTCCAAATATTCTTCAACAAATCAAGAACAAGCAGCATCAAATCTAAGCTTTAATACCATGAAAGATTTGATGAGTCCAAATCTTTACAACCCAAGAAGATTTGCATGCAAAAACCTATCACAAGGGAAGAATGGAGGCAAATAGCAATGGCTCTCAAGAGTAAAATTGCATAAGAGAGAATAATGAAAATATACAATATCCATCCTTATAAAAGGAGAATGAGAAACCCTAAAGGAATGTGCAACCCTAAAGGGAAAAAGTATTTAATAATTAGATTAATTATTAAATACCTACATTGCATGACTAAGTGAATCTTAAGAGAGGAATACAAGGTGACTTAATTAGAACAATTAAGTGAAAAAGAACATTTTACTCTAACACCTTCTAGGGTTTTTTAAATGATTGGTTGCATGATATTTGGGGTAATAAATTAAGTTTTCATTTCACATACTTTCAAATTATTCAAAAGGGGTAATAAATTAGGTTTTCATTTCACATCCTCTTGGAATGTCAGGGGACTAGAGTCCCCAAATAGAAAATATATTGTTAAGATATTTTTGATGATGCAAAACTATGTTGATTTGTCTTCTCCTTCAAGAAGTTAAGGTTGTTGGCTTCACTCTAGATATTGTCCTGAAATGAATCTAGAATGATTCTAAGTGTTATTATACTAAACATTTGAAAGGTTGGGTGGTGCTTCTATTTTGATGGTCCCTAAATGGAGCAAATATATATATCTATTTTGGGTCACTTTCCTTGTAACAAAATGGTTTGGACCACCCTTCAATGAAATGACACATAATTTGGAGTAGCCAATGTATATGCCCCTAATGAACACATAGATAGGATAGAACTATGTAAGTGGATGTGCTATTTCAAGGTATGAATATACTAGAATCAATGTGAGTACACTTGTGTAATCCACTTGATTAAAACCTATACTTTTTGGGTTTTAGACTTCCAAGGTGCAAGAGCGTTATTCAATGATTTTAATGTGTTGTTTGATAATCCAAGTGCATTAAACTATAATTAATGTGAAGTGTTAAATAAATAAAAAAAGAGTTAGCTTATGAAGTGTTCCCACTAAGTGTGCCAAAATATAAACACTAAAGTATGAGGCTAAAACAATATGAAACATAAACAATGATTTCAACCCTAGACTAGCATACACATCGAATTAGAGCTAATGGAATGTAAGTAAAAGATCAAAAATGAGTCCTTGCCCCTTACAAAGCCTTGTCGAACTATGGTGATTGGCCCTAAGTTGATAGTTGATAGTTGTAGAATGTGAATGCTCAAACCTACAACCTAACCTTAACATTTGATATTCTTTTATCTTGAACATGGCTTGGGGGATATTAGATTTACATGTTTTTGATAGATTGGATGAATTGTTAGGATTAGATCTTGGAAGATGGGTCTAATTTAATTCTCATGTAAGAGAGAATGAGTAAGTGTTAAGTGATAACATATGATTAGTGCACATGATTGGGGAAAAGATAAATGTTGAAGATTAAAGGGTAGAGATTGAAAAGTTTCTTTTTGGAGCCATTTGCTAGATTTGGAGTCACATGCCAAATTTGAAGCCTTACAATACAAGGTTGACTTAGGAGGAATATGCAAATGATTAATCAATAAGACTAAATAATGATGAGGATATTTTTTGATTGATTAAATTAACAATTTTTTAATGAGAGAATGTCATGGAAATATTGAACTAATTAAATAAAAGAAGTAGGAAACTTAGGGAAATGTAATGAATTGATTGATAAATTGAGTAGGTAGCTATGATTTATTCAATTAATGTGGGAAGAATAGTTAAATTGGTTAATTAAATAGTTGAGCATATTTAACTAAAATTTAAAGAATGATTAATTTGATTAATTAAATAAATTGAACAGATTTAATTAACATTGGGAGTAGATTAACTTGGTTAATAAAATAGTTGGAACACATTCAATTAAAGAGAAAGAATCAAATGGATTAATTAACTAAATTTTATTGCCTAATTAACATTTGAGATAATTTTGCAAGATGAGCATGGTATGGTGGTGGTGTGAATATAGGAATGCATTTTAATTGTCAATAAAGACAATGTAAGGCATTCATCTTCTCTTGGAATATGTGTTTTGCATTTACTAGAATTAACATTTTCATCGTGGAGTCATAATGTAAAATGAGTTCATATTTTGATTCATTTTCATATCGTTGTTGCATTATTGTTCTAATGTAATGAAGAAGAGAATCACATGTTAATAGTAACATAGTAACAATATACATGAAATGCTATGAGAAGAGGTACATATGTGTACAAGTGGACAATTTTATTTGAAATGTGTTTGTGTATGTAAAATAACCATTGAGCTCTAATAAATTTATTTTGCAGTGTTAATTTTTTGTTTAAATGATAAAAGGAATATGAAAAAATGCATAGAAAAACTAAAATTATGTCTATAAATCACATATTAGGATATTCAATTTATGAATTACAAATGAATGAAACTAGTTTACCTCAATTTCATTCTCAAACACACTTTTTAGATTTGTAAGGATTATGTATGTGTAATAATATCATTTTGTGCTTCTAGATTCTTGTTTTAATAACATAAAACATTATTAAAAAAATGTAGCGAAAAAGTATGTGTTAATCAAACATTAAATTACTCACTTGTGAATCATAAATAATTGATATTCTTTCAATTAGATTCCTTCTTGAATATACTTGTATTGATAGCAACTATAACTTTAATAAAATCATTTTCATCATCTTACATTATTCTTCCAATGTCATATAGCATAGGAAAATCACATTAAATTCTTAAATTTCAATGAATGGTACATTGCATTGTCTATGAATTACAAACACCTAACACACATACTAAATATATACTCAAGTACAATCTTTTTTATTATTGATCTCATTTAAATGATGGATCGTAGTGTAATTCAAAATGTTGATAAAAAAGTTATATATAATCACATTCAAAAGCATTTTCATTACAAATTTCATGACATGTGGAAAGCTCATGCCTAGTGTGTGTGTGAATTTTGTACCTAGTTGTAGACACAACACTTCAATAAAATATTAGAGGTTAGCTAAAATAAAAATCATGCAAGTAATTGAAAACTAAACTAACCAGGCAATTTACTGCCTTCTAATAGATGCGAGTATGTATTCTCAAATTGGACCGAGATCAGTGACCTTGACGACACCTAAACGAAGGATTTGAATGCAAGATAGCAATGAAGTAATGAATGCAAATTAATCTATTTTTTTGGATTTTCTATGCAATAATAATGAGAAATCTGATATGAAATCTAATCTATATGAAAAATTGATATGCAATACAATTAATCTATCAATGATATGCAAAAATATGAATGATCTCACAAAGTTGTTGATTCGCAAAGAGGCTTCAATTCTTCAGATACCAATTCGCCAACATAAGTTTGCAAATTCTGAAATATGAGATTGAAGAGCTGAGCCTTGGTTTTATAGAAATCCAGGGCTTTGGGGATGCATGGAAAAAGCCATAAATCACTCAGATAAACTCAGGTTGATTTTTGAGTTATCAAAGAATAAAAGATAATTAATTCACAAAATCATGCAAAAATAGCTTTTTAACTCAAATCAAAGTTAAGTTCATTTTTAAAAACAACTTGAATTGATTTTCTAATTTCAAGTTTAACTATTTTTTGAATGTGCATAATAATTATGAATTAAATAAATAAATAAAGTGATTTATTCTCAACTTAACTAATTTTAAAAATAAAACAATTGATTTATGGGTTAATCAATTATTAAATCAAACTTTTATTCCAAAAATAATATCATTAAATATGACAACTTGCTTTAATTAATTAAATAAGAATTTAATCAATTAATGATAGAAATTTTGATTTATTGTCAAATTTAAATAATAATAATTAGGAATAATATAATTAAATTCAATTAAATAATTAAGTGGCAGTATTAAATCTAATTAATTAAATATTCATAATATTCAATTAATCAAACTTTAGGATAAATAAGATTTATCGCCAAATAACTATTAAATTAAAGATAATTATGATGATTAGGAATATTACTAGGAATATTCCCCGATGTAGAATTTGAGATAATCAATTAGGATTCGATGATGTTTAGATGTGCCTTAGGTTAGGACTTCGATGTCGATTTCGTTCAATATGTCGATATAGGAGATTAATGAACCTATAGCCCATTTTTGGGGTATTACATTTTGCCCCTCTTTGAATTGTTGTGCGAAGCACAATGGTTCAAAGACAGTCTGTGTATGATGTTGAAACTGATGTTTGAAATTGAAATTGATATGAAACAGAAACTGATTGAAATTGATATGAAGATAATAGGTCAAAGAATGACCAAAGATAATGTTAACTATAACAACAAATGAACCGATGATTGTGAAAAAGTGTCAAAACACCTAATTCCAAACCTTATGATTGTGAAGAAGTGAGTGACCAAGTCCAGACCCGATTGTCGATAAGAATCACATTGGTATCACATATGAACCCTTCAGTTACGAAGAACCAAGGAAATAACACAATTAAACCGATAGTTGCAAAAATTGATACAATTTACAAGATTAAGAGAATACCAGATTGATATGGATCTCGATGAATCTCATATGCCTCAAGCGATGATTGATTTGCTTCGATCGATGAGGTCTTTCTGATGAATCAGCAACTAGACGTGGTTGTTGTCTTGATTACTGAGGAAAGATTTGATTTCAAATTAGATTACAGACTTTGAATGATATGCAATACCATGCCCCCTTCGGGATCAAAATTGAAATCTGACAAGAAAAGTCAGCATTGAATGGTTTAGAAGCATGTTAATTGATGTAAGAAGTGGTTAAATGCATTCAAGAAAGTATTCTACATCGTTTAGAGGTCCTGAAGACCAAGTTTGACTAGGTTTGACCATGGTTGACCAAGTTGAAATTTTGATAGTTTGATGTAAGATAATCAATTAAGTTGAATACTGGATTTCTGTGATGATAGAAGGTTGATTATGCAAGTAGTTTATAATATGAATGATCACAGATTTTGATTTTGATCCCGAAAAAGGATTCTACTTGTTGTTTCGTTGGAGGAACCTTCGTGTGAGATTCAGCTCTTGTTAGGTTTGAAGGTGCGATTTGAAGAATCATTTAAGCATTGAAGTTTAGCCAACCATTGTGAGATCATGCAAACATGCAAAATGCAAAGAGACATGCAGAATGAAATGCAACCTAAGACCTAGGACCTAGTCACTGATCATGTGTCGGTCATTTTCATCATTGAATTTTTAGGTAACCGGATAAATCAATACAATGCCCACTAGTTATGAAACCCTAGACATATGAATATCGATTTATATGCACAGGAATCAATACAACATCCACTGGTTAGGCAACCATGAACATATGAATATTGATTTTGTTTTCAGAATGTCGGATTAGATATAAGCACCAAGGCATAAATGCCAGGATGACCTGAATATCATGTTCATTTTGATATAGCAATTTGTATAAGCATCAGAACATCAACATCGTGATGACCTGAATATGCCTTGCGTTACAAACACATCAAGCAATCAAGAGATCATTCTAAATCCAGTGTGAATTACCTGTAGTGACCCTTTATCGTTCACATCCTTAGGTAAGATCACATTTCACAATAGGAAAAAGAACTCACTCAAAAAGACAATAGTTAGATCAAACGTCCTTGAATTTTTTAGGTATCAATGGTCGAGGTATGTATGGCCATCCAATTCGAGATAGAGGCTCTTACAGTCGGACACCATTTCAATCCATAATTTCCAAAGTTGTTAGATTGTCACATACAAGCAGAAGACAAAGAAAAGATTATGCCCTCAGTCATCACTCTCTAAATCCTGTAAAGGACATCATCAAAGAGCTCGGAAGGACATAATATGCAAAAATCTCAATGCGAATCAGTAAGCATACAAGGAGATAAAAGCATGTAAAAAGCACAAATTGTTTTCAGTTTGTGTTTGATTGTGTTGTTATAGATGCAAAATCTTTTCTGGAGACAAGACTGACTAACTAACTTGGATGAAGCTGCAAAGGACTCTAACTAGATATGATACGTCTAAGATACATTGGAGGCCATAGGATATGACTTTGATTGCCCCCAAGTTTGAACATTGATAGGATACAGACGCTTGAGCTGATTGGTGTACAGACTGACTTATTGAAAATAGGAATGCAGAAACAAACCGAGAGATATGTACAAACTAAAGCAAGACTGAAAGTTGAAAAAGACCAAGATTGTGCTGATAGATGGAGCATTTTGAAACAAGTGGCGCCCGTTTGCCGGGTTTTCACCATCTTGGCAGAGATTCTATTTTTGCTACCATGGCGCCTGTTTCCAGGTTTTCACCAAGGCACTTTTTCTTTTTCTCTTTTTTTTTGTATTTTTCATTTTTTCAATTTTTTTTGTGAATCATCAAGGCGCCCATTGCTAAGTTTTCACCAAGATGTTCATTTTTTCAAGACTTTTTCTAATTTTTAATATTTTTTTAGGACATTTTACCATAGACTGAATGTCTTAGGCATAGAATTTCTTCAGATGGAGAATGTTGATTGGTTCTCAGAGCTGTTCTCCTTCAGTCGTTGAGAGTTGATAGGCACTGGAGCCAAAAGTAGCAGTGATTACAAAGAGACCTAGCCAGTTGGGTTCAAACTTCCCCTTGCATTCTTGATGTGATTGATTTTTAGGATTCTCTCTCAAGACTAGATCACCAACCTGAAATTCTTTGTGTCTGACTTTCTTGTTGTAGCCTCTAGACATTCTCTTCTTATATACTCTGAGATGATCATACGTTGATTGTATGTGCTCATCTAGTAGTTCAAGTTCTTGCAACCTAGACACTCTATAGTCATCATCAGTTACTAGACCATGCATTTTGATTCTTAGTGATGGGATTTCAACCTCAATAGGTAGTACCACTTCAGACCCATAAACTAAAACGAAAGGTGTAGCCCCAGTGGGCATTCTAATACTTGTTCTATAGGCCCAGAGAGCTGGATTGATCATGAGATGCCAGTCTCTTCCTGTCTTATTAACTGTATGGTGCAAGATTTTCAATAGATTCTTCTTTGAAGCTTCTGCTTGTCCATTCCCTTGAGGATAGTAGATAGAAGACCAATGTTGTGTAATCTTGAATTTGGCACATAGATCATCTAGATCTTTGTTTTTGAATTGTCCACCATTATCTGTGATTATGGAATGAGGTATCCCATATCTGCATATGATATAGTTCAATATGAACATAGATATTTGTTTTCCAGTTGCTTGTGTCAAAGGGACTGCTTCTACCCATTTTGTAAAATAATCTGCAGCTGTGATTATATGGGTATGTCCATTAGAAGAATGAGGATGTATAGCTCCTATAAGATCAAATGCCCATTGGTGAAAAGGCCATTGTGTAGTAAAGGGAATTAGATCTCTCTCTCGAGCATGAATTAAATTACCATGCACTTGGCACTTTTGATAGTTTTTAGCAAACTTGATAGACTCTTTCTCCATTTCAGGCCAATAGTACCTAGCCCTAATAAGTTTTCGAGCTAGTGTTAAACCGTTCGACTGTGACCCACAAATACCATCATGGACTTTCTCTAATGCATGTTGAGACTCTTCTCATTTTAAACATCTAAGTAGCGTACCATCTAGACCTTGTTTGTACAGATCATGACCAATGATGACATATCGGGAGACATTACAGATAAGGTATCTCTTTTCATGGTGGTTGAAGGTATCGGGAATGATTTGGTCTTGGAGATAGGAAAATAAGTTTTTGTATTTGGATGAATCATGACCCACAACAGTGCAAATCATGCGGGTTTCAAGGGAATCATATGCAGGATAAGATAGTGCTTCCACCAAGAACTCATAGCGTACCTCATGTTCAAGCTGTTGTAATAAAGTAGATAATGTTGCCATTGCATCGACAACCTTGTTCTTTGTTCTAGGTATTTTCTCAAATGTGATAGATAGGAAATACTTCTTTAGATCATCTACCATTCACTTGTAAGGAATGATTTTTTCATCTTTAGTTTGGTACACATCATTGACTTGATGGATAACAAGTTGAGAGTCTCCATGAATGTGTAGCTCTGTCACTCTCCACTCAATTGCTAGTTTCATGCCATTCAAAAGGGCTTCATATTCTGCAATATTGTTTGTGCAAGGAAACTTTAATCTGAATGCTTTTGGGATTGAGTATCCTTGAGGAGTTATGAACAATATGCCCTCTCCTGATCCATTATGTGTATAGGAGCCCTCAAAGAATAACTGCCATTCTCTAGAAGAAAGAGTCATGATAGAGGAATTTGGAAATTCTATTTGCATTGGTGTATCACCAATCATAGGTGCATCCGCTAATTGATCAACAATAACCTGTCCTTTAATAGCTTTTCTTTCCACATATTCAATATCAAATTCACTTAAGAGCATGACCCATTTAGCTAATCTACCTGTGAGGGAAGCTTTGCTTAGTAGGTACTTGAGTGGATCAATCTTAGCTACCAATTGTGTGGTATGAGCTAACATGTAGTGTCTCAGTTTCTGTGATGCAAAGATCACAGCTAGACAAGCTTTCTCAATCATTGAATAGTTCTTCTCATATGCAACCAATGTTCTATTGATATAGTATATAGCTCTTTCCCTTTTGTTCTCATCATGTTGTGCTAGCAATGCCCCCAGTGATGTATTGGTTGCGGAGACATATAAGATCAAAGGCTTCCCTAAAATGGGAGGCATCAAGATAGGAGGATTTGATAGATACTTCTTGATATGATTGAAGTTGTTCTCACATTCTTCATTCCATGCAAATGTCACACCTTTATGTAATGTTTTTGTAAAAGGTTGTGATATGTCTGCTAGCTGTGATATAAATCTTCTGATAGATTGGACTCTTCCTTGCAATGTCCTCATTTGACTAATATTCTTTGGAGGTTGCATTTCCATGATAGCCTTTACTTTTGTTGAATCAACTTCAATGCCCTTCTTTGAAACTATGTATCCTAAGAGCTTTCCAGAAGTGACACCAAAAGCACACTTCTTAGGATTTAGTCTGAGACTAAATTTTTTCATTCTGTCTAGTATTTTGTTCAAGTCATTTAGATGTTCAGCTCTAATCATAGATTTTGGTAAAGTATCATCAACATAATCCTCCATAGTCCTATGCATCATGTCATGAAAAATGGAAGTCATGGCTCTTTGATATGTAGCACCAACATTTTTAAGCCCAAATGGCATGACATTCCAACAGAAGGTGCCCCATGCACATGTAAAAGTAGTTTTCTCTTGATCCTTTGGAGCAATTTTTATTTGATTATACCCAGAAAAACCATCCATTAAAGAATACATCTCAAAGCCTGCAGTCGTGTCCATTATCATATCAATGTTAGGTAATGGAAAATCATCCTTAGGGCATGCTTTGTTTACATCTCTAAAGTCTGTACACACTCTGATTGATTTATCTGGTTTTGAAACAGGTACAATATTAGAGATCCACTCTGCATAGTCAATAACTCAGATGAATTCGACTTGTAGGAGCTTCTCTAATTCAGCTTTTACCAAGAGTGCAACATGAGGATGCATCTTTCTCAATTTTTGCTTGACAGGTTTGACATTTGGAGCTATAGATAAATGATGCATTATAAGATTAGGATCCAACCCTGGCATATCTGAATATTTCCATGCAAAGTTGATCTTCTTTTCTATTAGGAATGTTGTAAATTTTTGCTTCTCTTCTTTTGATAAAGATTGTGCCACATGGATCAACTGTGGTTCCTCTATTGTTCCCACGTTGATGGATTGAGTGGGCTCAATTAGAACTGGAGATCTGTCATGTAAATGACTTGGAAGGACATCAAATATCTCATCCTTAGGCGCCTCAGAGAGGTTTTCACCTTTGGATACATCTTTTATTTTTACTTTTGTAGGTTTTGAGACTGCCACAAAGTGGTTTTCACCCTCATAACTCCTTTTCTTTTTATTCTTATTCTTATTTTTTTGACTAAGATACTTGATGTCCAACTCCATCATGCTAACGCTTGGTTCACTGATGGAAGTACTCGTAGGCTCAACTGCATTGAGGTAGCTAGCAAGGACATAGTCATTCGGGAAGGCATAAATACCATGGTTCAGATTTGTGGAGGTTTGATCAATAAGGTCTAGATATTGGATAGTCAAAGTGGGGAAAGATTGGGAGATAGTGTTTACAGATATGGATCTGTCATCATTTGTCCTAATCTGACGCTCGAGTTCAAAGGTGATATTACAACTTAAGGCATTCAATTCGTGAATAGGCTCAATGTCATTGTGGGAGTCCAATTCAGCCATAGGTGGATCGGACTCAATAGGTTCATCATTTCGCTCTAGACTTACATTGGGTTCAGGTGCATATTGGTGAATAACATCAACATGTTTCTCTGTAATAAGCTCATCTTCTTCCGGAATGGCTCCCCATTCATAGTCATTAGATTCTTCATCTATGCCTCTAGGAAATCTAAGAACATGAGTAAAGTCAGGATGAATACCCCAAGAAGGGTTACCCTCAGATTCTGATTTGAATTCATACTCATGAGAATCTATCTCAGAATAACTACCACCTTCCTCTTTTTGATTGTCTTCGAGATTAGCTGGTTCTTGTGTGGCAACTATCTCTTGATTGATAGTAGATTCTTGTGTTTCTACTACATTAATTCTTTTGATTGGATCATCTTCAGCTTCAAGGAGATCTGTGATTTCCTTAGGCAAACGCTCATAAGGGATAAGTTCAGAGCTGTTTGAATCACTATCTGATGGTTCAGTTTCTTTCTTCTTGAGAAGAGGTTCTCCTGGTGCGATCTGCTCTATGACATGAGAACAATTACCTTTGAGGTGGAAGGGTTTCTTTTTAAAGCCTAAGCCAACAGTATCCTTGTTTGCCCTACCAGTATGTGAAATAGGTGTTATAAGACCTTCTCCTCTGACTCCTAGAGGTCCTTTACCTGAATATCCCATCTTAGCTATTAATTTATCTCCTGGACCATATGCCTTAGAAGGGATTTTGGATATTGTAGAGTCACTAGTTTGAACCACTTGAGATTGTGGTTCATCTTTGTATAGCCATGCAAGCACAGCTTCATCCTCTTCAAATTCTTGCTTGGAGACTTGTTCTGCTACAAAATTCTTTTTATATGCCTCAAGAGGTTCTTTAGAATCTGGTTTGGACTGTTTTAAAGATTGTCCATAAGACTTAGGTGAGATAGGAAGAGATGTCAAAGATAAGACTAACTCTATAGTGTATTCTCTCATACCATTTTCTTTGATATTGACCTCTTTTGCAAGATCTTCCATCTTAGATGTGGATGCTTCCTTAGTTGGCTCAATGGGAGATTCTCTGTTATTAGGCACAAGTTTATCTGCACTTTCCTTCAATGTATTGCAAGTGGTGGATATGTCTGCTGGAATAGTGACCTCTACTCCTTCATAAGGAAATTTTAAGCATTGGTGGAATGTAGAAGGAATAGCCTTCATCTCATGTATCCATGGTCTCCCTAGAAGAATGTTGTAAGCCAAAGGTAGATCAAGAACCTGACATATAGTATCTATGATAACTGGACCTGCTCTGATAGGCAAGACAATGGTGCCTTTAGAAGATCTTTCTTGTTCATCATAGGCCTTTATAGTTATTTTCTTTCTAGGATCAATAGCCAATTCTGAAAATCTCAATTGTGTGACCAAGCTGTAAGAACAAATGTTTAGGCTAGCGCCTCCATCTATCAACACACGTTTGACTCTACAGTTCTGGATCAAGATTTATATATGCAAGGGCTGGTTATGCGGGTGACTCAAGGAGTTGTCATCTTCCTCTGAAAATGAGACATATTACGGAGATGTAAGATGTCCAACCATAGTCTGGAACCTGTCTAAATCAAGGTCATCAAGAACATTGGATTCGAGCAAAGCTTTGTCTAGAATAGCTCTATGAGCTGGAGATATCCGAAGCAACTCAAACATGGAGATTTTTGCATTAGTGTGTTGGAGTTGTTGAACATTTTTTTTTTTTTTGGGGGAAAAAAAAGTCACATTGTGCCAAAAAAGCTTTGGTTATTTCCCACACATGACACGACCTAAAAACACAAATCAAAATAACTCAATGTGTTTTCATCTTCTTCTTTTTTGTATTTTTTTACAGCATTGTAGAGACAAATTATGAAGATTAAACCAATAAATTTTTCCTAAAAATCTATTGTAATATAGAAAAATAAATTTTTAAATGAATACATATAGAAATGCTATTTTGTGTAGAAAATAATTATATTCATCCCAAAAATCTACCTTTTCATATGGTACTATCTTTCTGAATTTCAGATTTTATTAAAATATAATAAATATGACCATATACCCATCGAAATTGATCATAGGTGAAGGGGAAGGGGTGGGTCAAGGGAACATAATGGGGTGGATATTAGAATTGACTTGGGGTGGGGGTTCATTAAATTAACCTTAAGTACTCTATAAAAAAACTCATACTAAACTTGGGAGACTACATACCCATTTGCCTGTCTTTAAGTCGGGAAACAAAAAAGAGTATGGGTACTTCCTCGCACAAAAAGTTATATCAAATCATATCAGGAATAACTATAAAAGTCAGTAAAAGGAGAAACTTTTTGCAAAAGTCGTCCAAATCCGAAGGAATAGTGCATATATATTTTTGTACCCTCTATTAAAATAAGATCACATGCGGGCTACTTCAGCTAGAACTTCCTACAAAAGGATTTCTGCATAATTTATATATAAATTCAGATGAGGGAGTCTCTCATGATTTTGACCTTAGCGAGTGCTGCAACCTTTTAGCATGTGAAAGGGACCTTACCTTTTCTTAATGGCAATATTATATAACCAAGTTTGCTTGTGGGCTATCTCTGTAAACTGTGCCTGCTCTGTCTCCATCTCCATATTCCGAGGAGGCTGAAGTTCTGTGTTACTTATCATCTGATTTGCATTCAGCGAAAACAAGAAAAAGATGCAGATAAATTGCCTTCGCAGATGCAAGTGTTCAAGGATTTTCTTGTGTGTTCAATTTGTATTAGGGCTGCTGGTTGTAATAGTAAGCTCTGCTAGCCTGGTGAGATTCTACACTGTGGGTATCTTGTTTAGTGATGACGACCTCTGCGGGCACTTTCATAGGCCCAAAGAAGTCTTCTCAGAGGAGGTTTCTTCAAAGCTCCGACACATCCACCTCAAAGTTCAAGACTTGCATAGCCAAATAGAGCAGGCAGTTAAGGACATGGAGGGTAAGGCCAAGTTAAAGGACCCAAATGCTCTAAAAGATGAATACATTAAGCACAGAAGTTTTCTTGAAGTGGATGTCATGGGACATCTCGAAGAAATTAGGCTCTCTATGGAAGAAGAATTAGAACAACCAAAAGAACAGCAACAGGTAGATCCGTTGGAGGGATTTTTCCTATCAGATGAAATAAAAATCTATATCAGGAAGAAAGAGAACAGACTTGGAAAAATCAACCCTTTGGGGACCAATGGGACGTATACAAGTATTGGCCATGCCTGTGTTGCGATGAAGAAAGAAGTCGAACAGTACATGAGCTATGACATTGGAGGTTACTGTAAAGATGACTGGAATTTGGCACAGAAGCTGTTGCTACAGGGATGTGATCCGCTGCCTAGGAGGAGATGCTTGGTCAGAGCTCCTAGACAGTTTCAGAGGCCTTTGCCTATCAATGAATCCCTTTGGAAGATTCCTGATGATAGAAATATAAGATGGAACAACTACCAATGCAAGAACTTTGACTGCTTGACAAGTAACAGGCCTAACAAGGGCTTTTCCAAATGCTCTGGGTGTTTTAACCTAGCCAAAAATGAGGCAAACAAATGGGTAAGGAATAGTTCAATCAATGTAGATTTCCTTATAGCTGAAGTGCTGAAAATCAAGCCCGGGGAGGTCAGAATAGGATTGGATTTTAGTGTTGGAACGGGAACTTTTGCTGCCAGGATGAGAGAACACAATGTGACAATAGTTTCTGCTGCTATCAACTTAGGAGCACCGTTCAATGAGATGATTGCTCTAAGAGGACTTGTTCCGTTATATATAACTATCAATCAGAGGCTGCCCTTCTTTGACAATACATTGGATCTCATACATACAGGCGGACTTCTTGATGCCTGGATTGATTTGCAGCTGTTGGATTTCATTATATTTGACTGGGACAGAGTGTTGAGACCAGGGGGATTTCTTTGGGTGGACAAGTTTTTCTGCACAAGGGTGGATTTGGACGACTATCTCTACATGTTTCTCCAGTTGAGATACAAGAAACACAAATGGGTAGTCACTCCCAAGAATAACAAAGAGGTATACTTCTCTGCATTATTGGAAAAGTCCCCAAGACCCATATAATTCCAAACCTGTTTTTTGTACTTGACAAGTTTATCTCTTCTTGTCATTCTTCCAGTTATTTTTTTCTGGATCATCCTAGTCATGGGTTTTTTTCATCTCTTCAACAACGAGAAACAGTGAAAAGAAAATGTTTGTTTTCCTTGCAGTCAATGAAAGCTTCATTTTCCCATTAGTATACACCTCGACTGAATTCAAGATAAAGTTGTAAACCAATTTGGGACACTGTTTTTGTCATTCTATTTCCAAGGATATCATTTAGTCAAAATCTATTCAAGTTACAAAACTTGTTTCCATCCAGAATTGAACAATGATTACATATGCAAGAACTGAATCAAAATATGTTAACTGCTCGGAATTAAACAATTCAACTGGATCGAATGGCAATGATCTGTCAATCCCTATTATGACTAGGATCATAGTTTCAGATGGAGAGCATCGAGAGTAATTAAAACAAATAATCATGTAGGCTTTATGTACTTACAATTACGAATGATATCTACCCATGTTAAGACAAATAATCATGTAGTCTTTATGTACTTGCAATTACGAATGATATCTACCCATGTTAAGCTATTTTATATGAATGGATCTCTTAGTTGTTCGATCAAGGAACTAAATTGATTAACATAATCCAACGATTAAGGATTTAAATTGGATCCTTACATCATATGTGATGCTTTTGGGATGATTTCATGAGCAACTTGATTCTATATTTATATGTAACGTTTTTTTCAAGTATATTCGTGTCTATTATCAGCAAAGAAAGAAATTTCCACATTGCTCTAAGCTAGTTATTGACCCATTCTTTCTTGGTGAGTTACATTTTTTTTGATAGATGAATAAGGTCCATTCTTCCAAGAGTAGGATCTCCTTCCCCTTGAGGTGCCCTGTTCGAAGAGCAACATGAACATGGGTACACTCAATTATTTTGGTCATGGTCTCTGTGTACTCTGCCTATTGGGGTTCTAATAGATAGTAGATACCGGAAGTGTCATGTTTGCCTATACTTTTAATCTCGCTGGCCAAGGAAAAGAATGTGGAACCAAGGTTGTAGCCAAGTTAGTAACTTCTTCTAACTTTCTGAAGAAGATACTTATCATGCATAACAGCTTGAATGCTTTAGGATCTCAATTTACAGAACTGTGGCCGAGATAACTTTATGTCTTACACAGGTTAGATGCCTCTAAACACTGTTTTCTCACATCTGCCATCAATAGATTAGCAAAAGTTGTAGCAGAAAATATATTTATGACTTTTAGTCTAAGAACATGATATGTCCTCTCTAGTACAAAGATATATTTTTGGCATTTGCTTTATTTTATGTGCTATAACCTAATATTTCTTTTCTTGTTGATGTCACCTCGTGCACTGTCCCTGATTCATCTACTAATTTAGTCATCTTCACAGTTGTCAACTGGCCTGCCCAGGTTTCAGTTTCTCCACCAAGTATTATCGTCTGTATGGCATGCCCAATCTCAATCACCAACCATAGTCAAAATATGACATGGTATGATCTTTGTAGTTCAATTTTCTTTACTCAAGTTGGGGAACAAAGTTGCAGGTAAATTTCTGAGTCTTGAATTTAACATCAGCATTGAATCATCAACTATACATCATGATTGGAGAGCCACAAACAGATTACCTAAAAATAAAGGTCGTCACGGGCTCAATACCCCTGTTTTGGCACTTAATTCTGGTGCTATGGCTGCTGAAGAGGCTGTTGGCAGACCCCTTTTGGTGCTGATTCTTATGATTGGTGGGGAATGGAAGGAGATTATCCTTCTTCTCTTTCCGATGGTGTTTTTTCTCTTTTCGATGGAGATGGAGCTGTGGATCACAATTATCTAGGTGATGAGGACGAACTCCTCCTGGATATCCTTTTGGAAGCCTGTTTGAAGTATAAAATGTTTGCTTGGGGGGCTGAGGAGGACAAAATAGAGAGGCTGAGGCGGAATAGTTTTGCAGAGGATGCGACTGAGGCTAATGCTGGTGTTCTTTTTTTTGTCTAAAAAAAGGGTTTTTGCCTAACAAATTGGAATGGAATTTTGTGAAGCCTTCTTCTTCTGCTCTAGTGGAGCCAGGGCTGCAGGTTAACACTATTAAGGATGATGTTTTATCTTCTTTTGGTGTGGGCCATATGGTTTCAGAGATGGATGTTGATTCTTCTCCTAAGGTTGTGCTGGTTTCTAAGGAGGGTGGTGCTTCTTCTCTAGACATTGTGTGGGTGCTTCAAGAGGATTATGTTGTTTTTTTCTCCCCCTGATGTTGCCCTTAGGGTTCGAAGGTTCTCTGCAAGTTGGTGGACTGTTGTATGACTATGGATACAATTTCTTCTCTGGAGAATGTGGAGAAGGATGGAAGTTTTGTTATGCCTGCTGTTGTTTCTTATTCCCCTAATGTTGCTGAAAGTTCTGGCATGGGCAGAGTGAGCTTCAAGGAAGTGCAGATGCAAGTAGATGTTCTTGATTCTCTTCTGGATCAGTCGAGTGCTTGGTTGAGGTACTCACTTATTGGGAGATTTTGTGGCAATTGTCACAAAATAGATGTTGCTAGAAAATGAATCCTTTGGGTTTGGAAACATAGAGGCAAGGTTCAAGTCTTTGGTATGTGTGAATGGATTTTTCCTTAGAGGAGGATTGCTCTAGGATCCTTCTTGATGGGGTTTATGGGATTCAAAATTGGTCTCCTAGTTTCAACCAGTGGAAGGAAATATTCTTGTGTCTCGTTTGGATTCATTTGTTTGGGTTGCTCTTGGAGTTCTGGAATGAAAAGATTTTCATGATTATTGCCAATTCTTCTGGGCATAATAGTGCGCTACCAATAAGATCACAAAATTCATGAAGCACTTGTTAATTGATAGATTTTGTGTGCTTGTGGGGAAAACCAGATTCTCCCTGCCCAAATCACTCTTGGATATTTGGAGATTGCATGCAGCAAATTGAGTATGAAGAGACTCTTCGGCTATTTGTAGTGGGTCATGCAATTTGAGTATGAAGACTCTTCGGCTATTTGTCGTGCATGGAATATACGGGGTCATGCCGACAATTCCTGCTTGAAAAATAATAAACAACACTTTGGTTTGAAATGCCGATCTATAAGGAGGTCCTTTTAGGCGGTTCAAAAAACTGAAATTAATTAAGGGAATTCCTCTTTGGATGTTCAAGGATAGATAATACTTTGGGGTTGATAGAAGGACATGCCTAAGATTTGAAGCTAAGATTTGGGGAAATGGATCCTACTACTATGATCGAGTAAAGAGCTTTGGATTATTGTTTAAAGCCACCCTAATTTTGAGCTGGTTTTTGTTTGATCTAGTGTTGTGTCTTTTGATGTTTTGTAGTTGTGTTGTAGCTGTTGTTTGGTGTTCTGATGGACTTAATGCTAAATCTTTCTTTTTATACAAGAGATCATAGCACTTTCAAAATCAAATGAGGGCCCTTTCAAAATCTCTGCTTATCTAATCAAGAACATCTCATCTTATGGTTTAAATCCAGTACTCAGTAGTTTGGTTGAGCAATGGAAGCAAGAGCAGAGTGATACGGCTACATCAAATTATATGGGGATCTGTCACTATAACAAACAGCTTGTAAATAGTGGGGATCAGATAGATAAAATATTAGGAGTCACAAGAAAGATAAGGCCCAAAGCAAGGTTTAAAATACAGATATTTTTCTGTTGAAGCTGAAGCTTAGGTTATGGTTCTAGGAAGGGGGGGCTAGCTAGAATTTCTTGGCAGTTGCTGTCAAGAAAACTATGGAGCTCTTGTAAGTCAGGTGGTCCAATGGACTTTATAATCGTTTTGAATTATTATTGGTGAGCAATTTCAGGAAGCTCTGGTTTCAGAAACTTCGGTCAACCAAAAGTTCTTAAATCCATTAGGAGGAAATCTAAAATATTCTCATCCAAAAGTTCAACAAAATCCAACAGGACTTCCAATATATACTCATCCAAAAGTTTACAAAATCTACTAAAAGGAATTCCAAAATAAGCAGACGCCCTGCAATGCTATCTCGTTAACATGTGAATCCTTACACTGGTGGAAGAAACTTTCAGCTACACACATCAAGCAATGTTCGAAAATCAGCAAACTAAAGAAGTGGGGCTCCGCTTTTACAGTGAGAAATTCCATTTAATTAGCTTTTTTTAGGAATACCATGGGATCTTGCCTCTCCACAAGTTGAAGAGATCAAACCTCTTCCATTAGATTGCCTCCTTACTCTAGTCCTAGTTTTCTATATGCGTGCCCTCTTATATAGTACTGACTTTTAGACTCTAGTGCTTTTCCATCTGATAGAATTGAAAGGGGGCCCTGACCATTCATGAAAATGTCCAGTCCGCAGAGAAAACAAAGTAGCATCAAGATGCTTCGATACGTGCTTAATGTTTACGTTGGGTGTTTGGCGTTCATCGTGCTGCATTTATATCAACAATCAACCCATTGGCGTATCTGCTTTTACCGGTGTCTATCCATTTTGAGGAGATACATTTTGGTATCACACGTTAAAAGAAGAATAATTATGCTTTTGATTTGTTTATGACAGAGTTACTGCCTCACCCTTTACACATTGATTGATGGCATCTTAAATAATGGTATGTATATGATGGCATATTCTTCAATTAAAAGTACGTTCAATGAAGAATTCCGGGAGTGCCAAATGCTGCTCTAATTCACCGCTTATGATTTGTCTTGGCACATTGGCAAAAACTATATCCTCTCTTCATAATTTTTTATCCAAATTTTATTTCCGTGTTCTTTGAGGATTGGAAAATTAGCAGCAACAAAGTTTAAAAAGATCTTATTTGTTCGCATCACCTACGTGGAAAATTTGAGAAGCCTCAGACATGATGGCAAGCTATAATGTGGTTCCACAGTCCACTAATTATGTCAGCTGTGTATATTTTCAATTTATTTGGTAACTAAAGCTATCCTAATATTTGGAATTATATGATACGGTAATCTATACAGTAATCTGTATCGGTTCACTTTTACATACTTCAATTATATTGACCTAAATTACAAGAGTAAACTATCATTGTTTTTCCAGTACCTGAGTGATTTCTTGGGCAATCTTTCATTATAAGTTTGTAGAAATAAAATTATTTTTAATCACAATGAACCGTTCGATGTCATATCATTTTAAACATTGTTTTGGAAAATTAATTGCCTTTTTATTTTTCTCTGAAGAGTGTAATTTTTCTTACATACTATTAAATTTTAATATAAAATATTTATGTTTTTTAATCATCAAAATCTTGTGAGAGTGAGATGACATTATATGGTAAATATCATTTGCTATTTTTTCATCGCACAAATTTGGTGGGAAGTAAGGTGTCAGCATTTGACGAGTTTTTATTATTTTCACCATTTATTTTATAATCAAATTTTAGAGCTACAAAATCAGGAGCTTACCATACAAATAATTTCATTTTTCAACATTTTTTTATCATCAAAATTTTGAGATAACATAATCAGAGCTTACAATTAAATTAATATAGATATGTTGAAACTTCGAAGAAATACACACAAAAATATATATAACACTTTTCCCGCATTGAAATGTTGCTACAATAAGTACAAATGTACCCTTGCTACAAACAAATACCAAAATACATGCTGAAACCTAATAAAACTTTGAAGTACGAATACAATTTTCTTCAGGTTGTCTTTACAAAAATCAAAAGATTATCATCCTCAATCTCCATGAAGTCAGACGGATTTTATTCTCTAATCTGTAGGATCTAATACTTTTGCTCTCGAATCTTATGGCTAAACAAAAAGCTCCATGAATATAGAGAAAGATGTTTAGAAGATCAACGAGTATTCCAATGTATAGTACCAGCAAATCTCATATCTCTCTTGAAGATATCAATTTAAAAACAACATTTTATGTATACCCATTTCTATATCATTTATTATTACTATGCTCACTTATTAAAGTATTTTAATCTTTACAAAGTCTAAAAATAGATTACACAATAGATATATATAACTAAACTTGAATGCTCCACCTAACAATAGATATATTAAATAATTCTCATTGAAATAGAGCAGCAGACTTGGAAGTTGTCAGAAAAACCATCCAATATATAGTACTGACAGATGCAATTGGTCCAACAGTCTTTACCAGTTAACCATGGTGAGGCAGGTTTAATCCCTCGTGTAGAGAAAGGGTGATGCTTAAGCCACAATTGAATTGCAATAAATAATAATTCATAACAATACACGACATAAACAAGCTATGTTTACTTCCCAACAATCACTCGGTAATAGATCGTGAATAGAAATATTGCTACAAAATATAATATCACGGGATAGGTTATCTTATAATCATCAAGTTTCCATATCAAATGGACTACACCTGATGCCCGTGAATAAATTTACTTACGAAACTAGAGAATACAGGTACAAAAATGCAAGCTAACTAATGGAATACCATCCTTCCCAAATCAAGAGGTTGCGGCATTTAGATTAGTGGGTTGCAGAAGTAAGTTTGCAAACTTTAGATATTAAAAAATAAGGTATTATTTAATGTTTTTGTTCAGCTTTCGTTGCATCTTGTACAAATATCCGCTTCTTTGTCAAGGCGTGATAGGTAATATTCATAATTCATTACACAATGCCAGTAAGGAACAAATGTTTTTTCTTTTTTCAATAAGAATGAACTTGTGAAATCTCAAAATAGTGGCAGGAAAATTATGATGGTTGTTATGTTTGACAAGGTAGGCTAAAAGCCGTGAAGGCAAATTGCACACTAGGAACTTACACATTATAGTAGTGTGACATTTTGCACATGCTTTATGGAGCATAGAAATGTAAATACCAAATCCGAGAGTATGCCAAATTTTGCATGGAGATAGTGGTCAAGCTCTGCAAGGTAAGAACACACGAGGAAAATCTGTTTATAAAGAAGTTTAGAATGTAAAGATAACTGTCATAGCACATCCAAGAAAAGAAAACCTATGACTTCAATACAATACGGGCAAAAGGATAAGCGAAAAGATAATATAATAAATCTTCATCGCCCTAGTGATAAGGGAATCCTTCAGTTAATACCATTTTTACCATGTAGATACTAGTTCTAGAAAAGCTATTGGCACTGCTGACAGCAGCCTTTCAACATGTATGAAAAAGAAGTTCAGTGTTTATCAGTTGTGTTAAGTTAGAAGCATCATATGGAATGAATTATATCTAAAACCACTAATACAAGACCTTTCCTTTCTCTCAGCTAACCAGAACTTTCAAGTCTTTGTGTTCGAAAATAAGCCTTTAGCAAAAATTGCATATCAATTGCAATAGAGAAAATGTTCTTCCTCTTCTTAACATTATTTTATTTTAACTCGATGAATTATGTCACTTTCCACAAATAAGATGATCCTTATTTAAGAAACTTTTTACATTCCTTGACTAAAAACAAATTACTATTACTTTCTAATAATTTACAACAAATTTGCCCATACAAGCAAATAAGAGGCCAAACTCTTGTTAACAGTTACCAAATATTAATGTAGGCTCCTTACAAGCAAACACACTAGAAATCACTTATCAAATACCACAGGTAGTACTAAGAAATCTGCTTACTTGGAAATCACATCGAAATTAAAGCCAATGAAGAAAGACCAAGAGTAAGGACTTCGAGGGTGGGAGATGGAGCAAGCTCGGCCAGATTCTCAGTTTATATAAGGAAACTTACATTTTCAAAGTCCCCATGAAACTCAATGCTTTAACCAATTATTCAACCTCTAAGATAAAACAATTTATAATTTTAAAAAATGGTGCAAATATTTATAAGGGAATTGGTGAAGTTTAACAAATTAAATTCAACCTCTAAATTAAAAAAAATTATAATTTAAAAAAATGGTGCAAATATTAATAAGGGAATTGGTAAGTTCTTGAACAAGCAAAAGCCACTCTATTTCTCTTTCCACTGATCAACTAATCTGCTTCTTACACAATCTAAATGTTCAGAATCTCATATTCTCCATTTTTTTATGATATCTCATCTGATCATAAAGCTCAATCATGTTCCTCTCCAGCTGTCCAAAAAGCCATGTTATTTGTAGTGGTAATAGTAATGTTGAATGATGTCAAGAAATAATGGAAATTGTCTGACGTGTGAATAGGTTGTCATTAGCTATGACACTCAAAAAACCTTTATACAATTTGCGGCTTTAAGATCACGCTTGCATTAGTATGAGTTCAAGGCATTTCCAAAAGACCATTATGTTACATAGAATGTCTAATGCGCTTCTAACAAGAACCAAAACTAAAATAGGTACAGGCCCAACAATACTTGCAAATGTTTATTGAACTTCAAGTCCATCTCATCTGCAAAAATTGATGTACATTTATGGATAAAGGAAAATCATTTTTATCCCTTACTCTGCATGAGAATCAATGTAAAACTTACAGCAGGAGAGCAATTCTATGGAGGGAAGCATGACCCCATATTTAATGCTGCAATAAAAAAATACCTTCTTAAAGCTATAAACAGAAAAAAAAATGGGATTATAAGTGGCCCCTAAGAAAGATGATTTAAGCAACTGCAGGTAAACAAGGCTTTAAAGTTTCCAGAACCATGTCAATATCTTCATTGACAGGTGGCATCCTTTACAGAGTCAATGATTTTGATTGTTTTTCTTCAAAACAAATTCATTATTATTTCCCTGGAAGAGGTTATTATATTTTCTGTAGTAGCACTGATCACAGAAAATCTGGAAAATTCATGTGACCATTTTCCTCCAAAAGGCTCCAAGATTTTCTTGTAAGGACCATACAAAGATACATCAAATTGCCCCACGCATAGAAGACCTAAGTTTTTCTTTACCAATACACCCAACTCTGGCACAGGCCTTACTATGTGCATCCTTATTACCATACGAAAACATAAAATATTCCAATATCCAACTTGTACTGTGTTAGAAAAAATGTACAGCCAATTTAAACACTTGATTTGAATGCAGATCTGGAAAAAAAACATTACCTGCCTCCGATTACATGTAATGATCTTACAATGTTGACTACTCAATTGTGGCATGTAGGTTCATCTACATGCACACTATTACTTGCCCTGCAATTAGGAAAAAACAGACTGCAGCAATTTTGAAGTACCCCGTGAACTAAATATTCATGGTACCCTTCTTTCAGCCTAAAAACTCTTCTATAAACCAAAACGCTTTGAAGGTGCTGTAAGCACCTGTCATTTCACAAAATCTTTTGCGATCTCTGAAAGCCATTATGTCTTAAGCTTTTGTAATTTTTATAAACTCTTTTTCCACAATGCAAATTTCCTCACTACTTTTGTAACCATCTAAATCGGAATTTGTAACGAACACAGCTGAATCTTCATAATTATCATCAAACGGCATAGGAAATTTAAGGTTCTTAGAACTATTGCCATGGATCTTTAGGTAATACTCTTGAACTGCCTGCAGATACAGATACCACATGCTCAGATCAATCACTTAGTTTCAAATTGTTCAAAACAGCCATTCAAAGATGTCAACATACCTGCCACTGAGAATGTGCTAACAAAACCCTTGGTCTTTTTGATCTCACGTATGCATATGCATCAACAGGATCCATTCCCTTATGTGCTACCTACAACACCCAATTTGCACATTACACTATTGGAATGAAAAATGTTGTGATTATTCTATCAAAACATGGTCAGCTATAAGAATATTCCTTTTGAGTGGCATACATATTCAGTATGGATCTTAGCTTGAAGTACTGTTATTTGAAATTAAATAGCTTGAAGTCCTGCTATTTGAAATTAAATAATTGAATTTGAAGGCCTTCTCCCAATAAGGACAAAGCCAAAAGAGGAAAGACATGCTAATTTAGTTGCTAAAGATTCAGGTAATTTGAAGGTAGGTATCACTTAAGCTTGTTTCACACTTATCAGAGCACTGAATCTTACAACTGACATAACCTTCTAAAAACCTTTAGGATCTATTTCCGTTTACAAACATTTTTTTAATTTGAAAACTTAGTTATATAGAGTTTACAATTGATTGAAACATAAGAACGTGCTTTTGGTATTTAAATAGAATTATAGGGATGGTACAGCATAGAAATATGGTTAAAAATATACAGATAAATAGATTCATGTCTAGAACTGTAAAAAACATGATTTGCACGGTTGCTATGCAGTAGAAAAGAACAAAAGCATAATGAAAAGCTAACAAAAAATGACCAGTTACTCTACTTGTGTCAGATATAGAATGTTAATAGTAAAAACTAATATCCCAATACTACATAAAACGCCTTCAGCTGTAATATAAACTAATGAAACGGGTCGGAGGTTTGCAACATAATAAACTTCTATACACGGATTTTTTTCATCAATGCATCAATTGAAATCTCCTTCCCCCCTCTTTCTAAGGGGCATTATAAATTATTCACAAAGGAATTTACGATATATTAAAAAACCAGATAATAAAAGTGCTCAAGAGAAAATGTTTAGGAAACTAACTCCAAATAATCTCAACTTTTCCATATCCACTTGTAACTTCACACAGGAGAAAAACCCATGTGGGGTTATCCAAAAACAATCAGTAGATTCAAGAGGAGAGTAAGTTTGACAAAACTTGGGATTCAATGTTTGCAAATGCTAAGAAAAGGTCGTACGTGTCACTATGGTATGTATTACGATTTACTGAAAATCAACAAGAAATTAGTCATTATCACAAATTCAAACTATGAGGGGGAAATCGGTCACTGGCAAAATGTGCAGAGTTATCAAGCAGTAGAATTTGGAAATACACCAGATTTAACAAGTACAAAATACCTATAAGAATAAATCTAGAAATTAGTAGACTAACAAACACAGAACTCCAATTGAAAATTGCCTAAAGTGAACTACACCAGAAACTTTGCATATTCAGTTATTCATCTACTCCTCACTCTTGTTGCGTACTTGGCAGAGAAACCCATTTTATTTTGTACTGAGAAAATGAACTTTGGAAATCATAAAACGAAAACAAACAATATAAACATACCAGATAACAGAGAACAATAGTTGTACTGCGACCTCGGCCAGCTTTACAATGTACATAAGTTGTTTTCCCCATTATCACGTGCTCTGGGAAAAAAAGACTAATAAGAAGACAGGCTCTAAACTTGCAATAAACGACAAATTCTAATGGTAAAAGTAAACCATAACAGCAATAAATCATAAACCAACAAGGTACAATATAATCATCAAACAGTCAATAGTTGCAAGATGCTATACAGAGAGAAAATGTACACGATGGAAAAGTCAATGATCCAAGTTTTGTTGTGACTTAAAAAATCAAAATGAAAAAAAGAAAACAAAAAATACAATGCTTTACAAGTGCCAGTTGTAAGATTATGTTCGTATAAATCATTAAGGAATGGCTCGCAAGAAGTAATAATAGAATAGACATATCTATTATCAACCATAAACACCTATTGTTAATGATACATGCATAAACAACAGTATTCAGTGTAGGTTCTCCTGAAATTGGCTTAACCCATACATTGAATCTGAAATAGGGGCACATATTCAATGAGTAGTGAAGATATAACTAACAATAAGAACCTTAACATATCTTTCCTTTAGAAACAATAACCATCAAATTAGGTTTCTGTTCACAATAATTAAAAATAAGTTTCAAGTCAAACATTTAGCCTTCCCAGTTTTAGGCCTAAAGTACAGGAGTTCACAAACACTTCAAACAGGATACCTATAGATCACATCAATTTGTTTTTTTTAAAGTTTAGAATTAGACAACTTAAATAACATGTCATCTCAAATATTATTGGCCTATAAATCAAAATTGCATGACTTACTTGAATCTAGGAAACACCTGAGAATAATATGTGTGCTTTAGGAAGCAAATTACCCTACATGAAAATTGTGAAACCCTCCAAAATGCTGAGAACAACTTAGCATCTCAATAGTTGTAAAAAAATTTAAAAACCACCATACTTCTGACCAGCAACAAGTTCAATTTCCAAGTTAATGATTCCAAGCTGAAAATAATATATACTGATTCTTTGTTTAGTTGTAACATCAGCCTTGGAGATCTCAGAGAGCTAGGTAAGGAATACCAGTTGCTGATATTAATTAAGGTTTGTATATACTATTTGATTTAGGAACAAGCAAACAGACGTTACTACCTAGAACTGGTTTACAGAAAAGCAGAACAATGAGTAAATAGAGGATGGATTATGTGGGTGCAAGGAAGCCCTAACAATTCACATTAAAACAGAGCCTGCTATGTAATCAGTGTAAACAAAAATACACAAGACACAAGATACAGCAAAACCATTTCCCATTTTATGATTCTTTTACCTTGGGAACACCCCTGTGCCAGCTATAATGCAACCATCTGGATCCCTGCCATATCTAGAAAGCAAGAGAGGGAAAAACGCAGAACAGCCTTCAAATCATTTATTGAATCATTTTAAAGCCACACTTGTATCTCAGCTATGGTGTTTCAAACAGGCAAAACACGAAGCTCCCAGTGAAGTTAGCTTCTTCAATCATTACATTTATGAATTGACAAAGATAGCCTATCTTCCAAACTTAATGGCCAAGAAAGACTTGTATTAATTGTCAGGCACAATTATAAAAATGAAAACTATTTTCCAGTAATCAAATCAAATGCCAACTTCTCTCCATATGGAATAGAGATATTACTAACCATGAATAAATTCTACAGCTTGACGAATATCTTCAAATGATGGAGCAAAAAGATAATCTCTAGTGGGGATTTCCAGGTGCTTGATACCTTCATCCTGGAGAAATGGAAACAAAAATAAGAATTGTCCCAACAAACAATTGCATAACTGCAAAGCAGAGAAATCTTACAATAAAGCTTTTATATGTATGACTAATAGATACACCTATAAATATTATTAAATCATAAAAATAATTCTTAAAAACAATGTATTAATATGTTGTTACTCATCATTCTTCAAAACTTTGGTAAATTAGTCAACTTAGAAGTAGCTTATGTAAAAAATTTGCTTATATTTTAGATATGTTTCCAATAGCTGACTTTATCTCTTCAGAAATTACTGAAACGTTGCCCAATGGAAACAGCATGCTAGTTTTTTTTTTAACACCTGCCATCAAGATCTCTTTAACAAAAATTAACAGCTGTGAGCACCACACAACCTTGTAATCACGAGTCATTTTTTATTATACTTCTTTCCAATATAACACACAGCTTATAAGTTTTCCCTAGTGCAAAAGAAGTAGAAATAGCAGATTATACATTCCTTGTGGAAAAGTGAAAAGAAAATAGTAAATGGTCTAATATTTTTATCTTATTGAATCTATGGAGACAAGATGAGTCACATTTCTGCAGCAGAACCATCTGCCATGTCCCTGTTGGGGGGAAGCAAGACCTCCTAAACAGAAAACGTGGCGGTAATACAAGGCTGAAAACGAAACAATCTCATTACATGATCAAATTTCAGCAGAAAGTTCAAAATTAACAAAATAGAATATCAAGAGCAAACAACAGAATTTGTGTATGAGAAACAGACAAATGGAAAGAGCCCTAAATTTATTTTTTTATTTATTAAATTAATAAAATTTGGAAAAGAGTTACAGTTTGAATGCCCCATGTAGATTCCTTTGACAATGCCAAGATGAAAGGATGTCTTTTACTTACCTTAGGTGATTGATTGTTTGAAATACAAACAATTTGAACTTGTTTGATTACTACACACACATAGAAACCATTAAAGACAAGGCAAAATAGAAAAAATATTTAAAAAATTAAAACTTTTTCAAAATGGAGGTTCCTTCCACCCAATTGCCTTCAGACACTTTACTCTATTGGGATTGTGGCGGCGGCAATGAATCCATCTATAGCTGAGTGGCACGAAAAGTTACTCAAACAATCTGAGAAATATGACAAAACAAGACACTTGGTGGCAAAGTGCAAGATATGCAGTTATGCACATCTCTCACTTAAATAAGGTAATAAGAAGGCAGTTAGCTCGTTGGAGAACAACATAAGATTAGAATGAGTTATTGTTAAAAATTTCAATTGATACTCAACAATTTTCTTAGCCACAGAAAATACATTAGAAGTCTGACCATCAATTGAAATTTTTAACAATAATTCATAGCAAGGATGACCCCTTCAGAGAAGGAATTGAAGAAACCCAAAAACAATGTTAAATTAAGCTCCTGCCAAGCAGGATACCTTTAACTTGATCCATTACTTGAAGTTGCAGTGAAGAAGATCAAGGAAGAGCTGGATGAGAAGGCTCGCCCAAAAAAAATTATAGAAAACTTGAGGACAATTGTTTGCAATGCAACAAAAATAAACATGTTGGATTCTATAATGGTAAACATTGAAATTTGGTAGTGCTGAATAGCGCACATCATACCTGCACTTTTCTCAGCAGCTTATACTTAAATATACGGGTAACCAGATATTATCTCTACTACACTTTTGACACTATTTTCATCAAAGTTAAGCACATTGACTTTAAAAAACAAATAGATTCAAGACTCTGGTATTGCTAACAAAATTGCCCTTTTGCATTAGATTATAGAAGCATTTTCCTTAGGTGGAGTATACATTATTCTCAAATTCATAACATAGTTACTATAAGATGTGGCATATGATCAAAATCACTGAGGGCTTGAGTGGAAGGAAGGCAGGTCATTTGAGACAAGGTACAGAGGTATAAGAATAAGTGTGCCTTTTTTACAATTGAATATAGTCAACAAAAAATGCAGTTATGAATAGGGAGTGGGCCCTGAATGTAAATTTCCTCCTGGTGGCTATGGAAGCAATTAAATACCAATGTAAAATACCTATAATCTCCCCTGGGAATAAATTGCCAACTAAAAGATAAAGAGTTTTCAAATAATCTGGATTTAAATGGGCAAAATCAGTTTAGGTTTAGGGTTAGGGAAAGAAAAAAGAAAAAGTCACTAAATAAATCAGAAATAATACCCAGAAACCCTAAAAACAATTGACCAAATAATTACCATATTTTAGTCAATAAATCTGTTCAACTGATTTTATCAAAAAAAAATCAGATGAAACAAGCAACAATTAATCATGATCTAAAAACAATTTCTGCTCTTAAGCCCATATATCCTTTCCTAACTGACCCATTGGGCTACAACATTCTGAGAAAACATCAACAAAATCCAAGAAGCTAATCTAAGATTAAATTCTGAGTAATTTTCATTTCATCTACTATGTTAACAAGAAGAAATATACTCCTTAATTTTATCAGGAAATTTTTAATTAATTCTTCCAGCACAAAAGCAGTGGCACCCATGAGTACTTAAGACATTGAAAGGTCATACTTGAAGAGGATTTGATATAAAGAAATGGTAACCTATGCACCATATTATGATAAAATAAGATATAAAATAATAATACACAAAAGAAAAAAAAAGAAAGTGAGCTTACATTTAGATCCTTGTACCACCACAAAAACAAGTTTTACAAAAAAAATTTAAAATCAATATCCAGGAAGACTTGTCATGTCTTGCGTAACTCTTCTAATCAAATTACGGATGTCTATTTGTATCTTGTATAATTCTTTAAATCAAATTACAGAAAAAACAGAACAGACAAATTGTAGTAAGAATTTAAATGTGTTGGTAAAACATCATTTGCATGATACAAAATAGTTTGCAATAAAAGAAGAAACTTTACCTGGTACATAGAGGATGGCACCAAAGTTTCATATGGTTCATTCAGGGTAACAACAGCTTCTACACCCAGGTCTTTTAGGCGATGCACATCTTTACGAAATGGAACAGCACCTAAAATGAGAAACTGAAAAATAAACAAGGTTAAACAACATATATTTGTTAAACAACATATACATAGAAGTGTAGAAAAGCAGCTACCAAATCATAGGTTTAAATTGTAAAATAAAGAATTTGGGCACATCAGTGAAACAAAATAAAAAAGTTAGTTTACCATGTTGAGTTACAATATCTATAGTTAAATGGACAAATAATTAAACAGCTGATTGATGAGCTGAAATCATCATGGTCATATGACTCATTGCCTACAGAATTAGGGAAAAAAATAACTCTAACTAACAACTACAACAAAGTATGTCATAATATTCAACAATTCTAACATCTGCTGAAATAAATCCTTGAAGATTACAAACTTATGAAATGCAGAAGGAATAGCTGAGTGCATGGCAAAGTGGATCTATTTCTGGATAAAAAAATTAGGTCAGGTGCTCGTGGAGGATTATATTAAATTAATTCAAGATTACAGATTGGAAGATGGGGTTTGTTCAGACGGTTACCAGGAAGGGAAGGAATAAAAGGATAGAAATCATATCAATACCATCCTATACTTTAAGAAGGGATACTCATCAACATCAGCTCTCTAAAAATTCTGGTTCCGCTGTTGAGAAAATTCAAAAAAGGATGCAGTTGATCTGCAGGTAGTCCTCTCCTTACAAACTCGTAATTAATAAATGTGCACATTATTGTGATCAATTAAAAGGGAAAATTGACTGCTAGAATTCAAGCTCCAGCTCCAGCTCCTTTCACTGCAAATCTGTCATTTAATAATTTCCCATACACTCTTACTCATATAACTACCAACTCTATGGCCAGCGGGCTCCAAACAATCTCCCATTGGATTCACATCTCTGGCTAGAAGAGTAATTTCTAAAGGTATGCTCCCAGCACTCCTCACTGCCCTTCAATGCATCCTGCAGCTGAGTGAATCCGATGCTGATGAGTACTAAAGCAAAGCCTCCGAGATATAAATAAGGTATAATGTCTAACAGTGTTACGGATGAAAAGATCCTGGTAAAAGATATACTGAAATGAAGTAGAGTTTGGAAAAGATACAATCATGATTCGGCTGTGCCGAAGGATAGACGCATGCTTGGCCATCTTTATATTGATTTAAGTCATAATTCTTCTGATTTAGATTATCATACTGTAGAAAAACAAGGATGAAAATTTTATACCTGATCAATCTGATCCCACCATCGAAACTCTGGTTGAAGCTTGTTACGGACAACATTATATAAGAGTGTTGGGTAGAACAGTACTCGAGCTCCTGCACCTACAAAAGCCCTCTTCGCAGTTTTCTCAAGTTTTCCATCACTGACTTCATCTTCATGTTCAGTGCCATCACTATGAACAGCCTTACACGGAGACTGGTTAGGTTCAACCTTTAAAATTCTTATTGCTACCATCCCTTTTGTTATAAATTTGCAATTCTGTGCTAAATTTAAAATAAACAAGATTCTCTGGGATAAACTCTGGATTAATGTTGATCCAAATCCAGATGACAACTTTAAAGCCTGCCACAACATTACGAGATAATCAACCCCGGAATTCAATTCAGATCCTCCAAAAATAATCTGTCCACAAACAAAAATAAATATAGTTAAAAAATTAGTATTAAAGGAAATCTCACAGAATAACAAAATGGTATAGATGTCAGGCAATCAAACGGTAAATTGCAGGAAGAGTTGAAAAAAGTTAATAATTTTGACAAGGAGATAAGAAAACGAATTCTTTACAATAGACATCTCGAGACTCTAAGATACAGTATTAGAGAATTTTGGAAACATTTGGCAACAGCATGGGAAACTTACTAAACTCCTAACAAATCCCTGAATATTGCTAGAAATGTTTCCAGAAAATTCCAGCTACTCTCTAATAATTTCTGCAAATATCATAAGTTAACAAATACGCATGTGAAGGGTGCAGTATCCAGAGACCAAGGACCTATCCAGCATGCTGGATGCACTTTTTACCAAAATGAATATTAATTAGAATTTAAAGCATCGTGTATCACATTTAACAAATTAAAAATTATTTTGGTAAAAGGTGTATCAGCATGATGAATATGTTGAATAAACGTTGCCCTCCACCTAATGGCGATTCAGGCACAGTATGAATCCAAGCTCATATTGCCTTTCCTAAACATTCCAGCACCTCTCTAGATGATTTAAGAAATTTCTGAACTGAATCAACATTTTGGAATGGGATGCAACAAACTATTTTCGAGGCTAGGGAAAAACAATTTCTCAAATCAATTTAATGATCCACAATAATAGATCACATTATAGATTTAAACACACCAAACAAGCCTTTGGACACCACGAAGTAAAGATCCTTGGACAAAGGAGATCAGAAATTAGAAATCCCTAAGGGAAACCCTTTGATTACATTGAAAATCAGAAATAAGTGAAAAAAAAGTTTCAAACAAGTGATTCCTTCTAACACAGGTAGAGCAAAACTTTGGGGTATCTGAGGCTATACCTCACTGGTTGCATTTTGTGCACCTTCATAAAAATGTTAGACAGTTTTCTCAACTGATTCAGTGCAAATTTAAGCTTGTACAATTTAAAAATAAAATTATTTTTTTGGTACCCATAAAAATAGTGTTCTCGAGTTACCATTTCTGCAGACTTCCAGTTTGGACAAAGGTCATATTCTGCCACAACAGGAGGAAATGATGGAGAATCTAAGGAAAGGCCATTAGACCAGAGATACGAGGAATCAATGATTGTAAATCATATAGGGGCTAGTAACTCAGTGATCAGAGCACCCAAAGGCCATTAGACCTGAGATACGAGGAATCAATGATTGTAAATCATATAGGGGCTAGTAACTCAGTGATCAGAGCACCCTGAGAGGTCCTATGTTCAAATTCTTGCCAATCCAGGAAAAATTTAACATCAAAATGCATAAGAACTGGCATGGTAAAATGTTGAAATGAAAAAAATACCATATCCAACTCCGTGCCATCCACATCTCACCAGGCTATAAAATGTATGAATAGATTAGGCAAACTACCATATCCAACCATCTGGTGTCCACAACTGAACAGTCCAGGTGCAGGTCTGGGATAACTTCTGATTTTCATCAAAACTCACCAGTACATACAAAGTTTAGAATAAAATTGGGTAAGATACCAAATCCAACTCGGTGGCATCCACAACTGGTCCTGCCGGGTGCAAGTCGCCAACACAACTTACCAAGCCATATAATGTTGAAAACTAAATTGAGTAAAATACCACAAAAAATTCTGTAGCATCGTCCACAGCTGACCCAATTTCAGGTGATTTATGTTATGCATTTCTGATGGCATCTAAGCCGGGGTTACACCACAAGGGCAAGTTATCAAAGACAAGATCAAGGTTAAGTGTGAATATAAAAAGGCCTAAAGCGGTGAAAAACAACGAAAAACAAAAACAGATTTTAGACTGAAGCATAATGGGCCACAAAAAGCTAATCCAATTGAGCACTGGAAAATGAAATAAAGCACAGAGAATCTTCAAACTCAAAATGTTAACACGGATGAAATAATATTTCAAAAACACGTCTAGGAATCAAAACGACAATGCGACCTAAATAGTATCTAAGTCAGCACTGGGGTTTAAAATAAAGCCGAATAGAACTTTAAAAAGAAGAGATTGCAAAAGATGGATACACATCAGAAAGAACATGAAGCGTCAGATAACTGAAATCAGATTTTAGAATGCGATGCAATTAACAAACCTACCTGAGATAACAACAACAACAATAATAGAAAGCAGGCCCGACCGGATCCGAAACCCTAGTCGAAACGGATGAACACAATGCAAAGGCCACGGCCGGCGATGTGTCTCCAAGATCACCGCTGCTTCTGCTGATTTATGAAGCCATCAAGCCATGCGTCAAATAGAAACAAACTAATCTCAAACTAAATATCGCGTGAAAATTGCACCGAATTTCCGACTGTTTCGCTGAGAGAACAAAAACTGCTTGGAACTTGCGTACGCCTTATTTTTTCTGGATTTTGTATGTTTGTTCCCTTGTTTTCACGTTTTTCAAGTTTTTTCAAAAAATTCCGCTTTTTTATTCCCTTTTAGTACACACAGGAGGTGCTCCACTTGACCTAACTCCCAACCTGCAAAAATTTACAATGGAGCCTGACGTGGCAGTGACAACGGTACAAACGAGGGTCTGTTGTGCGATCAAAATTATGATGGCTATAATGGGGATTGTGAGTCATGCTGTCCACCGTGGCAAAGACTTGACATCGGGATGACATGCTTTGACTAGACATTTTTAGGTGTGGGGACTGCAATCATCTACGCAATTCTTCAATTTTACACAAATTTCTTGATAAAATAAAAAAACGTTTCACAGTCTTTTGGATGCAAAGCTTGTGATGGCGAGATGTAGGTAGGTCTAATCTTCAAATTCAAATTCTAAGAAATTAATACATTTATAAAATTGATTCATCCATCAAATTTCAAGTAGAAGGCTCTCGATCCCCCATCTCGCTCTAGGATGAAGTCGTGAATGTCGTCACTGATGATGTCTATAATTGTGTAAGAATAATAATTTTATTTTAGATATAATTGTGTGAGATTTCTGACATTATTGTCACATCACATCCCATGCATACATCATGGGGGACCATTATATAGTCATTTATTTTATTGTTATGGCGGATTATTGTGTGAATCTACTAATTTTTTAAAAATTTAAGTGGCCTATAAGTATAAGAATGGTTCAAAGGTTAATGCTTAAAGAATTTATACCTACCATATTAATAAAATTATGAGCTTCTTTAGAGTTGAACCTAAATTGTATGTTGACTAATGTTCAACATCAATTAATTGATCTATTGTAGAGGAGTTGCTCTTTGATACACTTACTTCCACCTTTATGTTCATCAAAGGGAAGATGGATTGTGTGTGGGTGTGTGCGTGCATATGCCTATCTATGTATATGTATGTGTGTTGAAAGAATCCATACCTACCATATTAATAGAATTATGTGCTCCTTTGGATTTGAACCCAAATTCTTACTCTCACCTCCACTTTTATGTTCCTTAAAGGGAGGATGAATAGCCTCTAAGATCTACCTTCTAAATGAACTCGCCAAATGGTTTATATCATACAGTGTGATCATATGGATATATCATTAAGATAGATAAATGCACCATGTTAAGATGATAGACCACTCCAAAACCTAACGATAGTGGTGATATATTATATTGATTTCAAAAAAAAATTATACTTATTTATTTACAAAAGTTGTTGTCTTATTGTTTGTCATCCCTTAACAAGGTAACTCTTGTGATTGAGGATGTTTAAGTTATTAATATGTTCCAATCAATCAAATCTTTTTTTATTTAGTTTATTTTCATGTTGTCAACAAAGTAAAATACTATACATTTTTAATAATAAATGACTAATATATCGTTTATCCCAAAGAATATTAGATCAAAAAGATGAGATTGTTAAAAATAATTCAAAAATATCAAGTGTTTGAATATTTGAAACATTTATTATCAATGTCATGATAAAGGGAATCATGAAAAGTCACATCACTATTTAAATATTATAATAATTACTACTCTCTCTTATCTTTATGGTTGAGAAGTGCATAAAGTATTTATTATTAGTTAATTTTTCTAATTTTGTAAATCAATGTAAACTTTTATATTATGTCAACATCTTTCATTTATCATATATACTATGAATATTTTTATTCTAATCAATAATCGAATATTTATATACTTATCAAATTCATATGTGTGTGACATACTTATATAATATTAAAAAATTAGTGGATAGAGATGATATTCAATATATTTGGTAATTTAGCAATTATAATAATTAAAGTCTTTTCAAAAGCCCGTTTAAAGTTAAAGGAAGGCTCATTAGCTGTAAAGATAAGGGCAAGGTATATGTAATCTCAATCTAAATAAATGTACGGCACAAGATGGGAAAGCTCATTTTAAAAGAGCATTGTATTCAAAAGATTAATGTATATTTATGTTCACTATCATGGAGGTATGCCTCCAATAATTTGTATTAAAGAGGGAATGCCCTCTTCAACTCCATCAAGTGGAGCTTTGTAATCCTACGCTTGTAGGAACTCTAAACTTGATATATTATTCCTGGACTAAAGTCCCGGGCTAGACTGGAGGTTTTCTTCCCCGTTCTTTCCTACCAGTGCCCGCACGAACGGAGGAAAATGTAAAAAGATAAATTTTAAATAAATAAAATCAAGGCTTCGGTCGTTTACTGATCAAATAATAATAATAATAATTAAAGTCTTAGAAAATCATATGAACAAGCACAACATCTATTTGTAATATGAAAGCTCTCATCTTGACACTTAGAATGAATAAATAATTAAGAAACTTTTTGTTTAGTAAAAAAATTATTATTCTCAAATTGAAATAGGTGTATATAGGGAGAGCATGAGTTGAAATTAGGGCCACTTGGCCTTTCCTTCTTGTGGCCTCTTCTTGTCTTGCTACTATGTGTTGGGTATGTATAAAGGGCTTCCGGTTGCATGGAGGGTGCCCTTTTTTTCCAATAAGGAGTGGAAGTTTTGTTCATGGGTGTGTTTGGGTTATAGGTTGGATCTATCTAGGTTGGTGTGGGACTAGTTTTGGTAGGATATTGTTGTGTCTTGTTGATATTGCATATGAATTCATTAGGAGGTTCTAGTGCTAAATCGAATGTGTCATTTTGTGAGACCTTAACAAGGGTAAAGTAGTCTTTGTCCTTGCATGTGAAGGTTGCGGACTTTTTGACTAATTTATTATTGTTGAAGGCTCTTCTCGAAATAGAGGGCATCAATTTTAAAATTGAATGGTTGTTAGAGAGGAGCCAAGCTCAACTAATCTTGATGTTTTAGTCAAACTATGTCATAAAATATGTCAATTATATGCAAGTTTATCAAGATTCTAGTTTTTCTCCTATTTTTAAGAATATTGGGCTCAATATACTTGGAGCCTTGAGAGAGATATGGAGGTAATGCTAGCATTGAGTAATTACTTCATGGTGGTGTTTATATGTTTGGAAAATAAAAATAAAGCCTTTGGGAATGGCCCTACTTTTAAAACTCGAGTGGATTGTTCATCAAAACATAGCATGTTGGCTTTTATCCTATAGAGAAACTTCCTTCAAGATTGCCTATATGGATGCAACTTCATTGGCTCCCTCTAGATTTCTAAAGGAATTATATTTTCCAAATGACTACTCTACTGCTTGGTAAGTTGATGGGCTTGTCACAACAAACAGTAGATAAAAGGGTACTTTATTATGCTCTTGTTTGTGTTGAAATTGGTTTAAATAATTTGCTACCAAATTCTTTGGAAATTCATCTTAGATCCACTTCATGGACTCAACTACTTGATGATGAAGCTTTCCCATTTTGGTGTTAAATTTGCTATGAGTATGAGCATGTGTAGAGAAAGTGCCCTAGAATTAACTATATAAGTGATTCAGTAAAGTACCTTCTCAACCTACGCCTAATATTGAGAAAAGGAAATCCCCTAAGGTGAAGGGAGATGCGAATAACGAGGTTTTCATTCCTATAAAGGCTCATAACATGGTTAGAGGGTGTGGACAACTAAAATTGTCATGGTTAATTTACACCTCTTTCATTTGATTCGTCATCCTTTATACTAATAAAATACTACTATGTTATTTAAGTTATCCATTGTCCTCTAATTTCTTTAAGGCCCAGCCTAAAGAAACTAATTACCTTTAATTATTTACCCTTTTATATTGTAACCCCTTCTTTCAATAGTTAAATAAAAAAATTATCTATTTAATTTATCCTCTCCCATGTCACATTCTCCTCACTTTTTGTTATCACCTAATTATCATCTAACCCTCCCCCTAGTCATTTGTGCATTTCCTAATCCTAATTAATTGGAGTTGACCCACTTCAAATCCATACATAATCTCCTCCCATCACATCAATCACATGGGCTCCTTACACAAGCACATAAGTCTTGTCCCATTGAGTACCCCCTCCATCTTGTCGCTCTTCCATCTCTCACATCTCACCTCATGGTGCTAATTGGAACCATCCCATGAGGGGAGAGTGTTGGAGTTGATGAGAAAACAACCCACAGCTCCCAAGAACACCTGCATGCAAACACCTATCACAGAAAAAAAGAAGCAAAAGCTATGGAGGCCTGAACGCAAGGATCCATGAAAGAGGAGACATTTGTGATGTGCAAAAATAAAAGTTGCAATCAAATAAAAATGAATGTGTCTCAATAAGATTACAAGAGAGTTCAATCCTTATAAAAGGAGATCTAAAACCCTAAAAGGGTGGAAAGTCCTAGGTTGCACAATAATAATTAATAAAGCAACTAATTATTATATGCCTAAAGTTTAGCTTAAGAAGAAAGAGATAATAAGTGACTTAGTAATTAAATCAAGATGGTTTAATTAATAAGTAAACACTTTATTACTTTAGAACATATCTTTTGTAGGTCTATAGTCAAAGATTACCTTTTAATCACTAATCTAGGAACACTTTAATTTTCTAAAGGGTCAATTAATATATTTAATGTATTTAGGGGATGTGTGTTAATGTTAGGAACCTGTGTGTTCCTTTTGTTTATTCTATTAGTGTAGTGTTGTTGGACGCATATGCTTTGTAAGTCGTCCCGTTAGTTTATTTTATTATCCCACATGCATAGGTAGTATTACTTTTCTAGATCGTACTTAGTATATAAGTGGGTGTTGAGTCCTTTGTTGGCACCGAAGAGTTTATTGTATTGAGCTTGCTCAAAGGAGGTTACCCCCTCGAAGTGGCCCGTGATCAATAGACTCACTCTGAGTTCTACTTTGCTCTATATTTCTGTTATTTCGTGCATGTTCATTATAGCGTTGCTGGAGGTTCCTCTCATCTGGTATCAGAGCACTTTCTTGGGCTCGCTGGTGGAAATTCTTTTTTTCCGTTGGGCTTTCAGGTTCCTCTCAAATCTCATCTGTGTTACAATTGGGTTATTTCAAATTACAGAAATTCTTGTTCTTGTGATAGTTCAATTCCGTTGTTAGTATCTGAGTTAACTATTAAAAAAGTAAAAAAATTTCCATATTTTCGCCATAGCTTCCTTGCTTCTTTCTGGTTTCCTCTCAAAGTTTCTCAGCACCTCCGACATACGCTTTCGCATACTTCCTTCCTTGAGGACCCTAACCCCAATTCCCCATATTTAAGCCTTAAATCCCTTATTTCTCAAATTTTACGGTTTGCCCTAACTTTTCTGTTTCTCAGCCAATCGCCACCAAATCAAAGCCACAAGGTTCATTTCCTCATTCTGCTCCTTTGTCCCTCTTAGACCACTCCCCCCATTCTGCCTCCCCACCCTTGAAACTCTCATTTTTCTTTGTTCCTTTTCATCAGAAAATGCATATCCACTCTTCGAAACCTCATTACCTATCTGCGTTTTGCCCAACTCCAAGTTTTCCCTTACTGAAAAAGTTTCTATTTCTCTTTTTCTTCTCATTCCAAAACAAAAAACAAAAAAAAACCCTGCTATATGGTTGTCACCCGTACAGGAGCAAAAATCATGGAGGAGGAACTTGCCTCCCTCAAGACCAGACTTCAAGATCTGGATGAAAAATTTCTTGGTCTCACTCTTCAACAGTCAAGCCTGAACCGAGGCCATTCTGCCGACACTAGTTCTAGCCCTTTTCGTGGACCGAAGCTTGATTTTTGTCGCTTCGATGGTGCTGATCCAACTGGATGGATTTACCGGGCAGAGCAGTATTTCAGTTTGCATAATACTACAGATTTCAACAAAGTTCCGCTTGCATCTTTTCATTTAGAGCATGACGCTCTTCAATGGTTCCGTTGGTACATCAAGGCTAACAATGATCCCACCTGGACATAATTGTGTACACTTCTTTTGAAGTGTTTTAGCCCTAGTGATTTTGATGACTTCACAGGAGCACTCACTAAACTCCGACAAACAGGCACAGTGAGAGAATACCAAACAGAGTTTGAAAAATTAGCTAATCACACAGAGGGATTGTCTGATGAATTCTTTCGTAGTTGTTTTATCAATGGTTTGAAGGATGCACTCCAATCTGAAGTCAAAATGTTTCGGCCCACTACTATGATGGAAGCCCTTGGGTTGGCTAAATTACCAGAGGACAAGATCAATGCTTTACAACAATCCAGATCTAATTTTGTTCCATTCCGAAATGCAGGCTCTCAACATCCTCCGGTCACACCAACTCCCAAAACTACTCCTATCAAGCACTTGTCTGAAACAGAGATGTGAGCCCGTCGGGAAAAAGGGCTTTGCTATAATTGTGATGAGAAATGGTCCTGAGGCCATAGATGTGTGCAACAAAAGCTCTATCTCTTGGATGTGGATTCCCCACCCGAACAGGAAGAGTATGAAGATGCTCAGGAAACAGTCGATGAAGAGGTTGAACCAGAAGCCCAACCAGAGATATCTGTCCATGCTTTGGTCGGAGTCACTACCCCACAAACCATGCGGGTTCAAGGTTACTTCAAGAAGGTCCCTCTTACTATCCTCATTGATTCTGGTAGCACTCACAACTTCATTGACCCTAGCATAGCCAAACGGGCTAATTGCTTTGTTCATCCCTGCTCTAACTTTGAAGTCATGATTGCTAATGGGGGCACTTTACCTTGCAAAGGGAAATGTCACAATGTGCGTCTCTCTATTGGAGATTATACCCTACGCTCTGACATATTTGCCTTGCCCTTAGGGGGTTGTGATGTGGTTTTGGGTGCCCAATGGTTACGCACTCTTGGTCCCATTCTCTGGGATTTTTCTGAACTTTGGATGAAGTTTTCAGTCAGTGGGCAACAACACACTTTGACAGGCTTGCAGCCCAGGTCTCTTAGCATCATCAGTTCACATTGTATGGAAAAGCTTCTTAAGAAGAATTCACATGGTGTCATCGCTCACCTCCATTCCATCCAAATGCAGCCATCAGCAGTCTCTAGTACTCCTGCAGATCTATAACAAATTTTGGATAAGTATTCCACTATATTTGCTAAACCTACAGGCTTGCCACCGTCTCGCCTAGAGGACCACCGTATTCAGCTCCTTCCTGGTAGCGTCCCACCCAATATCAGGCCCTACCGCTACCCCTTTCATCAAAAGACTAAAATTGAGATGCTTGTTCGTGATTTACTGAAGCAAGGTATTATTCGCCCTAGTACTAGTTCTTTTTCATCTCCAGTTCTACTGGTCCGCAAAAAAGATGGGTCTTGGCGACTCTGCATTGATTTTTGAGCCCTTAATAATGTCACCATAAAGGATAAGTTTCCCATTCCAGTTGTTGATGAACTTCTTGATGAGCTTCATGGCACTCATTTTTTCTCAAAGTTGGATCTTCTTTCTGCACACATGATGGTCACTATGAATTTTTAGTCATGCCCTTTGGCCTCACTAATGCTCCTTCAACATTTCAGGCAGTGATGAATAAAATATTTCGGCCCTACCTCAGAAAATTCATTCTGATCTTCTTTGATGATATTCTCATCTATAGCAAAACTTGGGCTGAGCATCTCCATCATCTGGAACTCGTCCTGCAACTTCTCTCTAATCATCAACTCTGTGCGAAAATGTCAAAATGTGTGTTTGGCCAAAAGGAAGTGGAGTATCTCGGGCATATTGTTGCAAACCATGGGGTTCGGGTGGATCCTACCAAAATAGATGCCATGAAAAATTGGCCGCATCCTCAAACTCTCAAGAGCCTTCGAGGTTTTTTGGGTCTGACTGGCTATTACCGGAAGTTTGTCAAGAATTATGGGAAGATTGCAACACCATTGACAGCTATGTTAAAAAATGATGCTTTTACCTGGACCCAGGTTGCTGAGAATGCATTTGCACAACTGAAACAAGCTATGTGTAGCACACCTGTTCTTGCTATGCCAGATTTTTCTAAGCCCTTTACTATTGAGAGTGATGCTTGCAGCAATGGAATGGGTGATGTTCTCCTTCAAGATGAGCATCCTATTGCATTCACTAGCAAAGCTCTTTCTGGTAAGAATCTAGCCTTATCTACATATGAAAAAGAAATGATGGCTATTTTGCATGCTGTACAAAAGTGGCGACCATACCTCCTTGGGAGTCATTTTTGCATCAAGACTGATCACCAAAGTTTGAAATACTTCCTGGAACAACGAGTATCCTCCCTTGCACAACAGAAATGGGTCAGCAAACTCATGGGGTATGATTATGAGATCACCTACAAGAAGGGTAAGGACAATATTGTGGCTGATGCTCTTTCCCGCACATTTGATGATCAAGCTTCACTTTCAGCTATTTCTACGCCAATCCCAAATTGGTTAGAATCTGTTCAACAGGGCTATGTCAGTGACCCCTCTTTATCTCAGATCATTCACCAGTTGGCCAATACTCCTTCTATGGTACCACATTATTCATGGGATGGTGCTTCTCTCCGCTATAAGGGGCGTCTAGTGCTTCCTCAAAATCCAGATTTGCAACAAGCTGTCTTTTATGAACTCCATGCTTCTCCTTCGATAGGACATTTTGGGTTTCTCAAGACTTATGAGCGGGCAAGGCAGAATTTTTTTTGGAAAGGAATGAAACAGATGATTCAACAGATGGTGGCTGAATGTGATACCTGCCAACGCCACAAGGGTGAAATGACCCTCCCTCCTGGTTTATTGGAACCCTTGCCCATCCCTACACCGATTTGGACTGATATTTCTATGGATTTCATCGAAGGGCTTCCTAAATCTGGTGGCAAAATAGTGATTTTGGTTGTGTTTGATCGTCTCTCCAAATATAGTCATTTTTGTGCCCTCAGCCACCCCTATACTGCCTCCTCAGTTGCACAGATCTTCATGGACCAGATCTTTCATCTACATGGCCTCCCTTCTTCCATTGTCTCTGACCGTGATGCAGCTTTTACCAGTCATTTTTGGATAGCATTGTTTCAGCAAGTTGGTACCAAACTGAAGATGAGTTCGGGTTATCACCCACAAACTGATGGTCAGACTGAAATCGTCAACAAATGTTTGGAAACTTATCTTCGCTGCTTCACTTATGAATAGCAACATTAGTGGGCCAAGTGGCTTCCTCTTGCAGAATGGTGGTACAATACCTCTTACCATACGACATCTAAAATGACTCCCTATGAAGCAGTTTATGGGTAGGTACCCCCAATACTCCTTCCCTACACTCCCAGCAGTTCACCAGTTCAGGTAGTTGACACAGTTCTCCGCACCAGGGATCAGATTCTTCGCACTTTACAGGATAATCTTCACATGGCCCGCAATCGCATGAAATAGCAAGCAGATCAACATCGTTCTAAGCGCTCTTTTCAAGTTGGGGATATGGTTTTTCTTCATCTTCAACCATACAAGCAATCCTCCCTGAAGCTTAAAGGGCGTCATAAGTTGGCCCCCAAATTTTATGGGCCATATAAAGTTCTGCAGAAGATTGGTTCAGTTGCTTACAAACTAGAACTTCCTCCTTCTTCTCGCATTCATCCAGTATTTCATGTTTCTTGTCTCAAGCAAGTTCTTGGCACTAACATCAAAGCACAGACTACTCTACCTGAATTGGATAAGGAAGGATCCATTATTTTGGAGCCTGAGGCAATCCTTGACCGGCGCACTCGTCAACTTCGCTCTCGCTCTATCTCTGAGGTATTGATTCAGTGGCATGGCATGCAACCAGAGGATGCTACATGGGAACCCCTTCTTCAGATTCAACAACAATTTCCACACCTTAAGCTTTGAGGACAAAGCTTTTTTCTGAGGGGGAGGGGATGTTAGGAACCTATGTGTTCCTTTTGTTTATTCTATTAGTGTAGTGTTGTTGGACGCATATGCTTTGTAAGTCATCCCGTTAGTTTATTTTATTATCCCACATGCATAGGTAGTATTACTTTTCTAGATCGTACTTAGTATATAAGTGGGTGTTGAGTCCTTTATTGGCACCGAAGAGTTTATTGTATTGAGCTTTCTCAAAGGAGGTTACCCCCTCGAAGTGGCCCATGATCAATAGACTCACTCTGAGTTCTACTTTGCTCTATATTTTTGTTATTTCGTGCATGTTCATTATAGCATTGCTGGAGGTTCCTCTCAGTTAACTTGAGTTGTCCCCTTTCATCAAAAGGTGATCCTAGGGATTGAAAATCATATGCATAGCTAAGTCTTGTTGTGTTTAACCCTAGGGTTGCTATCTTGCATGTATGCTCTACCCTTGCATTTTTGTGTGTTATTGGGTATCAAAAAAATATTAATACTTCCTTCTCTTTAGGAGGCATGCTTGATGATTTTATCACTCCAATAGGCAATCTCAACCATGTCAATTTGTGGGTATATAAGGGGGAGAGTGTGAAAGTTGTACCCCAATCCAATCACACCCTGTCTTAGCAAAGCCTAATATCTAGGTGATACTAGGCTAAGAGTGTAGGATTGGTGTGAGTGGCTTAATTGAAATTCCTGACCCACGCTTGTGATAAGGTAGTGTTCATGGATGTGTCTCTAGTATCCTTGTGGTATTTAGAGGACTCGTCTTGTAGTGCCTCATGTGGTTTTATTTTGTATTGTCTTATTTTGATCCAAGCTAGACTCTTTTATTAGAATTTGTGACTACTTGTATGATGTGATTTTGTATTGGCATTGTGAGATGTACCTAGTTACAGTACATTCTTTTGTTCATATTGATATCACTGTTGACATAGATGATAGATTATAGGTGTTCTTTCCGTGATGATCATATATGCATGATGACCCTACTGTGATGTGACATGATGCTATATGATGATATTTGGTTTATTGTAAATCCAAGGATATTTTGATTATGTTTATCTTGATGTGATGTTATGATTGATTCACTGATGTATGTGTCAATGGTCATTGAGATACCGTGCATTACCATACTTGGTATTATCTAATTTGGGGATTTATTTGATATGTGCTCTTAAATGTTGTAAAATGTTATTTAAGTGTGTAAGAATTTTCCAATAGCAACAACCCAAGATCTAGAGGCCAATGAATAGCACAAGAGAGAGACATATTGACAAGAACAAATTATATTCTTATCAATATGAAAATAATGAATCAACTGGATTAATATTATAACTGATGGATTGATTTTGATGAGTATAATGTAGATGTGTTTGCTTATATAGGCAAGGCAATAAGACACTGTGATAAGGAGGAGATAACTTATCACCCACATAAGGTGGAAGCACATCTCCACCAAAGGTGGATCATCCTCCATTATGCAATGAAGTATGTGCAACATGTGGATGATGATAAATGATAAGTGCACTAAAGGTAGAGACAACACATGAAGTGGAGTATGATAACAACTATCACCACCTAAAGTGGAATTTCTCCTACACCATGTGCAACTCCCTAAATGTCTCAAACGTAAACTATTATGCATGCATTTCCTAAGTAAGATTAAGTAAAGTGTAATGAGGTGAATATTTAATTACACCAATACCCCCTGATGAACTACAACTGATTTGAATACATTGTATAACTTGAAGATCTGTGATTTAAGATCACTGAGTTGCTGATTAGATATGTAAGATGGTTAAATCAGTAATATGTTGTCATTGATGTCAACTAGTTTTGACAGTACTTATCTTGTAAGTTACTATACCCAAACATCTGTAGAAGAAGAAGAAAAGAGATGAATATATCTACATGAGGAAGATGGATATGACAGATAAGGATAAGGAATACATTGGGTAACTTATGGATGAGTCTATGACCTTATGTTATTGACTTGATTATGTTGCATTCATCTATGATGAAGGATAGAGCAAAATGCACAAAGCAGTGTTGTCGGTTAAAGAACCATTTCAGTATACACCGACACAATGTAGTGTATACCGATCATAGTATAAATCAAGCTTGTGTTCACCGACACATTTCTTTGTTAACCAAGCAGAAGAAAATAATTAAACGACTAGTTTAGCCGATGAAGTTGATGAGCTGTAAAGTACATCAAAATCAGAGATGAAGATAATGTTTGTTACGAAGATCGATGGCTAACATAATTTGAAGAAGATCTAATGGATTGAAACAAAATGTGTTACTGACACATTAGTTGAGGAAGGTTTAAGCGGAAAAATCAACAAAGGAGATTAAGCGGTAAAATCTGATGGATGGAATTAAAACAGTTTACTCATCTATTTAAGAGACTGGGATTTCATGATGAAATCATGCCAAAAGAAGGAGACTGCAAAAGATATCACGTGAACAAGCTTCATGCATGCCTGATCAGACTGGTTAAGGAGAACCGAATTGTAGAGATTACCGAGCGTCAGAAAGCTATTACCGAGCAACAGTAAGTTATTGAACATTGATTGAAACATAATAGAAATATTGATAAGAGGATTTAAATGAGCTTAACATAGATTTGATAATCTGCAATTGAAGTTGTGTTGTAATCAGATCAACTGATATTACATTTTAACCATTGTAAACAGAGAAATCTCTTAACAGAGTGGACTAGAAAGTATTGTAATGTCATTCATAGAGTGTACATTTGTTATCCTATCAACCCCATAGTGAATGTTGGTTGGACGATAACGGTTGGTCTAAAATCCTCTAACAAGGTCACACCTCACAGTGTGTTTGTAACCTTTAACAGGGTTGGGTCTTCATCGACCTCACTTCAGAAGAGTGAACAATTTTTGGGTTGCCGGTCCCAGGTGGTTTTTCCCTTCACAAGGTTTCCACGTTAAATCTCTTGTGTTATGTGTTGATTGCGATGATTTTTTGTTATCATACTTTGCATGTTGCATATTGGATTTGATCGGTAATTGTTATATGTTATTAACTGGTAATTGGTAAAAGCATAGACAAAATACTATTTTAATTTACCGAGCTGCAAAAGTTTTAGTAAACTGTTTTTGGATATACATTTTGAGGATTGGAACTGTGGATAACTGATTCCCCCCCCCCCCCACCCCCTCTCAGTCATTCTAACAATTGGTATCAGAGCATTGGTTGCTTGGAACATAGTTTTAAGGACTTCAGCACAAAGATCTCAAAATGTATAAGAGGGAAGTGCCAAAGGTGAACAAAGATAACTTCACAGTATGACAAAGCTGAATGAAGCTGCATGTATCTAGAATTGGGAATTCTGCCCTGACACTAATGGAGAATGGCTACATTGCACCACCCACTGGTCCCTTGACCCTTGATCAACTGAGAGACATGCATGAACACAATGTTACTATGATGGAGATTGCTACTGCCTGTACTGATGCTGAATTTGAAGATATTAAAAATTGCACTACTGCTAAAGGTATGTGGGATAAACTTGCTCAAGTTTATAGTGGTGATGTGAATGTCAAAAGAGCCAGAGTTGAAAGCTTAAGGGGTAGATTTGATGATATGAAGATGAAGGAAGGTGAAAATATTGTGCAGTATACAAATAGACTGAAAGAGGTAGTACCTGCTATTAGAGCATCTGATGATGTTATTGATGAAGAAACAGTGGTAAGCAAAGTTCTCAGAATCTTATTGTCGGTTTATGCAATCAGAATATCTGCAATTCATGAAACAAGGTCTGCATCTGGTAACAACCTTACTCTTGATAATCTGATTGGTAAGCTTACAACCTTTGAACTGAATAACTTTGACAGTAGTGTTGTACCGTCTGTTGAATATGCTTTTATGTCTTCTCTGAAGATTGGTAAGTCTAGTGGCAGAAATAAGGATAATGATAGTGATAGCAATACTGATGATGAGCTTGATGAACTTGAAGCTCTTATGGCCAGAAGGTTACCTAAAGGTAAAGGAAGGTATAGAGGTAAATTACCTTTAGCATGCTTTAATTGTAAAGAGGTTGGTCATATTGTTGCTAGATGTCCACACAAGAAAGATGATGACAGAAACAAAGATCGATTTGGTGAAGGAAGCTATGGGAGAAGAGGCAACAGAAGTTATCGACACTACAATAGAGACAATTGAGACAATAATGACAAAGGAAAGAAGGTGTGCTACATTGCAGAAGAAGATGTCACCGATACCGACACTGATGAAGATGTGGAGGTAGTGTTTGTTGCAATGAAGGATGAATCAGAAGAAGATGAGAGGTATGTAGAGATAACACTTATCTCTAAGGTTAATAAAAATGATACATGGATTATAGATAGTGGCTGTACACATCACATGACTAGTGATGAAGAGAAATTTGATTATCTTGAAGAACACAATGGAGGATCTGTTAGAATGGGTAATGATGCACCGTGTACGGTTAGAGGAAAAGGATCCCTGATGATAAATGATAAAATTAGATGTGATAATGCCTATTGGGTAAAAGGTCTAAACTATAATTTGCTAAGTGTGGCACAGTTGAACAATTCAGGCCACAGAGTTGCTTTTGAGAGCAAGAAAGTGAAGATATATGATGATGGAGGAAGACTTATTGGAACTGGAACACAATCAAGAGGTAATATGTTTTATCTTGATAATGATTAGTCTTCTTGTTTAATGATGAAAGATGAAGATGCATGGTTGTGGCATAAGAGGTTATGTCATGTGAATTTTGATAACATGATTAAGATCAATAAAAATAAAAAGGTTTGAGGTCTGCCTAACTTATCTAAGCCTGATCATGTTATGTGTCATGAATGTTAGAAAGGTAAAATGAAAAAATCTAGTTTCAAAAGCAAAGATTATTCAACAAAGAAATTACTTGAGTTAGTGCATACTGGCCTATGTGGTCCTATGAGAACTCAAAGTTACTATGGAGATAGATATTTTATTCTTTTTGTTGATGATTATACTAGATTAATGACAGTCATGTTCTTGAAAGAAAAATTAGAGGCATTTAAGATGTTCAAGTGGTATAAAGAAAAAGATGAGAAAGAGACTGGTAAAGAATTGAAATGCTTAAGATCTGACCGAGGTGGTGAATTTATTTATGATGAATTTACTAACTTTTGTAATGAGCATGGTATTAAAAGACAAGTCTCTGCACTGAGGACACCACAACAAAATGGAATAGCTGAAAGGAGGAATAGGTCAATAGTTGACTATGCAAGGACATTGATGTTACAAAAGAATGTTGCTCAGACATACTGGAGGGAAGCTATCAACACAACTGTTTATGTTCTGAACCGAGTACAACTGAAGAAGGACACTAATAAGACACCCTATGAGTTATGGTTTGGTCACAAACCCACTGTAAGTTATTTCAAGATTTTTGGAAGTAAATGCTTTATTTTGAAAGATGAATGAAATGGGAAGTTTGACTTAAAAGGTGATGAAGGGATATTTCTAGGATATTCCACTAAAAGTAAAGCATACAAGTGTCTTAACAAAGTAACTAATAAAATGATTGAAAGTACTAATGTTCAAGTTAATGAGTTTGATGATAAGAATGCAGAGGAAAGTAGAAAGGAATCAAAAGACTACGACAGATTTAGTTACATTGAACAACCAAAGTACCTACCGACGCAGTAGACAGTGACAATCGGTCCGCAGGAAAACAATACTGAGGAACAGGAAAAAGAAACTGATGAGCAAGAAGCACCCACCAAGCAAGCAAATGAACCTACACAGGATGAACAAGAAAGAAGAGATTAGATACTGGCAAAATTTATCAGAAGATATCATCCTAAGACACAAATCATTGGAAACAGACAAGCTGGCATTCAAACAAGGAGTAAAGCAAGACAAGGTACATGTCTAGTTTGTGATTATGAACCAAAGAATGTAAAAGTTGCATTAGAAAATGATGAATGGGTTAATGCAATGAAAGAGGAAATAGAACAGATAGAGAAGAACAAAACTTGGATTTTAGTACCCAGACCTAAGGACAAGCATGTTATCGGTACTAAGTGGATATTTAGAAACAAGCTTAATGAGAATGGAGAGGTAACAAGAAACAAAGCTAGGTTAGTATGCAAGGGATATGAACAGGAGGAAGGAATAGATTATGGTGAGCCACTTGCACCTGTTGCTAGACTAGAAGGAGTCAGAATGTTACTTGCATATGCTGCACACAAAAAGTTCAAAGTATACCAAATGGATGTCAAATCAGCTTTTTTGAATGGGATACTTGAAGAAGTCTACATAGAACAACCTAAAGGGTTCATTGATCCAGAAAACAAAGATATGGTATGTAGATTACATAAATCTTTATATGGTTTGAAGCAAGCACCGAGAGCCTGGATAACTATTTGCTGAGTATTGGATTTGTTAGAACAAGTGAGAACAGTAATCTGTACATGAAAGGAAATTTTGATGACACTATCTTGATTACTGAGAAATTTGTGGATGACAAAATATTTTGAGGACAAGATCAAATCTGTAAGTCATTTTCTAATGAAATGAAAAGTGAATTTGAAATGTCTATGTTTGGAGAGATTAAGTTCTTTCTAGGCTTACAAGTGATTCAACAAAATGATGGAATATTCATTACACAATCTAAATACATAAAGGAAGTCTTGAAGACATTTTGCATGGAAGATGTTAAACCTGTGGGAACATTGATGGCTACTGGATGTAAACTAACTAAAGAAGATGGAACTTTTGAGGTAAATCAGACACTATATTGATCCATGATTGGTAAGTTAATGTATGTAGTTCACATTAGACCTGATATAGCACATGTTGTTAGAATAGTTGCTAGATTTTCTGCAAACCCTAGAGAGTCACACATGGTTGCTACAAAGAGAATCTTAAGATACCTGAAGAAAACTAAAGATTATGGACTGTGGTGTCCTAAGAAAGGTAAGTTTGAATTGAAGGTATACATCGATGCTGATTGGGCAGGAAATGTGGATGATAGAAAAAGTACCACCGAAGGAGCATTCTTCTTTGGCAAAAGACTTGTTACATGGACAAGTAAGAAACAGGCTTGCATTTCTTAGTCTATAGCTGAAGCAGAGTATGTTGCTACTGCTACTAACTATTCAAATATTGCATATATCAAGCAAGTGTTAGAAGGTATGAATGAGGTAATCACTAAGCCGATGATTATATATTGTGATAACACTAGTGCCATTAATATTTCAAAGAATCTGGTGATGCACTCTAAAACAAAGCATATATCAATTAAGTATCACTACTTAAGGGAACAAGTACAAGAGAAGCAAGTTAAGCTAGAATTTTTTACATCAAAAGAACAACTTGCTGACATATTTACAAAGCCTCTACCGAAGGATACATATGAATACTTGAGGACTAGACTTGGGGTCCATCCCTTGTCTACCGATCACAAAGGTGATCTGGAGGTTGCATCAACCTAATCTTATCAGAAGATCATACATGTTGATGCAGCAGAGTTCACACTTTGGATTTCTATCTAAGGTTGTGAAAAGTTGAAGTACTGGCACCAATTTGCGTAACAGTATACTGAGATACAGAGAATGCACTAAACAACAGAGAGTTACATGGCTACTACAAAGTTGTATGATTGTATTGTTCTTTGGAATTGTTGTAAAAGGGAGAGAGATCAATATGAAGAATATGAGGCCAAAGACAAAGGGAGAGAGATACAGAAAAAGGGAGCTAAAAAGATCATATCTGCAGAACTTAGTCTGTACTTGCAAATGCTTTTATGTAATGTAGTGATTAAACATATTAAGCTAGGGAGAGCTTGTACCATTACAACATTTGTTGACAAAGTTGTAGAATACATGTTTGGTATGTGTATGGCATATTTCATATTGCTTGTGTTGCCATCAATGCCAAAGGGAGAGATTGATGAACTACAACTGATTTGAATACATTGTATAACTTGAAGATCTGTGATTTAAGATCACTGAGTTGCTGATTAGATATGTAAGATGGTTAAATCAGTAATATGTTGTCATTGATGTCAACTAGTTTTGACAGTACTTATCTTGTAAGTTACTATACCCAAACATCTATAGAAGAAGAAGAAAAGAGATGAATATATCTACATGAGGCAGATGGATATGACAGATAAGGATAAGGAATACATTGGGTAACTTATGGATGAATCTATGACCTTATGTTATTGACTTGATTATGTTGCATTCATCTATGATGAAGGATAGAGCAAAATGCACAAAGCAGTTTTGTCGGTTAAAGAACCATTTCAGTATACACCGACGCAGTGTAGTGTATACCGATCACAGTATAAACCAAGCTTGTGTTCACCGACACATTTCTTTGTTAACCGAGTAGAAGAAAATAACTAAATGACTAGTTTAGTCGATGAAGTTGATGAGTTGTAAAGTACATCGAAATCAGAGATGAAAATAATGTTTGTTACAAAGATTGATGACTAACATAATTCAAAGAAGATCTAATGGATTGAAATAAAACATGTTACTGACACATCAGCTGAGGAAGGTTTAAGCGGCAAAATCAATAAAGGAGATTAAGCAGCAAAATCTGATGGATGGAATTAAAATGGTTTACTCGTCTATTTAAGAGACTGGGATTTCATGATGAAATCATGCCAGAAGAAGGAGACTATAGAAGATATCATGTGAACAAGTTTCATGCATGCCTGATCAGACTGGTTAAGGAGAACTAAACTGCAGAGATTATCGAGGGTCAGAAAGCTATTACCAAGCAACAGTAAGTTACTAAATATTGATTGAAACAAAATAGAAATATTGATCAAAGGATTTGAATGAGCTTAACATAGATCTGATAATCTATAATTGAAGTTGTGTTGTAATCAAATCAACTGTTGTTACATTTTAACCATTGTAAACAAAGAAATCTCTTAACATAGCAGACTAGAAAGTTTTGTAATGTCATTCATAAAGTGTACATTTGTTATCCTGTCAACCCCATAATGAATGTTGGTTGGACAATAACAGTTGGTCTAAAATCCTCTAACAAGGTTACACCTCACAGTGTGTTTATAACCTTTAACAGGGTTGGGTCTTCACCAACCTCACTTCAGAAGAGTGAACAATTTTTGGGTTGCCGGTCCCAGGTGTTTTTTCCCTTCACAGGGTTTCCACGTTAAATCTCTTGAGTTATGTGTTGATTGTGATGATTGTTTGTTATCATACTTTGCATGTTGCATATTGGATTTAATCAGTAATTGTTATATGTTATTAACTGGTAATCGGTAAAAGCACAGACAAAATACTATTTTAGTTTACCGAGCTGTAGAAGTTTTAGTAAATTGTTTTTGGATATACATTTTGAGGATTGGGACTGTGGATAATTGATTCTCCCCCCCCTGCCCTCTCAGTTATTCTAACACCCCCCTTAAGTATAACTTATGGGAATGCACTTAAACTCACAATGCAAGATGGGAATTGGCTACTAGGCTATTTTAGGTACCCATGTACAATAGACAATACAATCTCTCACAGAGTGGAGAAAAGGAGAAAACCACATGGGACAAAAATCCCCTCCAAAAGAGAGATGAAAACAAACAAGATGTGTGGATGGAGGACTCAAGACCCATAGGACTACATACATCATGTAAATACAATCAAGTATCCCTCCATAGAAATGAAAGAAGGAGACATGATATCCCCATGCCCCCATAATGAACAATGTCTTGCAAAGATTGTGAGTGCTTGAAGACAAAACATAGTCCAATGTCTACAAACAACATTTCTCCCCTTGGGAAGAAGATATACCAAGTATAAATGCATGAATGCTTCCCATTATGGATAGGAATTAGGAAGTAGAATCCAAATGTAGTATGATGATGTTGTCTCTAAAATATGCTCATGTGTTACCAGTCCTTGGATGACGAAGATTCCACAAACCAATTAGGAACATACCCAATCATAGTAGAAGATGGCAAGTAAGGAGTCAATGGAAATGGATTGTAAACAAGATCCAAAGATAAAGATGAAGTGATAAAATTGTTTCCACAACCATCACCAAATAGAAGCTAAATGAGAGTCTCCAAGATCAAAGAAGCCATCACATAAGCATGATCAACATGAACCAAATAGTATGACATAGAAAGTGAAGGATGAGACTCATGAATGTCAATCTCCAAGGATGGTGAATAAGATTCTCTAACTGTGATGAAGTTGTCATAAAAGAGAAGAGAAACCCCATGAAATGTGTCTCCTAAATCTGAAATATGAGATGATGGGATTAAAATAATTTACCTTTTCGATTCACGATTTAAACCATAAAAACTGATCATATTTTGCTAATTAATTAATGTGGTGGTGATCTATATACTTATATGTATCTTATTTTGATGACATGCTAGGTTAGCTACAAACTTATGATTAAAGTTGATATACCATAATGATTATGAATTTTTTATTTGAATATATGGAAATGAATGATTATCTTTTGGAGTTGATGAGTAAACAAACCACAACTCCCAAGACCACCTGCACGCAAATGATAGGATTAACAAGATAGAAATAACAATTACATGCAAATATAACCAATATGAGAACAACCATAAACCACACAGAAGAGAACAAAAGACACAAAGATTTAACGTGGTTCACCCAATCCCTGGGCTATGTCCACCAACAACAAGTCCAATATTTTATTATCCAGTGATTACAACCTGATTACAATCCATAATTCCTTACAGCTCAATATCGTCACAAGAAGCTACTAAAACATAAATTATGAAAACCCTAACCCTAAGCCATATTATACAATATTTTGCCACTTTAGGGTTAGAATGAGTTATAACATGTCGACCCAAAATTAGCCAAAAATATGTCAGCCCCAAACCCCGGTGAGGGTAGGAGGAAAAGTGTATAGTACTTTCCTGATCAGTCACACAAGCTAACAACAAACACCTGTCACATAAAGAGAGAGAAACAAGAAGCTAGAGAGGCCTGAATGCATGGATCCATGAAAGAAGAGATATTCTTGATGTGCAAAAACAAAAGTTGCAATTCAATAAAATGAATGTTTCTCAAATATATTACAAGAGAGATCAATCCTTATAAAAGGAGACCAAAACCCTAAAAGGGTGAACAAACCTAGGTTGCATGATAATGATTAATAAAATAATTAATTATTATATGCCTAAAGTTTATCTTAAGTAGAAAGAGATAATAAGTGACTTAGTAATTAAATCAAATATGATTTAATTAACAATAAAACACTTTATTACTCTAACACCCCCTTAAGATAAACTTTGGGAGAAGCTAAAAACCTCGAAAGAACTACTGAAAGCAAATGGGTCCCGACAACAAAAGGCCTAATTAGGTATCCAAGTACAAAAGAGAGCCTCTAAAAAATGGAGAAATAGAGAAAACCACATGGGAAAATCTCTACTCCAATAAGAGACAAAGAATAGTTTGAAGGACTAAAGAAGCCTCCAAAAACTAGGAATGTTCTAGAAAATAGGAACAAGATGAACATGTACAACATCACTAAAGCAAGAAGTTGTGAACTATGTTAAGAAGTAACTGATGATATGAAGATCCTCCACTGAAATATGACCAGGTAGAGAAGATTGTATTTTGCATGAGTGCCCTCAAATGACACTACTCAAATTAGGAGGAAAACAAAGGCAAACAACTAAATTCGAAGATATAGAATACCGTAATCTGCATGAGTGTCCTCGAATGACACTACTCAAATCAGGAGGCAAACAAAGGCAAACACCTGAACTCGAAGATACAGATGGCATAAAAATACCAAAGTCTGAAGAGTTGATCAATCAAAATTAGAAGAGTGCATCCAAAAATAGGAAAGAGAAGAGTAACCATATGGTAAATGATCCATCTCACCAAAATGCATAGGTACCTAGCCATTGCATCTGCCTAGTACATCGAATCAAGTACTGAATACATAGCTCACACTATCGAACCAAGGAAGCAGTAGAACCAATAATAGAAACCCCCCCCCCACCCCCCATAATGTTTACAAGGGAGTAATGATAGGTACACTGAAAAGATCATCCAATATGAATTGCATGATGAAGAAGAATCTAAAACATCAAAGGTGGAGAGAGAGTACAAACACAAATAGAGATACCTGAGGCTAATGTCATTGGAGGAACACTCACATGACAAAAGTAGATGGAAAATAAAGGCAAACATCAAACCCCCCCCAAGCACTTTATAATGGAGTGCATGTACATAGAGCATGAACATGTGCAAGATCCCATACATGCAATAGAATGGCACTTTATCTTAGTGCGTGTGCATAAAAGAATGCTACAAAAGTGAAGTATACACTACTCAAAGAAGAGCGAAGGTTGTTGAAATAAAAGAACAACCTAAGACGAGTCATTCTACAAAAGATCTCAAGACCTGTAACATCCAAGATATCCACCAAATTGCAAAAATGCAAGAAATTGAATAAAATATACCTAGAGTTGAATCTAAAAAAATGACTCATATCAATGAAAAGGTCTCAGAACAAGCTTTCCAACAATATATCATTTTCCCAAAATGGAGTTTGAATGTGCAAGATAGAGCCCCCAGAGTGTAAAATTGAACATTTGTCTTTGACAGTAAAACACCATCAAAAAATTAAAAAATTAAAATTCAAACCTCTAGATCTGGATAGAGCTTGGAACAAGCTTTTTGACGATATCTTGTTTGCTTGATCTCGACACCTTATGCTCAAGTTATGAGAAAAATACCAAAAAATGCACTGGAGAGCCCAAAAAAGCGTAGAAGAGGACTGATGCAGTGATCACGTCAGCAAATAACTAGCCTAAAATTGATGGTCCTATGGTCATCATGGCCAAAATAGGCCTGGTGGCTAAAAAAACTGGGCCCTTGGTCGCCATACAACCAAGGCTTGAGGCTACATCTACAAGGGGGTTAAAATTGACGGCCAAATGGTCGTTGCCTCCCAAAAAAGGATTTTGTTTTGAAAAAATTACATGCACACCTTGGGATGTGTGCCAAGGTCGTACGACCAAGTATGCAAATAAATTTTGCCTCATAATGCAACGTCGCCCAAATCGGACATGCCTTATATGGAAATGGGGGTTCTTGGCCATTGCGAGCTCAACAATGAGGTTTGTTTGAGCCAAAAATGCTCCAAAATACTAGTGACTGCCTCGAGTTCCATGTCAGGGCCAATTGTAAAAAATAATTGTCACAGATTCCAACTTTGTCCAATTTGGACAAATTTTATATGGATCTAGGGGTTCTTGGGCACTCTAAACACAATGGTGAGGTCTATTTAAGGACAAGATGACCAACAAGAGAGGTCCCCTGGATCCAACAAAAAACCCTCTGAAACTACAGATTTGATGAACATGGTCGAATCTCTCAGGAAGAGGACAGGGGAAAATAGATTTGAAGCTCTGATACCATATTGGAGTTGATGAGTAAACAACCCATAGCTCCAAAGAACACCTACATGCAAACACTTGTCACAGAAAGAGAGAGAAGCAAGAAGCTAGAGAGGCCTGAATGCATGGATCCACAAGAGAGGAGACAATCTTGATGTGCAAAAGCAAAAGTTGCAATTCAATAAAAATGAATGTTTCTCAATCTGTTACAAAGTTATGAAAACAAGAGGAGATCAATCCTTATAAAGGAGATCAAAACCCTAAAAAGGGTGAACAAACCTAGGTTGCATGATAATAATTAATAAAGCAATTAATTAGTATATGCCTAAAGTTTAGCTTAACTAGAAAGAGATAATAAGTGACTTAGTAATTAAATCAATATGATTTAATTAATAGAAAAAAACTTTATTACTCTAAAATTATCTTCATGATTAACTCTTTTGATCTAATGTCATTTAATGGAGTCTTGTCTCAGAATTTGAATCATTTTTGCATTAATGGAGTTTGTTCTTCATTGCATTAATAAAATCTATATTCCAAGATTTGAATCTTAGTTGAAGAGTTGATTTTGTGGATCAATTACATAACTATAGCTCTTTGGAGTTCCAATGCTCATGAAGAAGAACTATTGTTAAACAATTGTTGACACGTGTTGGGCTCCTGAAGTCTACTATTGGTTAATTGTCCCATTGTTCAAAAAAACCTTCAATTTTGTTTGAACCCTTGTAAACGTTACCAGTTTGGTGGGAAATGTTGTAGATTTGAATTCAAATAAGTGGATGTGTATTTAAATCCCAATAGACAATCAAAATAGAAGTTAGTCATTATTCAATTTATCATAGGAGTGATTTCAATTTTAATTTGTAAGTAGAAGCCATGTTTTAAGTACTTACAAGGGCCAATTTTATGCAAATATCCAATTGATCTGAGATTGTGTTAAGATCCCACCATAGGAAGAGTAGGGCCTGCTTGACCAAATAGAGGTGATCTTGTGTTCATTTTCTTTTATTATTTCATTTCATGATCATGTAATATGTTATCTGTTAGTTCGTTGAATTTGCATATTTCAAGTAGATGTGATCTTCACTTAGTTTAAATTACAATTCATGTGATATTGGTAATTTAGTTTCATTCTTAAGTTTCAGTAGTAATGCAAAGTAGATGAAGTTATTTCTATGGTTTTAATCTTTTAGAATCACTAAGACATAATGGTGAAGAATGTTGGTTGTAATCATGTTGAACAAAAATTTACTAAATGGAATGTGGAATTTAGGAGTAGAATGCAATAAGTAGTTTTGTGATTTCTTGCAAGTGTAACTAGATTAATTTCCAGCAATTCTAGAATATTTTGAATTATATACAATTACAATAGTTTGATTTCTTGAAGTTAGTAGTTTATTTCTGTTAATGCTTAGATGTTTCAATTTCAAGTTAGAATTCCACAGGAAGTCTCGGTCGAATTATGTTCAATCTATCCTACAACATGATGTTTTTGAATCAATAGATACTTTAGGAAGAAGTTTTGTTCAATTTTGAGTGAGATTTAGAAGTTGAATAACATTTGAGTTATTTTGAGTAAGCAGGAAGGAACTCTTGAGCGCTCCTGAAGGAACGTGACCTGCAAACCAGTCAGTATTTAGCAGCACACAACCCCAAATGAAAAACAATCCTTATCACTGACAATCTTAGGACATGCTTGGTTCAATGAATTGATAAACTAAATGATGCAAGTTGTGATAATAATGACCTTTCCCATCATTTTTGTCATTGTTTCCATGGATTATTAGATCTGGTTGCTAAAAAGTTGAAACCTTAGCATTGATAAGGACTATAGTTTGAACCATTGATGAGACTAGCCAAAGATCCATTTGGTAGATTTCTTCTGAGATAATTCACAAAACATTTAGATAATCAAGGATCTGATACTTCTAAGGAACAACAATAAAATATTGAAGAAGAAATGGAACAATAAATTGAACAAAAAAAACCCATTATATAAGAAGAACCTTTGTAGGAGGGAAATATGGGTGATAGAAATGAAGATAGAAATTCTAAAAGAGATCCTCCTGATAGGTCATTCCAGTATCATATTAATATTAATAGGAGAGATGACGAGCCTCGTATGAAATCTCACTTTTTTCTTACCAAATTTTAGGGGGGAAACTTCTAAAGATCCTAATCAATTCCTATTTGAATTTAAGGTTTTGTGTTAGACATATGATTATACTATAGATAATAAAAAGTTATAATTATTCCCTTCTACTCTAAAAGAATCATCTTTGAGATGGTTTATGGGACTAGGAGAAGCCTTAATTTCAACTCAAGGGCTAACAGGGAAACTACATTTCTAGATAAATAACAAGATTACTGCAAAGTAAGGGATAGAAAAGAAGAGTTGTTTTGAATGAGACAAATGGAAGATGAAAGCCTTGAATATTATGTTGATATACTTTAGTTTGTCCATAGGAGGTGTGCTGATGGATTGGATTTGAGATTAGTAAAAAAATATTTTTAAAGGGAATTGATGAGGATTTTAGGGAAGGCCTTAACCTTATGGGAAAAGAAGATATCAATAAACTCCCCTTGGATGATATTATTGAATATGCTAGAACTACCCCAGAACTAGGTTGAGAATTAGGGGTTCTAGAAGAAAAGCTTTAACACTTGATGTATCCCAAGTTATGGAGGAAATTGAAAACCTTAAAAATGATATACTCCTTCATCTAAATAGTCATCCTAACAATAAAAACATAGAGCCATTATCTATCTACCATTCCAAGTGTAGAGGAAAGAACCCTTTAAGAGAATGCCCATTAAAACAAGTTGATCTTTGTGAAATTTGTGAAAAGCCTCATGAAAATATCTCATGTAATCTCTTGTCTAAGATTAAGAATTAGCTAAAGAAACCACTTGGTGTAGAGGAAGATCTTAACTATATAGGACAGAGATCCCAAAATCCTAGATTTAATTCTTATCAAGGATAGTATGCTCTGGGGAACAATTGGAATCAAAACTCTTGGAATAACTCAAATCAGTGGAATCCTCAACACCCAGTTCAACCTCCAAACATGCCATAGGGAGAACCTTAGGGACCTCCTGAGTGGGTAAATCCTTAGTGGAATTAACCTCAGTGGCAACATAACCAACTACAGTGGCAGTAGAATTAGTCTTAATGGCAAGAAAATTATAATTAATTTCAACAATGGAAAAACCAAGGTGTAAAAAGATCTTGGGGACAATCCCCACCCCTTCTCACTAGACCTAATCAATCCAATGATCAATTCAACCAACCCCAAATAGTACCTCAACCTATTCCAAACCTGAAGAACAATAGGGCTCAACAAACTCACAATGTCGATGCTAACCCTGTTAGTTTAAATTTTATTAAAATCAATAATATTCATCTAAGGAACTATAATGTTCCTTTGAGACCGGGTGTCATAGATTAAGAAGGGGAGAAGGTTGGTAAGGGAATAAATGAAACCCAAGATCAGGGCAAAACCAAGAACATTCTTGACAAAGCACCACTTCCAGAGAATTTTAAAAAGAATTGGGAAGCTCTGGATAGCTCCTAGACAGATCATGATAGTATCATGGATTCACAATTTCTTAGGAAATTGAAGAAAATCAACATTTAAATTCCTTTTCTACAAGATATCAAGGACATTAGAGATTAATCAATTGATCAAATCACTCTATATTAAAATACTAGGAAGAAAAAAAATAAAATCTCCAACTATTCAAGTTGGAACTAAACTAATTGATGTTTTATGAGGGAAATTACTTCCACATAAGTATAGTGACCCTGAGAATCATGTGATAACTCTAAGTATAGGAAAGGTAGAGATACCTAATGTGTTGATAGATCTAGGGGCAATTATAAATGTCATCATTGTTGATACAACAGAGACATTAGGCTTTACAAGTGTTCAACCAACCATAATTTTGCTTCAGTTAGCAGATCAATCTATTGCCAAACCTGAGGGGTCCTTGAAAATATCACGGTTACCATAGATACTTGGGATTACCCTGTTGATTTCCTAGTTTTAAGGAAGGATGAAAGAAACAAGCTATCCAATTATTTTAGGGAGACCTTGGATGGCAATAGTTGTAGCACTGATAGATTGTAGGTCAAGAAGTATGATAATATCAAATGGGTTTAAGTAGAAATAACTCTCACCATATCCTCTAACAAAATTGACATTACACACATATACCTCATCTTGGGTAGATGAGGAAATGGATACAAAGGGGGATAGAGTGGTAGAGTTAGCAATGGTAACATTAATGAATCATTTTGATGAATTCCAATAATTTTTTTAAAACGAGGAATACTTCAAGGAAAATTTACAAGAATATGTACTTTGAAAAGATTTTATGACTACTAAATCTATAAAACAAGGAGGAATTTCTAAAACAAGCATGCATCTATCCACATCTCGTCCTTGTCCTTTAAACACACTCATAGGAGAACCAACTAAAGAATCAAAGGAAACAAAACAAATTTTGGTAAATGATGATAAATCACTTTTTATAAGTTCAACTTTGTTTCCCAAACAAGAGAAGCGATAAAAACAAGTACTAGAGAAATACACTAAAGCATTTTCTTGGGACTACAAAGATATGAGAGGGATCCATATAGACATGTGTACTCATTATATATATACCGAGGTTGCTAAACCTGTTAGATAAGGGAAAAGAAGAATCAATCCAACTCTTAAAGAATTTGTGAAACAAGAAATAGAAAAGTTGTTGAAAGTAGGATTCATTTATCTTTTTTTTCTAACAGTTAGTGGGTTTCCCCACTAGTCATAGTACCTAAGAAAAATGGTAAGTGGCAAGTTGTGTGTGTATGTTTAACACCTTCATGAAATTAGGATAATCAACTACAATTCTAGAAAAATACAATGCAAATTTAAGCTAAGAATTGAAATTAACATCCATGACATCCCATGGTTCTCTATCTAAGTTTGGTAAGTGAAGCTCTCAACCTATTCTCCACTAGTGACAATCCTAGAATGAGAAGTATGATAGTACAATGCTTAATCTAGCTCTCAAACTCTCAAAATTGATACAAAGATAATTCAAATGCTCTCAATTGCTATGAAATTGCCTATAATGGTGATGCTTTGCAAATGAATTTCTAAGATGATTATGGTTCTCAAAATGCTTCTTATTTATAGTAAATTCCTAGGGGTAGGGGTTAGAGTTATTTAATCATGATTTAGCCTTGGTTGAGTCAAAAAATTTGCAATGTTTTTAAATGGGGGGACAATTTAAGTGGTTGTCTCAAAGGTTTGGATAAAAAGACAAATTTGAGTGGTTGAGATTCAAAGTTGAAATGTGTGATTGAGATTCAACTATTTTGGAGTGATCCATGTGCTTTTGTTCTAAATTCTCATTGGTTGCTCAAATTGTTGTTGAAAGATATTAGGATTAATTAAATTCCATCAATTAATTAAATTAGCCATGTAAGGGAATAGGTTCAATTTGATTTTTGATTTAACAACTATACAATTAATTGATTAAAATCAATTATATAGTGTTTTTAATCCCTTTAAGCTTGTGTTTTATTATTTAATGTCATTATTTGATTTAATGATTTTGTCCAATTTTGATTAATAAATGTCTATTTTGATGTTTTTTAAGCACTAGTCCATTTTTTAGTGTCTACAAATGCCCCTCTTTGAATTGATGTTCGTAGAGCATTGATTCAAAGAAAATTTTAAGCCTTGATCACTTTTAGGTCCTGATTAACTGATACATAACTGATTTGGGTCTTGATTTGTTACCTGATATGATTAATGATATTGCCTGATATGATTCAACATTTGATATGATATGCCTCACTGATAATAGTTCAAAAATTTTGATGCCCCAGATTCAATGATGTTTGGATGCCAATTTGATACTCTTATGATGCCCCCTCAAAAATGAAACATATTGATTGCCTGTTTAGAAAAAGTTGATGATATTGATTTATATTGATCCAATATGTTTTCATTTTTGAAAAACATTGATGATATGCAAATTTCAACAAATGCCCCAGTTTGATTGATATGCTAATATAGTTCAATAGGTGAAAAATTACCTCAAAATTAGGTCAAATTAGCATAAATAGGTTGAAAAACCTAAATTTACTATTCATTTGCACTTTTCACTATTGAGATTTTGCTTTGATCCTAAGATAGCTGATCACGATGGTTGTGCCTATTTGAGAGCATCGGTTCGAGAGAGGTCACCGGTATCAGAGACCCTTGGATTACGAACCTCCTATGAGTGTTTTTGAACCTCTTTCATGCATTTATTGTAATGTTTTTAGCATTTATTATATTTATTTCATGATTTTATAGTTTAAAATTTGCAAAATGCCGTGTAGTATATATGAAATGCCACGTAGACTTGTGAAATGACGCATTTGCACATTTAAATGATGCCTCCACGTAGTTAAATGCCGCTTAGGATAGTTAAAAACTCGCCCAATCAATTTTAAATGTTGCGTAGAAATAGGGTTTTAATGTCAATTTATAGATGATATTCCGCTTGAGAAACCCTAGGTTTTAAATAACGCCTAGGCATGATAAAATGCCGCCTAGAGCTTTAAAATGATGCGTGAAATGTGAAGTACTGCGTATGAGTAATAAAGTGCCGTATATGCAATTTTCTGCACCACCTAAGGTAAAATGCCGCCTCCACATAGACAAATGACACCTATATGATTTTTTGAAATGTTTGAAACTCAAACTTGACTTTCTGATTAAAATTTGATAACTCTGGATAATTGATTTATTTTCCAAGATAGACAGGTCTGTTGTAGTTAAGCAAAACAAGTGATTAGGATATCAGGATAATGGTACCAATGAATGTTTGATTTGTCAATCTGATAGGATAGAAAAACTGATAGTAGGATACTAATAGGTGGATACTGATAATTCATTCTCAGGACATAGAGACATGAACAAATGGTACTAGGTTTGATAGGATTGATACTTTGATTCTTTGATAGGATTGATTGACTTAAAATGATTCATTGATATAGAACACTGATATGATTCTTTTGATTTTCCAAATAGGCACATTTCCGTAAGCTTTACATACAGACCGTTGCATCTTGGATTATAGACCTAGGTCAGGAGTTGACCCCAACAAAGTACCACATCATTGAGATGTGTGGCTTGAGTTTCCTTCTTGATATCCTATGGTTTCAGCTGAACCGTGGTCTTCTTATAACTGTGGCAAAGCGTTGGCACTCTGACCACAATACCTTTCATTTACCTTTTGGGGAGATGACCATCACTCCAGAGGATGTGTATAGATTGCTTCGCATTCTGACTCGGGGTGAGATGGTATATTATGATTCAGTCTATGATAGCACAGTTTGTAGATGGGTGTTTGGAGATAACACCATTGATGATGACACTATCACTTGGGCCTAGTTTGCTTCATTTCCCACTTTGCCAACAGTTCTGGGTGCTTTGATAGGCGAATTGCTGCTTCCCGACCGACGAGGTCATGGTTTTTCTATTGGATGGGGCCGTATTCTCAAGGATTTTCTTGCACAGCCTCGGTGTTTCGATTGGGGCTCTTGCATTCTTTCACAACTATACCATGATTTACGTGAGGTGATGTATAGATTGAGTACTTCCTTATTGGAAGGTGTTGTGATATTGCAGTTATGGGTATGGGAGCATCTTCCCATTACGAGACCATTGTCAGATCGTATCAGACATCATGGTTTTCCTTATGCATTTCTATATAGCGGCATGGTTGTCCAACATCATCTGGGCAAGTTAGAGTATTGGTGTCGGAGGATTGATGATATTGATCAGGTCGTTTGGAGACCATATCTAGGCTATGAGGGTTGGAAGGAGGATGATGATGAGCTCCTGTATATGTTTACTCTATGTTGGATGATTGGTTAGTTGACCCTTGTGATTGAGAGATTTTTTTTTGGTCGGGTTTCCAAACAGTACGACAGGGTTCAGGATATGCCGCAGGGTACAATGTTATATGCTCGAGTCCAGGCAAAGCGATCTATGTGGGGGGCTCATATTGATTTTTAGTTTTCTTGTGATTGACATAATGATGTTTTACAGATGGGATATTTTAGAGCATGTTGCAGATGCTAGTATGTCTCCTGAGTTCAAAGATTGGTGATCGCGAAATAGGTTTTTGAGATTTACCGATCTTGCAGATCTTATTCCAAACAGAGATGAGCGATCTGATGATGATGAGGGAGATGATGGCAGGGATGATGGTGGTAGACCTAGATGAAGATGAGCTCATAGAGGACAGAGAGCTCCTCAGATCATTGCTAGAGGACAACTTGGGCCACGGGTACGAGGTGGACATGTCAGGGATAGGGCTCAGTCAGATCAGGGACCTGGGTTTGTTCATCCTAGAGCTACATTAGTATAGGGACAATAGAGACATTAGAGAGTTAGGAGACAGGGTCATATTGATGCTGCTAGATAGGTTCTTGGAGGACATGATCCTTTGGTTCAATTACATCAAGCTTCTTTAGATCATCAAACATAGATTCTAGCATAGCAGGTGCCTTCATAGATACCTCAGTCTCAGGATATGGGTCAGACATCTCAGACTGCTCCTAGCATGGATACTATATCACAGGATGTGAGGACTTTAGAGGCAGGTTTATCAGCAATTGTCGATAGATTAGATTAGGTAGCGACTATGATGCAACAATTTATGACCATTATGACTCAGAGACCTAGTATTGCTAGTAGTAGTTAGACTCCTCCTACATAGGATAGACCAGGTGACAGGGGTCCAGATGGATCAGGTGCTAATGATGGATCGGGTGGCCCTACAAGATCATGATTATTGATTATGGATCTCCTCATTGATGACTTTATTGCATCATGTTGATGTTTATTGATCAGAACTTTGATATACCACTCTGTTGATGACATTGTATCTTTGATATATAGATTTGTTGGATCATTTGATGTTATGACATTTATATGATGATATACTTCCCTTGATTCTCTTGATGTTTACATGTGAGATTGTCTTTATATGTGTAATACCCCAAAAATGGGCTATAGGTTCATTAACCTCTTACATCAACAATTTGATTGAAATCGACATCAAAGTCCTAACCTAAGGCACATCTACACATCAGTTTATCAAAAACCTAATTGATTATCTTAATTCTGCATCGGGGAATATTCTTAATTATCCAAATTATCTTTAATTGAATATTATTTGGTGATAAATATCATTATTTATCCTAAAATTGATTAATTAAATATGATGAATAATTAATTAATTAATTTAATTCTACCACTTAATTATTTAATTAGATTTAATTGCATTTATTCCTAATTAATATTATTTTTATTTTGACAATAAATCAAAATTTCTACAAACAATTAATTGAATATTTATTTAATTGATTTAAAATCAAAGTTGTCAAATTTAATGATTTAATTAGAATAAAGCTTGATTAAATAATTGATTAACCCATAAATCAATTATTTTAATTCAAAATCAGCTAAGTGGAAAATAAATCACTTTATTTATTAAATTAATTCATATTAAATCATGCACAATTAGAAAAGTAGTTAACTTTAAATCAACTTTCAATTTCAATTTGTTAACTTTCTAAACTCAACATCTGATGATGAGTTGAAAAAGAGAACTAAACTCTATTTTGAGATAAAAACTACTTTTGCATGATTTTATGAGTTTATTTATTCTTAATTTCTTGTTAACTCAAAAATCAACCTGAGTTCATCAAGAGTGATTTATGGTTTTTCTTATGCATCATCAAACCCTAGATTTCTATAAAAACAAGGCTCAACTCTTCATACAAAGATATCTCTCGAATTTGCACAATTACTCTGGCGAATTTACAACTAAAGAACAAAGCTTTTGCGACAGACAATTTTGTGAGATCATTTCATAGTTTTTCATAGCTTTTGCATACTTTTGCATTCATCTTCATAGCATTTTTAAATTAATTTCATATCATTTCAATTCATTCTAGATTAGTTTCATATCAAGTTTTTAATCTAATTGCATAAAAAATCCCAAAAAAAGAAGATTAATTTGCATTCATATTTCATTGCTTTCACCATTTTAAATCCTTTGTTTAGGTGTTGCATTGTCACCAATCTTGGTCTAATCTAAGAATACCATACTCACACCTACTAGAAGGCAGTAAATCACCTGGTTAGCTTAGTTTCATTTATTTGCAGATTTTGATTTTGCTAACCTCTAATGTTTTACTAAAGTGTTGTGTCCGCAGCTAGGTACAATTTTCACACACACATTTCTGGTGCCCACCGTGGTGCCCTGAAATGAGTTTCCATTCTATTCTATTCTATCAAATTTCTATCATTTTTCTCGAACCCATGACCACAAGGTTAATTTTTATGAATTTTGTGATAAATTTCTGGGCTATTTTTCCAAACATATGATTGGTATTTTTATTGGTACATGTACATATGACATGATACAGATCTGAAATTTATATTTCTGAAAAGTTATTTGAGTTATCTTTCATTTTCCATTGGTTTGGATTAATTTCATTTTGATTTGCAAAAGTTATGATCATTTTAGTGCAGACTGGTCAGAACCTAATTTTATGAAATCTGACTGATATTTTTATTGGTACATGCACATATGACATGATACAGATCCAAAATTTATATTTTTGGAAAGATATTTGAGTTAGCTTTCATTTTCCATTGGTTTGGATTAATTTAATCTTGATTTGCAAAAGTTATGATACTTTTAGTACAGACTAGTCAGAACCTGATTTTATGAAATCTGACTGATGTTTTTATTGGTACATGCACATATGACATGATACAGATCCTAAATTTATATTTTTGGAAAGATATTCGAGTTAACTTTCATTTTCCATTGGTTTGAATTAATTTCATCTTGATTTGCAAAAGTTATGATTGATTTAGTGCAGACTGGTCAGAATCTAATTTTTTTTATGACAACAAGTTTTTCGATTATCAAATGACATATTATCTTTGACTAACCTGATTTTCTACCACGTGGGGTTGAAAAGTTGTGTTTCTTTTTTTGATGGATTTTTATAACAGTGGGTTGCATGTACAAGAATAGGTAAGTTTTTTATAATAGTGGTTTGCAGGCGCAGGTGCAGGTACATCCCATGGGTACAAAAGATAGAAGACAAATGCTCAAAAATTGCTAAAATAGGTAAAATCTACTAAGCGCGTTGCAAGGAAATCATGTATTCTATTACATCTGATAACACTTCATTTTGGGACATAAAACAAAATCTCTTGTGTCAAGCTTGAGTGCCTTTATAGCTTTCATAATTCACACTTCAGTTTTGGGCTATAAAACGAATATAAATTTATTTTTTGCATATCTGTTACACATAGTAAATAGGCCCTATGAACACTATTTGTGGATGATCTTGAGAGAGTGGGATTTTTTCTCTTGTTCATGCATGCAAAGCTCTTCTTGACGAAGGATCCCCTTGTAGGTAGGGAGGATACTGCGATTGTCTCGCGTTCTACTGGGTTTTTGAGTCTTTAGCTTTTGATCGATACATTCTCTCTCCGAGGAGATTGATAAAGCATAAGTCATTGACATCATGAATCTTTGCAAGATAAATTCATTCTTAGCATGTCGGATTAATCTATCTGCTATGTTTGGGTAAAAGTGATAAGGCTAGAGGATTATGCTCTACTCCCTTTTTGGGTAGTATCAGAAACTCAAATCCTTGGATCTGGACCAAGTCCCCATGTGGTATCTTTTGTGAGTCACCTTTAGAGAGGGTTAACCATAGTGGATATTCCCTTTATTGGGTCAACCACATGGATGGAATCTCAAGCGGTAATAGCCATTTTCACCATGGTAGCAACAACCGCTATATAAATGTATTTGTGGAAGAAATCTCCACAAGTGTGGTCTCTTGTTGGGCTGTCAGATCTCCCTAATAGCTCCTGATTGATTAAATTCTCCGATTGTGTCAAAACCCTAGTGCACCTGGATTGGAGTTCGCCCTCTTGAGATCACAAAAGTTGCAGAGTTAGACCATTACTAAAAACCCTAGCAAGGCTAAATTTTTCATTTTCTAGGACTATGTGCATTATTGAAAAACTTTTGAGAACATACACAATTAGCATTCCTAGGGATTAGCACAATAAGTCACTATTGCTTGTTCATGTGCAAGGTTGCTTTTGCCATTGTTCATTGTTTTGAGATGATTTCTTGCTTCCCTTTGCTTGTTGTTCTGCGTGTTTGTTGTCTATTTGGTCCTTTGGAAACAAACAATTCCGAACTATTACATAGATCTACAAACTTGAACAGAGGATATCTTACAGACAATTTGAAACTGAAAACTGAAAAATTGCAAATCTAAAGCAAAAATCCTTTCCGATGTCAAAAGTCATCCTGAAGTTTCAAAACTCGTATAAAAGCTAAAGTTAAAGTTGTCAAAACCCTTCAAAATTTGTCAGGAATCCAGTTTTTGTAGCCTATTTCCAGATTCTGTCAAAATATTCGCTGTGTCAAGAATAGAGCAAAAACTAGAAAGAATTTGATCATTTACCTAAAGTGGTCTCTTGAGTCTGATTTAGCCTTCTGATTTATGGATTTGAGTCTTTTTCATCTTGTGTCAAAACCTTGTCAAAATTATCTTCAAATTCAGTCTTCATACAAAATGGCTAAGTGTTGTGAGCTTGTGTCCGCCATCTTTTGGATGTCTACCCATACTACTAGGGCATAGTACCCTTGATTTACGTCCAATCTAATCTTCAATCAATCCAATCTTGACAAGGTTGCGTCATTCGATCTTCTTGAATCAAGTCATTCTTCAGTGTCTTCATCTTTCTCTTTTGCTTCATCCAAGGTTAATGGTGGAAACTAGAGCTTCCTCACACAAGAAATCCGGAGAAGCACCCAATACCTTACCTTTGTCTACTCACGTGGGTCCAAACTTTGAGCAACTCTATAATTCATATCTTTATGAAGACGACGGTCTTGGCAATCTTCAATTAAAAACTGGTTACATACCCCCCCTCCATCAACCCATGGAGGTGATCAACAAACTCCACATCAATCTATCCCAGGGAGTCCTAAAACTCCTAACATGTCTCAAGGAGGGACAAACCATGGTTCCCAAGGACATCAATCACAACATGGTGCGGATCAAGAACCCACACCTTCTGAAATTGCTCGATATCAAAATGATGATGACTTCAAGAAAATAATGAGGCATTTCTTGAAGGAAGACATAGAAACATACTTCCTAGAGTTAGCTCGTCAAGGGGCTAAACTTCCTCCCAACTTTAATGTTGAAGATATCATTACGCATGAGGAAGAAACTCCAATCACCACTATGATGAAATAGATGCATGCCATGCAAGTCAAACTTAACAAACTTGAAAAAGAAAAGGAACCTAAGGAGTTCTCCATGGAAGCTCTATGCCCTTTTCCATTTGATAAAGAATTGTACATGCTGCCATTCCCTAAGTGATTGGAAATACCTAAATATGATAATTATGATGGAAAATTTGATCCTCAAGATCATGTCAAAGAATTTTGTACTCAATCTATGGAGTTCATGCATGAACCAACCTACCTAATGTGTCTTTTCCCTCGATCTTTGGGAGGGTCGGCTATTCATTGGTAAGCAAGTACAACCATCATTGACCACATCATGATGATATGAATACCCCTTTACATCACTTTTGGTAACCCATTTAGGAAACTAGTACAACCCTCACTAGTTGAATGACCAACTATGGGAGTATGAATACCGATTTCAACGAATTCAATGTTGCAATTGGATTTTGGTATTAAGATATGGAAGATCTAAATAGGTGAGGTATCTGTTTGTGTAAACAAGCAAAGGTCAATCCTCCACCTTATATGATAGTCCTCGATGGTTCTTTAATGACCATGTCGTTAGATGAATTCACATAAGTTGATGGATCTCCCTCAAGATAGTCCCTCAAAGGCAAGAAAATATCATGTCTCCATCATTTCCAATCTAGTCAAAACATCATCGATTAGCTAAAAAGATGTGATAAAAGTCAATAAAGATTATAAAAAAAAGCTTCAAGTGTTTTGCAATGTATCAAGATTTTCCAAAAAGAATTTCCAAACATTCTGATCTTTTACGTGTTGTCAATTTTTAATCCTGAATAATAAAGTCAATGAAGGCTCAAGGATAAAGTTGTGGAATAAAAAATACTCAGTTGTGAACAATGATATCCATCAAAGGTTCAACAAAAATCTCTCTCTTCTGAAGCTCTGATAAGTTTCTCTGATATGTTGTGACCAAATGTAGCACTAATTGAATCTGTTTGTACCAAAAATCCAATCCTTTCCTTGCCCCCAAGTGATAAATGTGATCGTGTGACAAACTTAGGGAAAATAGGCAATGCAACAATGCAGTTGAAAGGTTTTATTATGACTATGTGCAAATGACGGATGCAATGAAGATTTACAAGTGAGATGATGGAAATGCAATATTTACACATGCAACTTGAAAAGACTTAAGGGAACAAAAGGTGCTTGATTTCCAAGTTTTCACCTCTTGGGTTTATTGCTTTTTTTTTTTCTACCAAGGCGCCTATTGCTAGGTTTTCACCAAGGCACTTTTTTTTTTCCTTTTTTCTTTTTTCAATTTTTTTTTTGGATTTTGAACTTTTCTCAATGTTTTTGATCTTTTTGATTTTCTCATGTACAAGAGTGATGCTTGAGTCATTAGATACACACTCATCTGATACTCTTTCTTCTAATACTCTCTCATCTGTTTAGGTATAAAATCTCTTTAAATGGATGTTGTTAATGGGCTCTTGTAATTCTTCCCCATCACAATTAACTAGTTTATAAGTTCCTGTTCCAAATGGAGAAACAATGATGAATAGACCAAGCCAAATTGCCTCCCATTTACCCTTCTTTTCTCTTTTTGCTTAATTTTTAGGGTTTTCTCTTAGCACTAAGTCACCTACTTGAAAGACTCTTGGTTTGATATGCTTATTATAATTCCTTGAAATCCTATTTTGATAGACTTTCAAATGTTCATAGGCTTGTGCTTGATGTTCTTCTAACAATTTCAATTATTGAAGTCGGGTAACTCTATAATCCTCACCCGTTATTAGTCCTTGCAATGATACTCTTAAAGATGGGATTTCAACCTCCAAAGATAGAACAACTTTGGCTCCATAAACCAATGAATATGGTGTAGCTCCTATAGGTGTTCAGATGCTAGTTCTATAGGCCCATAATGCTGGGTTGATTTGCACTTGCCAATCTCTTCCTGATTTGTTTACCAATCTTTTCAAGATTTTCAAAATATTCTTATTAGTAGCTTCGGCTTGTCCATTTCCTTGTGGATAATAAATGGAAGAAGAGTGATGGGTAATATTTAAAGTACTGCAAAGTTCATCCACATCTTTGTTCTTGAATTGTGATCCATTATCGGTGATGATGGCATGAGGAATACCATATCTGCAAATGATGTGATTGAGAATGAACATGGAGATTTGTTTTCCCATGACCGTGATCAAAGGAATGACCTATACCCATTTAGTGAAGTACTCCATAGCGGTGATGATGTACTTGTGCCCATTAGATGATAGTGGATAAATTACTCCAATCAAGTCAAACCCCCATTGATAAAATGGCCAAGGTGTAACAAAAGGATGTAACTCTTGTGCCAGTACATGTATCATGTCGCCATGGTATTGACATTTACTACATATTTTAACAAAGTGACAAGCATCTTTCTCTAAGGTTTTCCAAAAACACCCCATGTGAAGGATCTTCTTAGCTAGGTTTAAACCACTTGAATGCAACCCGCAAATGCCCTCGTGAACCTCATGTAAAGCTACCTTAGAGTCTTCTTCCTCTAGACATCTAAGTAAAGTCCCGTCAAGACCCTTATGATACAATGTGTCAGAAAGCATAATGTAATGGGCTGATTGTCAGATGAAATTTCATTTTTGGGCTCGGGATTGGTCTAAAGGTAACACTTGGTCTTGGAGATATGTATATATAGGGCCATACCAAGGTGAGTTATGTCCATTGAGTAATGCAATAATTTGGGTATCGGGAAGGTCAAATGCTGGTTTTGCCAACTCTTCCACCAAGAATTTGTACCTCTCAGTCTGATCAAGTTTTTGTAGTAATGAAGCCAAGGTAGCCATTGCATCAGTCGCTCTGTTCTTCTCTCTTGGAATTTGCTCAAAAGCTATCAAAGCAAAGTACTTTTTCCAAGCATCAATCATTGTCTTGTATGGCATTAGTTTTTCATCTTTGGTATTGTATTCATCATTGAATTGATTGATTACTAATTGAGAGTCTCCATATACTTGTATCTCGATGATGTTCCATTCTAAAGCCATCTTGATACCAATGACTAAAGCTTCATATTCAGCTATGTTGTTGGTACATGGGAATAATAGTTTGTATGACTTGGGAATAGTATACCCTTGAGGTGTAATCAATAATATGTTAGCCCTGGAACCTTCTTGTGTATATGATCTGTCAAAGTACAACTTCCATGTCTTGGCTTCCACATTGACAATTGCTGCATCTGGAAACTCCACTTGAATAGTTTGTGTAGAAATCAATGGATTTTCCACTAAGTGATCTGCTATCACTTGTCCTTTAATGGCCTTCCTATCCACATACTCAATGTTGAACTCACTTAATATCATGACCCATTTTGCTATTCTACCCGTTAAGGCAGTTTTGCTAAGCAAGTATTTTAGAGGGTCAATCTTTGCAATAAGCTTCACCTTATGCATCAACATGTAATGTCTTAATTTTTGTGAAGCAAAGACAATTTCTAGACATGCTCTTTCCATGAATGTGTAGTTCAATTCATACTTGATCAATGTGCGGCTCAAATAGTAGATTGCTCTTTCTTTTCCTTGATCATCTTCTTGCGCCAAAAGAACTCCTAAAGACCTCTCGGTTGTAGATATGTACAACATCAATGGTTTTACTTTGATAGGAGGCATTAGAATTGGTAGATTTATTAAATAAGTTTTCAACAAAGTGAAGGCTTTGTCACATTCTTCATCCCACGTGAAAATGGTATCTTTATGTAGCAATCTTGTGAATGAATGACATTTTTCCGCTAGTTGAGAAATGAACCTTCTTATTGATTGTAACTTCCCTTGAAGAGACCTCATTTGGCTTATGTTCTTTGGAATTTCCATATCCATTATTGGTTGAACCTTTTTGGGATCCACTTCAATGCCTTTTGCAGAAACTATGTAGCCTAACAATTTGCCGGATTGAACACCAAAGGTACATTTTTTTGGATTAAGCCTCACTTTGAATTTCTCCAAACGTGTGAATATATTTTCTAGAATTTGCAAGTGGTCTTCTCTTTGATGTGACTTTGCTAGTATGTCATCCACATAATCTTCTAGGAAGGTTGCATCATATCATGGAAAATAGTGGTCATTGCCCTTTGGTAAGTAGCTCCAACATTTTTGAGGCCAAACGACATTACATTCCAACAAAAAGTTCCCCAAGGGCATGTGAACACTATCTTTTCTTGGTCTTCGGGTGCAATTTTAATTTGATTGTATCCACTAAAACCTTCCATCAATGAATACATGGAGTGACTAGTTGTTAAATCCACTTTTGCATCTATGCTTGGAAGAGGGAAGTCGTCTTTGGGACATGCAAGATTCAAGTCTCTAAAGTTCGTGCATATGCAAATGGATTTATCATGCTTGGTGACTAGTACAATATTGGATATCCATTCGGCATAGGCAATTGCTCTTATAAACCCCACCTTCAATAATTTCTTTAATTCTACTTTGACTAGGAGAGCTATATGTGGGTGCATCTTCCTCAACTTCTGCTTGATGGGCTTAACCCCTGGTTTAACATTCAAATGGTGCATGATGAAGTCAGGATCCAATCCCGGCATGTTGGCATAAGACCATGCAAAGTTCACTTGTTTTTCTTGGAAAAACTTGATAAAATCCTTTCTTTCTAAAGGTGTAAGTGAAGCTACTAGGTATATGAATTTAGGATCCAATTATGTTCCAATGTTGACCTTCTCCGTTGGCTCTATGAGAATTGGTGACCTTTCTTCCTCATGTGCCGGTAGGGTATCCAAACTCTCTTCCTTAGGTGCCACAGTTGGGTTTTCACCATAGGAAACATCCTTTATCCTTACTTTTTTTGGTTCTAGTACTGCCACATGGTGGTTTTCACCACTAGAACTTTTCATTTTTTTTTTCAGTTTTTTTTTTTTCTCTTTTTGGATTAAGAGGTTGGACCCCTACCTTTCTCATCATGTTTGAATTAAACTCATTGGTGAAAGAGGGCTCAACCGCATTTAAGTATTGGGTCATTGCTTGGTCATTAGGAAAATATAGTAGGTCACTTGTTTTAGTTAGTTCCCAATCAATAAGGTCGGGATGCATCAAGGATAGAGAGTCAATGGGCAAAGTGTCATCAACTAGGTTTAAGGACATGACCTCATTGGATGGTTCATACATTGTATCATTAAGGTCAATAACATGAGCTTCCTTAAGATGGTCCATGGAAGAAGGATCGAAGTCCTCTTCACTTGAGTCCTCAAAGACTTCTCTAGGAGAGAAAACATGTGGGGTAAACCTACCATACGAATCATCCCACCACGAAGGTATATAAGGTTCACCTACCCATTGATAATTATGTGCTTGCCCTATGGGAAGTGTCTCTGGATCTTCATTAATTTGAGTATGTTCTTGAGTGTTGTCTTGAGTATTGTCCTCTAAGACTTCTACATGAAAGAATGCATGTGGGTTAAAATTAACATTCAAATCACTTGCCCACGAAGGTACCTGAAGTTACCTCACCCATGAATGAGTAATATGTGCTTGCCCTATGTTAGATTCTTGTAGACCAGGCTATATGTATGTAGAAGGTGTCTCTAAATCTTCACTATCTTAAATTCGTAATTTAGGGACATTAGCAAAAGAGTGTATTTCAATGATCTCTTTACCATGGCATGAGTTTTTGGATAATGTGTCCCACTCATATTCTTGGGAATTATCACTATCAACATCAGATTCCACCGTGTTCACTTGTGGATAAGAATCATGCATGGGGCTGGAACTTTATCCTTTGTGCTGGTAATCTACCCCTGATTTTTCTTCTTTTGACCTCCAAGAAGGTTCAATAGGCTCTAGAAAACCTCTATTTCTTTTACCTAAGGATCCTCTTCCCTTATACACCATTTTTTGCATTATTTCAAACCCTTTTCCATATTGGTCAGTTTGAATGTTAATGTGTTGAATTCTCTCCATGGGGGTATTTGAGGTATCATTTTCATCTTGATAGAGCCATTGGAGAACTTCATCTTCTTCTTTGTCAAATGCTGACCTGTCACTTTCTCTTACAAAATAAGAGTTATATTTGTGAGGAAGCTGTTCCTTAGAAGGTTTCCCATGTGTTCTTGGAGATGTAGGTAAGTCGAATAGGGAAACAAAATATTCCCCTATTCCCTTGGAATTGATTTTACATTATTTTTCAAATGCGTGCATCATCTTACTCATTTGTTTGTAATGATCCTCTTTAGCTTTGTCTTTCTCCTCTTTGGTGGGTTTGAAAAGTTCTACTTCTGGTGTAGATGCTTTATCTGAATTTTCATTTGAATTTGGACCCTCATAACTCACTTTCTCCTTTCCTTTAGTTGATGTAGTTGAGTTAGTTCGAGGAGGGTTTGAAGTAGAAGTAGCACTTAATGTTAACTTAGAATCATCCACTTTAATGTCTTCAATGGTATGCCTTGGAATAATCCCTTCTCTATTATGAGGAATAAATAACTCGTGAATCAGATTTAGTGCATTACAATATTGGAAAGGGTTTGAATCCCCTCCAATTGTGATTTCTTCACCCATGTATGGAAATTTGATACATTGATGATACATGGAAGGAACCGCTTGCATCTCATGTATCCACGGCCTCCCTAATAGGATATTATAAGTTAATTTCATATCTAAGACTTGGCATTTTGTACCCTTTTTGACAAGTCCAACTTGAATGGGTAATATAATCATGCCTTTCGAAGACCTCTTCGCCTCATCATAAGATTTTATGGTAATTCTCTTTGTAGGATCAATACATGACTCAGATAATCCTAAAGACTTGACAAGGCTCAAAGTACAAATATTAAGACCAACTCCCCCATCTATGAGAGCTCTCTTAACCCTATGTCTTTCAATCAAGACTTCTATATGTAGTGGCATATTTTGGGGATGGGTGATGGACATGTCATCATGGTCTAAAAATGAAAGACAATGCGGTGCAATGAGGTGCCCTACCATATTCTGAAACTTCTCCTCTTCCAAGTTGATAGAAACATTAGTTTCCACTAGAGCTTTCTCTAAGATCTCCTTGTGATTTGGAGATAATTTTAATAACTCCAAAATAGAAATTTGTGCTGGAGTCTTTTGTAGTTGATCTACCAAACTATATGGATTTTCTGTTGTAGACAGTTGTTTAGCCAAAATTCTAGATTGTGAAGGACCAATAGGTTTTGGATTAACCCCTTGTAGGGTAATCCTTGAAGTCTGCCCTCTAGTGATAGCATTTACTGTTTCTTCTTTGGGTTGTTCCTTGATCACAATAGTATTTTCAACATGCTCACCCTTGGATAATGTATTGATAACGTTATCATAATGAGGAGCAAAATTGATATTGTTGCTCCTTTGCTTATTCCCATTGGACGGTTCACCTTTCTCATGGTTATAAAAAGGTTGTTTAAATGTTGTGTGATCTTCATTACTTTGAGGCCCTTCTATAGTGATCACACCATTATCAATCAGATCTTGTACCAAATTGTTCAGCTGTAAACAATCATTTGTGGTATGTCCTCTATTTTGGTGGTATTCACAATGACTATTCTCACTCCACTAGCTGGGCTTGTTTTGTGGCTCATAGGCTTGAGATCTAGGTAGATCAATGATCTTATTAGCAATGAGGGTCTTCAATGCCTTCTCAAGAGGTTCACCCAAAGGTGTGAATGTTATCTTGGGAGATGGTGCCAAGAATTACTTAAACTTGTTACCTCCTTGATTGTTCCCAAAGTTGCTACTATTGGTATTGCTGTTGAAAGGCATGTTGGGAGCCTGATTTGCATTGTTCACCTGATTAGGTGTTCTTGTGAGAGCAAAAGGAGTCACTTTTAAATTATTAGCATCAACGACACCATCATTGACCACTCCTTTATTATTGTTCTTTAACCCAAACTGATTATAGCTATTAGAAAAGTTCTTATTTTGGTTGTTATGGTTGTTGTTGGAGGTATTGTTATTGTAATTCTTATTGTCCTTGTAAAGTTTTAACTCTCCACTCTTAACTAATACCTCCTCCATAGTCACTCCATTTTTGATAAGATCTTGGAAGGTCTTAGGACATTGCATTCTCAACCGATAATTCATCTCATTACTCAAGCTATTGATAAACATATCCATCTTTTCTTTTTCTGGTACACTCTAAGGGTATCTAACAAATACCATCCTCCATCTTTGTAGGAAGATTAGGAATCCTTCTTCTTCTTTTTGCTTGGTATTACATAAGGTGATCATTGCAACTTCGTGTTTGATATTGTATGAATAGTGTGCTACAAATTTAGAAGCCAGCTCTTCAAAAGTTTGGATGTTGGAAGGTAATTTTGAAAACCATTCCATGGCCATACCTCCAAAACTCCTAGGAAATAATCTCATTAAATAAGTTGTATCATGCATGAACTCTAAGCTCAATGCACAAAATTCCCATAGATGATCTTGAGGATTAGATGTTCGTTCGTATTTGTCATACTTAGGAAATACTACGTTGATATGGAATGGTACCATGACTAGACTCTTGTCAAATGGAAAAGGACATAATTCTTCTATTGAAAAGGGTTTTGGAGCCCCACTTTGCTTTATTGTGTCCAATTGCATTTGAAATAACTTAAATTGTTTATTCATGATATCAATCGGGCTCTCTTCAACTTCTGGTTGCTTAAGTTGATTCACATCATAGTCGTGAGGAAGTTTTAGACCTGCTTGGGCTAGGTCTAGAAAATATTTCTCCTTATCTCTCTCTAATGCCTTTTCCATGAGTTTCAAGAAGTACAGGCTTTGTATAGCTTCACTAACCTTTTCATCAGTGGCATCTTTAGCAGTTTTTTCACCATTACCCCTATTGTTAGTGTTATCAACTCCTTGATTGTTAGGGTCTATTCCTCCATTATTGGTATTACCCTAGTTGTTTGGGTCAATACCTCCATTATTGTTATTACCCAAGCTACCAGAGTACATCATGTTGGTTTCCGCTTCTTGAACAGGTTCTTGTGGTATTCTTGGGGTGGTAAAAGTATCACTCAAGAAAGGAAGCTCTTGCCTTAGATAAGTTCCTTCTGCTTGCAAGGTTTTATTTATGTAATATGATCAAGTGAAAGCCGACATGAGCATACAAGCTCTTGGATATGGGCTTGATCTTATTTTCTTGTGGCCAAATCCTTATAAAATTTTCAAAATTGCTCAAAACCAAGATTTCTAACCAGGCAGGATATTGGAACAAATAAAACAACCAAAAGGGAATCTGAATATGAAATCAAATTTTTTTGAAACCCTCAGGAAATGTTCACTATTTTCCCTTTTTAAATTTTGGGCATCACTTTCCTGTGTAGGCATGACTTTAATTTTAGTACGTGGTGACTGGAATATTCTTAGGCGACACTCTGTAGGTAAGTAGGTGGCTTTTTCTTGTTGATAAGCGTGATTTAAACTTTTCCAGGCATCACTTAAACTATCACAGGCGTGACTTCATTATTGGTAGACATTTTCTGAATAGTCACAGGCATGACTTTACTATGCATACGCGGTTTTTCTCTGTTTGCAGGCGGCACTTTGCAGACCAGGTTGTAAATTTCAAATTTTAAAAATTGTAAGATCAGGTCTATGAAATTTTCTTGCTTGAAAATGAAGTACAAATGCAACACACACATCAAATTTGCACCATATCCCTAAAACCACACTAAAAGTGTATGTTCTCAGTCATTTTTCATAAGTATCAACAAGAATATCTTCCAAGCAAACTACTTAGAGTCAGATTTGGCTTTTAACACGTTTGGCTCTACAAGGAAGCTTACTACTTATCAGGATTTAATGAATACTTCTTTTCTAAATCATGTCAAATTCTTTTTCCCACTTGCGGGCTTCCCACATGCACAAAAGCATGATTTGGCGCAATCCAAAAGGACTACTAGAGGAAGTGAAGAAACTTGCACAAAACCTAGTCACTCCCCTATTAAGGAAAGTGTATTTTTTTTTATAGTGGGTTGGATAGGACCGCAACTAAAGTGATTGTCTCCCACTTGGGTCATTCCCTCTCACCATCCTCGTAAGGAAAATCTCGGGAGGCAGGCCCTCTATTGCTCTATTTTAACTAGCATGTATAGAAAAGCAAGAAATTGAACTTAATTCAACAAGTTTGGAAATTTGGTTCACTTAGAAAGTGAAGAGCATATCCCTATTGTTGTTCTTTGTTCCAAACACTTCATTCAAATTTTGTTCTTTTTCAATCTCTTGACAAGGAGATTCTTAATAAACAAAGTGTTTGGTTAATTCCTCCCTTCCTTTCTACCAAATTGAACTAACATGTTTGGCTTTTTGATCCACTTCAAAAAATGGAGAGCATATGCCTAATGCTTGTTCAATTTGATAAATAGTAAGGTTTCTCTATTAATCTATATTCAATGAATAGCCACAATTTAAGAAAATGCAAGCTTGATTTGATGAATACCTCTTTTTGTAGCTAGCAAAGGTTAGGCACTTTTATGAGGTTTTTTTGGCTTTTTAATTTTACTCACTCACCTAGTGGTGATCATTCCCGCTCCCTCCTCCAACAAGTTAGTCAACAAAGCTATACAAAATGAGGGAAACCAAAAAGGAACAAAGTGCAATTGCAATTAGGTGTTTTTGACAAGATTTTTCAAAGAAATTATAACACCTTAATGCAAGCAAATTTAATCCAAAGTAGGGAATTTCTTCTTGTAAGCATCTAATACTTTAATGTAATGAGCATACAATTTCTCTTCTAATCCCAAACTCTCTAAAATTGCAGCACTATGAATCCTTTTTTCACGTTTAATTTAGATTCTTACCTCTTTGCTTGCTTGAGTGACCCTGCTTTCTAGTTACCTAACTTTCCTGTGTTTGCTCATCTGTAGGAAAAACACAGACAAGGAGTTAGAAAACCAAATTTAATAATCTGACAGCAAATTTAAATGAAAAATGCTAAACGTCATTTATCAGCTAAAGCGCGTCAGTTAACAATGAGCAGGTGTGACTTTAAAATTCACAAGCATCACTTTCCAGTGACTCAAGCGATTTTTAAAGATCAGTTTGCGTGACACTTTAACTGATAGGTGTTAAAAGTATTCAAAATTACGTATGATAAAGTATTCAAAGTGGAAAATAACAACTACTAAGCGTCAGTTAAAGAATACTAAGCATGACAGATCATAGTAAATTGTGCAGCAAAAGTCATCACAGGCTGAAAAGTTTAGTTGATAGGCATTAGTTCTTTGATCATAGGCGTCACTATACGCTTGCAGGTGTAACACTTAATCTCATAGGTGTTAGAGAGAATAAAAGATAGAATAGAAGAAATCACTCAGGCGTCAGTCAACTACTGTTAGGCATTAGTAGCATATTGATACGTGTCATTAAATCCTTCATAGGCGTCATTTCTCCTATTTTCTGCAAAAATTCACAGAAAAGTGAAGAAAAAAACACACAAAACTTGATGAAAATGTTAGAAATGAGGCTCAAGGCCCCACGGTGGGTGCCATTTGTGTGTGTATGTTTAACACCTTCATGAAATTAGGATAATCAACTACAATTCTAGAAAAAAACAATGCAAATTTAAGCTAAGAATTGAAATTAACATCCATGACATCCCATGGTTCTCTATCTAAGTTTGGTAAGTGAAGCTCTCAACCTATTCTCCACTGGTGACAATCCTAGAATGAGAAATATGATAGTACAATGCTTAATCTAGCTCTCAAACTCTCAAAATTGATACAAAGATAATTCAAATGCTCTCAATTGCTATGAAATTGCCTATAATGGTGATGCTTTGCAAATGAATTTCTAAGATGATTATGGTTCTCAAAATGCTTCTTATTTATAGTAAATTCCCAAAGGTAGGGGGTAGAGTTATTTAATCATGATTTAGCCTTGGTTGAGTCAAAAACTTTGCAATGTTTTTAAATGGGGGGACAATTTAAATGGTTGTCTCAAAGGTTTGGACAAAAAGACAAATTTGAGTGGTTGAGATTCAAAGTTGAAATGTGTGATTGAGATTCAACTATTTTGGAGTGATCCATGTGCTTTTGTTCTAAATTCTCATTGGTTGCTCAAATTGTTGTTGAAAGATATTAGGATTAATTAAATTCCATCAATTAATTAAATTAGTCATGTAAGGGAATAGGTTCAATTTGATTTTTGATTTGACAACTATACAATTAATTGATTAAAATCAACTATATAGTGTTTTTGATCCCTTTAAGCTTGTATTTAATTATTTAATGTCATTATTTGATTTTTCCTTTGATTTAATGATTTTGTCCAATTTTGATTAATAAATGTCCATTTTGATGATTTTTAAGCACTTGTCCATTTTTTAGTGTCTACAAAAGTATGCGTGGATTAAAAAGAATTAAATAAAACCATTAAAAGAGATTATTTCCCTTTGCCATTTATTGATCAAGTGCTTGATAATCTTGCTGACAGTAGTTATTTCTCATTTCTTAATGGATTTAGTGGATATAATCATATCCAAGTGGCTCCTAAAGACCAAGACAAGACTACATTCACTTATCCTTGGGGCACTTATGCTTATAGGGTCTTTCCTTTTGGCCTTTGTAATGCCCCTGCTACTTTTCAAAGAGCAGTTCTAGCTATTTTTACAGATCTCACTACTTCTTGTGTTGAAGTATATATGGATGATTCACAGTTCATGGGAAAATGATTGAGGAAGCCTTAGAGAGTCTAGATTTTTTTTTCAAATATGTAAAGACAAAATATTCTCCCTTAATCACAAGAAGTGTTCTTTAATGATGAAAGAAGGAATTGTGTTAAGACATCATATATCCAAATATAGAATTAAGGTTGATCCTGAAAAGGTAAAAATTATCAAGCAAATAATTGTCCCAAAAGCTCAAACAAATGTTAGAAGCTTTCTTGGGCATGCAGGGTAGTATAAAATATTCATAGAAGGATTTAGTAAAATTGTTGAACCTTTGTTTACTTTGCTCAAGAAGGATATTGAATTCATTTGGACATAGGATTGTCAAAAATCAATTAAAGCAATCAAACAAGCTTTGGTGATATCCCTTGTTATAAAAGGACTAGTACAGGGAGAGACATTTCATATAGACACCAATGCTTCTAATTTTGTTGTTGGGGTAGTGTTGGGACAAAAAGATAAGAATGGAGCAATGCATGCTATTTACTATTGTTGTCAATCAGGATTGCGCTATTAGCATGATGTAGAATCTAGCTATCTTATTGGAACATGGAAATACTCTTAGGCTATGGGTATCCTATGGTGAGAATGAATTTTTGGGATTAAAAGGTTGATTCCTTTATGGTACTCACCTATACTAAATCTAGACGGGAAAAGGGATAGAAGGAATGCTTGTGAAATTGATAAATAAAACTAAATGGGTGATGCACCAAGGTAACACGTGATTTGCAGTTGAATAAACTCCAAAAAAACCTTTTAGAGACACTAAAAGCTCACAATCTCAGACAACTATGTTATGCAAAAATGATTCCAATGATGGGACTTGGTATTTCCATGCCTTGAAAGTAAAATAATAACATTTTCTCAATTTCCAGCATAAAAATGTATGACACAATCATGGACTTGCATTCACATGTATCAAATTCTACATTTAACAATAAAATAGCTTACTTAAATGAAGGTATAACCAAAACACTCAAGCAAAAACACACAACAATGCTGAATACAAAACAAATGAAAAGGAAATCTATATCTCTATAAATCTGATGATGAAAACCTTGCTACAATATGCTCAATACAATAGGCCAAAATCTGCAATGTGCAAAAAATTGGCTAAAAGAATGAATCAAAGCTTAGAATTTTTAGAAAAGTAAAAAAAAATGGAACTCAAGCTAAACTACACTCTAAAAATGATAAAAAATAAGAGCCATCCTCAGAACTGACCAAAAATCATCCACAAAAAGGTGTAAAACTAAAAGAATCTGCATGTAAACTCCCTCAAAACCCTCAAAATGCATGTGCATATCGATAACTAAACTCAAACTACCTCAAAACTGTAAAAAATAGCCACAACTAGTCCTCATACTGATGAAAGAAAATGAAACTCCCCCTTGGCCTGTCTGCATGTGTGGGAAAACAAAAACACCCTCCTAGGTTGTAAAACGAACTCCACATTTGAAAATAAACTCCTCCATCCACCGAAAAATGAATTCTATGAGAACTCCAAGTTTACCCACTTTTGCATAAATAATCAATAATTATTGCCTTATAACGTTGACAATCAATTATTGTTATTTCACAATAAAATACTATGCAAATATATTATTCTCCAAAATATTCTATTATTATTATGTTTTAATGTATTTAATATTTAATAGATAATCAAAATACTATTTAATAAATATCACATATATTAAAATATAATAATAATAATAGGATATCATAATTAATTAACTTATATATAGTATGTAATATGCAAACACTGCATAATGTATGTAAGTTAATTAATAATAAAACAATATTGTTAAGCCCATATTAATTTGTGGAGCATAATGAGAATATATCCCTTAAAAATATCCAAAGCAAATAAGGTATTTATTAATGGGAAGAAAATAGGGTTTGCAACCCTAACTTGTCATTTCATTTCACTTTGGCATTTCTTTCTATAAATTTCTCTACTTGTGGTGCCTCTCTGGAGTTTTTTGGGACATTTTCTTCAACCCTGCATGCAGACTACCCATTGGTAAGCTCTATTTATTGTGCATATTTCTATAGATTTGCATTGTTATTTGAGGATCCTCTAAAATGACACGAGATACACATATTATTCATATTGGCTACATTTTTCTTGCTAAGAATAAAGGCTTTCTAATGCACTTATGGGCTGGGATTTTGATAGTTGCTGAGGATTTCTTCTTTTGATGTCTCTGTGGGCATTGTATATGACTACTGTAAACAAAAACAAAAAGGTATATTCTATTATTTCTTTTGAATCTCTTCAAACACAAAGAAACCAACAAGATTGTATGACTTTCTCTATTACGACACTATTTCCTTTGAAAGCTCTGCTAGATGCTTAATACCATAGTTTCTGATAAGGGTTTTGATTTTCAATATATTCAGTGAGTCTCTTTTGTTCATATGCTTGCAATTTTTTTGCAATTTTCCTGTTACTATAATAGACTAAGACTACAAATTTTTAATGCTATTTGAGTTTGAACATGGGTATTTATGGTTTATTGACGTTTTGCACCTGTATGTATATTAGACCTTCTTATTAGTATTGTGGGCTTAAAGGGTTTCTCTCTTTGTTCCAAAAGCATATATATGCATCATGGCTCTGTGGGTTTCTTTATTGTAATCCTTTTGAGACTAATACACCATTTTGGGCTCTTGGTGTTCATGGATTTTGAATCCTTGGATGTTGTAACTTTTCTTTTTATGCTACTTTAATGATTATTTTTTATTTTCTAAATAGGAGTTTTAGTTCTCTATTCACTATCTTTATCCATAACATATATGCAGGGTTAGGACTCTTTGAACTTCTATATAACTACAACTAAATGTATGGTATTTTCTTACCTTTCTATCTGGGTATACATAACTCATTATAGTCGCTCATGGCTCGGTAACTCCTTGTGAATCTTCGCTTCGTGCATATATTTTGTGACCTCATTCCAAAAATATCAATGATTACCCATTGACTTTATTGTTCATTGATGTTGAAACTTGTATTGGCATTTGAAGAAATAAAACAAAAATTGGTAAACATTTCTTTGCTACTATGGGTCTTATGAAAATGAACCATTCTCAAAACTCCATATATCTACAATTAAAACTTTAATGCCAAGGGGGAGACCATTATGCTTTTGATTTGTCATCCATTCATCGTAGATCTGTTCAAACTCTTAGTTGTTCCTATCACTCATTCTCCTAGTGTTGAGATGAAATGTCTTATTTTTTTGTAGATGCTCAATTTCCATTTCCTTTTTATTGCTACTTGCCTCATGTACATGAATCTTCATGACTATGTACCATGGGCATTTTTTCAAGCTGGTTCTCTTGTACCATGTGATATTCATGTGAAAGCAGCATTACTCCTATTATCATATAATTCTCTTTAAGGCTTTGATGCTTTATATATTATGTTCAACTCTTTAATGCTCCTTGTTATATATCTTTCATTTCTGGTTAAATTGTCTATGATGCACCTTAATTGTCCAATCACTGTGATGATAATCATGAATGTAACTTGATTTCCCCTAAAGCTAAATTCTAAAGAAATGATTTCTCTTTGTATCTGTTATATTGATTGAACCCTCATTGATATCTCAATGTCTGATCATGGTCTTCAAGATTTCTTGTCTATAAGTCCTCTATTTTCTCATGGAGAAATAATATATTAAGTCTCTTTTATCTATTGATATATATCTTGTAGCATTTGATCATTTGAACTAGCATGTATTTTAATTATATCTCTATTTAACATCACACAATATCCAAATACTTATGATTTGTATGTGTTTTCTCTTTTACTCTTAATGATGCACATAAAGTATAATTTGCAACACATTTCAATCCTTAAATAAGGTGACCTTTGATCTAATATTGTTCATTCTTGTACATTTTTGAAATGTTGTCCTTTATATCTAATTATTTTGCAATGCTATGTCAGACAAAATACACACAGTATTCCCTTTAATAGTGCTATGGTATGTTTTATAAGGGTTCTTCTAAGATTTTATGGTGTTGTTCCCTTAACAACCTATAGCCTATCATTTTGTATTACTTGCAATTGCATGTACATAGGCTGCCTAAATACACTTCCATTACCTTATATAGTGTCATTGATTTGTATTCATCTTTAGAGTGCTTGTTTTTTGAGCTTGAATTTGATTTGTTCTTATAATGGAATCTGTTGGTATAATTAATTATTCCTAATTACACTTTACTTAATCTTACTTAGGTTAATGCATTACATAATAATTTGTGATTGAGACACCTAGGAGTGTGCACATCTAGTAAGCACATGGTGTAGGAGAAATTCCACTTTTGGTGTGATAGTTGTCATCACATACCTCGTTGTGTGTGAGATCCACCTTTCGTGCTCTTATCACATTATCATCCCAATCCAATGCACATACTTTATTGCATATTGGAGGATGATCCACATTTGGTGGACATGTGATTACACCTAGCATAGGAGATAGCTTATTAGCTCCTTATCATTGTCTCTTATCTCCTTTCCTATATAAGGAGGCCTATTATGTAATCATTTCATTCATTGAACATTAATCATTGAAGGTGAATTCATTGGATCTATTCAATTCATCATTGCATTCATATTTTCTCTCTTGTGCTTTTCTTCAACCTCTAGATCCTTGGTTCAATATTTGCTATTTGCAAATTCTTACATGGTATCAGAGCCATTGGAGCGTTTTAGATCAGCTGATTTGAAGAGAGTTTGATGCAAGCTTTGAAGGTCTAAATCTCAAATTTGGCAATCAGCATATGATAGAGGCATCTTGGAGCAGATCTAACCTCACCATTGCGTCCGGGAGGTTGTTTCGGTTAAGGTCGACTATAAATTCGCCTATATTAGGTGAAAGTCAAATCTGAGGCAAATTTTTTTTGCAAATCGAGCCGTACGGCCCGATCTGCTCTCTTGGTACAATTTTTCAAAATTTTTTTTTTTCATCCTGTAATTTTCCAGATTTTTTTTATTATTTCTGCAAAAATCGGGGGTTGGTACGTCCCCTTGTACAAAGAATATTCTTTGATTGCAGCAAAGTGCATCATCAACGCATCACAGAACATTTCCACGCACTCAAACCCGAGCACATCTTCCTATCGGGCCGGGCAAACAACTTTGTTTGATTTGGGGGTGTCCGCATATATAAAGGCCCCTAAATTACACTCTACGGACAATGTGGGATTAAAACCCCACATTGTCGCTCCGCTCCTCTAAGCGGCTCAACCGCTGCCCTCAACTTGAAATGTGCCAGACTCTCACGGATGCACCACCGGTCCAGATCACACTGCTCCACCACAGCCCCGCTTCTGCCCTCTGCCATGGCCCGCAACTCCTTCGCCGATCTGCGACCCCTGCAGACCGCCACTGACGCGGGATCTCCGCCGCCCTTAGCGCCCAAACACGCGACTGAATAAGGCCACATGGATGCCCACTAGATGCCACCTCTGCCATCTGCCATCCAACTAGCACATGCCACGTAGACACCAGTAAGTCCCCACGCGGCAGAAAAGAGCCTGCAACCTCTGCCCTGTCACCGCACACTCAGACAGACCCCACCAACCAGAAGGTGACACGTGGTAGGAGGCCACATCACCTTTTGCTGACATCATCACCTGTCACACCTACCACATCACCGTACAAAATAGTATGACATGCCCAGTCAGCAGACACGTTGGTAGAAGGGGCGATTTTTTTGCTTACGTCAGCACTTTCACTGTGTTAAAATTGACGGCCGTCTAGCCATCACGGCAGGGCAAAATTGTGTTTTTTTACGACCGTATGACCGTCAAATTTAAACCCATGTTTTTCTGATGTCAGCAGAGTTTGAAAATTCTCAGCCTTCACCATTTGCATTTTTGATTTGACAGTCTAATTTTGAGAGGCCATAACTTGGTCATCCAGGCCCCAAATCGGGTGCATTTTTTTTTGAAATTGGGTAGAATTTCTTGAATTTTCCAGTGGTGGTGTTGATTTTGCATTTTGGTGGCCTAGTTTGTCAAAAATTGCAAATCTTGTTGACTGTTCCTGTTTGTTCCTGATTTCTACAACTTCTAGGGCTTCGTTTGGGCACATACGGTAACATTTTGAGATGAAATTTTTTTTGAAAGTGCATGATTTTTTGTGTACTTTCCAGATCTGTGATCAGATTTGAGTGATTTTGGGTAGACATATCACTTTAAGAAATAGGTCATTTTGGGGCTATATTTGCACTTGGTTAATCCTTGGATTTCAGTTTTCTGATTTGCATCAGTCATTTGAAGGAGTTATCAGTAGTTATCAGTCATTATTTGGTGTTAACATGGATAATTCAAAGGTTAAAATCCTCACTCCATATAACTACCATGAATGGAAAGTTTCTTTAAGTGATCATTTATTGAGTCTTAGATTGCTTAGAATGACTCTTGGGCAGGATTAAGAACCTCAAACAGGTGTTGTAGAAAGGAAAAAATGGTTTGATAGAAGGGATAAAGCACTTGGCTCTCTTAGATCATCCATCTCTCGCGACATGCTCTTTCATATTGAATCTTGCACAAATCCTCATGATGCTTGGATCACATTGGAAGGAGTCTTTGGTAAACCTGATAGAATGATAAAATTCAAATTAGAGAATGATCTCATAGGTCTCAATCCTAGGGATTTTGACAATATTCAAGATTTTTTCTCTAAGTTCAATACTATTAGATTGGAGCTTTCTTCATGTGGCATTGTTAAAGGGGATGAACAATTGATCTTTTCTATTCTTTCCAAGCTTGGTCCTGATTATTCAATCTTTGTTTCTACATTCTATGCTACTATGGATGCTCTTGGTAGTGCATACAAATTGCCCTCTCTTGATGAATTTGCAGCACAGCTCATAAGGGAACAAGCAAAGTTGGCACACATGGGTCAATTGAAGCCTTCCACACATCAAGCATTGATTGCAAGTGAGTCTACATCAAAGGCTTCTAATGGAAAAGGAAAGAAACACAATAAGGATCCTAAGCCTCATGACAAAGGTAATGAATCTTCTTCACCAAAAAGTACTAAATCCAAGTCCTCTTCAAGAGAGGAATCATCTAGAAGAAAGAGAGATAAATGTGCATATTGTCAAAAGTTAGGACATGATGAGCATAAGTGTTTTCAAAAGAAGATTGATGAGCTAACTCACATTATTCAGAAACACAACATTAAGTTGCCCTCATCAGTGTCTGCTCCTTCTTCTACACATTTGGCAGCTTCTACATCTCCATCATCATCCAAAGATAAAGGTAAAGGACAAGCACTCATGGCTTCCACACATCCTGAGCAAGGTAAATGGCTTCTTGATTCAGGTGCATCACATCATATGGCATCTTCTATGGATATGTTTTCTTCTATTGAGCCTTGTAATTCTCCTAATATTTTGATGGGTAACAACACATTCATGAGAGTTTGTGGGAAAGGTTCTATTCCTATGGGAGAGGGGACATTTAATGATGTTCTTTGTGTACCATCCTTGACCACTGATCTTCTTTCTATTTACCAAATTACACATGGTGCACAAGGTAAAATTGTTGAGTTCACTCCTGATTATGTCTACATTAGGGACATGGAGACTAGAAATGTCATAGCTATGGGAGTTGTTGATCATACATCCCGCTTGTATTCCTTTTCTAGTTTTGTTGATAATGATGATGATATTCATGATGTACCCATCCCTTTGCCAAGGGATAATTATGAGGAGAACTTTGGGCACTTGAATCATTTTGTTGTTGAGACAAGTGTTGATCTTCCTACTCCTCCATTTCCTACTTCTTCAGACATGGGCTCTACTATTCAGCAGGACATTCATATTGTTTCAGATCTTGCAGAATGTGATGACTACTTAGATGCATCTTCAACCTTTGTTGATTCTCATGATGTAGATTTGGAAGACATACATGAGGGGGTTTCTCTTTCCCTTGATGATAGTTTCATCATAGATGGGGACACTTCTTCATCTTCTTTGGAGATTGGTGTACTTGATTCTTCTCCTTCTTCATTTGATTTGTCACATGAGGTGATAGATTCCTTGAGCTTGGAGATTCCTACTCAGTCTTCAGAGATTCCTTCATGGAGACCTACATCTTCTTCCTCATTCCATTTGCACATGGATTGGCTTCTTCATCATTTGATGTATCTATTTCTTCCTAAGGGGAGACATGTTTCTTGTAAGCATTGGTTGATCTATTGTTTGCAGGTACTCTTCATCAACATGGGAGCTTCTACATTATGGGGGGGATATCCTGTCTCCAACTATCCTTCTTATGGGGGGATATTTCTTTGTATATACATGATGTATGTAGTTCTTGGGGGGTCCACTCCATCCATTCATGCATCTTGTTTTCTTCTCTCTTTTTGGGGGAGGGTTTTTCCCATGAGGTTTTCCCTCTTTCTCCACTTTATGAGAGTTATGCATTTCATGCATCTTGTACATGGGTACCTAACATGGCCTAGTAGCCAGGACCCATCTTGCATTGTGAGTTTGAGTGCATTCCCCTAAGTTGCACTTAAGGGGGGGTGTTGGTGTAATTAATTATTCCTAATTACACTTTACTTAATCTTACTTAGGTTAATGCATTGCATAGTAATTTGTGATTGAGACACCTAGGAGTGTGCACATCTAGTAAGCACATGGTGTAGGAGAAATTCCACTTTTGGTGTGATAGTTGTCATCACATACCTCGTTGTGTGTGAGATCCACCTTTCGTGCTCTTATCACATTATCATCCCAATCCAATGCACATAATTTATTGCATATTGGAGGATGATCCACATTTGGTGGACATGTGATTACACCTAGCATAGGAGATAGCTTATCAGCTCCTTATCATTGTCTCTTATCTCCTTTCCTATATAAGGAGGCCTATTATGTAATCATTTCATTCATTAAACATTAATCATTGAAGGTGAATTCATTGGATCTATTCAATCCATCATTGCATTCATATTTTCTCTCTTGTGCTTTTCTTCAACCTCTAGATCCTTGGTTCAATATTTTCTATTTGCAAATTCTTACAGAATCAAAAGGTTTCATACATGATTATATATGTCAGTTTAATGACTGACAATCCAACCTTTTTGCTTAATCCACAACATGAAATACATTAAGTTAAAAGGTTAGATTCAATAAAAGAATGTCCCTTTGATAACTCTTGGCCTTCATACCTATATCCACCCATAACAATAAATCATTAGTATGCAAATATTCGTTTAAACTCTTTCTTTCTTTTTTGTTCATTCTTTTCTACATTTCTAAATGTATAGAAGTCTTTTATTTGGAATGAGGATTCAGATCCTCTATTGCTCAATCTCAGGACTGAATCATATTTCACTTTTCTCTTGTAGGTACGTTCAAGGATGTGGGACCCTATCATCTCAAGAGTCAAATGTCCTCCATTATTAGGCAATGGATGATCTGACTTTCCTTCTTCTCCATCAAAACTTATGTTCATTGAATAGTCTCACAATAGGAAATGATAATCATGCCATTGTTTCTCTTAGGAATAATGTATTCATACTAAGGATTACTTTTCCCATCATGAAATGCATTTAGATTTTCAACCTAGGGACATAGACTTGAAATCAGACAACACAGTTTGTGCACTAAGTCCCTCAAAGAGTCATACTACCTATGCTGTAGGAAGATAAAATGCATGAAAGAAAACTATACTATTGTTGTAGGAAAGTAAGCACACTTAACTACTTAATGAAATTACTACTGAAAGCTTGTAAACTTAACCTAATCCTATTTTTCAACTCAAAGCATTCACTAGGTCTATCTCTGCAAGGGTTGCAGGAACATTCACATTAATAATGCTACAGGAGTAAAATAGTAACTTCTACTTGAAAGCACGGGAAAATGCAAAAAGCAATTATACCCTATCCTAATCTACTCCACCTCCCAAGTGGGCCCCCTTGGTTGGCTTATGCTAACTACTAACATAGAAGATACTTCAAAATCACTCTTTCATTATATTCTCATAAACTGATTACATAGTAATGGAACAATACATGAAAACATAAAGGGTAGTTCTGCTATGCCAAACACAACATTCAAATGTATTTTCTCATTACACAACTAAACCAATCAAATCCTTTTATATAGAGGGTTGATGCTTATTGAAAGCATAAAATTAAGTTTTGACCAAGTCTCACCATAGAAGAAGGAAATATAACAACCACGACAAAGTACAATAAAGTTCAGATAACTGATTTTAACAGAATAATGAGCTCCGAAGAAATATCGTAGAGTTGTTTCCTATATTCTCTGGAATGATGGCTCCTTTCTAGTAGAGACATGATCCTCGATGCTGTGATGGATTTCTCCATCATAGCTAGAACTTCAACACCTCTTCTTTAATGTAGTCAATCCACTCTCCAGTTGCTCCTTGTTTTCCTGGCAGGTTAGTAGCATGCAGTATGTATACAAGTCAACTAGTCAATTCTTACCCAAATATTAGAACATAGATCAAAGTAGCTATATGAAGTACTACAATTTATATATAATGTTTAGCAAAACATGTCATATCTAACTACCCATAATCTTGGTGGTTCTAACTGTACTTATCACAAGTTCACATCGTTATAGGTCCATGAATGTATTGGAAATGTTTTAGCAAATCATAAAGATTATCACAAAATAGAGACAATAAATTGTCTCATCATCTACCCCCTAACAAACATAATGCTTTTCCTCAAGCATTACATTTTTTGGCTATAGATCTGAAATCACCAACACTTGTCTTTCCCTTCTTCCCACTCTTAAAAGTATAATAGAATCATCTTGTCATCGCCTAGTAATCTATGCGATGTTCCTCCTATAGATGGTCTAGTCTAGTAGCGTTGATATCATACAGTGGCCATAAGAGCGTTGGCAGTTGGAAAGATAGGGGAATCCACAATTCTCTTCTATTCTATCATCCTAGCTTCATGTACCTGGTTGCTCTATTCGCAGTTGCTTCAAAATTCATTGAGCTATGTGGCTTAGATTTCTTAAAGGCCTCTGGTAGCCTATTCCATCTACTTCTTACCTTGACAAGAGCTCTCTGAAATGAAAAATAGGGTAATCCTTGATATTCCCTATAAACCTTGTCTCTGATTGCAAAGACCTTTTCTCTGATTTCAGGTTTTGGCCTTCCATAGGTTAGGTTAAGCCAATCTCTTAGGAGGACATCAAGTTTGCTTGATTCAACCCTTAAGGGTACTGGTTTAGACTTTTCTAGGTCTCTATAGTTATTCAATTGCCTATCATAATTTGCTTCATTATGCATCCATGACATTAGGGCTCTCAAATGGATATCTCCTATGTAAAGCAAAGGGTTTCATTCAGTTTCATGAGGAATGACAAAATTATGCAGATAGAGCTCATAGAATAAGTTATGTTGCCATGAAGGAAGGGTCTAGTACAATCCATATAATTCTTGAGCTGATTTAAACTCACATTTTATATCCTTCATATTCATCATTAGCTGAAATAAGAGGAACTACTCTTTCAAATAGATGGCATAAACTCTGGGAGATGGTCTACAAGCTATAACCTAATCAGCTAGTTTGAGAGCATGATTCATTTGTTGCTTCTTCTTCTTTAATTATTCCTTAAGAACTTCTATCTCCTCTTGTTGCTCATCTATCTCTTTTTGCATTTTGTTTCTTTCTTGTTTCCACCAAGTTTTCTGGAAGACAAACTGGTTATATAAACTGAAGATGATAGATTGTAATGTTGGAGGGCCAAATTCTTGCAACTAGGTACTCTATTTTCTCTTTTCCTTAGAAGTCTGTTCAAAATATTCAGTAAACCATGTTTCTTTGTAAGGCACAACATACATTTGGGAATAAACTGGGTCTGGTGGAGGAGTCATCTGGACATCTTCAATAATGTTTTCTTGTGCTACGTTAGGGTTTTCCTCAGGTGCACCTAGATTATCATGTGATATGTTACCACAAGGTTCTTGCGGATTTTGGGGAGATGAAGGCACTTCTATTTTCTTAGGGGAATTGTCAAAGATATACTCCACAAAAGGCTCCGTGGTAGGTTTTTCTAATGGAACACTTGGGTTTTTTGGGGAAATTGGAGACACTTGTCCTCGCATCGAAGGACTTCTCTGCATAGTTGTTTTCACAACCTCTACAGTCTTCTTTTTGAGGGTTCTTTTTGGCCTTTCTGCTGCAGGAATAGATGCTGCAAGATTCAACCTTTTTCTTTTACTTTTTGGAACCGCAAGGTTTTGAACTTCACTTTCAAGGCAGGGGTTTCTTCTCTAATTTTCCATTTTCCTTCCCTTGTGGAAAAAGTAGGAACATTAATTTTTGGAATGGGAAAAGGTATATTTTCTTGAAGTAATTCCAGTTCTTTTTCTTGTGTAGTTATTTCTACAGCGGGCTCAGAAGGTTTTGCATCATTTTCAAGTGGTTGCTCAGCAGGATCAACCTGAGGTTGCAGTATTTTATGCTAGACAAATTCTGACCATGCTAAGGGAGAGACATCCCTAAGGGATTTTTTGACTAGTAGTTTAATTAGGGCATGGTGGGTGACATAATTTTTATTCCCTTTTTGAGTCTCCTCAGCACTAATACTTAGAATATTATACAAAAAATTAGGGACATATACTGGGAGACTATGCCTTATGTAGCTAAGTAGCTTAAAATGATGAGCATGCAAATTTGAAAATATTCCCTCACATGTTAGGTACCTGATAATATGTGTTGCTAGCTCATTGTATGGTGGAGGAAGAGACATTTGTTTGTACCCTTGCTTGCTAATCTCTAGAGGAGGATCACTTGGAAGGGAAAATTGGGCTCGTGATGACCTAGTGTCATGTTCATTGGGGTAATATTACCCAATTGATGGTAACCCAATGACCTCTACTATTCTCTCTTCTATCATGACAACCGTTAAACCCCATACGGTCACCTGCCCTTCCTCAAAAGTATTCATAAACTCAACTGCCACCTCTTCATTAAAATATGATAATTGTAGGAAATAACCCAACCAATCACATGCATTAAACCTCCTAACTGCTTCAATGTTTGCAAGTAAAAGGCCATGATGCACTGGCTCATGTCTCTACAGCTATCCACCCATTTGTTTCCAATATTCTACCTCCAAATTTCTGCTCACCAATTCCTCTGTTAATCTTTCAATCCCTCTTGTTCTGCAAATACCTTATTCCCTTCTTGAATTTCAAATGCTCTTCTTGACAACACATACCTTTCTCTTGCAATTCCTCTGTTATTTTTAGCATGAAACAATAATAATGGCATTTTTATAGAGGACATTATAACTTTAACTGTTAGTTGCCACATAGTTTTATTATAATATTTTTTAGGTCACATCAACTTCAAAAAATTAGGAAATATTTAGGATTTATAGTACGATAAATGTGTGAGAATAAAGGAAATTAATGAAACAAGGCCTAAGTACAGCTTTGAAATGACAAGGAAGTGACAAGGATCGATTAGAAATGACATTAGAACTTAATACACTTCCCCTGCTCCCTACTAAACAATTACAAGTGTCCACACTTGGCATAGGATGGGGAACTAGCGTAACGCTTTAATTATATATTTATTGTAGTACTAAATATAATGACCGAAATCTATGTGCTAAAGGTGGGTAGAGATTTAAAAAGTTATACCTGGTAATTGATTACCGTACGCATGAAATAAAAGGTGGTGAGAGTGAAATGATGTTGGCGGCTGCATGTGTCAGCTGATGTGGCTCTTATTGAAAACATCAAAAATAGAAAAAGTGAATGACGTGGATGGTGAGTGGATGGAAGAGAGAGAAATGAAATGGGTTGGAAAGAAGAATAAAGAAAAGTGAATGGAGAAGTGGACTTCATGTGGCACGAAGTTTTATTATGGTCGTACTTTGAAGGCATGTTATTTTGAAGCTACAGGAAGAAGGTTTTCACCTTCTGCTGTAGGAAGTGTTACGTGTTGCTCTACTGAAGTGTTATTGCTGATTGTTGTAGGAAGTCCTCCTTTGTTTGGGGCTAGTGATACAGGCACAACCAATGTCTATTGATGAGTAGTTTGAATTGCACTAGATCGATTATAGTCAACTGGACTACTCCATTATCGAAGACGTATTCAATTGCATAAGGTCCCAGCCATCTGGTCTGTAACTTGCCTAGAATTTCTTTGAATCTGGAACCATACAATAATGCCAAATCACCCACATGAAACTATTTTATCTTAATATGGGAATCATGCCACCTCTTCCATTATTTTTGTACCAGCTCCGTGTGCTCCAAGGTGGATTTATGCATTTCATCTAAGAAATTGAGGTGCAGAAGGTGTTTTGTCTGTGTTGCAGGAAGATTGATTTTTAATTCTAGCACTGTACGCAATGTCTTGTGCTTGAATTCAATTGGTAACATTGCCGCCTTCCCATATACTAATTCAAATGGAGTGAATCTTGTTATTTTCTTCCAGGTTGTGCAGTAGGCCCAGACTACTTCTGTGAGTTGACTGCTCCAATCTCGTCGATGCAGGTGAACTATTTTTGTTAAGATGGCTTCTATTTCTCTATTTGTGACCTCTGCTTGACCATTTTCTTGGGGATGGTAAGGGCTGGACTTTCGGTGCCTGATATTGTATTCCTTCATTAGTTCATTGACCATATTCTATGTAAACTGTGCTCCCTAGTTAGTTACAAGTTCTCTTGGCACTCCATAACGGGTGAAGATATCCTCATACAAAAAATTTGCTACCTTTTGATCTTGTGCATACTTCATGGCTTTTACTTCCACCCATTTGGTCAAATAATCTATGCATACCAGTATGTAGGATTTCCCATTTGAAGGAGGATCTATTGGACCAATGAAATCCATTCCCCATTTGTCAAATGGTGTTACCACCACTTGTGGGTTTAAGGGAATTTCATCTGATTTGGTGGGACAACCCATTCTATGGTATTTGTCACATTTTCATGTATAGCTGGTTGCATCCTTTTGAAGTGTTGGCCAGTAGTAGTCGATTGTCATGATCTTTAGTGTTGTTCTCTTGGCTGCGAAGTGGCCTCCACATGGCTCATCATGACAAGCGTGGAGTATATCATATGTATCATCCTCTTGCACACACCTTCTCATGATTTGGTCTGGACCAGTATAAAATAAAGCATTGTCAATCTAGGAGAATTGGAAAATTTTCTCAACAAGCATTCGTCTATCCTTTGGAGAGAAATGTGGGGGCATTTTACTAGCTACAAGGTAATTAGCTATGTCAGCATACCATGGATTTTTTATAGCAATATGAAATAGGTGTTCATCAGGGAATGTATCATCAACCATAGTAGCATCTAAGTCAGCATTTTGAATTATGGATAAATAGTTAGCCACTACATTTTCCTTCCCTGGCTTGTTAATAATGGTTATATCAAATTCCTGCAAAAGAAGAAGCCATCTTGCTAACCTACCTCTGATGGCAGGTTTGTTCATTAGATACTTGATTTTTGCATGGTCAATATGAACAAAGATGGGGTAACTTGTTACATAATGGCGGATTTTGTTTAAGGCATAAACTACAACCAATAACTCTTTTTTAATTACTGTGTAATTTGATTCTGGTCCATGTAGGCTCTTACTGATATAGTAAATGGCATTTTCAAGGTTACTAGGCTTTTGTCCTAACACAACACCTATTGCATAGTCTAAATCATCTATATGTATGTGAAATGGGAGAGACCAATCAGGTCCTTTAAGGACTAGTGTAGTTGTTAGAAGTGACTTGAGCTACAGGAAGGAGTCATCACAAGCTGATGTCCATGTAAACTCAACCTCTTTGGTAAGAAAGGTGTATAGACGACTAGCTATTTGACTAAATTTTTGAATAAAACACCTATAATAGCTAGCATGTTCTAAGAAAGATCTTACATCTTTTTGCTTAGTAGTTGTGGGTAATGTGAGAATTACCTCAATTTTGGCTGGGTCTACTTGGATTCCTGCTGCTAAAATGAAATGTCCAAGTACAACACCTTCCTGCATCAGCATAAAACATTTCTCACTATTGAGAGAGAGATTGTGTTCCTTGCATCTGATCAACACCTTTTCCAGATTCTGGAGAGCTTCTTCAAAAGTGACACCAAATGTAGTAAAGTCATCCATGTATATCTCCATGCAATCATGTGAAATGTCAACAAAAATACTAATTATAGCCCCCTGGAATGTTGCTAGAGCATTACACAACCCAAATGGTAGGACATAATATGCATAAGTTCCCTAGGGACATGTGAATGTCATCTTTTCCTGATCCTCTAGAGTAATACTAATCTGATTGTATCCACTATATCCATCAAAAAAAGAAAAATACTTTTTACCAGCTAAAGTATCAATGACTTGATCAATGAAAGGTAAGGGGAAATGATCTTTCTTTGTGGCTTTTTTTAATTCCCTATAATCTACATAGATTCTCCATTTACCCCCCTTTTTTGGCACTATGACCAAATGTGATACCCATTTGCTATTAGAGATCAGATATATAAAGCCAACATCTAGCAGCTTTTGTAACTTTGTTTTGACTATCTCTCTCAATGCTGGGTTAATCCTCCTTTGAGGCTGGCGGAGTGGTAGACTTCCTTCATTAATATAAATCCTGTGAGTACAATGTATGGGGCTCAATCCCTTCATATCCCCATAGTCCCATGCAAAGGCTTTTTCATGTGTTTGTAGGAGTTTGGTTAATTTCTCCAACTGTTGTGAGGGCAGCTTGTTATTAACATGAAGGGCATGATCCTTGGAAAGCTCAACAATAGTGGTAAGGTTAAGCATGGATACTTCAGAGATAGGACTTGTAAATAATTCATAGGGTAGTAATTGATGGATAATATTGGGTTTTGATGGCAAAACACAGTCCTCAACATGGTCCTCATAGGTAGTTAACTCCAACACAGAGCTCTCAGAAATGTCTTTGATCACAACACAATCATTATTAAGGATGCTCCTAATCACTGCATATTCCTCTTGCAAATTTTGAAAAGACTACCTATGTAACATCATGAGATGAGCCACAAAGTTCAACTCTTCTTCCCCATCTCCTAAATCTAGCCATATAGGGGTGCTTAAATCCGGTCGGGGTTGAGCTAGAGGATATAATGCTAGTTTCTTAGTTGCTTGCCCATATGAAATTGTCATGTTCCCTGATCTACAACTAATTTTGGCATCAACTGTTTCTAACCATGGACATCCTAAAATAATAGGGTAACCAACAAGATTGACCTTGAGTGATAAAATCATGAAATCAGTAGGATATTCCCAGAAATCTAAGGCAACTATTTTGTCTTCTATCATCCCATTAGGGGTGATAGTAGAACTATCTGCAAGTTGCAAGATTGTTGGAGTAGTTCGCAATCCTTCTATACTCAGTTTATTCATAGTATCCTTAGTCATTACATTAATGCTAGCACCTAAGTCTCTTAAAGCATTTTTGACAGATTGACCATTAATGATGATATTAACAACCGGGCTCCTAAGATCAGAATACTTTAGAATTACAAGATTTCCCAACATAATATCAACTAGCTGTCCTATAACATGAATTGTTTTGGGATCTATTTTCTTTCATCTAGGCTTTTTGAGACAAGCTTCCTTGATTGATTTTCCATAGATAGGAACATCTTTAGTGGCTTGAAACAAAGGAATCTGGATATGCATACTTTTTAGTTGGTCAATGATATCAAACTGTTGGTCTTCTTTGGGTATAGGTTTATCCAGGCTAAGCCTAAGAGAAAAAGGAGGTTTTATTGAGGTTTGAACATTAGCTAGATTGGAGAGATTGGTTGGGGAACTGTATTTGGCAAAGCATTCTCTAGAAGTGGTATTGATGCTGCAGGAAGGTTTGGCACTTCTGTTATAAGAGGGGGTTCAGGTGCAGGCAAGGTATTACTTGATCTTAGGTGTATATCAGCTATGTTGAGTGCATAAGTAGGGTACTATTGAGCATTAGTAACATACATTTGTTGTTGTTTTTGTTGAATATTTGGATTTGGTTGTGGCTGAGTAGGTAATTGTGTTTGCTTTTGAGGACCTGTATTTGCAAGTGGTGGCATAATTGCAGGTGGATTCACTAGAGGTGGCAAAGGTGGATACCCAGGATTCTGATTAGGCCATTGTTGAGGTCCTCTCCACTGGTTATTGGGTTGCCAATTTCCTTGTGGAGATTGCCATTGGTTTGGAGGTTGTGGCCATTGGGGTTGTTGTGGATTACCCCACTGGTTCTATTGATTATTGGGCCATGCACTATTCCAAGTAGATTGAGTATACTGAGGAGGGCTTTGGACATTTTGGTTTTGCCACTGACTATTATAAGGATTTGAAATTTTTAGAGGGTCTTGAGGCATACCTTTTCTCATGGCCCATGGCTAACATTGAGCAACAAAGAACAATTGCTCATCCTCTCCTATCTTTAAATACTCAGTTGGAAGGTGTTGATTCTATAGGTTCGCGACCAGCTTGCAGTGACAATCCTTCATTTTCTTGTGACAATGGGGACAATATTCAGTGAGTTGTGCCTTTGCGTTTGCATGTTTATTCTTGGAAGTCATCGTGTCCAGGTGTGTAATGACATCATTAATGATGTCTTGCTTGAAGTCTAATAGCAGGTTTGAGATTTCTATCTTGGAAATGCTGGAGCCACTCCCTTTTGCAAGTGTTGGATGGAATCCTCTACCCTTCTTTACTGCTGCTCTGGAATAATTTAAACAAATCTTCTTGAGATCATCCCAAGAAGATTGAGATACATCTCCTCCAGCCATAAGGTCCAATGATTCTAGGCAGTTATCATTCACTCCTCTTAAAAAGATTAACTTTTGTGAATCCTCCTACATCGCATGTTGAGGATTCTTCTAAAGATTGTATAAGAAGTGTGATATGTAGTCCTCCAGGGTCTCATCTTCTTTCTGTGACATTCAAAAGATGTCATCTCCTTTTAAATCACCTCCTTTGTAGTATTCCTTATATTTTTATAGAAACAAATCTCTCATCCCATCCCAATCAGTTACTGCATTTGCTCCTAAGCCCATGAACCATCTGAGAGTTGACTCCTTCAATGTTGCTGGGAACAACTTAAGCTTATGACTATTAGTGTTATAGTCAAAACTTTGACACAAAATTTCAAATTTGAACAAAATGGTGTCAGGGTCCTCAGTAATAAGGCCATAGAACTTTGTAAGGGCTGAAGCAGGTATGTTTTTGAGATTAGGATTGTTGATAAGGCTTGGAATAGGAAATGGAAAGGTAGGAGCTACCATTACTGGGGGTGTTGGGTAATAAAACTACAACTGGAAAGTATTATTAACCAAAAGGTTTTGGCCAACAGGTGGTCCTGGATTAGAACTATCAAGGAAACTGGCTAATATCTCTGCGAAAGGGAGAAGGTCAAATGGATCAAGAGGATCTCCTTTTGTTGAAGATGATGCAACAAACTCAGGACTTGCATCAAGAAATAGTAACTCAAGTTCTTCAAATTCTTCTTTCAGTTTAACAGGTTCTTTTGGGAGAAATCTGCCATGAAAATCTCGCCTTCTTTGATGCATGTAAGTGAGTTAATGAACTTGTGAAGGAAGTCCACAAGTACTAACTATTGACTAAGAACAAACAACTCTCTTAAAAATGAATGACTCATTAAGGTTCTCAGTTTGACAACATCCCTGACAAAGGTGCCAAAAATGAATAGTCTCACAATAGGTAATGATAATCATGCCATTGTCTCTCTTAGGAATAATGTATTCATACTAAGGATTACTTTTCCCATCATGAAATGAAATTAAATTGTCAACCTAGGGATGTATACTTGAAATGGGACAGCACAGTTTGTGCACTAAGTCCCTCAAAGAGTCATACTACCTATGCTGCAGGAAGATAAAATGCATGAAAGAAACCTATGCTATTGTTGTAGGAAAGTAAGCACACTTAACTACTTAATAAAATTACTTTTGAAAGATTGTAAAATTAACCTAAGCCTATTTAGCAACTCAAAGCGTTCACTATGTCTATCTCTGCAAGTGCTGCAGGAACATTCACAGTAATAATGCTACATGAGTAAAATAGTAACTTCTACTTGAAAGCACAGGAAAATGCAGAAATAAATTCTACTCTATCCTAATCTACTCCACCTCCCAAGTGGCCCCCCTTGGCTGGCTTCTGCTAACTACTAACACATAAGATATTTCAAAATCATTATTTCATTATATTCTCATAAACTGATTACATAGTAATGGAACAATACATGAAAACATAAAGAGTAGTTTTGTTATGCTAAACACAACATTCAAATATATTTTCTCATTACACAACTAAACCAATCAAATCCCTTTATATAGAGGGTTGACCCTTATTGAAAGCATAAAAGTAAGTTCTGACTAAGTCTCTCCATAGAAGAAGGAAATATAACAACCACGACAAAGTACAATAAAGTTCGGATAACTGATTTTAACAGAATAATGAGTATTGAGGAAATATAGTAGAGTTGTTTCCTATATTCTCTGGAATGATGGCTCCTTTTCAGTAGCGGCATGATCCTCAGTGCTATGATGGATTTCTCCATCATAGCTGGAACTTCAATGCCTCTTCTTTAATGTGGTCGATCCACTCTCCAGCTACTCCTTGTTTTCCTGGAAGGTTAGTAGCATGCGGTATACAAGTCAACTAGTCAATTCTTACCCAAATATTAGAACACAGATTAAAGTAGCTATATGAAGTACTACAATTTATATATAATGTTCAGCAAAACATGTCATATCTAACTACCCATAATCTTGGTGGTTCTAACTGTACATATGACAAGTTCACATAGTTATAGGTCCATGAATGTATTGGAAATGTTTTAACAAAGCATAAAGATTATCACAAAATAGAGACAATAAATTGTCTCATCATTCATTCAACATTTAATCTTTAGGAATGCATAGTTTTGATGGCAGCCACAACTTGTGTGGTATCTTTATGTACTTTTTTCTCCATTTAGTTAATGAAAAGAATGATCCATAATGTGACATGTACTTTTGATACTGCTTTGTAAACAATATTGCATAGCTTTTAGTTATTCTCTTGCATAAATGAAAAAAGAAATGATATTTTCTTAGTTGAATTTGTACCTTTTCTAGTTTATTACTGCACTTTATTCCAATTCAAACAAAACACATGAAACTTTAAAAGTTTAAAATGAAACAAAATGTACCTTCACTTAGTTTAAATAGCTACCTACATTTGCCAATATTTATTGGATGCAAAAAATGGTAACATATCTAGTGATATCTTTGGGTGGTTTTCCTGCTAAACCAAAACAGACCAGTTGCCTTTGCAATCCACTTGGGCTCATAGTCTTCTCTAAACTTAGTAAAATGAAAACCTTCTCCAAACCAAAACTAGAACTACACAATTGCTGAAAAAATCTAAACACACCAAGTTGAAATTGAAACATGTTCTTAGTGAAACATAAACACATCCACTGTATGACCTTGTAGTGCTATAGACCAATGCTTATCATATGAGGTAGTGGATATTAATCCATGTTTGATGTGATGGGTATTGATCCATATCATTATGATGTTGCCCAATAGTAGTGTTTCCAGTCTCATAGCACACAACTAAAAACTAAAAAAGAATGTTGTTGTTATGTGTGATGACGAAGAGAATGAATATTTATGATATAGGGCAAAGAGTGATGACTCGTTCTAGGTCTGCCAATTTTTGTTGGATGCAAAAAATGGTAACATTTCTAGCGACATCTTCAGGTGGTTTTCTTTCTAAACCAAAACAGACCAGTTGCCTTTGCAATCCACTTGGGTACTGAGTCTTCTCTAAACTTAGTTTATGAAGACCTTCTCCAAACCATAACTAAAATGACACAATTGCTGAAAAACTCTAAACACATCAAGCTGAAACTGAAACATGTTAATGAAACATAAAACACATCCACTGTATGACCTTGTAGTGCTATAGACCAATACTTATGATATGAGGTAGTGTATATTAATCCACATTTGATGTGATGGGTATTGATCCATATCATTATGATGTTTCCCAATAGCAATGTTTCCAGTCTCATACCACCACCATGCAACTAAAAAATAAAAAAGAATGTTGTTGTTATGTGTGATGACAAAGAGAAGGAACATTTATGATATAGGGCATAGAGTGATGATTCGTTCTTTATGTGATGGATGCTCATTCTAGTCCTTGTAATGCCCCTCCCATTTTTTGCTTTTTAGTTTTATTGCCAAACTCTTTTAGGCCATTTTCATGTGTCTGTTATTTATTTTAGGGATATTTGAGGTTTATGAATGTATGGCATTTTATTGAATAATCATGAATTAGACATTTTTGAGTTATTTTCATGTTGATTGGATGCAAATGATGATTTTATTTATATGTTATGGTTAATTAATTTTGATGACTTATATGTTAGGATATCATTGATGCTTATGGTTTTATTGACCCCATACTTGCATGTGTATGGTTGATGTGTATGTTTTATATTTATGTTTGACATGCCTGATGTGGTTGAGGGACGCAATCATAGTTACTTTCTTGCAAGATCCACACAATCAACTGATCCCCACCATTTCTTGTTTATATTTACACATATATGTACATGCTCATCTTTTATGCAAGTTTGCAAGTACCGGGCATCGACTTCCCTGAATTGCCAGGATGAGCATGCCTTATTGCAAAATCTCAATGGTAAGAGAGGGGAGATAACATACAAATCCAAATCCCAACCCAAGCCACTGATTGTTCTAAATATTGGGCAAGTATCTATTACTACACATCCGAATTCGTTAAGGTGACGTGAATTTGTGAGCCCTTGGTGTTTGTTTGATATAGAGTTAGTTGATTTTCGGGTTTTGGGAGTCAAGTGGATTTACTCATGTGAATTATTTGTTTTAAATAATTAAATTAGGAGTAATTATGAGATTAGAATAGTTATATTTTATGAATATGGAAATATTAGATATAGAGAATATTTAATTATTAAGGTTAATTAAATACCTTTGTTAATTAAAATATTTAATTTAAAGATTTAATTTGGAATAAAAGGGTTTAATTAATTTTTAAATCCAAATACAAAATTAAAGGACACCCAAGCAAATACATCATGAAATTTTTAACAAAGTAATACAAAATCATGTTTTTCTTTAGGGCAACTTTTCTTTATAAATTTCAATATTTTCATAGTGCTCCTCCTTTATCTGCAAGCTGGATTTTTCTTTACTTAGTTGATCCACAGTACCAAAAATAGATTCCAAGGTTATTAGGCCCTTGGGAAGCTTATTTATTTTCAATTGAATATACTAATCTTCATATTGCTCTTTTAGTTTCAATTGGTTAGTGTTTGAAAACTCAGCTTCTTCCCTTAAAAAAATTACTATTTGCTAGTCTGAATAAAAAACTTGCCAACTTTCAACATTGTTAGATACAAAAGACCTACAAATCACATTAACTTACTATTTTCCTCTATTATTAATGATTTTAGATGGTATATCATATCGAGCACCTATGGCTGCAAGCCTATCAACGTATTTATTCTGATTTCTAGGAATAAACAACAAATTAAATGCTTGAAAATATTCAATAAGGTCCCACACCCTATTCTTATAACACTTTAACAAATCATTTTTTGTAGTGTGGATGCTCCTTACTAGATTAACATTGAGTTCCAAGTCTCCATATACCTGTAAATAGCGAACACCTCTTTTCCTTGCCCATTGCAAACCTTGGATTAAAGCTTCACACTCAGCTACATTATTAGTACAACTAAAAGTAAACTCAAATGAGGATTATTAATTATCATCAAATGGTGAAACCAACATACAACAACCCCCCGCACCAACCTTACTTCATGAACCATCAAAAAATATTTTCCAAACTCTATTATCTTGTTGGTCTGAAATCTAATCTACACTTTTAACTACATTTGGCAAGAAATCAGTAGTCCTATGAATCAGATAATTACCTAAATTAACCTCTTCTAGCTATTCTTCTTGAACAATAAGAATTTTTTTAGTTGCCCCCTTGTCTAGTAGGATATTTGAGATATCCCCCACTTGGGTTCCTTCCTGAAAGGCAACAAGAACTTCTTCTAGATAAAAAAGGACAACTATTGATTCCTTTTTACCACTTGGAACAAATGGTTCAATACAATCTTTTGCTATTGGTTCAGATGGAATAGTTACTTTGGTTCCATACCTGGTCCTAAAAAACATGTGAGACCAATCAACAGATAAATACCCTCCTATTTTTTCTATAAAGTTTCTATATAGGAAAATGGAAACATATGAAGGTAAATCAAAGATATAAACATCCAGTGGAACTGAAAAACTAGGACATGCATGCAAAGTTAAATCCATATTTCTTATTATACCAATGTTATCAATAGCAGTCTCATCTAGTTGCATTGTTGCCTTCTTTATTATCTCATACTTTAAATCCAACTGGTCTACAATCTACTTGGGCATCATAGAAATACTAGCACTAGAATCAATCATGCATTTATGTAGTAGGTGTTGTCCTATAATTATCATCACATAGTGTTTTAACTAGATTAGGATGTTGTTGAATGCTTTTGGTATTTGTAGCCAACATAACTTTAGGAATTTGTTAATCTAGTGCTTCATTAGATAAAGTAAGCATTTGCAGGGCCTCCTTTAATATATCCTCTTTCTCAGGAAGGGCCAAAGAATCCCAAATAGACACATGAACATGTTTTTTCTTCAAATGATCAACAATATTAAAATTGTTGATACTAACCTTTTGTTGTACTTTTAGAACAACAACCTCCTTTTGCATTTGTACTTGTTGAACTGAGGCTTTTTGGGCTTGAACTTGTTGTATCGCTTATGATTTAGGCAAGATCTACACTTTTGTACATTAGAAGGTCTAGCTTGACCTTGAACACCTAAATTTTGTTGATTTTTACTTTAATCATCTTGTTGGTTTTCATCAGCAACCTTTTCTTTGGATCCCATGCTAGCTGCTACGGGCAAGTCCATGTTTGATTCTGATCAATATACACAACAAAAACTTCATCTTGATCAAAATTAATTAAGGTAATCTTGGAGTTACCTTGTTGATTTTGACTATTTTACTGCTCGTTTCCTTCTTGTGGAACACTTGGCTGGGTTGCCATCTCCTCAAGTAATTGTTGATGCCTTGTCTCTAGAACATTAGAACAATTGAACTAGGAATGATATTGATTACAAGTAACACACCATTCCTCATCTTGAGCTAGATTATTTAGAGGTGGAACATGCACTTTTTCTTTTGAAGTGCTTAGAATCAAAGGATTGTAGGGCTGACTAGTCTTTTGTGTGAAATTTCTTCCTTGACTCTGATTGGCAGCCTGATAACTAGGGATATTCTACTATTATTGTGTTTATGCCTTAGGCCTATTTTGTTGATTTTTTTGCCTCTCCAAGTTAGTAATTTTATTACCATATGTTTGCAAAGTTCTCATCATACTCTCATTTTTCTCTTTAAGCCCTTGATTTTCCTCTTTCATCTCTCTGTATGGAGCTATAACTTCATGTTCCTTTGTTGCAACTTGGGTATTAAATATTGGAATAGTTGCTACCAAGTGGTACAACATGTGCATTTGGTTGAATTTATGCAAAATAAGGCATAAGAGGTCTAGGAGGTAACTTACTAGCTTGGATCAAGCTATTTTCAGTACTTATAGCCACATCAAATGCACCTAGTAGGGTGTATCCTCCCATGGATTGAATCTAAATTGAAATGTTGCTATTGAATACTTTAAGGTAGAACAAAAAGGCATAATCATTAGAATTCTTAATTGATAATGGAATTATGTCCCAAGTCTTCTGAAAATAGAAGTTAAAATATGAAATATGCTCGTTATGATGCCTTTTAATTGTAGTCAACTACTCCACCAAAGAAAAATGATCTAATTTGTCCTCAAATTGAGGATTTAGTAAAGTCCCTAAATCATCCCTTGCTGCTACAAAGTTAACTGGTAACCCCCTGAACCAAATCAAAGCCTTTCCTTTTAATGAAGCAACCAATAACTTCAAAGCTAAGTCTTGATGAGTAACGTGATGCAAACCACACAAAGTGGCCACATCCCTTATATGTTCAACAAGTGAAACGTGATTTTACCACGTAAAAAAGGACAAACATTTCAAAGCAGCAGGAAGAATATCATGATGCGTTGCAATATTCAAAGGACTCCCTGCATCAAAAGCCACAAAAGACAAATTATGTGCCGTTGGTGGTGTTACTTGTTAAACTTGATTTACTACAGTAGGCTGAGGTTGAATAACTACTGGTAATGGACCTGCAACCTCTGGAATATGACTTTTAAATGCTATTAATTCCAAACCAGATTTACTAGGAGCACCAGAACTACTAGGAAACTCAAAATCTTTTAGAGACACTAAAAGCTCACAATCTCAGACAACTATGTTATGCAAAAATGATTCCAATGACAAGACCTAATATTTTTGCACATTAAAAGGAAAACAATAATGTTTCCTCAATTTCCAGCCTAAAAATGTAGGAGACAATCATGGACCTGCATTCACATGTATAAATTATGCATTTAATAATAAAAGAGCTTACTTAAATGAAAGTATAACCACAACACTCAAGAAAAATCCCATAATAGTGCCGAATACAAAACAAATGAGAAGGAAATCTATATCTCCATAAATTTGATGATAAAAATCCTGTGACAATATGCTCAATACAATAGGCCAAAATCTATAATGTACAAAAAATTGGCTAAAATAATGAACCTCTAAAAATTACAAAAGATTAGACTTCATAGGAAATTCGAGCAAAAATGGAACTCAAGCTAAACTACACTCTAAAAATGATAAAAATAAGAGCCATTCTTGAACCTGACCAAAAATCATGCACACAATGGTGTAAAACTAAGAGAATCTGCATGTAAACTACCTCAAAACCCTCAAAATGCATGTGCATATGGATAATTGAATTCGAATTGCCTCAAAATTGCCAAAAATAGGCACAATTAGTTCTCAAATTGATGAAAGAAAAAGAAAATCCCCCTTAGCCTGTTTGCATGCGTGGGAAAACAAAAATGCCCTCCTAGGCTGTAAAATGAACTCCATGTCTAAAAATAAACTTCATCCACTGGAAAATGAATTCTACAAGAACTCCAAGTTTACCCACTTTTGCATAAATAATCAATAATTATTACCTTATAATTTTGACAATCAATTATTGTTATTTCACAATAAAATACTCTATGTAAATATATTATTCTCCAAAACATCCTATTATTATTATTATTATGTATCAATATTTAATATTTAATAGATAATGAAAATAGTATTTATTAAATATTACATATATTAAAACATAATAATAATAGGATATCATTATTAATTAACTTATTTATAGTATGTACTATGCAGACAATGCATAATATATGTAAGTTAATTAATAATAAAACAATATTACTAAGCCCATATGAATTTGTGGAGCATAATGATAATATATCCCATAAAAATATCCAAAAACAAGGCATTTATCGATGAGAATAAAATAGGGTTTGCAACCCTAATTTGTCATTTCACTTCACTTTGGCATTTCGTTCTAGAAAATTCTCTTATTACGGTGCCTCTCTAAAGTTTTTTGGGACATTTTCTTCAACCCTTTATGTGGACTACCCACTGGTAAGCTCCATTTATTATGCATCTTTCTATAGATTTGCATTGTTATTTGAGGATACTCTAAAACAACATGAGATAGACATATTATTCATATTGGTCGTAGTTGTCTTGCTAAGAATAAAGGTTTTTTGATGCACTTCTGGGATTAGATTTTGATATTTGCTGAGGATTTCTTCTTTTGATGTCTTTGTGGGAAGTGTATCTGACTATCACAAATGAAAAAATATTTATGTATATTATATTATTTCCTTCGAATCTCTATAAACATGGGGAAACCAATGAGATTGTATGAATTTCTCTATCATGACACTTTTTCCTTTGAAAGCTCCACTAGATACTTAATACTAGAGTTTCTGATAAGGGTTTTGATTTTCAATATATGTTGTGAGTCTCTTTTGTTCATATGCTTGCAAAATCTTTGCAATTTTCCTATTACTATAATAGACTGAGACTAAAAATTTCAATGCTATTTGAGTTTGAACATGGGTATTTACAATTTATTAATGTTTTGCACCTGGATGTATATTATACCTTGTTGTCACTGTCATGGGTTTTGAGGGTTTTTCTCTTTGTTCTAAAAGTGTAATACCCCTTCCATAGTTTACTTTTGAGTTTATTTGGCCAGACTCTTTTAGGCCACTCTTCATGTTGATTATCTGCATATGATGATGTTATTTATATGTATGGTTTTATTGACCCCATACTTGCATGTGTATGGTTAGCGTGTATGTTTTAATTTTTTGTTTGACGTGCCTGATGTGGTTGAGGGAAAAATTCATAGTTACTTTCTTGCGAGATCCAAATGATCGACTGATCCCCGCCATTTTCTATTATATATCTATACATGTATGTACATGCTCATATTTTATGCAATATTTTAGGCACCAGGCATTGACTTCCCTAAATTGCTAGGATGAGCATGCCCTATTGCAATATCTCAATGGTAAGAGAGGGGAGATAACATATAGGCCCAATCCCAACCCCAACTATTAATTGTCCTGAAATAGTAGACAAGTATATGATTTTCTATCTATCTGGATTCATCAAGGTGACATAAATTTGTGAGCCCTTCCTTTAGGCTTGATTGTTGCATTTTGGTTTAGTCAGTTTTGCTTCATGGTTGCATGTCATGTGGTTTGATGTGGTATTGGTGTTAAAATAAATTGAGAAATTAATTAAGATTAATTAAATGAGATTAAATAATTACACCTTATGATATATTCAAATATTAAACATAAGGTTAAATAATTAATGATAATTAATTAATTACCTATGTTTAATAAATAATTTAATTGCAAAGTCAAAATTAATTAATTAAGAAGTTTAATAATTATTAAATAAAAAATTAAATTTAAATGTGTAATTTGAGTTAAGTGGGTATTAGTTGAGTTCCATATTTTAAATTAATTAAAAGGTTAAGTTCTACTTTTATATTGATGAATTATTTATGTTCTAGATGACCTTCTCATTGTCTTACCCCCGCTTTTTGTTGATTGAAGCTCTTGGTAATCAACTTTATCTCTTTTGGACCTTGTTTACACTTTTCTCAGGTACAAAATCACTAAATTTGCAATAAAACCAAACTGATAGAGTCACCAAGTGTTGAAAATAATACCTCCTTGAAGGCTGGAATCTGTTGTCCACACGAAAATAGCAACAATAAATATAGCTCGGAAGAACTGTGAAGTAGTTCGTTGTCCCTCCAGGTGTGCCAAAAATTATTGTCAATTAGGATTGTGCCAATAACATGATGTAGAATCTATCTATCCTATTGGAACATGGAAACACTCTTAGGATGTGGGTATCCTATGGCGAAAGTGAATTTCTGGGATTAAAAGGCCATTTCCTTTATGGTACTCACCTATACTAAATCTAGACGAGAAAAGGGATAGAAGGAATGCTTGTGAAATTAATAACTTAAAATAAATGGGTGATGCACCAAGGTAATACATGATTTGTAGCTGAATAAAATCCACCAAAATCTTTTAGAGACACTAAAAGCTCATAATCTCAGACAACTATGTTATGCAAAAATGATTCCAATGACAAGACCTAATTTTTTTGCACATTAAAAGGAAAACAATAACGTTTTCTCAATTTCCAGCCTAAAAATGTAGGAGACAATCATGGACCTGCATTCACATGTATAAATTATGCATTTAATAATAAAAGAGCTTACTTAAATGAAAGTATAACCACAACACTCAAGCAAAATCCCATAATAGTGCAGAGAAAACTTTAGTGGCGATTATTCGCCATTTGGCGAATGTCGCCCATCGACATCCTACAATTTGGCGAATAAATTGCCCATATGGGACTGACCCCATCGCCCCGCATTTATGAAGATTGGGTCCATTTCCCGGGTCCATCGCCAAACGCTATATTAAATTTTGTCCATTTCTTGCACATTTTCGCCAATGGCATATACGTCTTGGGCACGATATATTTTTCAAATTCGCCTATAATTTCAACGCGGCCCCAAATGGATGGCCTATATTCACCCGTAGTTATATATAAATATTTTTTAGGCGGCCCCAACTTCGCTAGTTATTTTACTGACGCGTGTCTTAAACCGATGGGTTTTCGCCACCTTTATTAATCATACCAAGGTACTGGCGACCCATAATCACCTAGGAAATAACATAAGACATGTTATCATTATGCGGGCTTCGCCAAATATTTGGACACTGACCTAATACCTCCCGCCCAATTCGCCAAAAGAGATTAGTATAAATACATTCATACATCGTGTTATTGTACACAATTTGGAATCTTGGATTGGTTCAATTTGATCGATAGTGAATTTCAGACTGTCTCACTATTGAGTCTCGACTGCTTTGGCGAGTCAAAGGTAAGTGATTATTATTCTGAATTTCTGCGACTCTGTAAACATTATATATTATAGTTATGTTGTCATTTGTCACTTCTTCAACAAGTAAACATTTTTTTTACATATTTTTATCACTAGGCTGGTAGCCAATCGAGATGTCAAACAAGAATAAGGGTAAGGCTCCGGCAGATGGGGAAAGCCAAAAGAGGCCAACAAAACACAGAACCTTATCATCGTACTTTGGTCATGGTCGTGGCAATGTTTTTGGCCAAAATAGGGAAGCTAGTGTTACTTCATTACAAGAAGATTTTGAACCTGAGGCTGAACCTTCACGACATATTGAAGAAGTCAGCAAACCTGATATCTCAGATCACGATGAACTTGAAAAAGATTTTCAGTTAAATACCCAGAGTAGCCATAATGATATAATCGACTTGGATGAGACTGAGAATGTTAGAAAAGATGATGGTGCAACTGCAGGGAAGAAAAGAAAATCCAAATCAAAGAATGATAGACTGTGGGATATGTCGAGGAATTTTCAAAAAGATTGGGTGTCAACATATCCATTCATTGAACCAGTGCCTAATCCAATTGAAGGGGAACCTCCGGTAGAATGCAGATGTAAGATTTGCAGCGTGATAAATAAGAAGGAAAAGAGGTTGCAGCTAAAAATTGACATCATAGAAAAGCATATTGGTAAAGTTTACGAAAAGAAAACCATAGCTGGAGTTCAAAAATCAGTGATAAGATGGAAAACAAAGGAGGAATATCAGCATGTTAGGAATGCAGAATTATATGAATTTTAGCATAATATAAAGACGAAGCCTGGTGAAGTTAAAGGCTCTATTGAAGCTTGTTTTGGAAAAGCATTGGAAGTAGAACTAATGGGAAAAGCTATTCAGTTAAGTGTTGTGTTTAATATTGTAGACATGGAAAATTGGCAAAGGCTTAAATCAATCAAAAGGTGCATCAAGTCATCAAATAGCACTAAAAATCAATAAATGGAACAAAGGCAATTCAAATCAAAGAAAAATTCAATTAAATGATTAAATGATTAAATAAAGCTTGAAAAGGGGAAAAATACTAAGAAATTGATTAAATTCAATTAATGACATAGTTGTTGAAATGAAAAATCAAAATGAACCTCTTACCCTTCATGGTTAAATTTAATTACTTTAATTAATTAATAAATATGAAATTCCCTCAACAAAGGAAAAAAGAGACAAAATGGACACAAATCACTCACTTTTGTTGAAATGGTCCAGCCTTTTGAAACCATTTAAATGTTTGTCCCCCCATTTAGGGACAAAGCAAAGCCAATTGACCTTACCCAAGCATAACCATGGTTATCTCACTCTACCCCCTACCCTTGGGAAAATCTTATAAATAGAAGGCATTTTGAGGCATTATTAATCCACTCCATATCTTTGAATTGCAGCAAAGCTCTTGCAATTTGCATCCACACCACTCACTTAGCATTTTCATTGATAATTAGCTTCAATTGTTGATCATTTTAGAGATTTTCTTATCAAATAGAGCTAGAATTTGATAATTAGATCTATTTTGCATATCATTCTTAGTTCAATTCTCATAATTAGAGTGTCACTAGTGAGGATTTGCAGCTGAGAGCCTCACTTACTACTTCAATTTAGAGAACCATGAGATGTTGATAGATTAATTGTGCATTTGTTAGATTATTTTTCTCTAATTCTTGTTGTTCTTAGTTAATCTTGTAATTTCATGAAGGTGTAAATCACTCACACACAAATGGCGCCCACCGTGGGGCTCTAGGCCTCAAATTTATCAAAATTTCCACGTTATTTGCAAATTTAGGCTAGAATTGCATGATTTTGCTCACTGTTTGCAGGTTACAGGAAAGAAATCACGCCTACCAGGAAAGAAATCACGCCTACAGTAAAGAGATGTCGCTCGCGGAAATTTAGATGTCGCCTGGAGTCTGAACACTCACGGTTCTTACCAGCAGAGTCACGCCCCTGGTTAAAGAAATCACGCCTACAGACATCAGATTATCGCCTAGAGCACAAAGATATGATGCCTTTGGCCATTTTGACGTCGCCTAAAACGAATTAAAAGCCGCGGCCGACGAATTAGTTCACGCCTGGTGTAAAGGGAGTTTCCTGCACTTTGCTTTTTATTTGTCGCTTCTATAATTTGAAATGTCGCTTTCATTTAATAAGATGTCGCTTAGCTAAATTACTTTGTCGCTTTTGGATAAACAGTTTGCGCGTTCATTTAATTTGATATCGCACGTAATCATTTTAATCTCGCTTGAGCCCCTTTTGGTGACGCTCGCGGTTAAATTAATTACGTCTTTGTTAAATTAGATATCGCCTTTAGCAAAAGAAATGTCGCCTGGTCTAGCATTTAAATGATATCGGAGTAATTGTTGTTGTCGCCTTTATTACAGATTTCACGCGTTCGCAAAATTTAATATCGCACTTGACTATTTTAATCTCGCTTGAGCCCCTTTTGGTGACGCTCGCGGTTAAAGTAGTCACGGCTTTGTTAAATTTAATCTCGCCTGTAGTCTGGATAATGTCGCCTGACTGTATTTTCTCTATTTTGTCAAAATAAGGACTGTATGCTAACTTCACTGTCATTTTTTTTGTCTCAGGTACATGCTCTGTCACAGAAAAGTGCTCAAAATTTTTTTTTTTCTTTTTTGCATGCAAAAAAGAAACAAAAAAGGACGTCCTATTAGAGTATACCTTGCACCTTTTGGATTTAATTTGCAAATATTTGAGTTCAAAAAAAATCAAGAGCATAATCAATTTGATCATTTTAAGCTTTTTGATTTTGGTTTCTCCTCACTTTGTATGAATTTGTGTTGACTAACTTGTTGGTGGAGGGAACGTTTTGCTAAGGTAAGAGAAGGATTTGGAGAGAAAATAAGAAAATCTACTACTTAAAAATGCGCCTAGCCTTTGCTAGCATCGTTTGAGGTATTTTTCTCATCAAGCTTGCACATTCCCTTAGCTTGTGGCATTTCAAAGTTCAAAACATAGTTTAATCATAAAAGGAAAAGAACAAACATTTCAATTCTAAGAATCCCTTTGTCACGGGGTTGAAAAAGAACCAAATTGATTGTGAGTGTTTGGGATAAGGGAAAAGCAATAGGGATATGCTCTTCACTCTTTGAGTGAATCAAATTCCCAAACTTGCTCTACCAAATCCACTTTTCATGCTTTCAAATGAACATGTTTAAAACTTAGTGGGCTCGCCTCCCGAGATTGCCTTAGAAGGGCCGGTGAGAGGGACAGCCCAAAGTGGGATACACTTGCTTTTGCCGCGAGAATCCAACCCACTATAAAATGAAACGCGGGTATCCTTAATGGGGTACACGACAAAAGGATTTTAGCTCTTTCGAACTTCCTCTAGTAGTCCTAATGGATTGTGCAAAATCGTGCTTTGGTGCGTGTGGGAAGCCCCTTAACATACTTGGGGGATGAAAGGCTAAGATCTATTTTGAACGGAAAACTTACTATATAACGGTAAAATAGCAAAAACTACCTAATAGAGCCATTTAAAAGCCAAATTTGTGCTAGGTAGCTTGCTTGGAAGTCTTTCTTGTGATCAAACCCGTGGAAACATTCAAGAATATACACATTAGAATGATCTAGGGATATGGTGAATTATTGATGTGTGTGTTGAGATTGTCTTCAACTTTTCAAACAAGAAGTTCCAAAGTACTTGATCAAAATACAATTAAATTTTTAAATCTTATAAAATTGATCAATACCATTTACCCATTCCAAACCAACCCAACCGGATTGAAATTAAAGAAGGAAGGATTGATCCATAATGATGAGCCTATTTGAGAAACAAATCAATCCTATTATGGAGCATAATTATCAAAGTCAAGATCAAGATCTCCATAGGAATCAAAGCGATGAGGTTTCTGAAGATGACGTTGTTGAAGCATCCCAAAGTCCCGTGTTTTTGGAAATAATGGAATTACTTTTGAAGTGGGATAAAGACACATATTTTCTAGCTTTCGCTCAAGCAGGAGCTAAACTTCCTTATAATTATGACACATCAACCTTGAGAAAGAATGAGGAAAACCAAAGAGATACATCATATAAAATGCCCTTATTAATATCAAACTATTCTTTTCAAAGTGATGAGGTGTCTAAAGATGATGTTGTGAGAGCATCCCAAGATCCCGTGTTTATAGAAATAATGGAACGAATTTTGGATTGGGATAAAGAAGCATATTTCCTAACTTTAGCTCAATCAGGAGCTAAGCTTCCTCGTAATTATGACACATCAACTTTAAGAAAGGATGAAGAAAAGAAAAAAGATACTTTATCTAAAGAGCCATCATTAAGATCAATTTGGCCATTCCTTTATGATGATGGGCCATCTATATCTTCATCCTCCTCACAAAAGGAAGCATTTAAGAGTGATAAACTTATCTTGGATCAAAGGAAATTGCATAATCAACCTATGTGTGATCAAGATAATAAAGAATATGGAGTGAAAAATACCGCTCTCAAGCAAGATCTAATTCAAAAACCTCCATATAGCAAGAGTAATCCATTCATCCTTTGTCCATCTCCTAACAAGGTTTCTCCCTGGATGACTTGTACACCTTTCATCCTTCATCCATCTCCCAAACCTCTATCTAGCAAAGACCCTCCCATAACTAGCATTCCTTTCATTTTTTCTTCATCTCCCAAAGCTCCACAATTATCCAAAATTCCTCCATCAAAGAATGAGCCTAATGATGATACTTTTCCCATTAACTATGTCTACCCTCAAGGGCTACCTCCAGAAGAAACCCAAGCTAACTCACATCTTGCTGCAGATTGTTTCCATGCTTCAAAGATCTTAGAACCCAAAGCTTCATGTGCCTCAATGCCTATTATACCTATTCATGAGGATCCTACACCATTCTTCCAAACATCCCCCACACATATCCAAACATCTACCTTATCCTTAGAAGTGGCTCCGTGTCAAGAAGATAACCCAAAGAGAAAAGAAACAAATATTGATAAAGATCAAGATCAAGATTATATACAAACCCCTCCCATATTTGATGAAGGTCCCATATCCCTTGAACCTTGTGATGATCCCCTTGCATCCTTTCATGTCTTTCAAGATGATATCCTTTCATTCCAAGAACAAAGTACCCTTCCAAGTTCCATATCTTCTCCACTTCCCAAGCAAGATCAAGATATCCCTTCCATAACTTCCAATGAGCATATTGAAAATCAAGAGCAAAATACCTTCGCTACACAATTCGAAGATCCTTGTCAAGATAAAATTATCCCATCATTTCCTTGTCATATTCCTCCATGTTCACCTCAAGAAACCATCATTCTTCCAAATCCCTTGCAAGATAATGAATCCCTTCAAGCTTCAGTTGATTCTATCAAATGTGTTCCTATCAAAGCTACTCATGAGCCTATTGGTATAAAGATAAATCTTAAAGATGAGAACATTGATAATGGAGCTCCTTCCAAAGATATTGATATCCCTTTCACACCTTATATGCCTCCATTCAAATACAACCATATTCCTCCACTATCCTCCAAATCCATTTTGGGTTCCTATGTCCCAAAACAAAAGTCTTCATTCCTTCCATCCATACTAGGTCCATATATTCCCCCATCAACCGTTCCTATCATCCCTAGCTATCCATTCACTTACCCTACCATGTATCAAGATCAACAAAGGCACGCATACTTGAAGAATGTCCAAACACCAATCCATATGAACCATCCATATTATTCCTATTCATCCACAATTCCTAAGTCTTTTGGAAGTAATGTTGATGTACAACATAAAAATCATAAATCCAAGAATCCATATGTGCATCAAAATCACAATGTCCCATCTAATCGACATGTGAATGAAAAGAAAAATGAAATATCCAAAAGGCCACAAAGGTCCATCAAGCAAAAAGAAAAAAAGAAAATGTGGGTTCCTAAATCCCTCATTGAAGAAATGCATTCAAAAGCATTCCAAAAGGAAGAAAAATCAAAGAATATGTGGATTCCCAAGTCATTGTTGAAAGACTTGCACACAAAAGAAGAATCAAAATTGACATTCAAGCTTCCAAAGGCTTCCATTCCATCTCCTTCCAAAGATCCTTCATCTTCTTACATCCCAAAATCCACTACCTCAAAAAGATCCTTACCTCCGTCATCTATTGTTCCTCCATCATTCCACCACTCTTCAAAGTGTGTGTCAAAGTTGTTCTTGCCAACATTTCCATCTTCAACATACCTTTTTCTTATCCTCACATTCATTTTCCAATGCATACTTTCCATACTTCCATCCCTCTTATCAATATCTTTGAGCATCCTAGTCATACCCATGGTTTATTATAGCATATCTTTCAGAGGAGCATTGTCCAAAGATTCTAATGTTGGGAAAATATTGAAAAATACAAAAAAAGAAAAAAATAAAGAAAAAAATGAAAAAAATGAAAAAAGAGAAAAAGTGCCTTGGTGAAAACCTAGCAATAGGCACCTTGGTAGCAAAAATAAAAAGAAATAAATCTAGGGTGAAAACCACTTCTTGTGGCGCCTTAGACAAGTACCATGATGAAAACCTGGCAAACAGGCGTCATGCGTAATTCTTCCTTCTTGCACTCTACACTTGGGGGAAAAGTTTCATCCATGCCATCTTCCATCTTCCTATCATTTACCTCACTTTCATCCATATTTCCATCTATCACCTTCATCTTGACAAGGTTGAACACATCCATGAGCAATGAGTATCTTGACATCCGTTATCCTTTCCATCAACTTAAGTACTTGCTGCATCCATGTTACCCTATCATGATCTTGCTTATCCAAAATTCACCTTCATTATTCCTTGATAGCTTTTTCATAATCCCAAAACATCCCTTCATAGCCTCCATCACCCCTTTATCCAGATTGTGTTATCTTATACACATCTTACCCAAATTGACCCTTGGTCTTGATCAAAATGAAGAAAAAAAAAAAAAATTGTTATCAAAAACTTCTTGACATGTCCACTCTTTTGGATCACTCCTTTTCATGGTAGCAGATCATTATCCTATACACTATCTAGCCCTGCACAATTGGCTTTCATGGCTTATCCAAAAACATGCTTCACATTGCTATATCATTTTTTCCTTAGCTTGGGTATTCTTGAGGAGATAGTCCTATGGGTCACATTCGCATACTTCTTCCATCATAGCCTTTCCATCTCTAATCCATCAGCTTGCAAATCCATCCTTCGTGTCCTATATCTTGCTAAGACATTGGGGGCAAACCAATGTGATCTTGTTTGAGAGCTGGTAAAAAGGACAGCATGAAGTGCTTTCTAGATGCATCTTGCATAAACTGAGCTTCGGTAATATTTTGGAAGTTTGTCCAAGTCCAAAATTTTTTCTATCCAACTGGGGCATTTGATCTTAATCAGCGGATTTCAACAAACAAGCATGAATTCACATGAAGCAAGGCATTAACTTCAAAAGGATTCAATAGTACAATATTTAGTCACATCAGAGGGAATTATCAGAGTTTCAGAAGAGAGAAGAATATTTTCATGAACCTTTGATGGATATCATTGTTCACTAACCAAGAATTCAATTACCACAACTTGATCCATGAGCCTTCATTGACTTTATTATTCGGGATTAAAAATTGACAAAACACTTTTAAAAGATCAGAATACTTGGAAATACTTTTTGAAAATCATGAAACAATGCAAAACACTTGAAGCTTTTTGTTGATGATCTTTTTACATTGATTTTTATCACATCTTTTTAGCTAATCGATGATGTTTCAACTAGATTGGCGATGATGGAGACATGATATTTTTCTTGTCTTTGAGTGACGGTCTTGAGGGATATCCAACAACTTATGTGAATTCGTCTAACGACATGGTCATCAAAGAACCATCGAGGACTTTCATATAGGGTGGAAGGTTGACCTTTGCTTGTTTATGCAACATTGAATTCGTTGAAACTGGTATTCATACTCTCATAGTTGGTTTATTCAACTAGTGTGGGTTGTACTAGTTCAAAAAGGAGGTTACCAAATGTGATAAAAAGTGGTATTCATATCATCATGTCAGTGGGCAGTGGTGATTGTACTTGCTTTCCGGTCCCGAAGTGCTCAATGATGAAAATTTATCCTCAAGGCATTTATTTGCTAAAAGCTAGTGACACTTAGCTGCATTGCATTGCATTATCATGGAAGGTTAATTGCATTATCATGTTAGATTAATTGCATGTGCATTTGTGTGTAGTATTTTTCCAAGGGAAAAGGGGTTCATTCAATTGAAATCTTGATCAGTCATAAAATGGGTCATTCAATCAAGAATCAAAGAAAGTCCATAAATCATAAGTGTCCATAATATCAAAGATCCATGAACTTTGTCTAATCAAAGATACAATGTCATCAAAGTGATAAATCAAAATCCTGATCAATAACTGAAATATCATGATATAATATCAACAAACTAAAAGAGCTCCATAATCAATCATCTCAATAACATGTACTCTAGCTGGGTCAAACCCATGACTTAAATCCAAATATCCAAGAAGCTAAGGTCTGTATATATATCATTTACGGAAATGTGCCTGTTTGGCAAATCAAGGGAATCATATCAGTATTTTATATCAGTGAGTCATCTTACGTCAATCAATCCTATCAAAGTATCAAGCAATCACACCCAGTACCATTGTTCGTGTCTCTGTGTCCTGAGAACGAAGCAGCAGTATCAACTGTATCAGTTTTCACACTGATCAGTTATCCCATATCAGAACTATCCTATGAGATTGACAAATCACATTCATTGGTACCATTATCCTGTTATCCTAATCACTTGTTTTGCTTAACTACAACAGACCTATCTATCTTGGATATGCAAATTTGTGAGTCATGGCATATCATCAAACGGTATCAGAAATCAAAACATATTCCAACTACTTAAAAATCTTTCAAATCAAGGAATCAATATGTTTTATTTCTGAGGGGGCATCAGAGTATCAAATGGGCATCACATCAAAACCATTTATCATATCAGTATCATATCATATCATATCATATCAAGTATCATATCAGAGGCATTAGAATCATATCAGCACCATCATCAGAATCATCATCGTCATCAGGAAGTACATCAATCAGAATGATCAGAGGCATATCAGAACCAGGACCTGAATCAGATCATCATACTAAGGGAATCTTTGAATCGGTGTTCTTCGCACATCGACTCAAAGAGGGGCATTTGTAGACATGGAAAATTGGCAAAGGCTTAAATCAATCAAAAGGTGCATCAAGTCATCAAATAGCACTAAAAATCAATAAATGGAACAAAGGCAATTCAAATCAAAGAAAAATTCAATTAAATGATTAAATGATTAAATAAAGCTTGAAAAGGGGAAAAATACTAAGAAATTGATTAAATTCAATTAATGACATAGTTGTTGAAATGAAAAATCAAAATGAACCTCTTACCCTTCATGGTTAAATTTAATTACTTTAATTAATTAATAAATATGAAATTCCCTCAACAAAGGAAAAAAAAGACAAAATGGACACAAATCACTCACTTTTGTTGAAATGGTCCAGCCTTTTGAAACCATTTAAATGTTTGTCCCCCCATTTAGGGACAAAGCAAAGCCAATTGACCTTACCCAAGCATAACCATGGTTATCTCACTCTACCCCCTACCCTTGGGAAAATCTTATAAATAGAAGGCATTTTGAGGCATTATTAATCCACTCCATATCTTTGAATTGCAGCAAAGCTCTTGCAATTTGCATCCACACCACTCACTTAGCATTTTCATTGATAATTAGCTTCAATTGTTGATCATTTTAGAGATTTTCTTATCGAATAGAGCTAGAATTTGATAATTAGATCTATTTTGCATATCATTCTTAGTTCAATTCTCATAATTAGAGTGTCACTAGTGAGGATTTGCAGTTGAGAGCCTCACTTACTACTTCAATTTAGAGAACCATGAGATGTTGATAGATTAATTGTGCATTTGTTAGATTATTTTTCTCTAATTCTTGTTGTTCTTAGTTAATCTTGTAATTTCATGAAGGTGTAAATCACTCACACACAAATATTTTGAGTAGAGGGCGTCTAATGACAGACTACCCATCATTGAGTGCTTTATTACACTTTCTGAAAGTTCGTAACTATCCTAACAGTCACTGGTCAGTAAACAGTGGATGGGAATGGGCAAGTTGTCTTGCCAATGTTGAAAAAGAGGATTTGAAGGCAAAAATTAAAGAGTCAAATTTTATTGCATTGTCTTTAGACAAGGTCACAGCAGTAGACAATACTTCTTGGGTATGCATGCATGTTTATACTGTACAGAATTTTGTTCGCCAACCTCATCTACTAACTGTTGCTAAAATGAGGGATAATGCGACAGCGGAAAATTTATTTCAACTAGTAAAGAGTTCTCTAATTGAATATGGAGGTATAGATGACATGACCATTGCCAAAAAGCTGGTGTGTGTTGGAGCTAATGGAGCTTCAGTAATGCAAGGCCACAAGGGTGGTCTTTGCACAAAGATACAATCTTCTTGTGCACCCTATGTTACTCCCATTCACTGCATGGCCCATAGAATGAATCTAGCTTTTGGAGTTGTCAGCAAGCATGCTCCAGTACAAAAAATTGAAGTTTTAATCAAAGAGATCTACCAATACTTCTGTTGAAGTCTGAAATGATTCAGGGAATTTCAACACTTTGCTGAAGGACTAACCGACGAGAACAAGCTTCTTAAGGATAATGATACCAGATGGATCTCTTTGGATGGACCAGCACATCGAGTTTTTTCAGAATATCAATCATTGCTTGGTCTAATGAACTCAAGTCATGACGAAGCAGGGCAACCAAAATTTCCTGCACTGCTGTCAATGTTAAGTAATGTAGAGACACTGTTAACATTAGCAGGTCTTCTCCCCATGCTTGAGGAAATGAGAAATTTAATGAAAAAGGCCTAGCAAAGAGCTATGTATATCGCAGAATATGCTACGCTCCGTAAGTTGACATGCATGACGCTCGATAATCTCTATCATTTATTTGTTGATGAAGTAAAATTTGCCAGCTGGCTGAAAATCACAGATTTGGACAATCCTGATAACTTTTTAAAAATTGGTTCAAACGGGGGGTTATGTGCAGAAGTTCGTAGAGTTGAGATACCAATGCACTACAATGCCAGGATCGAGTCTGAGGAACCAGGAAAGAACCCTAGGAGGCGAGTATCAAGTGTTAAAAGGGAAGACTTTACCAAGATCGTTGAGTTTGTAACAGCTTCAGTGAAGCACATTGCCTTTGATCTTTCCTCACAGATTAGAGCAAGATTCCCTCCAGTCAAACGACTTGAATCCATGGCTATTGTGTTTCCTCATTATTGGCGTATGAACAATCCGAAAGATTTTAAAAGTAGGCTACTAACTTTGATAGATCATTTTTGCAAAACCAAAGAGTTAGATGGAGTAACTCTAAATGGAATTTTAGATGCAAATCATTTGAGAGAGCAATCAACTCATTTTTCACGGACAATGAGGGAACAATTTAATCTTATGGAGAACCCTATGGAAGATGGATCGGTAACAAGGCTTTGGAAAAACCTAGCTGAGAGTGAATTGTTGATTGATTCAATATCAGAATATTTCAAGATTGCTGAATTATGTCTAACCATGATATTGGGGTTGGTGGAGGATGAGAGAGTTTTCAGTGCTTTGGGATTCCTAAAGTCAAAGCTAAGAAACAAACTTGACAAGAATTTGGAAAATTGCTTGAGGCTCTATACATCCAGGTATGAAGTCAATACTTTTCCTTACGAAAGGGCACTGAAATTGTGGAGGAAGAAATGTCAGAGGAGAGGGGTGGGCAACATGTCAAAACAAAGTGGGAGTGGGAGTGGGAATGCCAGAGACAATTATGTCATTGACTGGGACCCATGTATTGGCACTGGTACTGCTAGCGGTGAACATCAGTTAAGCGGAGGTATGCAGAGTGAAGAAAACATATCAAAGAACCAAGGAAGCTATGAACTTGATGCTGATGAATCCAAAAATCTCAATGATGATATGGTGTGGTAGCTTGAAATTGAACCATTGTAGAAGTAGCACTGAAGAATTAGCATGTCCTAGGTATTTATTAACTTTTTCCCTGAAGTCTACTGTCAGTTTCTGTATTTCATCATCAATCATGCATATCCCAATGTCAAAAACATGAATGTGGTTGATAATGTCATCAAGATTCAAGATTCAATTCCACAATTAATAATTATTAATGGTTTTCATTCGCAATATTCAGCTAATATGGGACAATTCTTGTAGTTTTTTCATTATTTTGTTTGACAACATAGCAATTCGTATGTTACAATTCTTAGAGTTAGAAATACTGATTCTCATTAATTTAATTACAAATATGATACAATGTATCCATTAATTGATCAATACTAGTAAGAACACAACTCTCTGATTCTGTTTACAAAAGTCAATGACTCAATCCCCATTGGCAATTTAGTAAGCCAATGACCCTGAATTCCCTTTTATAGAAACAAGGGAGCAACAATAGCTTCAGGTCGATTTGCCTAATGTGAAGTCTCAAAATCTAAATCAGTAAGACAGCTACAAGACTACAAGTCTACAACATCTCTACAACTTTAGTTGTACATTTCTGCATTTGACAGGCTGGTTTAGTAAATTAGCATAGGCAATAGCATCTGCAAGACTGCAACATTGATCCTGTTCAAAAAGCAAAGTTCAAACTTGTTACTTTAAACTCAATTCTAGAGTCTAGACTGTATTATGTAGGATAATATGAAAGATATAGAGATGATTGAAACTAAAAGTACTTTCACATACTATGATTCAAGATGATTTTGTAAGTTTCTATAGTATGCTCCATTCTTCTTTGGTTGGAAGGGCAAAATTTTTGATGGTATGGTAAATGACCTGCATTCTTGTCAGAATTCCATACTTGGAAGAGCGAGTTTTAAGCAATGTTCCTTCCATTAGTGCATGCAAATTTGTGAATGTTTTGATGCACTTTGCAATGCCTTCATGAGTTCTGCCCTAAGGAAGGTTGCCTAAATCAAAGGTTATTGTGTCCTCCAACTTTTGTTTGTAAGCTTCTCTTCCAATGAAACCCGTTGTTGACAAATCAGGTCCAGGACTCGGTAAACCAAGAGATATCAATTTGGCTATTTTATTGTTCATCTTGGCGAGCTTTGGCCCAAATAAAGCAAGAACTTCTTCTGCTTCTGTTAGTTTTTGACATTTATGAAATACAGAGGTCGCCTTTATTATTGAACCAACGCGGTCTTGAATTCCCTTGCTTGCCAATTGCCTGTCAGCAGTGCTGTTGATTTCTTGCATAATTTGCTTTGCAATTTTCTGTCTCTGACCAAAAATTTTGTTCTCCTCAAGTTGCTCTTTCAGCTTCTCAAAAACATTTGTAAGAGACTCATAGAGTTCAAACCAATCACACAACCTATCAGCATAAGACTTTATTTGCCCCCAGAAGTAATTTTTTATTTGCTGTACTGTATTATTTACATGGTCATTCAAGAATTTTTCATAATTTTTAATAGTATTATTTGCCTTCTTTAGGTCTTCTTTCATTTCTGAGTACTGGTGTTCACTATGTTTTCTTATTTGCTCTGCTTTCTCTTCCCAGTCTTTTGCTTTCTCTTCCCACGCTTTTGTTTTTACCCTCTCATTTTCCAATTCTTTCTTTAACTCATTGTTTACCTGTGCAGCATTCTCCAAGTTTTTGTATAAATTTAATAAAGAGGCTTTTTCATCCTGAAGTTTTTAATCCCTTTTTTCCAATTTTTCCCTCAAAGTTTTTAGTTCTACGTCCATATGTTCTTGCTGTTCAATTGCTTCTTTAGACCCAGAGGATGAATTTTTTATCCTTTTCTCTAATTCTTTGCACCTGTTTATTGCTGCTTTCTCACTTGCCTTTACATTTGCCAGGTCTGCCTTTAACTTATCTATTGTGCTCTGAAGCTTTCCTTTCTCTCTCTCCAACTTCATCATTGAACTATAGACCACTTGGTTGGTCATTTTGGACACATTTATCTTGTGCACATTTTTAATTTTGGATAAATCCATTTGGAGGGTGCTAACTTGAAATTCAAATGGATCTAACTGACTCTCTAGTGGATTGTTATCTCTAGCTGGGGGCATAACAACCATGAATTCCATCATATCTTTATTCGGGTCATATGTGGTTAATAACCTGTTGGATGCAGGTTCTGCATCACGAGTTGCAGTAATTGCTTCCATCTTCATTGTCTTACTATTTTGTCTATTCTTGTTTTTTGATTTTTCATAGTTAGTTACAAATTCATTGTAATGAAAATCAAGATTTTGTGAGAGAATTGAATGTTTGAATGGTGAAATAGCACTTGCACTGATGTACGAGCTTCCACCAATACCATGAGGATTACCAACACCTAGACCCATTACAAGTGGGGTTTGTGGACTATTCTAAGGGTTTTGTCTTGAAGGATGGGCCATTATTGGACTCACAGTCACCATTGGCACTATTGTACTAGTACTACTACTAATACTTGTCATAACCTTTTGCTTCTTTACACTTTCTTGACCTTCGGGACTAACCTTTTTTGCATCTACATATTTATATAATATCTTTTTCGGACCACTACTTTTAGTTGTACAAATGATATTGCCAGCTGTGGGAGTGACAATTGATTCAGATTGAATCTGAGTGGTTGGAACAGCTAGAAGTGGAACTCTATTTGAAGTAGAAATAGATGGAATTAACTGAGTTGAAACCAATGTGAATGGAATTGACTAAGTTGATGATTGATCTCCATGCCCAAGGCCTGGTTTCTGACCATGTTTTGGTGCTACAGCTGGTGGTTCAGGTGCATACCAAACCCCTTCTCCACTGGGACCCAGACCACCAAAACCTTGGTAGCCCATTTTTTCTAGAATTTCTACCCCTTTGCTATATAGAAGTTCGGTGGATGCATCAACTCCTCTCTTAATTACTGTACTGGATGAGGGATTCAAAGAATCCTGGTCATCGTAATCATCATCATTATCATTGTGATATGCTTCAGCTAGATGCTCCTTATTCCATAATTCGTTAAACATTGTATCCTCTTCCACCTCATTAAGATCTGCAGAGGTCTTTGGTTCACCAAGATTCTTCCTCATTTCCCAAAATTCCAAAATTTTGGTTCGACTCCATCTAGCATCTATACATTCATTCATTAGCTCTTTTGGAATACATTTTGTAGATGGTTTATCAGCTTTCTTGTAGAAATTGGACGATGTCATGGCCTGTACTTTTCCTTTCTGTTTGTGCAATGCCATTATTTGTGATGACAATTCCTGTATTGACATATTATTTTTAGCAGCATATTTCTCCATCTATTTTTTGACCTCCTCCCAGGAGTCCATGTTTTTAAAATTTTCAATCAAAGGCATACTTTCATGTTGATATTTTCTTGCAGAGTTCCCATTGTCTTTAAGCCTTGCTCCAATTATGTTCAGTCGATCATACTGCCAGTGACTGTCAACATCAAATCGAAAAATTGAAAAAAAGGCTTCTGCCACTTTGAATCCTCTTCTCTCAAATGCGAACCCTCCAAAGTAGAATGGCAAGGAGGGAAATATCATTTTCTTTTGCTGACCATTAAAGAGTACATCTGTGCTCTCCATTTTTCATACATATTCCAATGCAAATACCCTCTCTGTTACATGTATTGGAACTTTGTAGGGTTCTACCCATGAACCCTAAAACCTTAACATAGTGTACTCTTCCATTAAGTACCAGTCAGCCAATTGTAGTTGACTTCCGAGTTGAATGCAATTTCTACAAGTAACAGGCAATCTAGGCATTGGAGTGCCTGTAATTTTATGGTACATTGGTGCCAAAAAGAAGTCTACAAAATTGTTGTAGTTCCTTCTATTATCAATCATCCTTATCTGAGGTGTCCACTCATATATTGGATTTTGGCCTTCAATCAGACTGCAAAGCTTGTTTGCCTGAAATAATGGACGATGCTTTGCTAGGAGAAGATAGCACAAGTAGGTTGTGAATCTAAATGTTTTCTCTGAACCTCTTTGAATCATTAGTAATTGATCTTGCATGCAACGAACAATGTGCTCAATAAAACAATATTTTACTGGTTCTCTTTCAAAATGAATATGATAAAGCATTTCAAGAATGTTGGCACCCACTTGTTTGTTACTATCCAATCCCAAACAAAATGCTAGCAAGGAAATATTGTCCTGTGCCCATGGCACAAAAATTTCATAATCATAAGGAGGCCTATGATCTGAACTCAGACTACAACCGCTTGTTATTCCTCTGATATAAGAATCTCTTTGTTTTGCATCTAATTTTTCATAATCCTCTGCCAGCTTTCCCAAGTCAATGTGTACGTTTGAGTGTTGTTGTTGAAACCCTATGTTCAACAGACTAGCAAATTCACTCTCAGTTATGGACAAAATTTCCTCCTGAGTATTTTTATTCACAATTGCTTTTCTATTTTCATCATAATTTTCGGCGCAGAGCATAACAATTTCTGGGCAAGGGAATACTTGAGGTAACACCATGTGTGCTGACCCAGCTTCCCACGGTGCAATTTTATTTGCAGTTGCATTTACCCTAGGGTTAAATGAATAAAATTTTGAAGCCTTATTTGGATGGTTCCACTTGTTTTCAAGTGCAAATCTAATCTCCATTATACCCTTATTTCCATGAATAACAGGATCATGTATATCATGGAATAAATCACTGAAACTTGGTGTTTTAAGCATATTGTGGAATTCTATTATTTTGCCGATCATGTTATTCTTGGTATTTGTAGCTACAAGCCTACATGGGTGATTCAAAATTAAAACCTAACAGACTAAATTTTTTTTATATAATATAAACAGTAAAGTTGTAAATCAAGAGACTTGAAAAATTTAAAATGCAGGATGTAGATTTTCAAGATTTTAGTAGTTACACTTACCCGTTGACGTTCACGTTGCCCTTAGTTCTGATTTTTGCAGAGAGCTGAGAGACTTTGTAGTTTGTTGCTTTCCTCAGACCTCAATCCTCAACCTAGAAATTAAGAATCTGTAACTTTGTTGCGATGTAAGTTTGTAAATTGTAAGTGGAATGTGATTATGTCAATGTGTTAACTGAGCAGTGACACGTGTCATGATTTCGGGACGCGTTTCAAAAGATAGGGTGTTTTTTTCCTTTCGGCCTGAAACTCAACTTCAGTTGTTGATCTATAAACATCCAACGGCAACGGTGAATGGTGTGGTACTGGTGGCCCCGTGGGTCGTGGGTCCCATTAACTAGGCTAGTTAGGATGACTCACATCATGAGTCAGACGTGTCAGTGTCACGTCATCACCAAATTGAAATGACATTGTTATTTGTTGGTCAACCGAGGAGTTTAGTGACACGTGTAATGATTCCAGGACGCGTTTGAAAAGATAGGGTTTCTTTTTCCTTTTAGCCCGAAACTCAACTTTGGTCGTTGATCTATAAACATCCAACGATAATGGTGAACGGTGTGGTGGCCACATGGACCGTGGGTCCCATTAACTAATCTAGTCAGGATGACTCACATCATGAGTCAGACATGTCAGTCTCACATCATCACCAAATTGAAATGACATTATTATTTATTGGTCGACCGAGGAGTTTAGTGACACGTGTAATGATTCTGGGACACATTTGAAAAGATAGGGTTTCTTTTTCCTTTCAGCCTGAAACTCAACTTTGGTCGTTGATCTATAAACATCCAACGATAATGGTGAATGGTGTGGTGGCTGCGTGGACTGTGGGTCCCATTAACTAATCTAGTCAGGATGACTCACATCACGAGTCAGACGTGTCAGTCTCACGTCATCACCAAATTGAAATTGTTATTTGTTGGTCGACCGAGGAGTTTAGTGACATGTGTAATGATTCCAGGACGTGTTTGAAAAGATAGGGTTTCTTTTTCCTTTCAGCCCGAAACTCAACTTTGGTCATTGATCTATAAACATCCAACGGCAATGGTGAATGGTGTGGTGGCCGCGTGGACCGTGGGTCCCATTAACTAATCTAGTTAGGATGACTCACATCACGAGTCAGACGTGTCAGTCTCACGTCATCACCAAATTGAAACGACATTGTTCAATGTCATTTGTTGGTAGACCGATGACTGTGTGAGGTGTTAAGTGACACGTGTCATGATTTCGAGACGCGTTTGAAAAGATGGGGTTTCTTTTCCCTTTCGGCCCGAAACTCAACTTCGGTCGTTGATGTATAATAATCCAACGGCAACAGTGAATGGTATTGGTGTACTATTTTTTGTAAGTTGAAATATATTTCATATTTTATGATGTTACAAATTATAAATATAAGATATAAGTTTTTTTCATTTATATATGTTTAAATTATACTATGTTAGTTTACCATAATAAGAGTTAAAAAAATTACATGTGAAAAGTAATGTTCAAATTCTATATTATAATTTGTGAATATTTTTTAATGGAGAGTAATTATTTAAGTATTTAAACATCAATCTCATTCGTAGAGATATAATTGTACTTCAGACTATGTAATAAATTAAATGTGGGAGACACCATTTTTTTTTTATTATTAAACTACAGTTTCAACTAGTGAAGTTTAATTGTAATAGATATCTGAAGGAGGATATTTGTCGGTTATTTTATATATATTAAAATAAATATAGATAAGCTAGTCTACAAATAACTGATAAAGCATTGAAGCAAGTAATTAAAATATTGCAATCATGGTTACAGAGAAGTATAAAATATTAAAAACCATTTTTGCAATCACGGTTACAAAGAAGAAATATTGCAATCACGGTTACACAAAGCACAAATTGAAATGAGGTAAAGCTTGCAAAATTTCCATTGTATTTTTCATAAAATTATATTTACATTCTCGACTTCATACTATGTCTATAAACAAAAAGAAACATACTCGATTTGATACTATGTCTATAAACATATTATATTTACATTCTCGACTTGATACTATGTCTATAAACAAAAAAAAAAATTGTAAACGACTACAGTACCAGTACCAGTACCAGTACAAGGTAAGCTTTTAATATTTATAAATTTTTTTTTTTTACAAAGAAAAATCAATTGCGCCCTTCTGTGTAGAATTTTGCAGAGAGGATTAGCTACATGAATTCGTCGAGCCACACAAATTGCCCCACCCGAGCCTCCTTTGTGTCAAGCTCAAACCACTTACGGAGAAAACCCCTGGCAATCAGCACCCATTCCCTATGGCCCTTCAATCGCCCAGCAGTTAGGCACAAAAGAAAAGGTTGCATGGCCACATTCTGGCCTGGGAGGAGAAGCTTGTGTATTTGACTTGCCATAGGGATCCCCACCCCTAATTCAGTGAAGGCGACAACTTGAACGTCGTCCCCCAGGTATTCCTCTTTGAATACCCTCCTCAGCAGCATCACCATGTCAACCTTCGGTCCTCCAAGGTCCAAAAGGGAAGCCAAAAAATGAGACGTAATGTCCGTGGCTACCCGGGTACCTATCTTCATTGTCAAGAAACTCTCGGCCCAACACCATTCTGACAGCCTCTGTAACGAAAGGCCCACCATCCTTACAAATTGATGCTAAAAATTCATCAGAAAAGGAACCCAGAAAGGCCTTCTGGGCCTCCTCAGAAGTGCATCTAAGACAAATGGGAGTGTCCATCTTAGATTACTTGCAGACTGTAAAACTTAAAACAGTAAAACTAGAAAATTTAAAAACAAATTACTTACAGAATGCGTCACTGCAGACCCTAAACAAACAATCAATCAATGTTGATGAATAATGAAGCTAGATCGTCTATAAATAGCCCTTAAATCCTTGATCATTACTTACCAATCAATTATTTCTATCTTAATGGTATTAAATACATTGTCCTCGATATGCCTCTAAATCTTGCACGAAAATCTTTTCCCTAAATACATGCGTGTGAGAATTGAAAATTTTGTCCTTAATCTTTCACATCTAGCAGTAAATCTTTTCTATCGATAAAAAATTGTCAGAAATCGGCTGTATAATTTGGGAAGTGGTGTGTGGTAGCCAAAGAATGTCGCTGTCACTGACATGGCATTTAATTCTTTCCTGGTTAAGTGCTTTTAATACTCTGCAGACAACTTACTTGATACGTGTCAACATTCCGGCGAATACCTCGACAATTCTTCTTCCTTCAAGAAATGTTGGCCGAAATTAAACCTCAGCCATTGATCTTGGATCATCAGACGATCTGAGTTCTCAAATAATACATTTAACATAATTACAGTGGTAGTGGCAAAGATTATGGTAGTGGCAAATAATACATTATGCTTCCATAATATAAGGTCAAACAACCACGTCTTTAAACCATCACTTGCCAGTTGCCAATAATTTATGTATGTTAGGTATGCTAGGTTAGGCTACTTATTTCCCATCTTTTGAAAATCGCCAATAATTTATTTATTTTTCCATAATTAACGAATGATTAGCCAATACAATTATTTTTTCACCCTTCAAAAGAAAAGTATTCGCCTCAAATATTAAAATTTTTTACTTGAAAAGAAAATTATTCGCCTCAAATATTATAATTTTTTACTTGAAAAGAAAATTATTCGCCTCAAATATTATAATTTTTTACTTGAAAAGAAAATTATTCGCCAGCAATTTATGAAATTTTCAATCCGGAGGGAAAAAATCGCCAATACAAACTATGAAAAATTATGGATTTGAAAAAAAAAATCGCCTAGATTAAAACAAATTACCCCCTAAAATAATGTTCGATTCGCCAAGACTTTACACTTTTTCCTAAAAGGGGGTTTCTTAAAGTTATCCCTGTAATAGTGCCGAATACAAAACAAATGAGAAGGAAATCTATATCTCCATAAATCTGATGATAAAAACCCTGTGACAATATGCTCAATACAATAGGCCAAAATCTATAATGTACAAAAAACTGGCTAAAAGAATGAACCTCTAAAAATTACAAAAGATTATACTTTATAGGAAATTCGAGCAAAAATGGAACTCAAGCTAAACTACACTCTAAAAATGATAAAAATAAGAGCCATCCTTGAACCTGACCAAAAATCATGCACACAATGGTGTAAAACTAAGAGAATCTGCATGTAAACTGCCTCAAAACCCTCAAAATGCATGTGCATATGGATAATTGAATTCAAATTGCCTCAAAATTGCCAAAAATAGGCACAACTAGTTCTCAAATTGATGAAAGAAAAAGAAAATCCCCCTTAGCCTGTTTGCATGCGTGGAAAAACAAAAATGCCCTCCTAGGCTATAAAATGAACTCCATGTCTAAAAAAAAACTTCATCCACTGGAAAATGAATTCTACAAGAACTCCAAGTTTACCCACTTTTGCATTAATAATCAATAATTATTACCTTATAATTTTGACAATCAATTATTGTTATTTCACAATAAAATACTATGTAAATATATTATTCTCCAAAACATCCTATTATTATTATTATGTATTAATATTTAATATTTAATAGTTAATGAAAATACTATTTATTAAATATTACATATATTAAAACATAATAATAATAGGATATCATTATTAATTAACTTATTTATAGTATGTACTATGCAGACAATGCATAATATATGTAAGTTAATTAATAATAAAACAATATTATTAAGCCCATATGAATTTGTGGAGCATAATGATAATATATCCCATAAAAATATCCAAAAACAAGGCATTTATCGATGATAATAAAATAGGGTTTGCAACCCTAATTTGTCATTTCACTTCACTTTGGCATTTCTTTCTAGAAAATTCTCTTATTGCGGTGCCTCTCTAAAGTTTTTTGGGACATTTTCTTCAACCCTTTATGTGGACTACCCACTGGTAAGCTCCATTTATTATGCATCTTTCTATAGATTTGCATTGTTATTTGAGGATACTCTAAAACAACATGAGATAGACATATTATTCATATTGGTTGTAGTTGTCTTACTGAGAATAAAGGTTTTTTGATGCACTTCTGGGATGGGATTTTGATATTTGCTAAGGATTTCTTCTTTTGATGTCTTTGTGGGAAGTGTATCTGACTATCACAAACAAAAAAATATTTATGTATATTCTATTATTTCCTTCGAATCTCTATAAACACAGGGAAACCAATGAGATTGTATGACTTTCTCTATCATGACACTTTTTCCTTTGAAAGCTCCACTAGATACTTAATACTAGAGTTTCTAATAAGGGTTTTGATTTTCAATATATGTTGTGAGTCTCTTTTGTTCATATGCTTGCAAAATCTCTGCAATTTTCCAATTACTATAATAGACCAAGACTAAAAATTTCAATGCTATTTGAGTTTGAACATGGGTATTTACAATTTATTGATGTTTTGCACCTAGATGTATATTATACCTTGTTGTCACTATCATGGGTTTTGAGGGTTTTTCTCTTTGTTCTAAAAGTGTAATACCCCTTCCATAGTTTACTTTTGAGTTTATTTGGCCAGACTCTTTTAGGCCACTCTTCATATTGATTATCTGCATATGATGATGTTATTTATATGTATGGTTTTATTGACCCCATACTTGAATGTGTATGGTTAGCGTGTATGTTTTAATTTTTTGTTTGACGTGCCTGATGTGGTTGAGGGAAAAATTTGTAGTTACTTTCTTGCGAGATCCACACGATCGACTGATCCCCGCCATTGTCTATTATATATCTATACATGTATGTACATGCTCATCTTTTATGCAATATTTCAGGCACCAGGCATTGACTTCCCTGAATTGCTAGGATGAGCATGCCCTATTGCAATATCTCAATGGTAAGAGAGGGGAGATTACATATAGGCCCAATCCCAACCCCAACTATTAATTGTCCTGAAATAGTAGACAAGTATATGATTTTCTATCTATCTGGATTCATCAAGGTGACATAAATTTGTGAGCCCTTCCTTTAGGCTTGATTGTTGCATTTTGCTTTAGTCAGTTTTGCTTCATGGTTGCATGTCATGTGGTTTGATGTGGTATTGGTGTTAAAATAAATTGAGAAATTAATTAAGATTAATTAAATGAGATTAAATAATTACACCTTAAGATATATTTAAATATTAAATATAAGGTTAAATAATTAATGATAATTAATTAATTACCTATGTTTAATAAATAATTTAATTGCAAAGTCAAAATTAATTAATTAAGAAGTTTAATAATTATTAAATAAAAATTAAATTTAAATGTGCAATTTGAGTTAAGTGGGTATTAGTTGAGTTGCATATTTTAAATTAATTAAAATTAAATAATGCAACTTAAAAAGCACTTTATTATAAAAGTAGAACTTAACCTTTTAAAATTAAGTTGAGTTAAAGTTGAGGAAATTAAATAAATATATTTTTTAATAAATTAAAGTTGATAAAAATGAGGTTGTAGTTGAGTTCTTATTTCTATGATTTGGAGTTAACAACTTTATTGTTTTTAACAATTGAGTTCTATTTTGTTATTTTGAAGTTGCATTCTTTCAACTCTTGTATTTGGGTTTCTTATATAAGAGAGGTTGGAGGCCATTTGAGGAATTCAATAAGGTTTTGAAGAATTCTCTCTTGGAAATTTTTTGGAGGATTAAAGTCTTGGTGTTTTCAAAAGCTTTGGGTTTTGGAGATTTGGAATTGATTTTTTATTCAGCTTTGTGTATTAAGGTAGGGTTTTGAAATCCTTAAAAGCTATCCATTGAAATCATTGTCTTCTTCGTGTTTGATTATATCTTGTGTGTAAATGATGAGTTTTTGTTAAAAAGATGTGTTTCTTTGATAATAAAAAATGTTAGGGAATCTTTTGGAAAGAAAATTCGATTAGAATTTTCTTTAAAAGTTTTGCTTTGATTTATTTTCAATTATGACCTTCCATGGTTTTGAGAGTTTTGAAAGAGTTTATTTTTTGAGAAAATGCATGCTTTTGAAATAGAAATATAGATATGTGCATGTAAATAATATATATTCGCATGTTATTTAAGAAAGATATATTCAATTGCATGTTATTTAGGAAAGATATATTTAGTTGCATGTTATTTAAGGAAGATATATTCAGTTGCATGTTTTTTTTTTTTATCGATAATATATATTTTATCGATTCAAAAAAATTGATTACAAAGCCACTAAATCTGGCAGGTTAATATTTCCCATCCCCTAAAACTCACTAAATTCGAACAACCATTTCAAAATACACCCCAAATTCAACCTATAAGGTCATATAATGCTATAGAAAGCAACACAAAAAAAGACAACCACATAACCCAAGAACCATAAACCCAAACTAACAAAAATGGGCATGCCGAGGAACATGAACCATACATAAAATATCAAAGAAACCAGCCCACTGCTTCCTCCCCTTAAAATTTTGGGAAGTCTAGAACAAACGGGACACCACAAACTTCTTGGATTTCACCAGTATTGCTGCTCACATTGCCACCCTCCTAAACACCACCACACACCGACTATTTGGAAGGAATTTGTCATCGTGGGACAGGGTTTTTGTCAATCCCCAAAGGGGCCATCGAATTCACTGGGGTTTGTTTCATCTTTCTCCTCCTCTTGACATCCAAAACCAACCTCTCCTTTTCCATTGTTTGTATAAAAGCTAAAATAGCCCGCCACCCCTACCGAATATCCACCATTTGGATTGTCATTGGACAAGAAGAATTCCAAATGACCAGAGGTGTAATTCCCCTTTGCCACCACCAATGAGCCACCATGGGCCTTGGTTCATGTGCAGGCCCATACCCACCTTTGCCCTTCCTACAATCTCTACAAGCCCACAAACCCATTTGGTTTCCAAGCACGTATGAGACACCCGCAACACCTCTTCTCTCGACAAGCCAACCATTAAATCCAAAGCTAGGAACAACGAGGAGATATCCAAGTTGTTTCTAGGTTGCATATCAGAGTTGAGAAACTCATCTCCCAACATCAAACACACAACCTCCCAGAACTCCACATGATCAAATTTGAACACATTCCTCAACTGCTTCATAGAAATTGCCCCCTTGAAACCCGATAACTTACCCAAAGACTCCAATGAGAAATTCACCTTCATGAAAAACCACAACTCGAGCTCCAACAAACCCCAAATCTAAAAGGAAAAAAAATTGACAAAAACACAACTCCTTTGATCCCCAATTCCATCCTTTAAAGGGAGGCGAAGCCTCATAATCAATCCCCATCATCATTCATGATGTCAAGACATCTCATCATTTGACACCTACTAAATGCGGATTTGAGAAAATCTTGCCCCATACATTTTGCATGTTTCCACCTCATCCTCATAAATCCTCAAAACCTACAAGGCCAATTTATAAAGTACTACCTCTGCCTCTGAATTCATATACCACCTAATGTTATAGCTCTGTGACATCTGCGTAATGATTATAAAAATCATGTCCTTCTATTGAATGAAAATATGTGGACCCCAAAAACCTAAGGTCCTCAAAAAGTTCAAATTTATCCCCCAATGACCTCTTCACCCCAATGTTAGAAAGTTTTTCCTCTATTGTGTTAGCCTCTCGAAGAACATGGGACACTTGAAAGTCAAACAATTCCCCTAGAAGATCTTGAATCCTCTGAATATGCTTATTGAGGTACCATGTATCCATCTCCCCTCTCATAATACCATTCACAATAAGTTGTGAATCTCCTTCTAGATGAAGCCTCTGATATCACATTTTTTTTCGATCAGGATATCCCCAACGGCCGCCATACACTCCACTTTGTTATTAGTACCATCTGTTAACCTTTTGGTGCCTAGAGCAATGATACTCCAATTTTCATCGCAAGCCACAAAACTAGAACCCAAAGGTCTAGGGTTTCCCTTAGAGGTGCCATCAAAATTAATCTTAATCCACCCCTTCTCATGCTGATGCCACTTTAATTTGTCTACTCCTACCTACAGAGATTTAGCTCTCTAAGGCCCATTAATGGGCATAAATTTCACCAAAGACCAGTTCCGCTGAACCAAAGCATCAAACTGACTGAAAGTGATCTTTTGAACATTGATCTATGAAGCAACATTAGAAACCAATTTTGAAACCACCTTTTCCAATCTCACTAAAAACCTAGCCATAGTTTCAGCCTTATCTTAAAAAATCCTTTGATTGCATTTCTTCCAAATCTCCCACAATGTAGTGGAAGGGAGGACAAGCCAAATCAAAGAAAAGGTAGATGACTCCCTTGGTGAGTACCAATATTCTAACCACATCTTCAAGCTACTGGGAATAGGGCCACTCCAATTCAACTTTTTTAAACCAAAACACCAAGCCTCTTGAGTGAAATCACATGTCATGAAAATATGGTTTAGGGTCTCCTCAACCTTGTTACACAAGGACACATTGAAAAGGACCAACAAAACCCAAACACACGAGTATTTTCCCTTTCAGAATTCTACCATTCCTTGCTAGCCATGTAAAGGCAGTCACCTTGGGAAAACAAGACTTATTCCAGCAAATTCTATTCTCCCATTCAACCTTCCTCTTCTCATTTTCTAGCAACATGTATCAATCTTGACCGAGTACTAACCACTCTTAGCCCCACACCATATGACCTCATCTTGGTCCCTTGATCCTATGACTGATCTATTCTTTAAAATTCTATCAAGAGTATTGTAATCCACCTTAGACAATCCAAGGGTACCTAGGTCCTTCCACTTAATCTCCTCACCAATCTTAAAATTGTCCATGTCTACAAATATCACAAACCTTCTATCCTCATTGTTGTGTAGTAGCTGCCACAATGTTCTAGGAGATCCTTTCTTGATCCAAAGCCAGTTGTCCATCCAAGAATCACACTAGAAATTAGCCTTTTGACCATTGCCTAACTGCCAAGTCAAATGATTAGTGATCAATCCTCTACAACTCAACAAAAAATTCCTAAGGGGAAACCCTTTAGGTGGGGTTTTCAATAGCGGAAGATCCTCTCTCTAGCATCTTCATCTAAATATTTAGCCTGCAAAATTTTCACCCACATATGATCTAGTTGAGTGTACATTTTCCAAATAAGCTTAGCCCCCATCACTTCATTTATAATCTTCTATTACCTCATACCGACACCGCCACCTCCTTTCAATTTACAAATTTTGTCTCAAGCCACCAGAGGTATTTTGTCTTGCTCTTGAGCTCCATTCCATATAAAATTATGTATCCTTTGTTGAATTTTTTAATGATCACCTTATAGGGAATTTTAAAATAAGCCATATAGAAAATAGGCATGGAAGAAATGATAGTTTTGAGCATGAGGATACACCCTGCTAAGGTGAACCACCTACTTTTTCTAGCTTTCCATCTTTTCCAAACAACCATCAATCAACTCTTTCTAAAGATTAGCCTTACTAGCTCCAGCGAATAGAGGGGAACCAATGAATTTACCTGGGAGCAAGGATAACTTTAGTGGCAAATATTCACCAATTGGCTAATTTCACTCGTCGAGGACTCCGAATTTGGCTAAAAAAATTAGACTTTTGGGGTGGCCATGTCGCTCGTGCTTTATAAAAATTGGGTCCATGCATAGGCCAATCGCCAATAGTGATATGGAATTATTTGTATTTTAGTGATAACTTCAGCAATAGTGATATGGAATTATTTGTATTTTAGCAATAACTTCATCTACAATTTCCAAAGCTTGTCTTAATCGATGGTCATATTCACCAATATGTGGTCAAAATTTAAGTTAGGGTATAGGTTTAAGTACATATATTTGACATGTGTCACTATTTTGGAGACTTTTCATGAAACTTTTTATCCTTTCAAACTTTGGCCCAAAATAAATTTGATTTGTGGACACATGTCTTGATTTCAGAGACTTTCCTGGGAACTTGGTGTCCTTTAAAAGTTTGGTCTGAAATAGGATTTATGTCATTGATTTAGGATCATCCAACGGTTATAAAAAATAGGTTTACTAAATGTCAGATGGTATAAAATTAACTTAAGACACCTTACTAAAATAT